>OX621251.1:17294728-18634719 GCA_951640165.1 Pseudoips prasinana
TGTTGGTGTGGTTGACAAATGCATGCTTTACACGCTGGAGGTCATGGGTTAAAATCCCACCCAGGACAGATTTTCGTGTGCATGAACGTGTCTGTTTGTCCTGAGTCTGGGTGTAAATATCTATATAAGTATGTATTTACAAAAGAAAAGTAGTATGTGTAAAATATCAGTTATCTGGTTTCTATAGCACACCACACCTCTGCTTAGTTTGAGGCCGTGTGTAAATAATGACCCCGGATATTATTTAAATAAAAAAAAACAATCTCATTAGCATTCTGATCTAAATTTTTAATATCATAAAATTGTGATTTACATATAACATTTGATTAAAGTAATATCTTTTGTTACTCAGTGGGCATAGAAAATGCTTAATATTTTAACTATGATTTAATACATTGACTGCACGTGTGGCGCCGCGGTTAATACAGTCGCCTCGCCAGTTCTTGTCCCGGGTTCTATTCCCGCACAGACAACTATTTGTGTCACCTATAAATAGTTGTTCTGAGTCTGGATGTACATTGTATCCATCAATTATGTTAGTTCGTGACACAGGGATTAATTTAGATAATGCGGGCGTTGTCTTTTAAAAATTAAAAAAAATACGAGTTTATTTTAAACCGCCATCAAACTAAGGATGGCGGTTTAAAATCCGGTATCAATTCAATTGCATAAAAACAAAATAAAAAAAGAATGCCTAATTGCGGGTGGACATACATATGTACAGTTTAAATTAAGAGAATTTAAACCGTACATATGTATGTCCACCCGCAATGTGCATTCTTGGCCGATGCGCGATCAGTAGTTGACATGTTCCAGAAGATGCAACGTGACAAGTGACTCGCGAAGTAATGTTAATGTGAAAATACTATTCTTGGATGCCACCACTGGTAAACAACTTCGGATACACACTATACCTGCTATATTGCTTACGAAGTTAAGTTAGACATGTGACGTCTCATTTTAATTAATTAAAATTTGAAAGGTGACCGAAATTCCACCAGTGATGTTAGGTAAAAATATACATACAAAAGAAAAAATATTAATAAAATATTTTAATATTTATAAAAAAAAGAAGGTATTAAATAATAGAATAGAATTAAATAAAATGAAATTATAAGCTAGAAATTAGATAAACTACTATTTACCCTAAAAGGCGTCCAATAATCCCTCCGCATCGCTTATGGGAAAAGTGCCCAGAAGGCTGGCCGCATTGCCACGCTGAATCGCAATGCTGATCCTCTGACCCAAGAATAGACCAGCCCTCTGATCATGGGAAGCGTCGATCAAACGTTTACCTATTTCCCGAAATAATAAATGTGCGCTTGGGCCCCATGGTCCTAAGGTTTCTACCCCAAACGGCTCAAAAACAAAATTTGCAGCCAAATTTGTGTGTTTGCGCCGTTTAAGGGTTTCCGCCAAAGCAGCAGCAGCGCCTGCAGAACCCGACGTATGGGGAAGATGGGAGGGCGCAAGGGTGTCGACGCATGTTGCGTCCCACACCAAGGGCCTACCCATCTTCCATGGCACCAAAGACATACCATCGGGTCTCTTTCCATCATCACGTGCCAAGCCGCTTGGTTCTAGAACCGCTGGGACGTCGGCGCTGGAAAGAGCCCGACGGATTATATTATTGATCCCACTGTGGCGTGAGATTCTGCCCGCGCTACGGCAACATGATAGACCATGGCGTCCAAGGTGATCGACCGCTTCCCCACACCTACAACGATGCGGAGCAACGCATGAGACACCCAGACGGAGGCCGGCAGCGACGCGAAAAGTACCGTTGTCCAGCATAGTACCTATGTTGGCCGACGGTAACGCCTGTAACCATAAACCCGACTCCCATTCTCCCACAGCCAGTAGACGGGCGCGTTCCGCGAGGTTCGTGCATGTATTTACGAGATTATTACGCACTAGCTCGCAGAGCGGCTGGTCCCACTGTTTCTGGGAGGACGGGTTCGTGGGTAGGTCTGAACTTGGACAGGTCATTTTCCAAACGTTTATGGCATCGGTTAAACACCTTACCTCTGAACTAACCTAAGTAGGTGAAAGAATTTTAAAGATTAGTTCTTTGGTAGAGTGGACCGAGGACAGAAACGCTGGTAAGCTAACGCTAGTAATTTTGCGGATGTCGAGGCCGCCCATGCGCACAGGAAGAGTAGCTTGCGCCCAGGCACGGTCATCCAGGTCTAAATTTAAAATTGAGCATAGCTTGTCACGTAAAATTTGGTCAACTTTTCCAAGGAGGGCCGTATGTTTCCATAATTGACAAGAACGTATGACGTATGTAAATTTGGGAACAAAACAGCAGTACCGAATCAAGGTGTATGATGAATGTGAGTTTAGCTTAGAAAATCGTTCTGAAATTTCAGTAAAATTTTGAATTTTTTCGTCTATGAAAGATAAGTACCCCTCTTCCAAGATGGGAGACCCCAGGAGGCGTAACGAGTTTTTATTTAGTATTTTGATATCTGGGGCTATAGAATTAAATTTAGAAGTTACAGTGTTTTTATTGGCTTCGTTTGTTATAAAAAGTTCGCATTTGGATGGGTTAAGATCGAGGCCAATTGATTTTAATGATTCTTTTAGGAAAAGTAGGTCATTCAGGACAGTTACAGCATCACCTCCTAGGGTCCCGTCATCTGAGTACCATGCGTTAAATTTTGAATTTAGCTGCCGAATTATTGGGTGTATGGAAAGACTAAAAATGACCGGTCCGAGAGGGTCACCTTGTTGACATCCGACGGCTGAATCTAAAGTGTGTCCTTTGTATAATAATTTTGTGGGATAACGGTAACATTGCCAAATAAAATGATAAATTTCGGGGGTTTCTTTTTGCACCTCGGTCAACAAGGTATCCCTGTTTACAGAGTTAAAGGCGTTCTTCAGGTCAACCTTAAGGATGACCTCACCTTTACCACCACATAAATAAGTGGAAAGTGCGTGTATGGCAGCCTCACAGCCCCCCTTGGAGCCAAATCCGAGCTGCAGGGGCTGGAAAACGGATGAAAGCTTTCCATGAACATGTTTGCAACATAATTTGGCTGCCATACGACGGGAAACGCATCCAACAGCAATGGGGCGGATGCCACCATCGCGTTTGTAAAGGGCACAGAGGTTGGCCCCGTACAAAACATCAATAATGGATCCGCAGACATTGCCGCTAAGCATTAAGTTAATCAGAGCCGTAAGTTCCTGCAGAAGTGTATCGCCAGCGACCCCCATGGATGGATTAATCAGATCTTGGAGATGCCTAGGGGTCAAACCATCAAGGCCGCCCGCGGAACCGCTCCGGAAGGAAGATACGGCCACTGACACTTCCCGGGCAGTTACAGATAAAGCTGTTTCACTAACGGGTGGTGCTGGAAAGTTGAGGTCATCTGCTGGAACCGGATGCTTGCACTGTAGCGCTCCAAGTGTGTCCGGCGTGCAAGGCGCCACTACATCACTGCTAAAAAGAAGCCTGGCGGCGCCCCCTATGTCACCTTCGCCTAATTTGGTTTGAACATAATTAGATAAGGTTTTGGAGTTGTTATACCTTATTCTAAAGTTATCAACATCAAAATTAGTTTGTTGGTCGGTGTCGTAGTGGGTACAATTATTTTTTATTTCCGTTGTTAAATTATTTTGATGATTTTTTGATTTTTTTGCATGCAAAACTCTATAGGCAAAGGTGAACAAGTTCCTCCAGCTGTCTTCATTAGTCCCGAAGGACAATGCGAATGCACTGCGCTAGGATTTGTGCAACTAATTGCCTAGCTCCTCGAGGGATTCTTTTCACTAGCGGTACTGAATTTTTAAGTTTGCTTAAAATTTGAGCTAGTGAAAGTCGCGAATAGGTGTCAGTGGAGCAGGCATTTGAGCTATTGCTGTTATTGGGACCAGGGCTCTCGGAAAAATTTGGTGGTTTGTGTTTTTTGCCTAAATGTATATTTAATCCCCGACGAGTGTTAAAAAGTTTTAAATTTGAGCAATGGGGGCACCTTACCGGAGCATCGAGTGATGAAGAGGCAGGTTGACCTGTATCGACGTCACTGCCATGACCCGTTGACATACTAGATCCACTATTACACTATTTTTATCTTATAGTACACATAACGGCACAAAAACACCTTATTGTAAGTACAAAATAGATTGAAATATTTACACAAAAAAGTAATAAAATTTGTAAACAAATACTAAAAAAAAAATCAAAATATCGTCCAATCAGTTGTAGGGGTTTTTCTCTCCCTCTTCACACACAGCGTTTATTGGGAGCCAATGTTCTTTGTAGCCAATAGTATGCGTGTTGACTCGTCGCCATGGCTACCGCGTTGCTCAGCGACGAGAATTAAATGCTGCCGTCAAAAAACAGCTGATGTTGAAAATTCAGAACACTTATAGATGAAAAACTGCGCGGCTTGTGAGCCTTGTGAACACCAACACACAAACACCAATACTCTGGCAGTACAGGTTCACCGGGGACCACTTACAAGGGGCCCTAGGGGCTCGAAAATATATTTTTGGATTTTTAAATATGTTTGTCGCGTTTCGTCGTTTTTGACAGTTGTATGAAAAAACTACTAATTCCATTCCAATACCAATATTTATAATAAATGATTTATAAATTCATCATCACCGTGATACGTGATCACCGGTCACCGTAGCCTAGTTGGTAGTGCTCCTGCCTACTAAACTGGTGGTCCTGGGTTCGAATCCCGGTAAGTGCAAATATTTGTGTGATGAGCACGAATATTTGTTTCAGAGTCATGGATGTTTTCTATGTATATAAGTATATATCTATCTAAGTATTTATATCGTCGCCTGGTACCCGTAGTACAAGCTTTGCTTAGTTTGGGGTTAGGATGATCTGTGTGACATTGTCCCTAGATATTATATTATATCATCCACTTTGCATAGGCCTCCCCCAAGAGTTTCTATAACGTTACCATTTGGAGGAGTTGGTGTAGTCGCCACGCTTGGAATGCGAGTTGTTGACCGCAGTTAAGTGGCGCTGCTTCCCGACTATTTAGTGTATCCCTTAGTCGCCTTTACGACACCACGGGATGGTAAGGGGTGGCTATGATATACTTTTTACGTCGAAAACCACACGGATTTTGTTATAAAGTAATACACCAAAAATACAGAAATGTTGGTTAAAATTACGTCCATTATATTTTGCATTTGAAGGGATAAACTAATAATAATTCAATTGAAATATACGTTCCAGATGGGATAAGCGACTCAATCCCATCTCATTGCAACGCTACCGTCAACTGTTACGTATTAAGTTCACTAGATATTGATTGAGTACGAAAGGGGACACAAAGATGACCGTTGCCGCAGGTAATGTCCGGTCATTGAAAGAATGCTTTCGTAACGTCTGTCATAGCTTCTAATATGTTTTACATTATCATCATCATCATATCAGCAAAATTACGTCCATTGCTAGACAGAAGCCTCCCAAAAGAATGGGGGATATGCCATAATCGCCACGCTTGGCAGACGGGTTGGCGATCGCAGTTTAATGGTCATAGTTCACATAAAAACGCTGCTCCCCGTTCTCTAGTAAATTGGTAGTTCCATCGGAACGATTTCTACACCCCCCACAGGATATGAGCGTGATGATATTCTTTGCCGTCACCACACATCGTAATTTACATTAAGTTTAGTGAAAAGAATAGTATTTATTGGCAGTTAATAATACAGTTTTTAAATGATGATTATTTGTTAGGAGGGCAAATAGGAAATATAAATACTTTTATCGAAATTCAACCCTAATTCAAAGATACGCCGAGCAGTCCATTCGCAGTGACCGGACCTTAGACGTACTGGTGGTAACGGTAAGTATACATACATACATACATAGACTCACGCCTGTTTCCCAGAGGGGTAGGCAGAGACAACGGATTTCCATTTGTCACGATCTTTGCACACGTCTTTTGCCTCAATTACTGTCATTATATTCTTCATACATGCTCGCCGGTTTACGGTACTTCTGACCTGTCCTGTCTTGAGAACGTCTCCGATTTGGTTAGAGAATGTTCGACGAGGTCTTCCCCTTCCGGTTGTTCCATTCACACAGGCCAGGTATACTTCTTTGGTCAATCTTCTTTCATTCATCCTTTCTAAATGGCGAAACCATCTCAGCATTCCTTTTTCAACCTTTGTGACTACATCCTCTTTCACACCACAACGCTCTCTTACATCAGTATTTCGACTCAAAGTCACACCACACATACTACGGTAAGTATAGGTAGTTGAATATAGGGTGAACACCCAAGTAGCAAAGGCTATGTGTTTTTTTTGTCTGGTAGCGAGTCTGTCCCACAATATCTCAATATGGTGGCACTCTAACTATTTTGTTTTTATTTTTTTTTTTGATGCACAAAACACATTACAATCACAATATAAACACCTTAAAGCTAAACATTTTGATCTAGCTTATAACATAACACTATGTGCATACTGCGAAACCACTATTACAAAACTATGAAAAGCTCATAATATTTAAAACGTACAAGAATATTTTTTTACCTCATTAGATAAATAAAAATCATTTGCAGTTTCCAAAATTAATTTAAATGATATTGTATTTATTTCAAAGTTACACTGAAATTATTTTAATTTCCCAGTCAGCCCGGGTGGTCGCTGGTCAGCAGTTACGATTAGCATTTTCATAGACTATCGTGTCTTATAAATATAAATGTCACACATTTCTATGCTAACAGTCGTTGTCAAACTATATATTTACAAAATTTATGACAACGCTAATCAAGTACGATTTTATTTATTGAACTTGTTTTGTCTTTGAGCTGAGGCGGTTTCCGTAAAGTGTTTTATAAGGCATTATTAAAAATCCGCCTACACGCGAAAACATCATAATATTAACATTTTATTAATAACTTTGTGAACCATGAATTTTGTTCGTTATACGGAAAACCTTTATAGGCGCCATGGTTAGGGTTGCCAGTATCTTAAATACAAAACCCGGACTTAGCGTAGTATAAGGCCGGATATGACTCTCTGCGAGCCGTATGTATATTTTTTCAAAGTCAAATCTAAATATTTAAAGCTGCGGCGCGTGGCAGCGGCATCGTGCGAGTTCGCTGGCTTTTCGCTGCGACACTCTGTAAATGGTAATCTGAATATAACACAAACGTAAAACGACAGCCGCCTCGCCGCTTCGTGTCGGTTCAAGTCTCGCGCCGGATAACTTTTTGTGTGGCCCATAAATAGTTGTTCTGAGTCTGGATGTAATTTGTGTCCGTCTATTATATGTTTGTAAAGTACCCCTCGACACAGGGATTAAATTCCCTACAACGGGCGTTGTCTTAAAAGAAAAACTAAGTAAAGCCGGTTGTGGCTGACGGCCATAAAGAATATCATCTCAGTTGTCCCGAGGTAATATATACCAGAAATTGGGCAGCAGCGTTCTCCTAAGTATTAGGACTATCTTACTGCGATACGCCAACCCATCAGCCAAGCGTGGTGATGATGGCATATCCCCCCAAATTATGGCCACAAGTCCGTTGTGGAAATCTTTTGGGGAGGCCTTTGTCCAGCAGTGGATGTCATTAGGCTGACATGACGATAAAGATGAAAGCCGGATACCTGACAACCCTAGCCACGGCTTCGAATTCCATATGAAAAACACAGCACAGTAAAATGAATTTTCTATTATTATTTCTTATCAAAAAACCTGTAGAATGCTATAAAAAGTAAATAAATGTTTCTATTATACAAAATATATTTATTAAATTGAATGCTAACGCGTTAACCAGTTTGTTGTTTGACTAACTAATAATCATTTTTACGCGCGAGATTTAATTTATAGAAATAATCTGTTTTATTACGTTTATATTAAGCCGATAATCATAGTGAATTTAGCAACGCCGTGCTACCGCAACAGAGAATAACCAACTCTGAGTATATATTATAATAATATTTATAGTAGACTGTTTATTATTTGGAATATTTTAGACAGAAAAATTGCAGTCGCCGCCCGAAAGTTGGCAGTTTTACCTCGTGACTACGTTTAAGATTTTTTTTTATACGACCAATTAAACAAATGCTTCGCCAATGGCTCTTTTGTTTTTAGCCCCGGATACAAAATTAGGGGTTTTAAGTTAGGTATAATATATATCTGCGTGTCTGTATTGCTGTAATCGAAAATTTATTATTCCGTTCGTAGGATACTATTATTTTTCTTCTCGTAGGCGTTTTTTATATTTATGTTTTTTTTATGGCAATATTTAAGTTATCAGTCCTGTAAATAGATGTTGATAGCGAGATTACTCCGCATTTCAAAATCGGTTTTAGTACACAACGAGAACAAAATTTCGTTATGACATGTTCAGCGGTTGAAACCATGCTCGACTTTGAACCATTTACAAAGCTGAAAGTGCTATCAAAATGGCAGTATGAGGGCACGTCTCTAGAGTCACAGCGAAAGAATATATTATCACACGATCCGATGCCGCAAGCCGTGGCAACACGAGTCCAATTAACCAATAGTTTATATAGACTATTAAAGTGCAGATCAATTTGCATTACATAATTGTTAGTTATTAATCTTCCAACTCAAACAAGATGCTTTCTTTTTTCGATCAAATAACAGATAACTATTATTATTTATTTAACTGGTTATTGGGTCAAGGAATTTCTTCCACAACTTGACCTTAGGCGATAACAAATCTATAGATCTGACGTTTCAATTTGTATATTGACACGTTTTTAATCTTCTCTCATTGTTTATGGGTTCGGAAGCCGTGTTGAGTTTGTCTTAATAAATATCACTCACAGTTTTAAAGGAGACGGGGATTTCTGGGCCTGACTGTAATAAGTTGAGATATGGTTTAAAAAAAGCGTTACATTTTTCTATTTCAAACTGTAAAAATTTGACCCCATTTACAATCTGGAAAACGAGAAATCTCAAAATAAGTTTAAATCACGAATTAAATTGGTTGTTGATTACTATAATCGATTAAAGTTAATGAGTTCAAACAATGTAATATAAAAACTCTTGCACCAGACACCAGATAACCGATTTAATTATAATAATTATTAAATAAATTAACATACTGTCAACAGTAAAAAATAAAATATCAACAAAATAAATAGAAATCATAACATCGGTTACGTTCAAATCGATTTATTCGTTATTGGCAACTATATTTTTAATCTATGCTGACAGTGACTGGTGACAGATTTTGAATCCTAATCTATGATAGTCTCGTTTCTTGTATCGTTTAGTGCGTGTATGAATTGAGTATTTTTTTATTGTTTTGTTTAGATATCCCTCGACAACTGCATTCTCTCTACGGACTTCTGATATTGCTTAACGTGTACGACTTTTGCTAACATACTGGACACGGATAACTATTAAATAGCAATCGCTCTTAAAAATCAGCTGTTAAGTATAGGTTGGTACATAACCTCTCTATTAAGTACTAAATCTTTTATAACTCTGCTCACAGATTGAAAAAATCCATGAATTTTTTTGTGATTGGCTGATAATTTAGAGACCCAATATTTGAAACCACTTTTATCTTTTTACATCCTAGCCCAATATTGTATGAATAGGTTTCCATCTCCTTTACAACTCTAAAGATAATACGTAAAGAGGCGCCCGATGTAATGACTATAAATCTTCACCTGTCTTTGACTCTATCTTTTTTGTTTCGACTTTGATGGGTGTATCAACGAGACGTCGTATTACGTGAATTAATCTTGTTGAATCGTGATGTTATTCTTATAGCGTTTTGTTTTACGACCAATTGCGTAGTGTCGGCAGCTTATGGTTTGTAAACGATTCAATAGGAGAATAAACTTAACGTTCTTACAACGTGTTTAAATAAAGACATGTGTAACATTTTTTGTTGCTTTATTTTTCTACCCTAGCAATTTTCCCAAGATTGGAAAATAAGGATTTTGTAAACTTGTCCTTATCTAAGAAGAATGTGTTTAAGTAGACTCAGTATTTCGCTAAAATATTGACGTGATTAACAAGTTCCCTGTTCCCAAGCAGTATCAATAAATTCCAGTGTCATAATATGATGATAGTAATATGTTTTTTTGGTTTGGCGTCCCGCACAAGACAACTATTTGTGTAGCTCTGGTTGTACTTTGTGTTCGTTTATAAAGTCATCTGTAATACAGCTATTTGATTACATTAGAAACTAAATTATTATTATTTAAGAAAGACAACGCCCGCACTAGGGAATCTAATGTCTGTGTCGCGGGGTAGGTAACAAACATATAATAGACGGACACAAACTACATCAAGACTGTATAATTTTTGCAACCATGCATCGTCTGAGTTGGGATATGTCACATATATTCAGAAAGCTTATAGAGAAGCAACCATGAGACGGATGACGCAGGAAATCACCGAATGCGGGTAGCGCATGACCGGCTGAGGACGTCTTTTGGCTGCCATAAAAATTGTGATAATGATGAGGATATATTTTTAGTCTATGTCTCTTAGCTGTTGTCTTTCATCTTTCTTATAAGATCAATAAAAAGCTATAAACAATGTGTCCTACAACCACCAACACCCTCTACGATTCGAAATGGAAGACCCCTTTCAGTCGGCTAGCACGTTGGCAGACATAATGTTCCTAAAACCGACCCCTTCTCCACGTCAGTAACTGCCTGGAGTCGAAGTTTGAACCTTAATATATGCATAGAGTATGTCGATATTATAAAAACAGCTGACAACTTAAAGTTAAATAGAACGTTTTACTGTTTTTTAATAAACAGTCGCATTAAATTTCAGTAAGTATGAACATAATAAAAATGAAAAATGTTCGTCTGTTTTCTTTCTGCACCCACCAATTGTGCATTCGTAATGTAGCATTGTAAACGAACACAATATATTCTGGGTCACTGGTTAAATTTGATTGAGAATGCTTCTTGGAAATATATACCAGAAGGTAGGTACCGCATTGATGTTTAGAATTATAAAACTCCTAGAGGTCAGTGGAAATAAGTTTAGTAGGAATAAATTTTTTATACATTATGTCCAAATTTTGGAACAAACAAAGCAAATCGAGATGCTCCAGTAGAACATGCTACGGTGTGTGTATCTCAATAGCACTCCTCAGATTTCGTTTATTGTATATTAGTATAGGATTTTTTTACTTCTCACATAACGTTATATAGTCACCTACAATATTTTTATATTCATCACCCTAAGGTTGTTGGTAGGGAATTTCATTGGCATTAAGGGGCCTTTTACAGTCCACTAGCGCCGCCAATCGAAAAAATGTCATAACTCGTAAATAGAATCAAAAATACCAAATTTGGTCTATTATTACTGTAGAATCGTAGATGTTACACCTTGTAGAGCAAAATGATAATTACTTCGCTACCATTTGGCGCTTATCACCTGACGTAAATTTTGCTACTACCCTATTTATTTTTTTAATCTTGTTCAATCAAAAGAAATCTTCATCAATGTACCTACAAGGCGGACTTAAGAGGCCTATTACAGTCCACTAGCGCCGCCAATCGAAAAAATGTCATAAGTCGTAAATAGAATCAAAAATACAAAATATGATATATTATTACTGTGGAAAAGGCAATAACGTAATTTTATAACACATTGTCAACACTTGAAATATAGCTGTTTAGCTAAATCGTGCATTCAAAACATAAACGGCCGTTTTTGTTACAAATGCACGATTTAGCTAAACAGCAATAATATTTTAATATCGCTGGGTGTGCATAACGACTCCAGAATTCATCAGGGAGGGGGATGAGGCGGCAACGTATATGTAATAGCTTAATGCAGAAAAATATATGTTCCCAAAGCATAAGAAAATACTATAAGACGAGCGTCAAATTTACGCGGGTGAAGCCGCGGATGGAACAAAAAAATCATATTTTTTTCAATGTATATTGAATTGTCTCTTTCTATTCGTGACCGAAATTAGAAAGAATGGTGTCAAATCATTATTGTTCCAGCAATTGTCTAAGCAATGGACATACCAACTGCACAAATAAAAACTGCCATGAACCAATTTACACTTTAAATAATATACGACTATTTTAACAGTCGTATTGGGTATCGACACAGTACACCTATTATAATTAGGGCCAGTACATACAAATGTTAAATTTGTGGCAATATTTTTTCTGTCACGATAGCCTACAAGCATGTTAGTATGTTACCATAAGAGATAGGTAAAGTAAAGCGCCTAGCTTAAAAGATTACTGACCGCCTAAGTACTGGTTACGTTTAGTTGGTGGTCCCGGTCTTATTCATTAACCGATTCAATGAGGATGGCACCAAAGAGGCACCATGGAAATCTTTTACGTGTGGCGTATGGTTTACGTATGAAGAAAACGTAGCAAGTTAGAATTCACAGTGGATGGCGGTTAAGGGGCGCCATCACCTTCCCTGGCGCTTGGCTCCTCAAAGGCGCCATGAAATATTTGATAGCCTACCGCACTGAACCGGTTAAAGAATAGTTATTAAGCCCTGTCAGAGGCCTACTGAATAGCTTGAACAACTCTAGACACTAGGGTAACTAATGCTCACACGAGGAAGAAGGAAAATAACTTATTTAAGAAAGTTAATAAATAACCAATTTTACAGATTTAAGAAATATAAAACAAAACCGAATGTAAAGCTATTATTTTTATTCTTATAGTTACATTACAATTTTCTTTAAACCTAGTAACTTGTTAATTTACAAGTGCCTCTGTTAAAAATGGTTTCTTTGCATTCACGTTTCCAATGAATTTATTTTATGATGGATACTGCTGTATTATTTACATTTAATTTATTTTCACGAAGGTCTCATCTACCAATATTTTTCTCGCATTACTAATACACATTCAGTAAAATAGCTTCCAGTTTTTGCTTATTCATTTTCAACGTTTCACAGTTATAAAAACTTTTGAGACTCATTATTTTATACTAGCTGTGCCCCGCGGTTTTACCCGCGTTAAATATTATAAATAACCACAGCTCTTCCCCCGTAGGGGATAGCATGATAATATGTAGCCTATATTTTGACCCGACCTCTTAGTAATATTCATGCAAAATTTGAAGTTATGCAGTACTTTTTGAGTTTAGCCCGGACATACATACAGACAAACAGCAAAAATTCTAAAAACTATATTTTTAGCTTCGATATCGATTGTAGACCACGCCGCCAGTAGGTATCCTTTAAAAAAATTTTCAATGTACAATTTTGACTTCCCTACGATTTTATTATATGTATAGATAACAAAAGTAGTGTAGGTATATTTAAAGAACAATTTATAGAAAATGGGGTAAGAAATATGCCATAAAATGATTAGACCGCGACTTTATAAGTTATTATCAAAATTAATTTAGGATATTAGGATTATTAGAGTGAGCAAATGTAGAAAGGACCTGTGTTCCGTTCGTAGCCGAAATTTGACCTTGAGCACCTATTTATTGACATATTAGCATTTGGAGCATCACTCGCGTGTAGCTGACCTATTCTTTCTAACCTGTGCTTACACAAGTTATTAACTGTGGTAATTCTTAGATGGCCATTCAGCTAGAACGACGAACAAAGCAGCTCGACCAATTCGCTCCCTAAAAATCATCCAACATTATCAGGAAGGCTACCGACTAAAATTTACGGTTAAAGAGAGTGCGTTTCGTACTGGCAGCCACAATCATAAGTCATGATGGATGCGACTTAGAAGAAATAAGAATCTCTACGAAATTAGTTCTAGTAAAACTGCCCTTTGAGAGTTAAACTTTACATATTACCTTTTTAACTAGTAATTTCATAAGTGGGTAGTAGGTGATGTGGGCTACCGGAGGGGCCCAAAGGCTTCGGATAGAGAACCGGTCAGCAGATAAGGTGGCTCTGTTACATGGAGACAATACGATTAAATAATAATAGAGTCCTCCTAGCCGAATTTCGGCCACGGCGGCCAGTCTCAACAGAGATTAGCCATCTGCACGGGACATATTATAGTGCTCAAGTGTGTGCGCAAATACAGGAGCACTTTCTATTCCATCACTCTCATGATTCGATGGGACGCCTAGACGACACGACCGGAAAGAGATCAGGTACAGGATCGACGGCTTGACGTGCTCTCCGAGGCACGGGGGTATGATACCGCCAACCCCCAGACTTCGGGCTGATGCTGAGAATTTTTTCTTTTTACAGAAAAGTCCCATAATCACTTTTTGGCCGGACCCGGGAAACGAACACGGGAAATGAACGCGCTACCGCTAGACCAACGAGGCAGTCACGATTAAATAAACGTGCTACTGGTGTTGGGCAACAGTGACACCGAACCAACAGAGGGCCGAAAAAATGGGATCAGGAAGGGTTCCGGCCACAGAACTGCGGTGTAAAAGACTTATAAAGAAACCAGCAAGCTAATTTTCCTCAATCAGGACCATAGGAATGAATGCAGCTACACCCACATAATTCTTAAATTGAATAGATAAAAGTATAGCGATCTAATTTTATTGTATGTTTATTTATTTGAAACTTAACAATTATGATTCATTATGGTATCACTGACCGATAATGTAGATTCCACAATGTTAGGCAACGTGCTATCGCTTTTCTCACTGTTAGACGTAGCTAGAGCATGTAAATATACGATTGCGTTATTTCACGTAATCTTTGCACTTGTCAAAGGAAAAGCACCGCATATAACAAGAAAAACCTTTTCTTGTTTCTATTAAAGTACTTTTTTAAAACGGCAACGGCTTTTCTGAAAGACTACTCTTACCTTAACTCAAATGTGAGAATCTTTGACCTAATTCGTGTTTAGGGATTTCATATTATTGATATATTATTTAATTTTGACTATGTATGTATATTATATAAATACCTGTAAAAAGGGAGACCACGTCGAACATTCTCTGACCAAATTGGAGATGTTCTCAAGGAAGGGCAGGTCAGAAGTACCCTAAACCAGCGAGCATGTATGAAGAATATAATGACAGTAATCGAGGCAAAAAAAGTATGCAAAGATCGTGACAAATGGAAATCCGGTGTCTCTGCCTATCCCTCTGCGAAACAGGCGTGAGTCTATGTATGTATGTATGTACCTGTAAAAAATATTAGGTAATTAAACACCCAAATAGAGTGCACAGAACTGTTATTAGATCACGGTAAACATAGGAAATTTTCTGTATGGTGAAGGCATAGAATATCGGGGTGATATTCTATGCCGTCACCACACAGCAAATTTCCCATCTCATCCCGTTGAGGCCGTAGAAATCGTCCGACGGAATACCTACATAAGAACGGGCAGCAGCGTTTTCTGTGAACTATAACCATCAAACTGCGATCGCCAACCTGTCTGCCAAGCGTGGCGATTATAGCATATTCCCCCAATCTTTAGGGAGGCTTATGTCCAGCAGTGGACATACTTTGTCTATGATGAAACATAGGAAAACAATTCAAATGATGCGTTCACGATTGTTCGTTTTCAACCTCAACATTGCTATCGCGAACAAGCTTGGGATTGTTTCGCCGAACCATTGCCTTTTATTTAGCTTTCGTGATTTAGTAATGATTCTGAATAACCGATTAGAATGGCCAACACTATTGCCGAAAAGAATTAAAAGGCACGGTCTTCCTTTTTAAATTTTCGTCCATTTCCTTGCTTATATTTGGGATTAAATGTCACTTTTTACACTTAATGATAAAAATCGACTAAAAACACATAACTGATCCACATGGTGGTATACATTCATGATGTAGTAGGTGCATTATTTATTTGATATTTATTAATATAGATAAGTGCTTAACATGAATAATAAATAGAATTATAAGTATAATTTCAAATAAAATTTACGATAAATGTCTAAAAAGCAACAAAACACAGACACACCGATCAAATTGGACGTCTTAAAACACATCTGATTCACAGTCTGTCGTAAGAGCCGTAGTACTGAAGAAAATATTCTAATACAATGACGATAAGCGAGTATAATTGGGTTATCTCTGGACTACCCATCTTGTAAACAAATAGTTTGTTAGAAAAATATACTACATCAGAGAGCAGAAGATGTTTCGTAACTGTAGGTGCATAGTACAGAGTGATATGAACTGGCGAATGTTTTAGTTATAAGTACGAGTAAATATAGAATGAAACGCGAACAGATGAACATGTAGTTTTATTATTATTGTTTGTTTGTTTATTATACGTCAATGTATTTGGATATTTTATATAGAATACGCTAAAAATATACCTTCTAAATCTAAAAACAGATTTAATTATAATATCCAAAGTTATACAGTACCCAATTATACAGTATAATGACCCTTATCTATAAATGATTAAATATTATATTTTATTATAGTAGGTATAATAATAAGTTAAGTAGTAATATAAAGCCTGTACGTTATCCTAAAATAATATATTTAAGCAAAAATTTAAAATAAATCCATTTTTGTTTTATAACTATAACATGAAAAGTTAGATATTTTTACTATTAGGTAATTTATGAGAGTATAGTAATATGTATAAATGTACATATAACGTAAATAAAGTACAGACGCCAGCACATCAAGCTACCCCAATCTGTCAAATTTCCCCAATTAAAAGTGAACCTTATGCTTATGTGATAAAGTTGAAAATCTATAACAGAAATTTGACAGATTGGGGCAGGTAGATGTGCTGGCGTCTGTACATAGTTGTTTCGAATTATTGTCTTTATGCAGCGATTTTGATAACTCTTTTTTAATCGACAGCATCTTTTTTATATACTGCGGCAATGTTTTAATTATGGTCTTAAATTTTTTTCTTGAGCTGACAAAAAGAAAAGTTGGAGTCGGTTTTGTATTTTATTACTTTTTGCTTACTTTCAACGTGGTGTTGGTGTATAGATATTAAAAATAGCGCTATGTTTTGAATGGAGAATCGAAAGGGGTTTTCACCGCTTTTTTGTTGACATTCCATTCTGCCGTACGCAGCGCTTTGCTTCCTCCTTTATCATACGCACGGCTAAGCAGTGGAACAACCTCCCGAACGACGTGTTTCCAGACTCATACAACATGGGTTTATTCAAGGCTAGAGTGAACAGGCATCTTATGGGTACGCGCAGTCCATCTTCGACCAAATCTTCACTTACCATCAGGTGAGATCGTGGTCAAGCGCAAACCAATTCATCACAAAAAAAAAAGGCCGGCGAGCATACCTATTGTTATAACCACAAATGGAGTTATTCCTAAATCCCTAAAGATCAACTTCGAAAGTTTAGTACTTGAAATCTGGTTGGACAGTTACATTTAGAAGGCGGTTTTACTGGCGAAAGCCATGATTGTGCGGAAATTTTCTCCATAAACCCCAAATTTAGTATGACCTGTATTGGTATTACAATACTCTTGATAACATACTAATTGTAAATAATGTTGGCAATAATCATGTGTCTAGATGAAAAATTAGGTCTTTTTTGTTGAAAAAGACAACACAGTCTCGTCATTATTTTCTCATTTATAGTCACATGTTCTCCCGTCAAGATACTCGCTTCAAGTTCATCTTACTTACTAAAATAGATTCATAAACGTAACGCCGTCCTGGGCCAACACTTCTTGCACCAGGACGATGTTATCGATACTCCTGCCAAAAAGATTGTGCAATTTATCTATGTTGCAGGGTTAGGCAGGGAAGTTTAGTTGGAGCGGCGAGCACAATGGTTATCCCTGGACGCAGTATTACCAGGACCTCCGGGGACTGGAAATAGCCGCCACCAGAAGAATACTAAAATAGAACTTGTACACCCTGATGGCTCACAGTAGCCACTTCATATAAACTAACAATAATCATTTTAATAAGCAATTTCAATTTATTAACAACGTAAACGGTCAACTAACGCAAAGCTATAATTATATTGTAGCAAAAACCTGTGGTCCTATAAAAGTGGTTTCTAAGTGGAATCTTTATTCAACCGACATTTTACGGGATTTTTTTTTCTAATTACACTGGATGTGCACCTTTCAATTACTGTCAATATACCAAACACTGAAACCACTCAATATTCAACCTTATGCGTTATTATTACAATTGAAACTTCTTTAACGCAAACTATTGGGTTTTCTATCCTTGAATTGAAAGTCATGGACTGGCCACACATGAAGTCTAAAAAGTTGTTTTTAATATTTTGAAACGCGTGGTGAAATACGTTTAAGTGTAATTTTAATGTGATTATAATTTTTGAATTAAGACAGATTAAAAATATTTTTATGATAATTCAATTGTAGATGACGGATAAAGATATCGATAAGTAAGCAATTGCTGTCGATTAATCTGTGATTATCGACATTGCATTTTAATCGATGTTTGATACTGGTTTTAGATAACTGATGACAACTGGTATTTTAACGGATTGCTCTTATCATGTTGTCATATTGGTAATTATTATAGTTATGTCTCAGTATTTACCCTCGTGTAGGATATTAGTGGTTTATAAATTATAATAAATAATGTGCTCGGGACATATTATAGTGCACAAATGTGTGCGAAAATAAAGGGGAATTTTCTTTTTCATCACTCCCATGATCCGATGGGACGACTAGCGACACGACCGGAAAGAGATCAAGTACAGGACCGACGATCTGCGGTTGAACTCGCTACCGCTAGACTATCGAGACTGTCAACAAATTATAATTCGCAACTAATAAACACACATAAATTATGTAGGTACTAAATAATACTACAGCTGAACTCGTCTGTGGTTTTAAGTAGCATAGTTAATTTTGCAGGAATACTATTTATTGATATATTGATTATTGATATATATAATACATTTATATTTATATTTTTTACATATTTTACTATTTACAGTTAATCTAACCTGAAAAATATTGGCAGTATCGCTTAGTAATTTAAGACACATTATTTATTCATAAGCATAAAGTGTTTTTACCATCCAGAATTTAAAACGAAAAATAAAACCTCGACAGCTGAAAACAAATACATCTATGATCGTGCCAAAGATCATCTTTCTACTAATTTCAATGTCACTAAATATAACGTTACACTTTAATTAATACACATGTTACGTAATCTGCTTGTAGACAATTTACCCGTATTAGTTTTACGCGTATTCTAGATGGACTAAAAATAAATGCCTCACAAATAACACAAGGCGCAGTTTCAATTAAAATCACATTCTTGAGTTAAATGACTTGTTACGTAACTGTGACAACATACGGTGAAAACTGAAAATAAACAAGGAACGGACACATCAAGACATCAGAAAACACGAACAAGTAAAATAGGCTTAAATATCGTAAGGAAAAGAAATGAAAATAACACGCCGTATACATAGTATTGAAAAAATTACATTTGAACTATTTTTTTTTTACTATTTTTGTGATGTTTTGTGCATCTTTACTTTACGTAAATACACGACGCTACCGCTCTTCCGATTTAGGTTCGGAGAGGGCGTTTCATAGATTCGAAGGCAAACTAAGGGTCATGGAGGACGCTGGTGGTCGCGACGCGTTCGCGGTCGTACTTTTTTTATATTAGAGGGCGCCAAACGAGCAAGTGGGTCACCTAATGGTAACTGATCACCGACGCCCATGAACACTCACAATACTCGAGGTGTCGCGAGTGCGTTGCCGGTCTTTAAGAGTCAGTAAACAAGTGTTGCTGACCCTTCCCCCCACCCCAATGAGCTTTGGCGACTTTACTCCCACGCAAAAACACAACATTAAAATGATTAATGTTATTATTAAGGAATATCTTCTCTAAGCTGGAGGTACTTCCCCAGTCCCCATGAACGCTGTGCCCTATCATCAGTATCTTGGAGATGTTATCAAATCGTACGAAAGAAAAATCTAAAAATAACGCAAGTGAAGAGGCTAAATTAAGAGACCCGACGAGATGCCCTTCAAGGTTGAATCAGAAATGCCGAATACATCTAGACATTAGAAAACGTGTACAACTAAATTAGGTTTAACAATCGTAAGGAAAACAAAACAGAATAACATGCCAAAGTATAAGATTGGAAAAACTTACATTCCAACTAAGGTGTTGACAAAACGCTACTTACACTTCTGAACGCAATCATCGTCAGTACAATAATTAAGATCGTCAGATACAAGATCAGTTATTTTGAAACAAACTTGTTTGACTTCAGTCATCGTCAGTACCTTGGCGATGTTATCAAATCGTACAAAAGAAAAATCTAAAAGTAACGCAACTGAATAGGCTAAATTAAGAGACCCGTGGAGATTTCCTTCAAAATTGAATCAGAAATGAAGAAATACACAGGTGAACCAAAGTAACCACAGAGCCCGAAGACTTGCCAAGCTGAAGTGGCAGTAAGGCATATAGCTCGTATAACCAACGGCCACTGAGTAGAAAGATTCTGGAGTGGCGACCACGAAATAAACTGATACAAGATAGACCGATGATTTTTTGAGCGTCACTGAATCCACACACCGGCATTTGATAAGATCTCTGGGGGAAGCCTTATTCCAGCAGTGGACGTCTTTCGGCTCATACGATGAGAGGCCACATGATAAATTAAAATAGAAAAAATACAGTACGGAGTAATGTGATGAGATAACGAATATAACTATTGTGTAGACAAAAGTTACTGGCACTTTCGAATGCAATAATCGTCAGCAAAACAACTCAAATTTTCAGAGATAAGGCTAGACATTTTAAATCAAAGTAGTTCCTTTTTATTCTGATAATTTTCATAGAGAAGTTATTGTAACTAAAGAAGCATCTAAAAATAACAAAGTATATACTCGTATTATTTTACACAAATTACACTTGATATCAGTCTACGTCATACATCAATAAATCAAAATGATCTTAACAGTACAAGGAAATGAAACATGTTGTCATTTAAACAGTTACTAATTAAAGTATTTGCCTTACACCAGGACGAGAACCATTAATCACTAAGTTTAAAGAGTTTATAAATAAAAAACATCTTTTAGGAAAGTCAAGTTCTCGATGAGCCTAATATAGACAAGTTAATGATGACTTTAGCCGCAGGCTGCTTAATATATTATCTTTTATAACTCTAACCTCTAAAATGGACAAGGCATTAAGATAATCAATGATTATAAATTAATATAACAGCTAAAATATGAAATTATTACAAAGCTTGTTGATAACTAGGATATCTTTATTAGTTCTAATTCGTACCGACTCCAAGTTTTCTATAATTCCTACATTATGTCAGTTCGTAATTAAGTAAAACGTGGCTACGCAAATTTAATAAAGTTATAAATAACACTTTGAATGAGAAGGCGACTGGTCAACAGACAAATAAAAGGGCCATATCACACTAATATTATAAAGGCGAAAATTTGTATGTGACTGTGTGAGCGTCTAAACGGCTAGAGCGTTTTAATAAAATTTGGTATGGAGTTAACTGACACTCTGGATTAACACATAGCCTATAATTTGTAAAATTTAACTCGGGTATAACCGTGGGGCACTGCTAGTTTATTATAACTTTACAACACCTTAAATAAGTTTGATTACGACTGATACTATTGATTTTTACGAATATATAATACAGAAAAATGTATTGTTTAAACTTATGGGCGTTGGGTTCTAGTGTCTGGATTTTCCAAGCCACCTCGAAGGTCCCTACTTGGTTGAGAGGCTGTTTAGAGTCTAGACTGAGGTCTTAATGATGAGAAAGAAATTAAACCACTAATTAGGTCACCCGTCTCTAGATTCACCGCATACTGTGTTGAGCCTAGTCGTTGGAACTACTGATCGTTTATTGACCGCTGATGGTGATTGGCTATTAGCGCCTTTAACGTTGCTTGGACTCATTTAGATGGTGAGAGCTAATTGTTTATTAATTATAGGTATCATAAGACCAGCAAACCTAAAATGGCACAAGAGGAACTAACGGAACCCATTGAACGTCAATTGGTTGTCCAAGATGCAGCTGAAAGATGCCAAGTATGAATCGAGGGTATTGCTGCAATTGAAAAAAATAGTAGATTCTTGTGCAGTATGGGAAGATTGTTTTTGGATTGCTGAGCTTGTTTTTTCGCACTTGCAGATAGCCGTTTTGATAGGAGCGCAATCTTTTATCCCTATCATTTAAATACTTATGCAATTATAAATCCGTCCAATCAATAATATACTTTACAAAAATACACTGAAAAGTTACACTTTTTTAATAAAATCTTTTTTTTAAAGGTTACGAATACGTATCGTGAATATGCTAACAGAACCTGTTCTTTCATATCACAGTAACCGCTTATCGTCACATCGTAACTGCGACCTACATGCAGAAAGCGAAACCAATAGAAAAATCACACGATCCGGCCCGTTAAACCATCCGACGATAACACTATCGGCTGCCCTAAAACGTGTCACAGGACAGTGCACCGAATGGCTAATGTGGATACAATGAGAGATTTCTTTCATGCTTATCGATAACGTATGGATCAATAAGTTAGCATTTGACGGATCGTTGCGGTCTCTATAAATCTGTTCACTTGATTTTGATACGAATTTTATATCATTTAATAAGTTACTCAAGTCTTTTGCATACCTCTTTTATTACTAAAAATATGATTATTTTACTTAGAAGATATTTTTTTTATTACATAACAGTATACTCATAGTTGTACAGAGGTGGACATAATGCCTTAGGCATTTTCTCCCAGTCGACCTTGAGCAGGTGCAAAGATTAAAAAAGTGCACTAAGTATAGATTGGATAAAAATTCGGTAAATAATTAATTTAAATATATATGTATAAACATAAATGTATAATATCCAATATATATAATACTATTAGGTACTATTATAATACATATATAATTTAATAGGGAGGGAAAGAACAATTCTCCTTACTACTTGTTTAGAATGTGCTCTCTTAAGCATCTTCTACACGGTTGCAAACCAACGTCCCAGCAAAAATCACCCTGGTTGTCGCCATCCATCTAGACAACAGTTGTGCAGTCTAGATGGATGGAAACCACCAGGGTGATTTCTGTTGGGACGTTGGTTTGCAACCGTGTAGAAGTTGCTTTAGCTTCCTATTGAACGAGAAGCGGCTTTTGGTCAACCTGATTTCGAGAGGCAGCGCATTCCACAGATAATAATATACATAAAGAAATATATAATATTTATTACATTTAATACAATTATAATTCCAGAAAAAATATCACTCATATCAATTCATACAGTATCAGACTGTTATATTTATGCAATCATTATAGAAATGTAACGCATAATAATTATACTCGTCCTTTGTGACTAATGTATACTTTGTATGCCTCCTCCTCCTCGGCTGAATTGCATGTTATCGATTTAGTTCAGTTTGTACATCCCTATAACCAATTAAAAGTAAAGAGCATCGGATCGATTCACACGATGCATGGTCTGCTGATGAGAATAAATGTGATTGCATATATCGCCAGGAGGCCTGGCCGTGCTGACGAATCGGAAACATTTATTTGAAATACTTGTGCGGAGCTACCCAATAGTGCTTATCCCGTTTTACCCGTTCCTGCAAGAAATTATCGCCACTTACTGTGCAGGAATGTTTACGTAATATATCTTCTAACGTCGGGGAGGATTTGAAATTTTGAATTTGGAAATATACACGATCAATGTCTTAATATGATCAGTTGTTTTAGTCTTCTTGACTATGAGCCTCATCATCATCACCAAATTAAAATAACACACACAGTTTGAGCTCACTAGGCCAGTCATAAATTTGGAGCATGGTAGATTTACCATCCCTTAGTTGAGAATTTAATAATTACCAAGTAATTGGTAATTGGCTTTTGACTTATTTTTGGACCTTGAATATCGATTACGAGCCTCATATTCACTCCAGAAAAATTACTCATTGGAAAGAGATCACTGTCTACATAGCAATTAGCAATTTGCAGAACAATAGTTTCACTGATCTTATCGCTTCCAAGTTATTCGTTTGTTAATTTTGCAAGTAATAGATGATAGGACATAAAATACTCATCAAACTCCGAGCGGATTATTGAAATCCGCCATATTCATCTAATTAATCTAAAGTTTTACAGTCAAAGAGGGCAGAGTCTATCTTATTTATACTTACACATTATTTTATTTCTAGAAATACAAAATAATACTTAAATTACATACAATATGGGGAGCATTTAAGCTCGAGGTAGTTAAAGCTACAAACATGGCGTACTTGTGGTAATATCCAGAGAGGTACCTGTATCAAACTAAAATGCATATCGCAGTGATTCATAATAGCAACAGTGACTTGTGACGTCATCGGTCTTGTTAATTGGTACAGCTAAGCTTATTTAACACTACACATGCTTAAGAACAATATGTAATTAAAAGCGGAAGAAAGGGAAATACATATTTAGTTACAAGGTTATCGCTTGAAGAATGAACGGAATCTAATGAATTGAAATTATTGTAATGGTCTGCCTAGTTAGGATCAAATTGCGGTGTGTTTAGTTGTCCCAAGTTATTATTTAATTTTTATTAAAAATGCTACATTTGAGAATTATTTCGAATCAAGATTTTAATTTATTATTTAATGTATCCAGCGATGCGGATAGCGCAAAACCGGCAATTGTGGAGATCTGTGGGGGAGGCCTTTGTCCAGCAGTGGACGTCTTTCGGCTGATATGATGATGATGATGATGATGAATGTAAATATTATTTTTCAAAATCGACATTAATTAAAATAGAGGTTTTGTAAATACTAAGAAAGCAATTAATTAGCATTAGTGTTTAAGGACGTAATAAAACAGTAAGTTTACATTTACGTTGGACTGGCCCGTTGGTCTAGTGGTTAATGCACATGACTGCTAAGCCAGAGGTCGTGGGTTCGATCCCCACCCAGGACAAATCTTTGTGTGATGAGCACGATTATTTGTTCTGTGTCTGAGTATAAAGTATCTATAATATGAAGGTATTTTCAAATATATAATTATGTTTATCAGTTGCCTGATTGCCATAGTACCGGCTTGTCTAGTTTGGGATCAGATTTAACCTTTCTCCCGATAGAAGATCGGCTAGGCAGTTATACAAATAAAAACAAATGGAGAATATAAATTAAATAGTACTTAGAAATACATATATCCAAGGCTAATAACAAAAAGTTGATTATATAGATAATAAAAATGTATGGAATATACATTTACTCACTAGCTACACTACATATTATTATACTTATAAAATGAAAATAAATATCCTGGGACACATTCACACACGGACACCAATCGGTTCCCAAACTAAGCAAAGCTTGTACTACGGAAACCAGATAACTGATATATTAATATAGTACTACTTTTCTTTTGTAAATACATATCTACTTACCTATATAGATAATTACACCCAGACCCAGACAGGACAATCAGATATTTTCATGCACACAAATATCTGTCCTGGGTGAGAACCGAACTCACGACCTGCGGTGTAACACACCCCGTACTAAGTACCATCATTTTGAAGATGGTCGTTATGATAACGACAAAATGTTCTTTGTGTTGTAATGTTAATACATATTGTATCTAAAGTCGTAACAGTTTGATTAAAGTTCGCGTGGTTTTATTCCAAATTGATTCTCAAACATATCAGGAAGTCAATGATGTATAAAACATTTTGAAAGTCATTGAATGGAGTGCCATTACTCCAATACAATACATATGTCACAAAACATTATTATGATGTATTAACAGAGCAAAAAATGTTCATTCGGTTTTTTTTTTTTACTTTAACGTACCTAAGCTCGACTGGTCATTGTCCTGGCTAGATATGTTTCGAGTCATATTAATAAACAATGTCAAAGATAACTTTATATCAATTAAGACTTACAACGTCATGACGTCTTATTTATGCAAGCAAACAACGAAAAAAAAACATTATTATTATTAATTACGTACTTACGTTAAATATCGATGAAAAATCGAGAAAGTCTTGGAAAAATATTGCAAATACGAGAGTAAAACTAAAAAAAAAAAAAAAACAGATACCCAAATGAAACATTTATATCCAGAAGCTATATACAATAACCATAAATAAATTTCGTATACCGCCGCCGGTAACAACTAGTTAATCATGAAATCATATCGAGAAAATTGACATAACATTATCGATCGCAGCTGATCGATAAAAAATAAATCAATAAGAACTATCGATTGGATATTCGATACCTACTTACCTCATGTCAGGCCGCTGATAAGTCGTTCGAATAAATTTGCATTTTAATCAATGAATCTTATTAATTGATTAAATATGATAGTTATAATCATCTCTATGTTACACTTCACAGTTTTGTAAATATAGACGCTAATTGGTTAACACTTCGTTGAAATTTTTCGCTAATAATATTTATTTATAATTATGAAATATTTCTTAAAATAGATAATCATATTTTATATTCATTAATACAGGAAAATGTAAATGCATCGTTCGTTGACAGCAAACATTGCAAGGGTTAAGGTTAGACGTTGAACTTCGTGCGGAATTCTAGTGATCGGAAACGTATATCCATTGATAAATATTTGTACAAGTATATACTCTATTTACTTTATATGTTAATTTATTGAAAAACACACTAACCTTTCAGTTACGGGGCACTGGAAAAATCATCAACAGTTTCATTCACTAAATAAAAAACCAGTGTATTAAAAAATCCGTCGAAGGGAATGTTGTTGGATAACTAAAAAAGTTTTCAGTAAAAAGTTTTTAGAGTCCTATTTTGTGTATCACTAAATCGTGTTGCGAGTACCGCGTGCTTTTCGCGTCGAATTGTCGAGTGGCGCGTCCTATCACGAACGCTCCGTGTCGCCGACTATGCCGGATGGCCGTTCGGCCGTTCCTCGTATGAACCGGCATAAATTCAACTAGAATTTTACTTTTGTAAGCCACGCATACCGTGTGTACCAAGGAAATTCCTAATTTGAAATATGCTTTGCTTTTCTTTAGTTTAAATTTAGAAAATAATTTGATGGTATTGCCTTTTAAATGAAGATGATACTGAAATTAACCTACCTATAAAATGGAATAATATTCATTAAAATTTATTGATTTAAATGCATACACACTTAAACAAGTTAGCTAATTTAGACAGTTTTAAGCCGAAAGTTTGTTTCATGATACTAAATATATATAACTTTTTAGCTTATATAGTGCTACTGGAGAATGTTGTCTAAGACAACGTTCAGCATAAGTGAGTGCACAAAGACAGGGGCATTCTATATTCCTCACTCCCATTGTTCAATGAAAAGGTTATTTGACCTGACCGAGAAGAGATCAGGCAAAGGACCGGCAGCTTTACACGCTCTATGAGGTACAGGTATGAACACCAAACCAGGCTACGGGATGTTGTAAGAAAATTCCAATGCCACTTTATGGCACGAACCGGGATTTGAGTGCAAGACTTCATTATTTGAGATTGAAATACGCTGGCAGACCACCTTTCTATTACAATGAGCCCTTGATCTCTTAGCTTTCGTGGGATTTTTAAGCTGTAAGTCATTATTCTTCTCCCCATCTCAGTGTACCTATTATTTGCTTCTGTTCCATGTCTTATCTTCAAAGTTCCAAAATGTGACTTATTTGGACCAACTCACGAATACTTAGCACATGCCCCTTAATTTCTATATCATTAAGCTTTATTTATATTTAGGAAAATTCGTCAATGAGCTTTATTTTTGGTCTCGCTGCCATTTTTTTATTATTATTTATTAACTAACTCACTGCCATCTGATCACGATCTATAACGCAGAATGTGTACTATGGCAACCAAACAACTGATAAACATACTTATATATTTCTAA
Source organism: Pseudoips prasinana (assembly GCA_951640165.1). Classification (NCBI taxonomy): domain Eukaryota; kingdom Metazoa; phylum Arthropoda; class Insecta; order Lepidoptera; family Nolidae; genus Pseudoips; species Pseudoips prasinana. The sequence goes on from OX621251.1 coordinate 17,322,458, forward strand.
ATACATACATATTAATGATAAATTACACCCAAACAGAACAAAGAATTGTGCTCATCGTACAAAGATATGTCCTGGCTGGGGATCGAACTCAATCCTCAGACAGGGTCACTTATCAACAGACCAGTTAAAGTAGTAGTAATATTCAGAATCATGAATTTTCATACTTATTGCATTTATGCACTAATAGAGGAGGTATTTGTATATGTATTTAACTATAAGCAACATACATTTAATATATTTATTATAAAATAAATTTTATTAATGTTTTCATACAATCAATACAATGTGTACCTAAATATCTATGTTACTATAAATAATAATGTATACAACTATATTACTACAAACATGTTCTGACTATTTACAAGCGCTTTTTTAAAGTCTACGTGAATAAAAACGTTTCTCATTTTATTATTTATTTATTTATACAGACACGCTTTAAATTGGCTTAATGTGTGTTTGCATTAGCGTAGACGATGGCAGTTAACGCTCTGTCAACATATGTATGTTGCGGCCAACATAGTTACTTAGTGGCAAACATACTTTAAGAAAAATATCATACATTGTGTGGCAGATTGACACAACCTCAATTTATTTTAGATTTAAACTAAAGAATATGATACAATTTGCTAACAAGTAGCTTGTTTTATAATAAATTGTAGCCCGACCATTTGGTTTCTTTTTCAAATTTAAACTTATCGTGAATCGTGTAAATCTATCGTACTTATTACATTTAAACTTTCTTTTTTAACGTGTAAAGATAATAATCACCCATTTTTGTTTTGCATTATTTTTAATATATTTTGTAAAAGAACTTACCTCCTATAAAATATTTCATAAACCGTTTACTAACAACATCTTAAAAATAATAAAACATATTACAAGTATCACCATTGCCAAAAGTAAATAGCCAAGTGATCTGAAATTCAATAGGATTGATACTAAACATACATCGCCAACTGCCAATTTAGCCTCGTCTAGCCAGGAATGATGGTGTCGCCTCAACTATAACGTTTCCCGTCAATTCGTCAATGTCTCCATTCATTTCCTAGCAACAAGAGATTGTTGTGGTTATAATTACTAGTAGCAAATTACGCAACATTCTTAATTTGCAGATGACCCTATGTCTTTTGGGGTTATTTCATAGTCATACATAGAAGGATAAATACCTATTCAATTTCCTAATTCAGCGAGAACATGAATAGAAGATAAAAACTTTTAAATAATGAAAGTTTCATACTCCCGAATCTTTTTCCGAGCACAAAAAACGTGCAATTCCATTGCTTACAACTAGAGTTTATAATTGGATACATATTTACCCAAAGTTTAAAATATTGGTTATTATAAAATGCACTTTTTATCCAAAGAACATTTTTTTTTAAATAAAAATATGCCTATGTACAATCATTATTTTCTACCAATAATTTTCATTTTATAACATTATTTTCTGCTAAAGTTTTAAATAAATACATGATATCGTAGGAAATTAAGCTTTTTCATTAGAGCTCTGACTGAATTTTCGGCTTAGAGACTAGCCAAATACCAAGGACATTTCAAAATGTTTCTGTGAGCGCAAGCACAGGTGGACTGTGTACCTAACGCGAAGGGACGATTATCTGACACTATCGGGGAGTGACCAGACGCAGTACCAACAGCTTTACGTGCCCTCTAAGGTACACCGGTGTATTACCGCCGATGCTACTACTGGGTGTTTTTATTTGAACCCTTTATCTACACTGGATCATGCTATCACTAGATCAATGAATCAATCAATTTTTTTAATACTACGTTAGCAAAAAGTGGACTATATTACCTGATGGTGAGCGGTTACTGCATGCAGCATAACACTTATGACACATATAACATCACTCACGCGTTGCCGGCCCTTCCCTTCCCAAATTACATATGGCAACGTTATTCTCACCCAGGAGCACAACATTAACATAGCTATACCCGGAGCGTATTCTATTATTTTGACTTACTTTCCTAGTCGAGCTTCTTTTCACAACACAATAACTTGAAAAGTCGAATTCAAAATACATTTATGTGGCATCGCCAATTTTTAACCTATATGACGTAGCACTACTGAAAAATACTGGCATAAATTATATAATATTTTTTTTTTAATAGACACCTTGAAATTAAATATGGATGTTTTTTAAATGTCGTTAACTTAGAGTGACGGGATGTAAGTAACACGAGATTATGCTTGTATCTAGTATTTACTATATGATGTACAAAAATATTACTAATCTTTACTACCTAGTCAATCACGTGTAAGATTACTAGATTAAGCCGACCCCCTAATCTTGGTATACACATGGTTGGTGATCTGAATATACTAATTATCCAGTTAGCTGGTAAGCTAATAGTAATATGTTTGAACTTGAGAGGGTTCACAACAGTAATAAATAGATGAGCTCGAACTTTCAACCATTTGAACTTTGGTTCAACGCCGAAACAATTAACATGTGACCGCTTTTATGTTATGTCCATCATCATTGTATCTGGTAGTGATCATTCTTATGGACATCATAGATGTACTTAGTAAAAGAAAATAATAACATTTCAGATTTACGTTACTTGCGAAGGTATTTTATAGACATCTAATATAATTTTTAAAAAATCATTTTCTGGATGGGTTTGCACAATCTCATGTGATGGTAATAGGTGATCGAAGGTACATCGCGCGTACCCATGAGATGCCTGTTCACTCTAGCCTTGAATAAACACGTCGTTTAGAAGGGTGCTCCACTGCTTAGCCGTGCGTATGATGAAAGAGGAAGCAAAGCGCTTCGTACGGTACGATGCCAAGAACAAAGCGGTAGAGACTCTTAACTCTTACAATATTGCCTGTTTTGCTTTAAATTTTAAGTGATACACTATTCATTTTCTTTAAAACGGAATTGGTATTATTACTATAGCGCACACTTGGGAATTGATAATAATTCTTTGGCACTACTACGCCTTACTACATATTATGATGATGTGATAATCATCAAAAGAATCGAACTTACGGCCTGCAGCGTTAAAGACCAGTATTTACCTACCACGCCAACCGGTACATTGCAATACATTATTTCATCTTCTTAGTCGAAACAAAGCTCACAATAGAAAACACCATCAATCTCAATAAACAAACTTGTCAATTAATGTTACACGATTGTTATAACTTTCACACTTCACTTCAATATAACACAACTGAATAAGGAATTTGACATTATTAATAAAATCCTTTCAAAAGAACTAGATTTGGATGGAAACCGGAATAAATTGCTTGATGTAATAAAGCTAAGTTTTAATATAACCATATTTTTCGGTTTTTTAGTTTTTATCAAATAAATTTCTTTATTAGGCTGATTTCAGAGTCGCGCCGGCGAGCGGCGACGTCCAAACGCGCGCGCTTACAATTACACTAGATAGTAGTTGCGTTTCATAGTCACGCAGTTCAAACGCGCCGCGTGTGAGACGCGCGCCGTCGGCCAGCGCTGCCCGAGCTCCTCTACTGGCAGCTAGCGTTTCAGAGTGACGCGTCTCGCACGCGGCTGTTGAGACGCGCTGGCCGCCGGCGCGTGCCGCGCGCGTCACTCTGAAATCAGCCTTAATTAGGTAATTTTCTGCGACTAACGTCATTTTAAAACAAACTTAATTAGTGTAAACATAGTTGTGTGAATGCCTTAAAGACATTGGATATTGACGGGCCTGTTGGCGTGGTTGGTAGATACGCTGCCTTTCGCGCTGCTGGTCGTGGGTTCGATTCCCACCCAGGACTAATATTTAAGTGCATGAACATGTCTGTTTGGCCTGAGTCTGGGTACACCCAGACTCAGGCCAAACAGACTATTATCTACTATTATCTATATAAGTATGTATTTACAAAAGAAAAATAGTAGGTATATGTAATATATCAGTTATCTGGTTTCCATAGTACAAGCTCTGCTTAGTTTGGGATCAGATAGCCGTGTGTGAATCATTTCCCAGGATATTATTATTATTATATTATATTATTATATGCTGAATCTAGACAAATAAGTTTTTTTCACAAACAAAAGAAAAGTTGTGCAATAGGTTTGCAAGACTTTTAATTATTGTAGTTTTTTTTAAACTAATAAGGCTATAATTCGCTCCAAAACATCCTTCTTGTTAGAAGGGTGTTTTGTAGCAAATTGTACCCTTTTGTTTTGTTTATTTTCATACTTCACATTTAAAGGTTTTACTTAACTAAGTGCAATATCTTATCCAAATTCTGAATTCATAATTTCGCAGCAAACAAGTAACAAACAATTTTACTAGTTTTATTGCTAAACAGCAAATTTTCATGAATGTGTTTTTAATCATAAAACTAAACTATTATTCTTAGTTTACAATGTGAATAAAAATCAAGTTAAGAAACTGATAGAAGAAACAAATTCTATGTAAAAAAGTTTCAGACATCTTTACGATCAAATGTATAAATGTAAGTACGGGTTGGAATCGAACCCACGATCCACGGGGTATCCGGATCCATGTGCGTTAATCGCTCCGCTTCAATGTATTTTTGCTCCCGCAGTTGAAAAACCATCTCCTCGGCAACAGATCGATCCGACACACCTTTATTTATAATGAATGAGTGGTTTTCATCACGATGCTCTTCCCTCGTTTAAGCTCCTAATAAATTTATAACGTATGTAAACGTTAGGCAACACATTATTACACCAATGACTGGTAAATAGGCCTCGGATGAACAGACTTGTACTAAAGACGGCCATAACCATTTGCCTATCACCGTTCTTGTAAGATATATCAAATAAATATTTGTTACTTTATCGTAGTACTTCATGATTAATATGGCATAGAGATTTAGCACAATTATTATGTGCTGAAAAATCAATAACATGACGCATCAACAATATTTGTTATAAACTAATCAACAAAAGCTTCTCATGAAAAATCCTTAGAAGGGCGTGTCGAACTCGTGTGGAGTGAGGTTCCGTACGCCAACTGTATATGTAATTTTGTGCCCAATATTGAGAGATTTATGATGTTATTTTAGGATCATAGAATTCTTATAGGGTTTCTTGTACTGGCAACACATTTAAATGCAATGTAACTTTATGTAAGAAATAAATATTTTAAAAAAGGATTCCTACTGAGTTTTCTGGCAGTGTTTCTCAGTAGCTGCCAAGTCATGCACTGCACGTTAGGGTAAAAAAAAATTGACGATTCCACACAAACGTAATATTTTAACGGAATAAATGACTTTTTTTTAAATTTTTTGTATTGGCTATTTTATTCGCCTTTTACAAAATTGTAGGATAGTTTCAGATCTTGGGGTATTTTGAAGCATACTTGCATGCTAAGCGCGGTGACTACTGCAAACCCCTCCAAATAGCAACGTTCTAAAAACCTTTGGGGGAGGCCTATGTTCTGCTGTGGACATTAGGCTGACGATGTATAAATGAAAAGAACTAGGAGTATTTTCATATTTCGTTAAGTTCCTTGAGATTATTCATGGTACAAGTGACAGGAAATAAATAAATAAAATAAAATACTTTTGAGTTTGTGTGCAGTTCAAAAGATTTTATTTTCGAATTTAAACCAAAAATGGAGTTTCAGAAATCGATATGTGTAGCAAATATCTACTAAATATTCGGTAGATTTCTATTTTGTATGTGATAGGCACACACATGACCCCATGTGAGTTCTGTTTAACGTCCAACGTACGGAACCCTAAAAAAGAGTTTTAGCACCCCAAATTTGATAACTGGGTCGCACTGCACTGGGGAATAACCTAAACCGGACAAATTCAGGTAGTTAGAAGTTCCAGTAGGACCAGAGCTCATCGAGGATAGGAGACAGGGCGCCATGACAGTGACAGCGCAAGACCGGCATCTGTGGAGACCTTTGGGGGAGGCCTTTGTCCAGCAGTGGACGTCTTTCAGCTGATATGATTATGATGATGATGATAGGCTACGGTAACCGTTTACCATCAGGTCGGGCGTATGATTGTCTGCCTACTTGGTCATGCATTCCTATAAAACTAGCGTACAAATCAAAACTGCATCGTTATCGGTTTAACCGTTTGAAAGCTACGATGCCACTGAGAAATATACAGATAGACAACTACCCATACATAGAGTTCAAGTTTGTCTGAATACTTACTTACTTATCGTATGGGCAGTGGTTACCCTAGTGTCAGAGTTGTTCAAGTCGCCCAGTAGGCCTCTGACATGGCTTAACAACTGTTGTCTAATGACTATAACCGGGACCGACAGATTAACGTGCCCTCCGAAGCACGGAGAAGCGCTCAGAAATTAAACCATTTTGGTGCGAACCCACCCATCTATGCATTGACCGGAAGCCTAGTGGCTTAACCTCGCCGATAGTTTTCGGGCCGGTGGTAAGAGAATTTAGCTATAGCGTAATATTAATTTCGGGCGTTCAAAATTCCAGAGAAGTAAATATAATATAATTAAGAAAGCTAAATTTACTTGGTTTAGACTAAATATTTAGGTGCAACTTTCAATATTTTGAAAGGTAAATTTGTAAAAGTGCTACGACCCCATCTTGAATTTTTCTTACGGAGTTTGTTAGTCTTCAAACAATTTATGTAGTACGTGGTTATAAATAGTAGCTTATATATAATAAGAGCATATAATACCAAGAAAACTTCCAGATTGCTATGATAATTATATGTTACAGAACAAACCCGATTCCCGGGTAAACTATTTTGGCTTTAGTTGGTACAAAGTATTTTAACCTTCATGCGGTTAGACAAACTAGTTAATCGTGGGCTGATATTTCCAAACTATTGATTTCAATTTAACACTGTTGCGTCAGTTGACAAATATATATACGTATGTAGTTTATATCAGTTATCAGGCTTTTTAATCATCATCAACATCATCATCATACCAGCCGATAGACGCCCACTGCTGGACAAAAGCCCAAAGATCTCCACAACCCCCGTTCTTGCGACTTCCAGCGACCCTCATCAGATCATCAGTCCATCTTATAAGGGACCTACCCACGCTGCGTCTTTCGGTTCGTGGTGGCCCCTCGAGAACCTTTCTGCCCCAGCGGTCGTCTGCTCTACGAGCTATGCCTCCTACCCAGCGACCCTCACCGGATCATCGGTCCATCTTATAAGGGGCCTACCCACGCTGCGTCTTTCGGTTCGTGGTCGCCCCTCGAGAACCTTTCTGCTCCAGCGGTCGTCGGCTCTACGCGCTATGCCTCCTACCTAGCGACCCTCACCAGATCATCGGTCCATCTTATAAGGGGCCTACCCACGCTGCGTCTTTCGGTTCGTGGTCGCCCCTCGAGAACCTTTCTGCTCCAGCGGTCGTCGGCTCTACGCGCTATGCCTCCTACCCAGCGACCCTCACCAGATCATCGGTCCATCTTATAAGGGGCCTACCCACGCTGCGTCTTACGGTTCGTGGTCGCCCCTCGAGAATCTTTCTGCCCCAGCGGTCGTCGGCTCTACGAGCTATGACTCCTGCCCACTGCCACTTCAGCTTGGAAATTCTACCCTCACCAGATCATCGGTCCATCTTATAAGGGGCCTACCCACGCTGCGTCTTTCGGTTCGTAGTCGCCTCTCGAGAACCTTTCTGCCCCAGCGGTCGTCGGCTCTACGAGCTATGCCTCCTACCCAGCGACCCTCACCAGATCATCGGTCCATCTTATAAGGGGCCTACCCACGCTGCGTCTTACGGTTCGTGGTCGCCCCTCGAGAATCTTTCTGCCCCAGCGGTCGTCGGCTCTACGAGCTATGCCTCCTGCCCACTGCCACTTCAGCTTATAAATTCTTCGGGCTATCAATACTTTGGTTTGCCTTTGGTTTTCATGTATTAGTAAAAAAACATAGTTAATCACCGATCATTTACGGATCAATGAGCGCCTCTAATGAGTTTATCGGAGATAGTTATAAATATGTATATTATTATACTTGCTTACGATGATACATACCCACTTATTAAGAGACCGCAACGATTTGGAATGGTAAAACAATTGAACATCAAACATTTTCCTTATTGGTCAGTGTGTCAATACAGCCAATCCTGTTTTTTGTTAAGTAAATCAATCCTTGTGTTTGGCCACGTTGTTTACTTTGGTCTGACTTATACACAATAATTGATTGTCACACGACACAAGGTTCCGACAGTTCTTTTGACGGTGTTATGTTCTACACTTGTCTTCGGTTTTTGTTCTTATTGAACATATTTTTTTGTCATTTACACACATTTATTATTCCATTTAAAAGTGTTCCTAGCCCGTAAGCATAAGACAACGGTGAGGTTAAGTACACGGTCAGTCCATTGAAGGGTGACCACAAAAGTAATTTATTTTCTGTGTGTCTCCGTCATTCGGAAGGCACGTCAAGCTGTCGGTACCGGTTTTTTTCATTATATAACGGTCGTTATGTCATCTCAGAGACCTAATGAGCCGCTGAAAAAACTATTTTTTATAAATTTTTATTTATTTTATATTAGAGGGCAATAAACGAGCAAGTGAGTCACCTGATGCTAAGTCATCACCGCCGCCCATGGATACTCGCAACACCAGATGTGTCGCGGGTGCGTTGCCGGCCTTTAAAAGTCAGCAAACAAGTGTTGCTGACCCTTCCCCCCTCCCCAATGAGCTCTGGCGGCCTTACGCACACTCGGAAACACAACACACACACCAACTACACAATTAAAATTATTAATGTTATTATTAAGGAGTGACTTCTCTAAGGTGGAGGTACTTCCCCAGTCAGGCTGCTCTTTGAGCGAATGAACGCTATGCCTTACCTCTACTACCTCCGACACTATAGGTAGGTAATTAATCAAAAGCCTTATGCATACAATATCGTCGAATATCGTCACCCCATCTCATTGCGTGACTACCAGGGTTGCCAACTGAAAACCAGCGCTAGGTGTAACCCACCTAGCTAGTGCTGAGGTGGTGACCCTTTCGGCGGAACATGCCAGAATCGCAATTGTGTGTGCATTTTCTTCAAATGTATGTATGTTATGTCTTGTAGAACTGTGTGTTGTATATTTGTACTCCTCATTTTCTTGTGTGTTGTGCTGAATTAAATGTTTTTCATTTTCTTTTTTTTCTTTTTTATTCTATGTTGGACGTATAAGTCTTCTTGAGGGAATATCTCTCAGATAACGGGCAGCAGCGTCTTTCTGTACTATGACGACAAGCGTGACGATTAAGGCATATCCCTCCAAATAATGGACATAACTCCAGTGTGGAAATCTTTTGGAGAGGCCTTTTTCATGCAGTGGAAGTCAATTGGCTGACATGATGATATTGCATACAAATTTATAAAGGAGGACATAATGTCAAAGGCATTAATAATAATAATAATCAATAATAATTATCAGTTATCTAGTTGCAGTTATAGGCTCTGCCCAGTTTGGGATCAAATGGCAGTGTATTGGTTTCCCCAATATATTTATTTAATATTCACATATTTCATTAACTACTCGTACCTAACCTTCGTATAACCTTACACTATTGGAAATAGATGTTTAAATTGATATTGTCATTCAACGGCATTAGTTGTAAGTACGGGATCAAAGTTTTGGTCAATCCCTGAATTTTAAGCAATGTAACCTCGAAGCTCCGGATTTAGACATTGGATTATTGGTCAATCAAGATTTCAGCTATGTGGGTCATCATTATATTAAGGGCCTTCCTCGAAAACGAAGTAGCATCGCCACGTGTATGGTTTGAACTAGACTATATAATTATATTTTATACGTATATTGTGAGTTCGGTAAACAGAGCGTGAAATTAAGGGTTTATTTATTTCTCACTTTATGCACATAAAATTGTGCCTAGGCGGAGTTAATGCCCTAGGCATTTTCTGCCAGTCAACCTTAGGGTGGTGCAGAGAGAGCATGGTAGGTGCACAGATCATAAAGTTAACACTCATAGTAAAAAAACTGGATTAAACAATACTATAAAATACTATACAATGCAAAACATACGATACTATACAATATAACACTATAGGTACTATAGAATAGTATAATACTATACTATACTATTCAATCCGATCATGTAATCATAAATTTATAATCGAGGGGTTTCTGCTAAGAATTTCCTAAGGATATGCTCTCGAACTTTTCTTTTAAATGAGTAGCGACTCTTGGCCGTCCTGATTTCGAGAGGTAATGCATTCTACTGAATAATAGATTCTACAAAGAAAGAAGAGTGAAGAAAGTCAGAGCGGTGAGATGGACATTGAAGGAGACGATTGTGAGAAGAACGAAGATTTTTACTGTGGTTAGTAAAGTGATATTGAAAGTGGGAAGATAAGAGGAATCTAATATAGAATAAAGGGTGGTTAGTGCTCGTAATGTGCGTCATTGGGTTCGTGCCTCAAAACCAAAAAACTAAGAGGTTGGTGCCTGTTACGGACTTTTTAGACTGAAATGACGTTGACTACCTTAACCAATAAGAACTGACTTGACGTGACGAATAAAAACGGTTTTGTAAATATAATAATATGACAAGGAAAAATATGGGAATAAAAGACCACAGACAAAATATATTTTCGGTGTTATTCTTAAATAGTACCTCAGGGAAGAAGGAACCCATATAGTCCATTTGTCATGATAATTTTTATCAGATCGGCAGTCCCTTGGGTCCCTTGGAGTTGGGAAGAAATCAAACTTCTAGGACAACGCAATCAAGAGGTATGTGTATGTACCTTTTATGCCGCCTATTTTAACACTCGCAATGAAGTCTCTGGGGATCTGTTGGTTCTATCATTGAATTTGACATAAAATAATTTTTGTAATTAGTTTAACGCTTGGATTTTGATTTTGGATGGAAAAATAATAAATAAAACCATAAATAGTAGATGCTTTAAAAATATCTACACTCTCGGTGTGGGAGTCGGTTTATTGATTTTATTGTTTGTTACTTCCATAAAAAGATCTTTATAGAGAAAAACAAACTACTTATGGTTTCTCAAATAGTTGTTCTATGCGGGAATCAAACCCGGAACACGAAGTGGCAAGACGACTGTCTTAACCGCTGCGCCATATGTGAATTGTGTCATATAATTTCTTATTATTAATATTATATTAGAATCGTAATCTACTTGGCCCGTATCCATTCGGACAAACTTGACCTTCCTGTCAATTTACTAATACTGAAACTAGGTAATCCATGTTTGTTTATAGATACAATGGAATTCACAGAATTTGATAACGATTTTGATTATACGTTTATATATCAATACAGGTTTTTATATCTGACACTTGATTGATAATGATGTTTTTCAATGGTCTAAAAATACTTCTAAATTCAAATCTAACTCGCTTTGTAGGGTTCCTTGCTAATAATCGAGACTGTGAAAGTAAGATTACTATAATACACATTCGTTTTCTTATTTCAAAATAATTATATCTTTGATATGATTTGACATGATATGACAGTCCATATTGTAGGGGACCTGCCCCTTTCTTGTTAGGGTCGCTGGATGCATGAATTAATGAATAATTTCTTTATTTGCAGAAATATAGGTACATTAAGACGGTCTTAAACTTCGGTTCCACTATATTCAACAATTTGTCGTGCAAATGTTTAAGTAGAAGTATGACACACAATATATGTTAGTAACATGTATGTAAGTCATAATCTCACGCATTTTTTTTATTTATTTATTATTATTTTTTTTTTAATAATATCTCGGGACAATGTCCCGCAGATCATCCTAGCCCCATACTAAGCAAAGCTTGTACTATGGGTACCAGGCGACGATATACATACTTATATAGATAGATAAATACTTATATACATAGAAAACATCCATGACTCAGAAACAAATATTCGTGCTCATCACACAAATATTTGCACTTACCGGGGTTCGAACCCAGGACCACCAGCTTCGTAGGCAGGAGCACTACCAACTAGGCTACATATTCAATATACATAACTAAATATTTTACTTTCTATATTATTTTACAATTTTATACAGAGCCGATTTTATGCAGATATCGCAATACCGGCAATTGTGGCGATCTTTGGCGGAAGCTTTTGTTCAGCGGTGGGCTGATATGATGGAGATAATGATGATTTGACAGCATCGTTGCCCTAGCAGTAACGTGTTCAACAGTAAATTTGGTCCTATATTCAAATCCATATTACCAAATTTTATTGGTATTTGCGAGCAACAAAAAGTTTGTAGATTGAAAGTTGGTTATGTACATGATATAAACCTCTGTGTTAGTCTTGCGTCTGATTTCTTCCGAGTAGTGTCGGATTATGTGAATGAGAGAATTAATAATAGACAATTTAGCTTTTATGCAAAATTGAAGAAGGTTCTGTTTTTTTTTTGTTAACCTATATTTTTTTATGTATGTACACCGATTACTCAGAGATTTATGAACCGATTTACGATATATTTTTTATGATACAGTCTCATCTGTTTCACTTTTATTTTGCTTAGGGCTTGGCACCGACTTCAAACCTATCAATAGGTAGCACATACAAATTATAGTATTTCATTAATATTAAAGGCATTAATTAGGTTTGCATAAGAGATGTATTAAATTAAATCTTTATTTTTTTATTCTTTTTAGTTTTTGAAGTTGGGTTTTTTTAAACGAAGTTATTTTTATTAATTATTTAGTTGGTATGATAAACGAGTCAAATAAAGAGCATAGCAATTTTAACACGAGTAGGTTGAAACACGAGCCATTGCCGAAAGACGTGTTGTTTCTCACGCCGTAGCTGCGACGGGTAATCCAACACTGAGTGATATCATTTATCACATTCGTTACCGAATTCTCTAACACCTTATTAGTGCTTTTGATCGCTAAATATAACCATTAGCTGCGGTTTGCGGTCAAAAATAGCAATAGTGGTAATTTTTTCGTATTTAGTTCTTTTCTGGTGAAATTATATTAATATTGAGATAATTTTTATATTACAAAAGAGAATTGTTAGAGTTATTCATAACATTGATAGTTACTGTGTGCTGTCCATATGGACACAATTTCGGAGTAAAACTTATGTGTGACTAGCTGTGCCCCGCGGTTTTACCTGCGTAAAGTTTATAAATTATAGCCTATGTGTTAATCCAGGGTGTCAGCTAACTCCATACCAAATTTTATTAAAATCGCTCCAGCCGTTAAGACGTGAAGTAGTTACAAACATACAATCTCACACACTCACAATCTTTATAATATTAGTGTGAGTATAGCAACATTTTTAACTATTTTTCTTATGGCAATATTATTTTATAGTTGTGACAAAGGTGATTTACCGGTTTTATGTAAAGAAACCTGTGTGTTTGTTGTCAATAGTAATTCGATTTTGGTGAAAAATGGAAAAAAATATCAATAAGCATATATTCTTAAAAAATGTTCAACAGTCTTATTGTTTTCTCTCTTTATACGTAGGTTATAATCATTTGTAAGGCCTCCTACGCACTATGCGGTTAGCAGGAATGCTGTCAGCCGTCAGCAAACAATATTGCCGACCGGCTGTCGCATCACAGTGCGAATAAAAACTAATTTCTCGTACAAATATCTGAGTACGTTCAGCCGCTCGGCTGGCCGCATTGCGGCTAGCCGCATAGTGCGTAGGAAGCCTAAGATATCTTTTAATAATATAATGGGAAAAGATTCAACATCATTGTATTGTAGTGAGGTTACGTGTCCATATGGACACGCTAACCACATTGCATGTCTTTTAACGCTTATCAGGTTGTTCAACGAGGGTGTTTTCAACAATATGAGAACATTGCAAGATGTTATGAACATTTTGGGATGTGAAGACGATGATGGAATATTGGCGGTACCGGAAGCAATTTATTAATATATGAATTGATACATGAATTACTTTGCTCTTTGCTGTGTGGTGACGGCATAGAAAATCATCACCCCATCTCATCCCGTGGGGTCGTAGAAATCGTCCGAGCGAATACCTATCAGAGAACGGGCGGCAGCGTTTTTCTGTGAACTATGACCATCAAACTGCGATCGTCAACCCGTCTGCCAAGCGTGGCGATCATGGCATATCCCTCCATTCTTTAGGGAGGCTTTTGTCTAGCAGTGGATGTACTGTACTTTGGCTGACATGATGAAATATCATTTAATATAAATAGACCATTCTTTTCATTATAAGGTTTACACTATAGAGGAGCGTGCTACCAATACACTAGTAACGTACTCTTTATGGATACGGCAATCAATTACTCCATACGATTTTAATTAAAAAACTGGTAATTATAAAAATAATTAAAGCTATGAAGACAGTTTTATATTCATTTGTTCATAGTTTTCCCATTGTTTGGAAAGTGACATATGTGGGTCGACAATGAAACATGAAGTTTTATATCAATCAGCGCAGATTTTAATGATGCCTCAAACCCGGTAACCTCGTAGCGATCGCTTTAATTGAATCGTTACTTTAAAAAGGGAATAAAACGACACAATAACAAATCGATTTTGAATCCAAAGCCCTAATGGTTTCGGTTGAAAGTAATTTGTTAATGGTGTTATTTTTACTTCCATATTTAAATTTGTGGTTGAACTTGTGTCATTACTATTTAAATTTTTCTGTATCGGAAATATTATGTTTTAAGCATTGTACAGACGTCAGTATATCCAGCTACTCCAATCTGTCAAATTTCTTTTTTAGATTTTCAACTTTATCACAAAAGTATAAGGTTCACTTTCAATTGGGGAAAATTGACAGATTGGGGTAGCTTGGTGTGCTGGCGTCTGTACATAATTCTCATTACTATTTACATACATACATACATAGACTCACGCCTGTTTCCCAGAGGGGTAGGCAGAGACAACGGATTGCCATTTGTCACGATCTTTGCATACTTATTTTGCCTCGATTACTGTAATTATATTCTTCATACATGCTCGCCGGTTTAGGGTACTTCTGACCTGCCCTTTTTTGAGAACATCTCCAATTTGGTCAGAGAATGTTCGCCGTGGTCTTCCCCTTCCGGTTGTCCCATTCACACAGGCCAGGTATACTTCTTTTGTCAATCTTCTTTCATTCATCCTTTCTAAATGGCCAAACCAAAATAAATTAAATGTAAATAATACAGCGGCATCCATCGTAAAATAAATTCATTGGAAACTTGGATGAAAGAAACACATTTTTAACAGAGGCACTTGTAAATTAACAAGTTACTAGGTTTAAAGAAAATTATAAATATAATTTAAATACTAAGCAGGCTGAATTTTAGTTATTTTTTCTTAAAGAAAGTTTTGATGCTAAGGAGATGGAGTAGGCTTATGGCCACGTTATATCAATTATAGGTATGCATCTCTAATTGATAAAATATCATAGGCCCTAATATAATATTGATAATGATGATAATAATGCAACTCATTGCTTCTCCACTGCAGAACAAGCATCTCCTCTCACAATGAGAAGGCATAGGATACATGCCACCACCCAGCCCTAGTGCGTTTTGGCAGACTTCACATGACAATTTCAGTTTATTTATTGCATTCATGGGTTTACACAGGTCTTAACAATAGAGTAGTTACAGTACCAAACATGAACCCTGCTAGGGCACAGCAATATTTTAACGTTATATTTTGTCATTTGAAACATATAAGGGAGGTAGTATAGTAGAGGTATTATTGGTTTAATTGTCATGGTGTGTGATGTCAGGTCATGCATGAGTTTATGTTATGTATGTCACGTACATATAATTATAAGAAAAGAGAAAAAAAAATATTATTCACATTACTAATTGCATTTGTTAACTAATTTATCAGCGATTGTATTATTATTTATTAAACATTATTAAGCTTTAAAGATGTCAAAAAGTATTTTAATTTATTTATAATGATTTATCATTCAAATCATTTATTGAATAGTAGCTTTTTGCTATGAGGAAGTTTTTTAATTTTCTTGTGAAACGTTGCCATTCAGAACATGTTTGTATAAATCTCAGGCATGCCGATTTTCTCACTAAGTTTACCTTCGCTTTGTTTTTCGACTATAAATTAAGAAAACGCTTACGTTAGGTACATCTAGTTCGTACAAAAAGTCTATCCAGTCAATTGTAGTCCTACCTCGAAATAGATATAGTTAAATATATACAATAGTATCAATCGCTCGCAGTACAAGTTCATTAGCTAGGGTGAAGATGTCTTGTCATGGTGATGTGTCGCGAAAGTCGGTAACAGCATCTGAGGCGCCGCCGACATGACGCCACCGAAGCTCGGTCAGGCCGAAGCGCCGCGTCGCGGTGCGGTTAGGACTAGGGATGCAATGGAGCCGCCAGTTACGCATCTTTTTTTTTTAAATCTAATAAAAACAATTACAGTGTTTAGTAGGTTGTAAAGTTAATTTTGGTCCGGGACTTGCAGAGATTATCCATTAATTTGCTATGCGTTTTTAAGCTAATTAATAAAGTATAAATAGGTAGTTAACACCTATAAAAAATCATTTGTTCTTAAAATTGTAATTATATGTAATGCTCTTGTGTTCTAGGAATCATACTAATATAGAATATATATCCCTGTATGGACTAGATGCCAAAACCAATGGATATATTTAGTTCCCTTTCAGAAAAATATTAATAATTCTAACTTATAGATCATCATTATCTAACTGAGGAGAATATTGTAAATAATTGAAATAAATGTGAAACATTTTACAAAAGCTACTACGAATTTTTTCTTAGTTTTGTTGACGATTTATAAGAACATACAACAAGAATATTTCAATAATATCAGAAGTATTAAGTTAAAAATAATATTTCTTTCTTATTTTCACTTCCGAAGTCCAATGTAGGTCTGTTTGTTGCAAGTCATTTCAGTAAAACTATTGATTTAGTCTCTGCTTCGACTGCTATAGTCTCTATCGAATTGGCGGTCACAAATTTTGATTGAGTTTGAAACAATTAGTCTCTTACTGGCTCTTTAACTTTTATGTTCCGGCTCGTTCTACACAAAGTAAGAAGCGGCGATGACAACTAATTGTCCTACAAGGAGGGTGACCATAAAACTGTTCACAGCACATGTTTTATCAATGGGACAAGCGTTCCCAATATTTACATTGTGAGATTTAGTTTAGATTTCTCAGTAATACAATATATTGTGTGAAATATTCTTAGCACTGAAAAAACTTGTTCAAAATATTATACGGGAGACATACAAGATGAGCGTTATAAGGCTCATTGTATTTTTATGTTTAAATTTCATAAAAAATAGTCAGCCGTTTTTATATGATTGAGTTACAAAATTACTAACAAGCCATAGGGAACACCCAAATACTCCGAAATATTCTATTCCGAATTTTGCTTTTCCGATTTTGAAAAGTCCGAATTTCATAATACCTAAGAATTGTAATGTCTATTATTAAATTTCACGTAATTTATCTTACCGAAAATCGTAAATACGATTTGTTAGTTTTCCGATTTTCATACGTTCTAAGAGCCAAATGCTCGAAGGGTTTTCGGTCCGAAAAACATCATTCCGAATTTCAATACTTCTAATAAACTAAAAGTCAACATGTTGTGCTACAAAATTATGTGACAGAAACGAATCGCTGCAAAACCGACTTCACGTAGTCTTGTCTGCCGTACCCTAGAGTGTAATTTAAGACCGCGTAGGCGCGGAGGGGAGGGGCGGCCCGCGAGCTGAGGAGCAGGCGGTTTTAAGGCCCGCTTAAGCCGAAGCTGCGGTGGTTAGCGTTAAAACCATCTGAGACGATAAGCTCGCGTGGGGCCGACCAAACCCCGCAGCGCCGGAGCCGTGACAGAAACAATGCTTGCTGCATGTTGCATGCCTGCTTGTTTGCTGCATTCCTGCTTGCATGTTGCATGCCTTCTTGCATGCTGCATGCCTGCTTGCATGCTGCATGCCTGCTTGCATGCTGCATCCTGCTTGCATGCTGCATGCCTGCTTGCATGTTGCATGCCTGCCTACTTGCATGTTGCATGCAGCCGCCGAGTGCCAGATCCCCTCTATTATCTATATGACATTTTTTTAGAGAGACTTGAACGTTTATTGAATTATTTTATTGATAAGCATTGCCTAATAAGAAAAGCAACGACTTAATTAATTTACTGACTTGCTATAACTTTAGACCCTTAGTTAACTCGACGACATTTATACGTAATGACTCTCAATCATGTATAGACAACGTGTTTACTAATTTACCTAGCCCCAATGTCTTAACCTGTGACGTCGACCACAACGGCTTGGCTGATGGACACGCGGGACTATTATGTTACTCAGTATCAGAAAGCAACACGGTTCGTAAACAGATGAAGAAGACAGTTATGTATATATCTAAAAGATCTTTTAGTCTTAAAAATGGAAGCAGATTTAGAAAATCATTATTGCAAGAAAACTGGAATTACATTGGTCTATACACCTTTATAAAAAAATTTAATCAAGTGTGTGAGACCAATTTCAGAAAAAGGATCGTACAGGTTAATTTATCACGCACTACCAACTTGCGATGGGTAACAAAAGGGGTTAAAGTTTCCAGTAAAATGAAACGCTTTCTGTGTACTAATGGTGGAAATAAGTATGACGAATCCATTATAAATTTTAGGAAAAAATATGTGACAATCTATAGGAAAGTAATAAAAGCCGCAAAGAAATTACATGTTCAATCTGTAATAGAAAAATCTAATAATATTTCTAAAGATGTTTGGAATATAATTAACAATCATAAAAATAAAAAAAATTGAACCGCCCTAAATTTACACTAAAATTAGACAACCAAGTTATCAGTGATCCTTCTGTTATTGCAAACATTTTTGCAAAACAATTCGAACTGATTGCAAAAACAAAACATGCTATAAATGGAATGGAAGTATATAAAATAGTTAAGGCAATGGAGGATAAAAAAACCTGTGGATACGATGATATACCAATATCCGTTATCAAAAATAATATAGATATCTTGGCTGAACCACTATGCAATTTTTTCAATGAATGTTTTGACGAAGGAGTGTTTCCAGGTTAATTTAAAATTGCAAAAATAATACCTATCCACAAAAAAGGATCAAAAACTGATCCGATGATGTACAGGCCTATTTTTCTTCTACCCATTATCTCAAAAATTTTGGAAAAATTAATAAAGACTAGACTACTCAGACATTTTAACCTGCATAACATACTCAGTAGAAGACAATATGGGTATCAAAGAAATGTTGGCACAAGAGATGCAATAGCGAACTTAGTAAAAGATGACGTGTTACATAAAATAAACAAAAAGGACAAGGTAGCGGGGCTGTTTTTAGATCTAAGCTCAGCATTTGATACAGTGGACCATACATTGTTGTTGGGTAAATTAGAATATTATGGTGTAAGAGATAAGCCATTGGATCTCGTGACCTCATATTTGATGAACAGAAAAATGTTTGTAGAGATAATTGCAGTTTCCGATGAAGACAAGGAGGCCAAAAGTCCCTGTCAAAATGCTTATAGGTCCAAACAGTTTGCCATGGAGAAAGGAGTGCCTCAAGGCTCTATATTAGGACCACTTTTTTTTTATTATTTTCATAAATGTCCTCGTTGAATATTTACTTGACAATCACACTGATGACATTCAATTGACAGTCTTCGCTGATGACACCAACGCTGTAGTTTCAGCAAATAATATGAGTGAATTAAACTGTAAATTAAATAAAACATTAGATAAGTTTAGTTATTGGTTTTCAGTAAATGGCTTGTCTTTAAACACCAAAAAACTAACGCCATGCTTTTTCGGTCGACAACTAAAAATAACGAGAGAATAGAAGCTAGTATTAATGGTGAAAAATTAAACCAAATTGAAACAGTTAAATTTCTTGGTGTTTACATAGACAGCCAATTAAATTGGAAGCAAGAGCTAGCAAACCTTGAGAAAGGCATAAGTTCTGCTTGCTACGCACTTAGAAGTCTTAGAAACGAGGTGGCCACTCGATATTTGAGAATGACCTATTATGCACTAGTGGAATCTAAGTAAAGGTACAGCATTCTTTTCTGGGGAGGTAGTTATGACTACAACATTTCCAAAGCTTTTATTTTGCAAAAAAGAGCTATAAGGAACATTACAAATATACGTCCAGATGAATCATGTAAGCCATATTTTCAAAACCTAGGCATATTAACAGTTCCCAGTCTGTACATACTGATATTACTCACTCACCTGACTAAAAATATCACACACGAGTTTGAGACCGCAGAGGAAAGGCTGATACGTGAAAATACCAGAAAAAAGGACTTACAGACTAACAACATCCCTCACCTTGATATAGTGAAACATAGTGCTAGCATTAAGGCAATAAAATTATTTAATAAACTTCCCATAAACTTAAAAGGCCTAATCTATAAGAGAGACTTTCAATCAAAGCTTAAACAATTCCTTCTACAGAAATGTCTATATTCGCTCAGAGACTTGTACTAAGGTGTTAATTTAATTATTCGAATTCCTGACTTTTATTTTATGTTTAATGTAGGATATAATTGTATAACATGTATGACATTCTGATGACATTTCAATAATTTAAATTACATTTATTTATATTGTTAAACGTTAGTTATTGTGTGTGTTTCTGTGTAAGTTAGTTATATATCTTAAATTTAGTATTTGTAAATCAAACACAATGTGAAAATTGTTAATTGAATAAATAAATTGTTGGTGAATCATTTGGGTTAGGTTGGGTTAGAACTGTGACCGGGGATACAAAATATTTTTATTCGTATTGTTGATGTTTCGAAATATCATTAAGTCGGACTTTTTGTTATTCAATCTATTGAAGCTCGGTATTTTGAGTTTAGTAATTATAAACGTTAGGAATATTGAAATTTAGGAATTATAAAACTCGGAGTAATGATAAGTCGAAGTTGTAATATTCGGAATTTTCTACCATTCGGAATTATGAATGTCGGTATTTTGCGATTCGTATTTGTGACTGTCGGAATAAAGTTTTTTCGTATTAATGTAGTGTACCCCAAGCCATAAAAACATCTGCTAATATAAATATTATACGAAAGTTTCATTAAAATCGAACCACCTGTTTTGGAGTAGGCGAAACCATGGAAATCTATACAACAATTTTTCCTACCATTCTACTTGGAAGCTTCAACTGTGATTACGTAAAATTTTATTTAAAGTATGTGAATACCTTTAAATGTAGTAGATCAATTAAGTTATTAAACACTTAATCAACCAGTGATTTCCAAGTACATTGATATTAAAATTATTTATCGTATAATCTATTATACGATAAATAATTTTAATAAAATACTGATCTTTTATATACATTTAGTATGATTTTTATTCATCAAATACCGAAGTATGTTGGAATCTTTAAAATGTAGCTAAATCTGTTTAGCTTATACAAACGTCAAAATTATGCCGTAACAATATGAAATCTTTCACTCACTCACTTATAAATGGCAGAAAACTCTAAAAAGTTTAATTCACAATTTTTGTTGCTTATTCATTAAATTTTCCTTTCATATTAAATCCTAATGTTTGCAATGTATAGAATCGGCTTAAGTTTTAATAGATATATAAATACAAGATTGAAGTTAGAATGTTATTTTATAGTAGATGATATTATATCAGACGTGCTCTTTAAATATTTCTTTTCTTACCCACTTTCATTGTGGAAACATAAACTATAGGCCATCAAGGAAATTGCCCTTTCATTGGTCTCATAAAAATATTTTATATCCATTTCAAGATACACAATTCACTTTAATGTTGATTAATAAAGTCATTAATACGATTATTTTAATAAACTGCGAATATTTGACTATTCTAAAATCTATTATAAAATTTGAGTATTCAAATTTTAGTTCAGGCTAGTCTACTTATCATAACATGTACAGTTAGCTAGAGAAGTGTTCCAATATTTTTTTAAAGTTACTAAATACAGGGATTTTGTCTATGGAGACGCGGCCAGTTACGTGGAGCGTCATGAGTCATGTCAATCTCAATGCGTTGCATATTCCTCCGTCCGTAGAGAGAGAGCATATATACACATGGCGATACATGTGACTCAGGTACAGACGCCAGAACATCAAGCTACCCCAACTTGTCAAATTTACCCAATTAAAAAGTGAACTTTATCTCATAAGCATATTATGGGATAAAATTGGAAATCGGTTTAAAAAAATTACAGATTGGGGTAGCTGGATATACTGGCGCCTGTACAACGGTACGCGTGTCACATGTGCATCAACATAATATATCGATATGGATTTGGATCACTTTTCTGCCATGCCCCCTACATCCCTGGAATACTCGCCACAAGTACAATGCTCTAATATGCGTCTGCGCCAGATTGATGCCCATTGCTCCACTGCCACAATAAGTGACCGAATCTGCACATGATTGAATTAAGAGCATTGGATAGGCTGCACGTCTGCAAAAAGCGTCTGCATTTTACATTTCCAACCAAAATTAAAAATATAAACGTTAAAAGTAATGCAATGAGTTGTTTTGGGAAACGCTTAAAAACATGTAAGGATAGCATGACGGATTAGTAACGAATATAATTAAAAAAATGGCTTTCTTTTCGCTTCCAGAGACATTATAATAACGACATGATATTCATTTATTTATTTTAATTTCAAATTTATGTACACACTAAAAGTATAAAAGAAAGGAAGAATAAAAAAAAAGAGAAGACATTGCATAAGGTACTACTTATTTCTAAAAAAAATTCTTCCAGTAGACCTGCAATTTCATGATAATTTAATTTAATAGTTTATCTATTTAAATAACCGAGCACTTGTTTTATTTAATTTATATATTTTGAACAAAATAAATATAACACACAAATCTTACAAACATCTTTAATATCCTACGCTATTTTCAGCCTTATCACTCTAATATTATAAAGGCGAAAGTTTGTGTGTGAGTGTGTACCTATGTTTGTTACTTCTTCAAGGCTAAACGGCTCGAGCAATTAAAGACTAATGGTATGGAGTTTGCTGACTCCCTGAATTGACACATAGGCTATAATTTATAAGGTTTAACGCGGGTAAAACCGCGGGGCACAGCTAGTGTTAAATAAGAATCTTGCATCTGCCGCGTCTTAAGGAATATATGAATTCAACTGAACATCCATTCTAAGTATTCCCCAAAATACCGATATCTATAATAGACAACTAGATATAATTAAATATGCTCTAAAAATCGATATTAGTTGTGCTTTAATTATACAAACAGATAAAGTAAGTAATTGTATCAGAAAATAATGGCTTATTCTAATATAAAATAACTCGTATTGTATGTCAACGTTGTCTATGTTTAGTGTGTGTTGTGCATGCCTTTAATAGGTGTACATATAAGAACTGAATCATATAGTGAGCTAAGATTTAAATGTTGTGTATGTATACTGTTGGTGTGTCTATAATAAATAAATAAATAATATTATTTAAATCATTATCTTCTCTCGACTCGATAATTTTATGCGTAGTCGAATAAAGAAAATTTTATATTTCCTGCTATTAGACTTTTACACCAAAGTATTGTAAGTGATTATGTTATAAGTAAAAACATAAAATAAATAAATTGATATTATAAAAGTTATGAACGTAATATAATTATATTAATGTTAACAGCCGGAATAATAAATAATTAGTAATAATTTGTCTAAATATAAATCAGTTATATTT
The DNA here is from genome assembly GCA_951640165.1 of Pseudoips prasinana. Lineage (NCBI taxonomy): Eukaryota > Metazoa > Arthropoda > Insecta > Lepidoptera > Nolidae > Pseudoips > Pseudoips prasinana. Next base: position 17,346,067 of record OX621251.1, read on the forward strand.
GGGTGGCCCCGGCCTTTCGTATAAAAGGTAAGTCTTACGTGCTTTATTCCATAACTGTAATGTCAGACATACCAAGATCCGAATATTATTTTCTTTGAATTTCCTATCTGAATAAGTAGATTCTATGGAAACACGATTTAGTTGTACATGTTTAAAAACGTTAATTTTATTTGATTAAACGACTGTAAAATAAAGCCGAGACCAAATATAAGTATAATTTTCAATTTCATAAAATTATACTTTAACTATTAATGCCATTGCATAGGTAATGGTGTGAATTGTTTGGTAATATGTAGTTCGTAAATTAAACATTTATGTGTATTTATGTTTGACCAGACTATTAAAAACACATATATTGTGTATATAGTTTTAAAAATATCCTGTTTAGTAAAATATGTAGAAACCAATTCCCTTATGAGTCCGTCCTTGTATTAGCTTGTTATTAGATCTAATCATAAGGTTTTATTTCAAAAATATCTAATTTAACTTACATTAGCATCACTACCTAATGTAATCATCTAATGTAATTTAACCTATTATACATTTAATTTATTCCTTGTAATTTCTATCACTGAGGTGAACTAGAATACCAGCGTGTAGTAATTCTTCCTGTACATAATGCTGAAGTTTTAAGTAGTATAATTGAAAAAGTTGTATAATATCTATATTATCTATGTAAGTATGTATTTACAAAAGAAAAGTATTATATGTAGTATATTAGTTATCTGGTTCCATAATACAAGCTTTGCTTAGTTTGGGATCAGATGGCCGTGTGTAAATAATGTCCCAGAATATTATTATTATTATTAATATGAATAAAGCAATTTATTTCTCTTTTTTAATAAATAAAATTAAACCCCTCGATGCTCCAATAAGATTATATATTGCTTAAATTTTATCACATTAATTACTAGACTCATCTGATGAACCACATGATAGGTTCCATTCGGAAATGTTAAGAGAAATCTTTATGACTTTAAACCCATATCTACGAACGTTCTTAATGTATTATGATGATTACCATACAGCTGCTGCAATCCTATCAATATTTAACTAAAAATATATCAAAGGGAATCGCCCGTTTTTGGCCATGTACTTGCCCATCTATGTGATAAATACAATAAAAATACTAATTTCGCAATATAAATATTGCGGATATTAATCTGTTATAAAAATCCCGGAAAACAAAAGATGAATTATTCAAATCTCAGTTGTATATTGCAGTGTCATATCTGGGCGGAGGACGGTAGGGTGTTGTGCCCACTTGATGACAATTGTGTGGTTCTTGGGCTGGGCGAGGTATCAGTCAAATATAAATCCCCAGCCCAATTCCTAGACGATGTACTTATAACTTATTTAAATGAAAATGAATAAAATCCTGAAAACTATAATTATGCATATTCTTTTACCATTGATTTCCATTTACAGTTTCTGATGTTCCACTAAGTTCTAGGTAAAAAATAATAGTTATTTCGTTATCTACGATGTCAACCCTAATGCCTACCTTTTGTTTCTATCTTGGGCATTACTTGGCCAAACCTTCTTTACCAAGTGGGCATTTCCCTTTACAGTGTCCCGTTAGCTGCATCTCACATTGATATAGCGCATATTGATAATTATTTCAGTGGTACGCCACCAAGGCTGTCAAAATCGAACATTATGAAGTCAAGGGTAGACGATTGTCACTCAACAACTTTAATAAACCTGGGCAACTGACCTGACATATGTAGATAAGTAACAGAGAGTTTGCCAGTAAATATAAGTATTTGCTGATGAATGCTTGCTTGCTTATCGTAGGGATAGTAGTAGCCTTAGTGTCAGAGTTGCTCAAGCCGCCCAGTAGGCCTCTCACATGGCTTAACGACTGTTGCCTAATGACTACAACCGGGACCGACAGCTTAACGTACCCTCCGAAGCACGGAGACGCCCAGAAATCAAACCACTTTGGCAGTCACCCATCTATAGACTGACCGCGAGCGTAGTTGCTTAACCTCGCCGATCGCGATGAGAGCATCTAGCTGTGAGCGCCTCAAATGCTGATTGATGTTAAAGTAGCATTGTTTTGAGCTTTGAGCATGTTGTATGTAGTAGTTCCCATACTTTTCTCTAGTTATGACCACATGTAACTATATTTATACTCAGTTACTTTAACCGCCCTGAGCAGAGATTTGAACCCCAAACGGAGTATCATCTGGCGCAAATTACTTAGATTGTAGTAATATTTATAATAATAATAATAATATTATTATTCCAACTTATATTATTATTATTATTATGTGCGCGTATTGTGAGGAGGTTCCTCTCTCTGGAGCCTTGACCATCGGTAGCATGGACCCTGCTCCCGTTGCCGATTGGATGTCTATTTTTTATATTTATAAATATATTTTTTTGTAACTATATATTTGTAAATGTATAAAATAAGAATGACATGGAATAAAAGACATAATAATAATAGCCTTTATTCAGACAGTATTTCGTTTACATATTTTATATATTAAAGTCTTAACTAGCACCGATAACTCCCGTCTGTATGCCATTTATTGACAAAGGCCTCCTCCAACCTTTTCCATTCTTCTCTGTTTTTGGCAGTTCTTGTCCATAAACCTCCTGCTATATTTATAGGCAATATTATTACTAGGTTTTATTCCCCGCTCGCGTCTACTATTCGGTGAAGTAGTAAAAGCCTCACTGTAAACATCAATTTAAAACAGTTACAGTTCATGTTGTTCAATAGATTTATGGTATAAATTCATATTTGGCACTTGCCTCAAGAAATAGGACTTAATCTATTTACACAAATCTAAACACAAATCTAAAAAGTTCTTCTTAGAAAACGGTGTTAGTTAATTATTATTGTATTGTATATTTTATATTGTAATAATTGAATTTTTGTATCTACCTATTATGTATCAATTATACCTTCCTATGTCCTCGTACTAACCTTGTAATACGGTATACGTGAACGGCACCCAGATAAACCCGATGAGGCTTTCGTGGTACGGCATGCAATATTGTATGAATCTAATATAAGTTAATTGAAAATAAAAAACCTAAAAAAAAAAAGTGCTAAGATTTTCCAAATTAAAGTCATATCTAGGGGATAAAGGTTGCGATAAGTAGTTGGTTCTTGTAGTGACAAATCACTTCCTTGGCGCCGCCGCTACGAAGTAACCTGTTGCATTTAAATTTTACAACCTACATATATCCCTATCATAGTATTTAACGTTTCCCACGATACGATGGTTTTTATTAACTTAATAAATTCCAGAAATGGGACCAAGACGTAGTACAAACATATTTTAGTGTTATTTTTAGGGCGTTTGTTCTGGCTCTTACAGCTGTCGGTCAGAACTGATAATATGGACTTCGCCTTAGCATGCATGTTTAAGTAATTTAGATGTTTTAATTTAACTGTGGTGAAATCAATTGAACTTTCGAAGTATTTTAAAAATGATCTTATTTAAATGAACACCGACTTTTTATGCGTATCTATGTTTTCAAATAAGAATAGTTGTGATCAATAAAACCTAGTATACTAAATATATAATAATACATCCTGGGACATTATTCACACACGGCCATTCGATCCCGAGCTAAGCAGAACTTGTACTATGCTAACCAGATAACTAAATACATACTTTATAGATACTTACACCCAAACTTACGACAAACAGACATGTTCATGCACACAATTAGGTAGCTGTAGGTACTGGGTAGGAATCGACCCACCACCTGCGACGTAAAAGGCAAGCATTTACCAACCACGCCAACCGCCACACCAAAATCGATGCTCAGTTTTGATATATATTCATCATTACAGCTAAATAAGTCCACTGCTGGACAAGCCTCCCTCAAGAATCGTCTTGGGGGGATATGCCATAATCGCCACGCTTGGCAGGCGGGTTGGCGATCGCAGTAAGATGGTCATAGTAATCAGAAGGAAGCTGCTGCCCATCCTCTGGTAGATATTCCCTCGGGTCGACTTCTACGCCCCCCACGGGATGAGATGGGGTGATGATATTCTGATTCAGATATTTGTCGCCGTCACCACACAGCAGGATACACCACTGATATATATTATTACAATAATATTTCAGCACATCAAGATTTTAACATGACTTAACTATAAAGTACTTGAATAAATAACAGTGTGTGAATCTAAGAACCTTAAAAACTTGGGAGTCCGTCAAAGCTATCCAAAGTTCCATGTTCCGTTAACACTGGGTTAAAGATCAGAAGTGAACATGAATGAAAGAGGTAACTATGGTATTGTTACGCCATGGTCTTGTCAGCCCTTTCAACCTGTTGAATATAATTTCAACAGTTCCCGTACTTGGAGAAGTGTTACTTGAACTAAAAATGATGGGAACTTATCAAGATACCTACGTTGAAGACTGCGAAATAAATATGTATGAGAAACCTAAATCTTCCTTCCTGAACGGGTAAACAGTGTCCACAATTTAATAGTCTTACCTAAAGGACTAGTATGTTCATACATGATTTGATTTTCATACATCCGAGCATTCTAATGAATCTATTATAACCAAAATGGCGTAGATTAAATTATTTCTCAATTATTTGATACTAATCCCAGTTCCAAATATTTACATGTACCTAAAACTAATTATGCTACTACAAACATGTTCTCTTCATTTATGTACGGATTTTTAAGTAAATCACGATTAAAAATCCTTTTCATCTCATTTCCTACTAGCTGTGCCCCTCAGTTTAACCCCCGTTAAACTGTATAAATTACAGCCTATGTGTTATTCGGATATATATAATATATTCCTACAAAGTTTCATCAAAATCTATTCCGTAGTTTTTGCGTGAAAAAGTTACCACCATCCATATATTTTTCCTAGAAAATTACAGCCTATGTGTTATTCGGATATATATAATATATTACTACAAAGTTTCATCAAAATCTATTCCGTAGATTTTGCGTGAAAAAGTTACCACCATCCATATATTTTTCCTAGACTGCCATTTGAAACCCCATATATCTATCTACTACATGTGTCACGCTAATATAGTGCAGCTGATGTTTTACGAGAAGGGTAACAAAAGTGACATTAGTATCTAAACAGCTATTAATTTGATATGCCATCTATAATTAAGGTTATCAAAAGATAGATAGCCTTGTTCCTACTGCCACAGTAAAAAATTGTGACTAATATTAGTTAAAACCACTGAACAAGAAATATTATCGTCAAATCTACTCAGTAACGAGTAAAGCTTACCTACATTGCTTCCCAATTCCTACAATGTACACTACGTTGCGGGAATCGTACGTTGTGTAAAAGCGAAGATTGGTTTTAAGGTCTGGTTTAATCTCTCGTAGACGGAGAATGCGTCGGGGCGGCAGCCGGTAGCCCAACTCCTCTTGGGACTGCGGCGGCAGTATGTGAAGTGTCCTCTACAGCCTACAGCGATTTGTTTGTGACGCAGTCGCTGTGCCGGACTGGCAGGAGTCGGCAATAGGGGAGGGCAATCCAGAGCCCACCCAGTACGTGTCGCGTACATCTGGGACATGGCGCAAAATGGGGGCACGGGAGAAGCATACCCGTTTTCCCGGGACACTTCCCATCAGGCGTTAAGAGCACGTTAAGTTTAGTCGGTGTGTGTCCGAAATACCCACGAAAAAAGGTCTGGTTGAATGTGTACTCTACTTCTTCATTAGAACACGCATTCGATCCTAGTTGTCACAACCATAATAAAATCAGATACTTGGTCTAATGATTTAGCTACTGGTCGTATATGAGTTGAGAGATTAGATAGCAGTCGGTCGTTAATTTTGGTTACTAGACTAAAGGGGTTGTACTGGTAGCTGGCCTCAATATAAATAAAAAAAGTAAGGAAGAATAAGTATAATTTCATTTTTTATATACTGTAGACACGGGTCTCATCGCGATAAATATTTAGGTAAATCATTACCTTGTTTACCCGACGTTTCGGCATGGATTGCACCAGCCGTGGTCACGGGTCGACTGGTGTGGCTCGGCAGCGTCGTCTCCGTGAAGCTCGGGTATCGGTATCTACCCTCGCATGGTCTTGATATTTTTTATTTTCCTTTACGAAACTGTCGGTACACACGACACTAATGACATCAGCCCCCGGGCGCACTACGTTGGTTACGCGACGATGCACTTCGTTATTACAGGATTCCAAGATGGTGAGAGGCGGTATCCGTCTTCCCGGTTGAAATTGATATGTTTCTTTATTTCAACCGCTTCACGTACTATTCTGGAGTAATAGTGACGATCGGTGGAGAGGACCTGTGGCTTGTGTAAATTTGTAATCCAGTGTTGGGATCCTGTGTCGACTACGTGCTCAGCTATTGCTGATTTATTAACCTGTCGGTTCCTGACAGCTGCGATATGTTCTTTAGCCCTTTCAGCAATGGATCTTTTAGTTTGGCCGATATAATTTCATTATTAGTAAAAACCACACAAAAATAACGACATACTAAATAACTTTAAGCAATATACTCAGCGCGTAGTTCTTAGTAATTCATCACTGTTTTGTTATAAAACATTCACAAAAGGTCGGATTAGGTAGTATTATTTAGTTATTATACATATCCCTCTAACTTCCTCTTAATATTCAACTTTGAAAATGCGGTTAGCGCCAGGGGCTTAGCCACAAGCGGCTTTAGCAAAATATTTTCAGCTTGTGGATTACCACCAAACTTTGGTTGGATCAAAGTTCCGGCCCGTTGCTTCAGGAATGGCGTAAAAAGAGTAGGTACAGACGCCAGCACATCAAGCTACCCCAATCTGTCAAATTTCCCCAATTTAAAGTGAACCTTATGCTTTTGTGATAAAGTTGAAAATCTATAAAAGAAATTTGATAGATTGGGGTAGCTTGATGTGCTGGCGTCTGTACAATGATAAATACATTCTAATCTGAATTGTACGCAACTTATAATTACGTTGCATTCAACGTTATTTGCGGTTTTAATTTTGTTTTACTTGGTCTTTTTTGTGTCAGTTCAAAACTATAATTTATTATCTGTGACCATACTTTAGCGGTTTTATTTTATATGTTATTATGAAAATCTGTGGGTTGTACAGACGGCAACACATCCAGCTACCCCAATCCGACAAATTTCTTTTATAGATTTTCAACTTTATCACATAAGCATTAGGTTAATTTTCAATTGGGGTAGCTTGATGTGCGGCGTATGTACAATGTGTACAGTATCTACAAGAAGATATGATTATCATCCAAAATCGACATGGTCGGAAATTGTTTACTTGGCAAGTACATTTATTTATTTTATTAAAGTAAAACTTCTTTACGGTTCTTTATTTATATACTTTTAAAGTACACAAATAATATTACATAGATATATATCATCATCATGATATCCGAAAGACACCTACTTTTTTATATCAGAGGGCGACAAACGAGCAAGTGGGTCACCTGATGGTAAGTGATCATGGACACTCGCGACACCAGAGGAGTCGCGAGTGCGTTGCCGGCTTTTTAGACCCTTTCCCCCCCCCCAATGAGCTCTGGCGACCTTACTCACACTCAGAAACACAACATTAAAATTATTAATGTTATTATTAAGGAATGTCTTCTATAAGGTGGAGGTACTTCCGCAGTCGGGCTGCTCTTTGAGCGAATTAACGCTATGCCCTACCTCTCTTAACCTACTTCTGGACTAAGTCCCTCCCTCCCCCCTAAAGATTTCCACAATTGCCGGTCTTGCGCTATCCGCATGCAGCGACTTCCAGCGACCCTCTCACGATCATCGGTCCATCTTGTAGGGGGCCTAACCACGCTGCGTCTTCCGGTTCGTGGTCGCCACTCGAGAACCTTTCTACCCCAGAGGCCGTCTGCTCTACGAGCTATGTGCCCTTCCCACTGCCACTTCAGCTTGGCAATTCTACGGGCTTTATCGGTTACTTTGGTTCGCCTGCGGATCCAGCATTTCTGATTCGATTTCGGAAACTTCTAGCATAGACCATTAATCCTCTTTGGGTAACCTCGACCCGTCTGATAAGGCCCATAGTGACCACGTCTCTGTTCCGTAGGTCATCACTGGTCACACACTGATCGAAGACTTTCCACTTGAGACACTGCGGTATTTGGGATGAGAAGATATTACATAGCTTCCCGAACGCTACCCTGCCGAGTTGGATTCTACGATTGACATCCTTTTCCAATTTGTACCTACCTAATTGGATATATATAAATGTATAAAATATACACAATAATGTATACAAATTTTACGTGAGTATATAAATACGTCACAGCCAAGACGTAGGCCGCTGATTATATGGAGGACATTTATTCGACACAAATACTATATTTGGATCATTGTTATTTGTTACAAATAATTTTCGGCACCTGTCATCAGGTCTTAAATATAAGCAGCGGTAAAGACAGCCGCTTTGCCACTTTGTGTCACAGGTTCGATTCCCGCACAGAACAGCTATTTGTATGACCCTTAAATAGTTGTTCTAAGTCTGAATGTACTTTGTGACCGTCAATTATATGTATGTTAGTAAAGTACCCGCGACACAGTGATTAAATTCCGTAGTGCGGGCGTTGTCTTAAAAAATAACTGTTTACCTACTTCAAGTGCCTATCCTTACTTATACTTGTATCTACTTCATGTTCAAATAATAATAATAATATCTAGGGACAATGTCACACAGATCATCCTAGCCCCAAACTAAGCAAAGCTTGTACTATGAGTACCAGGTGACGATATACATACTTATATATATATATATATATAGATAAATACTTATATACGTAGAAAACATCCATGACTCAGAAACAAATATTCGTGCTCATCACACAAATATTTGCACTTACTGGGATTCGAACCCAGGACCACCAGCTTCGTAGGCAGGAGCACTACCAACTAGGCTAAGGTGATCGTCAAATTGAACATGAAGAGAGAAGTAAAATCGAAGTACCCACATTTTTGCAATATGAACTACGTATCAATATAAATTTCACTGTCCCGTTGCACTGCAAGTAGGATCTAACTCAATATATGAAAGGCAAGGCAGGATCTATTGTTGACTACGCTTCGGGCGGTCGTGTTCATTGTTCATTGTCTATTCGGAGAAAAGCTTGAATGTGTTTTAAAATAATACTTTACTAGCCGTCGTCGATAGCATGTTCAGTTGACAAAGCGTGCCTTTATTTAAAGATATGGAGTAAGGGCGAGATTGTAGTAAATATCAACAAAAGGATAGTGCAAGACTACGACTGTATAAGACTACAAATATTATACATGCGAAAGTTTGTGTGTATATATGTATGTTTGTTACTCTTCCACGCAAAAACTACGAAATAGATTTTGATAAAAAAATTGTAGTAATATAGCGTATATATCCGAATAACACATAGGCTATAATTTATAAAGTTAAACGCTCTTACTTAGTCTTTGTACACTGTCTTACAACCACGGGGTGCAGCTAGTCTAAAATATTTATTATATTCTTTTCAAAAGTAGAAATAGCCTATATATTAAAACATTGATAAGGATGATTGATATCTTCAATTAAATAGTAATGAGAGTATGCTTTACTCAAGAAATTCAAAAAGAACAAAACACAACCTACATAATTCATTTCTTCTCCTCGGGTCCAAAGCATTAAGTAACTTAAAGTATCTGTCTTATCCGCAAAAGGTCAAATAGGTACCTATACTTAGATAATGCCTTAAATAAACATCATTGAAGCAAATATATTTAGTGAACAAACGGATTCCATTGCCTGCAATAATTAACGACCTGCGATCTTTGTCTTTGATAAGCCGACAAATACGATGAACACAGATGAATACCACGATTATATCGAAAATCAATGCGAATACTCGGATAAAATTGATAACGAGAAAACGGTGAAGCAATATGCCACAGTTCTCAATGTAATCGATTTGAATCGATTAATTAGTTTCATTTAGCATACAATCTGTTATCTTATCGCTGTCTTTGATTGCGCCGCGTCATAAACAAATAGACACAAGTAGTCACAATCGTTGATATAGTCAATTAATTGCAATACAGTAGGTTATATTGACTGACATCCTATATTAGGCACTGGGTGCATAAGAGTAAACTTTAGATGTTCTGACGTAAAAGTTAAAAATATTCAAGAATAAAAAAAGTTGATGCATTATTAAGATAAGATAAAATATACTCTTTATTGCACACCAATTATAGAGAAAAAAGTAGTAGTTAAGTTTACAATTAAAATTATTTAAAACTACCATTGGAACCAAAATTTATTAAGATCGCGCTCTCTGTCTCTCTTTTTGTGACGGCAAAATGAACAAATTACTCTAAATCGACTGAAATGTAATGCTATGTAATAGTACTGTGAACGGACAGCCCATATAGGCCAGGAAATTTCATAGATCACATTAACCTTTCAGACTGAATGTCACATATTAGACAAACATATAGGCTTTAAACATATAACCCTTTTCTTTTTATGTTAAAGGACATAAACTATCCTAATTTAAGATCCTCTAAAATGCAAAGTCGAAAACTATTAGAGGATTACTTAAAGTAATACGAAGTAAAGCAAGGAGGTAACAAAATCAACATGGCGTCGAATTGGGTAAAATTCCATACTACATCGATAACGAATTTGAAGACTGTTTAATAAATTTATATACTACTATTTTTAGTGTCACCATCAATTAGCTAAGCAATACAATTTTAGTGCAAAATTGATTTAAACATTTTCACTGAGCGTCATTTTAAGGCTCCATATTTGCAAAGCGGTGGGTGTTCTGTTTTCTCAACCAATTTATGTGCTCGACGCCTTTTCGAAGCAATGTCAATAGGGACCTGTTAACCGAATCAGCAATTGAGTATTATGAATATATGTAGCCTATATCACCACAGTATATGCATGGTAATGGACACCAGTTTAGACCAGCGAACTTTTTTTATTAATGGGATCCTTTGGCAACACTAAACGATTCCACAATATAATTAAAAATGTTGTGTATTGTAAAAAGAGTGCATCCTCAAGGTATGAAATATGTATCCGTTGTTACTTGCAGTTTATAAAGTTATTTTAATAATGCTTACACTCTGTAAATCGGACTACACAGAAAATATTACCCCAGCTGTTAGAAGGGAAGCAGCTAGTAGTGTTGTGAAGAGTAAGCATGAGACAGACAAGAAACACTCTCTTTATTGTTTGACTTCAGCTCCTCGGCGATTGGAAAGTCGTAAAAGTTTCTTGCCAGAAGTAGATGCACAGAAAGCTAGGGCAAACCTATGATGAGATAAATTTGCCCCTATTTTATTTGTACCAGCAAAGGAAAAGTTACCTTCGGGACATAATTTTCCATGGCCAATCTGGAGAACTTTTGATTGACTACGTACCCTGGTTGGTAGATCAAAAGAAAACATTTGCAAATGGGGTGACATTAACACATCACAAAATATCTGGGAGTGCGGCGTGTCACCTCAAAGTATGACCCATTTTTAACCGACTGTTTGTTCCTCTAGTCTAGTCTTCTGTTCCCTTCAGGAGTTGTATGAGGCTTCAGACAAAGCGATCAGCGTTGCCCAATTTTGGACATGATAAGGAGAAGATTTTAACAAAACTTTTGTACAAATGACCTGTCGGTGTATTGGTTAGTGACCCTGACTGCCAAGCGAGAGGTCGGGTTCATTCCCCATCTAGGACGACTCCTTATGAGATAATATATATATATATATATATATATATATATATATATGGCCTTTGCGTCTGTTACAGACGATTTACGGCGCATTGTCTGAGAGACATTTCTTTTGGTAGTTAAACAAACCGATGCGAGAGCGACATAGAGTGCCGCAGGCCTGACAAGAGAAGTTTGCGGTGGTTGGTGCCGAGCCGCTTTCATGGCGCTTCTGTCTCTTATCAGCAAGTATGTCATAAGCACGATTATTAATTCTGTTTTTGGGTGTATCTATGTATTTAGTTTATCTTGTTTTCATCGTTCATTCCATAAGCTTCAAGTATCTAGTCATAAAATAGGACTGCTTTCAAAAATATAGACAACATTAATATTGAATATATTCAATATGCTGTAATTCAGGATAAATATCCAATTATCTTCGATGACGTTTGGCAAACACACTTACTAATCCTGGTAATTATGTCAATGCATAAAATTACTGTGGCGATGGTCCGTTATAGTTAGACACCTTGTACGATATATAGATCGTACACTAATTCAACACAAAATTAGACACGTAGGCCATGGTAATTCGCTAGTTAATGATAATGTAAATAATGGTCGTTGATAATTTACTAGTATCGTTCGAGAAATGCTATTTGCGACGATGAACGTAACACTGATTCGCTTAATTGGCAACATTTGTGATGCCATTCGGGTATCTGTTCAATATACTTCATTTTAATAAATGAATATAAATGAGACTACATATTCGGGTAATTAAAAAAAGTAAATTGTCAATTTTATGAAGTGTCCAGTATTTGTCCCTGAGCTTGTGTGTTGAGTGGGCCGTTATTGTATGTATACATTAAACCCTCCGAAGTGCGGAGACGCTCAGAAATTTAACCACTTTCTCGATCACCCATCCATGGACTGACCGCAAGCCTAGTTGCTTAACCTCGTCGATCACTTACAGACCGGTGAGAGCATCTGGCTGTGAGCGACTAAAGATATTGAAAAAAGAACGTTATCTAAAATACTGACCATTCTTGCTTTTATTGGTCATCTTCTACCTTTGGAGAAACAATTTACCCGAAAGAAGTCATATAATATAACATAGATAATCCATTATTGTATTTTACCAACTTCCATCTTACTCATAAATAGGTAAGGTAACACAATGAAAGTATACCGTATAGGCGTCTATTTATACATCGGATTCGATTCTCGACCGCAACCTGTGGTCTGACCTCTCAGACATCAAGACAATGTTGTACGTTCCGATAGACAGATCTAATGGACGATTGTGAACGACAAGATTTGTGCAACTTTCGGCCCCGTATTTTGTGAAGCTAGTGAATAATACGTAGGAACTCTCGAGATTTTCTTCTAGATCTCGATGTTAATATTCTATCTCTCCCGACCAACGTGAATGATTCAAACAGAAAATTTATGCTATAGTTTTAAAGGAAATGGTGAATTTTAACTCGCAAACATATAAACTTCTCCGTGACATAATTTAATAATTACTTGTCTAATAAAAGGTTCCCTCGCAATTTGATGGTCCTAACTCATGCTGTCGGTTTTTATACAAAATGCTAATATTCTCCCCACTTACAACTATTTTTACAGGTACAAATTGTGAAGTTCCTTGCGTGGGAATGGCTTTAGGATTATTGTACTGTAAAGTTATAGACAGTCTGCTTAATATGGTTATAAAGATTGAGCTCTGTAACATGCAGACCATCAAACGAACTGCTTGTAACTGCGAACATAATAAATTAACCAAGATATTAGATCAGGAGTTTAAAATATAATATTTGCTTATTTTCTACACAAAAATATATAATTAATTAGAAGCAGTAGCGATGTCTAATAATGTTTCATAGACGAAGCCGATTACCCCTAGACGTAGTGACTTGACAATTTTATTAAATCTTGTTTATAGCAGAAATCAAGTCACTGTGTATTATGGACGCGTGTCTGAGTCAGAATATTTGAATAAGGCGGTACTTACTTGCTAAAGACATGATTAACCCTGTTAGGTATATGAAACGTTCGCTCCTGATAACTGCTGTTTGGTAAAGTTTACGATTCAACTGGTACTTCGTTATAATATCTGGTAAAAATTGGTAGTGACAAAAATATCCTGTGTAATAGGAAGCTCTAGTGTGAAATAAGATTCGACTAATCAACCAAAGCAACCAAAGAGTGAAAAAGTAGACTTTCACCCATTTTCAGGTGATTTACTGGTAAATAAAATGTTAAACGAAATTTAATATTTCATCGATTAATTATATAACTTATTAATATATCTCATCATCATAATGACAGCCAAAAGACGTCCACTGCTGGACATATGCCTCCCCTAAAGATTCCCACAATTGCTGGTGTAGCGCTACCAGCACCCTTCCAATCCTTCCCTGCCCCTCAAAATATCATCGGTCCGTCTTGTATAGGACATGCCCACGCTCGTCTTCCAGTTCGCGATCGCCACTCGAGAACCGTTCTGCCCCAGCGACCGTCATATCTACGAGCAAAAAGCAATATCAATATAAAAATTAATTTATCTCTGTTAACTTTATTAAGTAACCCAATCTATTCATACATTCGGCAACACGGACCTTAATAAATTAACCCTATAAATAACTCTTGACAATATCTAATGACAGTACCTATCAGGAATTATTGTGATTTAACGCAAAACTCCCAAAACAACTCAAACTGATTCTAAATAAAGCTGTTGTAGTGTTGACAACAAACGATTTCATTAATGGCGGTCGATTGTCCAATCCATTGAATTCGGACAAAAGTATAGCATCTGCTCTTCCGGAACCATTTACATCATCACACTATTTATGGTAGACCTGTACACAATAGTCACTGCCACTAAATTTAACGACTAACTTTTAACTCTACTGTCTAGGGAATAGTAGTCTTATTACAGTTGCCCGTTTTTTGGATCAACAAACTAATATTTCAAAAGGAACAATCCTCAATAATATATTGTCAAGACACAGCGATACTTTTTTAATAGAATAGTAATTAAATGAGATTAGATTAAAATATGTATAATCAGTTAAATAGATTTTTATATATAACCTGCTGTGTGGTGAGGGCATAGAATATCATCACCCTATCTCATCCCGCGGGGGGCGCAGAAATCAACCGAGTGAATATCTACCAGAGCGGGCAGCAGCCTTCTTCTGTGAACTATTACCATCAAACTGCGATCGCCTACCCGCCTGCCAAACGTGGCGATTATGACATATTATGACTATTGTTTAGAGGCATTTGTCCAGCAGTGGACGTACTTTGGCTGCCATGATGATATCACCTTTTTTTTGATAAGGCAGGGGAATGCCTACGCATGCCACCCGCAAAAAGTATCTGCGGGTGGGTATGTCGGACTCGCACTGACTAAACCTAACCTGCCGTGGACTTCTTCTGGCGTCTGATAGGGGAACCCCGGGAACGCGGGTATGCTGCTCCGGTATTAGGAGAGAATCTATCTCACAGCTTGAGATTGAGATTAAGGCTTCTAAAACATTACCATATGGCGGGGTTTGCTGTGGACACCGCGCTTGGCATGCGAGTTGGTGACCGCAGTTAGGTTGTATTTAGTACACAGGAGTTGCTGCCGCCTCATTACCTGGTATATCCCTTAGTCACCTTTTACGAAACGCTCGGGATGGTATGGCCTTGTTTCTGGGTCGGAAACCACACGGTTAGCGTGCAAAACATATTTTTCTTTTGCCGTGATAGTTAGAATGCGTTCCTTCTACATGTGGCTTCCTCTGTCATCATTTTTTTTTTCATTTCATTTATTCATAAACAAGAAACTTGTATCTGAATGTGCACAAAAACATAACATAGTGACATAAAGCTAAAATAAATGAATATAATAATGAATTAAATTAACAACTTAAAAAACATTAAATTTAACAAACATTTACACAATACCTTACAATTTTAAATAAAATACAATCGTCTGTTTTATGAATGTGTGCATGTGTGTATATTGTGTGTGTGTGTCACCATTCAAGCAGAAGAGTATTGTGTGCAGCCTACTGTATAATTTCAATTCTGAACGCGGGGAATTTTCGTTCTTTTCTGTTTGTAGCAATACAGCACAATAGAAAAAGAAAACGAATAAAGCAAGCACGGAGTTTTATTTCTGGGTTTCTTCTTCGTGTCGTCCACCTAGGTAGCGAGAGGAACATATTACATTACAAAATAAAATAAAAATCTTTACTTTTCATCTTTTTCTATATTTAATAAGATAGTTATGTTTCTATTAATAATATAAATAGGAACTTAAGTACCTATTTAAGTTATTAATAATATAAATTTGTATAGAATATATAATACAAACAAACTAAAGGTCCCGTTTACGCTGCATTCCCGATCGCAGATCTCATGAACGATATTTTAACAGTCTCGACGTGTGTTAGACGTACGACAGCCGGTGATAGTATCAGTTAATGATACAAATCATGCCATACACTAGCTACACTAGGTGTCGATACGGAGAAACGCCTCGGGTCCGATATGGAGCTAACTGCTAACGGTCGAGTTTCTAAAGTAATAAGGGTTATAACATAGAACTTTATGGTTATGATTTTGCTGTGTTTGGTTGCACGTTGAATTGTTGGTAATGAGGTGATGAAAACTGTCCGCATTGTGGCGCATAGATCGTATTATTTCTGACTCTGATTGGCTCTTGCGCATGAGTGCTATGATTTGACAATTTAATACATATCTTAACTGACCTTTTATTAAGTCGCAGCAAACAGACGTTAGCATAAATATTTAGGTTTCAAGTAACATTGAAATCTATAATAATCAGTCTCGTTCTGAAGGGACGCTGCCAAGCCTGGTGATAATGGCAACCCCCCCCCCCCCCTTCGCTCCCACCCTCAAGTTATGGACATAATTTAATTGCGAAGCTCTTTGAGGAGGGTGTTTGGCCTACAGTGGACCTAATTAAAGATAAAGATAAGAGAAAAGAAGCTGTAGACAACGAATTTGAAAATAATCATTTAGAAAGTCGTTAATTTTGTAGTAGCAGTTTTCACTTCTTATTATAGCTATCTTTATCCATTTACTATTTTTGCATAATATTGTTTACTCATGTTTTCTTTAGAAGGAATATAGAAGATCCAATCAGAAACATTGCACTTCAAAGCAATGTAGAAAACTTAACCAAGAAACCGACACTTTAACAATCAATTGTCAAAACTTCGACAGGCTTATCTGAATACAATCTCTATACAGGATAATGTCGCCTCTACAAGCATTATAAAGGCTTTGTTACACCGCTAGACGTACATACTTTAGTTCAAATGAGAGGGGTGTAGACAGTTCAATAAGGGTATCATCGGCCCTACGATCTTTAATCGATATATTCAAGCATTCAGATTACATCGACAAGGCATTGTGCGTAAAGTTGTGACAGCAGCCTTTAATAGTTGTCTAGATAAATAGTAAATGGTTGACTATTTTAATCTTCCGTAATGTACGTCGATGGAATATTCTACCTAGTATGGGAGGTAGTGCTAAAATTCAAACGATATCATTAATATTTACAACAAGGCACGGACGTATTTCGTGCGCGCTGGCTTTATTACAATGTCTAGGTACGCTTGCCACACGTTCATTGGTCTCAGTCAGACTATCAGTTATAGTCATTGGAAAAATGGCGTCTTTTTCAAGGCAGCGTTTTTCCAAATATTATTTTTTAGAGTTCAGTGCTCCTCCAGGGAAAATCCAATTTTCTAGTGGTCCTCGGTTTAAATATTTCTATGGACACAGTTTTGCTCCATTAGAGCAACAGTAGTTAAATGAACGCAGGATGGAATCACCAGCCTTGGGAGCTCCTAGTCGACACCAACCGTACCTTACTCTCACCCCACCCTTCCCTTTGAATACTGGTGGCGTCAGCCCACGCTACCCGATGAAGCACCAAAGAAGCGCGCAATAGCTGGATTAATTCTCCTACAAGATTAATGGAAACAATTCTGTTCTAAAAATAAGATCAGGTTACCCAGTGCCACCGATTTTATTAACTAAATCGGTTGAACCTATTGTTACAATTGCTTAGCAACTATAACAAAGGCAAAACGCGGGTTGCAATCGCTAGACAAGCCTCCTGCACAAGCCCAAACCCAACCTGTGGACTTCCCGATACAAGAGCAGATGGCAAACTCCTTACCCTTTGCCATCCGCTACACCCAACTGTAGTAGGTGCCCGGCTTTCTTATCTCATTACTTCCGACCTTTTTTTGCAAGGCGTCTTGCTGACTCTTGCTCCAGCCAGATTTAGTTGACTCTGACGTGAAATAGTTGAATAGGCAAGAAGAAAAAAACCTGCTTAAACCGGCATCAGGCGGTCGCTTGAGGTGGTAAAGGTCCTTATTAGTTGTAAATTTTGTATTGCCTGTAGCAAAAACGTTTTGTACACACGATTTGACCCCAGCTCCTTTACTAGCTAGATAGATAGTAAAATGATGAATGGTGCACGTATTGTCAATTCCAATGAGATATTGGAGTTTATATTCAATGTGTACGGAAATAGCCGTGTGAGTTGAGAATTAATTCTACTTCTAACTAGATTTTTCAATGAGAAAGGCTGGTTGAATATAATTTTTTTATTTATTTATGTAATATGATATTAACCTTTTTTTAAAGATATGCGCTAGTTTTTGTTTTAAACGAGTAACGACTCTTTTAAAAAGAAATATTAATTATAGGACTTTTTATATACCATGTCGACATATGACGAGGAGACTGACGTTTGCAACTCTTGCGATACTTTATCGGCTATAAGTATTCAGAATTAGAATACAGTTTATTTCTCTAGTTTTGATGCCTACATATCACTTAAAAATCACATTTAACAAAGGCGTGTTTCATGTTGTCCTTCGAGTAGGAGCTTTTGAAACCTAATCTAGTTGTTTCCTCTATTTCTAGTGATTATATAATTTAATGGAACAACCGGAAGGGGAAGACCTCGTCGAACATTCTCTGACCAAATCGGAGACGTTCTCAAGAAAGGACAGGTCAGAAGTACCCTAAACCGGCGAGCATGTTTGAAGAATATAATGACAGTAATCGAGGCAAAAGACGTGTACAAAGATCGTGACAAATGGAAATCCGTTGTCTCTGCCTACCCCTCTGGGAAACAGGCGTGAGTCTATGTATGTATGTATATAATTTAACGTGTGAAAATTTAACGTAAAGCAGTGGGGAGTAGCCCCAGCGCCATGCCGCTTTTTACTTTACTGAGCTATATTAACGACTTGTACAACGTCCAACATTATAATGTCTTTAGTATATTCCTTTATGTTAATATCTCATCTAAACCCAAACCACTATGCCTCTCTGGGGGGTGGCAACACGCACTATGCCCTCGTAAAAAACTGCCTTACAGAGTTTTAATAGAAGAAAAAGCATTGTAATAATAGATCACACCATAAATTATACATTTTGACCACACAATAATTGCCTCTTTTATTTTATAGTATAAAAAATAATTACGATGTATTAGCTAGTCATAGCATACCGAGGGAGCATATAGTCACAATCTCGGATACCCATCATCAGATCAGTGCAATCAATCAAATTGTAATATGTTGATTGATGTGAATAAACAATATCACAGGATTTCAGAAATAGTCTCCAATATCCATCATCATATCAGTCTAGACACAATGTGATAACAATATCTTGTCAAAACTCTAAATTCCAAACGCACATATTTGTTAGGAATAGCATATTATGATGCCCATTGTATGCGAAGAAATCAGTCCAGTCAATCTTATGAAATACATAGTCATATATACTACCAGCTGTGCCCCGCGGTTTTACCCCCGTTGAACTTTATAAATTCTAGCCTATGTGTTAATCCAGAGTATCAGCTAACTCCATACCAAATTTTATTAAAATCGCTCCTGCCGTTTAGACGTGAAGAAGTAACAAACATACACACTCACACAGTCACAAACTTTCGCATTTATAATATTAGAGTGATAGTGTAATAATTATTATTGAACCTATTTTTCAACTAAACCATAATTGATACCTTTGACTTACTGATCTATTAATTGCACTTCCTCCCACAAGAATGCCATTGTCTCCAGTCACCGTCAAAGACATTAGTCATATTAAAATGGGATTAACACTTTCTCGGCGTCACTAAGATCTGCTCAGACGGTGAACATTTGATAATACAACCATTGTTAAAAGAACCGTGAAATGTCTTCTACTCGTAGCAGATAAAAAAAGAGTATCATCTTGGGGGTTCATCTTATAGTGGTTGTGTTGGACTTGTTACAATTAAACCAGCCCGCAGCGCGGTAAACTCATGTTTAATCAAATGAGTTATGGTTCGTTTCACGTATGCAGTTATCATTGTTAACAAGAAATTCTGGTAACCTTTATTAATGAAAATGTTTACTGTCACCGCCCCATAATTACTATGTTAAAAGAGTTAGAATTCTAAATTGTGCGTTACGAATTATATGGTGTTTGCGAGACAATGGGAGAAAAATTCTGGGATTTTTGGTGAAATTGTTGGAGCGTTGGAGTATTATTTTAATGATTCGGTCGAGTAAAGCTTACGTGTAAACAACGCAGTGATTAAAAAAAAAGATAAATGTACTTATGTATGTATATATAATACATCATATACATATATATTTGTGTGCATGAACATGTCTGTTTGTCCTGACTCTGGGTGTATTTATCTATATAAGTATGTATTTACACAAAAAAAGTAGTATGTATAATGTAATATATCAGTTACCGGTGTTATGGCCGTGTGTGAATAATTTCTCAGGATATTTATTTATTTATAGGCTATATATACATAAATGTGTATCTATCTATGTTTTATTATATTTAATGGTGTGTTAATTTATATGAATAAGATTTAATATAGATACTAAGTAAATAACTGTCCACAAATAACCAGTGAGTTACCTACAATGAGCAATTTTAATGCACCTACCAAAATCTCTCTGCACTTCCATAATGTTGACTGGTAGATAATAATGTATTTGGCATTAAGTCTGCCTATGTACAAGATTCGATGTGCTAAAGTTTTAATTAAATAAATATGTGTGTTAAAGTGCGTGTTAAAAAAAAATACTTATGCAAATATGACATGTATCTTTTATTTTGCGGATTTTTGATGCAACTTAGAAAGGGGTGTCGCCAATAGAATTTCAGCGACCACCACAAGACCATCAACCCATCTTGTAGGGACTCTGACCACGCTGCGTCTTCCGGTCCATGATCGCCACACGAGAACCTTACTGCCCCAGCGGCCGTTGGTTCCGTGAGCTATAGCTTAGAGGTTGAGATGATGAGATTTTTTTATTATTTATTGAATTATTAAAATTAGAAAACATTTTGTGTTTGTTACTGTTTATTGTTAGTACTAAAAATCTTTTCAAAATATTCTGTATTACTTACTACTTAATTACTTTCCTCACAAGTATAGTAAACTTTGCGAAAGCATTTTCTAACATAGTTATTGAGATAAAGCAGTGAGTGAGTTTCAATTTAGATTTAAATTCTGAGTCATTTAAAAAACTTTCTTTCCAGTCGATGCCGATGATCAAATCGTAGCACATGTAGCTGACGTTTGTCCCCTTGGTACAGACGCTAGCACATCCAGCTATCCCAATCTGTCAAATTTATTTTATAGACTTTCAACTTTATGACAACAGCATAAGATTCACTTTCAATTGGGGAGATTTGACAGATTGGGGTAGCTTGATGTGCTGGCGTCTGTACATTTGCAGATGGCCTAATAAAATATACCAGTGGCTAAACAGTGGCATGTTAGAGTTAAAGTATATAAGACGAGCAAAATACCGAAGGTAACACGTATAGAATACTGATGGATATACTAATAGACCTACATTAATAGTTTTTTTTTTATATCAGTGGACGACAAATGAGCAAGTGGGTCACCTGATGGTAAGTGATCATCGCCGCCCATGTACACTCGCAACACCAGAGGAATCGCGGGTGCCTTGCCGGCCTTTAAGAGTCAGCAGACATGTGTTGCAGACCCTACTCCCCACCCCAATGAGCTCTGGCGACCTTACTCACACGCAGAAACACAACATTAAATTATTAATGTTATTATTAAGGAATGTCTTCTGTAAGGTGGAGGTACTTCCCCAGTCGAACTGCTCTTTGAGCGAATGATCTCTGTGCTACGACACAGAGTTCATTCGCTCAAAGAGCACTGGCGCTGATGACACTATTTAAGAGGTACGCCTCTTAAATAGTGTCATTAGCGCCAACTTCTTTCAAGTAATTATATAATGTTTGAAATATGAATGAACGGCGCATAGGAAGTTAAGTAGCTCTACAGATATGGGCTACGACCTATGCGTTGAACTTTCTTATCGAATTAGAAATAACTACATAAATGAGTAATATTTACTGTAATAGGTATATCTAAGTATTGATTTTAATTAATTTATCACAAGATACACGTAACCCCATGTGGCCTCTTCGGCAAAAGTGGAAGGATGCCGAAAACTATGTTATATACTCAAAGTCAAAGATTTATTTGCAAGTAAAATGGTTTTAAAAGGTCTCACATTGGTAGTACTGTTACATTAGTTGCGTAGCGTGGGCAGGCCCCCTACAATGTGGACCGACGATATATTTAAAGGGTCGCGGGAAGCCGCTGGATGCGATCAGCACAAGATCAGTCATTGTGGAGATCCTTGGGGGAAGCCTGTGTCCAGCAGTGGACGTCTTTCGGCTGATATGATTATGATGTCCGTAGTATCCTGGATCGCTGTTCCATGAGGAAGGAATACATGATTTTATATGTGTTGTATAACACACATTTTTTTTTCTAGGGACAATGTCACACAGGTCATCCTAGCCCCAAACTAACCAAAACTTGTACTATGGGTACCAGGCGACGATATACATACTTATATAGATAGATAAAATACATATATACATAGAAAAAATCCATGACTCAGAAACAAATATTCGTGCTCATCACACAAATATTTGCACTTCCGGGATTCGAACCCAGGACCACCAGCTTCGTAGGCAGGAGCACTACCAACTAGGCTACGGTGACCGTCAACATCACACATGTATCATGTTACCAAAATACCCTACGCTAAACCCTTCAGTTTGCTAGACGTGACAACTCTCTAATCAGCGCACTGATAAAGTAGACAGCTTCTTAGTCCTCTTTATAAAAGCAGGGTATGCAATAAAATAAAAACCTATTCTACACCCGGGACGATAGGGTAGAATTTATTTTTTACTTGTTTAAAACCTTAACGCCAAAGGCATTATCTCCCAGTCAAACTTTGGGTGAAGCAGAGAAATGTTGGTAGGTGCACTATAAATTATATAATACTCGTCACTTTCGAATTTTAGATTAAAATGGAAACCCAAACTCGTCAACGCAAACAGTTAAAGCGATTCCCCGGGACATGCCTGAGCTTCACCGCTCAGTGTCATTTCATTGTGTGCCACTGTTGATCCTGGCTTACAGGAGTTGCAGTGGTGGGTAAGAGGGAGGGACTAGTCCCGATTAAAAAAAAATCGTCAACGCAAACGTTTGGTACAGTACCGAGATTCAAGGGGATATTATTAAAAAGAAATCTTCTCTCCTATTCTAGCTCAATACATAATCAATGCATTTGTATATATCTGGGTGTTAGCAGCTAATGGTAAAAAAAGCTTTTAAATAGATATCGTAAGTATATTCATATTTGCTTTTTATTCCGCTTACCATATTAAACCCATGTGCCCTTTAAAATAGATTAAATAAGTTAGGGTTTTCCCTGACTAAACTTACAACCGAATGTGATTAGCATTATACAGGCGTTTTATTACCCAAACACTTTTATCGTAGAGATTGACTAGTCTATGGTAAGACAAGTATATCGTATATAATTTTATTGAAATAACCAAATCATAAATGTGTCTCGTACTTATCGAGTTAATTCGATTAAATCGGTTTAATTGCTAACAACTCTAGGCATTCGATTACATAATCTGATAATAAATGTATAGTGATTGCTACAGATATTTCTTGATATGCTAAATGAAGATGAAACAGACCGCATGTGATTGATTTAGAGCTTCAATCAAAACAAAATTATAAAAATTAACTAGAATACATGGTATAAAACAGTTGTATATTATTGAGCATCGTATATAGAGGCATGTATATTTATTACAATATTTAAATTTCTTGACATATTTCATAATCATTCTTATTTTTATATGTCAATAGAATATTTATTACCGCCTTTACCTCGCCTCCGCCTCGCTCCCACATCACCTCCACCTCGCCTCCACCTCGCTCCCACCTCGCTCCCACCTCGCCTCCGCCTCGCTTCCACCTCGCCTCCACCTCGCCCCCACATCGCCTCCACCTCACCTCATTTTGCAATTTTGGGCTCTATGTTTAAACCAATTTTTCCATTTCATTGGTAAACTGAGCACTTTAATTACCTATGCGCTTAACCATTTACTTACCTACTTCTATCTTATCATAGTTAAATTCAAAACCCTAGTTAATAGGAAGCAATTTACTAACACAATAATTATAAAACATATTAATAAAAATGTTAAATTGACCAAATAACTGGAGTGCACACCCCTCCGAATTACCATAGAGATGTAATAAATTATAGACTGCTGTTGGTTGTTGCTGCATGCATGTTGGTCGAGTTATTTATTAGGTGATTTTGTGGCATAGTTATCTATAGATCAACCTACTTTATCTATAAAGTTGAGGTAGTGCTACTATCAAGACAAGGAAGAAAAGGTTTATATCTATCTAATCGAATTGTATCGACTCACTGGTAAAGCCGACCTGTCTACTCAGGTGAAGTCCTATAAATTTACTTAGTTAAAATTATCTAAACTTCATTTTTGAAAATAACACCGTATAAGATTTAAACAAATACCTGTATACTAATGCTTGCTCGGTCAAAGAAACGGACTAACGTGGCAAATCTATTTACGAAATGGAATGTAAACTTCTTTCCCATTTAATACAATCCCATAATTATTTATATTAGAAGACTCCAACTCCTACCTATATTAGATTTGGAGTTCGTAACTAAAAAGTATACTTCTTACCCTATAGTACGGGCCAATAATTGTTTCGTATTAATATGGAGTCGTATGTTTTAGTTTAAGAATAATGGATATGTATGACAATTGTTATGTACGAAATAAAATGGAAACTTCCTTCACACTTTCCAATAATTATTTCAAATTAGACGACTCCAACTCCAACCTATATTAGATTGGAGATGAAGTCGTATGTTTTTACGGTTCGGTTAAGAATAACAGATTTATCTGACAATTGTGTAGTGTACGAAATAAAAAGTAATCTTCGTACCCATTTAATACTGGACAATATTTTTTACGTAGGTATTAATAATAATATGGAGTCGTATGTTTTAGTTTAAATATTGAATTAATATGACAATTGTAATGTACGAAATAAAATGGAAACTTCCTTCCCATTTAATACTTTCCCATAATTGTTTCATATTAGACAACTCCAACCTATATTCGATTGGGGTCGAAGTTTTTACGGTTCGATCAAGAATAACAGATTTATAACATATTGTAATTTACGAAATAAAAATTTAACTTCCCACCCATTTAATACTGGCCAATAATTATTTCGTATTTTGTATAATATGGTATGGATTTGGCGTCGTATGTTTTAGTTTAAGAGTAATGGATTAATATGACAATTTTTATGTACGTAATAAAATGGAACATACGTCCCATTTTAATACCTTCCAAAAAAAATATTTTCTGGTGTTATAATATAGAGTGGAATCTATGTTTTTACTATTCGGAAAAGAATTACGGATTAATTTAGATATTGTAATGTGCGAAATAAAAAGGAAACTACTAAGATACCCATTTAATTCTTTTCTATAATTGTTTCGTATTATAATATGATTGGAGTTAGACTCATAATATTTGACGGGCTGGTTAGCGTGGTAGGTAAATGCTTGCCTTTCACGCATGACTAAATCTCTTTGCCCTGAGTCTGGGTGTATTTATCTATATAAGTATGTAGAGGAACTGCAGCATATTTGGAATACCAGTTTGTTTTATGATAATAAATTTAAGGAGAAAAGGGATAGCGCAGTAAAAAATACACGAAATTATTGGCAAATAATTAAACTTCAATAATAAAAATAATCAAATATAACAAAAGCCAAAAACCTTATCGAAATGCCTATCAAACTAAAAATCTCCAAAAACGTGATTCGACATGAGGTGCAGGTAATTTGGAATATACTATTCCAAATTATATTCACATTTGTCGTTGACAATATGAGAGGGAGTTATTTTCGTCCTACTACCAGACTCTGGCTCTGTGTCTTCTAAATTCTCCACTGGCAGAGAAGCAACCGTGGGGGAGTGGAGTGGCATTGAATTAGTTTGACAGTTTATATCCTCTTCAAAATCCTTTCCTTTTCACGATATGATTTTTGGTATTTTACTCCGGAGTATGGAGAGACTACTTTCATCAACGTTAAATATGCGCGCAGCAGGGAAAGACTTATCGGTCAGGACTTTTTCAAGATAGTCGTAAAATTCGTCCATTCTTCCTTTGGTAAATCCATTAGCTCGTGCTTGAGAAGTTCCAGTTGGTTGTCTCATGGAAAAAAATCTTGATGTCGTTTTAAAAACAAAAGCCAGTATCTGCCAACAAATCCACCCTTAAAAGGATTTTTCATATTATTTTTTAGAGATAATTGATATGCTAAACGGCGCAAATCCATTCTGGTCAGCCCATAAAACTTACTCTCCATAGTTAATACGTACTCCACCAGCAGGTTTTCAATATCTTGACCAAAACTGGCCTTCGACCAATAACTTTATTTGTTATTGATTCAATTTTAAACAAACAAACTAAAAAAATAGAATAATTTATATCTACTAATAAAAATGTGCATAAAATTTGGAATATTCCAAAGTATATTCACTCTCGGTATACCAAATTAACAACATACCATCCTAACCTAAAATTTGATGTCACATTTTTAATTCTAGAAATATTCACAAAATCATAGTAACATCATAAGCTAAGAAGGTCATTTAACAGTTTAATTAATTACAATGAAGATGTAAAGTTTTACAATAAATGTATCTCTAATTGCATTCTTACCGAAAAAGTTCCCAAATTACGTGTCTCGCTTCCTTGAGGCTGGCAGCCGGAAATGGCCGGAATGTCAAGATGTCGTCCTGTTTTTAATACTCGATACGTTCGTGTGTCGTATGACGTTATGTTTACGGCAAAAAAAACAAAGATGGCGTTTATATTTATTTAGATATTGAAGTATTCCAAGTTACCTGCAGTATGCCAAATATGCTGCAGAATAGAGGATATTTACAAAAGTAAAGTAGTATATGTATATCAGTTATCCAGTTTCCATAGTACAAGCTCTGCTTAGTTTGGGTTCAGACGGCCGTGTGTGAATAATGCCCCAGGATATCATTATAAATAGAATATATAGAGCGAGTAACCATCCTTATATGAGCTTGCTGTATGTTACTTATCCCAGATATTACGGACAACATTATTTCTGCTTTCTATATATTTTATTTTATTTATTTTATTATTAAACTTCATGCACAAAAATGTACAGAGGCGGACTTAATGCCAAAGGCATTCTCTGCCAGTCAACCTTGGGGTGATGCAGACAAAAAACATGGTAGGTGCACTTTTAGGACAGTGAGAAAAAAAAATCTAAGGATATATAGAATACACAAATACAAATAAATAATTACCTAATTTAATTTATATTTAGCTTTATAAACTACTCTATTACAATAACACGCGGGTTAAGGATAAAATAACCTATGAAAAGAACTTCCTTTATGTTTATATATAGATTCTCTAAGATTTTTACCGAGGCACGTGTCGTGTCAAGGCAGTATTTAACAAATAAGTAACTTATTTATGTCACTAAAAAAAGTCTTTATACAATGTACAGGCTGGCGTGTGAGTTTAAACGTGTCCGAACCCCCGCTGCGCATGGCATTACCAACTAATCGTTGCATGTTAATCGACAAACGATCATTGTCGGTGATCTTGGTGAAAAAAAAAATATAACTAGAGCGTTATACGATATCACTAACGATAAAATTCGTAATCCGTTCCACGTATTGAATATCGATGAATAGATATTTTATCTAGGCGATTGTTTTTTTTTTTGTAGGATGTCCACTCTTCGTACAGGGTGATTCCATAGTGTGTAAGAATGGTCGGTATTTATACAGGGTATATCATAAATAGTGGCTTCTCTGACACCCAAACAAGCAGAGCTTGTACTATGGAAACCAGAAAACTGATATATTACGTATACAACTTTTTTTTTTAATGACGTCGTGCAGTTAGCCTGTGAGGCTTTCACTGCTTCACCGGAGTATAGAGGTGAGCGTGGGCTCGAAGCCTCTGGAAAGTTCAAACTAGAAGCTAAGTACCCGCACCGGAGGGTACCCCCTGTGGGTATCGTCGTCTGGGCGGTTACTGGCGGGGAGATGCTAGGGATGTTTTGTGCAAATTTCGCTCTACTTAAATACGCAACGCGGGTCGCTCTTCCGGTTTAGGTTCGCAGAGGGCATTTCATCGAT
Source organism: Pseudoips prasinana (assembly GCA_951640165.1). Taxonomy (NCBI): domain Eukaryota; kingdom Metazoa; phylum Arthropoda; class Insecta; order Lepidoptera; family Nolidae; genus Pseudoips; species Pseudoips prasinana. The sequence goes on from OX621251.1 coordinate 17,374,402, forward strand.
TCGAATGCAAACTAAGGGTCATGGAGGACGCTGGTGGTCGCGACCCGTTCGCGGTCGTACACTTGTCCGGCGACTACGAAGTATCGGTTGGTGTGCAGTGTTGCGAGAGTTTCTGATCGACTTGATATAATAATAATAATAAATAATAATACAATAGGACAATGTCACACAGATCATCCTAGCCCCAAACTAAACAAAACTTGTACTATGGGTACCAGGCGACGATATACATATGTACTTATATAGATAGATAAATACTTAAATACATAGAAAACATCCATGACTCAGTAACAAATATTCGTGCTCATCACACAAATATTTGCACTTACTGGGATTCAAACCCAGGACCACCAGCTTCGTAGGCAGGAGCACTACCAACTAGGCTACGGTGACCGTTATATGATCTAAGTATACGGTTATCTTGTCATCCGGATCGTCTAAGACGTTCCTGGGACGACGGTGCTTAATTGAGAGTGGGTACTACTTATATATAAATAATTACACCCAGACTCAGGATAAACTGACATGTTCATGTACACAAATATCTGTCATGGGTAGGAATCGAACCCGCCAACCACGCCAACCGGCCAACCGTCATGAAACTGAACAACGAGTAAATGCAGAGGTTAACATGAATATATCAATACTTCCCAAACAAGAATGACGAGTAGCTTCTTAATTTTTTAAATAGCTATGGTAATTCAGTATTTAATATTCTTCGTATTTAAAAAACTGCACCTTAAGTTCCCTCTACTGTTTAGGTACAGTACATTACCTTGTATTTATATAAAACTTAACTCTCGGCCATGGTAATTGGTATTCGTATCTACTTAAGGAATAAGTACTTAAGGAAATATTCTTAAATCTCTTTGGAAACTTAGCATTTTGAATGTGACTCTTAAGTCCGATTTAAGTATAAATAAATCCCTCAACACTTTCACTTATTTATATTGAATTCAAACAAGAACTTGCTTTAAAATCATATCATTTGAGGTGCCGCGGACGCTACGTGATATATTTGAAACAGAAATCTTCACGCTGATTTTCAATTGTCAATTGCAAGCGTCCAAATGCTTTTTTGGCTCAGCCATTCATAATCAAAGTCCCTTGGTGGTTGAGGGCGTCAAAAACACCTCGATGTTCCTCTCCTTTAAACACTGCTGTCCGAAGAACGTCTTAGATGATCCGGCTGATGAAATCACTACTTACCTAGAGCAAGACCATGCTATTTGAAACTCGCGTGGCACAAACCACAAATCGATCCATCGTACTCACCGACTAAGAGTAACACCGTGAATGGGATGCGACCTCCAGCCTTAAACATTGAGCGACAGTTGCTCAAACCCTTCGCAAAAAGAACGTCATAGGGTATCTTCTTTTTGGAATGCTATGCCAACTAAAACGTGTAGATGTGGTTTTTATCGCCATCTGTTAATGAGTAGTAATAATCAACATGATCAATAATAAATATAAATGAACTACTCTCAAGACTAAGCCTGACACAGCGCTTTTTGAATAATAGCAAAAAATACGATACCTAAGTATAATAACTACACAATTAGCGGTAAGATATTATCAAAATACTTTAAAAAGGCTACAAACATTTAACAACCCCTTTTTGAATTGAATCTTTTAAATGTAGCGTGAAATATTGTGAAATAAAGGTCAAAAATAATATAAAATTAACCTTTATATATGCTCTTATTTAAAATGTTTTCTCAATAATTATTTAAAATATTATGCCTTCCGCTTATAGAATAAAGTAAACTACTAGCGGCATCTATCAGAACGTATGAATACTTGACGAAATTTAATGCATGAATTAGTGCTACACTGAAGCAACAGATGGCCACAAACCGATATGTAAATACTATGTTATATGTAGGTTTTCTTTCAGACCAATTTGTAAATAATAAAGGTTTTCTTTTGGTATAATTATAAAATACTTGTGCAGTGTTATTTAGGTGGTGGTAAAAAATAACAAGAGCTTATTCAGTTATTCTCAAATCGCTAGTCTTTTCCTTAGAATTGTTAAGGTTTCAGAACTGATTGATTTTCTGTCGTGCCATTTTCGTTCTGTCATTTGATTGTCAACAGAACGGTGATATTTTTAACCTGTTTACAATTTAATTTTTCCTGTAACACGTAAACAATATACGTAAATTCCATTCTATATAATATTTAGTGTTAATTTACTACTGGAAAATGAAGTGTATTATCAAAAACATTACATATAAGTTTATTTTCTAAACAATTACCCGTGTTCATGAAAAAATAGGTCACAATACGTAAGGAGTAGAAAAATAATGAATATTGCCAAATTGGGAATGACAAGAAACCTTCTCAACTATGCCAGACTCCTCAATAACATTCAACGAATGCAAAGAAATGTTCCTGTTACCACTTTCTACTCAACGTTTGCTATGGAGGCTTTTGCTATTGAACTCGTAGATCGGCAAAAAAGCAAGGCTAGAAAAGAGAAGTCCGAACTTGCTGTACATCATTGTACAAATACGAGTGCTATAAATAGCGTTACAAGTATGAATAACACTGAATTGGACAACATGTTTACAGAACTGCTAACAAAAAACAAGGATAAAAAGATACAAGAACTAATTATAGAATGTCAAAATAATCGGAAATTCGTGACGTATGTGTCTTTGAAGAAACTGTTCAGACATTACAGCATTCATGGAAAACCAGACATTATTGTTGTCTTGCAAAATTACTGTGCAAGAATTGATCCAAATTTATACCGGCGAAATGGCGAGTTCCTACATTATTTAGCAAAAGCACAATGTATGAAAGGTAATTCTGATAAAGGATTGTCCATATTAAAAGACTGTTATAGAAAGTATGATGGATTAAGAAGTTTTTATAGGATAATTTTCAGAGAATTAATTCAAGATTCAGTATTAAATAGGTCGGAAGCATCACTAGTGATGTTTAAGAAATATGTTCTGGAGTTTAGTAGTATATGGTCAGACCATTATCCACTTGTTTGCTTCTGGCACATATGTTGGGCGAGTACCTGGTTTTCTGACCAGATGATGGCAATTGATCTTTTGGAAGAGTCTGAAATACTTCAGGATATTATTAGAGATAAGTAAGTATCAAAATTTGTACAGTATTCTAAGTTTATTTCACATCAGTTTCTCTGATTGTGTCAGATAACTGTCTATTCAGATTAATGGACACATGAGATGTATACCTGTGTAGTCAATTATCATGTTTGGTGAAAGATGTTCACTGCTGGAAATAGACCTTCCCCAAATTTTTCTTCAATTGCCGGTCTTGCTGTTCCTGTATCCACTCATTATCATTAGTCCAGCTGTATATTTTATTATATTGTGGTTTTTATGTAGCTTGCCAGCCTAAGCTGTGACTTCTTCTTTCTTGTGGAGTACAAATTATTTAAGGTTGTTATTAGCTTTGCTGTGGCTTAAATGTAGCAACCACATTATATTCAGAACATTTGTTGGTGGCTTCTAGTACCTGTTGATATTACTTTACTACCTATTTATCATATGGGCAGACCACTGCCCATATACCCGGGTCCATAAACTCCAGGGACCAGACACCAGGGTAACCATACCCTGGTGTCTGAGTTTTTCAAACCTTACTTTAAATATTTTCACAACATACTCTGTTGAATATAGTGAGACTAAAATATAATACCATCAAATTGTAATACCTGTATTCTCGCAAATAAAGAGTTCATTTGTTCAATAATCACAGTAGGCTTCTGACATGGTTTAACTTCTGTTGCCTAATGGCTACAACTGGGACCAACAGTATAACATGCCCGCTGAAGCACGGAGGTGCTCACAAATGAAACGGCTTGGGCAGTCACCCATCTATGGACTGACCACAACCCTATCAGCTTAGCCTCACCTATCACTTATGGACGGTTTTCAATGCACTCAGTATTAGAAAGCTCTTTGCATCATCTTGACTTATATGATATTGGAGAAATACAATTAATATTTGATTTTGCCTCCCCATACTTTAATTATATATGTTGCTTTCATAACAATTTCCTATGGGAAGTTAATTTTTTATGATTCTGTTCGTGTATTATTTTAGTTGATATGCATTAGGTCTCATTCATCTAGCCAAATTAAAGTTTTATAATAAATACTTAATACCAACATAAAAGTTTACATTGTATACTTATTTATAGCTATTATCAGATAGTTTTAGGCAAAAATAAAACTGTAAAGTTGAAAAAAGTTTTTTCACACAATGTCTATCTACCATTTGTTCAGTTTCATAGGCAAATTAAGTGAAGTAAGTTGCATTCACTGTTATGTTACATCTCATATATGTTACAGCAAATTTCTAATTTGAGACAATTTATGTTACCCTGTATTTCTAACATTATATGATATTATGTTTTCCAGAGCTACAGCTTTAAGTATAATGGCATTGAAAGATTACAATGAAGATGCAGTGGTGAGATTACTGCAAACTCTACTTAAGTATGATATGATGACGGAGTATGTTAGAGTATTAGAAGTACTGTTTAACTATAAGCGTGAGTAGTGTTTTTGTTACTATTAATACATTTTAACGGTAAATTGTAGCGTAAACAACTGCAGATGTCCTGTGTTCAATTCACACGTTGGACCAATTTTTTACCGGGACTAGGCCCTCCCTCTTACCCAACACTGTAACTCAACTGTCAACAGTGCCACACAATGAAATGACACTGAGCGGTGTGGCTCAGGCATGTACCGGGAAATCACTTTAACTGTCTTGGATCCCGCAACGAATTTAATCAGAAAGAAAAAAGGAGGAGTTAGAAATGAATAGTTCCACTTCCCTCCAGAGAAAAGCGGGAGACAGAATGATATAAATGTTTGACCAATATATAGAAATCTCTATATAAGGAATTTTCTGTTAGCAAAAATTCTCAGTAGCAGTCCTGCAACTGGATGTTAACGGTGTTACACCCCCATGCATCGGAAACCACGTCAAGCTGTCGCTCCTGAACCTGGCGCCTTTCCTCCTCTTTCCTATAGTTCTGGCTAGCAGTCCCGTCCTGTAGCCTTGTGCACTATAATTATTATGTAGGTAGGGTATGCTTTCGAGACAGTCCATATAAATATAAGCTCATAAACATTTAAATTTGTGTATGGCCTCATGAAAAGTACGGCATATACAGTCAATCTCAAAAGAATAATAAAATAAAACATCTATTGTGAAATATGTTAAGTAAACATAGTATTTAATTTTGATATGAAGTATAGCAGGATATACACTTATTAAATAAAAAAATCTAACACTTTGAAGAAATAGACCAACCATTTACTCTCAATCATGGCTACAACTAAAAAAGCGTTTTCTATAACTTATATAACATTTTTAAAAGCACATCTGTGATTTACCCTATTTCTATTCTCAGAGTAATGTTGTTCATAAGTTTGACTGAATTAAAACTGAAAGACTGGCACAGTGTAAGCTGTATCGATCTTTCATAATAGAAGTAATTATACATTATTGTACTTGAAACTAGCTATCTGAGGTCATCCAAAGAGCAATGGAGAGGGCTATGCTTGGTATCCCTGCAAGATCGAATCAGTAATGTTGAGATCAGGGGCTCTACCGGCTAACTCGACGAACATCGATTTCTTAAATGGCGTTCAAATAAATAAAGGTTAAAAATGACTGAATCAATTGTTAAATCATTGTATTGATTGTATGAAAACATTTATAAAATTTATTTTAAATAGCAATGATATTTAGCTAGCTCGTATCAAGTTACTGTCAAGAGATTATGTTTAAGTTTAATTATCTAGTTTAAGTCTAATATTTTTACTACATATTGTCAATGGTTCTGTCTATATTAAGGTATTATTATTATGACTGACCTTGTGTTAATAACGACGGTCGCGCTTTAATGCTACCACCGGATCCAATGCGCCCCAACTGAAAGGACCCAGCGAAACAAACTCGGTGGGTTCATCTACTACCGGTTGTATGCACTATGCACTCGCTTATGATACGGAACGCTTACGTGTTAGGTTGATTCATTTTTTGTTAAATGAGGTCTGTAAAAATGTAATCTGTATACATATATAAAAATTAAGTTTAGTCTGTATTTCCTTTATGTAATTTTATTTAATTTTTTTGAAAATATTACCGCTGTTGATATGTGATTAACGATTTTTATATAATGTAGAAAGCCAATTACAGGTTTTCACCAATAACAATACATTATAAAACTGGTACATGTTTGCATATGTCTCGGAGACATGCAATTGAATTTAATCTTAAAAATATTAGTTTCCTTACAGTTACTTAGTACTAAAGAAATCAAGGCATAGCAACCGCTTCACTGTTTTTATGTTGAATAAATAAGGGTCTAATTCATCTTTCTTACATAACATGTTAAAGTTCCTACTTGCTCTCACTATGAACGAATTTTGTCGGTAATTAGTTGAAACAATTGGAATGGATATAGGGAGATTGTGACGAGTTCTGCTAGGTACGTTAAAGTTAATTTGCTTAATAACTCCGGACAATCTATTAAATTTGATATTATTTTTAGTAAGTATGAAGGATCTGAGGTAATCGTAAACTATGGATTTGATCATGTGATGATCTTCAGCAAAGTGCATGAGCCCACGAAGGTTTCTGAGTTGGTACGACCAATCTTCAACAGATGGCGCCGATTTCATTCCAATGAATTTCATATATTGCCGTATTAACGCGCGGAGGGTACTGCTAGTATTATAATTATTTTAGCATTTCAAAACTCTGAAAAGTGTATTGGAAATATAAACATAATTGTTGTAAAATTAACAGGTTTTAAGAGAGGTAGGGCACAACGTTAATTTGCTCAAAGAGCAAACCAACTGGGGAAGTACCTCCACCTTTCAGAAGACATTCCTTAATAATAACATAGTGTTGTGTTTCTGCGTGTGAGTAGGGACGCCAGAACTCATCGGTGAGTGTCGGCAACTCTGGTTTGCTGACTCTTATAAAGGCCGGCAACGCACCCGTGACTCCTCTGGTGTTGCGAGTGAACATGGGCTGTGGTGATCACTTAGCATCAGGTGACCCACTTGTTCGTTCGCCATATTATATTATAATAAAAAAAAACAAGTCAAATATTAAATAAGAAAAAAATATAATATTTGGCACGATGCTCACCCTTCTAATTTTTTTATAAAAGAACGCCCGCATTAGGTAAATTAATCCCTGTGTCGCGGGGTACTTTAAAAACATATAATAGATGGACACAAATGACATCCAGACTCAGAACAACTATTTATGGGTCACACAAATAGTTGTCCGGCGCGGGACTCGAACCCGCGACACGAAGCGGCGAGGCGACTGTCTTAGCCGCTGCGCCACTCGTGCAGTTCTCTGTAACCTTTGTTTTATTTATTATTATTTATTAGGCATGATTGAAAAGCGCACCTTTAAAATAAAATATAGTCCATATTACTTCTATATCCTGTAATAGAGTCGTTTTAATACGGCACAGTTTCATACCTTATCTATCTAATAATGCTAAATTCACTGACAATACCATTATCAGTGTGTTCCACTTTATACTTAAGGTCTGTGATCCCGGCGTCCTATAATGATTAGGTACAATAACACATCTATAGTAATATAGGCAAGAATAAATAGATGCTGTATGTGGTTTATAACAATATCCAAAAGAAACGCGGTACAAAATATTGGCTGACGGCCATAAAGAATATCGTCACCCCGTCTCATCCCGTGAGAGAAGTCGTCCCGGGATATAATAATAATAATAATATCTAGGGACAATGTCACACAGATCATCCTAGCCCCAAACTAAGCAAAGCTTGTACTATGGGTACCAGGCGACGATATACATACTTATATAGATAGATAAATACTTAAATACATTGAAAACATCCATGACTCAGAAACAAATATTCGTCCTCATCACACAAATATTTGCACTTAGTGGGATTCGAACCCAGGACCACCAGCTTCGTAGGCAGGACCACTACCAACTAGGCTATGGTGACCGTCTCAACATGCTACTTAATTATCGCACATCCTGAAAATATTTTGTTCAGAATCGTTTACTAAATCGATTTATATCATTTTTAATATAGGTAATTTTTTATTCCAAAAATAATTAAAACTACGGAAATGATTGTCATATTAACCATGTACAGTCAAAACAAATTGAAATGGACCGTAAATCAAAGTGAGCCTCTCAAAACGCGGTAAATTCAAATAATTTGAAGCAGGTAACACAGATTATAGTTAGACAAAAAGGATTTTGATATTTTATTATTTTTGGGTTCAAATTTAATATTATTAATTATTATACTACTCGTTACTTGCACTGCGCTACTCGTTTGGTATGTGAGATCTACATGATGCATATAACGTCAAAACGTTTTAACAATGTGTGAGGAACTTTCAAAGATTTAATATTTTGAACCAATATGCATTTACACTTTTATGTATATGGACTCCACGCAATGAAATGACATGACATGACACTTGATCTATTGAGCCATTTAAGCCAGATATGTACACCATGGTCGGTAGATTAACATGCTCTCTCATATAAATATATCATTAATTTATTATATTATTGTAGATGTTTAAAACGTAAATAATATAGTGATAAGATGTAAAGAAATAAAAATATGTATGTATGTATGTCAATCATTATAGTCAAAATCTGATTCTAGAAATTCCACACCCATATTAGATTCATCGGAGCTGCTTGAGTCATCATATACTTTTATTATGAATGGCTCCATCTCTTCCTTTATGCCATCTGTATTCATTCTTATACTGATCTTCAATATGAAACACATGGTCTGTATTTTTTTCCAATGGTCCAGAGTAATATTTTCAAAAACTTCTTTAATTATTAATTCAATTTCCGCTGCTGATTTGGAAATATTTTTATTTCCCACTCCAAGACTCCATATGGGTTCAATTGGGTTAAGGTCACAATGATATGGAGGAAGTCTTAACACCTCATGTCCATGTTCTCTTAAAATTTCATCAGCTTCATAAATTGGCTTCATAGTCTGTGCTTCTCCACCAAAACTAAAAGTTCTGCTCTGGAATAATATTCTTCAAATTCAATTTTAATACTAATATAGTATTATAATAGTAATATAATAAAACATTATATTACTCATCAAAGTATCAAAATCTCCATACCATTAATAAACAACTAACCTATAAATTTCATGACGATGTCTAAACACTCAATTTTTTCCTTGAAAATGGCTTCTTTAATGGTTTTATTCATGATTCACTAATAAATCTTGAAAAATCGCACAGCTAATAAAACAATAACAACGTGGCCATAGACAAGATGTCATTATAGACAAAAGTGCCAGTGTTCCAACTTGAGAAAACACGAGGTTCAACTTTCATTAGACAGAGTCTAACCGACTGATGGTCCCGACTAGTCGCCAAGCACGCGAGTCTCAATCGCGCGTGCCGCCGCTGCATAGCCAGCGTCGCCGCCCGTAACGCTCATTGCGTCTCGCTTACTCATTCCCTCAACTCGCATTTTAATAATGTATTTATCCGAACCCTAATTTCGAAAATGAATAAACATGTAGGATTCAATATTTGTCACAAAATAAAAAAAAAAATGGAAAAAGCGGGTAAAAACGTGCACGGGGGTCGCGAAATATTTATTCATACTAAAGGGGCCGCGTCATGAAAAAGGTTGAAAAACATTGCACTAAACTATACCTACTAAACAAAGAAAAAATATCTAAATACTATACTACTAATGCAAATTAAACTTAACTTAAAATAAAAATTTAAATTTGTAGCTTAAATATTTAAATAAAGCTATTGCACAACTTTTCTATTGTTGAGATTTAGACTGTCTAATTTAGAGATTTATAGATCACACCATAAATGGTGATAAGATTGTTTATAACATAAATGTTATATTCAATCTATATAGAGTGACTTAGGTGCTTGCCTCGCACATCGTTTATGACTAGTGAATAACTAGCTATGACCGCCTCAGAAAACAACTAAAAAGTAATATAAATATCCGGGACATATTTCAATTTCAATTTATTTATTGCTTCGATGGGTTTTACATAGGTATTTTAGATTATAATACAGTACCAAACATGAACCCTGTAAGGGCACTGCAACAATACAATATACTTACAAATAATTGTTTTTCAAAAACTTCACATGTTAAACTTAAATTAAAATGAATACTATAAAGTAGCATTGTGAATATCTGTAAAGTGTGCTTTTTATGTTTTATTTATTGAATAGGCAGCGATGTAATAACGTTATTAAAAAAAATATTATTATGAAGGGAATTATTAATTTATTTTCTTACTGACCACTGTATCTTATTTCTGTATATCAAAGTATACACTGTATATCAAAGCGCCTGTAGCCAAAACTAAGCAAAGCTTGTACTATAGACACTATACGATGGATAGAAATACTATATACTTTTCTTTTAGAACTGATATCTTCTTTAGACGCGACTTCTTAGTTGAGCTATAATCATAGAACTCCCGTCATCTTCACGTCACGCTTCCCATGTGCTACCTATATGTATACCGGTAGGTATACATATAGCTCATGAGAAGCGTCAAATATACACTACTGTGTGTATATTTGACGGGCCAGTTGGTGGGGTTGGTAAATGCTCGCTTTTCACGCCGCAGGTCGTGGGTTCGATCCCACCCAGGGGCTCTACCGGCTAAGTTGCCGAACATACATTTCTTAAATGGCGTTCAATTAATAAAGGTTAAAAATGACTTAATCAATCGTTAAATCGGCTTCAACGTTGACCATCGATTCCGGACCATTTATGACGTCACATGTGCTCATGGAAGCCGATTTAACGATTGATTAAGTAATTTTTAACCTTTATTTATTTCAACGCCATTTAGGAAATCGATGTTCGGCGACTTAGCCGGTAGAGCCCCAGGACAGATATTTGTGTGCATGAACATGTCTGTTTGTCCTAAGTCTGGGTGTAATTATCTATATAAGTACGTATTTACAAAAGTAGTATATAATAATATGTAATGTATCAGTTATGTGGCTTCCATAGTACAAGCTCTGCCTAGTTTGGGATCAGATGGCCGTGTGTGAATAAGTCCCAGGCCATTGGCAGTCCCCATAGAAGACTGGGACAGGCCGCATGTTTTTGTAAATATAATACACAGGTAACACCCAGACCAAGACAAATATACATGTTCATGAATACATATTTGTCTTGTGCGAGATCAGAACCCGCAACCTTTGGAACAGAAGGCAGGTTAACAACCAACTGCTTCTCCAATTACTTACCTACCAATTTTATTATGACGTCGTCATAATAAACTAGAAATATTTATATCAGCTGACGTGGAACAAATTCGCTTTCAATATTACGTTAATAGGCAATCTATCGAAAATAAACCAATCGCGAAATAACTATATATAATTTATACATTACTAATGAACTAAGTGGTTATTATAATTGCGATAATTGGAATCTGCCACAAGAATATACAATAGACCGTTTATAAACGCAATCAGAACACGCGTGCTAATAAATCAAAGCGTGATTCCGTACGTGAGCTATCATTGCTCTTTATAAATATATTGCTGATAGATACATGCTTTCTTGATAGATATCACTAGTTATTACATCAAGCATATTATGTGCCTTTACAGAAAGTGTCGATGTCCAGTCGACGCCTTCAGTATATACATTTTCCCTACGAAAATCGACCTTAATATCTAAGTAATAAATACGTGGTCAAAGTCAAAACGTATCCATTTATTGGAACGAAGTTCTCTCTCTTTCTCTCTCTCTCTCTTCGTTCTATCCGGGTGTCCCAGTTTTTTCTTCCTAAACAGTTTTCAATCTACCAGTCCTACCAGTACAATAATATTATTAAAGTGCCCGTGTGGCGCAGCGATTAAGACAATTTCTTCGCCACTTCGTGTCCCGGGTTCAATTCTTGCGCAGGACAATTATTTGTCCACAAGTAGTTGTTCTGAGTCTGGATGTACTTTGTGTGCATCAATTATATATGTTTGTAAAGTACCCCGCGACATGGATTAATTACACTAGCGCGCGCGTTGCCTTTTAAAAAAAAAAATACCCCATGGTCTTTGTTTACGGCTATTGTAAAGAACAAGCCAAAAACCGCCTACAAACCAAAACCCGCCTGTCCTTCATATTATTCTTTTTCGTGTATTTAATCTCATTAGATAATATATTTAATTGAATTTCTAATCGCCTTTCTTTGCATTATTAGCGATAGAACGTTCCCACCGATCTGAATATGAAGAATGGCCCCGCGTTTTTGAACGTAGGTAACTGTAGAGCGATGGTTGAACAAAAACCAAATCTTTCAATTATCTCCACCTACGTAAAGGTTCAAACCCGGGCACAGGCTACCTAATTTCTAGAAGTAAGCAAAATATACTAGTCTAGCAGCTGACTACATTCATCTTTGACAGTCACCGTAGCCTAGTTGGTAGTGCTCCTGCCTACGAAGCTGGTGGTCCTGGGTTCGAATCCCGGTAAATGCAAATATTTGTGTGATGAGCACGAATATTTGTTTCTGAGTCATGAATGTTTTCTATGTATATAAGTATTTATCTATCTATATAAGTATGTATATCGTCGCCTGGTACCCATAGTACAAGCTTTGCTTAGTTTGGGGCTAGGATGATCTGTTTGACATTGTCCCTAGATATTATATATTATATTATCTTAAATGTACATTATAATAATGCAGCTTATTTTCCGAATGTAGGGCAAGGGTCTCCGCTGACAATGATAGGGAATAGGCCATAGTCCACTGTCCACCACGTGCGCAGTGCGGTTTTTAGAAGCTCATATGTGAATTGTGTATTAATGTATTTTAATAATAATTAAAGTAAATAATAATAAAGTACCCTGAACAGGCGAGCATGTATGAAGAATATAATACAGTATGACAGTATACGAGGCAAAAGAGCTGTGCAAAGATGGAACAACGTGACAAATGGAAATCCGTTGTCTGTCGTATGTGTGTCACTCATGGCAGCACTGGGTTAAACCTTAGTGGTTTTTAGATGCTACTCATATGTGAATTGTGTATTAATGTATTTAAATAATAAATATAAAAGTAAATAATAATAATTCTAAAGTACCCTAAACAGGCGAGCATGTATGAAGAATATAATACAGTATGACAGTATACGAAGCAAAAGAGCTGTGCAAAGATGGAACAACGTGACAAATGGAAATCCGTTGTCTCTGCCTGCGTGAGTCTATGTATGTATGTGTGTCACTCATGGTAGCACTGGGTTAAACCTTAGTGGTTTTTAAATGCTACTCATATGTGAATTGTGTATTAATGTATTTAAATAATAATAATAAATATAAAAGTAAATAATAATAATTCTAAAGTACCCTAAACAGGCGAGCATGTATGAAGAATATAATACAGTATGACAGTATACGAGGCAAAAGAGCTGTGCCAAGATGAAACAACGTGACAAATGGAAATCCGTTGTCTCTGCCTGCGTGAGTCTATGTATGTATGTGTGTAACAATAAAAATAAAAAACCGGCCAAGTGCGAGTCAGACTCGCCCATGAAGGGTTTCGTAGCAGCATGTATTTCAGTTGATTAAATGAAAGCAAATTGCGGTTTACGATTTATGATGTATTAAATAAACCACTTGCTAGATTTTGTTCAAACCAATTTTCGTTGTTAGTTTGCATGGTAATGTACATCATATATATTTTTTGGTTTTATCATTTTGTTATTTTAGAAGTTACAAGGGGGGCGGGGGACAGTCATTTTATCACTATGGAAGTGTCTCTCGCGCAAACTATTCAGTTTAGAAAGAAATTATATTAGAAACCTCAATATCATTTTTGAAGACCTATCCATAGACACCCCACATGTAGGTATGGGTACGATGAATAAAAAAATTGACCTTCAGTTCTATGTATGGGGACCCCCCAAAATTATTATTATTTTTCTGTTTTTGTGTGAAAATCTTAATGCGGTTTACAGAATACCTACATCTACTTACCAAATTTCACAGACAGGACAGGACGGACAGACAGACAGACATGACGAATCTATAAAGGTTCCGTTATTTGCCATTTGGCTACGGAACCTTAAAAAACCTACTGCGGGCTGGCAGACATCACATGCCATGCATTTTGGCATCACGGTATATACAAAACGATATAGTTGAATTGTATAATAACTTCCTCCTTTTCGACGTCGGTAAAAATATATGCGACAAACAAGGTGCTTATGTATTCTCATATTTTAATCAATTATCAATATACATAATAATATTGACAAGAGATAAATCGTCTTTGTATTTATCTAAGTTTATTAAGGAGTTGACCCCGTGAACCCAACACAATTAATACACGTTCACGTAGCAGACCTTATCAACCCTACAGTACATGTACAAAACAGTTCCTTGTAGATAAAATCCGCTGACATTATATTTAGGATATGTAAACATCTATACATATAATAAAATCGTAGGAAAATCAAAACTGTACATTGAATATTTTTTAAAAAGGATACTTGTGGCGTGATCTGCAATCGATATCGAAGCCAAAAATATAGTTTTTAGAATTTTTGTCTGTGTGTCTGTTTGTCTGTATGTATGTCCGGGCTAAACTCAAAAAGTTCTCCATGGATTTACTTCAAATTTGGCATAAATATTACTAGAACTTCGGGTCAACATATAGGCTACATATTGTCATGCTATCACTTACCAAAATTTTACGCGGGTAAAACCGCGGGGCACAGCTAGTACATAATATACCTATGTATATTATTTTATGTTCATAATGTCAAATCACATCAAATTCCTCCTTCATCATGTCAGTCGAATGACGTCGACTGCTGGACAAGCGCCTGCCCAAAGTATAGGGGGATATGCCACAATGGCCCCCCTTGGCAGACGCGTTGGCGAGCGCAATATGGTGCTCATAGTATACTGGGAGACGCTGCTGCCCATTCTCTGGTAGATATTTCTTCGAATTGACCTCTACGCCCCCATCGGGATGAGAGATCACCATCCTGATATTCTATGCCCTCAGTTACACAGCTAATTCCTCCTTACTTTAAACCAATTCCTATACTTAAAGTAGGTTTCTTGAGATCTTTAAACCTACTTCAAGTATAACATGCCCTTGGTGCTATTTCACCTGGGTTCAAGTTTCAATTCTCTAGTTTTATGAGGCTCTAGCCTTGTTATATCATTGTCTTCTGCTTTGCTCTGAAGGGAAGTGGACTGCTTTTGAAACAACAGCTTCTCCTTTTTCTGATTCACAATTTGTTGCGGGATCTAAGACAGTCTTAAGAAATTCCCCGGGACCTTGCAGTGTCATTTCTCTCTGTGCCATTGTAGATCCTGGTTTACAGTAATTGTAGTGGTGGGTAAGAGAGAAGACCCAACAACGAAACAACTTGAAAGGAGGATTTCTTTTGTTTGTATGAATGTTACGCGATTTCGCGTTTGTGAAACTATTTTAATTTTTTAATTCTATGGGGAATGTTTTCGCATTGATCCCATATAAATCTTGTTTAAGCCTTATTATACTATATATTATCATCAAAAGATAATATAGCAACGCCTGGATAAGAGTTAAAGGTTGATGTAAAGAACAGTTGCAGTCGGTTTTAAGGTTTTAAAACGGTATTTATTTAGGTTTACCTTAAAAAAGGTACATTTTATTGGATTACTTCGTCGTCCGACCGTCTGTCTGTCAAGACCCTTTTATTGTAGGAACACGTGGAGGTATCATGTTGAAATTAATATTACATACTCAATGCCGATTGATCCTTAAACCTGGGAAAAAATCAGTCAAAAAAATCAAATTGCTGACTCAATGCGGTCAATATATACGACCGTTATACCGAATATTGTCATACTCGGAAAGGTTACCTATAGAGTATTTCCCATTGCCTTAGAATCATGAAATCTGTCAAGAAACAATTTCTTATAGTACGAGTAAACGGAAAAATGTGAAAACTGTAACCTGTATTCATAATAAATAATGTCAATTAAACACGGAACCCACGGTGCGCGTGTCCGACTCGCACTCAACAGTTTTTTTAATATCGATGAACTTAGTGCTCGTGCAGATTAAAGCGCCCGCTTCTATGATAAGGAGATCGCACGTGTAAGAAATATAGAGGAAATCTACGAGTAAATCTTGGGAATTGATTCGGAGTTTGTTTAGTACAGACCTCCTTTTTGGCGTTCTGACCAATTTGCTGTTTGTGTTTATTGGTGGCTTTGGCGATGAGCTTAGACATCGTCAACGCCTTCAAATCTGTCCCCTGGCGGGCGATTCGGGAGGCACTGGTCCACCATAACGTGCCTGCCTATCTGCGTGGATTAGTCGGGGCATATTTGTGCGACAGAACGATTTAGTTAGTCAGTCGTCTCCTTTTTTCCTTGGAGATCACGTTAGGTCCCCCCCCCCACACACCCTTATCTTACAGAAGCCTAGCGATAGCAAAATTGTGCCAATAATTATTCTTCGTTTTCTAATTTAAATGTCGTATTAGCAATAAATAGGAAATTTGCAACGAGCTAATATGACACACATTTTGCTATCACTAGTCCTACTATATAGTGGTAAGACATGTGTAAGACTGTTATGTTTGGATGTTAACTATGCAATACGGCTAAACGGGTTTAGTTGAAATGAACATACCCAATAAGAGTAATAAAGATCTATACATCCCTACACAGATTTTCGAATCTATAATATTAATAGGATTATTGTTACTTTACGTTTACCTAGGGCGTCTCTCACTGCTTCACTGGACAAGGACTACGTGTCTAGCAATATAAACTCTGGTCATACACTCATAGCTGATTTTCTTACTGTTTAATTGAGACCTGAAAAAATAATTGCAATCGGTTCGGACATGTTCCCGTGAAAGTGAGAATTCAACCTTTTGTCTATTTTTCTCTTCACGCGTATAGGTGAAGAGCGAGGTATTCGTCTTAATATAATAATCTCGGTTCAAAATGGGCACTGGCGTATTATGCCTCACTTAGTTACTGAAATATACCTCAATGTCAGACAAACCTTTGGATGTCGGAGTTGCACCATAATAGTTCATTTTTAACTTTGTCGCATGGAACCCAAAAAATGGTGTTATGTTTGCCCTTGATCACTCCAAACATATTGAAAACATAGCTCCATCCGCCTATGATAGACAATGAATTATATAATTTGTATATTATGTGATATTACTGATATCTATATTATATAATTAACCTCACTCGTTCGTGTCGACCAAGAACCGTAAGACGCAGCATGGGCTGGCTACAAGATGAACCGATGATCTTGTGAGGATCGTTGGAAGTTGCTGGATGCGGGTAGCGAAAGACCGGCAATCTTTGGAAGAGGCCATTAGTGGGCGTCATTCGGCCGATATGATGATGATGAACCTACCTCCTTTATAACGAAAGAGTGTTATTGGGGTATTTCTGGCATGGAAAACACCTACTCGAAACCCGGAGTCTGCAGGTTGGTGAAGTTATACCCGTGTTTCGGAGAGCACGTAAATCTGTCGATCCTATGCCTGATATGTTCTCAGTCGTGTCCGATAACCGTCCACCCCCTTTTGCTGGCTATGGTCATATTCTCTTGACGGAAATCCCAACAACACTATCTTTTTTGTCTTATAAAGACAACGCCCGCACTAGGAAATCTAATCTCTGTGTTGCGGGGTACTTTAATAACATATACCTAATAAACGGACAAAAATTACATTAAGACTCAGAACAACTATTATTTGGTCACTCAAATAGTTGTCCGGTGCGGGAATCGAACCCGGGATACGAAGCGGCGAAGCGACTGTCTTAGCCGCTGCGCCGCCACACGTGCAGTCAAAACTTTATAGCCCGACTGAGGATTTGAACCCAGGAACTCAATATTTGTGTTTGATTAACCGAACCATCGCGGCAGCCAATCGTAACTGGTTTCTGGCGTGTGACTGGTACAAGCACCTTAGCTATGATCATTGACCGATCATTATTAATAGCCTTTGATCTTTCACACTTATATCAGTGTAGGTACCTTTTGTGTAACTTATTATGATAACAAATACCTACCTAATTTAGTTGCTGGGCGTCTCCGGGTGAATGCCCATTTTTAACTGTTAATACTGATTTATTATATTAACAGTAAAAACTGGACATTCACCCGGTGTCATGATATATAATTGATATAATTATAAAATACAAATGCTTATATATCAATTCCCTTACTAACGAAGGCAGACGTGCTAAATTCGTAATCCCGTCAGAAAAGGAGATGTTACAAGTTCGAAGTCCATGTCACCTAGGATCGATTTTGTCAGACTACATTTCCACAAAAAAAAACTAAAGCTTGAAAGAATTTTTTGATATAGTAAATGGAAGAATGATAAGTTATTAAAATAATAATAAAATAAAAAAATTAAGTAGAAGTTTCTTCATCGTTAGATTTATTACTAATACCACTTTAGCATTAGCATGATTTAATGATTAAAAGAATGGTGTCTTCCGTATATTGCGACTTTGCTAGTTTAAGGCTTATACGAACTAGAAGAATTTGTAACATTTGTAAGTACTGCTGGGGTTCTTATCGCAGTCATCGATATCTTCCAGACAACATTTGGATAGGCTAAAAATAGGAAATAAAAGAAAGTGTTATGTGAGATTAAAGACCTTCACCTCATATCAAACATTTTTTTTTCAAACAATTATTGATCCGTCATTTATTTATTTTATTTATTTATACTTATTGCACATAACTGTACAAACGCGGACTTAATGCCAAAGGCATTCTCTCCCAGTCAACCTTAGGGTGATGCAGAGATAATGTGGTAGGTGCACTATAGACCAAGTATAATAAAAATTACTAAAATACTTGAGAAGTACTATAAAATACAATCGTATAAATATAATACATAAATATATAGGTATATATATATATATATATATAAATATATATATTACATATATAATAATATATACACAAACTGTAATATTAAGATGATTCTGCCTTAATTTTTTTCTGAACGAGTTTTGATTTTAAAAGTAACCCGTCATTGTATCATTAGTGAGTGCCTTAGTACAGTTGTATAAAGAATGACTCTTAACTACTATGTGGTTATTAGGAATACACTTTCCTTTATTCCTTTAAGTCATTCCTTATTCACACGTACGTAGGCACTCACTAATAATATAATTGATTGGTAAGTGCGTATCTAATACGTTACTATGTACTATAATAGCCAATGAAAATCGGTGTATCCAATTTCACTATTAGCTTCAGGAAAAAATATAACAAGATTATAGTTATAGGTTATAGTTACCTATTATGACATCACATTGATAATTATTCTGTAACTAATATTTTATTATTATATTTTTGTAGGAAGATTTTTTATGTTGCGTCGATTCTATCGTTTCTCAGTTGCCATTTTAACTTAGCCTGTAGCCGAATGGCTTACCTCATGCTAATTATTACAGGGAAATTCTTCATAATGTTTACGCGTCTTAGTCGCATGAAAACCGTAAACGAAATCCATATTAGATCATCATGTAGGAAAATCGGAAAAATCCCATTATTTTTTAATTGTACTTTTTCGTACAGGGATAGTTATATCGCCTGATACTTTATAAATACTAAGCCATTGTTATGTTTTAGTGGCCACCCTTTAAATTTTTTTCAAGACAAAAATATATATAATTACGGATTTAGTAAATATACATCCGGCTTAAACTTTTGTTTGTGACAACCCTTATTAACACAAAATGTATATGATTCCATCCCAAATGCTAACCCTATCGAATAAAAAAAAGAATAGGGAATCGGACTTACGTTGGATTTATTAAAAACGACAATCTAAGTAAATAAATAGTCACATAAATAATTTAGAAAACAAACAATACTTAGAATCCGCGTGTTAACTTTTCAGATGAGACGAGAAAGCTTTGTAAATTTTGGCCACAGATAAAGTGGTTCTGGGGAGCTACCACCTAAATCGCAAATCATCGTGATCGTTATTGACGTTCAAATAGATGAAGGTTAAAAATTACTAAATCTATCGTCGTCATCGGCGAATTAGACGGTACCTCCCTTGGGGCTATACGGGCTAAGTCGCCGAACATCGATTTCTTTAATAGCGTTCAAATAAATAAAGGTTAAAAATGACTTAATCAATCGTTAAATCGGCTTCCATGAGCACATGTGACGTCATAAATGGTCCAGAATCGATTGTCAATGTTGAAGCCGATTTAACGATTGATTAAATCATTTTTAACCTTCATTATTTGAACGCCATACTTAGCCGGTAGAGCCCCTTTTTTTTTTTTTTTTTTTTGCGGGATGGAAAGTCCTGCATGGATGTCCTCCGCCTTGGGGGAGGCGGAGGGGTCTGTCAGACTCCTACTGACTAAAAACCACCCCGGTGTTCCATCTCACACCTGCGCCGGGGGTCGCGGGAACGAATGAAACTTCCGCAACCCCAGCTGGTGCTGGCCCATGCCTGCGGGCCTCCTCGCATTAGCGGGGGGAGTGAGGTGTTAAACTCCCCCCGCAACGTCTAAGAGGGGCGCGCGTGGAACACGTCGCGCCGCCGCCTCGGGTCCAGATGTGTAGTGGGCGCCGGACGCCCCCGAGTCCGTCGCCCCTGGACCCATTTAGGGGGGCTGGAAGAGGACATTGTCCGCCCTCCGCCGACGCCCGGTGCGTCTGCTGCGGGCCGGATGAGAGGATGTAATCTCCCTCTCCCGCTCCGCAGCTTCCTTCCGCGAGATGACTGTCTCGCAGAAGGAAACCACCGCGTCCCAGGACTCCTCGCTGCCAACCATCGAGTTCACGACGGCCGGCAGCGACAGGTCACTGCCTACTCCAGAAATGAGGGCACGGCGCTGCTCCTCCCAAGCGGCACACTCTGCCAGCGTATGCAGCGCCGTATCCTCCCGACAGTCGACGCAGTGGTGACACCGGGCGTCCGGCTCCCTGTTTATGCGACACAGGTACTTCCCGAAGCAGCCATGCCCCGAGAGTACCTGCGTCACCCGAAACGTCAGGGAGCCGTGCCTCCTCCCGAGCCAACGCTCGAGCACCGGCCGGACCGCCTCGATAGTGACGAGGCCGGCGGTTGGGCGCGATAGCCTGTCCCGCCATTCCGCCACCAGGGCCTCGCGAAGCTGCGACCGACGCAGCCCCATGTGTTGCTGCATCGGCCTCCCGCCTTGCGCCAGCATCTCCTCGCGCCACCGGTACAGTGACGCGAGTACTTTCGCCTCGAGGTCCCAGGGCGGGGATCCGGCCAGTACACAAGCCGCCTCGTAGGAGACCGTGCGATACCCCCTGATAACTCTGATGGCCATAGCTCTCTGCGGTCTCCGCAAAACAGCGATGCTACCGGCCGTCAGGTCAGCCGCCCAGATCGGGGCCCCGTACAGGGCCATCGATCGCACGATCCCCACGTAGAGTCGCCTACAGGCTGCGCTCGGGCCCCCCAGATTGGGAAGCAGCATTGACAGCGCCCCAGCCGCGCCCATCAGCTTGGGCACCAGCCGCCGGAAGTGGGGTCCGAAGTCCCACCGGCTGTCGAGCACCAATCCCAGGTACTTCATGGTAGGCTCGACAGCGATCCGGACCCCCCCGACCACAATGTGTGATCCGGGCGGCGGCGCCCGCCGGGGACCATGGAACATCATGGCCTCCGACTTGCTGAGGGCCACCTCCAGGCCGAGGCGCCGGATGCGGCCCACCACCTGTGAGACCGCCGCCGTCGCCAGCAACGCTGCCTCCCTGTGCGAACTCCCACGGGCCGTGACCAGCGTGTCGTCCGCATAACACGTCAGGTCCACGCCCGGCTGGAGTTCGCCCCTCAGCACCCAGTCGTACCCGATGTTCCACAGGAGCGGGCCCAATACCGAACCCTGTGGAACACCGCACGACATTGAGTGCCGGTGTCCGCCATCACGTCCCACGTAGGTGACACACCTCTCCGCCAGGTAATCCCCAACAATGTGGCGGAGGTAGGAAGGCACCCGATGATATCGCAGTGCCTCCCGAATGCAACTCCAGGGCAGGGTGTTGAAAGCGTTGGAGATGTCCAAGGACACCGCCAACATCACCCCACCCCGGGACACCGCTTCCTCCGCCAGGACTCTCACCCTCGACACAGCGTGAATGGTAGAGCGCCCATGCCGAAAGCCGAACTGGCTCTCGTCCAGGTCCGGCCCCTCTCCGCACAAGTGGCCGACAAGGCGGGCTGCGATTATCCGCTCGAGCAGCTTGCCCACCTCGTCCAGCAGCACTATGGGCCGGTACCCGGACGGCGAGTCTTCAGGGCGCCCCGCCTTTCTGAGCAGGACCAGACGACCAGATTTCCACAAGGTGGGAAACTGGCCCCGCTCAAGGCACGCTGTGTAGAGACCTCTCAGTTGGGGACCCAGCTCCTTTAGAGCGAGGGCTAACACGCAGCCGTGAATCCCGTCGGGCCCCGGAGCCACGTTTTTGGCCCGGAGCCGCATCACGGCCGCCCTCAACTCTTCTTGTGTCACCTCTGGGACGCTGATGACGTTCTCGTCTGTAGGCTCTGCGGCTGTGGGCAAAGCCATTGGCGGTGGCGTATGCTCCGCTCTTGCCGGGAAGAGGGCTGCCACTACTTCCTCCAGCAGCTCGGGTTGGAGACTCTCCGTGATT
This sequence comes from Pseudoips prasinana, assembly GCA_951640165.1. NCBI lineage: Eukaryota > Metazoa > Arthropoda > Insecta > Lepidoptera > Nolidae > Pseudoips > Pseudoips prasinana. Next base: position 17,397,120 of record OX621251.1, read on the forward strand.
GGAGGCGCCGCGGCTCGAAGTTTCCCTCGAACCGCACGATAAGGGCGCCCCCACGGATCTCTGTCCAGAGTCTCCAACATCTCTTCCCTGGCTCGCGTCTTGGCCTCGCCAATGGCCAGCCACAGAGCCTCCTTCGCCGCGCGGTACACCTCATACAGCGCGGCCTCCTCGTCAGGGAGCCGACGACGTCTCCTCCGGTATCGGGTGTACTGGCGCCTGACCGCCACGCACGCGACTCGCAACTGCGCTATCTCGGCGGTCCACCAGTACACCTGGCGCCTTCCTGTCTGTGTGTGGACCCGGGGCATAGACGCGTCGCAGATTTGCGTCATCGCCCCGCGGAACCACAGCGCCTCCTCTTCGACGTCGACGGGTCCGTTCGTCGCCGACTCCCGGTGCCAGGCCTGGACAATGGCGGCCTCCTCGAGAAGTTCCCTGTCGATGCGCTTACGCGCCCAGCGCGGACCGTCCGTTCGCGGAGCCGGTGGGCCGCGGCCGCCAGTGAGCTGGGCGGAGACGTCGAAACGGATGTACCGATGATCCGACAACGTCTCCACCTCCACGGCGACACGCCAGTCGCGGACACGGCTCGCAACAGCAGGGCTAGCGAACGAGACGTCCACTATTGAACCGCCCCGCTGCCGCACGCAAGTGTGGACCGACCCCCGATTTAGGACGGTCAGGCCAGTCGTGACCGCCCACTCCTCCAGCACCTCACCCCGGGCATCCGTTACCGGAGATCCCCATGCCGCAGACTTGGCGTTGAGATCACCGAGCAACAGCACGGGGCGAGGGTGGAGCCGGCCTACGACGGCACCCAACTCGACAAGGAAGTTCTCGAAGTCGGCGAGACTCTTGTTGGGCGAAAAATACGCCCCAATCGTACCAATTCCGTCCACGAGGGCTGCTACCCAGCCGTGCCCTCGGGACGGGTGGACCAGAGCCCCGCCAATGATGGCCACCAAGCCGTCCAAGTCTCCCAACCAGTTATCCCTGGGGGGGACAAAGTACGGCTCGGCGACCACCGCCACCCGAATCGACCACTCCGCCATGCTCTGGAGCAAGAGATCCTGAGATCTGGCGCAGTGGTTGATGTTGCCCTGGAGGAAATGGAACAGCGCCATTAGGCCGTGTCCATTCCCTCCGCACCCCTCTCAGGCCGGGAGTCGGCCGAAGGGCAGCCAGGCTGTCGGGGGGGTAAAGAGCCCCCGGCAGCCTTGGCTCCCTTTTTCTTCTTCTTCTTGTTGGCAGTAGCGCCACAGGCCTTCCCGCCCGCTCTGTGCCCCGCGGGCCTCCCTGCAGCTGTACAGAGGCTGCAGTTTGGCGCCGCAGAGCACTGGGCCGCCTTGTGGCCGGGCTGGCCGCAGCGATAACATTCCTCGCTGCGGTCCGTTTCAGCAGTGCACCGCGCCCGGACATGCCCAATGTCCAGGCATCGGTAGCACCGGGTTGCACCAGCTTGACCCTGGCTGCAACCCACCCCACCAACAGTCGCCCAGCACTGGCGACCTTATTCGCCGCCGCCACCGGACACCGCACCCAGATGAATCCGAGTCCGGAGGCGTCGGCGCGAATCTCGCCCGTACGTACATCACCAGACGGACAACCACCGGTTCGGGCAACGGCCGCCACAACTTCAGCCGGAGTGGTCGAGTCGTCCAGGCCGTCGACGCGCAGCTCAGCGGTCTTCACCGGCCTGGACACCCGGACGTCCTCCGGGTTGAGGGCCTCCCTCAGCTTGGCGGCCAGGATGTCCGCCTTTGTCCCGCTGGAGTCACCCGACACCTCAAGCAGTCGCGCCCCCGTCACCGCCGACTTTATCCTGAAGCCGGACGGTGTGCCAAGGTCGGGGAACGCGACTTTGGCCTTTGCCTCGGTCAGGACCGCCTTATACGTGATGCCCCTTTCAATGGCTCCGGGCTGCAGTGTTATTACTACAGCCGCGGAGCGTGGGGCTCTGACCCTAGGCGGTCATTGTGCCTTCTTGGGTGCCGGTGCTCCAGCAGGTGCTGGTGCTGGCGGCGCCGCCTTCTTCTTTTTGCGGCCCCTCTTGACGACTGTCGTCCAGGCCTCAGTTCTAGGCCCAGGCGCAGCCGCTGGAGGCGCCGCTGGAGGTCCCGCTGTCCGGGAGGTCGGCATTTGGGACGCGGGCTTTGAGGCCACTGTCCTTCCTGGTCGGCTCGGTTTAGCCGCCGCGGCCACCGCGGCCGCCGGGCCCCGTTCGTGGACAACCTCCCTCCTCCGCCCGTCCCCGGCGAGTGGAGGGAGGAGCCTCGCCTCTATGGCCTCGAAGCGGGCACCGACCATCTTACCGCACTGCATCATGCAGACGCGGACGATCTTTTCGACCTCCGCATCCACAAGTGCAGGGGTCGAGAAAGAGGCCGGCGATGGAGCCAGCGATGGGGTCGCCACAGGAGAGGACCCGGCGACTGTGGGAGCTGTCCTTTGGGCGGCAACCTGCCGCTTGAGGTCCTCAAGCTCCGATCGGAGACGGTCGTTCTCCTCCCACAACTTCACCGTCTCCTCGGTGCCGGTGCGATTGGCGAGGACCTCAACTGCCTCCCGGATGCCGTCAGCCGCCTCCTTCAGAGCTCGAGTGAACGTGCCCTTCAGGTTGCCCGATTTGGTGGCAACCCTCAGAACCACGTCCACTCCGTCTAAAACCTGGCGACTGAGCGCCACCGCCGATGAGCTCCCTGCAGCCATCCGAGCGGAGCGCCGCTCTCGAGCCTGCCGGGCCAACTCGCTGACCTCGTCAGCCGCGGCTTCCTTTCGCTGCAACCGCCTCGCAGCAGCGGCCTCCGCACGGTTGCTGCCCAGCAGTGAAGCATCCAGATCCAGATCCAGATGGATCCAGATCCAGACCTGGAACGGCACCCGCGTGTGTCCTCGTCGGACATTTGGTCAGGAAGAGGAGTGGCTGGACGGGACCTCGACCTGGTGGTCCCCCTACTCCTTCTTGCACAGTGCGCCAACTCGACTTCCTCATCTCCCTCATTATTATTAGGACGCACAAAACTGGGCGTGTGCGCCCTATCCGCAACCTCTGCAGGCAATTGTCTCATGGTGTCCCCCCCAGATACGGTGGGACAGCCGGGCCCTAATGGACCCGGGAGGGATTCTCCGGCATAGCCGGTACCCTCCTGGGGTAGTGTTTTCCGAGAAGACATTCTGAACCTTATTACCCTGCGGGCAGCCGGTAGAGCCCCTGGTGCAGGTTTTGCAAACCGACTGATAGAATGGAGTTCCACAAGTAATGTCTTATCTTAGTATATCGCGTTCTTTATTTAAAATGATATTCAGATCAGATTAGATCTTATAAATTCGTTACTTTTAACGCAATTCCAATTTTGGTTTAACAGTTTAACTGGTCAGTCTTAATACTAAGAATTATATATTTTGTTTTTTAGTATTTGTTGTTAAAGCGGCTACAGAAATACATCATATGTGAAAATTTCAACTGACTAACTATCACGGTTCATGAAACAGACTGTATCTCATGAACCGTGACAGACGGACAGACAGACAGCGAAGTCTTAGTAATAGGGTCCCGTTTTACCCTTTGTGTACGGAACCCTAAAAATTTTAGTCCAAAATTACACTTACACTGTTCAACAATACCGTGTCAAGATTTGTGTTTCTTTTTCGTTTCCTAAATCGAAAATTTCCTGCGCATGATTACTTGAAATAAAAATATTGAAAAGAAAAATTTGTTTATATCGGATACTCCAGTGCATACCTACGCAATATCCGGAGTAGGTACGCCATGACAAAGGAAACACCCGGTGTGTTTAGTCAGAATTGCATTGAGTAATCTAACCACATCTAAAACGTTACTCAACATATTTGAAAATAGATTTGAAAAACCGCAACGAAATCAATTTTGTGCCATAATGTGATAAAATAAATTGTTGTTCCTTTGTTACAGTAAAGAACAGAGATATTAGAGGCTGCACAGAAATCATAAGGAATTGTGAGGTACTCGGCGTGAACTTACCTTCCGACCAGCAGGGAAGGTACCTCAAGATGCTAATACTTAACAAGAAAGTACAGAGAGAGCCGACGAAAAAAGTACCATCGAAAGATTTCAAGCTTAAGTTTTAATATTTGTACAGTTTTGTAAATAGTAAGGTGATTTTAATAAATGAATTAGGATTTTGGATACTGTTGATTTTTTCTCCCCCACCTTGTTTGAAGCCACCATAAATAAATAGGTAAATTAAATTGAACTACAGCGTCCGCGCAGAATTAACGTGTCTTGACCAAGGGAATTTCATCATACCATCTCGTGGAGCTCGTAAAGGGTGCCTAAGGGATACAGTAAGTCTCTGATGTCTTCCCGGCCGAAATTCGGCCACGGCGGCCATTCTCAATGGAGATTAGCCAATTGCGCAGGACATATTATAGTGCACAAGTGTGTGCACAAACACAGGGGCACTTTCTATTCCATCACTCATGATCCGATGGGACGACTAGCAACACGACCGGAAAGAGGTCAGGTACAGGACCGACGGCTTTACGTGCTCTCCGAGGCACGGGGGTGTACACCGCCAACTTCCAGACTTCGGGCTGATACTGAGAAATTTCATTTTACGGAAAAATCCCAAAATCACTTTTTGACCCGACCCGGGATTTGAACCCAGGACCTCATTTTCTATGGTTGAACACGTTACCACTAGACTAACGAGTACAGTAAGTAATCGGGTAGCAGCGCTACTTGTGTACAATATCTATCACCTAACTGCAGTTGCCAACTCGTATGCCAAGCGCGGTGATTACGCCAAACTCCTCCCAATGGCAACGTTATATTAACCTTTAGGGGAGCCCTATGTCCAGCAGTGGACGATATCAGGCTAAATATGAGAAGTCAAAATTTTTAGGAAAAGTTACAACTCCTTTTCTTCTCGGTGTCGTAGGTGATATTGGTTGGATATTTACCTAGGTAATATTTTTTTTCAGCAAATTTCAATATTTTTGCATTAATTTGGAACTTAATTACTTATATGAGGCTGATTTTTGTCTATCGAACTGTCGCGACCATGTGGTATTAGTTTGTATGGCGCATTATCCCATAAGTTTGAAGTTACAGACAATACACTATGAGTGCCTTCTTAGTCAGTACTAGTAGCATAGCAATAGGATTGTATTCTCTGAAACTTCTAACTTTATCGAAATTCAAGCAAAAGCTGTTTGCGCAGTGCTTCATCTGTATATATATATATATATATAAATCTATATTCCATTTGTAATTCTATTAGTTACTACGCTGTCATCACGTGTCAGTCCATTGATAAAACCCTTAGCTCACTGATAAACCATGTTTATTTTCATACGTTTAAATGGCCCAATTATGTCTATTTATTTATATACCATTATCTTAATGTATTTAGGATTAGTGTATTTAGTTGTCTTTGTCCAATATAGTTACTGTTTGGTTTCCGCCTAAATTTACTTTGTAACTAATTGACTTTTCATAGCTCATATGAAATCGGCCGGAATTTAGAACAAAACAAAAGAAAATGCATTAATATACGAAGGCCCTGAAGAAAAGGATAATTAAAACAATACAGTAGGTTTAAAGCCACATAAATACGGTAAGATTAATAAGAAAAGTAGTACACATACCTACTTAGCTATTTTGTGCATGCCCTGCCATATACGAGGAGGTCCACGCACTAGGACTATTAAATCAGCATTAGACAGGTTTGATACACCTAGCCCTAGGTTTTCAGTAGGCAACGGACTATGGCAGTACCTACTTAGTATAATAACTATAGTAAATATTATGTATATATATATATCCATTCAATTCAAGTATATGGCTATGGCGGCATAATTAAAAATGTCATGTGTGTCGCCGATTGTAGTGTGAAAAGAATTCCGCTTTGAATTCGCTGGATTATCTGCCTTACGTTACATAGCGTTGGTATTTTAGAGGACTGGCGATTATGATAAATTATTTTTAAAGTTTGGATTTTGTCTCTTGCACCCTTTTGTTTTCTCATTTCAGTTACTTAGTACTTACTAGATTCCAAGTAATTGTCAGTGGTCAGTAACGCCAACATCTCAACATTAGGTACTTGAAGAAGGTGTAGGTACCTACTTGCATATTTAAAACTAGATACGTAGAACGTAGATACTGACGAAATACTCTTGGATTTACAGCCATTTATCTTTTTTTTGTAGATAAGTTAGTGAGAATGCCTACTCATTCTACCCCCAAAATAGTCTGCGGGTGGGTATGTCTGTACTCGAACCGGCTAAACCTAACCTACCCTGTGCCTCTAGCACGAGTTCTTGCAGTTTACTTACTCGATCACACGTACAGTTTCGTCCCATACATTGAGCACCAGAGTTTTAGTTCTTAATAGTTTCCGCGAGAGGCGCTGGTGCTCAATGTATGGGAGGAAACTGTACGTGTGATCGAGTAAGTAAACTGCAGGAACTCGTGCTAGAGGCACTGGTCTTTGCGCCTGCGAGGGCGAGCCTTGGGAATGTGGGAATGCTTCGATGCACCCCTTTATGCCATGTCCCACGTGTTGTGGGACACTTGCCCTGAGAGTATCCTCTCAGAGCATGTGTCCCGGATTAACGGTCTACTAGCTATTATATAATATCGTGAAGACATTCGAAGAGCCAGTAAAGAAATAGAGATCTTTAATACCGCAGTTTGTTACATCATATCAGGAAGCCGTTAAAATTACCTAATATTTTTTTTATAAATAATTATAAGTTATGATATTATTACGCCCCTCACGGGATGAGATGGGGTGATGATATTTCACACACGGCTTAGGATTTAGCGGCTCGGGATTAGAATGGCTCTCAAACAACTGAAAAACAACAAGGCGCCGGGTGATGATGGAGTTACAGCTGAGCTTCTGAAGGCGGAAGGTACACCGATCCTTTGACCCTGCAGAAGTTATTCAACTCCGTCATACTCGAAGGTCAAACGCCAAACTGATGACACAGGAGTGTGGTGGTGCCTTTCTTCAAAAAGGGCGATAAAACCCTGTTGAAGAATAACCGATCCATCCACTGATGAGCCATGTTTACAAGTTGTTTTCGAGAGTCATTACGAATCGTCTCGCACGCAGGCTTGACGACTTCCAGCCTCCCGAACAAGCCGGTTTCCGAATAGGCTACAGTACAATAGACCACATACATATGCTGCGGCAAGTTATACAGAAGACCGAGGAGTATAACATTATGCTTAGCGTTTGTGGACTATGAGAAAGCCTTTGATTCTATCGAAATATGGGTCGTGCTGAGGTCTCTTCAAAGGTGCCAAATTGACTATCGGTATATCCAGGTGTTAGTGTTTTTACAAAAACGCCACCATGTCAGTCCGACTTCAGGACCAGAACTTGAAACCTATTCAATTGCAGCGAGGCGTGAGAAAGGGAGACGTCATATCTCCGAAACTGTTCACCGCTGCATTGGAAGATTTCTTCAAGCTTGTGGACTGGGAAGGCTTTGGCATCAATGTCAATGACGAGTACATCACCTACCTTAGATTTGCCGACGATATAGTAGTCATGGCTGAGACCCTTGACGACCTCGGTACAATGCTCGATGGCCTCAGCAGAGTCTCTCAACCAGTGGGTCTGAAAATGAACATGGATAAGATGAAAATCATGTTGGATATCCATGTTGCACCCAGAGTGGGTGCAACATGGATATTCAACATGATTTTCAGTTAAGGTTGGAGACTCTGCTCTCGAAGTTGTAGAGAACTATATTTACCTAGGACAGACCATCCAACTAGGTAGTAGTAATAGTGTCTCAAGTCGAAAGTCTTCGACCAGTGTGTGTTGCCGGTGATGACTTACAGAATAGAGACGTGGTCGCTCACTATGGGCCTTATCATGCGGCTCAAGGTCACCCAAAGAGCAATGGAAAGGGCTATGCTTGGAGTTTCCCTTCGAGATCGAAACAGAAATGCTGAGATCCGCAGGCGAACCAAAGTAGCCAACATAGGCCAAAGAATTGCCAAATTGAAGTGGCAGTGGTTAGGAGGTATAGCTCGGAGAACCGACGCCGCGACGGCCGCTGCCGCAAAAAGGTTCTTGAGTGCGAGTGAGACTCTCACAAGATCATCGGTCCCTACAAGCATATCAAGCCTATCAAGCAAGTGCTGCAAGACCGGCAATGGTGGAAATCTTTAAAATAAAATAAAAAAATAAAAAAGGTTTTATTCACATAGATTTTAAAAAAGCGCTTGTAAATAGTCAGAACATGTTTGTAGTAATACAGTTATTAATTCTAGTTGCATATTACAGATATTTAGGTACGCGGAATGTTAAAACATTTATACAATTTATTTTATAATAGTAGTGATAATTAGCTAGCTTGTATTAAGTTATTGTCAAGGAGATTATGTTTAGGTTTAATGATTGAAATTTATATTTTACTACATATTCTGAATGTTTCTGTCTATATTAAGTAATGAATTCAGTATTATTATTATAACGGACCTTGTGTTTAAAACGACGGTCGCGCTTTAATGCTACCACCGGATCCAATGCGCCCCATCTGAGAAGACCCAGCGAAACAAACTCAGCAGGTTCATCTACTACCGGTTTCAACACGGCCCCGTTGAGACGGTCCGGCGAAACATACTCAAGCGGGCATGAACACGGGTTTTGGTCCACTTAAAGTAATTATTTAGTAGGCAAACACAATATCTGCTCGATCGGTTGTCTGAATGAATATTAATTTAGATTATATTTAGGAAACAAAAGAAAAAACATCTAAACAATAACATTATTCATTTTGAGACAGAGTCAATAAATTTAAATTTAGTATATGTTAGCAATCATTTATTACAGATAGTCACAGATAGTTCACGTAACTCAACAAATTAGTCATGTCTATATGGCTACAAGATCTCCAGCGAGCAATGTGCAGGTAGGTGGTAAGCGCCAGGCGTCTTTGTCATCGATGTACTCTTTAGTGGTATAATAACCCCTTGCCATAAGTACACGTTTAATATGTGTCTTGAAACTTGTGTCAGGCAGATCAGTAATATGAGTAGGAAGCTTGTTATAAAACCTAATACAATTTCCTAAAATGATTTATTCGTTTTGCTGACTCTAAAGCCCGGCATTGCAAGTTTGTCTTTATTCCTAGTATTTATGTTATGCAGTTCACTTTTTTTTCTATAGTTATTAATATTTTTTCTAACATACAATATATTCTGATATATATATACTCAGATGGCACCGTTAGTATATTTACTTCTTTAAACAAAGTTCGCAAAGTTTCGCGACTACCTAACCCATAAATGGCTCTGACTGCTCTTTTTTGTGAAATGAAAATAGTACTTATGTCAGCTGTCGAACCCCACAGCAGAATGCCATAGGACATAATACTATGGAAGTACGCGAAATATACCGATCTAGCAGTTTGTTCATCTGACAATTGTCTTATTTTCCAAACGGCATAGGAAGCCGAACTTAATTTAGCTGCAAGCTTTTCAATCTGAGGAGCCCATTGCAATTTTGAGCCTAGTGTCAATCCCAGAAATACGGTCGACGGAACTAAATCTAATATTTCCTCATTTAATACAACTGTTGGTATAACCTGTCTCACATTCGGTAATGAGAATTTGATACATTTCGTTTTCGCTGCATTTAATAAGAGGTTGTTTGCTGAAAACCATTTTGAAATAAGGCCGAGTGTTTTATTTAGTTCAATAAGATCTTTGTCCTTCCTATTTACTTTAAATATAAGCGACGTATCATCAGCGAACAAAACAATGTCTGATACTTTCTCCACCAGATAACGGAGATCATTAATATATACTAAAAATAAAAATGGGCCCAGGATAGATCCCTGGGGCACCCCCATTTTCACAGGATGACGTGCCGAGTTGATACCGTCGATCGAATCCATCTGTTCTCAACCCGTTAATTAGGACACTACAAGATCAAGAGACGTACCAGATATTCCATAGTACTGCAGTTTTACCACAAGTATACGGTGATCAACGCAATCGAAAGCCTTGGAGAGATCACAGAAAACTCCTAGCGCATCCTGTGACCCCTCCCAAGCTTCCAATATGGACTTCATTAGTGTACACCCCGCATCTTGAGTCGAGCGGCCCCTTGTAAAACCAAACTGCTTGTTGTGCAATATCCAATTCAAGTTAAAGTGCGACAACATTTGGCTAAGCATGAGCTTTTCAAATATTTTACTTAGAGCTGGAAGGATTGAGATAGGTCTGTAATTTGTGGCATTTGGCTTTGATGAAGGCCTTTGTCCAGCAGTTGACATCTTTCGGCTGATATAATGATGATGATTGTGATGATATTTTATGCCGTCACCACACAGCACCTTATTATTAATCATCTTAGCTATAATTAACAAATTTCTGAAGAAAAGCTTCGTAGATACAAAAATGTTAAGCGGTGAGATATGGACCTACTTACTTGAAAAACAAGATTTGGGTACCTATCTTTGATGTAATACAAATAATTAATTATAAAACATAAATATTTAAGCAAGACAGTTACCCATTTTTTTAAGAAGAGCATATTTATTGCCTTGACATTTAAATATACCTACTTTCCGTAGGATTAATGTGTAGAAATATTGTCACATCATTAATTATCCAAAGCTGTAAAAACACAGGGGCCATGTAAGTCGTTTACACGCAGCATGTTTATACACAGGATGTAAGCGACATAGTACCTAATGAAAACTGACACTAATAGTTTAGTATTCTTCTTAACTCATTTTACTGCTAAATTTTCATTAAAAATAGTATATTGCTGTTGTTCTGGATATTAATTGCCAGAATATTTATAATTTGAATTTTTAAGAGTAATTATACACTTTTATAATTTTGAATGATTATGTATTGAAAAATTTGTATACCACAAAATCTCTTTGAATTTTAAGAACGAAGTTTAAATCAATATATTCTAATATTTTTACTTTTTAACTCTCGTCTACTGTTTTTTATGAAGGTTTTTTCAACAAAACAGTACCTATCAAAAATTAAATCATACTTTTTAAATTACCATGAACAGAACGAGTGTATTATAATCATGTGAATAAAAAAAACAAAACGCTTTGGTTACTTATTGGTCTTCGATTATTCTGTCAATTTTGACATTGTTTTCATTTTCACACGCATGCGCGAGGAGTGAGACTATCTCAGCTATCCCTCTCACGGACTACATCTTTTTTTTTGTCCCAATCAACACGTCGTAATTATTAACATTCGTTTTTTTATTTAGGTTTTTTTAATTATAATATTATTATAGTTACAAAAAACACAACGTTTTACCTAATCTAGTGATGATATATCGCGAATTATTTTTACGATTCTAAATTAGAATGGTATTTTATTGAAGAATGTTACCTACTCACTACTAAGGACTATATGAAAAATTGAAAATAAATCCACTAAAATACGCGCGCCTATATCAATCATAATTTCCAATGTAAATTGTGCATTGTAAGAATTACAGGTCAAGTTTTTTTTTCTAATAACTTTTACGATGCTACATTTTCCTCTTAGGCGATACTAGGTATACAAAATACAAGACTAAATATTTACCTACCCATAAATAAAGTAACGAACCATTTATAAACTATGAAAAATAATAACAGTAACAGGTAGAATGAGGCGGTTGGATAAGGAGTAGAAAAAGAAGTATCTTGCCAAAAATAAATGATAATCTAATTTAAATATATGTATTTATATCGTAATACAAATGGCGACCTTATCGGTTCTCTTAACGGTTCCAGAACCGTTTTCTGTTGATAGAACCAAGATTGGAAGGAATTACAAGAAGGGAACAGATGTTTTGAAATATGAGGAGTCAACATTTTTAGGAAAAGTTACAACTCCTTTTCTTCTCGGTGTCGTAGGTGATATTGGTTGGATATTTACCTAGGTAATATTTTTTTTCAGCAACTTTAAATATTTTTGCATTAATTTGGAACTTAATTACTTATATGAGGCTGATATTTGTCTGTCGAACTGTCGCGACCATGTGGTATTAGTTTGTATGGCGCATTATCCCATAAGTTTGAAGTTACAGACAATACACTATGAGTGCCTTCTTAGTCAGTACTAGTAGCATAGCAATAGGATTGTATTCTCTGAAACTTCTAACTTTATCGAAATTCAAGCAAAAGCTGTTTGCGCGGTGCTTCATCTGTATATATGTATACCTAAACATAGGTGATAAAAACAGTGTTGAAGCGATTATAGGTCTGCGTAAGTGTAGTCTGTTTTGAGGGGACTGGGGGATCTTGCACCTGGCTCGTAGCGGGTTCCCATCCTACGGTAAAGGAGTAGGTATTGGTAAAAAAAGGATTTTTTTACGATGCTCCATTGTTACAAAACAAAAATTTTATATTGAAAGATAGATTATTGTGGAATTTCGGTATTTCTGAATTTTAAAACATTCTTTGAAACTTAATAAAATCTGACACCTGATCTAATCAGTACAAGATATTGGTTCTCTATGGGTTTTGATTATAGACGATCATGACTCGTTTATTTTCTAGTATCCAGTTACAACAGGTTCAACTGAGATTGTTCCCAAATACAATAACAAAAAAAAAAAGAAGAATAAGGAATTAAAACAATACACACGATTATATACAAACATTAACTTTATTGAGACTTTCATGTACCTACTTACAATAATTAAAATTAATAACTCTTAATAAATAATTATATCAAAAACGAGTTGTTTCATTCTCCTTCGGCTTGGCTTCAGGCGTGGCAGCTTCACGCTCATCTTTTCTTCTAAGGGTGAACAGCACTCTGGAATAAAGAAAGAATTGGTTAGTTTATAATATTAGGCAAAATATAGTATCTGGAAGAATTATTTTAACAATATACATAAGATTCATATGATGATTATAGGACATCTTATCCGAAACGACCAGTTTATCACAAATATAATAGAAGGGAAGATAGACGCAAGGAGAAAGAGAAGAAAGTGCACTGATCAACTTATAGAAAAATTACAAGTGGACAGTTATAAAGAAGTCAAAGAGCTGGTTCTACAACGGGATTAATGGAGAATGCTTTACAGACATGTGCCAAGCACTTAAATCTTTGATGGATGGATGTATAAGATTCATAAGTCGGCCATGTTTCTAAAAACAAAGCCGATGGACGGCTACAACCTCCGTAAGGGTTGACTGGCATGTTGATCTAGTGGTTTGTGACCTTGACTGTGAGTCACAGGTTGTGGTTTTTTGGTCAGGACAATTCTTAGCACGATTATTTGTTCTGTGTCTGAGTGTAGGTAATTAGTCTATAATATGTATGTATTTATAAATATATAAATCTGTACACCGGAGGTGTAATATCCTAAGTCCCACTAAGCAAATTATTCATACACACAATAATCAGTACACATGATTAAAGTCTCAGTTTGACTTTACACGTATGTCACTGGACTACACAATTAGTCGACATTAATAGTTAAAATGTATATATGTACTTTTAATAGATAGTGTATTGAGTTGATGGCATCGCAAAGTAAATTTAAACAAAATTGACTTTGGAAAGTTGAATACATACGTAACGTACTTAATCAACTTGCTAGTTGGAGTAGTATGCCTCCAGTATATAGAAATATGTTTGCCAGTTCTCTGGTTGCCATAGTACAGGCTCTACCTAGTTTGAGATCAGATGGCAGTGTGTTAGTTGTCCCAAGATATTTAATTTAAGGAATAGCAAGTTGATTAAGTAGGTTTCGCATGTAGTCACCTTTCGCGTTGTTAATACAAGGCTTAAGGCGAAAATGTAAGTAAGTTGCAGAGGCTGATCATTGTTTTTTTTTTTTTAAACCTGACGTTTACAGTAGGCTTAGGAGAATTTTACAGCTTCAGCCGAGCAGAGGCTCAAGCCGTTTAGCAACAAGATTACAGCTTACGCTAGAGAGCACCCATTTAAAATTCTTCCGCTTGCCAACCTTGGATGCTGAAATGGAGATGCATCGTAGAGTCGCGCTGGCCTTTGGTTGTAACAAAACTTATGAGAGCTTACTTAAGGCCTAATGGTTTTATTGTGACGTGATGGCAGAGCCGTTGGAGCGCGCGTACGGAGATGTTTGAGTTGGTGTTGCGTTTTAGGGCCAGTGCAGACAGAGAGGAGCGCAGCGGAGAGGATTTTATTAAGGCACTAGAAAATCAACTTTAAAATTATTTAAATAAAGTGCATGCTTGAACATTATAATGCGCGAGACTGCGCGAGCATTTTGTCAGGTTCAAGCATATATGCACTTTATTCCTATACCTCTAAAGTTGATTTTCTAGTGCCTTAATAAAATCCTCTCCGCTGCGCTCCTCTCTGTCTGCGCTGACGCTTAAAGTCGCACGCTTGAGTAGCGCTGGTCACCGGCGCGGCCTAAACGCACGGGAAGGAAGAAGAGTCACGTGGTCGTCTTTCAGTAACTTTGTAGCGTCATAAGGATCGACTACTATTCTTCGACGTCGTTGTCGCCTTCTTTTCCATGAAAATTAAATAGCCAGTACTCTAAGCGGATTCGTTCATATTGTACACGACTGTCTCACAGTAGCGGAATGCGCGGCACTAATCTCATTTCGCAGTGCACCGCTGTTAACAGCGCACTGCTCAGCGGTGCGTCCAGCGGCATGGTTATAAAACCAGCCTAAAAGAACGCTGCTATGAGTAATGACAGTAAGGCCCTGCTGCAATACGAACACATAACAATTAAATATTGATTGGCTGTGTTTTCATGCAATGAATACCGTAATAATGTCCTCCTAGCCGAATTTCGGCCACGGCGGTCAGTCTCAATGGAGACTAGCCATCTGCGCGGGAGATATTATAGCGCACAAGTGTGTGCGCAAATACAAGGGCACTTTCTATTCCATCTCTCTCATGATCCGATGGGATGACTAGCGACACGCCCGGAAAGAGGTCAGATACAGGACCAACGGCTTTACGTGCTCTCCGAGGCATATATAATACCGCCAACTTCCAGACTTTGGGCTGATACTGAGAATTTTTTTTACAGAAAAGTCCCAAAATCAATTTTAGGCCCGACCCGGGATTTGAACCCAGGACCTCGTTCTCTGCGGCTGAACAAGGTACCGCTAGACCAACGAGGCACTCTGAATTCGAGAATACCGTAATATCAGATTAATGTCAGTTAAACTGAAAAAGCGATTAAAATTGAAAACGTCTAGGTAGGTATATTCATAAACAAATAGGGTCACTATAGTACACACAGCTGTGTGTACTATAGTGACCCTATTTGTTTATGAATATACCCATACAATGTCATATTCCCATACAATGTCAGGTCAGCTTATATTGGAAATGTATAGCTTGATATGTAGCTACATATCAAGCTATACATTTCCAATATAAGCTGACCTGACATTGTATGGGAATCCTATACAACGCGAGATCAGCTTATACTGGAAATGTATAGCTTGATATGTAGCTGTGTGTACTATGACAGATCAAGATGACGATATGATGGCATTGGGCAAAGTTTACATGATTAAGAATACGCCCTGTACAGTATATGAATAGAAATGTAGACCGATATAAATGTATAATGTAATCCAAACACAAGATTTATTTCTTTATCATCACGAGATTGAACTTGGAATATAAGTATTTCTCATATTCGATTCCTACAACTCGTTCCATCGTATTGGCTTTTTACGATCTGTGGTAATAACGCGAGGTAGGTAAATTCATTGTTACATAAGATATTACTTCGTTGAAAGTTAGGTAAAATATTTGTAACATTTTTATACAGTAAGTATAGTAGGGTTCTCTTTACGTTGCGTCAAGGTGATTATAGTTATAGGAGTTAACCTAGGAGGTTAAGGGACGAAGGCTTAAGGAAGCTAGAAGATTAAAATGAAAGTACTAAACTTAGTAAACTCCGCTAACGTTAACGTGCCAAAACTTGAAGTCGTTCATCCGATTGCGGATCGGAAGGGATTTTATCGTTATTTTGTTATAGTTTACTTGTCAATGTATTTTCATAGTTATAATATACAATAACCTACATTTATCATATACCAAAAGAAGTAGGGTAAGATTGTGGTTTCTGAACTTAATCAATTCCAAAAACCGTTGTCTTTGCCTACTCCTATAATAATCGGCGGAAGTATTTAGGTATATGCCATATAATTTAGTTTTTATAACATTAATGCATGTGTTTCCATCGTCAAAAGTTTTGGCAAATTGTAGCATATCGAAGGGAATATATATAATATGTACCTACAGAATGATATAAGTATATAAAAGTTGATACTCGTTTGAACCTACTACGAATTTCAATTTGATTTCATTCAAGTAAATTGTCCTTAGAAACCTAATCCTATAATCCCATCCTTAAAGTCCTTAAAATTAGATATCATCAACATCTTGCCTCTTTTTCTCTCTATGGCGTTATGAACAGATAGACCTTTTCATTTAGTATTACCAGTATTTCTTCATTTGTTTTGCTCTCTCTCCATCTAATTATCTGTATTCTTCACTAATCCCATGGGTTAAAATTCTTCTGTGGAACGTTTAAACATAAAAGTTTTTATTTTACGACATACTGGCCAGAAATGGAATTGGATCAATTAATTCAAAAAGAATCAATTTGGTCTTAAAACGAGTTAAAATTGGAGTGCTAAATACCGGGGAACGTAGGAAGGACGATTCATCAATTGGATAAAATTGCAACCAGAAGATTGGTTAATGACGGTATTGCTTATTGGTCAATGTTTATCGTATTTAGCCTACAATGTCTTGAACAAAGAACAATTAAATAGGTCTAGATTTAGTTCAACACACTTCATAGATAAGTGTGTCTATCTTTGCTTTGTATTTAGGTATTTGTTTGAACCCAATTTTAATTAAGTATTGATGGAACAACCTACAAATCAGAGCTTGGTATGTCTAACTTGCCTCACCGTAAAATATTTAAGGTTAGATTTTTATTTGGACTTATAATAAAATGTGATCCCAACACTAAGAATCAATTCGTTAATTATAACAAAGAAACTATTTTTATTTTTATACGAATAACTTCCCAAGTGTAAACTCGATTCCCATTGTGTGTTATTTCTTACGGTGGCGATTTAGGG
Source organism: Pseudoips prasinana (assembly GCA_951640165.1). Lineage (NCBI taxonomy): Eukaryota > Metazoa > Arthropoda > Insecta > Lepidoptera > Nolidae > Pseudoips > Pseudoips prasinana. The sequence goes on from OX621251.1 coordinate 17,414,226, forward strand.
CAGGTGGTTTCTTTCCTTCTAATAACACGAGGGATACAATCTGTGAGCCCACGTTCCATACTCGTAAACAGAAACCGGTGAGTGATCAGCTTGCTGTCGAGCGTTTAAAATAAAAATAAAACAAAAAAAGCTTTATTATTCCATATAGTACAATTCAAGTGTAATCTTAGTATTATTAGTAGTAGATTGCCTTATTTCTATTATTGTTTAGTTTTATTATTATTTAATATGGATCCCTTTTGGGTACAAGCCTCCTCCAACCTATGCCATTTCTCTCTTTCCTGCGCAATAATGAGCCAATTTTTTCCAGCCACTTCCTTAATGTCGTCTGTCCATCGTTTATTGGGTCTACCTACGTTTCTTTTCTCCGCTGGTCCCAGCCATTTAAACCCGCCGGTTATTGGTCGGTCGAGCGTTTACTTAATTTTATTTGTCATTCATGTGGTTGAATTTTTGTGAATTATTAATTTCATAAACACGTAAAGATGCAGCGTCCAATGTTTCCATTAGCGGCCATAATTAAAAAAAATCAAAATAATATATCCAGGCACACAAATTAAGTTCAGAGTTTATTTCTTTCTTCCTTCATCGAGTCATCCATATATTTACTTAACAAAATCTGCAGTTTATCCACTTGAAAAGCAATCACTAAATATAAACTATGTCATGATAATAAGTAGGTAGACAAAAAAGAACCCATAACCCACGACGCGAAAGAGGCTTCATATACATCCAAAGAAAAAAAATGAGATTGATACAAGACGGAAGTAAGTCTTACGTGACTAGCGCGATATTGGCTGGATTACGTACTACTTACTATTGTTAGTGTGACTCAATTTACAACAATGTAGGTTGTATAGAAACGTTTTATAAACTTACATTACTCTTTAACCCAGACATTATGGACAGCATTTTCTATTCCAAGTCCAATGCCCCTTTTAAAGTACTTTAGTTACTTATTTACTCATCGTATGGGCAGTGGTTACCATAGTGTCAGAGGTGTTCAAGCCGCCCAGTAGGCCTCTGACATGGCTTAACGACTGTAGTAATTATTACAACCGGGAACGACAGCTTCACGTGCCCTCCGAAGCACGGAGACACTCAGAAATAAAACCACTTTGACGGTCACCCATCTATGGACTGACAAGCCTAGTTGCTTAACCTCGCCAATCACTTATAAAACGGTGAGAGCATCTGGCTATGACTGCCTCAGTACTTTAGTAATAAGTGGGTTAAGCTGAATGTATCTTTATGTCAACGTATGAGGGTAGAATATGGCCTGGGGTTCTACCGGCTAAGTCGCCGAACATAGTTTTCGTGAATGGCGTTCAAATAAATAAAGGTTAAAAATGACTTCATCAATCGTTAAATCAGCTTCAACGTTGATATATAATCGATTCCGGACCATTTATGATGTCACATGTGGTCATGGAAGCCGATTTAACGATTGATTAAGTCATTTTTAACCTTTATTTATTTGAACGCCATTTGAGAAATCGATGTTCGGCAAATTACCCGGTAGAGCCCCTGGTCTACAATAACCTCATACTGCCTAACAAACTCAGACAAACTGTGAAGTTTTAGACAGACATAGCGATACTGTACGAATTCCACAATTTTAATGTCATTGGCATGTTTGAGTTTGGTGGCGGGCCTGTTAGCGTGGTTGGTAAATGCTTGCTTTTCACTCCGCAGGTCTAGGGTTTGATTCCCACCCAGGACAGATATTTACGTGCATGAACATGTCTGTTTGTCCTGTGTCTGGGTGTAATTATCTATATAAGTATCTATTTAGAAAAGAAAAGTAGTATATCAGTTATATATTTCCATAGTACATTCTCTGCTTAGTTTGAGATCAGATGGCCGTGTGTGAATAATGTGCCAGGATATTATTTTACAAACGTTTTTAGGGTTCCGTACCCAAAGGGTAAAACGGGACCCTAATACTAAGACCTCGCTGTCTGTCTGTCTGTCCGTCTGTCACCAGGCTGTATCTCATGAACCGTGATAATTAGACAGTTGAAATTTTCCCAGATGACGTATTTCTGTTGCCGCTATAACAACAAATATAACGCTCTAACAAAAAAAGTAAAATAAATATTTAAGGGGGCTCCCATACAACAACCCTGAATATTTTGCTCGTTTTTATTGATAATGGTATGGAACCCTTCCTGCGCGAGTCCGACTCGCACTTGGCTGGTTTTTCTTAAATATCAACTCTCCTGTTTCTTTTTAAGGAAGCCTGATGTTAAGCTTTTCTACATATGGAGAAACTAACAAAGGCTGTAGTTAATTGTCTTTATCTGTATTTGTTTTGTGCTGTCAATCTATTTTATGAGTATTGACTATTCTGACAGACAAACGACATTTTACAGATAACCTTCTTTAGCTATCAAACTAGTCAAATTAATTACGATCAATTTATTGCTGTACTATTTACTTAATTATTATTACGTTAATAAATTTGACCATTGGGTATTATTTTCTAAAACATAGTTATATAGGAAAGGAATAGAGATATCTATGAGTAACTATTACTCAATAGGTAATTCAACAAAAATTGCAAAATTTCGACTTCGTCGCTTCGTTTCGCGGGTTCGTGTCCCGCGCCGGATAACGATGTTTTAGTGCGATCCATAAATAGTTGATCTGAGTCTGGACTGAGTCTGGATGTAATTGGTGTCCGTCAATTATATGTTTGTAAAGTACCTACCCTGCGACACAGGGATTAGACTGCCTAGTGCAGGTTTGACTTAATAAAAAAATGTCTCTTTCGTCGTCGTATTTCAGCCATGGTGGCCAGTCATAATCGTGACGTGCTATCTGCGCGGGAGATATTATAGTGTACAGGTGTATGCGCAAACGCAGGTGCACTTTCTATTTCCTCACTATTATGATCGAATGGGACAGTTAGCTGACATTACCGGAATGAGACCGGGTACAGGACCAAAGGTAGCGGTAGCATGTTCATCTGCAGATAATGAGGTCATGGGTTCAATTCCCTGGTCGGGCCAAAGAGATTGAGTGATTTTTGGGTTATTACTGTAAAGAAAAATTTCCCAATATCAACTCGAAGTCTGGAAGTTAGCGGAATTTACACCCCATGCTTCGGAGAGTACGTAAAGCCGTCGTTCCTGACCTCTGTCCAGTCGTGACGTTAGTCGTCCCATCGGTTTTTGCGAGTGAGGGAATAGGTAGTGCCCCTGTAACTAGTGCACTATAATATGTGCCCCGCAGATGGCTAGTCTCCTTACAGACTGCCGCTGTGACCAAAATTCGACCAGGATAAAAAATCATTTACAGTAAAGAACTTTTCGCTAATCCTCTCAGGCGGAATCATTTTTAAGCAATTTATAATAAAATAATAATAATATGTTGGGACAATGTCACACAGATCATCCTAGCCCCAAACTAAGCAAAGCTTGTACTATGGGTACCAGGCGACGATAAACATACTTATATAGATAGATAAATACTTATATACATAGAAAACATCCATGACTCAGAAACAAATATTCGTGCTCATCACACAAATATTTGCACATACCGGGATTCGAACCCAGGACCACCAGCTTCGTAGGCAGGAGCACTACCAACTAGGCTACTAACAACTTTGTTAATTTGTATTAAAACAATTTCTTTAACATACAAATGATACGAAACGTGCATTATACAACCGCTGTCTTACTTACGAATACTTTAAAGACTTAACATACCTTGTAGGAAAATATTGGCACTTCGTTCAGAAACCAGAGAACAAATTTTTTGGAAATTTCTCTATAAATTATTCTTATTTTGCAGCCCATCTCAACTTGAAACTAGAGAAGCGGATTTACTAGACTTACTATAAATTTAACATGGATTTCAGACTCGAAATAGCTATTATAAATAGTACTTTAGCTTTCAATACTATTAATGTTAAATTGCAACTGCATACTTAACAAAAAAGATTAGTTTTAGAACAGCAGTATCAGTAAAAAGTGCTTGTATTTTTCCTGCAAAGGTGTCATTATTTCTCTCACAATCCCGTTTTTGCTGCAACACTCACTAAACTAGTTTACCTCAAAGTATTTTAAAATGGATAAAATTGTACAGTGAAGTAGACGAAAAAACTAAACAAACTTCATAAATAAGTACCTACCTAACATCCAACTTAATTAAAGAAACTACATTTCAGGGTTAACAAAAATTCCAAATACAACAAAAACAAAAGTAACCAATGACGAAAATTTACGCACTATCAAAACGTAGGGCGAATTCACCATTCAAAGGTAAACATAAATAGAAAACAGTTCAAGGCTAAGATTTATTAGAAATCGATCATTGCTCTGACTAAAGTAGCAAGGGTTGCTCTCAACTTGACCGCAAGGTCTTTTTTTGTTCAAATGTTGAAATATAAAGCAATTGCTTTGGCAACGTGCTACTATGCGCTCGGTGACTGCGAAGATGAAAAAGTGTTACGTATTTAATGATACGATGAATAAACTTTACAAAGAGATAAAAAATAAATACCAAGCAAAACACATAAGTAGTTATGACTTTGTCCGTTACCTAATAAACGCATGCTCAATGATAATAAATACTGTTCGTTCCTAAAATCATAGATCTGCCATCTCAATTAAATCAATAAATGAAAAGGGCGCCCGGTATATTCTTTTCGAACAATCAACTTAGGTGAAAGTTACTCCAGCTATAGCCATTTGCGAATACCCTAACATGACGTATGTCTGCAGTCAAGCTAGTTTCTAAGCCACAAAAGACTAGATAACTGGCATGGCGGGTATGCACTCAACAAGCGAGCGTCACTTTCCAGAACGCGTCAGTCAAGTCTCAATGAGTGGGAGAAAGGTTGCCACAAATTTTAAGGAGACACTGAAAGTTACTGCAGCTATAGCCGTTTGCGAACACCCTCACATGACGTATGTATGCAGTCAAGCTAGTTTCTAAGCCACAAAACACTAGATAACTGGCATGGCGGGTATTCACTTAACGAGCGAGCGTCACCTTCCAGAACGCGTCAGTCCTGGCAACGTTTCTAAATTATTGTGAGCAAGGTTGCTACAAATTATTAAGGAGACACTGAAAGTTACTGCAGCTATAGCCGTTTGCGAACAGCCTTACATGCAATCAAGCTGTATACTAAGCCACAAAAGACTAGATAATTGGCATGACGGGCAGGTATTCACTCAACAAGCGAGCGTCACCTTGCAGTACGCGTCAGTCTTGGCAACCATTCTCTATGAGTATGAGAAGGGTTGCCACAAATTATTAAGGAGACACTGTTCTGACGAGGTTAGCCTTATCATAGGAAAGTTTTGCTTGCCAGACTTGAAATAAAAATGTAGGTTATCATATCAATTTAATTGTTTATAGATATACTATATGGTATAATAAGTAATAGCTATTGGTATGAAAAATACTAGGATTAATCAGGATGTTACTCACATTAATAAAACTATGGCAGGAATAGCGAGAGCGGCACTAATGAGGTAGAAGGCGCCAGGAAGAGACGTCAGGGTACTGAGATACACCTTAGTGTACACAGGCGAGTATATCACAGGAACTAGCGCTTCTGATATACTAATTAGAGAGCTTGTTTTACCTGTAACAAAGATAATTAAAAAATAAAAATATGGAAAGATCCAGAGTTAATAATAATAAAATACTGGGACATTATTCACACACGGCCATCTGACCAGAGCTTGTACTGGAAATCAGACAACTGATATACTACTTTTCTTTTATAAATACATACTTATAAGATATGTACATGCACACAAATATCTGTCCTGGGTAGGAATCGAACGCACGGCCAGTGGCGTGAAAGGCAAGCATTTACCAATCACCTCAACGGACCCGCCATGCGCCACCAAAATCAAACATGACAATGACATTAAAATTGTGGAATTCGTAGAGTATCGTTAGGTTTGTCTATAACTTTAAAGTTTGTCTGGGTTTGTTAGGTAGTAAGAGATTATTGTAGACCAGGCCATACTCTACCCTCAAACGTTGATATAAAGATAAATTTAGCTTAAGCCACTTATTACTAAAGTACTTTATAAGTGGCAATAGACTAGCTATAGAAAAGTCTTGTGATGACTTTCTTCTACAAGGTTGTAAAAGAAATATGAACCAATCACCCCAATTAGATTTATTTTATACAATAAGTGAGACACATAACAGTAGATCGGAATCTCTAACCTTCACAGTCCGGTTTTACCCAAAAATGTAGATAGTAAAAAGTAATTTAAATCTGAACTATACGCCGATTGAATGATTTTTATACGTAAACTAAGATAACATTGCTAAAAAAATATAAATAAGGAAAATCCAAGTATTTCATGTAGGACTAGCGCCCCGCCGCGACTTTGCTCGGGTAGATAAATAGAAAGATAAACGATATATTATAATTTAAATGCATATTTTCACCTATGCTGGGTTACATTATTGTAATAGCCAATAGATAAAAATCCATTACAAACAATCATAGCAGTACCAAATCTTTCATCTTTATAATATTAGTTCACTAAAGTGAACTAATAATATATAAAAAAAATGAGAGCCGTCACGGGACGCCTGGCAGATGTGAAACATCGACATTATTTTGTAAAAGTAATATGCAGAAGTCGAAGTCGAAGTCGAAGTATAAGGTGCAGTCGAAGTCGAAGTCGAAGTATAAGTCGCAGTCAAAGTCGAAGTCGAAGTATAAGTCGCAGTCGAAGTCAAAGTCGAAGTCATGTCGGAGTCGAAGTCGAAGTCGCAGTCGAAGTCGAAATATAAGTCGCAGTCGAAGTCGAAGTATAAGTCGCAGTCGAAGTCAAAGTCAAGTCGAAGTCCAAGTAGAAGTCGAAGTCGAAGTCGAAGTCGAAAGAACATATTATTGTGAAAGAACTAAAAAAAAAAAAACAAAAAAAACCACGTCATGCGTCGCCACGCCAGAAATCTGTTTTACGTGCGGCTATAGATGTTTCACATCAATAAACAAACACAACTTTAAACGCTCCCATCCGATCCCAAACCAGGCAGAGCTTGTAGTATGGCAACCACACAACTGATAAATATACCTCTATATTCCTAAATATACACTACTACTATTATTAACTAGCTATGCCCCGCGGTTTCACCCGCTGTAAAGTAGTTTTGACATAAGAGTAACACACATAATATGTACATCCATACATATGTATACTCACAAACTTTCGCATTTATAATATTAGTAGGATGTGTACCTCTGGTGGTTTTGGCAGTGCACGCCGGAATAGCTCGCGGATGGTAGATTTTTCCTACTTACTTGACTTACCGTCATATTTTGGACAATTCACACAATAAATAATAAATGTGTTATTCTGATGTATAAGCTATATTATTGTAAAGTTTCATTAAAATCCATTCAGTAGTCTTTACGTGAAAGAGTAATAAACATCCATCCATACTTACAAACTTTCGCGTTTATAAAATAATAATAATAATATATCTAGGGACAATGTCACACAGATCATCCTAGCCCCAAACTAAGCAAAGCTTGTACTATGGGTACCAGGCGACAATATACATACTTATATAGATAGATAAATACTTATATACATAGAAAACATCCATGACTCAGAAACAAATATTCGTGCTCATCACACAAATATTTGCACTTTCCGGGATTCGAACCCGGTAAGTGCAATAATATTAGTAGGATATTTTTTTTTATAAATTACACCCAGACACATAACAAAAAGCATGCTAGTCACACAAAGATTTGTCCTGTAGCTTAGAAATTAAGGGTAACTTACCACGAGATCGACCGACTATTCTATGATTTGGCAATATATTGTAATTGAAAATTGTATGTAAATATAAAAATAAATAATAATACATTGACAGATTGTTTGGAGTCGTTGGTAGGTTTCACGCCGCAGGTCGTGGGTTCGATTCCCACTTATTGTTTATGTGCATGAACATGTCTGTTTATCCTGAGTATAATTGTCTATATAAGTATGTATTTACAAAAGAAATATAGTATATGTAGCATATAAATTATCTGTTTTCCATAGCACAAGCTCTGCTTAGATTGGGATCAGATCATTGGAGAATAAGTTGAGTGGTGTATAAGTGGCAGGAAAATGAGGATATCAGGGATTTCACGAAATCCCTAGGGATATCACAAAATCCCGGAAGATGTCGAATATTCTTGTTTATTACGTCTTCTTACTAAAACTATCTAGTAATATGACAAAACACCAATTTATCGTCAGTTGTATGTCGTTTCACTAAACTAAATCTAGTAAAACGTCAGGAAAGTGGCTACTACCGAATAAAATATACTGTTGATGAATAAGTTTGATTAGGTTAGGTTAGGTTAAGGTGTCTTGATTTTTATTAGGCAGTACCCGCATTTCTGACATTTTACTAGATTTAATATAACCCAACGATAAATGATTAAATGCCTAGTAACTAGGCGTGTTATTAAACTTAGTCATCGACGCATAATCTGATGAACGTAAACAAGCATTTATTACCTTAGTATGGTACTCCAGGAGTTCTAACAAAGAAGTATCAAAACGTGACACACTCATGTCATCATATAGTACATTTCCTATGGTTTTAACATCGTTGCTAATGGGATATCAGAACCTGTTTCCATGTAGCTATTTACGGATCACATGTTTTAATTAAACCCAGATGTCAGATCTTATTCGGATTCGGACTACCTGTAACTATTGCCATACTTATAATATATTCTTATAACAACCCATCAGACCCCAAAAAGTCCTTGGTTTTTACACAAAGATTATTTGCTGTGGGATTCGATCCCACGACCTCCCGGGCTTAAGTCTTATAGAAGGTTCTGTTTAATATTGATTATAATCATTAATATGAGAGAAAATAATCTTTAACAACATTTAGGAGAAGTCGAGTTATTTTTCTCTATGAACATCTCGACTAAAGAGGAAGCTCTACATACATAGAAGACGCTATTATGTAACTATTGGTCATTGAGGAAAGGGAAAGGGTCCGGAGCGCGCATGTTATGCCACCTGATTGTAAGCGTCGTTGACAATCAGGTTGGCCAAATGTTTGTTAGCCGACACACTATTTTAAAAATAACAATTCGGTTGCTATGCGACATAATGAACGTATTTACAATTAAAATAAGTACTGGAATTAGTATAATATCGTGACATAGTTTAAAACTAAGTAGGTCAAATCAAAAGGTTATCAGTTATCATTACTTATCACAAAAGTTCATTAAACGAGTAAAGATTTTATATATGGAAAAAAAATATATACCTAAATTCTATGTTTGTACAATTAGAAAAATAAATAAGTGTCTGCTTGTAAAGTCTAAATAATAGCTTTTAAAGTATTTGCGATATAAATATACATATAAATAAATATATGTATACATATTATATACCTGCTTAAAAATACATACTAAGTTACCAACATAACTACATATCTATTTATATAACACAACATTTACATATTTATCGCCTCTCTGCTTAGTAAGTAAAAATGTTTATTGGTTTTTCTCTCAAACATGTTAAGAGTTGTAGAGCAAATTGAATGTGGAATAGTATTCCACAAACGCACTGCTCGAACAGTAAATGATCCGTCATACCGGCTTGAGAAGTGAGAAGAAATTCATAAGTTGAAGAAGTGAAGTGGTTGAACAACAGACGTTTTCGTTATTCTTGTGGACCTTTTGGATAGTTCAAATTTATTTAATTTTTTCGTTTTTATCCAAGATTTTTCCAATGTCAATAATTGAAATTGGGAATTGAAATTCTGTATTGTATTTTAAACGAAGAAGAAGACGCGGGTTGGGCAGGCCCCCTACAAGATGGACCGATGATCTTGTGCGGGTCGCTGGAAGCTGCTGGATGCGAATAGCGCAAGACCGGCAATTGTGGAGATCTTTGGGGGAGACCTTTGTCCAGCAGTGGACGTCTTTCGGCTGATATGCTGATGATGATGATTGTATTTTAAAAGATACACTTGGAGTACCACTCAACTACCCACTTCAGCATGAGGGTAATTGTTTCCGTCAAAATTTGAGTAATTTCAACTAATTGTCAAGTTGATGTCAAGTTTACAACTCATAGAAAAATCTTTCAGTGTGTAGTGAAACTGCAGATTTAGCTTCGATTTAGTAAATGATAGGTATCATAAGTGTTAGATATATTCAAAATTTATGCAAATCTGATACCTGGAAGATTAATTTGCTTTACTAATTAAAAATAACACAGACTTAGTCCCAAAAGGGTTCAAATCACTTACTTGGGACTAAATTATAATTAGAATCAACAAACTTAATATCAACCTAACCTTTATACAATATAAACACGTTTTAGAAAATTTCAACAACGTTAAGAAAAAATAAACTTACCATAACTGATATGAAATGATAGTATATAAGCTCTAACATAAATTTTAGACGTAGAGTAAGGAGTTGCTGTGTGTTTGTGTGCTGTGACGGCATAGAATATCATCACCCCATCTCATCCCGTGGGGTCCGTAGAAATCGTCCGAGGGAATACCTACTAGAGAATGGGCAGCAACGTTTTGATTGCGAAACCATCTGCCAAGCGTGGCGATTATGCCCCCCCATTCTTTGAGGAGGATCTGTCCAGCAGTGGACGTACTCTGGCTGACATGATGATGATGATTATGAAGGAGCTTAATTTGCTTATGGATCTGAGCTACGTAAATCACATAAGCTTGCAAAATACACAAAGAAAAGGTTTACTTCCCATACAAGAATAACGGTATCTTGATGTATTTTGTATGGGCAGCCAAAAAATATTTTTCGTATTTCACAAATTAGTTCATTTTAATTTATTTAATTTTATGGGTCTACAGCGCTCCTAGCTCCACATGTCCATGGCTGTGGTGTGTAAGAGTGGTGAGTAAAGCGAGGAACTAGTCACGTTTAAAAAAAAAGTGTCCATGGCTGTGTGACGGACGGCCATAAAGACAATCGTCATCCCATCTCATCTCGTGGGGGGAGTAGAAATCATCCCGAGGGAATATCCACCAGATTACGGGCAGCACCGTCTCTCTGTGTACTATGACCATCATACTGCGATCGCCAACCCGTCTGCCATGCGTGGTGATATGGCATATCCCCTCAAGATGATTCTTGGGGAGGCTTTTATCCAGCAGTTGGCTTTATAAAGCTGTTATTATGATGATGATGACAGCGCTCCTTAAGTTGCGTCCACTATTCATGTGACACCTTGTATTATATAGGTACTAGTTGTGCCCCGCGGTTTAACCCACGTTAAATTTTATAAATTATCACAGCTCCTCCCCCGGAGGTGATACCGTGATAATATGTAGCCGATATGTTGGCCCGTCCTCTTAGTAATATTCATGCAAAATTTGAAGTAAATCCATGCAGTACTTTTTGAGTTTAGCCCGGACATACAAACATACAAAAATTCTAAAAACTATATTTTTGGCTTCGATATCGATCGTAGATCACGCCCCAAGTATCCTTTTTAAAAAATATTCAATGTACAGTTTTGACTATCCTACGATTTTATTACATGTATAGATTTAAAAAAAAGGTTATTTTTACTATTTAAATTTGGAAGGTGACATAGAGAAAAAACCGTAAATAATTTACATAATCTAATTAAATAAACCAGATTTAGTTGCAAATCTGCTCATAGGCTTTTAGTATACATAACTTTGCAAACAACGGAATGTATTTAACGGGTTAATAAAACTCTCGGCGGAAATGAAGCGCTATAATAATAATAATTAGTAACCGTTGTGATGACACATGGATTATTTATTTGTTAATTTTACGTTATTACATAAAATTATATTGGTAGGTAGCGCAATCATCTGACTTTAGGCATGAAAATAATCAAAAATATTAAAAAGTATAAGTATAATATTTTTTTATTGTACTTAAATCACTCTGAAAGGCAAATTTTAAATGTCAAATTGTCATATTTATCAATGTCATACGGGTAACTGTAGACTGCACGTGTGGCGCAGCGGCCCAAGATAGTCGCCTTGTCGCTTCGTGCCCCACGCAGGACAACAATTTGTGTGACCCATAAATAGTTGTTCTGAGTCTGGATGTACTTTGTGTACGTCGTTGTTAAGTACCCCGCGACACAGAGATCAAAGTCTCGAGTGCGGGCAGTCTTTAAAAAAAATACAATGTATGTATGGGACCAGTTGGCTTGTTTGGTAAATACTTGCCTCGCATGCCGCAGGTCGTGGGTTCGATTTTGGGTGTGATCTTTATGCCATTCCCTTTGTTATTGCCTAATTAATAAAAATTAATATCTTAGGATCCCTAACACAATGCCATCTGATCAAAAACTAGGCAGAGTCTGTACTATGGCTACAAGATACTTATATATTTCTAAATAAAATACGTGAATTACACCCAGACACAGAACAAATTGTCGTCCTCATCACAAAAAGATTTGTCTTGGTGGGGAAATAGCAACAGAGTGGTCTGTCATTAGATATCTGCAGAATTTTACAAGTAATCTACTGATTATATTACACTACTGTCTTCACAATAATTAGATCCTAAGATTTCTATGTGATAACTATACATAAATACATTTGCATTATATTCTCTTTTGTCTTTTACAGCTGTGCTTAGTAAATTGGACTTCTGTCTGGGCTATTGTCTGGAGTGTACCAGCATTTACTTAGAAAGTACGTCTCCAAGAATGCTGATACTGTGCACACTGAAATATATTTCAACAAGAATTTAACTTGAGCATTTTTATTAACATTTGGTGGATGTTTACAAGTTTTCAATATGGATCATTTTATGTTTAAACTGTAGGTACTACGTATAAAATAGTCCTCCTTGAAAACTTGTGTTGCAGTTAATTAAAGATATGATAGATATGAAATACTGTGCCGTGTGCTACTAAAACTTTAGTTTGAGACTTAGCGCGGAAAATCAATATTAAGATAGTCAGACGTCCATGGAACATTTATAATTTTTAAAAGGTATTTATAATCAATGCGTTAGTGATTAAAGTTTAAGAAATACGACATTAAGTAGTTATGTCATATAGCCTTATTACGAAATTACGTAGCAGACAGAATCATGTATAAAATATGAGTCAGTCATGTGTACTATGACTTATGACCATCATACTGCGATCGCCGACCCGTATGCCAAGCGCGGCGATTATGGCATAGCCCTCCAAATGATGAACACAACTCCATTGTGGAAATCTTTTGGGGAGGCCTTTGGCCAGCAGTCGACGTCATTTGGCTGACATGATAAAGATGATGAATTTCTGTAATAATTATTTAAGTATCATTATAGAAATTTAACTGAACTAACATTTAAGAGAGAAAATGTGTTGTTATATAATGTCACTGTATACTTTCATTATATTATGTTATTCAACATATCTTCTATACAAATAAATAAAATTGGAGTGTCTGTTTGTAATATTGAAATAACCGGTTTTTACTACATTAATATGAATTTATATACGGTACATACACCAATATGACATTTTTAACCATTTTTGTCTGTCTGTCTGTCTGTTTGTTCCGGCTAATCTCTGAAATGGCTGGACCGATTTTGACGGGACTTTTTTTGGCAGGTAGCTGATGTAATAAGGTGTAACTTAGGCTACTTTTATTTTTGAAAAAGTCTTTTATTTTACAAGAAAAACGAAATAAACTAATTAACACGCGGACGAAGTCGCGGGCACAGCTAGTAAAGTATAAAATGGGACGGTATTTAAATAATAATTATGAATACTAATGTCATAATGTCTAATATTTTTAGTATAATGTCAAAATCCTCAGGCAAACCAAAGTAATCGACACACCCCAAAGAATTTCCATGCGGAAGTGCAGTGGGCAAGGCACATAGCTCGAAGTAGCGGCGCTAGAGCAGAAAGATTCTCCAGTAACCACGCACTGAAAGCCCCAGCGTGGTCAAGTCTTCCACAAGGTGGACCGCTGAACTTGTGAGGGATGCTGCTAGCTATACCAGCAAATGTGAAGATCTTTGGGGGTCTTTCGGCTGACTTGATGAAGTGAAGTAAAAGTATAAAATGTAGGCTGAAGAAAATTGTCCAAAAGCTTGAGAAACCATTTCCAATAATTTGTATTTCACATGAATTACACAACATTGACATTTACCATCCTTTTTGGAACTATAGATACTCATTTAATTTTTAATAATGTCCCGTAGCCTATATGTACTTATTATGCAATCCCAATTATTATTGTATCTCATTCTATCATAATAAACTTAATTTATAATTGACTTCATTTTAGGATTTGCATGCTGAATGGTGAAATATAGATAGCACATTTTATAGATTAGAACATCTTGTATCCACCTATATTTGCAAATACATATTATTGTATTGTATTTTTTGTCTCGGGGATCTAAAATAACATTTGTCGTGAATTACGCTCAAAACTTAGGAAAAGTTAAGAAGTATTAAGTATAATGACGACATAACAAAATAAACAACAATGACACCGAGACCGTCCGCGCCAGTCCGGATGTGGAATTAAAATGTTAACAGCAAATAACTGAGATCACACCATCATTTCCTTCATCAAATAACTTTTGTAAAGTAGACACGTAGTAAGCAAACATTTATTATTACGTTTTCAGCGACGCAAAACAAACAGTCGTCATACTACGGCAATTTTATCTGTTGATAGCTTGACAGCCTTCATTCATTCTATCAAGGAAAGTCTGTGTTTTGTAAACATTTCGGTGAACAGAAAATCCCACGAGATATATATATAGCTCGAGATTGATTGTTGCGTTTGAAAATATTATTCTACTTAAAGCGTTACTTTGTTATGTCTAAGTTGCTTGATACGAAGACTTTTAAACTGTTCTAAATGTATAACAAATAGTTATGTATCAAAACATTGATAACACAATGTTAGTATTTTTATTTTAATTACTCAGTTCAGAGAAAATATTGCTTTGTAATGATATTGTGTTTATTATTTCCTGATAGATTTTGATCCTTTTCAATTTTAAATTGTTTTACATGCAATATAATTTTATTTATTAGTACTTAATAAACACTGTACTCAAGATAAGGGTTAATCAGAAAATCTGTAGTCACATAAGTGAAGCTTTACTCCATTTCATACGTAAATTGTCTGAAGGATGTCACTTATAAGTAATATGACCACCAATTCTACTTATTTGTGTGATTGCTATTGTTTTTATACTGTTTATACAGTATTACGGTATATAAGAAAAAGTTGGCAACGACTAGCTACGCCCCGCGAGTTTACCCGCCATTTATTGTAGCTATGCTTCAATTCAGATTATAACCATTTCAGATTTTAACCAAATCCGTTCAGCCGTTTTGACGGGAACTAGCAATAAACATCCAAACACCTTAACATAAAAACTTTTACAATTATAATATTAATCAGAATCCATCAAACATCTAAGTGGCACTTACTTATAAGGCCTCCTAAGCACTATGCGGGAAGCCGCAATCCGGCCAGCCGTGCGGCTGACCGTACTCAGATATTTGTACGAGAAAGTAGTTGGTATTCGCACTGTGATGCGGCAGCCGGCCAGCAATATTTATTGCTGACGGCTGACCGCATTCCGGCTAACCTCATAGTGCGTCGGAGGCCTTTGTGTACCAATTTCAATAGTTATCTATCTACCGTAATTCCTAGGTAGTTTCTAATTAATTTAATCTCATACACATTACGCATTTACCGTTTTCCAGGATTATTCGCTCCACTCCAACGCTCCAAAATTCAGAGCTTCTATGTTATTTTTTAATTATGATTATCGTTTAAAATAGTCAGTTAAATGTTTCATAATATTTCATTACGTAAGTTAATTTCACTTCACGGTTCAATAAATTAATAAATAAATCATACACAGCAGCATATCACTTTGTTTTCCTTAAGAATGTGGCTTTTATGATTTCTTATGACCTATATATAAGGACATTAGGCAAATATAAATGATAGCCCCAAAGCTGGAAATTATGTAGATAACTACCATAAATATGCAGATATAATGAAGATACTTTCGGCCTAGTTGGAAAATACAGAGGCGAAGACGGCAGATGACTCGCGAAGAAATACGACCTATTTTATATCTACTAACCAACTCAAACTATAGTCATATTTTTTTATATAAAATAGGATGGCAAACGAGCAAGCGGGTCACCTGATGGTAAATGATCACCGACGCGCACTCGCAACACCAGAGGAGCCGCAAATGCGTTGCCGGCCTTTAAGAAAATAATGGGCTCGCTTCTTGACGGTTGCCATGTCATACCGGATCTTAAATGCCTCGGGGATCTAAAATAACATTTGTCGTGAATTACGCTCAAAACTTAGGAAAAGTTAAGAAGTATTAAGTATAATGACGACATAACAAAATAAACAACAATGACACCGAGACCGTCCGCGCCAGTCCGGATGTGGAATTAAAATGTTAACAGCAAATAACTGAGATCACACCATCATTTCCTTCATCAAATAACTTTTGTAAAGTAGACACGTAGTAAGCAAACATTTATTATTACGTTTTCAGCGACGCAAAACAAACAGTCGTCATACTACGGCAATTTTATCTGTTGATAGCTTGACAGCCTTCATTCATTCTATCAAGGAAAGTCTGTGTTTTGTAAACATTTCGGTGAACAGAAAATCCCACGAGATATATATATAGCTCGAGATTGATTGTTGCGTTTGAAAATATTATTCTACTTAAAGCGTTACTTTGTTATGTCTAAGTTGCTTGATACGAAGACTTTTAAACTGTTCTAAATGTATAACAAATAGTTATGTATCAAAACATTGATAACACAATGTTAGTATTTTTATTTTAATTACTCAGTTCAGAGAAAATATTGCTTTGTAATGATATTGTGTTTATTATTTCCTGATAGATTTTGATCCTTTTCAATTTTAAATTGTTTTACATGCAATATAATTTTATTTATTAGTACTTAATAAACACTGTACTCAAGATAAGGGTTAATCAGAAAATCTGTAGTCACATAAGTGAAGCTTTACTCCATTTCATACGTAAATTGTCTGAAGGATGTCACTTATAAGTAATATGACCACCAATTCTACTTATTTGTGTGATTGCTATTGTTTTTATACTGTTTATACAGTATTACGGTATATAAGAAAAAGTTGGCAACGACTAGCTACGCCCCGCGAGTTTACCCGCCATTTATTGTAGCTATGCTTCAATTCAGATTATAACCATTTCAGATTTTAACCAAATCCGTTCAGCCGTTTTGACGGGAACTAGCAATAAACATCCAAACACCTTAACATAAAAACTTTTACAATTATAATATTAATCAGAATCCATCAAACATCTAAGTGGCACTTACTTATAAGGCCTCCTAAGCACTATGCGGGAAGCCGCAATCCGGCCAGCCGTGCGGCTGACCGTACTCAGATATTTGTACGAGAAAGTAGTTGGTATTCGCACTGTGATGCGGCAGCCGGCCAGCAATATTTATTGCTGACGGCTGACCGCATTCCGGCTAACCTCATAGTGCGTCGGAGGCCTTTGTGTACCAATTTCAATAGTTATCTATCTACCGTAATTCCTAGGTAGTTTCTAATTAATTTAATCTCATACACATTACGCATTTACCGTTTTCCAGGATTATTCGCTCCACTCCAACGCTCCAAAATTCAGAGCTTCTATGTTATTTTTTAATTATGATTATCGTTTAAAATAGTCAGTTAAATGTTTCATAATATTTCATTACGTAAGTTAATTTCACTTCACGGTTCAATAAATTAATAAATAAATCATACACAGCAGCATATCACTTTGTTTTCCTTAAGAATGTGGCTTTTATGATTTCTTATGACCTATATATAAGGACATTAGGCAAATATAAATGATAGCCCCAAAGCTGGAAATTATGTAGATAACTACCATAAATATGCAGATATAATGAAGATACTTTCGGCCTAGTTGGAAAATACAGAGGCGAAGACGGCAGATGACTCGCGAAGAAATACGACCTATTTTATATCTACTAACCAACTCAAACTATAGTCATATTTTTTTATATAAAATAGGATGGCAAACGAGCAAGCGGGTCACCTGATGGTAAATGATCACCGACGCGCACTCGCAACACCAGAGGAGCCGCAAATGCGTTGCCGGCCTTTAAGAAAATAATGGGCTCGCTTCTTGACGGTTGCCATGTCATACCGGATCTTAAATGCCTCCGCAGCTAATTGATTCCATATATTTACTTTCTGTACTTAGTTATCATAAAGCTAATTAATTAAATTTATGGTTAGTAACATACACTTGTACTTATCACTTAGCTGGGTTCCCAGCCTAGAAAAAATAATAGGGGCACCCCATTACATCCCTTGGGTGTCGTAAAAGGTGACTAAGGGATACATTAGGTAGTTAAGCAGTAGCGCCACCTGTATACTAGCTACCACCTAACTGCGGTCGCCCACTCGCATGCCAAGTGCGGTGACTACAGCAAACCCCTCCAAATGACAAAGTGTCTATCATTTGTAGGGAAATGCAATAATCACCACGCTTGCCAGATGGTTAAGTATGGTGTGTATGGTGGTGTTCGGTGTACGGATGGATATGTAAAATGATAAATGTTGATATTTGGTATGATATTTAATTATTACCCCAAAATGATATAAAATTGATATAATGTATTGGTAAATAATATATGATTGATGCCGAGCAGTGAACTGACCGCGAGACGAGCGACCGCACCGCGGCGGCTCGCTTTCGCTGTGTCAGCGTAATGTGATTACGACGTACGGTGGTCACATTATTCAGAGAGTGGCCGCCTCCCGTTACCTCGTCGATATTTCGTCGGCAAGAATTCTACCTACACCTTCCACAGGATTAGATGGTACATTGATATTCATCGCAAGCAGCGTCAGTATCTTTTTCTTGACACTGCTTTTAATTAGTATCATCATGTAAGCCAAATTACGTCCACTGCTGGACAAAAGCCACCCCAAAGAATGGGGGGATATGCCATAATCGCCACGCATGGTAGATGGGTTGGCGATCGCAGTTAGATGGTCATAGTTCAAAGAAAAACGCTGCTGCCCCACGGGATGAGATGAGGTGATGACATTCTATGCTGTCACCACACGTCATCGCTTAATTAGTATAGTAATACTCTAATAATAGAATTCTCTAATTGTTCCATATCAGGTAATGAAGAATTTGGCGCACCATGAGTCAAAAGAATGTCAATGTATGTATTTAATAAGATTAGCTGTTTACTATGAATCAGAGGAAGCTAAATGGCTTTTCTTATCTTTAGAACAATATTTGACATAAAAATAATATAAGGAAAATTAGATAAAAGTCATTTGAAGAGTCTTCAGTGTACAGTTCACTTATACAAGTAGTGAACTCGATTAGAAAATGGCTCATGGCCATAGCTCTCACCGGTAAGTAAGTGATTGGTGATGTTAAGCAACTAGGATCGCGGTCAGCCCATAGATGGGCGACCGCCAAAGTGGTTGGTTTTGTCCGTGCTTCGGAGGGCACATTAAGCTGTCGGTCCCGGTTGTAGCTATTAGGCAACAGTCCTTAAGCCATGCCACAGGCTTATTGGACCCAATTATCCTAGGGAATTCACTATCCATACGATAAGTAAGTAGATTAGAAAATGACAATCAGTGAACGTCTACCCGTTTGCATTTGTTGCAGTTTACATACATATAAACAAGTTGTCTTTAGAATCAGTGACATATCATACGTATGGCATATGTATGACTTACATAAAAGGCAAGACTGATAGAGAATAGGAGTCTTCCATAATCAAAATAGAAAAGTTTCAATTCAATTCAAATTTATACGGAACTATTCAACGATCGCAAAACTTTCGAATAGGTTGTTTAAATGTATTACGTAGATATTGGCATGTTACAATAATAATTTGGGTTCAATTATATGTATTTTGATTTAATTTGAAATAAAAGTAAAAACGCACGCGAAAATTTAAAACTGTACTTTTGCCTAATATAAAGCTTTAACTAAGTGAAACTTGCAGATTTTAAAATAAAGAATATTTATTTGTACTTTTAAAATAAATATTATAATAAATAATTTGCGCATTATTTTCTCATTTTCGAAATCAAACCGTAAGTCACAGCTAATTAACAAAGTTATCGTAACGCAATAAGTGACGAAGTAGCGAATTAGTCAATTATAACCATAGCATAGCGTATTTCTGTCTGACTCAACAACTCATCCATAAACGCTGAGCCAAGCCGAAAGCAATGCATAAAGAGACCTAGCTACTAAGCTAGGACTGTACTTCAATATGACGAGTTCTGACTTCAGAATTCATCATATTGAAGTACAATCGATTTCACTCACGCGGTGAATACACTGACAACTAACAACAACAACAAAAAGAAACGACCCCACGTTTCTTTTTTTTTAACATGACGTATGTAGTTAACCTAGGACACTTTCACTGCTTCACCGGACTATAGTGGTGAGCGTGGGCTTAAACCGTCTAGAAATATATAGACTACAAACTTAGTACCCGGGCCGTAAGGTACTATCAATATACAACATGTAACGTAATTAACGCACACCCTCAGACACCACATTAGAATATTATGTTGTAATCATAATACATACACTGAATTTTTAATTTAACATGTATATGCATTGTTATTTACTAAATTCGTTTCTTGGAATAAAGATTATTTTTCTTTTTTTTGTATTGGATGATGGAATTTGTATGAATTCAAATAAACTGCGATTTTAAAAGTATTATTACTTTCACTTACGGTCCATGTTAATATGGACTCGATAAATCGATTAATATAAATCGATTCAGTAAACCATTCTGAACAAAATATTTTCAGGATGTGCGTTAATTAAGTTACATGTTTTATATAAATATGTATGTAATTATATTACTTCGAGACGAAGGTTATAGGCAATGCGTCGTCGTGCAGCATCGTACAAGTGATATAAGAGGAACTTTACAAAAAAAAACCACAGCTAAAATATGAATAACATACGTATTGCGCTACTCATATGAAGTGTCTGCGGCGCACATAAAATACGCAGAACCGCGATGCTACTTTTATTCTATAGCTTTGTATCGTTGTGTATAAGTCACTCTTTTTTACTCCACTTCCTTGGCGTCAGAATATATACCTCTCTTTCCCTTTCATTGTGTCTCTTTTTTTCGTCATATCTTTCTTCTCTGCTATGTAACTAAATGTGCTTAAACGTCACCCTAGTTCAAGAATTCTTCGATTTTAATGGATTTTGATTGAATTATATTTATTACATTTACTAAATTATTCTAATTTAATTTATTGTAAATGTAATATGAACGGATTAAATTAATTGTTATCTTTTAATAATTTGTATACCAGTTCTGGTTAAACTTTTTTTTTAATTTTAAGAATGTTACATATTGACCATGTTTATTTAATAATGATGCATAATGATTGCATAAAATGCAAATAAAAACATATTCTATCTAAAAATTATCCTCTCGATTATTATGGTCCTCATATCGGTTTTTGAACCGCCGCCTTTTCGCTACAAAAATTTCATATATTATCTTCAATTATTGACTCTTTTGTCTATTTTATTTAGATCTGAACAGTTTTAATTTGAATGGAAACAGCCATTATGACAGTCAAGATAAACTTGTCACAGATAATATTTCCATTCCGGTTGAGACAGGTTAAATACATTGTTGTTTACTTGTCTCTGGCTTTGATTAGTTTATTGCGCGCTGGACTAGAAAGTCATAGATCTAGTCAGAAGAATAATATTGATTGCTATAAATAAGCGACAAATATATATCAATTCAATACCCTTAAATGTTATCATATGTGTAAATAGATTTATTTAAACGCTATGTACACCCGCAACTACCCGTGACTGAATCCTTTCTCCTTTTTTCTATGTAGGTCATCGGGAATAGATCTGTTCTCTCTAATGTGCATTGTTCGTGTACTGGTTAATATTTTGGTGTACAATAATGAGTTTAATAATAATATAAAGAAAATAATAACGTAAAGGTAGCAAAAGATTTGTACAACGATCATATCAAGAGAAAATCGATTATCTCCGTCTACCTTTATGAAAAACAGGTGTAAATCTATACTTATACCTGTAATAGCACAGATGTGTTTATTGATGAGTAGAGTCTCATTTTATGAAGCTTAGACTGTTAAAGAACTTCTATTATTTGTAGTCGTTACAGGTGGCAGTAAAAAGTTAACAGAAAACAACACTACATCAATATAATATACATTCATAGAAATATCTATTAATGAGTTATCATGTCCGTCGTAAGACGTGTACCATTGGACGTAGATATTCACAATTGCCGGTCTTGCACTTTCATCCTGCAGCTTTCAATCGGTCCATCTTGTGGGCCTGTCCACGCTGCGTCTTATGATTTGTTGCCACCAGAGAACCTTTTTTAAACTTACGTTTCTCGAAGTCTTTAGTTTTTATGTTTTGAATCTTTTAACATAAAATATATCGATATTCCAACATTCTAACATGTTAGAAACTCAATAAAACTTAAAAAATATAGCAAGTACAATTATTTTGTAATATACTATGCAAAAGCCTTACTTAATCCTAAACATAATAAAATAACTTAAATAATTTATATTTTGTAAAAGTTTGAATTATGGGGCCAAAGAGTTAATTTAAAATACGCGTCCGCAAAATAATAAGTCGCGCGGGGAAGTCGACTTTTAAAATAACAGCCTAGTAGTATATTTCATTTAGAAAACTAAACTTAATTTCTTGTTTCTCAGTCACTATTATTATATTTACAAAAATATCTAAAAATCGTAGGAAAGTCAAAACTGCACATTGAATATTAAAAGGATACTTGGGGCGTGATCTGCAATTGATATCGAAGCCAATAATATAGTTTTAAGAATTTTTGTCTGTTTGTCTGTATGTATGTCCGGGATAAACTCAAAAAGTACTGCATGGATTTACTTCAAATTTTGCATGAATATTAACAAGAGGTTGGGTGAACATATATGCTATAAATTATCACGCTATCACCTACGGGGGAGAGCCTGTGATAATTTATAAAATTTAACGCGTGTAAAACCACGGGCACAGCTAGTATTAAAATATATGTATACATGAACGCTACCATCCGTCACACAAGTTCGTCTCCAACTCTACTACAAAAAAAATATGGAAATATTGTGGCAACATCTTAGAGTTCTTCTCTTTAATTCGCAAAACGCGCCTGCTTAACTAGCTTTTTGAATTACTGGTTGGTGACAGTTATTAGCGAACATGTCAAATTATAAAAAAATTATAATTTTATAAATCCACAATGTATAAAAAAAATTGTACAAATCGCGAAAGTTTAAAACAGATGAAATTAGTTTTGTTGATACTCTACGCAAAAATCATTAGTGTGATTTTAGAAAATTTAATCTATATAAATAAAAAGAGAAGTCCTGACTGACTGACTGACTCATCAACGCCCAGCCCAAACCCTTGGCCCTAGAAAGCTGAAATTTTGCACAGATGTTTTCTTTATAATGTAGACAAGGAATAAGGAAGGATTTTTCGAAATTCTACCCCTAAGGGGGTAAAACGGGCGTGCGAAGTTAGTATGAAACTTTGCCGTTTTTGAAGTTAGAGGCATGAAAGTTGGTATTTGGCCTTGCAGTTAAAAATAAAAAATATGTGTTTCAGGATTTTTGGAAATTTCACCCCCAGAGCCAAAAAATAGGGGATGTAAGTTTGTACGAAAAAAGTCCCAATTTTTAAGTTAAACGCATGAAAATTAGCATTTGGCTTTTTAGTTAAAAATAAAAAATATATATTTCAGGATTTTTGAAAATTCCACCCCGAAGGTCATAAAATAGGGGATGTAAGTTTGTATGAAAAATGCGATATTTTTGAAGTTAAACGCATGAAAATGAGTATTTGGCCTTTTTGTTAAAAATATATAGCATTTATTTCAGGATTTTTGAATATTCCACCCCCAAGGGCGTAAAATTGGGGATGTAAGTTTATATGAAAAAAGTGCGAACAAGTTTTAAGTTAAACGCATGTAAATTGGTATTTAGCATTACAGTAAAAAAATAAAAGTATGTGTTTCAGGATTTCCGAGAATTCTACCGCGTAGGGTGACAAATAGGGGATGTTTGTATGAAAAATGTGACATTTTTTAAGGTAAACTCATGAAAATTGGTATTTGACCTTTCATTTAAAAATATGTATTTCAGGATCTTTGGGAATTCCAGCCCTTTAGGGTGACAAATAGGGGATGGAAGTTTGTATGAAAAATGTGACATTTTTTAAGGTAAACGCATGAAAATTAGTATTTCGCCTTTCATTTAAACATCTATACAAATAAATAAAATTGGAGTGTCTGTTTGTAATATTGAAATAACCGGTTTTTACTACATAAATATGAATATATATACGGTACATACACCAAAATAACATTTTTTACAATTTTTGTCTGTCTGTCTGTCTGTTTGTTCCGGCTAATCTCTGAAACAGCTGGACCGATTTTGACGGGACCTTTATTGGCAGGTAGCTGATGTAATAAGGAGTAACTTAGGCTACTTTTATTTTAGAAAAAGTCATTTATTTTACTAAAAAACAAAATAAACTAATTAACACGCGGACGAAGTCGCGGGCACAGCTAGTGTGATATAGTTCTAATTCTTGAAAGTGATTCAAATGCCTAGATAATCTAACTCGATTTTAGTATTTATCAAAAGGATTCTAGAATATTATAACAAAATTCACATTATAGAATTATTCCATTTAAATCAAAAACCAATCTTACTCATCTAGTTAGTTGGTTACAGTTAGTTATATAGTTATAGGTTCTGGGTAATCATATTAATTATGCAATAATATAAACATTAATCGTATGTTTTACTTTAATACATTGTCACGGGTTGATTTATTTGCAGATTTATCTGTTTCTGATACAAAGATGTGGTTAGAACTAGATAAATTATAATGGATTCAAGAATTATAAATAAGCATTTTACTATCTAAAACGTGTTATGAATGGAACATAAAATGATAAAATTAAAATGAAATAAAATCGGAAGATTGATCGTTAATGTCATGTTAGCGAGAGTGCCATCGTATATTTTACGTACAAACGTGATTTTTTCAACATTCACATTGCATAAATATTTTTTAATTGTGAATAGTTTTAAGCGCTATATAATAATATAAAGGGTATAGAGAGACTAATCAAATGCCATTTAATTTAATTGATAGAACGAACAAATAACATTTAATATAGTGAAAATAGGGATGACAAAGAGGATTGTACGAATATAAAATTAATTATTTCAATTCCATACAATTAATTTAATTGTGTGTCCGATCAATAGAATCGGTTGCTTTGTGGCTAGCATTTCTGCCCTGTTTTTTTTAATAATCACTGGGTTGTGTTTAAATCAACTTAATTGCATAAATGGAGAACTTTTTTTCTCTTGATTCCTTAAATGCATTGGCTATGGCATAATATGTCCAGTGTGTGATGTTCCGCTGGCAATACATCTAATGCCATTGCCTAAAACTACTGGGATTTTACTGTGGTTTAAACTAGATACTGAAATGTGAACCTTATAGCTTACAATATTTTTTTTTAACCTGATGATAAGTGATGACATATTCGGCGAACAAACTTTAAGTTTAACAGTTACCAGAATTCTTTGGATCTGTGAAACAAACGCTGCGTCGTTGTAATGCAGGCGGTCCACAGAAGTCGATGCCTTTTTACTCACTGGAACTCAGATGCATATGACCAAACACTGTCTTACTTCCTGGCACAAAACTTATATGTCAGTTACCATTTTGAGATATAAGTTAACCAGTCAAGCGAACCAAATACTTGTATATATCCTCTTCCAGTATATTATTTATCATAGTCGCGTGGTGTTCTTCATATATTCCACACCGATAACCTTTGAATTTTGTAAATACACTACTTTTGTGACTGAGCACCTATTGCATCGAATCGATTTTCTCAGCTCTGTCTTATCTAATCGATTTAGTACGTGATTAATTAAAACTGTATCATGCGACCAAACAACCACTATGACGCATTTAAAAATGGCTATACCGGCTAAAAATAAGAAATATTTTTTTAAGAATTAATGTATCTATAACATTAATTTAAAAGGTAAAAGCCAGAAGAAAACAAACGGCTCTTTTATGCAGATATTTTAATAACCGGTTAAATAATTTCGCTAAATAGATATATAAGATCGATTTCAAGAATCCATTTAAAGGAAACCAAGTATTTAAACCTACGTCCATACATGTTTTGGGTTACAAATATTTTATCTTTTGACGGGTCGGTTGGTGGGTTGCTAGATGCTTATCTTTCACGCCACAGGTCGTGGGTTCCCAGCCAGGAAAACGAGGATATCTGTGTGCATAAACATATTTGTTTGTCCTGAGTCTGGGTGTAATTATTTATACATAAAAGTACGTACTTACAAAAGAAAAGTATTAGGTATATGCCATATAGTTATCTGGCTTCCATAGGTTCCATAGTACAAGCTCTGCTTAGTTTGGGGTCAGATGACCGTGTGTTAATAATTTCCCACGATATTATGCTTATCACAGCTTAATGTACCCTCGAAAGCACGGAACGGCTTAGAAATTAAACAACTTTGAGGGACACATCTATCGACTCGCCGCGTGCCGCGTGGTTCATTTAATTAAATACTACAAAATGTGTAATTTAAGTATCAAACTTAACTTAAGTAGCTTAATTTGAGCTTTGAACCCGAACTACGTAGAGCACATCAACATGCGAAATAAATTTTAATACAACGTAATTAGCAGCCATTTTTCACAATTGGTTCTCTTTAATTAGGTTAGTTTCATGGGCAGATAGCGCTCCCTAAGTTACGTTACTATTTAGATAACAGTAAAATTATTTATCAATCTTATTTAAATAACTATGTGTAAATCGGATATAGGTAATAAGAATTCAAATAGTACCTTTTATTATTATTATATAATTGTATAGCAACTTTTAAAATTAATGTAAATCTCTATTAAAATTAATACATATACCTGACTCTATGTTAAGCACTATTGATACTATTTGACCCTCGAATTTTGTTATAAAATTCATGCTGTCTTTTCATGAACATGTTTAATTTGTCGTACCAAACTTAATGTATTCAGTTATAATAAATAAGCATAAAATGTAAAATTATAAGTATATGACATTTGGTCTTTTACAAATTGTGTACCAGCCTAATAAATATAGGTACAAAACGTGGCAGTGTAGACGCAATAATAGTACCCTCTCTTTCTATCTCTTTAAATTTATCTTCCGTGGTTGACCAATGAAATCACCAGTTCGGTCATTTTATTGGTCTGAACTTAGTGGAGACTCAAGACTATATCGTTGTGTTAACCCTGCCAATGTGTACAATATATATGGAAATCGATTTTCAGCTACAGCAGGCTACTTACTCTAAATCAGTAGTGGCCTAAAACTGTTACATACCGAAGTATATTGTATAATGTAAACACTCAATAACAATGTTTCAGTGAAAACCGGCGTATTCACAGAGCGTGCAAGCTATTACTACTGAGTAAAAATACAAAACTCGAGAGGTGTCAAGGGACGCCCGTATGGAACGAAGTTCCTTTCGATTAATTAGTGAAGAAATTGTAATAAAATTTAATTTTTTTAAGTTATAATAATATTCTTTTTATTATTAACAAATATTTACAATGTAATATAAACTTAATCAGTAGGTTCAATTTTAGTAATAAAAAAACAAAGGAAAAAGTGTCGTTACAACTTTTCGTCTTAATTTTTTCGGTCTAGCCCCCTTTCGCAACGCGCGATAAGGAATTTCGCTCTATAAAAAAAAAGCTTTGTGTGTACTTACCGACTTCATCAGCGCTAACAAGTTTAGTGGCAATGGACCGCAGTGACGTCGCACCAGCAGAGCTGAACATATCCAGCAGCGGCCCCAAGAAGTAGACGGTCCGGTTCGGAGCAAAGGCGTACGCCATACTCGCAGCAATCCTACTCAAGCACGCGATCAAGCCGATCACGCTGTCTTCAATCGCCCATCTCTTGATAAACAAGTATATTGTTATGAAAGAACCTGCGTAAAATATAACTTTTATTAATAACAAAGACATAAAACTTCGCAAAATAACACTTTTAGTGTCCCACTAAATGCTAGGCTAACATGCAAAATAAGTATAGAAAATTCATGTTACGTAAACAGAGTATTTAATTACGATTTGTTTATTCAAAAATATTGTTTCTATTTTTGTTGGTCTATGTCTATTATATCTATGATACTAAAAGTATTGCAAAACCATTTAAGAATTACCGGTAAAATTTACATTACTGGAAATACATCAAAGGGAAAACCTTCTTCACCTGCTGAACCTATTTCTTTTATTCGTGCTAGTGATACATATATACAATTTTGCGTGCGAGGTACTTTCGCCTTTTTAACTCACACACATGGAAAAGTCAAGTGTCGGGGAAATCAAGTAACGTACAGATGCCAGCACATCAAGCTACCCTAATCTGTCAAATTTCCCCAAATGAAATTGAACCTTATGCTTTTGTGGTAAAGTTGAAAATCTATATAAGAAATTTGACAGATTGGGGTAGCTGAATGTGCTGGCATCTGTTCATAAAAAAATTACGATATACGTATAAATCTTAACAACTGTTCAATCGTTATTAAAATGTTCTTCGGAGCTAAAAATGAATGGTGACATTTGAACTATGACTATAATTTGAACACCGACATAGTTTTCTATTAAATGTTCTGTATTTAACAGACTCCATCAAGAAAAGGATGCCCAAGAATGACATAACTTAATTTCTTCGTTCCTAAGATACATACCATCTTTTTGTTATTTGTACACCGTCATATGGTACTCAGCTTTTAATATGACGTTTCCAGTTAAGCTAAAATACTTTACTATTAATAATAGAATAGAGAATCTAATAAGAAACCGTCTACCCAAATATAAGTACGAACTATATTGTACCGGCGCGGAAAGGGGTCCCCTTAAAACAGCCGTAACTACAAAAATATTTTTCCCAGACGCCATTGATGGCTATAACATAATAAAGAATATTGAATTTCCAGGTAAAATAATATAGATGTTGAGAGGGCACGAAAGGTTCCCCTAATACTTGTACAGATTCAAGTGTAAGCAGGACCCATCGTGCACCTGTAACACTGGGGTAGACGGAACTATTGGCCACTTAGGGTCAGCGCAGACATAGTGGAGCGCAGCGTAGAGGATGTTATTTAATCAACTTTATTTAAATAAAGTATTCCTTATTATGTTAATAGTTTTTCAAATACTGGCGGTCTCCGGCATATGCCCGTGACCGTGCGAGTATATTTTTATTAATAATAATAATATCTAGGGACAATGTCACACAGATCATCCTAGCCCTAAACTCAGCAAAGCTTGTACTATGGGTACCAGGCGACGATATACATACTTATATAGATAGATAAATACTTAAATACATAGAAAACATCCATTACTCAGAAACAAATATTCGTGCTCATCACACAAATATTTGCACTTACCGGGATTCGAACCCAGGACCACCAGCTTCGTAGGCAGGAGCACTACCAACTAGGCTACGGTGACCGTCAAAGTCTTTTGGGATCAGATGACAGCGATGTATTATTCTACGCGAGAAAATTTAAATAATGATTTCTTATCAGTACGCGACCGTGCTAAAATATCCAGGCTATTTGTGCCAATTGCTAACTTAAATGACGAACTGCTAAATGAATGGCAATGTAGATGGAATACCTCAACCAAGGGTCGCCATCTGCACCAGTTCTTTCCGGACATACGCGAACGGTTAAATAAAACTTGGCTAATCGTAGACCATTGTGTTGCACAATTTCTTACCGGACACGGCAATTTTAAAAGTAAATTGTTTAGTTTCAAATTAGTATCTTCACCAATCTGTCTGTGCTCAACTTCCTGTAACGAATATGAACAAACCGCTCACCACATACTTTGAGAATGTGATCTCTGGCAAAATCAGCGTGATATTATGTTAAATAGCTTGCAACCAATATCTGGAGTAGTTTATTATACGGATCTTGTAGCAACAAGGAACAACTTCCGTGCGTTTAAGCGCTTTTGCCATACCTACTATTGGAATCAAATATAACAGCTCACTTAGGGCCCTTAAATTAATCCTTGGTACTCTTGCAGCTGGCTTCTCTAGTTGCAATTCTCTCGTTTAATGAGGCTATAGCCTCTTTATATCATTCTGTCTCCCGCTTTGCTCTGGAGGGAAGTGGAACTATTCATTTCTAACTCCTTCTTTTTTCTTTCTGATTAAATTCGTTGCGGGATCCAAGACAGTTAAAGCCAGTCCCCGGGACATGCCTGAGCCTCACCGCTCAGTGTCATTTCATTGTGTGCCACTGTTGATCCTGGCTTACAGGAGTTGCAGTGGTGGGTAAGAGGGAGGGACTAGTCCCTATAAAAAAAAAATGACCGTGTGTAAATAATGTCCCAACATATTACTATTATTTCCAAGATAATCTTATAATATGTACAGAGTATTAATTATCTAGGTACTTAAAACGTTGAATGTATTCTAAATTTTATTTCATCAAGTGATAACAAAAATGAATCATCTGCAATTTTTGTGACTGGAAAACTAAATCGAAAATTTTATCGTCCCATTTTACCCGGAAAATATAAAATATGAGGAATCGACAATTTTATATGACTCTGGAAGACTATCAAGAAAATTGCCATGCGTAAAAGAGTTAACTGTATAAATCACATAGAAATATTAAATACTAGCTGTGGCCCGCGGTTGTACCCGCGTCAAACATAATAATTTCTAGCCTATGTGTTAGCTATACTAGAAAGTTTCATCACAATCCGTCCTGTAGTTTTTGCGTGAAAGAGTAACAAACATCCATGCATCTATACTCGCATTTATAATATTAGTAGGATATATCTTAAGACAATTACTTACACTGATCCCAAACTAGGTAGAGCCTGTACAATTTTTTTAAAGGCAATGCCCGCTCTAACACACTCAATCTTATCCTTGTGTCGCGGGGTAGATTACATCCAGATTCAGAACAACTATTCATGGGTCACACAAATAGATGTGCGGCGCGGGAATCGAACCCGGGACACGAAGTGAC
Source organism: Pseudoips prasinana (assembly GCA_951640165.1). Taxonomy (NCBI): domain Eukaryota; kingdom Metazoa; phylum Arthropoda; class Insecta; order Lepidoptera; family Nolidae; genus Pseudoips; species Pseudoips prasinana. The sequence goes on from OX621251.1 coordinate 17,445,435, forward strand.
AAGGCCCTTGCCCTTAACTGATAAGTATAAATATTTCTAAATATATACATTTTATAGATAAATATTATAAATCACACAAAGATTTGTTCCGGTCCCGCCAATCGAACCCGGGACCTCTGGCTTAGCAGTCAGGGTTACTAACCACTAGACCAACAGGCATGCAATAACTAAGGTAACATAATATAGGGCGTGACTTATTTTCTTAAATTAATCATCTCCTTGAAAATTGTTCCGAAGACAACACCACGATTGATAGTCGCTTAAGTACTATAGTACAAATAGTGTGTCTGAAAACAATTTATTTTGTTCCGAAAAGGCAAAGAAGATAAATCGCCTATCTTCTAGTACCACAAAAGGCGGGGAAAATAATTAGATAATTTCAGTTCGTAATTCGTTCACATTTTCTTTAGTGAATTATTCTTCAATCTGGTGGAGGTACAGTCGACGCCACCAGTTTGTCTTGGACAGCATTTTATTAGGTAAATATACAGTAAGGACGATTTAATGGGTGTGGCCTATTTTCACTGACATTATTTTCTGTAAATTTGATTGTGTTCCAATATATAAAGAAGTAATAACCAAAATTATTAATCCAATATCTATCAGTTATGTTTTAGTTGATTGTGTTAATAAGTATCAGCACTGTGATTAGAAATAAAGGAGCAAATCCATTACTAACTGAATATTATTTTTCCTCAAAAATAATGTTTAGTTAATTATTCATATCGATACTTTCAGGTTCAAATGTCGTATAAACTAAAACCCTACTTTTTAGGAGAGACGAAAAACGTATTAATATACGTTATAATATTTCAAAAGTTTTACGTCTTGGCAAACAAATAAATTATTTAGTTTACAGAAGGCTTACATACTAATAAATAACTAAATAATAGGTCTTTACCTATGAAATTGCCGTTTTGTATGAAAAAATTTAAACGAATTTTTTTCATGAATTTTTTTATTTGTATTAATCGAAGTAATCACCCATGCAATCAATGCATCTTTGCCATCGCAGTGGCAGTTTATTGATGCCCTTCTTAAAGAAATCAGCTGGACGGGAGGCAACAAATTCTTCAAAGGCATTTTGTACTGCCTCTCGGGTATTGAATTTTTTTCCCGCCAAGAAGTTATCCAAATTCTGGAAAAAGTAGTAGTCTGTAGGCGCAAGGTCTGGTGAGTAGGGCGGATGACGGAGAGCTTCCAACCCCAGTTCTTGCAACTTGGAGACCGTCTGCTGTGCAGTATGAGGTCGCGCGTTGTCGTGCAGGAGCAGCGGAGACGAGCGATTGACCAATGCTGGTTGGAGATGCGCCAGCTTCTCCATCATTGTGCTCAGTTCTTCACAGTACACATCTGCAGTAATGCTCACCCCGTTTGGTAAGAAGCTGTGATGAATCACACCGGCGCTAGACCACCAAACAGTGACCATCACTTTTCTAGGGGTAAGTTTTCGTTTAGGGCATTGTTTAGGTGCTGAATCAGGATCCAACCAACTTGCTGAGCGCTTGCGGTTATCAAACAGAATCCATTTTTCATCGCAGGTAACAATGCGGTTCAAAATTCCTTCATTTGTGTGTCTGTTGAGCAGTGCAAGGCACGTCTCGACGCGTACTTCGCGCTGGCGATCATTGAGTTCGTGGGGCACCCATTTGTCAAGCTTTTTTACCTTGCCAATTTGACGCAAATGGACCAATATTGTTTTGACGCTAACGTCGAAAGCTGCTGCTAATTCAGCCGTAGATTGTGTATCATCAGCTTCCACAACCGCCTTTAATTCGTCATTGTCGACCAAAGTCTTCGGACGACCGCGAGGTTCATTTTTCAGGTCGAAATTTCCAGAACGGAAGCGAGCAAACCAATAACAGGTGGTGCGTTGGTTTGTAGTGTTAGCTCCGTAAACGTCGTTGATGTTGCGTGCCGCTTGTGCCGCGTTGCTGCCACGACGGTACTCATATTCCATAATTACTCGAATTTTTAACGTATCCATGATGACGAAAAAGATTGAAATGCGATGAAAATGTAACACTAATCAATAAAGAAATGACTACTTTTGGAAAAAAGAATCCATGTTTTTAAAATAAAATTAATTTGAAATTAGAATTCTTAGCCAAACAAAAATTATTTTGATTTGAAATGGCCAGTACTGCAGAACGGCAATTTCATAGGTAAAGACCTAATATTACAAATAGATTGAAAAATTGCTAATTAAAAGCCTCCGATGGTCCTATGGTCGTTACATCTTAACAAAAATACCAAACACAACCATTCGGCTCATACACTGTTTTATGGTATTTGTTTATCTTTTAGACAATAGATATTTGAGGTGTATAAACATTTTTAGCGAATTTTAATATTTCGGATATACAGATTGATAGAGATAAAAATTCTGATCAAAATGCTATACATAACTCGATTTGGCCGAAATGGTTTATACGACAATTGAACCTGAAGGTATCCCATATCACAAGCCGTGTGGATTTCGGCCTAGAAATAATAACAGGGCCACGAAGCTACGATAGGTGATTACGGGGTAGAACAGGTAGTCGGGCTGCACCGACACCTGTATACCTACTATATACCACTATATACCTACTATATTTTTTTGCGAAGTTCAATATTTCGGATATACAGATTGATAGAGATAAAAATTCTGATCGAAATGCTATACATAACCCGATTTGGCCGAAATGGTTTATACGACAATTGAACCTGAAGATATCGATATACACATGCCGTGTGGATTCTGGCCTAGCAATAATAACAGGGCCACCCCATATCAACCGGTGGGCGTAGTCGGGCAGCACCACCACCTGTATACCTGCTATAGCCACCACCTAATTGCGGTCACCAAGCGTGGTGACTACGGCAAATCCCTATGTCCAGCAGTTAACGGTAACTGGCTGATTTTATGATATACACAAAATATATAAATCGACTAATTGATTTTAGTTACTGATTTTAAGACGAAACATTTTACTATAGCAAAATGTTTTTTCATTCATGCTTCATTGAACTGTGTTATTTGATTTAGTTTTACTGGGTTTGATAAGGTAACGAAATCATCAGCACTCGTTTTGACATTACAAGTCCGATAATTCTTTTTATTAAGGTGAAGACTAGGAGGCTATCACTGCTTCACCAGACAATGCGGAACGGGGATTCACGTCTCCTACTAAATATCAATACACCTTGGAGTTCAAACCTTGGCTCAGGCCGATGATTACTTATGTGAGAGAGTCGGTTTTATCTATACTTATATTATAAAGAGGTAACGTTTGTGAGGTTGTGAGTTTGTGACGTTGTAAGGGGTAATCTCTGGATCTACAGAACCGATTTTCAAAATTATTTCACCAATACAGAGCTATGTTATTGTGGAGTGTCGTAGGTTGTGATTCATCATCATATTTTTTATTTATCCCGAACTTTTAACCCGAAGTATTACGCGGGACAAACGGGCAGGGACAAAAATATTTATAACGCAGAACGAAGTCCGCGGGCATTGCTAGTTTAATATAAGAGGGCGACAAACTAGCAAGTAGGTCACCTGATGGTAAGTGATCACCACCGCCCATGGACATTCGCAACACCAGAGGGGTCACGGGTCTATTGCCGGCCTTTATAAGAGTCAGCAAACCAGTGTTGCTGACCCTTCCCCCACCCGACGAGCTCTGGCGACCTTACTCACACGCAGTATCACAACATTAAGTTATTAATGTTATTATTGAGGAATGTCTTCTGTAAGGTGGAGGTACTACCCAGTCGGGCTGCTCTTTGGGCGAATCAACAATTTTTTTTATTGATGCTTTGTGCAATTGTCGCTCTACGTTAATACACAAAGAAGCTGTGCGCTCATATGATTGAGGATCGGTGAACATTAAAGATAGACGAACAAGGCCGAAGAACCTTTAATTTTATCAGACTATCAAAATGATTGATATACCCGTTATAAAAATAAAATAAGCCTTTATTGCTGTTCCATAAATAAATTTACATATTATTATTCGATCGGTTTCACTGCACAGCTTGTCTTCCGACAAAGGCCTCCTCTAAAGCTTTCCATTTCTGTCTGTCTCTCGCTGTTCTCGTCCACTTTGAACCCGCTACCTTTTTGAGGTCATCTTCCCATCTTTTTGTTTGACGCCCTTTACTTCTCTTCCCATCCCTGGGATACCATTCTGTTATGGTTTTTGTCCATTTTCCATTCGTATCTCTAATCATATGTCCAGTCCATCGCCATTTTAAAGTTTTACATGTGTTTTTTGCATCCTTAAATTTAGTTGTATTTTTAATTTTTTCTAGTCTTATTCTATCTTTCCTCTTGACGCCCATTACGCTTCTCTTCATACCTTTATTTTGTTTATTAAGGTATCTGTCAATGCCCATGTTTGGCAACCATAAGTTAAGCATGGTAAAACCCGTTATACCAAAGTTTAATTCACTTTCTTATGTAGCTATATTTTGACTGCTTATGACATGCGGGACATTGATTAAGATAATAATAATAATGTCTTCCCGACCAAATTACGGCAACGGCGGCCAGTCTCAATGAAGACTAACCAATGGCGCAGGACATTATAGTTCACAACATATTATTTGTGTGATGAGCACGAACGATGAGCACGAATATTTGTTCCTGAGTCATGGATGTTTTCTATGGATATATGTATTTATCTATCTATATAAGTATGTATATCGTCGCCTGGTACCCATAGTACAAGCTTTGCTTAGTTTGGGGCTAGGATGATCTGTATGACATTGTCCCCAGATATATAAATTATATAACACACAATGTGTGCGCAAACACAGGGGCACTTTATATTCCATCACTCTCACGATCCGGTAGGATGACTAGCGACACGACCGGAAAGAGGTCAGATACAGGACCAATGGCTCCCAGGCACGGGAATGTAATACCGCCAACTCCCAGACTTCGGGCTGATACTGAGAAATTTCTTTTTACGGAATAATCCCAAAATCACTTATTGGGCCAATCCGGTATTTGAACTCAGGACTTCATTATCGGCGGTTGGACACGTTACCGCTAGACCAATGAGGCATTGTTTGGTTAAAATTGTTACTGCGTCATAATAAATGTATGCTATCCATTGTAATCGAGCTATAAATTTAGCGTAACCGGCCAACATTATTGCATTCGCAAGCGACATGTACATTTGATTTTGCGGTGTACAATTGATTGCGAAATGACGTAGTCAATACCATCATTTCTGCTGAATGACGTCCACTGGTGGATAAAGGTTTCACTCAATACATACACTAAATGACTGCCTCGTTGGTCTAGCGGTAGCGTGTTCAACCGCAGATAATGAGGTCCTGGGTTCAAATCCCGGGTCGGGCCAAAAAGTGATTTTGGGATTTTTCCGTAAAAAGAAATTTCTCAGTATCAGCCCGAAGTCTGGAAGTTGGCGGTATTACACCCCCGTGCCTCGGAGAGCACGTAAAGCCGTCGGTCCTGTACCTGAACTCTTTCCGGTCGTGTCGCTAGGCGTCCCATCGGATCATGAGAGTGATGGAATAGAAAGTGCCCCTGTGTTTGCGCACACACTTGTGCACTATAATATGTCCTGCGCAATTGGCTAGTCTCCATTAAGACTGGCCGCCGTGGCCGAAATCGGTCGGGAGGACATCATCATCATCACACCAAGTAGTCGGGAAGCACCGCTACCTGTATACTATAACTACCACCTAACTTGATCAGAAAAAAAAGTTCCTGTAATAGGTACGTAATGTAAACAAACCAATAAAGCGAATCTTGTTGTTATTTGTCCACAGAGCAAGTAATATAACTTTTATACCTTTGTTTCAAAGAGTATATAACATGTTTAGTACGACTTTGATACTCGCTTCGCTCGTGTTATGAAACGCATAATGCTCTACGGCAACGCATATTAGTAACCAATTACACCAGTTTTTAATTCTTTTATTTATTTACTTAGGGTGTAGAAAACATGTTGTTTTGTTTTATTGTAAAAAAATGTGTTTGTTTTATTTTTATTTTATCATTGTTTTGCCGTCACTAGTATCTTAAGTATTTAAGTTAATGTTCCGTGACAGTCACTTGGCACCATCAGAATTACCAGCGCTAGAACAATAAAATGTTCTAGCTAATGCTGAGATGGTGCCATTCAGGCTTGCACGGGCAACGAATGTCTGTTTTTATTTTATTTTTCATTATGCTATTTTACATTCTTGTTGTCTGTGCAATTTTCTGAATAAATCTTTTTCTTTCTTTCTTTCTAACAGCGGTCACCAACTTACACGTCAAGCGCGGTGAATACGGCAAACTCCTCCAAATGGCAAGGTTTAAGCTAAACTTTGGGGGAGGCCTATGTCCAGCCGTGGGCAATATCAGCCTGATAATGTTATACCCACAATTGTCGGTCTTGGCAAAATGAATGTTGCCTCTGGATGAGGGAAGTCCCTCATCCAGAGGCAACATTCATTTATCGGGCTATGCGTTTGCGAATATCAATATTTCTGATTCGATCTCGTAGAAAAATTCCAAACACCAAAGGGGGCTACCCCTTTAGTCTTTAGAAATAAAAATCCGTTCTGTAGTTTTTGCGTGAAAGAGTAACAAACATTCACACATCCATACATGCATACTCACAAACTTCTGCATTTTTTTATATTAGTAGGACGGTTCAGAATCTTTCATGCGCGAGTCCAACACGCACTTGGCTGGTTTTAATATATGCTATCAAGTCGGCCTGAAAATTTATTTGAAATAAGAACTAGTTTTATAAGTAGCAAAAAAGAAAAATAGTAGGAGCTTAATTTTGTTATGATACTAAATAATTTAAACTACCAACAGGATTTCAATCGGCGTCGTTTGAGTAAAGCCTCCAATAAACTACGGCGAATTCAGTTTGGCCGTCGCAATGAGTCCAATTGAGGGATTTTACGGGGGATTGGAATACGGGTGCCTGGTACTCACATTTTACATTATATCATGTAAATGTTTGTATCTAATGACAAACCGTCGTATCTGCATTCATTATTTTTTTTTAAGTATATTCCAAGTTTGGCGCTAATGAATTATAAATTTAGACCACCGAAATTATTTAAACCGCCATTATTTGTGTAACGCGTCTATCGGCCTATTGACGGGCCAGTTGGCGTGGTTGGTCCCTAAATGCTTGCCTTTCACGCCGTAGCGCGCGTAGGTCGTGAGTTCGATTCCCACCCAGGACAGATATTTCAACATACAGGTATATGATGGACATAAGATGTATGTCTGTCTTATGTGTGCGTGTAACTATCTATATAAGTATGTATTTACAAAAGAAAACTAGTTTATGTAATATATTAGTTATCTGATTAACAAGCTCTGCTTAATTTGAAGTCAGATGGCTGTATGTGAATAATTTCTCTGGATATTATTATTATTGAAGCTAAAGTGCACTTGTAAGGTAGTAGAAATTTATGATCATCTTTCTAATTTCAGCGCCATCTATTGGTATCGTTTACCAATTACTCGACCGATATGTCCAATGTACATAGTTCTGGTACGTCGCCTAGAAAATACATGTAATTGTACTCATATGTTTATAATTTCTAAGTTCTTGCAAATGGGGAAGTTATTCAAAACTGTTCTTACGTAGTTTATATCGTAGAGAATCTTACATCGTAATTCCTTATCTACGAAAATACTTACTTCAGTTTTAAACGCAATCGCACGCTTACGGTGTCATAATATTTATTCTCTCATTTATCATATTTATATTATTTGTAAACGTATGCTCAAAATTTTATTATGTTTAGTGTTTGACTCACTTGTATGTCTATATAACAGTTTATGGAAAAATACTTTTTAAATTTATATTTACAAATAACGCGACGGAAACTATTGTTGAATCGGCTTATCTTGCTACTATAAAAAGCAAGTAAGTTATGAATTTCGTAATTTCATTGTGAATCGTAGTTTTCTTTGTAATATGTCAAGCAACAATTAATTACATGATATAATCTTACAAGATCGCAATCCTTGCAAGATCGTTGGTTCACATGTGATGGACTCGCTCAAGGTTCATATTCCAGTTTGTGGTCGCCACTCAAGAACCTTTCTGCAGCAGCAGCCGTTGGTTCTACGAGCTATATCACGATATCATTCTATTGCGCGAAAAGTTCATTCAGTTTCTTCAGAAAAGTATGGCAGCTTGTCCTATGGAAACCATATAACTGTTATACTACGAATACTAATTTTCTTTTTTAAATATGTATGTACTTATAATACATCTTCTCAGTTGGGGCGCATTGGATCCGGTGGTAGCATTAAAGCGCGACCGTCGTTATTAACACAAGGTCCGTCATAATAATAATACCTTAATATAGACAGAACCATTGACTATATCTAGTAAAAATATTAGACTTAAACTAGATAATTAAAAATAATCTCTTGACAATAACTTGATACGAGCGAGCTAAACCATTGCTATAATGATATAAATTTTATAAATGTTTTCAAACAATGTGTACCTAAATATCTATGTTACTAGAAATAATAATGTACTTATACAACTATATTACTACAAACATGTTCTGACTATTTAAAAGCGCTTTTTTAAAGTCTACGTGAATAAAAACCTTTTTTATTTTTATTTATTTATTTAATATAGATAATTACACCCAGACTCAAGACAAACAGACATGTTAATTCACACAAATATTTCTCCTGGGTGGGAATCGAACCCACGACCTGCGGCGTGGAAGGCAAGTATCTACCAACCACATAGCATTTCTGAACAAATCATTAAAATATTTCTTTCAAATATTCTATTATAGGCTTATATACTCGACTAAGAGCAATTCACATTTGTTCAATGTCACTCACCGTTTATATATTTTCCAATAAAGCTAAATTAAATAATAAACTGATTATGAAAACAGCATCTATAATTTTGAATTTCAACTAGCACCTATTATTTTGAAAATTTCACACGAATATGACTCAAATTAATCAGAAACAAACAGGACAAAGGAACAATATTTACGCAGCTAAAAAGGTAACTCAGAAATTCTTTGTAAATATTCGATATACCTACACAATTTATCAAGAAAAGCGTGCGTCTAAAATACACAACTGGAATATAAAAATCTTATGATAACTTCGGTATTTTATCACTCTGTTTCAATGAAATTCCAAACAGATTCGAAATAGGTAAAAATGTGTAGTTTTATAGTATAACGAGACGAATTTGATCGCTAGTTTTGATCTTGAACAAATCTACTTCGGCAGTTTTTTCTTACGAGTCTGAAACTTATATGAACAACAATGTTGTTTATTTTTAACCCTACTATGCTCAAATTAACAACGTCTAAAATCAAATCTTGCTTGCTTTTTCCCCATTTCTTTTGAAGTCTGTTCCGTTCGGAACCTGTTGTGGCCAGCTACCAGAACTATACTGAACTAGAAACTCATAGGGATCCACTAATAAAGACTTGATCTATCCAGGCAATCTAACGAATTTGTATCTATTCTAATGACGAGTAATAAAGCTAAGTAGCACGACTTTTATGTTAGATTATTTTCAAACTAATTAATTAGCTTATTATTTGCTAAGTTTGGCTACCAGAGCAGCATACCCGTCTGGGGATCCCCCTATCAGGCGCCTTAAGAAGTCCACGTATTAGGTTTAGTCGGTGCAAGTCCGACATATACCCGCAGAGACTTTTTTCAGGTGGCATATGCATGTGCCTAACAAAAAGCATAAAAAATAAGGCCACAATTTGCTAACAAATAAAGTTTAAGTTGTTTCATAGCAAATTGGAGCACAATATTTAAGTTCTTTTTAAATCTAAACTTATAAATAATCGTGCAAATCTAATACTAATCTATTGTTTACATTTTTTAATAATGCTGCCGATTTTAGTCCACAAAGTAAAATGTGTTTTGCCCACATTCAGCCTATCCAATGCCTTTAAATATAATGTGTCATTTGACTTCATTTACCTACTGGCGGTGACTTGACAACGTGATATGACGCTTTATTCTTTTTAACATACTTAGGTCCTTTAATATACATTATCCGAATATAAATAAAAGACAGGCGACCTCTGTTTCCGAGCAGCGTGAATGCATACTTAGCTTACTCCTTGGAAACACGATGTTAAGCTCAAAGCACAAAATGTATCCATTGATGAGGCATCCGCATTAACATAATATGTATGCAACCGTTCCCCAACTCGTTCAGTAAAAAAAGTGCTAAATAATTGTTTGTTTTGTTCGCAGAATCCAACATTTTGATATTATATACACAGACAAGTATATATACAGACAACTTATTGACTGTTAATTCAACATCCAAATCAGAATTGTTATTATCATTGTTTTATTACGCACCCTTTTACCACTTTGGAAGTGTCTCGCGCGCAAACTATTCAGTTTAGAAAAAAATTATATTAAAAATCTCATTATCATTTTTGAAGACCTATCCATAGATACCCAAAAAGTATGGGTACGCCGAAAAGAAAAAAATTGAGTTTCAGTTTCGCACAGCGTTCATTCGCTCGAAGAGCAGCCCGACTGGGGAAGTACCTCCACCTTACAGAAGACATTCCTTAATAATAACATTAATAATTTAATGTTGTGTTTCTGAGTGTGAGTAAGGTCGCCAGAGCTCATCGGGGTGGGGGGGAAGGGTCAGCAACACTTGTTTGCTGACTCTTAAAGGCCGGCAACGCACCCGCGACTCCTCTGGTGTTGCGAGTGTCCATGGGCGGCGGTGGTCACTTACCATTAGGTGACCCACTTGCTCGTTTGTCGACCTCTAACATAAAAAAAAAAAAAAAAAAATGTATGGGGGACCCTAAAAACTGAAATGGACAATGGTATCATAGTTACCACGTCATGTTGAAATCTACTGTGTTGTAATAAGACCAATGGATTATGAACATTCGCTATGAGCGATTAAGGGTTAAAACATTTCAACACAAACTTAGGTATTTCCTTTTCATGTTTATCGAAGTTTTAGAAATTATAAACTTCCATTTTTGATTGTGGTAACTAACTACATAAAACCCTGTATGATATAGGAAAAGTTCAAATTCCTGACTTGTTCAATTTTCGTGTTGAACTCGTAATATTCTAAAACTGATAACTTATAATACACCTATTACTTTCATGTTTCTTTTATTTTATTCTACTATATTAGTGAATTACAATTTTTTTATAGAATTGTAAAGAAAAAGCTATCTTTATTTATGTACGACATTTCGACACGTAACTAATGGTGTTCAAACTAGAGTCACTAAAATTACAGGCGATGTTAAGATTATTACTAGCACCTCGACTACGAGTAGTTAAAATATTACATTTTTTTTAAAAGCTCCTTATTTTTTTTTTTATTAATTAAAATTATAACCTCGCGTTTCGCGCCTGCGTAATCTTAACATTGCCTTTTACGAGACTAAATTCTCTTTCTGTGTGAAAAGGACAAATAATTTTTAGAACAATAAAGTTACTTGAATGCCCATCCTGAGCGCACAATTACTTGACAAGTTCTTGTGACGTATATCTATCTCCCTTTAGTTTTAATTAAATTAAATTGCTTAAAATCCTTTCAAGAAAAGCACAATGAGATCAACTGTACTTAACATAACGTATGTATTTTACAATGTTATTTGATCTCTTTATATAATCTTTTGATATAAAATTGCGTTTAGAGGATCAACAATGTTAAGAACTGTCTAACTAATTAAGTTGCTCGGCGTTAGGGCTAGTAGACCAGGGGGGCTACCGGCTAAGTTGCCGAACATCGATACAAATAAAGGTTAAAAATGACTTTAAACAATTGTTAAATCGGCTTAGACGTTGAAAATCGATTCCGGACCATTTATGACGTCACATGTGCTCATGAAAGTCGATTTAACGATTGATTAAGTCATTTTTAACGTTTATTTATTTGAACGCCGATCACTATCCCGATATTCGGCGACATAGCCGGTAGCCCCTAAGGGGGCATTATTACCGTGATCGACGTTCAAATAGATGAAGGTTAAAAATGATTAAATCATTCATTCATCGGCCTCCTTGAACACATGTGACGTCATAAATGGTCCGGATTCGATATTCGACGTTGAAACCGATTGAACGAAAGATTGTGACCGTGATCGGTGTTCAAATAGATGAAAGTTAAAAATGACGTTATCATTCATCCCATCGGCTTCCTTGAACACGTGACGTCGTGAATCGATTTTTAACGTTGAAGCCGATTGAACGAATGATTTAGTAAAGTTTAACCTTCATTTATTTGAACGCCGATCACGATCGCGATGATCACTGAATAAGTCGGTCGCCCCCCTGCTCTAACGTGACGCGTATGTTCCTTCAATATAACGTCATTAGGTTAAATTGACAATACCTAAAATGTCCCATTCTCAGCCTTTTGGCACGACTTATCGAACTTAAGTCTCATTACATCCCTTTTCATAAAAGTTCTTTGGAAAAGAATGAGTAAATTTAAGAACTGTCAAACTAATTAAGATGCTCGGTGGAGTACTTGAATAAGTGGTATGGGTGTAACTTGGCGTTGATTTTCAATTAAATTGATTCTTTTAAAATGATCTGTCCTTTTCAAATGATCGTTGTTAGTAAGTAACGGAAACACATATATACAGTAATATAACAAAAAGATTACTTACCTACAATCCCAACTAGGACGGAGTACGTGAGGAACAAGCTGTAGTCGACCTCGGTGAATTTGAACTTGTATCGAGTGAACCAGTAGGTCATCTGCGCCTCACCTTTATCCCAAACGAAACAGGTATTAGTCAATCAGCCACCGAAGGACGGCAATCTGTAAACATTACCTGTAATAGGCTCTGTTCGTGCCTTATGGCTGCCGGGTGGGGAAAATTACACTTAATATAAGTAAATTAACTATCCATCAAAATTAATGTCCTCCTAGCCGAATTCCGGCCACGGCGGCCAGTCTCAATAGAGATTTCCCATCTACACGGGACATATTATAGTGCACAAGTGTGTGCGCAAACACATGAACACTTCCTATCCATCACTCTTATGATCCGATACGACCGGAAAGAGGTCAGGTACAGGACCGACGGCTTTGAGTGTTCTTTGAGGAACGGGGGTATAATACCGCCAACTCCCAGACTTCGGGATGATGTTGAGAAATTTTCTATTTACAGAAAAGTTCCAAAATCATTTTTGGCCCGACCCGGGAGTTGAACCCAGGACCTCGTTCTCTGCGGGTGAACGAGCTACTGCTAGAACGAATAACCTCGATTTCAACATGTAAGTTGTTGTACTGCTAAATATATTGCAAAGAACTTATCTAATTATCTAGCTTTATAAACTGTATTAACAGGGTAAGCCGTTAGGGAAACACAATGTCATAGACACACATAATAAGCATCAAACTCATAACACATCTTATAGTTGGTTATGGGGAATGGAAATAAAAATAATAAAAAAAATATAACATTATTTTTCTATGGAACATTAACATAAAAATACAGCACGACACAGATAAATCTTACTTTTAAAATGTGTAAATAAAAAAGTATACAATAGAGTAGGTGTATAAACTCGTTATGAAATACCTAGGCTATCAGAAGTTTTATTAGTAATTGAGTTGTATTATGCGTATAACATGATTGTATTATCGAGAGGATTTAGAAAGCGTAGAATGTTCACGAATTAAATAACAAAATGGCAATATTCTTGTTCTATTACATAATATTATATTTAATTTACTGAATTTCTTCTACATTTACAACACTATCCATGACTTATCATATTAATTATTATTGAACCAAATTTTATGTATTTGATTATTTTAATTATTTTGGTAGTTTTGAGACTTGGTTTTTTGGGCTAAAACGAACCTTGGAATGATTCATCATCATCATCATCATATCAGCCGAAAGACGCCCACTACTAGACAAAGGCCTCCCCAAAAGATCTCCATAATTGCCGTTCTTGCGCTACCTATATTCATTGGCTTCCATCGATCCTCACAAGGTTATCCGTCCATCTTATAGGGGGCTGCCCACGCCGCGTCTTCCCATTCGAATGTTTACTAACATAAAACTTCGATGAACTGATATGCTCACAATTCAACGAATAGTAATTTCTACAGCTAAAGGTTCTATTTCATTTTCACTGCCGGATAATAATTTTAAAACTATGGAGGATTAGGAAAACAGTCTTACTCAAATATTTAGCTCAATCTCAAGCTTTGTACCTACAAAATGAATATGCAGTAACAGATGACGGACGGCACCGGCATCTTGGCATATTACCACCTTATTGCCTAGTATCTGGAACCTAGAGGGTAGTCTAGACTTATTAAGACTGTTGGCATCTGTTGTCATTTTGAGATTGTATAAATTAAAGTAATACATATTCAAGTGGCCATCCAAGTTGAATGAAGGAGTTAACTTGAGACGTTATTTATCATCATCATCATGTTAGCCAAATGACGTCCATAGCTGGACAAAAACTTCACCTAGAATGGGGAGTAATCGTATGGCAGATGGTTTGGCGATTGCAGTACCTGAGAGACCTGGGAGCCTACTCGCTTTCTCCGAACAACGAAATTTCGTTACGAAGTTCACGTATAGGCAAAGTTCGTAACGAAATTTCGTTGTTCGGAGAAAGCGAGTAGGCCCCCTGTTTTCTGGTAGGTATTCCCTCGGGACGACTTTTACGCCCCCCACGGGATATGATAAAGTGGTTATATGCGTCGTTGTTACCACATAGCAAATATTGTAATGTATGTATGTTCTTTATAGTTAATTTGTAGTCTATAATAAACTTTAAAATGTTATTTACCAAAAGACTAAAAGTTTCATGCAGTTATCTAGGTAAACACATGATCTCTCAGTCCATCTTAATTTTGAATTTTCTCTAGAAAAACTGTTGAAATTGATTTCGGTTGAAATATTGTCCTAATTAGTGAGTGAAACTAAAAGGAAATGCAGAAATGCTATCGATAATCATTACAATACGTAGAGCAGGAAATATACTTCTGTACATATTCAAGAGTAAATCTCTTAAAGAATTATTTAAATAAAAAAAACTTCTTAAATGTATTTAATTTGTTTGTGTGTAAGTAATTAAGAAGGCCATTCACGTTTCAGCAGTGGTTTGAATGAAAACTATATATCTTTTACTTATATTATATACGCCTTGAAGTGTTTAATTTGGAAATATGATTCCATCCAGTATAACATTTTAATTACAACATTTCTTTACTGTAATTTTAGGACAATCGAATAACGTATACTATAATATTAAATCAAGTAGTGATTATCCGCTCACTATTGTAGTTAGGTAATTGTTGCTCAAACATTTATTTGGATAGCGTGTACAGACGCTAGCACATCAAGCTACCAATCTGTCAAATTTCCCCAATTGAAAGTGAACCTTACGTGATAAAGTTGAAAATGTGGGGTAGCTGGATGTGCTGGCGCCTGTACTTAGACACTAACAACAGCCAATTTGCATTTTTACTCTGCAAGCTTTTAAGCAATACCTAACAGGTTAACCTTGTTCAAAAACATAATGTCAAATATAAACATATTATTATATGACAATGTTTTAAATTATTTAACTGGAAAAAAAAAAGAACGAATAAAATAGCACCTGTAAAAATTATAATTATTTTAATTATTTTCAAACGTTATATAGTTTGTCTTTGACTCTATTTTAACCCTTACTTATATTTTAACCAGTAGCGGGATTCATTTGATACTATGAAATTGGTAATTGTCAGTATTTTTGCTATGTCTTTTACTTAAGTGTAATGGATGTCAAATATTGAATAGTTTCCTGCTGCGTTGTAATTTTCTCCGCATAATTAATTTGATTACTGGATTAGTAATGTACCAACGTTTCATCTTACAAAAACTCACTCAACTAATGATCTATTATCAAACACTATACATATTAAATGTGTTAAATGTTAAAATGTCAATTGACCTTTCTTCATTCCACCAAATAATATGTTTCGCAATTAAGCATTCGCAATTTTTTGTTCAAATGTTAATCGCCCTAAAGCCGCTTCTGGCACTCGCCGGCCGCTGCCGCGGCAGGATAAGAACAGGCAAACGGCAGAAACAGCAGGACCCATTGATTACTATTATCTATTGTATCATTAATAGTTGTGAGTTGCCACACAACTATTGTTAATAAATGTTTACTGCGTTTTGAATAAATGTGTATAGAAATATAGTACGTAATCATATATCAATTTTGACCAGCTTATCCTGGTGATTGTGTCTTTAACACCATTTCAATAATTTATATGTAATTTTTTGCTAATATAGTTAGTATGAAAATAACGGGGTGTACATGGAAGTGTCAACCTACTTAAACTGCTTCTAATACGTTTAGCAAATTATTACAATTTACAAATATAACAATTACCAATAATGTGATGCGGTGATTTTCCTTAGTATAACGGGTGAAAACTAAATTGACATAACTAAAAATAGTAACATAACTAAAGTCTTTTTTATACGAAATATTTGAGAAAGAAAAACTTAAATAAGGGATATTAAAATTAGCTAGTAGCAGTAGTAGGGGCATTAGCAAATCTCATTAATTATAAGGCATTCTTCGTTATTCATTTATGATGATCAAAACGACGATCGCCATTTAATAAATTAGAATTATAGATTAAATTTAGGTATCTTGGAAATGCCAAATAATGTCATAATTTGCGCAACAAATGTTCTAGTTCTTCAATGGTAAATTTGAAGTATAAAATTACTATTAAAGAGCAGTTATTGTTCAATTATAGATAGACGTAAGCTGCGTATCAGGGTATTATGGCGGTATTTTCAGCCATTGCATTGATTGTAGGAGCTAAAAGAAATTTAATTTGCATGAAGGTCAAATTTGATAGTTTAAAGGTATACTGGCTCTAATTTCAGAAACAGTATATTATTTATTGAAACGAGCTAGCTAAATATCAATGCTATAATAAAATAAATGTTTTCATTCAATGTGTACCTAAATATCTATGTTACTAGAAATAATAATGTATACAACTATATTACTACAAACATGTTCTGACTATTTACAAGCGCTTTTTTAAAGTCTACGTGAATAAAAACCTTTTTTATTTATTTATTTTTATTTTGAGTTTTATTTAACTGATTAAAATGTTGTCGTGGTTACATTTTGGCCATGGCGACCTCAATGGAGAATAGCCATCTGCGTGGGTTATATTATTGTGCAAAATTGCACAAAACATAGATGCATGAGCTGACCCACTCAACTGAGGCACGAGAGTGTGACATCACTACCTTCCAGACTAATAATGAAAGTTTCAATAGCAATAAATAAAAAATATTATTTTAATATTCACGTAGATTTTAAAAAAGCGCTTGTAAATAGTCAGAACATGTTTGTAGTAATATAATTAAGTATAGATAGATAGAATACTCTTTATAGTACACACTCAGGCGGAAAGAAAATACATCGGATATAATATAAAGAATATAAGGTACAATGGGCGGTCTTATCGCCTTAAGCGATCTCTTCCAGACAACCTTTGGATGGATAGGAACTGAAAGTAAAGTAAACAGTAGCAGGAGTGCAACAAATAAATAATGTACACATAATTATTTCTACGTACACGGATTGTATAAATTCATTTATTTTTTAATAGTATAATGATATTTAGCGTGATTTGTATTAAGTTATAGTCAATGATAAATTTTACTACATATTGTCTGTTCTGTCTATATTAAGGTACGAATTCAATAATAAAGCGCGACCGTCGTTATAAATACGCGTCGCGCTTTAATGCTACCACCGGATCCAATACGCCCGAACTGAGAAGACCCAGCGATATAAACTCAGTAGGTACATCTACTACCGCTTTCAACACGGCCTAGTTGAGACGGTCCGGCGCAACATACTCAAGCAGGCATTAACACGGGATTTGGTCCACTTAAAGTAATTATTTAGTAGGCAAACACTATATCTCCTCGATCGGTTGTCTGAATGCTTATTAGTTTAGATTATATTTAGGGATACAAAAGAAAAAACATTTTGTCCTGACCCTGTATTTGAAGCGAGGCCTTCTACGGTTAACTACGCTGCCGCTAGACCAATGACGACGTAGTCAAAAAATTAATATTATTCATTTTTATTAAACGTTGCGAACCCCTTACAAGACACCTCTCCTTATGGATTGGTTTTGTGGTTATTTAAGTATTAATTAAGACATTATGCTAAACTTTTATAGTGCTAATCCAAAAAGAAATATATAATATAATGTTTACTTGACGCGGAAATAATTCATAATATAATTTTACCATAATCAGCAACATTAATTAAAAATGTAAACAATAGATACGTTGTGCCTTTTAGAACTATGAAAAACGCATTAATAAAAATAAATAAGGCAACTTTTTTTATTGTGTACATTTGAATAGAAGTACTCGCGATGGATGGCATTTTCTTTGAGGTTCGAACCTCGACCTCTAGGGTCATTGCTTTTTAGGGACGTATTGTGCAACTGTAGCTCTACGTTAATACGCGAAGACGCGGGCCTCTCGTCCAATATCCTAACATTAGTTTAAATACGAACTAATATATTCCTAACTGTAAAACCGACGAAGATTCATGTAAACTTTGACTGTACCTGTGGCGCAGCGGTTAAGACAGTCGCCTCGCCGCTTCGTGTCGCGGGTTTGATTTCCGCGCAGGAAAATTATTTGTGTGACCCATGAATAGTTATTCTGAATCGGATGTGTCCTTCAGTTATATGTTTGCAAAGTCCTCCGCGACACAGGGATTAAATTCTATAGTGCGGGCGTTGTCTTTCCGATAAAACAAATCTCCTAAAATCGCTTCTTGTTACTATCATTCGTTGTAAAAAGTACATACTGCCAAAACCTCGTCAGTCCGCAGGAATTTACATATTTGTTATACCATTAGAGATAATGAATGTATATATACATTGCAGATCTGAAGTTTTGTTTGTGTTAACAAACTTATCTCTGGAACTGCCAGTGAGATATAAAAATAACATAATATTTTACAGCCCATCTATTGAGGAAGGTTATGGACTATTTAACATCTTATCTATTTATTTAATAAGATGGCAAACGACCAATTGGGTCACCTGTGCCTCTAGCACGAGTACCTGCAGTTTACTTACTCGATCACACGTACAGTTTCCTCCCATACATTGAGCACCAGCGGCTCTCGCGGAAACTATTAAGAACTAAAACTCTGGTGCTCAATGTATGGGACGAAACTGTACGTGTGATCGAGTAAGTAAACTGCAGGAACTCGTGCTAGAGGCACTGATGGTGAGTGATCACCGCCGCCTATGGACACTCGCAACACTAGAGGAGCCGCAAGTGCGTTGCCGGCCTTTAAGAAAGGAATAGGCTCCTTTCTTAATCTAAGCCTTATAATACCTACATGTTATGAAATTTAGGAGCCGTGTTTTACTGTTCTAGGTTCAGAAAGTATTGTAAGCTAGAGCAAGTAGTATGTGATGATCAAAGTTAAGCACGAGTGAAACTGCAGGTATAGTTCGTTTTTTAATATGGCGTTTACAGGTACCCTAAGACGTTTTAACTGCTGCACCGGACACCGGACCGGATTGGAACAGTTAGCATTTAATGAAGACTTAACTATCTCAATACTGGGAAAACATAAATTTGAGGTTAAGTCATCATCATCATATCAGCCGCAAGACGCCCACAGCTGGACAAAGGCCTCCCCCAAAGATCTCACTATTGCCGGTCTTGCGCTATCCACATCCAGCGACTTCCAGTGACCCGCACAAGATCGTCGTTCTACCGTGTATGGGGGCCTGCCCACGCTGCGTCTTCCGGTTCGTGGTCTCCACTCGAGAATAAATAAATAATACGAACCGGAATAAATTCTTATGGATAATGGTAGCAAAAGGCTACCATTATACATTGTTATTAAATTCTAGTATATCCAATGCAAATAAGTTGCCTAGAAGAGATCGCTTTTAGTGATAAGGCCGCCAATAACAAAATATTGTTCTATGCATATTGTTTATATTCCTTATGGAATAAAGTGTACTTCTTCTTCTTCTTTACCCGCGTAAATGCGAATGTGAGGTTGTTTGTTTTACGTCTTTACTATGTGTACCACCAGCCATCAAAAAATTTCGCACATACTAGACTTTGATTTATTTAAGTAATAATAATAATATCCTGGCACATTATTCACACACGCCCATCTGATCCTAAATTAAGCAGAGCTGGTACTATGGAGACCAGATAGTTGATATTTACTTATCGTATGGGCAGTGGTTACCCTTTTGTCAATGTTGTTCAAGCGGCCCATTAGGCC
Source organism: Pseudoips prasinana (assembly GCA_951640165.1). Taxonomy (NCBI): domain Eukaryota; kingdom Metazoa; phylum Arthropoda; class Insecta; order Lepidoptera; family Nolidae; genus Pseudoips; species Pseudoips prasinana. Next base: position 17,465,773 of record OX621251.1, read on the forward strand.
TCTGACATGGCTTAACGACTTGCCTAATGGCTACAACCGGTACCGACAGCTTAAAGTACCCTCCGAAGCACGGAGACGCTCAGAAATTAAACTATTTCGGCGGTCACCCATCTATGGACTGGCCGCGAGCCTAGTTGGTTAACCTCGCCAATCACTTACAGACCGGTAAGAGAATCTATATATGTAGTGTATAAGCTATGACATAGCTGATACACTACATATACAACTTTTCTTTCGTAAATAAATACTTATACAACATGTAACGCAATTAACGCACCCCCTCAAACACCCCAATTAGAATACTATGTTGTAATCATAAGACATACACTGAATTTTTTATTTAACATATATATGCATTGTTATTTACTAAATTAGTTTCTTGGAATAAAGTTTATATTTCTTTATTTTGTATTGAATGATGAAAGTTGTATGAATACAAATAAAAATGCGATTTTAAAAGTCTTATTACTTTGACTTACGGTCCATTTCAGTTTTTTGTGACTGTACAGGGTTAATATGATAATAATTTCCATAGTTTAAATTATTTTGGAATAAAATATTACCTATATAAAAATGATATAAATCGATTCAGTAAACGATTATGAACAAACTATTTTCAGGATGTGCGTTACTTAAGTTACATGTTGTATAGATAATTACACCCAGACTCAGGACGTACAGTTCATGCACACAAATATTTGTCCTGGGTGGGAATCGAACCTACGACCTGCGGCGTGAAAAGCAAGCATTTACCAACCACACCAACCGACCCGTCTAAGTGTATCGACCGACGTGCCATCGATTGAAACTAAAATCGATAATGAAGTTCGCCATCTCACGTATGCAGTATCGTCAGCTGTGTTAATTTTTATTAAATGAGGAAGATAAGTCACGAATAATCGATAGTTAAGACTTTCTGATCATGATAACGTGTAGAAAGTTTATACATATGAATATGTTTTGTCTATGATGTTTAGATATCTTTGCCTCGTTAGTCTAGCGGTAGCGTGTCTAATTCTAGATAATGAGGTCCAGGGTTCAAATTCTGGGTCGCGAACAAAAGTGATTTTGAGATTTTTCTCTTAAGACGATTTCTCAGTCCGAGCGGCATTATACCCCAGTGCCTTAAACCATCGGTCATGATATTACAATGGAGTTTTCCAAATATTACAATGGAGTTTTCCATCATTTGGAGGGATTTTTATTTTCCTTTAGATCGGTCTTATAAATAAATTCCTGGATATCCACTTCCTCGTACTTCAAACTGACTTTATAAACACGAGTATACTTAAGTATATTTAGAAATGACTTTGACAAAAATAATATATTTAATACACCTAATTAAATTAATAAACAATAGACTAAATCTCAAGTTTTATCTCATTATTTAATGAGCAATTAATACTTGTGGTAGTATATATTATGTTTTGGCTGTTTACAAATAATGAATATTATAGTATTTAAAGAGTTTATGTAAAAAGAAATAATTTTGCAACGAAATAATTTATATGTATATATATATATATATATATTTGAGTGTAATGCGGCGTTTAAGAGAGCAAATTCGACGAAAAAGGCCAGATTTGTGGAAAGAAAATTCTTGGATTTTGCACCACGATAATGCGCCTTCGCACAAGGCCATCATTGTGAACGAATTTTTGACCAAACACTCAACAAATACCATCCAGCAACCACCATATTCACCAGATATAGCTCCAGCTGACTTCTTTCTTTTTCCTAAACTCAAATTACCACTTCGTGGTACCCGTTTTCAATCGGTAGAAGACATAAAGGAGAATTCGCGGCGAGAACTGAATTCAATTCCGAAAGCAGCGTTTAAAAAATGTTTTGATGAATGGATTATTCGTTGGCGTAAGTGTATCGTTTCTGAAGGAGCATACTTTGAAGGTGATAAAATAAATTTGGATGAATAAAAAACATTTTGTATATAATTGATCTTTTCCCGGTACTTTCTTGACAGAGTAGTATTATGGGGAATACAAACTCTACTGAAACTAGTATGTTATACGGTACAAACTAATGCAGTGAGTTTTAGCTAAGTGTTTATGATAAGCGACATCTTATCCTCACGCAGACCTGTCTTTATGTTGTATAACTTATAGATGATAGACAACACAAATTCTACAATAGCTAGTCTGCTGTTCCTTATAAACTACTGTATTAAGAAGCAGGTTAAGGTGAAAAAGACCCGCAAGCATAGATATAATACATCTACCATCATGCAATATACGTTAGATTTGCTAAATAGAGATTCGTAGTGTCAGTGAAGTTCGTCGGTAGGTAATAATAATATTATAATTGGGCCATTACACACTTCTTGCTTCAAGCGTGCGATGTTTGAATGACAATACACTTAAGTTATTATGTTAATCCACTGTCGCAAAATAATACAAATATTTTATACTTTGCGGAGCACGGAGCCGCTTAGAAATTAAACAACTTTGGTGGTCACCCATCTATACACTGACCGCGAGCATAGTTGCTTAAGCTCGCCTTACGGACCGGTGAGTGTTTCAGTGTGGCTTATATAGTTGTTCTATCTCAATCTAGTTATTTTGTTCGTTTGTAAGGTCTCACAAGATTCAGGGATTTATTGTCGTGGTACGGGTTAAACTTTCGAATCCCGCGCCGGACAACTTTGGGTGACCCATAAATAATTGTTCTGAGTCTGGATGTAATTTGTGTGCGTCTATTATATGTTTGTAAAGTACCCAGCGACCCAGGATTAGATTCCCTAATGCAGGCGATGTCTTTCATAACAATAAAAAACCAAAATGCAGCCTTAGTATTAGTCTACAGAGAACGAAAAGTATGAACCGATTTGAGTTCCCGATTGGAACAAAGCATTGAGACTGGTAAAAGTAATCAAGCCATCAAAACAGTAACTAATCATTGAGCTGCATGTCCGTCGAGAGTTCAATCTCGTTTGTACGCTTCGTTCGTCTTTTTGCAAACTCGACTTAAAGCCTATGAAATCCGATAATGGATGTGAACTATACATAATTAAATCTTACTACATCATTGTTACGACTGCCCTGATGATCAACACTGCAGATTATTCGTAAAAAACTCTGTGACAGGTTAACTTTTTAAAAGACTATGTTTGCACTACTGAAAAGTGTTATTGTATTGCGGTATACTTCACAAATATATAATTGATAGACACAAAGCATACCAAGATTCAGAACAACTCCGTATGGATCACACAAATACTTGTCCTGTGCAGGAATCGAACACGAAGTGGCGAGGTCTGTTTTAACCGCTTCGCCACACGTGCAGTCCAGTCAAGCCTTTACTTAACCTTTCTATTAAGTTTTTTAATAAAATTTAATACAAAGACTTATGCAGAAGTTAGTTCCATACATAAATAATTGTCTCTTGTTCTTATTCATTTAATGGCATTGAGGTTAACAACGCATGATCTTGCTAATGTCAAGTGGGAAATGACATTCTGAACGGTATTATTAAGATATTTGGTATAGTAGGATGGACACATCTATCTATTCACGGCAGAAAACCTAATTATAATCTTCCACTATCTCGAATTCCCATTCTTATTGACCGAAAACATGACATAACATAGTTGTAACAAAGTTTAATAGGGACACAACAGATGTATGTTCATCAGTGAATATTATAACGGTTTACTCACGTAATGAAACCTCGGTAAAACAGTTCTAATAGAAACAGCTTTAATATCTTTTTTTATAGCACAGACGCCAGCACATCCACCTATCCCAATCTGTCAAATTGCTTTTATAGATTTTCAACTTTATCATAAGCATAAAGTTCACTTTCAATTGGGGAAATTTGACAAATTGGGGTAGCTTGATGTGCTGGCATCTGTACGTTACCTCAGTACATAAGCCCTTTTACCTATATGTTAAGGCTCATAGCATGCTCTCATCGGTCCGTAGGTGATCAGGAAGGTTAAGCAACTAGGCTCGCGGTCAATCCATAGATGGTTGAATCCAAAGTGGTTTAATTTCTGAACGCTAAGACATGTAACATGTCTCTGACACTAGGGTAACCACTTAATATACGATAAGTAATTAAGTACCTACCTATGTAGGTTTTGATTGTGAGTATATATTTCACTGTATTTTAATCTGGCTAATGCAAATCTAAATTTATTTCGAAATTTATAGTTAAACAAATAAAATTTACAATCGATGCCTTTGTAAATCAATTATACATTTTAAATGCCACGTCATACCACTTCAATTATATTACAATAAAGAATTTTATTTAGAATAATTTAGGTTTTATTACAATTCTGCACGTAACATATCCTGGTACATTAGCCGCGTCAAGACAATCACTTAATAACTTATGCCAGCTCGTTAACGTGTACCCATAATTTTCATATCCCAATTGGATTTTTTCGTGAATTCTTCAGGGAATTAACCATAAATATTACTTAACAATGTTTTGTGCATATAAAATGAATATCAAAAAGATTTGTTCCCTGATGAAATTACTGAATCAATCATTAACTCGGCTTCCATCACCGCATGTGACGTCATAAATGGTTCAGAATCGATTGTCAACGTTAAAGCCGTTTTAACGATTGATTGAGTCATTTTTAACCTTTATTTATTTGCACGCCATTTAAGAAATCGATGTTCGGTGACTTAGCCGTTAGAGCCCCAGGTCTACAAAAATTGTAAATATTAAGAGGTCACATGTTACTGCATCTGGGCCTTGAGTCTAGAAGAGAAGAGAGGTAGAGCATGATTTTCTATAGCTCTATAAGCAGTGTGGCTAGTGATATAGTAGATTGTATAGTTTACTTAAACTATATAATCTTCAGCGGTAAGCCGCTGGATGCGGGCAGCGCAGGACCGGCTATTGTGGAGATCCTTGGGGGAGGCCTTTGTCCAGCAGTGGACGTTCTTGGGCTGATATGATGATGGTGATATAATCTTATAGGCAATTCATACCAAAAGTTCCTCCATCTCTTTTTTAACTTTTCAATATCATTAAGATCTTTACATTCTATGCTTATAATATATTCTTTCAGCATACACATAACAAAATCAGAAATTGTAATATCTAATTGAACGGTGAGATCTTTATTAGTGCCCATTTTATTTTGTAACATATGATATGTATATCAAATGTTTTTTTTTTCGTTCTCGTCCCAAGTCGTTGTGAAATTGATACATCTATATGTACACACACCTAACCCATTATCCTATACATCCATCATTCCAAACGTTCCCAACACAAAAGGGGTGAATTTCGCAAAGTCATAACCGAACTATTCGAATCATTAAACGTATCCTAGTCTCATAATGTAATGAAATTACTGCGCATGTCATTATGTCAAAATAATAAAATAAACAATTAGAAAATATTAGATATTTCTGTTCAGGCGCATGATAGTGGTAATTTGTACTCACCGTACATTTTCACTGGTTCGAATTCCAACATAAAACAAATATGAAGGTAATAATAACAACGACAAAAATATGTGATGGATTTCCAGTTTTCTTTATAAAAATCGAATAACCAAATGTACCTAATGGGACGAAGAATAATCAACATCGGTTCATAAAGAACATAGAGATCGCGTCACATAAAAAAACATATATTGGATAAGCTGCTCTTTTTGACGTAAAAGATGTGGTTAAAAAAATCTTTGTGACGAGACCTAAAGTGCGATCGCTAAGCAGGAAGAATTCAGTTTAGTCTATCGTTCCAGCGTACATTGCCTCTAGCACGAGTTCCTGCAGTTTACTTACTCGATCACACGTACAGTTTCGTCCTATACATTGAGCACCAGAGTTTTAGTTCTTAATAGTTTCCGCGAGAGGCGCTGGTGCTCAATGTATGGGAGGAAACTGTACGTGTGATCGAGTAAGTAAACTGCAGTAACTCGTACTAGAGGCACATATATTGCGGCACGCTCGAATAAATGCAATGCGCTGCCGTTTTAAGGGATTGCAAACCTTTTACCTGCGAAAGCAAGGTCTGTTTTTCTTTTTGAACGTCAGTGTACGAATTTCTTCCAGTTTTATTATCTCCAGGGTTTCAAGCACGTTAAGACTTTTGTACGTCGCGGCGGGTTCAGCACAGCTGTCATGAGAACATATTCCTACATTAATCGTTATAGGTAGTCAGAAGTCTAATATAACGAGACACCAGGTCTTACCAAGCTACTACTTAGGCGCTGTTTGTAATTTTTAAATATTGGTTTAATCTTAAATGGTTAACTAAAGAGCATTAAGAAAGTTAAAGTAACAACTAATTATAAAATAAAAAAGGACAATCAATCCGTTAAAACATAAGAATAACTTTTTATATAAGGATATTTTCATTAGTTTGGAATAAAACTGACATACTTTAGGATATAGTTTACCTTCATAACAGAGGTGAAAGCGAAATTATTTGAGGTTATGTTATTCCGGGTTAATACAGTTTTTGACCATTTTGACTTTGGAAATACTATGCAATAATAACATTTTGTTTTTTTTAATAAATAATATTATATAATACTGTATATTGTGTAATAACATTTATGAAATAAATTAATATGTTCATGGAGCACAGTAAAAGAGATGAAAATATATGGTAAAATTATATTGTTACTGTAACAGTTACTATTAATAAACATAGTACTAGTATATGATCGTTTACACATTAATAATATCATAAACTCTCGGTTCGTTTAAGTGGTCTCTATCGCTATAAGACTTATTTTAGGAAAAAAGAACCCACAGGCAGGGTCCAAGTACATTTGGGACTAACAAGTACCCAAACCTCATACACTAAGATAAGTTCTTGTGAATGCATTTACCAACCACTAACTATCCAATTGAACTAATACTATAAAGAGAAAAGATTAGACGTTTTCTGCGTGTGTTCAATTTTTGTAATGGATAAATACAAAAATTAATGAGGCTTTTGAAAACATTTTACTCATAGAAAGCTACGTTATTAGCGAGTAAGCAAACAAAATGGAATGTATTTAATAAAAAGAATATAAAGAGATCGCTAAGAAAATAACAGTTATGTAACCTAAGCTTCAACAATATTATAGGGGCGGATTCCTATAATCCTTACTAATATTATAAATTTGAAAGATACTCTGTCTGTCGTGGTTTCCCGCCAAAGTACTGAACCGATTTAAATGACATTTAATATACAGATAGTCTAGAATTTTGGGTAGATATCTGATGTAACATTTACGGAGTCATTACAAAATGTTCACACAAAGTCACTGGCACCCCTGGTGAATAAATATGAACATTGTAGAAGTATGAAATTAAGCAAATTGAGCAAAGAGAGCTTAAAACAATTTTTAGAACAATTAAATGTTATCGCAATCCTAATTTAGATAAAACTAATGTAAATGTGCTAATAAAGACGTGGCATCAAATGTACTTTAAGAATCTTTGTCCTCCAAAACACTAATATATAAAACACAGCTTTCCAGTGATTATAAAATGAGGCACAATCTAACTATACAGCCCAAATTTAGCCTATTTATGCACTTTTTTTTAATATACGAAGTCGAATGCTTCCGTAGGCTTTAGGTTTAGTGACCCTACCTACACGTGCACCTAGGTAGCAACAAGCCAAAAATTAATAAGTAATTTACAAAGATATAATTGACTGATATAAAGTACACCCAATCTCAGAACAACTACTTATGGGTCACACAAATAGTTGTACTGTGCGGGAATTGAATCCGGGACACGAAGTGGCGAGATAACTGCCTTAACCGCTACGCCACATGTGCAGTCCTCATCATTTAACTAAGCATAGCTTTACTATGTTAAAGTTAAGTCTTAGGGAAAAGTAAGATTGCCAGAGTTCATTAGGATGGGAGGAAAGGGTTGGCAACGGCTAGGCGGCGCCATGCGTGCCGTAGGCGTTAAAGGCTGTACTGTGACCATACAACGGGACTGGGTAAGGCGATATTGTGCTTTGTTTCGTAAGCATCATATGCTACAGAGGGTGATAGGCGGGAAGTGTTCTTATTTGACGAATAATTGGAACAAAAACCAAAACAGAATCGTAGGTGCCTTTCGTGGACTAGGCTAGGTGCCATTCGCGCAGGTGCCATTCAGATGAGTGCCCTTAGTGGACTACAACAATTTTGCGTCATCTACTATATAAAAATAAGTCGGGTTTTCCTTCCTGACGCTATAACTCCAGAACGCACGAACCGATTTCCACGGTTTTGCATTCGTTGGAAAGGTCTCGGGCTCCGTGAGGTTTATAGCAAAGAAATTTATAAAATTTAACGCGGGTAACACCGCGGGGCACAGCTAGTTGCGTATATAATTTCAGATTAAAAACTATAAGACAAACAGATTTTTTTTCTTAGGTAACATATAGGTAAACCAGTTTACAGAAAAAAAGAAACATGTTCTAAATAGCTAAGAAAATCCTGCATCGAATAGGAATATAAAATACTTTTCATGATTTAAGGGATACCAGAAAGTTGAATATTGTAAACCGCACCATTGATTAGTGTATTTCAGCTCTTCCAATACAAAATTCTTAAAACATACCTATATCCCATATAATCTCTATATCCCATAGTTTTCCAAGAGTTCTTATTGACCCATAATAAAGGAGAATCTTGTTTCAAAACGTTTCGAATTCACTTAAACCTTATCTATCATAAAAACCATTTCTAAGTATAGGTATATTACAAATGTTTTAGGAAATGCAACGTTGTAATTAAATTATTATCAACTTATCCAATAAATATAATGCAATTATAATATAATGCAAGTTGTACTTACAAAACACGATATGCAATATTTATTTCGAAAAAAATATTTTTAAATTGATAACTAACACAGCACCTGGATTGGTCCGAAGACTTCACTGAGTTTATTTTCTTAGGTTACATTAATTTTTCATAAAAAGAACGATTAATATATTATATTTTATTCCGGGATATTGTTTTCACTATGACGCCCGTTCACACCGCCACTTAAACAATGGCAAGTTCTTGACCAATTTTCAGCTACAATTGGTCTAGATTTTGCAGCCCAGATTTAACCTTGAGCGCATTTGTTTCTCACCTTTAAAACAATTCTCTTGAATAGAAAATTTAAGACATCAGATGAGGCCATTGCCACGATGATGAATTCTAGCGATTGTTATAAGACATTACGCAAGATTATTTTATAAAATATTTGAAAGTAGGTTTATCGTTCGATCGATTTGTAAAGAACCTGATTAAAAAATAACCTGCATACTACATTTTCTTTTTATACGTAAACTATGTATTTTATTATATTTTTATTATACCTAGTTTTCAGTTAACTAAAGTTATTTTGGGTTCTAACAAAGTATTTTTGAAGTGGAAATTCTTTAGCGGTGTTGTGCTTTTTTGGGATGGGTAAACAATGTTAATGTAAATTAAACTCACGTAACCTGATCGAATTTTCGTAAGACGGAGGGTGTTTTTTTAATTCACACTGGCCGTTTATACACTCACATGACCACAGTATATTTTTATTAATTATGTTAGATTTGTTACAGCAGACTGCCTAACCAAATTTAGTTCTACTTTTAAATTAATTCCCACCATAGAGGAAATTATTAATTATTAATATGAGTCTTTACCGCCCAAAGGTGGGAACTAGAACTAGAATCTTCCACTCGCTACTCGGATAAAATACTACTTTTCGAGTATGAGAAATGAAAACATTGTCACTTCTATCGGCAGTCCCCAAAGGCTACCCCGCGTGTTTTTTGTAATACATTAAGTATATTTTTTTTTATAGCATTAAATAACCATAATTACAAAGAATAGTAAGAGTAGAATATTGTAATTTTCAAAGATCCCAGTTAAGCAATATAGCGTTTGTGGCACATTTATAAACGATCGTAGGCAATCATCATTTTGTTCATAATTAACGAATACGAGGTTTTTTAGGCAGACCTAGCGAGATCGATATTTTATCAACGTTTTACCGATTACTTAATAAATATTTCATTTATTCTTTCATAATCGCTTTAAATATTTTCTTCATAAGAACTTGCTCCATATGAAGAGTAGATTAACTTATTTTATTTTGTATAACGGAATTAATATAATTCTCACTTCTGCCATAATACTTTAGTGTAAACTTGTAAAGGATATATATTGGGTACAAAATTGTAAAAATAATTCGTGGACGACGACGTTTCACTGTAACTTACTTTTAGCAAGTAAGTTATTTATGATACCCCCAGTGTAACTGTTTGTTGTCCTCAAAATAAATAAATTATTAAAAATACCCGGTCCCATCTTCCAAGTGCCAATTATGGCTTATCCCCCTAAACGATTCCTGGGCACCCCGCGTTGGCCCAACGGAGGAGCAGAGGATTTCTTATGGCTGACATGATGATGATGGTGTAAATATTACTCGTATTATAGGATATATTATGAAATTAACCGAGTTAAACAAAGCGTTCCTACTTATCGTAGAAAAAAAATCGTTACTTCTCTATGCGTAAGTATTAATCGATGCCGAGCATAACCGCAATTTACTAATTCATTTCATTTAATTTAATAAAAAAAAAAGGTTTTTATTCACATATACTTTAAAAAAGGGGCTTGTAAATAGTCATAATTTGAATAGTAATTGCAGTATTACAGATTAACTAAATTTTAATTTTAGGTTCAAATAGATTATTAGATCGTAAATTATATTTGGTCATACGGAATTATAATTTAATTTATGATATAGTCATGGTTTAATAAAATGGCTTATTTCTTGTATTTAGTTTCTTTGTTATTTAAGTTTGTAAATATTTATAGTTTTAGATATATTTTACTACAAATGTCTTTATAAGGAAGTAGTACGCATATAAACTACAAAATCTTTGAGAAAAGTTCAATGTAGTTTGAAGAAAACATTACATTCGGCAATAAAATCAAGGTAAAAAGAACTATACCTACTGCCTAGTAATGTTTTTATGAGTATTTTCTGATAACATGCCCGTTTAATATTTTTTGAATGTTCATGATTAACTTTACATAGTTATTAAAAAAAGGCCATCTGCTATGTACGAAATTGAATGCTATTTATTCAAAGATTCATTCTCCAATTTAATTTAAAAAAAATCTATTTTATTCCAAAATACCTATCAAAATGTTCTAAGATCATAAATACGATTTTTTTTTAATAAAGATCATCGTCTATGGTTTTCTATTTGCATAAATCCCAGGGTTTAGACCCGTTCAAGTCTAAACCCTGGGATTAATTAATGTTTCATTAGACATTCTATAAAGACTGTAAGTGTCTGTGTATTTCAAACAATACTTTGCTTTGTGTAGGATTGTATCGCTAATTTATACAAATATATAAAAAAAACAAAAAGAAATAAAATACAAATAATTTAAAATAGGTAATAAGACCAAGAAATACCTAGAATCTTAAAAGAGTTAAACAAAAAAATATTTACCTAAAACGGGTCCAACGATGAACATGTATGCAAACATAATTAGCACTATCTGAAGACGGCGTGATCCTTGTCTCGGCTTGAAAGCTACATTCACAGTAGCCACTAAGTCCTGCATCGACAAAATTGAAAGAACACTTGGTGGTTTCTCAGTATCTACTGTCTTTTTTGGTTTCTCTTTTAGTCTTAACACGATATAAACAAATCCAAACAAATAAAACACACACGCTACTATAAAAACACCGTAATAGCCGAAACGCTTTGTCATGATACCACTGAGAGCAAGACCAATTGGTCTGCTAAGTGTCAGAATAGCGGTTATAATCCCTAACCGAAAAGTTCTTTCAGTATCACTTGTGATGTCTGTAATGTAACTGTACACAGCCATGGTCATGGCAACGCGACCTCCGGCCAACGCCGGAGGCAGACCCTCTATTAGCGCCGTTTCATTCACACCCACTTGGAGGAAAAATATCGTACTTAGTATGATCCCGATAGCCGATATCAGTTTTCCCAAGATGGGTAATACCATGAAAGCTTTTCGGTTTCCTGTTCGATCGCTCCATGCTCCTAAAAATAGTGTCAAGATTCCAGGTAGAGCTGTCTGCAGAGGGAAACTCCAAGCGGTCATCGACGCTACGATGGTTTGGACATTTCGTTCTTCCTGTGTGTAATTGTGTGTCCGACCCTGCATGATATGTGAGCAGGTTCGCTCGTCGTAGTTTAAGTTTACTAGACATGATTTTTCTAAGCACAAATTTTGTACGGCTAAACCTGCGAGGACACTTGGCAACACGTAACATATGACAAAAGGTTCAACTGTAACTTTTGTTCTAAAAGCCCAGGACTCTTTGAGAAATTGTTTCAGTCTTTTGCTTAATTTCATTTCTGTTTTCTTGAGCTCGGTGCCGTATTGTTTGTTGCACTTGCATGGTTCCACACTCACGATCTTTTCCCCGGGCACTTCGACCCGCAACGTCATTTTGACAACTGTAAACCACTTTATTGTTCATTTGTTTTTTAACATAATTTATACAAAGCAGGCAGATTAATTGTTTTGTATTAAAAATATAAAAATAAATTCAAATTAAATTGTGTTGAAATATGTTAAGTTATCACAAGTATCGCGGTATTTATCGCATATAATGTCGGTGACGAGCGATCGGCTGCGCGTGCGACGTTAGATTGCGTATAGACGGCTGCAGCGGCCGACTCAAGCTCTATTACTGCCTATCAGTTGGCCGTTGGTACAGTTTAATTTGTACTTTATGATGTTATCACGTGGCCGCAGTGGTCACCCACTCGCGTGTTTAAGGTTTTAATTAAATGCAACATACCTATTGGTAAAGGGGGTGACACATTATATAATATCATCCTATTTACTTCAAATTGTACCTAACCCTTAAAGCCGGTAAAATTGGAGTGCCTTTTTGGAAGATGCCAATTTTAGTAAAGCTTTGAGTTATTTAAAAAAATACATGTTTGAGCTGTATATCTTGTTTAAATATGTCTTAATTACACACGCAGCGGAAATTTAAGGAGTGTAATTAACTAATGGAGGTGAGGATTTTAAGATAAAACTCATTTGTAAAATAGGAATAATAATGTTTGAATCTCCATAATAATGCATCACCAGGCCGATTTCTTTTATTTTACAACCTGATGATAATTAAGTTCCATAGACAAATTATGTTCCTTAAGTCTCATCCACTATTTATTTACACCTTGCTTATGCAAGGTCCTAATCCTATAGCTTAAAAAAAACATTCTTTGAAGTTAATCGTAAAATAGAATAGAATTGTTAAACGCGATTTTATTATTTCCAAGTTATAGCTTTTGGATTAGTTGACCTTTTTGATTGAAATATTACAAAGAATTGAACTCCTTACATCATTCAGATGAACATATGAGCAATAACATATAATAAAAATCGTATCATAAATAAATATCCGGGACATATCATACAGCGACATCGAGCCCAAACCAAGCAAACCTTGTAATTAAGATACGAGAATACTTACTAACTTTTCTTTGAAAATACCCACACCAAGACAAATAGACACATTCATGAACACAGATATTTCTCTTGTACGGGGATCGAACCTGCAATCTTTGGGTCCGAGAGCCACTAGCAACTGAATCACGGCGGTTGTCAAAAATGTGTACACATTTAATTATTTTTTTAACAGTTACTCGTAGGAATAAAAATTGAAACTAAGGTGATTAGGGTAACGACGACGTGCGCGCTTAATACCGTATAAATTAAATTTTCCATCACCTGCTCATTTTTTTAATGATTTTCATTTTCATAACAACGTTCGTAAAATGGATTGCGTAAAACATTGCGTTGCTTTATTAAATATCGCTGTGAAATCAGATTCTTATGTTCTTAACCTTACCTTATCACCACGGTGACCGTATCGCACACATATATCCCAAATCATTCCTTCTGGAAGGCATGCATGGCTGTATCATAACCTAACCGTCAGAAAAAAATTACATCATTTTGAAATAGAGCTGATGCTCTTACACTGCATGATCGATATTAACCAAACGTAGCTAAGAACTACTGCAAGGATACTGGCTTTCAAATGAAAAACAACCACATCGAAATCCGTCCATCCGTTTAAGAGCTACGATGCCACACACACACAGACTGACATCAACGTCAAACTTATAACTCCCCTCTTTTAGCGTCGGGTTTAAAAAGGCGTTAGATGTCGAAGAAGTACAAAATATGATATATAATATCCTGGGACATTATTCACACACGGACATCTGAGCCCAAACTCAGCAGAACTTGAATTTGGAAACGAGATAACTGATATACTACATATACTACTTGTTTTTTGTAAATACATACTTATATGCACACAAATATCTGTCCTGGATGGGAAACGAACCCACGACTTGCGGCGTGAAAGGCAAGAATTTACCAAACAGGCCAACCGGCCCGTGTACTCACATATCCCAAATCATATCTTCTGAAAGACATACAGTGCTGGATAAAAAAGAAGTTGGATGTCGTAGAAAAAATCGCGATCACAAATTCGAGAAACCTTTCTTACAAGTACGTTCGTACTTACTTAGTGTGGTAAAAAGTGCCAGTCACAGAATATATAGTTTTGCGTGTGAGAAGGAAGGAAGGTATAGTGTGTGGCTTCTTTTTAGGGGTTAGGGTTGTGAAAATTTCAACTGTCTAACTATCACGGTTCATGAGATACAGCCTGGTGACAGATAGACAGACAGACAGACAGCGAAGTCTTAGTAATACGGGGATCCCATACAACAAACGTGAATTTTATGCTCGTTTTTAGGGTTCCGTACCCAAAGGGTAAAATGGAACCCTATTACTAAGACTTCGCTGTCTGTCCGTCTGTCACCAGGCTGCATCTCATGAACCGTGATTTTAGACAGTTAAAATTTTCACAGATGATGTATTTCTGCTGCCGCTTTAACAACAAATACTAAAAAACATAATGAAATAAATATTTAAAGGGGCTCCCATATATCAAACTTTTTTGCTCGTTTTTATAGGTAATGTTAGGGAACCCTTCGTGCGCGAGGCCGACTCGCACTTGGCCGGTTTTTTAACATGTTATTTACACTTAGTTAAGGCGTTTTCACTGTTTCACTCATCTGTATTCCAAACACATTGGAAGTAGAAATTTTTAATAGATAAATAAAAAAAAACAGTTGATCATTGATTTATTTGGAACAATACATAAAAAAGCCTTTTTTACTCCGCTTTAAGTTTGCTATAAGTTTTAAGAAGATTTGATGTAGCTAAAATCGCTCATGACAATGGCATTGTTAGAAAGTTTTCGAACAGTTGAGCAGGAGCGAAAATCGTAAGAAAGCCAAAACTGTACATTGAATATCTTTTTAAAAGGATACTTGGGGCGTCTACAATCGATATCGAAGCCAAAAATATAGTTTTTAGAATTTTTGTCTGTGTGTCTGTATGTATGTCCGGGCTAAACTCAAAAAGTACTGCATGGATTTACTTCAAATTTTGCATGAATATTACTAAAAGGTCGGGTCAACATATAGGCTACATAATATCACGCTATCACCTACGGGGGAGAAGCTATGATAATTTATAAAAATTAACGCGGGTAAAACCGCGGGGCACAGCTAATATTAGAATAAAGAATATGAATCGAGACATAATGAAGTTAATGATTCGCAATAATGAACAATCGTGTGTACTATTGGTGAAATACCTACTTATACCCAAAAGGTTTTTTAGATTTGTGCCATTCAAACATCAGACACTTCCATCACATAATCGGTTATGGTGAGCTATACTTCATAAAAATGTATCCCAGAATAAATCCATGCATAAACAACAAAACTAACATTTTTTATAATGCCTAGCTAAAGTTGACTCAAAATAGATAGACCAGTACAGAATTTACGTTAAAAATTTCGTGTGTTAGTTGAATTTGGTAATAAGAAACTGAGTATTAAAAATAAGTAAGTAACTCTTTATTGTATACCAAAAAATAATACATAAAAAGAACTATGAGTATGTTATCAAGATCGTACAAATGGCGGCCTTATCGCTCGGTTAGATCTCTTCCAGGCAACCGTTGAATGGACCAGGAGTCAAGAAAAGGCATTTGGGTATTTGTTGGCATATTAGCAGAAAGAATATTTTTTGTACCATTGGTCGATATGTGACCATCAAACGCATAAAAATTTAAGATACATATGTACATAGCTATTAATCTATTCTTTATCTATCTATATTACATACTAGCTGTGCCCGCGACTTCGTTCGCGTGGATGTCGGAACTTAACAATGTATTTTTTAGTGTAAAGCGCTGTGGGAGGATTCCGATACAATTTCTTTTTAAATTTAATTTAGTGCTTCTTTATTTTACCTGTGGAACCATCTTGAGCGTACACAAAACCGTTATTGGGGTTGTTTACGCGTGAAAGAGCTACGTATAGTTGACCATGGGAAAAGCATCCAATACTTAGGTCCATCCCCGCAACGGATAATGTCTAGCTTTATTAATCGTCATGGCATAACAGAGACTGACTGGGAATTGCACTGGTTTGAAAGAGAAAGGAAAGTTTTAAGGAATTATAGGTATCCTTGGAATAAAAACAATATCACCGGCGCCGCAACCTGTTAATATTTCAGCTTCGATAATGTTTTGCTGCAGATTTGTGACTTTGAGCCGAGTGCCGTTACAAAGTTTGGGGGGACATAAATTTCTGAGGAGAATTATTGGTACACCGATTTTTAAAACTATTTTGTGGGCTGGAAGTCCGGGTGTGCTGAGGGAATCAAAAAATTCTACCGGGTAGTGCGTGGCGTCATCTTCTTCCATACCTGTATTTATTGAGCTATATTCTTTACTATTCCCGGACGCATGAGTCAATATTTTGAAATTAATTGCCGCAGCTTGGTCATTGCGGGGAGTCAAAATAGCTCGCTGACATAGCCAATGTTTGTGGTATCTCCGTACACAGAAGAAATGAGCTCCAGCTGTGATGTAACGTAAGAGCAGAGATTACCAATCAATATAACTTTTCCATCTTCTTGTACGGGGTATGTGCCATCGCCTATTTTTTTACAATATATTGGCAAACTCCTGCGCATTTTCGCAGCCTCTGACTGATCAGGTTCCCTCCTATACTTATAACTATCTCTTGAATAGCCAATAAGGACCTGTTGTGACAAATTTCACGTACCTTGTCAGGAATTTCGCCATCAGTATTTAGTTGTACATGTCTCATAAAATCTTCAGCAAACTTGTCATGGTAATTTTGCCATAACTGGTTAGCACCCGATAACGCACAAAAGGTCAATAAGATGGCAAACAAATGTCGCAAGCGATGTGGACTATGGCTCACGCATCCTTCCGCTAGAGCGTCATCCCAATGCTGACCTCCATCTAATAAATGGCGTGCTCGGCAAGCGGCCTGGTATGTGGGATGTTCAATATCATCCATTTTACGGAGCTCAGCAAAAGACGTAGGTCCTCGTACTACATGGACCAGACTGTAGGATGAACTCACACGTGAGCACGCCACGTGAACCTGCCCGCCTTCCTTAAGTCAATTCCAGCTAACTTGAGAGTTGGACTTTGCGATTTGTTGATGGTTATCGCGACACACACTTTTATAGGGAACTACAGTATTTTAAACTGAAAAGGGAGATCATTTGGCACTAACGGAATACGTGACACGAACACTGTTTCTTTCTGGGCGGATCCAGGCATAATAGTAGCCTCTATAACACGATGCAAAGCTTTGAAGCCTAGTGCCGTTGCAAAGTTTGGGTGGCTTCAAATTCCTCAGAACCATTATAGGTATAACCACACGCAACATACATAGGGGATGTATGTTGCGTGTGGGTATACCTATAATGGTTCTGAGGAATTTGAAATATTATTTGGAATATTATACGCCCTTAGGGGTGGAAATTCCTAAAATCCTGAAATACATATTTTTATTTTTAACGGAAAGGCCACCAATTTTCATGCTATTCACTTAAAAAATTACACACTTTTCATACAAACTTACATCCCCTATTTTACGCCCTTGGGGTGGAATTTCCAAAAATTCTAAAATATTTATTTTTATTTTTAGCTGAACTACTAAATATAATTTTCAATGCCTTTAACTACAAAAATGACGGATTTTCATACAATCTTTCATTCTCTATTTTACCCCCTTAGGGTTAGTATTTCCAAAAACCCTTCCTTTAGGAATGCATACGTCATAAAAGTACCTACCGGCAAAATTTCAAGTCTCTAACCCCAACCGTTCAGGCTGTGCGTTGATATGTCAGTCAGTCAGTTTCCTCTTTTACAGGTAGGTAGTTATATAGATTTGTGCTGAGAAAATTATGAGAGACAGGGTTAATTTACTACATTCAAATACTTTCAATCGGACAGGCTCAATAAAATTCGAATCGTCTGTACATTCGCGTTACAAACGAATCGACAGCACAAACTTTCGATCGACTGACATTATAATTTAAAATTAAATTATAACAAAGCCAACCTTGTACATAATTCAATTTGCCCAAAGAAAACAGAATATTTTAATAACCAATTTTGGACAACGACATACTTCTAGCCAACCAAGACCTTATTTCGAAACAATTCGGAACATTCAAAGCCCTAATCTTAACAACGCGAGTCAAAAGCAATGCACAACGACATCTATCGAAACAAAATTCAACTATCAAGCACAACGTTATCTATAGAAATAAAAATCAACTATCAATAATTTCAAATTAAATTATAATAAATCCAACCTTCTACATAATTCAATTTGCCCAAAGAAAACAGATTTTTTTATTAACCAATTTTGGACAACGACATACTTCTAGGCAACCAAGACCTTATTTCGAAACAATTCAGTACATTCAAAACCCTACGTACCTATTCATGCAATCAGCAAACACGGGCAAAGTCAAAAGAAATGCACAACGACATCTATCGAAATTAAAATCAACTATCAACCTAGTTCATTCAGAAAAGAGATGTCATAACATGCACAATGACATCTATCGGACAGTTAGGTAGCTCAACTATAAACATTAGTTCATCTTGAAGTAATGAAATGTGTGTTATTTTTCTTCTTGATTACTTTAAAATCTAATATCTTTTGATAGACTGGACCGATTGCAATAAAACAAAAACTAAATGTTACCTCAAGTTACGCTCAATCGTTGTGTATAAAAGTTATCTACATTGCTTTAGTATATTTTACGTGATACCCGAACATATAAACAGACAAACAGACACACAGACAAACAGACAAAAATTCTAAAAAGGCTGGAAATGGGTTCTATTGGTTGTTCTTTAATATCCTGGCTATTTTTTTTGGATTTTCTTTTGATGTACAAAAATTATTTTTCTACAGATTTATTATATGTATAGATAATAAATCTGTAGAAAAATATTTTTTGTACATCAAAAGAAAATCCAAAAAGAATAGCCAGGGTATTAAAGAACAACCAATAGAACCCATTTCCAGTATTTTTAGAATTTTTGTCTGTTTGTCTGTGTGTCTGTTTGTCTGTTTATATGTTCGGGTATCACGTAAAATATACGAAAGCAATGTAAAAAACTTTTATACACAACGACTGAGCGTAACTTGAGGTAACATTTAGTTTTTGTTTTATTGCAATCGGTTCAGTCTATCAAAAGATATTAGATTTTAAAGTAATCATGAAGAAAAATAACACACATTTCGTCAAGATGAACTAATGTTTATAGTTGAACTACCTAACTGTCCGATAGATGTCATTGTGCATATTATGACATCTCTTTACTGAATGAACTACGTTGATAGTTGAATTTTATTTTGATAGATGTCGTTGTGCATTTCTTTTGACTCGCGGTGTTAAGATTTGCCCGTGTTTGCTGATTGCATGAGTTACGTAGGGTTTTGAATGTTCCGAATTGTTTCGAAATAAGGTCTTGGTTGGCTAGAAGTATGTCGTTGTCCAAAATTGGTTATTAAAATATTCTGTTTTCTTTGGGCAAATTGAATTATGTACAAGGTTGGATTTGTTATAATTAAATTTTAAATTATAATATCAGTCGATCGAAAGTTTGTGCTGTCGATTCGTTTGTAACGGGAAAGTACAGAGACGATTCAAATTTTATTGAACCTGTCCGATTGAATGTATTTGAATGTAGTAAATAAACCCTGTCTCTCATAATTTTCTCAGCACAAATCTATATACCTACCTATGTAAAAGAGGAAACTGACTGACTGACATATCAACGCACAGCCTGAACGGCTGGGGTTAGAGACTTGAAATTTTGCCGGTAGTTACTTTTTATGACGTATGCATTCACTAAGGAAGGGTTTTTGGAAATACTAACCCTAAGGGGGTAAAATAGAGAATGAAATAGAGATTGTATTGTAATAAATAGAGATTGTATGAAAATCCGGCATTTTTGAAGTTAAAGGCATTGAAACTTATATTTAGTAGTTCAGCTAAAAATAAAAATAAATATTTAAGAATTTCTGAAAATCCCACCCCAAGGGCGTAAAATAGGGGATGTAAGTTTGTATGAAAAGTGTGTAATTTTTTAAGTGAAAAGCATGAAAATTGGTATTTGGCCTTTCCGTTCAAAATAAAAATAAGTATTTCAGGATTTTAAGAATTTCCACCCCTAATGGCGTATAATAGGGGATGTATGTTGCGTGTGGGTATACCTATAATGGTTCTGAGGAATTTGAGGCCACCTAAACTTTGCAACGGCACTAGGCTTCAAGTGAAAACTTTGCATCGTGTTTATAGAGGCTACTATTATGCCTGGATCCGCCCAGGGAGAAACAGTGTTCGTCTCACGTATTCCGTTAGTGCCAAATGATCTCCCTTTTCAGTTTAAAATACTGTAGTTCCCTATAAAAGTGTGTGTCGCGATAACCATCAACAAATCGCAAAGTCCAACTCTCAAGTCAGCTGGAATTGACTTAAGGAAGGCGGGCAGGTCACGTGGCGTGCTCACATGTGAGTTCATCCCACAGTCTGGTCCATGTAGTGCGAGGACCTACGTCTTTTGCTGAGCTCCGTAAAGTTGATGATATTGAACATCCCACATACCAGGCCGCTTGCCGAGCACGCCATTTATTAGATGGAGGTCAGCATTGGGATGACGCCCTAGCGGCAGCATGCGTGAGCGATAGTCCACATCGCTTGCGACATTTGTTTGCCATCTTATTGACCTTTTGTGCGTTATCGGGTGCTAACCAGTTATGGCAAAAGTACTATGACAAGTTTGCTGAAGATTTTATGAGACATGTACAACTAAATACTGATGGAGAAATTCCTGACAGGGTACGTGAAATTTGTCACAACAGGTCCTTATTGGCTATTCAAGAGATAGTTATAAGTATAGGAGGGAACCCGATCAGTCAGAGGCTGCGAAAATGCACAGGAAATTGCCAATTTTTTGTAAAAAGTCGGCGATGGCACATACCATAAGTTATTTTGATTGGTAATCTCTGCTCTTACGTTACATCACAGCAGGAGCTAATTTCTTCTGTGTACGGAGATACCACAAACATGGGAAATCAAGCTGGTTCTTGGCTATGTCAGCGAGCTATTTTGACTCCCCGCAATGACCAAGCTGCGGCAATTAGTTTCAAAATATTGACTCATGCGTCCGGGAATAGTAAAGAATATAGCTCAATAAATACAGTTATGGAAGAAGATGACGCCACGCACTACCTGGTAGAATTTTTGGATTCCCTCAGCACACCCGGACTTCCAACCCACAAAATAGTTTTAAAAATCGGTGTACCAATAATTCTCCTCAGAAATTTATGTCCTCCCAAACTTTGTAACGGCACTCGGCTCAAAGTCACAAATCTGCAGCAAAACATTATCGAAGCTGAAATATTAACAGGTTGCGGCGCCGGTGATATTGTTTTTAGTCCAAGGATACCTATAATTCCTAAAAACTTTCCTTTCGCTTTCAAACCAGTGCAATTCCCAGTCAGTCCCTGTTATGCCGTGACGATTAATAAAGCTCAGCGCCAGACATTATCCGTTGCGGGGGTGGACCTAAGTATTGGATGCTTTTCCCATGGTCAACTATACGTAGCTCTTTCACGCGTAAACAACCCCAATAACGTTTTTGTGTACGCTCCAGATGGTTCCACAGGTAAAATAAAGAAGCACTAAATAAAATAAAAAAAATTGTATCGGTATCCTCCCACAGCACTATACACAAAAAATACATTGTTAAGTTCCGACATCCACGCGAACGAAGTCGCGGGCACAGCTAGTCTATACATATAATAAAATCGTAGGAAAGTCAAAACTGTACATTGAAATTTTCTTTAAAAGGATACTAGGGGCTTGATCTACAATCGATATCCAGGCCAAAAATATAGTTTTTAGTCTGTATGTATGTCCGCGCTAAACTCAAAAAGTACTGCATGGATTTACTTCAAATTTTGCATGAATATTACTAAGAGGTTGGGTCAACATATAGGCTATATATTATCACGCCATCACCTAAGGGGGAGGAGCTGTGATAATTTATAAAATTTAACACGGGTAAAACCGCGGGGCACAGCTAGTTTCTAATAAATAATATTTTTATTATTCTTGGTGGGAGTTAAAGTAAAGGACAAAAGTAGATTCTAAATAATGTCCAGTGAAGCGGTAAAAGTCTCCTAGATTAACTATAAACATCATGTTAAAAAAAGGGCAGGCCGAGAAGTATAACCAACCATTATAATAATAATAATAAACTGGGACATTATTTACACACGGCCATCTGATGCCAAACTAAGCAGAGCTTGTACTATGGAAACCAGATACTACAACTTTTTGTTTGTAAATACATACTTATATAGATAAATACTTACTTAGGACAAACAGACATGCTCATTCGCAAAAATATCTTTCCTAGGTGGGAATCGAACCCCCGACCTTTGGCGTGAAAAGCAACCATTTGCCAACCACGCCAACAGGCCCGTCACTATGTTTAGCGTTTGTGAACTATGAGAAAGCCTTTGATTTAATCAAAACCTGGACTGTACTGACGTCTCGCCAAAGGTGCCAAATCGACTACCGATGTATCAAAGTGTCGGTACTATTTCAGTTTGACTCCAGGACCAGAACTCGAAACCTATCCTATTGCAGCGAGGTATTAAACAGAGAGATTTAAATGTCTCCGAAACTGTTCACCGTCGCATTAGAAGATGTCGTCATGCTTCTGGACGGGAAAAAGTTGGGCATTAATATAAAATGCGAGTACATTATACCTCCGATTTACCGATGAGTCATGGCTGAAATCTTGGTACAGACAGCACATCAAGTTACCCGAATCTGTCAAATTTCCCCATTTCAAAGTGAACCTTCTGCTTTTGTAATAAGGTTGAAAATCTATAAAAATAAAATTGACAGATTGGGGTAGCTGGATGTGCTGGCGTCTGTACAATGCTCGATGACTACAATAAGTGGTTCTGAGCATAAATAGGGATAAGACGATCATCATGTCCAAAGTCCACGTTGCACCCACTCAAGTTCAGATTTGAGACTTTGCACTTGAAGTTGTAGACAACTTTATTTTCCTAGAACAGCCCATCCATCTAGATAGGCCCAAGTGCCCAACTTCGAAAAGAAGGTCAATCGTGGATAGAAGCCATCTCGGCTGGGCCGCGTTCGGGGAGCTACGTAGCATATTCTCGTCTAGAATATCGTAGTGGCATGTCAAAAGTCTACGACCAGTGTGTTTTTTCCAGTGATGAATTATTATTATGAAACAAAGACGTAGTCGCTAACTATGTGCCTCATTATGGCCAACCAAAGAGCAATAAAGAGGGCTATGCTTCGAGTTTCCCTGCGAGATCTAATCAGCAAGTAGTGGGCAGGATACATTGCTAGACACCAACGGCGGCTGGGGCAGAAAGGTTCTCGAGAGGCGACAATAAGTTGGACCGATGATCTAGTGATGGTTGTTGCAAACCGCTGGATGCGTATAGCGCAAGACCGGCAATTGTGGAGATCTTTAGAGGAGGCCTTTGTCCAGTAGCCGACGCCTTTCGTCTGTTATGATGATAGTGCCAATTAGGAACTCGAGACAACTATATGATTACTTTTAAAGACATTTATTTCTCTAAAAGACAGAGAAATACAATTATATTTTTAATTACTAATAACCGAATACTATTCCTTTAAAAGGTACAAATATTATATAAATATTTTGTAACCGACGAAGCAAATCGTAAATGAATTTGATGAAAAGACTCACGGTCTTTTCATCACCTGAAATCTTATCGCTCTTTGCTATGGAGGAAAAGGACTTCTAAAGGAGCAGATGATCAATCTGTCTGCATTTTATTTGTAGGTATTTATACGCGATTTCTGCGTCGTTTGTGAACCATATAAATTTTGTTTTTACCCCTGAAATAAAACTGTCTAAGCCGACATGGGTTCTCCCTACAAGATTTCCTTTTCTTCATCTTCTCGAGTACGGAATCCAAAAATTACGTTAATAGTAGGTAGGTAGTATAATAATAGTTCATTATGTTGCTTCATTAAAAATAATCATAATATTTATAAGGACATTAAACACACACGGCCATTCGCTCCCAAACTAAGCAAAGTTACTATGGAAACCAGATATCAGATTAACTACATCTACTGCTTTTCTTTTGTAAATACATACTTTTATAAATAATAACATCCAAACTCAGGACAAACAGAGATTGCCATGCACGCAAATATCTTCCGTGGAATCGAACCCACGACCTACTGCGTGAAAGGCTAGCTTTTACCAACCTCGCCAGCCGGACCGTCTTCATTGGTCATTAAGATGCTTCATATTTGATTGGTTGTAATTTTAAAGAATCAAAACAATACTTAATTGAAGTTATCAAATTCGTCAATGACCTAACCTGCTTCACGTACAATATGCGTTCCAATTTTTCCCATAAGTCGGTCAAGAGGCGAAATTACACAACATATATTATCGAATAAATTAGATGTTTTGACAATGACCATAATTCAATAATTGAACTACAATCAAATGTAAAATATGTTGTCTCAAGGTTCTATTTACATTGGTAAAGTTTTGTAATAAGTGGCTTTGATAAAACTTGTATCAGTATACAGCTCATGTTTCAGTTATAAGAAAAGGAAAACAATTTTTATACACTTTAATTCGTATCCAAATAACTTTTAATGCGTCTTAAGAAGGAGTAAAACCCTCAGTACGCTAAAATACCAAAATAACAGTAGTAATATAAACGTATTTCATTATTCACTAGACTAATAGAGCAGGGATGAAAATGGAAAATGAAAGATACTCATTTGCTTTTTTCGCAACTTTGAATCTTTCGAGTAAAATACGAAATAACTTTGGAATAATACAAATTTTATACGTATAATGCGTGTTTTAATCAATGTATTTTTCATAAATTACAATGAATAAAAAAACAATGTTATAATGAGACTGTTTATTATAATTATTTACGTTATTATTAAGTATACTATTTTTATTATATGTTAAGGAGGATGCTGATTTAACCATTATTTTATTATAATTAGTGCTAAACAACCGTAATAATTAGTGCTAAAATACATGTAAAAACGGAAAATAGCGAAAGATACATCGTAAGACCATATTGAGAGTTTCTGTATTTTTTTTAAAAAACAAAGTCCGATTGAAAAGTACATGTATTTTACTTGCAATTTTCAATTGTAATAGGATCTATGGTTCAATATCTTATTTTTCCGCAACTGTAAAAAAACTGATAATCCTAACGCCACGGATACTAGTGTATATCTACTCGACCGAGGTTAGGTGACAGCAAATTTTCTTAATACCATAGTATAATTTATATTTATTTACATTGAACTATGCTTTGACAGATTGGGGTAGCTTGATGTACTGGCGTCTGTACCAACTAACTACTAAAACTAAAATATTACTCAAATGAAGTAACTGCACTCTTAAAACCCGCATGATTAAGTCCTCTAATGTGAATATGGGCGTTTGTCAGCATTCCACTCGTAACACAAGTAGCGAGCTGGTAAGTCTCTGATACCTAGGCTGGTTGGTTAGTCTCTTGGTATGGGGCTCGAAATGCGTCGTTATCCCTCCACCATTTCACCTCCCAAAGACAGTGACATATTCTAGCACTACTCATACTTTAGTGGAAGCCCTAACTCAGGCGAAGTATACAAATAATAGATTAAGACGCACCACGCTTGGGTACGCAATTTTAACTCCGCAAGGTATCAAAATATCCGGTCATACTTGTGGCCAGGAAGTTGGCTCTTACTCAGAACAGTACAGTTACATAGATAGCGAGGAGAAGGCGTGAGGCATTACGATGCCTGAAGCTTTCTTCTCCGGCCACATTTCCCAAATATGGATGGAGGAATTCGTTTACACTCAGTTCTTCAGATTTGGTTCTTTTGCATATCTTTTAGATGAAGTATGAAATAAAGTTCCATGTGCAGGAAACAATTATGTATTTATTAGAACACTATAGCATTTATATAGTTGCGTACATTAAGTATACCATAACGACAGCTTATTTAGAGCGCTCCATCAAAAGAGTCGTTCCATTCGGTTCGTCTACCTATCAAATATTAGTGTTAATCGATATTATTTTGATATTAAATAAATATGATCCAACTTACAATATGAATACAAATTTATTTCTATGAAATAAATATTTGGCTTCTATTGATATAACCCAACTGCTTCACGCCAATTTAAGGCAAACTCCATTGTTCAGCTATAGTATAGTAAGTATTACTTAATCCCGATGTGATCTTGAGGTAAACAAAAGTTATTCTTTCATGCTCCATATACAATTATTTCAATTGCTTAATCTATGAATTATGCTGCAATTTGGACTATGTAACAAAAACTTTGATAAATATTTATTAAAACAAACCTACAAATGAAACTTGTTTTTAGGTTATCTTAACTTAAAAAGTAGGTTATCTAAACCCAAAAAAGTAATTCAGAGTTTTTATTGTTTTTAATAAATATTTATCAAAGTATTTCCAAACTTGAGGTTTAAGAGAGCAGCGTTCATTCGCTCGAAGAGCAGCCCGACTGGGGAAGTACCTCCACCTTTTATAAGACATTCCTTAATAATAACATTAACAATTTAATCTTGTGTTTCTGAGTGTGGAGTAAGGTCGCCAGAGCGCATCGGGGTGTCCATGGGCGGCGGTGATCACTTACCATCAGGTAAACCACTTGCACGTTTGTCGACCGCTGACATAAAAAAAAAATCATAAATTTAGCGATTTGTACAATAGGTCATGGAGGAACCAGAGGCTTTGTTCGGAAACCACGAATGCGATCAGTAGACAAATGGGCAAAACTATAATTGGGAAACGTACTTAGATCAGGCCAAGGAATTCGCAATAATCGCTAGTATATTACAAATGTGTAAGTACTTGGACAAAAAACAAGTAAATTACTATGACTTTGGGCTTGTCACGTAGTTACAGGGCTCAGTGTAATGTATTATGGATCCTTGAACAAAGGCCGCAGTAGAAAGCGCCTCAACCTTCTGCGAGATAGACCAATGACCTGATGAAAATTGTTAACAAAAGACACCTTAGATAAATTGCGAGCTGCTTTTTATTTAGTACTAGCTGTGCCCGCGACTTCGTCCGCGTGTTAATTAGTTTATTTCGTTTTTCTTGTAAAATAAAATACTTTTTCTGAAATAAAAGTAGCCTAAGTTACTCCTTATTACATCAGCTACCTTCCAATAAAAGTCCCGTCAAAATCGGTCCAGCAATTTCAGAGATTAGCCGGAACAAACAGACAGACAGACAGACAAAAATTGTAAAAAAAATATTTTGGGGTATGTACCGTATTTATATTCATATTTATGTAGTAAAAACCGGTTATTTCAATATTACAAACAGACACTCCAATTTTATTTATTTGTATAGATAGGTTACCTGTTTTAGACAGGGTGCAAACTTAATCGAGTTTCAAGTTCTTTTATTTTTGTAACATAGATCCTCTTATAAATATAATATCCTGGGACATTATTTAGACCAGTCCATCTGATCCGAAACTAAACCGAGCTTATACTATAGAAACCAGATAACTGATATACTACACATACTACTTTTCTTTTGTAAATACATACCTATCAAACATAAGCCCTGTTAGGGCGTTACCATGACAACCATTATGACGTATAATGCTCAGCAAAAGCCTCCTCAAAGGATCTCCACAATGAATTTGTGTCAATCATTTGGAGGGATATGCCATAATCGCTACGCTTGGCAGACGGGTTGGCGATCGCAGTATGATAGTCAAAGTATACAGAAAGACCTATGATAAAGGTACCTAATTATTTACTAGACTTCTAGAGGGAGCTATTGATAAATATAATTGATTTGTTTCGTTTTTTGTTTGATTGACAAAATTAAAGTACTTATATATTTCTAATATAGATAAATAACATATTTCTAAATACATACCTTTTTTTTTTTTTTTTGGTAAGGCAGGGGGAATGCCTTCGCATGCCACCCGCAAAAAGTGTCTGCGGGTGGGTATGTCGGAGTTGCACCGACTAAACCTACCTGCCGTGGACTTCTTTTGGCGCCTGATGGGGGAGTCCCGGGAACGCGGGTATGCTGCTCCGGTACCCCCCTTTTGCGCCATGTCCCAGATGGTCGGGACACGTACCCTGGGAGGGCTTCTTTAGATTGCCCTCCCCTATTGCCGACTCCTGCCAGTACGGCACAGCGACTGCGGCACAAACAGATCGCTGTCATCCCGGAGCCGCTTGTACGTGGCGGCAGTTGAGGACACTTCTCATACTGCCACCGCGGCCCCGAGGGGAGTTGGGCTAACGGCTGCCACCGCCACCCCGACGCCTCCTCCGCCTACGAGCGGGATCGGCTCGTTCCCGATCCCGTTCGGCGGCCTTCTTCTG
Organism: Pseudoips prasinana; assembly: GCA_951640165.1. Lineage (NCBI taxonomy): Eukaryota > Metazoa > Arthropoda > Insecta > Lepidoptera > Nolidae > Pseudoips > Pseudoips prasinana. The sequence continues at coordinate 17,494,645 of OX621251.1, forward strand.
CAGCAAAACTGCCTCACAGAAGGAGACCACGGCGTCCCATTTGGTGGAGTCGCCAGCCAGCATCGCATACACGACTGCTGGCGGCGAAAGATCCCGTCCGATCTCAGCGACCAGGACTCGTCTCTCGGACTCCCAGGCCGGGCACTCCTCCAGCGTATGCTGGGCAGAGTCCAGGTCGCTCCCGCAATGGTGACAATGTGTCGTCACTTCTCGGCCGATCCGGCACAGATACTCACCGAAACACCCGTGTCCGGTGAGTATCTGAGTCAGTCTGTAGGTGACGTAACCGCCCTTCCTTCCCACCCAGGCCTCGAGGTGAGGCAGGATAGCACCGACGGCACGTTGGCGCGCGTTCAGGCGCAACTCAAGCCGTGCGCGCCACTGTGTTAGTACGCGCCGGTGTGCATCCCGCCTATAGGCAACGAGTGTCTGGTCTGGCGCCTCACCGCTCTCCCGGCGGACGCGGATCTCGGTGTAAACCGTCGCGTCGACTGCCGCCAGGAGATCAAACGGCGGGAGGCGCGCCAGGAGTGTCGCCGCCTCAAAGGATACCGTCCGGTATCCTCGTGCGATCCGTATGGCCACCACACGCTGCAGGCTATTCAAAATAGCTCTGCAGCGGGAGGCGCCCGTCAGGCGTTCAGACCAGACGGGCGCCCCATAAAGGACCATGGATCGCACGACACCTCCGTAGAGGTGGCGAACTTCTTCCCTGGGACCCCCGAGGTTCGGCAAAAGCCGGTGTAGCGCACCGGTTACCCGGCGCACTCGGGGGGCCAGACGCTCGAAATGCTCCTCGAAGCCCCATCGGCTGTCTAGGGTGAGGCCCAGGTACTTCATGTACCGCCCCACCCTGACCTCTGCGTCACCTACACGCATCGACATACTGGGTGGTTCCACCCTACGGCGTAAGCCGTGGAACCATAGCGCCTCCGTCTTGTGAGGCGCTACCCGAAGGCCCAGTCTCAAAATGGCCGCGACGACACACGCAACTCCGAGTTCGGCGAGCCGTACCGCCCGCTGGAAACTTACCTCCCGTGCTATGACGAGCGTGTCGTCCGCTTAGCAGACGACGCTCACTCCGGGAGGGAGGCTTATCCGCAGGACCGCATCATACGCAAGGCTCCATAGCAGAGGTCCCAACACGGACCCCTGAGGAACCCCGCAGGAGAGCTCCCTCTGGATCTCAATCCCGTTCCGACCGACGAATTTGATCGTCCTGTCGCGCAAATATGCCCCGACTATACCACGGAGATAGGGAGGCACGTTATGATGGACCAGTGCCTCCCGTATCGCCCGCCAGGGGACGGAGTTGAAGGCGTTGACGATGTCTAAACTCACCGCCAACGCCACCCCCCCGCCCGAACGGCGGGCTCCGACAGGGCGCGGACGCGATTAATCGCGTCCAGCGTCGAACGACCCTGCCGGAAACCGAACTGGTTGTCCGATAAGTCGGGGCCAATGCGCGACAGATGCTCGCTGAGACGGGCGGCTATCACACGCTCAAAGAGCTTACCCGCCTCGTCCAGCAAGCAAATTGGTCGGAACGCCGAGGGAGAATCGGCGGTCCTGCCCGGCTTGTGCAATAGCACCAGCCTTGCCTCTTTCCAGCAGGTGGGGAACACGGCACTACGGAGGCAGCTGGTGAACAGTTGCCTCATCCGGTCCCCCAGGACTGCCAGGGCGCAAACCCACGCCCTGCCTGGTATCCCATCCGGGCCTTCTAAATACATACCTAGATATTAAGTGAGAGTTGATATGATTGACCGCATTTACCACAAAATGGCTTGGAATGTGAGTGGCAGAGTCAAAGAGTCGTTTGGACGCTAGGTAGGTATCGAATCCACGACCTCTGGCTTAGCAGTCGGGGTCACTCACTGCCAGACCAATAGACCAATCAGTCAGAAATAAGTAATAAAAATTGTAATTTCTATTAAAAAAAAAAAATTTAAAAATAATAGAAAAAAAATAGAAATCTTATTATTCATTGATTTGCCATTATCGTCGAAATCTCTTTTAGTATGTCATAGGTTTAGCCATTCAGGAATGTATGACGCCTCGATTTAAATATATCATAATGACCATTAAAGTCTTTTTATAGACTTTTATTATAAATTTTCATTGCCACAGTCGTAAGCCCTGGGTAGACTATTATATAATATCTTAAGAGATTATTCACACACGGTCATCTGATCCCAAACTAAGCAGAGTTTGTACTATGGAAACCTGATAACGGATCATATACTACTTTTTTCCATTTGTAAATATATACTTATATAGATGGACACCCAGACTCGGGACAAACAGACATGTTCATGAACACAAATATCTGTCCTGGGTGGGAATCGAACACACGACCTGCGGCGTGCAAAGCAAGCATTTACTAATCACGCCACAGGCCCATCTATAGTTAAATTACAAGATGGAAGAGCTAGTTTATCCTTGTTTATTAAGTTACAATATTGCGTATAATAGTTCTTTATAATCGTGTATGTTTATCTTATTCTAATATAATATCGAACCATGCCGATTTAACAATGTGTTAATCTTTCTTTGTCCCGTGGATAATGGATGATAAACTCAAAAACAACAGTGCATGCCGCCCAGTAGTGTCCGACATTTTTTTTTTTTAACATTGGGAAATCCTTTATGGATCGTCCCGTCGCTGGGAAGCGACGGGGTATGTCGGACTCCCAGCCAGATGGTAGGGCTGGGTTTACCGACTAAAACCCCACGGTGTTCCTCAGCCACCTTTAGTCCAGACCACGGGATTCGCTCGCGCATTCACCGCAGCCTGGACAGGTGCTGGCCCACTTTTCAGTGAGCCTCACTTCTGTTGGGGACATCCATGCCCCCCTTTTCAAGAGAGGCGCGCGCGTAACACGGCGCGCCACTGTATCGGGCCTATTCTGGTCGGATGGTGGACTGCCCCATGTCCACCATCCGCAGTCCAGGCATCCGCAGTCCAGGCATTCTCGCTCGCAACCATGAATTCGGTCACCGTTGCAAGCGAGATGTCAACCGCACCCATTGCAGCACCGAGAACACGGCGCTGTGTCTCCCAAGCTGGGCATTCCACCAATGTGTGAAGCGCCGTGTCAACGGGGCCACCACAATGGTGACAACCAGGCGTCTCTTCTCGGCCTATACGATGCAGGTACTTTCCGAAGCAAGTGTCCGACATGCATTAACCACAGTTGTCAGACATCATAATCATGTCGTCATCAGTCACAACCAGGACCGAAACTTTAACCGACTTACCTATCTATAGATTGACCGCGTGCATAGGTGCTTTACTTCGTTGATCACACACATACACACAAACCAGTGAGTGCAACTAACTATGAGTGCATCATTTGCGTTAACACAAAGATTTGTTACATAGTTAAGGGACTACCCTACTACCATCAAAACCTCTATGTTAAAGGCTCTGGAACCTAGTATATAACCATTTTGGTAAGTCTGGGTTTTGCGTTCACATGGCTAGTGCTTGATTGATTTTGGGATAGACGGGATGCCGATCCCAAAAGAAATGTAAAAAAGACAAGGCAGAAATTCTGTATGTCAATATAAATTTAAAATTATTCAGGACACTTCTATCTGATCCCAAACTAGTGCAACCAGACAACTGAAACACATATTGTAGTGAGCCAGGAGACTGGAAATAGAACCTTTATTGAAGTCGAAAGTGACAGTTGGTGCAACGCTAAGATCACGGAACACACAAATACTTAGAGGCCTGGCGACAAGCACTACGTCTGAGTTCACACGTGGTGCATACACAGAGTCCCCGGGAAGAGCACTGTGCGAATGTCCCGACGTACACAGTACACCTCTCACTAACACTCATCACTTGCACTTAACATTGGGAACTGTTCACTTTCACTTCTTCCTCTTGATTCACCATCGTTTTCGTTTGAATTAGCAGTAACTGTCCTGTTTCGATATACAGCTTATTTACCCCTAAATTGTTTTAAAATTTAAACAATCCGAACTTTCACCAATATCCTGATTAATTGAAATACTTCTGTTCTTGGCTTCACCTACCTTTTTCTTTTCTGTCAGGAAATGTGTACCATCTCTTTCTTTTAATTCTAGAACCAAGTAAATTGCACATGTCATTGTTACATGAATTTTGTATGTCTTTTTATCAGCTATCCTTTATTTCTAGAATTAACTAGAACATTCTCGAAATGTTAAAAAAGCCACAAAATACCTTTACTGATACCCCGAACGTTACAAATCTAAATACATACAGGTTATACATAATTTACACTGCCCGACGCTGAACAAATAATCATTTATCCTGGGTGGGAATCTGACCCTCACCCTATGGCTAAGTAGATTATTAGTAGCTAATAGGATTATTTTGTCAATAACATTGTTTTGGCGCACGCCAGTACGCATTAGATAATAATATGTGTATAGAACGGGAAAGGTTTGTTTTCTGTTTGATGCTGTAGTTTAGTATGCAAAACTGCGGTATACTTGCTTATGTAGTTTACTTTCTCGATTATACTAGCAGTACAGACGCCAGCACATCCAGCTACCCAAATCTGTCAAATATCTTTTATAGATTTTCAACTTTATCACATAAGCATAAGGTTCACTTTCAATTGGGGAAATTTGACAGATTGGGGTAGCTTGATGTGCTAGCGTCTGTACATTATATAGCAACGCCCCCCTAGCGGAAACTTCAATGAACTTAAAATGTCTATACTAAAAAACGGTAAGTTTCATCGAGTAAGTAAACTACATGGATTCATGGTAAAGGTTAGAAATCATTAGTTGGGCCGTAATCTTGATGACTCTTAAAAATAACTATTAAGGCTTGTATATCTTTGATGAAAACGTACATGACGCCCTATTCTTTTTTTGAGAAGGCAGGAGGAATGTCTACGCATGCCACCCGCAAAAAGTGTCTGCGGGTGGGTATGTCGGACTCGCACCGACGAAACCTATCCTGTCGTTGACTTCTCTTGGCGCCTGATGGGGGGAGCCCCGAGAACGTGGGTATGCTGCTGCGTTGCCCCCCTTTTGCGCCACGTCCCAGATAGTCAGGACACGTACGTAGGAGAAGGCAATAGGGGAGGGCAATGGATTGCCCTCCCCTATTGCCTTCTCCTGCCAGTCCGGCACAGCGACTGTGCCCTAAACAGATCGCTGTCTTCCCAGAGCATTTCGGCAGTTTCCTAATTTTTTTGGCTATGCAAAAACGATAAGTTTTATCGAGTAAGTAAACTATATAGAGTCGTGGTAGAGATACAGGTACAGAAATCATTAGGAAGACCGTATTCTTGATGGATCTTGAAAAATAACTATTTAAGCTCGAATATCTGATATAAATGTGCATGACACCCTATACTACTTAAATAAATTACGACATCTTTACCTTTTTTACTATTTTATTATTTGTTTCAGTGAGATTTATGAGAGAATAAAATATCTAGAACGATTCGGAGGACGAAATTAAAGTACATTTAAGAGGCCTCCCCGACTAGGTTTACATAAATAATATTATTTATTGTGTAGTTCGTACATACGATCGTACATACGCCAGCACATCCAGCTACCCCAATCTGTCAAATTTCTTTTATAGATTTTCAACTTTATCACATAAGCATAAGGTTCACTTGCAATTGGGGAAATTTGACAGATTGGGGTAGCTGATGTGCTGGCGTCTGTACCGTAATGTAGGTACCAATTCGTTTTATTACGTCTCAATTCGGTTGGAACATTTGGAACTTGACAGTGACGTAAACCACCGTTGCTGCTTACGTTATGAAGAGTATCATCATAACAGCATAAAGACGTTCCCTGCTGGATAAAGATATCCACAGTTGCCAGTCTTGCCTTATCTGCATCCCTCACAAGACCATCGGTCTATCTTACAGGGACCACACTGCGTATTTCGGCAGAATAACAATGAATAGAATAATACCTATATATTTTATGTAAGTCGTAGGTAATGAATAAAGCGAGAATAATTGTTAAGGTTAAATAAGATTTCTACGTAAAGAACATTTAATTACATCATAGTCATGAATTTACGGCACAACATAAATTTAAGCGATACCCTAACTGGTCATTTGACGGGCCGGTAGACGCGGTTGGTAAATGCTTGCCTTCCACGCCGCAGGTCGTGATTTCGATTTCCACCCAGGGCATACATATATTTGTATGCATGAAGATGTCTGTTTGGCCTGAGTATGAGTGTAATTATCTATACATTTGTATAAGTATGCATTTACAAAAGACAAGTAGTTTATCAGTTATCTGGCTCCCATAGTACAAGCTCTGCTTAGTTTGGGATCAGATGGCCGTGTGTGAATAAGATCCCATGATATTATACTCCTTTGCAACAGTATATATGAGTAAAACTAATTTGGCTCAGTACGCTTATTTTCATCGCCATCGCCCTAATAGCTGTCTCCGAGCCAGTTTACCGTAGGTAGTAACAATATTATTATAGAGAATCTTTGTAAGTAACATCTATTTCCTATTATATTTTTTAGATTCTTTTTTTTTTAATTTTGTCGTGTTAATCTACATGATGACAGTTTCATAGACACGCTTAAGTTTCCTACACTGTAATATGTTACACCTTGTATATCTATTTAAATTCTAATTTTTATAACATAAATCAAAGCAAATCTTATGCAAAGATTTTTTCAAGAGAAATAAATGGGTAAGTACTCACTTAATTGCAAAAAAATTATTGAACAAGAATATAGCGCCTGATAAATAAGTTATGTTAATTTGCTGACAGAAAACATCTTGCCTTTAGTTAAAATTATATTAAACATGTATAATAAACAAAACATAAAATATCGCATATCAATTAATGTTAGTGCAGATAAGGCATAGACAAGGATAGAAGTTGTGATCATACCACCGCTCAGACACAGGCTTTGAGCGGTGTAAGCTGTTCTGTCGTGCCTTTGCGTTCCGAGAAGTTGTGGGTATGATTCCTGCAACAAACATCTTTGTATAAAAACCTATGTAGGAGTCGATTAGTTGAGTATACCGTTTGTGTCTCGAAAAACATGTTAAGTCGTCAGTCCTAGTAGTTATGAAAATATCTATGGAAATCGCTTTAGGTAATCAACAGCCTAATAAAATCTGACACATGGTCTATTTTAGTTACTGGTTCTTGTAGGGGTATTGGTTACGTTATTATGATAAAGATCATAAGAACTCCTGAACAGGAAAGACCGCAACGCGCTGGCGTACGTATTGGCTATTGTAACCGGGTTAGGTGAGTATGCTTACTACCTACGTACAGAGATTATATTTACATACATACATAGACTCACGCCTGTTTCCCAGAGGAGTAGTCAGAGACAACGGACTTCCATTTGTTACGATCCTTGCATACCTCTTTCGCTTCGTTTACTGACATAATATTATATTTAGATTATCATTAACTCAATATAAGTCCCCTTTTTTAGAATAAAACTGTAAAAATAGAGCATCAAACTTAGCAATTCTGAATATATGTGTCCCAGACAATATCGTTACCTGGACTACAAACATGCAATCAATCCAATATTTTCTATTATTATATTTTTTAGCGTGAGTTATACGCACGTTACATATTCTTGAATAGTTTAGAAATAAAATATTTGTAGTAATACTCGTAGGTAAATTGATTCTACATCAAGTGTGTCGTTCTATGTCATTGTGATAGAGTTCGGTAACGAAACACCATTGTACTATCATTTTTGATCCATTGTTGATTGTTGCGTCATTCAAGTCTATTGAATACTTTTTTTGCTGTGCATTGGAATGGAAATGGCGTTGCTCTCAGGGCTCTACCGGCTAAGCCGCCGAACATCGATTTCTTAAATTGCGTTCAAATAAATTAAGGTTTAAAATGATTTCATCAATCGTTAAATCGGCTTCTATGAGCACATGTCATAAATGGTCCGGAATCGATTGTCAACATTGAAGCCGATTTAACGATTGATTAAGTAATTTTTAACCTTTATTTATTTGAACGCCATTTAAGAAATATATGTTCGGCGACGTAGCCGGTAGAGCGCCTGGTTAAGCTATTATTTGAAAAAGAAGAACCTATCCATGATATTTGCATCATTAGAGTTAGATAAAAAAGAAATCACGAGAAAATAAATCTATTTTTATGGAAGCGAATGGTATAACTCAAAGGCGAGGGTTTTAATCGGTTTGGTAAATGCACTTTCTTATGTGATATAGTTATATAGGACATGTACGATAACCTGTGATAAGCTAGCTAGGCGTATGACTCGAGTGGTGAAGATGTGGATAATTTGTGACGAATGTAGCTAGCCAGATAGTTCCATATTGTGTGAGCAGGTGAATCATACGTAAGAAAGAAAGAAAAACAAGAAAAGATACAAAATTAATTCAACAAAGATACACATAAATGAAAATAAAATTGATAAAGAGAGAAATTGATCAAAAAGAAGACAAATTATTATTTTATATTTCTTCTGTATGCTCTGCCGAAGAGTCACTATATTTTAGGACGCTAACACTGCTGGTATGCAAAACAGTATCTACCGATTACGCGACATCTTGTTCATGTAAGTGCAGTCTTTGCACGTTTATAATCCTTTTTTAATTCTAATTAATTAGCGGTTTTTTGTTTTTAATTAACTAACGGTTGTTGTGCTTGACTGGCGGCGACGAATATGATTGCCCAATTTCATCTCGTGGAAAGCGTAGAAATCACCCCGAGCGAAAACTTACCAGAGAACGGAAACAGCGTCTCTCCGAGTGCTATGACCAACATACTGCATCTGCTGAGCGTGGAAATTATAGCATCCCCTCAAAGATGGAGACAGCTCCACTGTGGAAATCCTTGGGGAGGGATTAAGGTCGGTGTCCTGTCTAACCCGTAGCAGCTACTTATTAAGTCCCGTAGCCCTTGGGAATCAGTAACCAAGTTAATGATATAATGACTTTTATAGAGACGGTAGTAGAGACACCCGCTGAGTTTGTTTCGCTGGATCTTCTCAGTTGGAGGGCATTGGATCCAGTGATAGCATTACATTGCGACCGTCGTTATAAGCACAAGGTACGCCATAATAATAATATTGAAGTCGTACCTTAATATAGACAGAACCATTCAGACAATATGTAGAAAGTACAATTTTAAATTTCGATAGCTAAATCTATACCTACATGATCTCTTTGACAACAACTTAATATAAGCTAGCTAAATATCATAACTGTTATAAAATAAATCGTATTTTAAATGTTTTTATACAATCCTTGTTCCTAAATATCTATACCTAGAAATAATTATAAATAAATTAAATAATGATTACAAACAATGTCTGACTCTTAACAAGCGCTTTTTTAAAGTCTACGTGAATATTTTTTTTTTTTATTGATAACCACATGTCGACTCGGATCTTCAGCTTGACGTGCTCCTGGCGAGCGCGGCAAACTGAAGAACTGCAAGTAGTCTTGTGACCAATCAGACCCCGAAAATAATATGTTTTTACAAAAATGTTATCCAGTTTGAAAATTGATTACCCGGCACAAAGCCCTGATGGAACCGCTTACGCCGCTTGGACACTGGTATCATGTAAAGTTTTAATACATTTTTTTAAGAGACAACGTCCGCTTAATGGAATCTAATTCCTGCGTCGCGGGGTACTTTACAAACATATAATAGACTGATACAAATTATATATATAGATTTTTTTTGTGAATTTAATTGATTATTATTTATTGATCTGACCAGAAATTTTATAATTGTTATTTTAACTAACTCTTGCTAATTTAACTGTAATTAACATTTTTATAGCAATAATTTTAAATTTTAAGGTTTTACTGTGTGTAATTTATTGATACATAATGACATTATTTTTAAATTATTTGTATTGTAAAATTTAATTGTGTAATTTATTTATGTGTGCAAATTCAGACATTAATTATTTTGTTTATGAATAAATGACTAAATGACTATTCTGACTCAGAAAAACTATTTATGGGTCACACAAATAGTTGTCCGGCGCGGGAATCGAACCCGGGATAAGAAGCGGCGAGGCGACTGATAGCCACTGCGCCACATGTGCAGTGAGACACACAATCAACGCGATTATTTTTGAATTCATTTCTTTTTTTACGAAGCTGATGTTATCCTGTACCTACATATAGTTTAAAGGTCTTCTATGGTAAACGTACTTCACCATAAGCGTACAGGTTCTCACATAGTAGTCTACGTATAGAATGACAAATGTGTATAACGGTACAGTTATGTTGAAGAGTCGAACAAAGACACATCGAGCATAATACAAAACCATGTTACTAATTTGCAAACTTTTTGTAACAGAACATAAATCATAATCATCAAAGAAAAAATCAGGTAAAAAAAACCAACCCAGAGAGTTACACACAGACCATTAGGATACCGTGCTATATACAAGAGCTATTTGTGTGAACTTTTCGGTATTAGAAATCAATGCTTTTTTGTTAAGTATGTCACCGCTCGCACTAGTTAAATTCATCCCTGTGTCGCGGGGTGGTACTTTACTTAACATAATCAACGGACACAAAGTACACCCAGACTCAGAACAGCTACTTATGGGTCACACAAATAGTTTTCCTGTGCGGGTATCGAACCCGGGACTTGAAGTGGTGAGGCGACTATCTTAACCTCTGCGTCCCACATGCAGTTTATATTACTTGTTATATATTATTCGACGGCCACCGTAGCCTAGTTGGTAGTGCTCCTGCCTACGAAGCTGGTGGTCCTGGGTTCGAATCCCGGTAAGTGCAAATATTTGTGTGATGAGCACGAATATTTGTTTCCGAGTCATGTATATAAGTATTTATCTATCTATATAAGTATGTATATCGTCGCCTGGTACCCATAGTACAAGCTTTGCTTAGTTTGGAGCTAGGATGATCTGTGTGACATTTTCCCTAGATATTATTATTATATTATTATTTTTATTATAATATGTTACAAGTTATAAATGAGAAATAATACGAACTGATGACAGAAACTGAATTAAAAAAAAGTTAATATTCATTAAATGTGTATTACTACAGCCTGGTACTGGCTACCAGGTGGTAGTACTGGTAAATAATATATCTTCATTTTTTTGCACCTTTGCTGGTGTGTTGGTCTAGTGGTTACTGACCCTGTTTGCTAAGCCAGAGGTCATGGGTTCGATTGGAACTAATCTTTTTGTATGAGTGTAATTCAATAGATATATAAGTATATAATCAGTTGTCTGGTTGCCATAGTACAGGCAAAGAAAAATTTCTCAGCATCAGCCCGAAGTCTGGGAGTTGGCGGTATTATACCTCTGTGCCTCGGAAAGCACGTAAAGCCGTCGGTCCTACAAGCTACAGAGATTAGCCATCTGCGCGGGACATTACCGGAAAGAGGTCACTTTCCGGTCGTGTCGCCTAGGCGTCCCATCGGATCATGAGAGTGATGGAATAGAAAGTGCTCCTGTGTTTGTGCACACACTTGAGTACTATAATATGTCCCGCGCAGATGGCTAATCTCTGTTGAGACGGCCAGTCTCTCTTCATTGCCATAGGTGTGTTAGTTGTCCCAAGATATTTATTTATTTATTTTAAACTGTGTGTTTTAAGCTTTACTTCACAAATAATGGAAACCCTAGTTCCCGTATGCCTTATTACTTACGGAAGGATGAAGATTATATTGTATACTTAACTAGTAAAAATTATCACGTTAATTATTAAAACAATGAAAAATCTGTACCTAGTACGTATGGTTCTTGCTCAGTCAGCTGCAGGGTTTTAATAATAACAACAACCATTACAATTTTTCTTTGTTGATTACTTGCGGATTTAATATCTGTAACGAACATTAGCAGCAGTGTATTAGTTTAAAAGCCGAAATGAGGTTAGACCTGCGTTCGTCCAAATGTAACAACATGCGTGTTTAGTAGAGGATATCCTAATTACCCGTGTGAGGACGTGATAAAATACAATACCTCTTCTCTTCAAGCTGGAATAAAACGTGAGTGTAAAACTTAACTATAGGTACCCACCTTTCTTGGTTGTAGGATGCCTGGTTGTGGATATATGAAAGCCAACACTTGCATTTTTCTGTCATAGACCCTGTCTGTATTGTTATCGTCATCACCATCATCGCCGCCGAAACACGTCCACTGCTTGATAAAGGCCTCTCCCAAAGATCACCACAAATTCCGTTCACGCTCACAAGATAATCTGTCCATCTTGTAGGGGGCCTGCCGACACTGCGTCTTCCAGTTCGTAGTCGCCAATCGTCGTATTGTTATACTTATTATAATTTTTAAATACACTAATAGTTATCATACATATATATAATCGTCCAACTATCTAAGAACATTCATATAATAATTACCATAATTATCTGATGGTTTTACCAAATGTGCAGTGTTTAGTTACTCGTAGTTACGTAAAAGGGTTACTTTTAAGTTAAGGGTACGGTTAAGGGTTTCTTCGTTTTCCATGAATTGTGTTCTGTGACCGATATACCTATGATATATGGAAGAGTTTCTTATTTTTATTTTAATAATTAAATATATACCTATGGAGAGATTGTCCATGACAGTCTACTGCCCATAACTTTTGTATAATATAAGTACCTATGATGAAATAGTCAAGGTTGCAATTCATAGAATCTTAAGTAAGTATACTCCAAAGAAACAAGTTCCGTGATGATATAAGTGACCTGCGTGCGATCAGTCGTAAAATGTGTTTGTAAATAAACGGACTTGTGGTAATTTAAGAAGTGAAACACGTAAACAATTGCAATGAACGATAAAAGTGATAAGAGCATAGAACTAACGGATGCAGGAAAAGTACGAAATGACACAGAAAAGAAAACAAAAGAGAAGGAAAAGTTATCTTTCGGAGAAATTATCAAAAAGTTCTTTGGATTCTTTACTGTTGAACCGTTCTTACTGTGTTATGTTTTACCAATTGCCATATCAGGATTAGCTGTCCAAAAATTGAATTTAGAGAAAGCATGTCGCGTTGATTTAAATATTTCAGCAGATATTTGTGAAAAAGCTGTCAATGGTGATATCAGTGAAAATGATACATTTGGAAATATGGTTCAAACGAATGCAACAATATTAGTAGCAGACATGACGGCCTGGCAGCATCCTCTGCAAAGTAGTTTGCCTGCAATTGTGATACTGAATGTTGGCGCGTGGAGTGACAAAACTGGTAACAGAAAAGCCTTAATGTTAATACCTGTGATTGGTGAAATTATATCATCGGCAGGTTTGCTGTTGGCGACATATTTCTTCATAGAATGGCCATTATGGGTGACCGCATTGATAGAAGCATTACCTTCAGCTCTGACAGGAGGATATGCCATAGCTTTGATGGGATCATACAGCTTAATTGCTGATATGACGTCAGTTGATTCACGCACATTCAGAATCGGTTTAGTTGGTATAATCGTGACACTTGGAGTTCCATTTGGTACATCTATAAGTGGGGTGTTGACAGAAGCAGTTGGTTATTATGGAATATTTGGCATCAATTTTGGGTTGTATATAATCGGCTTTATTTACACCTACTTGAGGATACAAAATGTAAGGACTACGAAATTAGAAGGTACTACAGGCGAAAATGTATTAGATTTTTTCCACCCACGAAATATATGGGATACGGTGTCATTAATTTTCATGTCTCGAGGGAGGCAGTTGGCGCAGATTATTTTGGTAATTTGCGCCCATATAATTATTATGGGTCCGGTTTTTGGTGAGTATTTCTGTATGTTTATTTATAGACGAGCCTGAAAATATGTGATTAATTCAGTAGCTTACCAAATTGCGATTGTAACTTCGAATCTTCGCTTGATAAAAATACCTTTAGTAAGAAATAATAATATCTTCTTGGTCGATTTTCGTTCATAGCTGCCAGTCTCAATGAAGACTAGCCATCTGAGCGGGCACTTGTTATAGTGCACATATGTGTGCCTAAACATAGATGCGCTCTTTACTTTCTCATTATCATGATCAGTTAATACGTGCTGACACAACTCAAAAGAGATCAGGTGCACGATCTATCGCGCAGTCCAAGTTATGGGAGTGAAAACGCCGCGAAATTTCAGACTTAGAGCTGAAATTTAGAAATTTTCTACATAGTATAATTGTAATATCGTATTTCACATGACCTCAAGGTTTTAACCTAAGACCTCACTAAATACAGGTTAACCGCTAAACGAATAAGGCAGTTGATAAAACATATATTTTGGTACTAAAAGTCGCAAGGTTACGATGACTCCGCGCGAGTGCATGTTTGTAACATTAAGACCCTAAAACGTATAGACTCATGGGTAATTTGAATTAGATTAAGTAAAGCCTTGGCTCTGTTTCATGTTTATCAAGTGGTCAAACATGTTAAAGTACCTAGAAAGATCATCTTAATTTATTTATACAAAATTTTAGGTAAATAGCGTACCTATGCACTTTTTACATGTTACAGTGTACAACGATTTAAAGAACGACCTATTCTTTTTATTTTTAGGTGAAGCCGCTGTATTTTTCCTGTACACTTTAACAAAATACAACATGAATGTTGTAGACTTCAGCTTTTTTAGTACATATTCAATACTGATGGGGATAGCAGGTACGACTTCAGCGTTTTTCCTTATTTAATTATATCTTAAGGAAAAGCTATATATAAAATAAAATAAAAAAGGTTTTTATTCACGTAGAGTTTAAAAAAGCGCTTGTAAATAGTCAGAATATCTTTGTAGTAATATATAAGTAATTAATCAATTTATAATTATTTCTAGGTAGGTACATATAGATATATAGGTACACGGATTGTATGAAAAAAATTACAAAAGATTTATTTTATTAACAAAATGTTAAAAAAAAACTGTTGATCGATTTTCATAAATCAAGCTCAAGATATTTGTGTAATAGTTTAAGTAGGCATACGCCGTGGACACTCGCAACACCAGAGGGGCGGCCAGTACGTTGCCGGCTATTGAGTAAGAAATAGGCTCGTTTCTTGAAGATTGACATGTCGTGCCAGATCAGAAATACCTCCGCAGTTGATTGATTCCACAGACTGGTAGTGCGTGGTAAAAGGTCACATAGAAACGCCACATTTCTCCGCAGGGCATGAGCATCACGCCAAACAGATTAAATGAACTATCTGGTAAATTTAAATCTATATATCTGTTTTGGAATAATTAGGGTTACTGAACAACTAAATTTGACTGTTTAAGTCAAATTTAGTTGTTCAGTATTGTTATAAGATTGTTAAAGAAATGTTTTTTTGTGATAATATAGTATAGATTGTATTGATTCAATTTGGATATTGAAGACTACATCCACATAACTTTCCTATTTCATCCTCTTTTTGTGTCGGGAGTTGAAAATATAGGCTTGTAAGGACGCAATGCCTATTGTTTTTTACACTAACAACAACACAAATGCAGAATAACATTTTAATAATTATAATATAATATACATAATGAAACTTAAATGGTCTGCAGTTTTTATTGACTAATATTTTAGATTGTCTTGAAAAATATTGTATTTAATTACAAATAAATTATATTATAAGTTTAATATTTTGGATATAATATTATTATATTTTCTGTTGCTCACCGGGACACAGACAGTATTTTTCAACTTATTACAAAACTTGCTAAAATGCCTTAAATTTAATAATCCGTGGTAATATAAAAATATAGTAAAATACTTGCAATATTTTACTATATAATAATTGCACTAACACTGACACTAAGAAATTATTTATGTTGCATTAAAGTTTTTCTTCTCGTCTCGTGCAGAGTTCACCGTAATTATTTCCTAGTTATAATTATAGTGAACAAAAAACATGGCGTTTTTCTACATTACGATAATTTTGTTAACAATGAATAAATATTCATGTGTTTTTTACTATACAGATGCATACATAATTACTATTTACAAACGACGTCAACTTTTATCGTAGAGAACCGCCTGGAACAAAATAGGACCATACCAAAACTATTCTTATTTTATAAATAAAACAATTATCAAAATCGGTTCAGAAATCACTGAGAAATCGAGTAACATAAAAAAGAACATACAGTCGACTCGATTACCTCTTCCTTTTCTTTTTTTAATTATGGCGATAAAATTTTTATTTCAGTACCTTTAAGAAAAATTCCAACACAAAAAAATCATAACTTTTTGTTTTTTTTAAGTTGTGTTGGAATTAACAAAAAGTAACATAATTAAGAAAAAGAAAAACTATTTAACATTTTTTAAATAAGTATTTTTTTTAAATGCCTATTTAAAAAGATGCCAAGCATTATGGTATTGTCGGAAATAATTAATAAGGCCCCTTATCATAATTTTCAGGATCAACAGTCGCAGTGACACTCTTCAGCAAGAAGTGGAAAATGCACGATAGTTTGCTTGGAATGATTGCCACAGCTTGCAAATCTATTTCAGGATATGTATATGGATCAGCGCCGACTCGACAGTGGCTTTATTCTGCGCCTGTGTTCGATTTCTTTGGCAATTCTGGTGCTATTGCCATCAGATCGCTTGGGACTAAAGTTGTTGACCAAGATAAAGTCGGTAAGTAAAGATTACTAATTATATTTCTATTTAATTTAAGATTATTTTTTTTAAATATATTTTTAGTAAATATATTTTTAGTAAATTTTAACGAATAATTAAATATTTACATATTTATGATATATTCAATACAACTATATAAGTAAAAATTAAAACTACATTATACCTACATAAATATAAAATAAACTAGATATAAACAGCGTCAAAATCTTAATCGTTGTCGGGAACGTACACACGGCTACGTATCAAGTTATATTTCCCAGAATAAGCTGATCTCGCGCTGTATAGTATTTCCATAGAAAGAGAGGTCAGCTTATATTGGATAAGTATAGCTTGATAGGTAGCCGTGTGTAACCAGAAGGCTGGCAGAAAGGGACGCTGCAACAATATAATAACATGTATTTTGTTGCAGCGTAAACACGGCTACATATCAAGCTATACATTTCCAATATAAGCTGACTTTTCATAATTTGGAAATCCTATACAACGCGAGATCAGCTTATACTGGAATTGTATAGCTTGATATGTAGCCACGTGTGCGTTTTTAAATAAAATACTACGTTTAGCAATATAATTAACATCAATCAAGCCTAGATTTGTAGGCGTCTAATAATTTTATTGATCATAATGATACGTCATAAATTTGTTTATAAGTCAATATCAATTTCGATAAACAAAGCAATTAAACACTTAGTAATGATGATAATAATAATTTAACGGATGTATTTAATTTTAAAATGTACAGGATGTAAGCTGAGGCGAATAAAAGCCTAAAAACGTATGATTTACTGCTGATAATAGAGTAGCCCTGCGTAGGAATCAGCAAATTCGGAAATTATTAATTACTGATTTACTTAAACAATTTACCAATAACAATTTAGTACCCTAAACCGGCGAGCATGTATGAAGAATATAATGTCAGTAAACGAAGCGAAAGAGATATGCAAGGATCGTGACAAATGGAAGTCCGTTGTCTCTGCCTACCCCTCTGGGAAACAGGCGTGAGTTACTTACATTATATGCTTAGACTGGTCGCTATTCCTCAAGTCCTCAACCAGAACTTTATTATTTAATACTAGGTACTTAATATAATGAGTGCCAGTGAGGCGATCGGCACACTGCCCCGCATGAGGCATCGCCTGAATGGTAGCATGCTTTAATGAAATAAATAATGAAGCTTCACAAATTAAATGATTTAGTTATTGGGGGATTAGAAAGACATCTCTAAATGCATTGTATTATGAAAATAAAAACTTGAGAGGTGTCAAGGGACACCCGGATGCAACGATTTTTTTTTATTATTATTTATTATGTACAAAAAACCTGTATGTACACTCAACAAAAATAATCGTCGCGACACCCCACTGTTCAATGCGAAATAGAAATGAAAATATCTGGCTAGCTTTCTATAAGAGAGAGAGAGACAGACAGAGAAACATGCGCACGCCGCACAGCTGCAAAAAGTGTCGTGACAACTTTTCGTAAGAATTTATTCCGTCTAGCCCCCTTTCACAACGCGCGATAAGGAACTTCGTTCCATAACTAAACACCTTTAAAAAAATTGGTTGAAGTTATTTAAAAAGTAACGTCAAAAAGAAGCAACTAATTTTTTTTTTTAATACTCAGATTTCCACAAAATTGTCTTATATCTAATATTTCCTTGACTTATGAAGAATCCTTGATTAACAAAAAATGGGAAACCTCAGAATCATTGCGTAGGCAGACAACTCAATCTAAGAAAAACTACAAAAACATTTTTAATGGAACCTCTTCAACTTCAAGGTGTGTGAGGTAACTTTACAAAATTGTTAGATACTATTAACCACAAAAGGTCGAGGAACCGGATTTCTACAGAACAGTAAGACAAGGTATCTCATAATAAGATGTTGTAAGAATTTTCTTGTAAATACCACGGTAACAAATATACCATGGAATTTCTTTAAATAATTAGTGGGACCTCAGTTTGGTAAAATATAAAACTTACGGTATATACGGTATTACTGTGCGGATGATATGGCATTTATAATAATAATAATGTCCTGCTAGTCGAATTTCGGCCACGGCGGCCAGTATCAATAGAAAATAGCCATCTGCACGAGACATATTATAGCGCACAAGTGTTTGCGTTAACACAGGGCCACTTTCTATTCCATCACTCTCATGATCCGATGGGACGCTGAGCGACACGACCGGCAAGGGGTCAGGCTCAGAACCGACGGCTTTACGTGCTATCCGAGGCTCTTCGGGCTGATGCTGAGAAGATTTTAATTTTACGGGAAAGTCCCAATATCACTCTTGGTCCGACCCGGGATTTGAACCCAGGACCTCGTTCTCTGCGGGTAAACAGCTACCGCTAGAACAACGTGGTATTTGCGTAAACCTCGTATAGTTCTTGCAGTATTCAAGCGCATGAATTACAGACGTATAGGTGGTCCTAGTAAAGGTGTTAATGAAAGTTAAAAAAAATGGCCTCATAAGCTAAGAACTTGATAAATTTATTTTTCAGATATATATCCATACTTATTTCAGTAATTTAGACCCAATTAATACCGTAGACACAAAAACATATTCGCTATATTAAAATCTCAGGAGTTACGTGATTTTGTATATTATTAGTATTTATATATACATATATTTCTAAGTTTAACTCTATGTAGTCATTGGTAACACAAATTTGTAGTTAAGTATAATGCAACGAACTAAGTCTGCCCGTAGTAATACTATGGCAATATATGTATAGACATATATTGCCATAGTATTACTACGGGGCGGGCATGAGGACTAAGGGTATAATTCTAACACCTTACACTTTGTGATTGTGACACCTCAATGCTTTGTTAGTTAATTTTTGATAAGATTAAGGGAAGGACTACTCATGCCACCTGCACTTACGGCCTTATACTGAATAAACCAAACATGCTGCGAACTTCTCTTGGCGCCTGAGATATTGTTGCTTCGGTACTACCGGTAATCCTGGAATATTATTACTTTAGCTATAATTTACCCAGGGCTACTTGCAAGTGGCGGCAGTAGATTCTACGTTACTTGGAGACATTTTTTAAAAGAAATAAGACTATTGGAACCTAACTGAAACCGAACTGAAAATAAAACCAAGTTTCAATTAGTTTTAGTGACATAAGATCTGTGACCTAGCCGGAATCAGATTCGACTGATTTTTTTTTATAAAAGATATACTTATATGAAAATCTCAATACTTTTTCATAGCGTGCAGTACCTACTTGTCGAGCAATCAAAGAACATCCTAAAAACTCTGAGGGAGGCTTAAAAATATTTATAAATCCATTTTTCTTGAACTCTTCTTTAACTTGGGTCCATATTGGCTTACCTAAAGTTCTTTACCCGTAATTGTTCTTCCTAATGATTTGTAATCCGAATAATAACTCTTCCTAAAATTTTTCATCCTAAAGTTTTCATTCATACTATTTGTAGTGCTACCGGCGATGTTCATAACACTCATGTTTCCAAAAGTTGTAATTAATAATATCATTAATGTATATATATTTAAACTCCTACTGTTTTTTTATTTTAACGCTCATGCTTTATCCTGAAACATAATTATGATAGTATCTAGCGCTCGGCGGCCGCTCCGGCGGCACGCTCGCTACGCTCGCTCACTTTCGCGCGCTAAATGGTCGCAGTTCTAACCTAAGCTAACCCAATATTTTTCATAAAATTACAAACCAACATATGAATTTGGATAATAGTGTAAAAGATGTTGAGAAAATATAGGAAAACAAATAAAAGTAAAATTGATGCTTATTGCTACTGACATTATGAAGTTGATTGCTTCGGAATTATAAACATTCGAGACAGAGTAGTTAGGAATTGTGATCGTATCACAATTCCTAACTACTCTGTCTCGAATGTTGTAAGGATGAAATTTTTTTTTCAATATCGGAGTTGAAAATTACGTGAACTCTGGCGTACCTCTTTAACTTTACTTAGAACAATCCTATTCAAAGCAGTTATTTAAAATGTAAAAAATTGGCACAATTTTAAAAACTTTTTATACCTTTTTTAATTGCCTTATATTAACTACATTCACAGACAGTCAAAATTCTCACCCATATTAAATTGTTATTTCCTGGTTTTCCGCTTAATAATACATTCAAGTAGAAAACTACATTATCTATCATATAGCGTCGGTCTTGGTACGGTTTTAAATTCTATTCAAAACAATTGAAGGGTAAATAAAGTTCATTCAATAATAATTGGATGCGGTAATTTTAATGCGATTTTTACCAAATCTACCCGCCTTACATAATATAAAAAAATATAATTTAATTTGCACTTATAATAATTGACTACATTTCATTTAACTAGGTATTAATAATACAAACCGTTAAACAAGCATTCAACTCAAAGACCCATGAAACTAAAAATACGCGTATTAAATAAAACTGGGAAGCTGAAATATGAAAATATTTTTCAACTTCCCATACAAAATGCATCGATGCCAATCGTTTTTCTTGTATGGGATATGTGTATTTTGCCGTTCAGTTTCAGTTTTAGAGGCAAATTTTATTAATCTCCGTATTTAAGTTATGCCTAGTTCATATATTTTTAATTTAATATCCTGGGACATTATACACACACGGCCATCAGATCCCATATTAAACAGAGCTTGTACCATGGAAAACAGATAACTGATATACTTTTATTTTGTAAATACATACTTATATAGATAATTACACCCATACTCTGGCGGCTACACTCAGACGGCTTTATGTGCACTCCGAGGCACGGGACTATTTATTCTGTGGCACGGGGGCGCAATTAACGCCAACTGCTCAATAGTGGGCTGACGGTATTACACCTCGGTGGAATATTCAACTTTACGGCACATTCTTACGTGATAAGAAACAAAAAATATAGAAAAGATAATACTGACATCTTAATTAAAAAAGTAGGAAACCACTAAAAGTATTATAAATTCTTCCACATAATTCATTTAATAATATGCTGGTAAATAAATCCTATGTGCATCAAACTCATTATTACCAGGAACTGTCGCTTCTTTAAGAGCATTTCAAATACTTTTAAAGTCTCATATAAACCTGGAATTCAGAGTTCATTCATTGCATGTCAGATTATGGGAGGAACTGGAAATGGAAAAATGCAAGTTCGGTGAGTAAAAACTAAATGATAATATATTTCTAACTCACATCAGTGCTGTTTTTTAACCTTCCAGGCGATCCATCATCCAATGTTTGCTCATAACGTAATCTAATTGAATCTTATTCACTTTAACATAAATTGCAAATTTACGAACGTAAATACGATTTCAAAATACACAATCAAATTCAACATTTCTTTATGACAACCGTTTTTAAGATTATTTATATCGAACCATTTGGAATGCATTCCGTATCGTATAAATAAATAATACTCAAAAAAACAGTCCGGGGTTTACTCTGACGTTAAGCTGGGAATGATACACACTGGCAGATCAAATTAATATACCTACATCCTCCGAATACCTGTTAGCAAGGGAATCCTCCTTGCTAACAGCCTCTCAGATGATGTAGGTGTTATATATCGGCTTTGTTTTAATATGATATGACCTTTCACATGCAACTGTCCGGCAAATTAAGTTCTGCAGCATATGCAGTGAAAACTAATAGGCTGACTGATGTTAACACAGCTAGAATGGTTTATTTCAGTTATTTTCATAGTGTAATGTCCTATGGAATTCTTCCCTGGGGTAGCTCTGCTGACATTAACACCATATTTATATTGCAAAAAAGAGCTGTAAGAGCTATCTATAATCTTGGCCCGAGAGTGTCTCTAAGAGAAAAGTTCAAAGAGGTTAACCTTCTAACTGTACCATCTCGGTATATATATGAAAACTTACTATATGCGCATAAAAATATCGATTCCTTCTGTAAAAAGAGCGATATACATAATGTAAATACTAGATATAAGAATAATCTCATATTGCATACTACCCGTCTCCACAAAATAAGTAACTCTTTTATGGGGCAACGTATAAGATTCTATAACAAACTTCCCAATGATATTAGAGAATTGTCTACGAATAAGTTTATAAGAATTATTAAAGCCAAATTGTGTAGCAGGGCATATTACAAAATTTCTGATTATTTAAGTGATAAAAGTGCTTGGGATTGAGTTGTTCTGAGTCAACACACATGATTGTAACTAATCTTAAGAATATTTTATTTAAAAAAAGGATTCCTACTGAGTTTTCTGGCAGTGTTTCTCAGTAGCTGCCACGTCATGCACTGCACGGTAGGGTAAAAAAATATGACGATTCCACATAAATGTAATTTTTTTACGGAATAAATGATTTTTGACTTTGAAAAAACTGTAAATATATCAGTCGGTCATGTTTCCAGTAAAAGCCGATACCGGATTTGGTAGAGGTGCTGGCATGATACCCAGCCACCGGAGGAGAAAATTTAAGATTTCCCATTTTCGAGATTTGCTTACAGACGCCAGCACATCAAGCTACCCCAATCTGTCAAATTTCCCAAAAATCTATAAAATAAATTCGACAGATTGGGGTAGTGGATTTGCTTCTGGAGTCTGTACATACAAACGAATTGTTTTTTTTTCTTCTTGGATACGGCTACAAAGACCATTTAAACTTGTAATTAGACTATCTAATCAACATTGTTAACGAGTATTAATATTAATACCTTTGGTCATAGGCTGACTGTCAGCTTATGACCGTGATCAATGCAACTTGGTCGTAACGTCACGAAAATAATAAAGCTTAGTCCCGTTATGTTGTATAATTATGATACGCGAAAGTTTAAAAGACAGTTCTCGCAAATAGTTGCCCGAAATAGAGGTCGGATCTACAAAGTAGATGGATGGTATATAATAATAATGTCCTTCTAGTCGATTTCGGCCACAGCGGCCAGTCTCAATAGAGATTAGCCATCTGCGCGGGACATATTATAGTGCACAAGTGTGTGCGCAAACACAGGGGCACTCCATCACACTCATTATGTGATCCGATGGGAAGCCTAGCGACACGACCGGAAAGAGGCCAGGTACAAGACAGACGGCTTTACGTGCTGTCCGAGGCACAGGGGTGTTATACCGCCAACTCCCAGACTTCGGTTTGTTACTGAGAAATGTTCTTAACAGAAAAATCCCAGACATCACTTTTTGGCCCGACCCGGGATTTGAACCCAGGACCTCATTATCTACAGTTGAACACGCTACCGCTAGACCAGCGAGGCAATCAAATGGATGATATAGACGTGATTACTGAAACCATGACGCCATCAAAATTATTATGCAATCAAATTTGTAAAGCCTTGGTACTTTAACACTCATTTACATTTAAGAAAACCCGACGCTATGAGTTAACCTGAGATACCTACATGTAATGGTTTCTATTACCGGTATAATAAAGGTTACCACAGGTTTTACAGTTAATTCATCAAGACCGCAAGCTTAATTAAATCTTCTTAGTATTTTTTTTGTGCGTAGATACTTTGATGACTCACCAATCTTTCTATACCCCCTAAAAGGGAAGCAATAGATTCAGCATGTGTTTGTGACATACTTATAACATATCTTAAGTAATTACTATAGATCGGACTAGGTAGAGCGATTTTTAGTACTTACGACATGTTTTAATAGACATGCCTGGGATCCCAGGATTCAATGGGATTTACATTAGAAATAGAAATAAAAATTATGCCTAAACTTACGTGAAAAAGGTTTATAAGTTAGGTAATTTTTTTAAATAGATAATGGCAGTCGAAATTGTAATAAATTTTATTGATGCAATCTTTATTTAGTCACAAAGTATGCACTACTACAATTGAGAATTCCTGGAATACCGGTGTCCATGTGTTATATTAATCTCGTCGTATTAATATGTCCATATTATATACATTTAGAGTCTCTTTCCCTAAATAGCTCTATCTACTCCGATAATAAAATAAAACGAAAAAAAAAAAAAAAAAAAGGTTTTTATTCACTTATACTTTAAAAAAGCGCTTGTAAATAGTCAGAACATGTTTGTAGTAATATAGTTAAGTATACATAATTATTTCTAGTTACATATATATATTAAGTAAACGATATGTTAAAAAAAATATTTCACAATAGTAATGATATTTAGCTACCTTGTATTAAGTTATGTTAAAGAGATTACGATTATGTGTTTCGACCGATCTCTAGCAATTACGTAAGATATGTCATAAATGAGATTAACCAATTACTCAATCTCCGGTGAGATTGGTCATCTTAGCCGAAATTGGGCTAGTATATTAATATACATAGAATTATTTTTCATCGTTAAGGAATGTGTACATTAAGCTTAGTATCATTTCTTATCAAACCGCAGAATGAACATTAGTGCTAATGTAACTAGCTTCGCAAAACAACTATTTATTTAAATTAGTGTTTCAGTTTATTATCTAAGTAAAATGTAATTATTTTAGAGAAATGTGGATTCTTATAAATCACATTTCTACTTTGATATTTTAATAAACTAGTTTTAAAACTAAACTTTGGTTAGTTATAACTAAAATTTGTTTTAAAATTAGTTAATTAAGTTAAGAAGCATTTTTCATTAATACAAAACAAAACTCACTGAACCATTTGTTTATTAGACCGTAAAACTCGTTTCAGGTAAAATTTGTTCGCTCATCGGCTTTGTGGAGACGCTCATACCTGTCATATACATTCCTCTATACAGCAAATATTTCTCGAACACTGTGGAATATCTTCCTGGAGCGGTGTATTTACTTGGAGGAACAATGACAATACCAGCATTCTTTATATTTGTGTGAGTATGACTTTTTAGTTTTTCTCGTACAAAAAACGATACTTTATAAAAGAACCACAACTCAATGAAAACCTCTTGACTTTAACAGCGCCCTGACTCATAGTCCCTATAAGGCTTTTGCATAGATTCATAAAACTACCTGTTGAAAGCCTTGTTCGTGCCACTTTGGTCTTACAACGCTTGGCTGGACCACTGTCCGTAAGTCATCGGTGATGTCAAGCAACTAGGCTCGCAGTAAGTCCATAAATGGATGACTGCCAAAGTGGTTTAATTTCTGAGCATCTCCGTGCTTCTGAGGGCACGTTAAGCTGTCGGTCCCGGTTATAGCCATTAGGCAACAGTCGTTAAGACATGACAGAAGCCTACTTGGCGCCTTGAACGTACATATAATAAGTAAGTTAGTAGTTAGCCTATAAATAGTTAATACAGAGGCCCTACCTACTGCTGGTTCCTCTTAAGGTGTAGTCATGTTCTACTCTTCGTGCGAAAACTTGGATAATGATTTTCTATCATAACACGACCACACCAAAATTTTGAGGCTAGTTATACTAAATGAATGGCAAGATAAGTAGATGGAATTAACTAATTAAGAATCGCGAATTACATCAATTCTTTCCGGGTGATTAAATTAAACTTGACTTATGTATCTATAGACCACTGTGTGGCACTATTTCGTACCGGACACGGAATTTTTAGGTAAATTGTACAGTTTCAAAGTAAAATCTTCACCAATCTGTCTTTGCTCAACGTCCTATTGCGAATATGAACAATCTACATTAGGAGTGTAATCTCTGGCATAACGAACGTGATATTACAAACGTCAAATAGCTTGTGTCAAAAATCTGGAGTAGTTTGTTATACAAATCTTTTAGCAACCGGAACTACTTCCGTGTGTAAGCACACCTATTACTGGAATCAAATATAACATCTCAATTGATAGTACCCTTAAAATTGTATTTTACTCCTTTTTTTCGATATAATTCGTTGCGGCATCTACGATAGTTGCAGTGATTCCTCGGGAGGTGCCAAGGTTTCACCGGTCAGTGGATTTACATTGTGTGCCACTGTTGATACTAGCTTACAGGAGTTACTAGTTCCTAGTTATAAGTCTCCAGAGGACAGGGCTATTTCCAAAAGAATTAACAACAAAAATGTTAATAATTATATCAAAAAGGTTCACGAGGTTACCTCCATATGATATGTGAACTCAACAATAATTGTCCCGATAGTCGTTTCCGCAAACGTTCTCGCAAAGAGCCCCGACCAACATCTTAAGAGGCTCTCGCTGTATCACTGGGTCAAGGGCTATATACAAAAGGCGGCTATTATGAGAACGTCACGCATCGGAGGAGGTTCCTTACTCTGTCCCCGCAACCACCACTCTATTTTTAGCATATTTATTTATATGTTATTGTATAATCATATTTAATTACGTAGTTATAATTTTATAATTATAAAAATGTAAAAAATAAGAATTTAAATGATGTAGAATAATAATAACATCCTGGGACATTTTTCGCCACTAACAATCTAAGCAGAGCTTGTACTATGGAAACACGATAATAATAATATTATAATATTTTCTGGGACATTATTCACACACGGCCCTCTGATCCGAAACTAAGCAGAGCTTATATACCACAGAATAAAAAGTACTTACGCTTAGTCTATGGAAACCATCTGGTTTCCATAGTATAACCTGTATCCATAATAAATCTGATATAATACATATATTACTTTTCTTTTGTAGTTGCAAATTTATATACCCCTAGACAATTGCACCCAGATTTAGGACAATGAGACATGTTCGCACGCATATATCTGTACTGTGTAGGAATCAAACCGACGACGACCTGTGGCTTGAAAGGCAAATTCTTACCACGCCAACTGGCCACAAGCCACTTGTTCGATTTTCTAGTTATTTCTATTAACAATAAAGTTGGGCAAGAAATATTTGGGCTATTTTAAATTTAATATTAACTACGTAAATATAAGCTTATACCGCTGTGACAGACGGCCAGACGGATGGGCCGAGCCATACCATATGTAGGTATTTATTTTGTCTACTTAAGTACGGAGCCCTAATTACAACCTGATTGTTATTCTTAGAAAAAAATCAATGAGAGGTCGAGGTCATTTTACAATCACGTAATCAATGAATATGTGTGCATGACGGAATTTAAATGCTGGCTCTGTGGTTTAGTAAAAACTAGTTACTACCTACTAGAGAATTTGGTACTGTAGCTTTGACCAATTTTAATAGTGTGCCCGCGGTTTCACCCGCGTTAAACTGAATAAATTAAAGCTTATGTGTTTTCGGATATGGCTATATTACTACGAAGTTTCATCAAAATCCGTTTCGTAGTTTTTACGTGAAAGAATAACAAACATACATACACCCATACATCCATACTCACAATCTTTTGCATTTATAATATTAGAAGGATAAAGGATATGCTATATTTTAAGGGTTTGTGTTTGTGGTCAGAGCTTCGTACGGAAATGAGGAAATGTGGAAAGTGAGGTTTGCGGTGCGACTCAGTTCGCCCGTTTATCTTGGCAATTACTTAAGCTATGATTTTGATTAAATAAGAAAAAATTACAAAATACAAAATATTGGTATCTGGTCAAATAGTTTTCATTTGAATTTCAAATAGTCCATTACAAAAAAGAATAAAAAAAAATATAAATTCTAGTGGACGCATAAAAAAACTTTACTCATTGTATGAGATCCAAGAGATTATTGTTGATGGGAGCTGTACGTGAAACAGGAAAATTAAATTAATAATTTGTAATATATTCTATGTATATATTAATATAATAATACAAGTATTTAACTTAACTTAATAACAAAGAACCTACATAAACTTATGAATATACATAATTTGTTGATTTTCATAAAAAAAATACCACACATGAATACAACATTCACAAATAAACCTAAGTAGGTTCAGGTTTTTAATTTATTTGTTATTATTACACTAGATCTCTGTTTGTTTTAGTTTAATAATGTGCGCCATCCAAACTGGTACAAAGCAAAATTTAATAAAACCTATTTTCAAGCTTGTTTGTAAAATCGTTAATTATTTACTCACAAACACTTTTTCATTCGTATCCGAGTGTATAACAAAGCTACAACATATTTTTTTTATTAAAAACATTATTCAGTTTTGCGGCAGTGTTTGTGATGTTAAAAGCGGTATTTAATAAAAATATCTAATAGAAATACATCGTATTATATTTTTTACCTATCCCAATTGTAATGTAAACAAAGGGTTAATTTTTTTTCATTCGTAATATTTTTGTATTGATCATTCTCTAATAACGGTTAAGAGCAACTTATTTGAACATGAATTATCAAAAACCTTTTATGACTTGCTTTACTTTTATGTACATCTAATGCAGCTTCGGAATCCTATGCGAACAAAGGCGTCTCACAATTGGCTATTTATTTTTTATGCGAACTAACAACTCATTGGCGATCCTGCCAGGACGAGTTTTTAATTCGTTCCTGTTACTACTAGTATTATAAGAATACTATTACTTACAAGAAGTTTTCTGAATTAAGATCTAGGTCGGATAGCTTGTTGGAGCAAAAAATACGGGCTAACGGTGAACCCTATAAAATCCCAAGTAATTGTTGTGGGCATTTCAAGAAAATTACAATGATAATTTTCTTGAAATGCTCACACATGTAACTGGTCACTAATCCTAAAGGCTATGTTTGATGGTTCTACCATACCTCTCAGGATACTGTACACAATTCGATACATCATACTTGCTGGCCGAGAGAACGACCGCGAACGCGCCGCGACTCACGACCACCAACGCCCTCCATGACCCTTCGTTTGCATTTGTAACGATGAAACGCACTGTTTGATCCTGATGGTCTTCGCGCATAAACAAGAGACAACAAGAGAGTGCCGTCTGGCGTGGATTACCTAATTTATAGTATTATTTGTTAGATGGCTTGATCTCCCGCTTGCTTTTATTGTCCAGCAAAGTAAACGTAAGGTAAAACAAAGCTGTGGTTTCCATTTCTAACAACTAAGTCTCAATTTGGGCAGGCCCCCTACAAGATGGACCGATGATCTTGTGAGGGTCGCTGGTCGCTGGTCGCTTGATGCGGGTAGCGCAAGACCAGCAATTGTGGAGATCACAACATAACAACACAATCTATAATGTTATTTTGCCCGCAAGTAATGTGAAGTTGTTGGATTATTTTTTATCAAAAATATGTTATTTTCTACCTTTCGTTTAGGCACTGGCTTTTACATAAATGTGACGAAATACAGCAAAATCTGTGCCTTACGTGTGTAACACGTAGCGGATCAGTAGATCTTATTAACAAGCGTTATCATTTTTCAAATGTATAACTTTTGCTTTAAGCTTTTTTGCTGCTGAGAAGTATGTAAGGTAATTAGCTAAATTGTTATTGAATATTTCACATCAATAAACCAGGTCTAACCGAATTATGAAATATTTATTTTCGTGGAGTGACGATCAGAAACAGTAAATCCTTTTATTAAACTTTTTCCACATAGTTGTACAGAAGTGGACTTATTGCCATAGGCATTTTCTCTCAGTCGACCTAAAGGAGAAATATTGAAGAGTAGGCAGATGCACTAAGTGCAAATTAATTACTTTTTAATTTTAGTAGACCATTAAAATTGAAACAGTCCATGTTTCGATTTTAATGATAATCCTTTGCTTTAGATATCTTAGGGATGGGAATCAATAAAAATTATGGTGGCGGATTTTGCCGTTCCATAAATTTTTCTCTTCGTAAATAGTCTCATTACCGAAAAAATGGAAGTCTGAACAAGGTTACCATTGATAGCTCTTGAAATCTTCTTAAATACAAGCTTTGCTTAGTTTGGGGCTAGGATGATTGGTGTGACATTGTCCCGAGATATAATGTAAATCTCAGTGAATACAATTTTAGGAAAGTTCGTATTTAGTTTCCGGACAAGCATAGTCGTAAGTAGAAGTAAGCTAAAGTAAATTACAAATCTCGATTGTTTGCCAGCAAGCTTGTCCATCATCATTTACATTTTTCAAAATACAATTTTGCGGTAATTGTGGCGGGTCCCAAAGAGGATATACATATATTAGCTAGATATTACACTTGCCACTATAAAAAAAATATAATTTTATTTGTAAGGTTTTAATATTAGTCAGTATCTTAATTTGTATAAATAGGCAAATCAGCAAAACCAAGCGGTCAAATTAGTATAGATACTGATTTTATCGGTTTTGTTCAGATATTCAACACTAGCCTTATTTAAAAACGCTACTTAAATTTAAGCCGGCCTCTTAACCATGGTTCATCAATTTTTTCATTTAAAAACACTATTTTACGTTTAAATTTTGACATGGCTTAGCCGCGGGTCAAAGTTATTTGACCCGCGGCTAAGCCATGTCAAAATTTAAACCACGTCGGCCCATGGTTTTTAAATCTTGCTCAAATATGGCGGATTTTATTTGCAACAGCTGACGTTTTGTTTGAAGTTTGTTTGTGAATAAAGGTTTTATTGAAGTTACTAACCGTTTAAATTTTTAAATAAATACTGAATTCCAGTTATAACAATCTTCAAAATCCACCGAAGAAAATCAATAGTCCTTGAAAATGCACTGTTACGATCGTAAATATATCATTCCATGTCTACCATTGAGCAAAAATCATAAAGTTTTGATACATCATCCGATTTAGTCGATTAATTTTGGTCAAGCTCTATACCAGTCCCAGAAATGTTGACAATGTAAAATAAAATGACGTTACTTAGCTGAGAAACCTTTAAGTAGGGTTTTTAAATAAAGAAATAGTTGAGCGGGGTTTAAGTGGTTGAGCAGGGTTTAGCTGAGACATGGTTAAGCGGCGGATCACGGAATTATTTTAAATAAGAGTGTTACACTACCTTTAGTGTTGAATATCTGAAGATGACCTGGGTTCAATTCCTGAGTAAGTCCAAAAAGTTTTATTGAATACAATCTTAAGACCTGCTCCGCTGTTCCCTAAACCGTCAATACAGTACCTCCCATATTTAAGTTTTCACAGCTTATCCATCTTATAGGATAATTATAGTGTCGAAGAACTCTAAATGTAATTCTTTCTTTATTTCTTTAGTTAGTTAGTTTAATTGTAAAAGTTGCTGTACCTAGAACTACTGCACTCTTATTTAAAATAATTCCTTGATCCGCCGCTTAACCATGTCTCAGCTAAACCCTGCTCAACCACTTAAACCCCGCTCAACTATTTCTTTATTTAAAAACCCTACTTAAAGGTTTCTCAGCTAAGTAACGTCATTTTATTTTACACTGTCAACATTTCTGAGACTGGTATAGAGCTTGACCAAAATTAATCGACTAAATCGGATTATTTATCAAAACTTTATGATTTTTGCTCTATGGTAGACATGGAATGATAGATTTATGATCGTAACAGTGCATTTTCAAGGACTATTGATTTTCTTCGGTGGATTTTGTAGTTTGTGATAAGATTCCCACTGGAATTCAGTATTTATTTTAAAATTAAAACGGTTAGTAACTTCAATAAAACCTCCATTCACAAACAAACGTCAAACAAAACGTCAGCTGATGCAAATAAAATCCGCCATATTTGAGCAAGCTTTAAACCAGGGGCCGACGTGGTTTATATTTTGACATGGCTCAACCGCGGGTCAAAGTTAAATCGTGTGTTATAATGAAAAATTTGATAAACCATGGTTGAGCGGCCGGCTTAAATTTAAGCAGCGTTTTTAAATAAGACTGCTGGGGTTTACATAAATAGTTCTCATATAAGTATTTGAAAACCCTGAATTATTTATGCTATGTATATATAATGATTTATTTCGATAAGTCCGTTTTGTTTTGTATCAGCGATCAACCAAGCGGCTCATCAAGTGGTAAATGGTCACTGTGTCAAATGGTTATATATATATTTTTAATGTATTCTAGAATACTAAATTTATAAAATTATTTCATGGAAGGGGAGAGTTTCTTCTTTATTGAAGTGACTACATCGTTACTTTTGTTATTGAGCGATTGAACTTACTTTTTACTAAAATGAAATACATTTACAATGCTTGTCAAGTATACCAAATTTCTTAAAGTGTATAAAAAGCAGTGTGTTTTCTACTCTGGAGACATCCCATTGATTTTGGAGTATCGATAATGAAGCATTCCAAGTATTTTTATGTTACAAAATACCAATTGAAATGATATTTAATAATATATTAATAGTTAGTAACATCAATAATATATTTTTAACTTCGAGTAGGTATTAGATTTTTTTTATATAATAATAATAAATCTTTATTTCACTAAAATACACAAAGTTATTACATTACAATTAGAAATAACACAATACGCAAAATCGTTGACGTGCTGCCTTCCTAGATAGGCTACTAATTAGCCTGTATTAAGGGGAGACAGTGACGTATTCTAGGATGTAAATTTAAGGTGTTATTCGCAATAGATCAGGTGAAGTGCTAAAAAGGTACATACTACAAACTAGGTTACAACATTCTGTTTTTTGGTTTTTTGTTTTGTTTTCGTATTATTATTAAATGCTAGTGTTAACATGCCTGTGTATGTGCGTGTGTGTGTGAATTTCTAGGTATGTTAATATATACGTAGGTACGTACGTATCGTCATTATTTGATTATCAAGCTTGAATTGTATCCGATTCCACGCGCCTACTTGTTAGTTACTAGACGTACTCGTAATTGGCAACTTTTCTCATTATAGGTACTAGTAACGAGTTAAATAACGAGCAGGTACTGATTTAAAAATATTAATTTCACTTAGAATCGGCCTCGATTCTGACTTACACCAGATACATTTTCTTTTTAATTCAGATTAACGGATCGACTGTTGCAGAACATAGTAGTATATTACTATTTCACTTTTATGTAATTTTCTTCTACTTACTTATCAAATCTATTTTGACAAGTTGCGTGTTTTAGACAACGAGGTTAATAAGCACCATGCTTAAATAATTTTATCCCAATGGTTTTGATCTTAGGCGGGTTTGAAGTCAAATCAGACGCAACCTGACATTAAAACATTTTAGCGTGTTTGCGATGTTATGGGATGTATTAATAGATAGTAATACATCCCATATAGGTATATATCCGTTCCAATACCCATCAATACTTTTAATTCAATTTTTACTATTGTTTAGTATTTAATTTTGTCGGTCGGTGGTCTTTAACGAAATAGCGCTGAAGATAAGATATTTTCGAAACAAATATTTTTAAACATAAACTGAATACACTCACCCAAAAAGCGTACTATTAGGTCAATGAATTTTTGAAAGATTATTAGAGTATTTTAATAGTATTGTGTTATGTATTAATTTAAATATATACCTAGTAAAATTATTTTTTTTCAATATTTATAAATGTCTTTTATATATTTTGTTTTCTTTTTGATTTTTTTTATTTTAACTATGACATTTCTATTATTATTTTAAAGTGGTATTTTAAATTCAAGTATTTTTTCTTATAACGATTTTGTAATTTTGTTTAAATTGCCTAGCCGGTAAAATAACGCTGAACATCAACAAATTGTAACATCCTTCCTTATATACCTTAATGTATTTGCTAATAAATGATATTGTATTGTATTGTAATAGTCTTATATTAGGTTATCGAGTCAAGCACTACCTACGCGTCTTGCCACGCTACGCTCATAACGACTTAGGTGGTGATACTGGGCTCGATTTAATCCTTACCCGGAACCTTAATTTCGTCCCATGGCCAATGTTCAGCTCCTGGCTTTTCCTATCACGGCCAAATTTTCCTTTCTTTATCATCTTTCATCATCGGTATCATTACAAAATATAGTTATTAATACACACGATGTATTTATATATCACTCTTCATTCTTTATCTAATCTGTTCTTGAAAAAAATAGGTAGATGCGCTATCTACCTATTTTTTTTATTTCCGCACCCCCTCTAGTTCCACTGTGAGAAAATGCCCATGGCATTTAGTCCAGCTCTGTACAAATTTGTGCATAAAGTTTTTAAATACATAATAAAAGTAAAATAACTGACTAGAATAAAAAAATATAATTTACGACATAAATAAGTTCACGCGTCCATAGGTATGTGTACATATGTTTTGTACCAATTAGAAATGTACAACATAAATACAATACAATTTAAACATCCAGACAAATTATTAATTTCGCGAAATATGTTACAAAATTTCCAACCTAATTCCAATGATACTAAAAAAGTCTTCGCACCGCCTTAATTATTTTTGTGTAAGATACAGAATTGCCATCATTTTTAGAAGCACGCGTTGACAACGTGGCTGGCCATTATTTAAGATTATATTGGATTGATTTGTTATAATATGATTCGCAACAGGACACGCCTCACAAAGATACATCCATATTATTATGCAATTGGCTTAAGAGGACACGAATAGGTCCTTTTTTTTGACAACAGCCAATTATTTCTTATCGGGATGATTAAAAATATTCTAGGTGTAAGCAATTTCTAATAAGCTAACTCATTAAAGTGTTTTTATTATTGTAGAGGCTTATTTAGGCAATATTGTGATAACTTTTATAATAATCAAGATACTTATTTAAATTTGGTAAGTACATTTAGTAGTCAATTTGTTCATTGTAATGTCCAATATTAATTTTTCCTTAATATTTTTTTATTCAGCGCAAGTTAGACGTTAGTAAATGTTAATTCACAATAAAAAATTACATACCTGTTACACACGTCTAACTAAAGTTAACCTAGTATATTACGGGAGGTCACAGTGCTAAAGAAGCTTATTTTTATTACGTTATATAATCTTATTAATAAATTATAAAAAAAATAAAATTATTATTAATTCTCGTGTTTAACGACAAGTAAGTAAAGTTAGTTTTATTTAACCGATATATACGTTACTGATGGATATCGTATTTATTAAATGTCACTATTTTTATCAACACTCTCAATTAATTTTCCTCTTTTTTGGTAAATATAACGTTAAAAAACTTATAAGAAAACTGACAAAAGTTAAAATAACTTGTAACAATATATATTAATTACAACAAGCTATTAATTATAATTTACGTACCACAGAATAGATAATAGTTTTACGGATAAGCTTTTAAAACCGCGCAATCACAGCGAAAACAACGACAAGTTTCGTTAGACTATAGTAGTATAGTATAGTAGGGCCAATTTAACAGATGTCAAATGTGATCTACATTTGACATCTGTGAGTTAATAGTAAAGTGAATTGTAAAATGACCTTATTTGGTAATTATTACAATAAAGACAAATTGTAATTGAAAAACAATTAAGCTAATGTGCAGTTCAAACTACGAAAAAATAAATAATATTCTATTGGTGAATTTTGGTGAAGTGTCAAAGTGATGTATTAAATTGGCCCTACTTTAATGTAAACAAACAAGCGATGCGTCCCCTCTCGGCGGACACTCCACTTAAAATATGTAGTTGGCGTAATTTAAAAACACAAGTGCTTTGTGTTCATTATTTTCACCCAGACTAAGAACTACCATTTATTGTTCTCAAAAACGATGTATTTGTATCATTGATACCTGAATTACAAAAGCGGAGAGGTAGTTAGGTAACAAGACGACCACCAAGCCACTGCACTATACTTGCAGTCCACTAAACGTCATCATGTCAGCCAAAGTACGTCCATTGCTGGACAAAAGCTTCCTCAAAGAGTGGGCGGATATGCCATAATCGTCACGCTTGGCATATGGGTTGGGGATCGTAATTTGATGGTCATAGTTCACAGAAAAATGCTGCTGCCCGTTCTCTGGTAAGTATTCCCTCGGACGATTTCTACGCCTCCCACGGGTTGAGATGGAGTGATGATACTCTATGCCATCAGCACACGGCAGGCACTGCTACTATACTTACTTAGGTACTTATCGTATGGGCAGTGGTTACTCTAGTGTCAGAGATGTTCAAGACGCCCTGTAGCCGTCTAACATGGCTAACGACCGTTGTCTATTGACTACAACCGGGACCGACAGCGTAACGAACCCTCCGAAGCACGGAGGCGCTCAGAAATTGAACCACTTTGGCGGTCACCCATCTATGGACCGACCATGAGCCTAGTTGCTTAACCTTTCCCGTCACTTACGGATCGGTGAGGGCATCTAGCTTTGAGTGGCTACTATAATTAATACTTAGTTAAAGAATATGTTTTGCTGTGTGGTGCCGGCGGCGAATATCAGAATATCATCACCCCATCTCATCCCGTGGAGGGCGTAGAAGTTGACCCGAGAGATTATCTACCCGAGGACATGCAGGAGCTTCCATCTACTATGACCATCATACAGCGATCGCCATCCCGTCTGCCAAGCGTGGCGATTTTCGCATATCCCCCTTAGATGATTCTTGGGGAGGGTTGTTCAGTGGTGGACTTCTTTCAGTTGTAATTTAGATGAAGAATATGTTAACCATTTACTAATTATTATGGTTTTGTTTTACAGGGCTCTGTACGTAATTCACAGACGGACAAAAAGAGATGTGGTAACAAATCCAGCCGCTAAGGAGATGTATGCTCATGACAACGATGTTACAGGATTATAAGAAAACAAATTACTAACTTCATATATTTCTTTCTTTATTAACAAGAATTTCTAATATAATAAAAATATAATATATAAATATCCTGGGACATTATTCACACACGGCCATCTAATACCAAACTAAGATGAGCTTGTACTATGGAAACCAGATGACCGATATAATACATATACTATTTTTCTATATATAATTTACACCCGGACTCAGTACAAACATACATTTTCATGCACACAAATATCTGTCCCGGGTGGGAATCGAACCGACAACCAGCGGCCCCGTATTAAAATTAAACTTGTGATTCTCTTTATTAATGTAACGGTTTAAGATTCGAAGTAACAAGCCCTAACTAGTGTTGAAAATGACTAAAGTGACTGAAATAGACTGACTGTCATTTACGGTCAAATTGGTCAAAAATGTTCATTAACTGTCAAAAATGGTCATTCTCAGTCAATTTGATTGTAGTAATATTTTAGTACCTACCTTTTAAGTTTTTGTCGTTAATAAAAGGCTACAAATTCTAAATTGAAACAAAAAAGTGGTTTTTATGACTTATAGTAGGTATTATTATATAGTGTTAATCATATTACATTTCTGATCATGCGTGCATTTAAGATAAAATGGTAACGTCGCATCACCTCTCATGATTAATAGAAAATAAAAAATTGGGTGGTCGTCGAGAATAGACAATAATATTTGAGTCAAATTGATTGAATTTGACAGTAAATGACCGGTCATTTAAGGTTTATGACAATTGTGACTAGTCATATTCAGTCATTTTACATCTCTAGTCCTAACTATTAAGAAAATTACTCCCTGCGTCGCGGGGTACTTTCCAAACATATAATTGACGGACACATAACCCACTTACGAGTAGTCTCAGAAAAACTATTAATGGGTCATACAAATAGATGTCCTATGGTGAATCGAACCCGGGACACTGTCGAGGCGAGGCAACTGTCCCAACCGCTGCAACACGCTATATTCAATTAATTCTCATAAGAACAACATTCATCATCATCGGGTAGGATCCTCAGCGGTGAGGATCGCGTTGCCCCCTTTCGTTAATCCCGTGCAAGTGATCTGACCCCCATTTTGAATTTCATCTTTTTACTTCAACGGCCGCCTGAGCTTTGGCCCGAACCCCATAAGGGTGCCCTCAGGTATTAGTCGCTTAAATTAAGCTACTGGTTGAGAGCCTTTTGCGCTAGCCAACTGCTCGTTGTTTTCAATTATTTAATTTTAATATACAATTGCTAAATGTAACAATAATAGCTTAGTAACTGGCTATTTATTATTTATTTAAGGATATTAAAAATATATGTGACGAAACAGACCGCACGGACGGGCTAATTCAAAATATTTTGTTGCTTTAATTACTGTTTTTAAACTGTGTTTATGTGGTGCATTGTGAGCTTGACAAGTACAAGTGTATGTGAGTACCCAAGTGCTGAATAAATTTCATTATTTCATCAGCCTGACATCGTCCACTACTGGACATAGGCATCAAAGGTTTCTAACGTTGCCATTTGGAGGCCATCGCGCTTGGCATGCGAGTTGGCGACATGCATTAGGTGCTAGTTTCCGGGGAGGGAACGAGTGGAGTTCTTTACCTTCGAGCGCCAGCGGTCCCGGGAGGGTAACCTGCTGTAGCTCAGGTAACACGCTTGTGCGTACTGGGGAGGGGGGGAGGCACTCAGGCCCCTCCCATTCACGCGGACGCTCAGTGAACAGCGGGGGTACTGTTGAGATCGTTCACGAGTACCCAGAGCCCCCGCTACAGGCACTGTGAGGCTGGCTACCGTGGTTGTTTTGGTGGGTCGAGCCCCACACCCCGTGCAATTTGAGCAATTCCCAACGTATAAAAAAAAAATAAATAAATAAGGTGCTAGTTAGTACTCAAGAGGCGCCGCTGTCCGACTACCTGTGTAGTGTTGTAGTGTTTTTTAATTAGAAGTAGTAAAAACTTTCGGAATGTTAAATCTAAAATAATTTTGATATAACTGCCTTGTCAGAAATGTTTTGGTGTACGCTGCTGTTGTGTGGAGTCCCCACTTTTGCAATTCACTCTCTCAGAATCGAGCGTATTCATAAGAGATTTGTTCGGCACTTGTTATACTCGGTGGGATTGGGATGGAAAAAGGCGGATTATAAAACCAGATTGGATTATTTTAAGATGATGGAAGTGTCTAAGAGGAGGGATGTAACTGAATTAGTATTTTTATTTAAATTGTTAAGAAATAAAATTGAATGCCCTGAGTTGTTACAAAGGATACGATTTAGAGTTCCATTCCATATTTCACGAAAACCGATAACTCCCTTAGCTCCTCCACTACGTAGAACATTACTTAGCTCAAACTCACGTCTTTGCCGAATGACTAAATTATACAACGAATGCAGTGACAGGGTTGATATCCACAACATAATAATATAACCACCAAATAATCCTTTAGGATTATTTCAGAAAAAATCAATAGTTGTTAAGGTTTTAGTTACACATAAAAACAAAATTGTATAATATAATATGTTTGTAAAAGTATTGAATGTAGTGTTTACCTATAAGTAACTAGACATTTAGATGTTAAAAATTGTGTTATTTTTAATATAAAGATTAATGTTAATGTTTAAGTTGTTGGTGAACCAAATAATTAAAAAAAAAATGAGTATCCCTTAGTCGCTTTTTACGACACCCACAGGATGGTATGGGGTCGCGCTGTTAATATTTTTAAGCCGGAAACCACACAGATACTGACATAATGATGATTGCCAGAACTGTTATTATACTTTTGAATCAGGCGCCGTCATCTATAGACACTACATATAATAAAATCGTACGAAAGTCAACACTGTACATTGAATATTTTTTTAAAAGAATACTTGGGGCGTGATTTAAATCGGTATCGAAGACAAAAATATAGCTTTTGAAATTTTTGTCTATTTGTCTGCATGTATGTACGGGCTAAATTCAAAAAGTACTGCATGGATTTACTTCTAATTTTGCAAGAATATTACTTCGAGGTCGGGTCAGCATATAGGCTACATATTATCACGCTATGACCTACAGGGGAGGAGCTGTGATA
This sequence comes from Pseudoips prasinana, assembly GCA_951640165.1. NCBI lineage: Eukaryota > Metazoa > Arthropoda > Insecta > Lepidoptera > Nolidae > Pseudoips > Pseudoips prasinana. The sequence continues at coordinate 17,534,665 of OX621251.1, forward strand.
ATTTATAAATTTTAACGCGGGTAATACCGCGGGGCACAGCTAGTAATATTTATATTTAAATAGATTTATATTTTGATAATATTTATATTTAAATTCGATTCTGTCACATTGAGATATTTATGTAACAATAGGTACATAGGTAGGTATGTTTTAAATTTGTATCTCAATCGTTGTGATGAGAAAATTACATGTCTTAAAGAGTTTGCCAGGTATGTTTAAAAATGTTCATAAAATTGTAATATTTTATGAACATATTCTTATAATACTATTATAAGTTATTTATTGAAACAAAATAAGTTAGAGTAGGTACATTCCAGTTTTACATATTTACGAGTATTTAACAGTAACAATACAGGTAATTGAACTTTGGCAGTCCACTAGATTCCACACTCGGATTCCCTGTGTCGTGGAGACTAGTGTATTTCCTAAAAAGTATACAATGTTGTATTATTCTAATTTCTAAGTTAGCTTTAGTACGATAATCCTGCCCATACAGTGCCCTTTAGTTAGAATAGAATTTCGATGCATTTAGTTCTTGCTATATATTTTTACTAGGCGATATAAAATATGTCTTTCATGTAGGTATCAGACACCTGCAAGTAAGCCGAAGCAAGACAAATCAGACAATAAATCAATAAATAATAAGAATATTATACAGCTGGTTTATAATAAGTGTTTAGATGGCCAAACTTTTACCTTATGATTTTTTCTGAAATACAAATATCGAAATTCAAAATAGGAACACATTACAAAATAAAAATCGGATCGGGTTAGTAAGGTATTTAGATAATTGTTCCTTGTTATACAAGACTGACTTATTGTATTGCATTTCTTCGTCATGCTTTCCAAGACGTCATCGTGCTTACGGCATACCTATATTTGACATAAACAGAAGAGAATGTTAACTCGGCCAGTTTACAATTACAAAAGTGACACCAATTTTTTTTACACGACGTTCACAGTTATTCCAGGAAGCTTACATTACACATCCACCTATTACAATGCTAACTGATCTTACATTGAATCAGCGCCTTACATTTTATTTCAAGCAAGAATTATTACAAGAATATTTTTAACACGTAAGGTATTAATCGGTTAGATAAAAAAACTGTAAATAGCAACATAAATTGTCTAACAATAATTACTATAATATGATACTATAATTGAAAACATACAATAATAATAAAATAGAAAAACTTGCCTAACGCCTATTTAACTTTAACAAAGTTACTTTTAGTTTCTGATGGCGGCGCCACATTCTCTGACATGAATATGAATAATCAAATTACAACAAATATTTGTAAATCAACAAAATTGAATATCCACCTTAAATATTTAATACTCTCCTTAATTATTACTAGGTTTGAATACATTATTTAAACAGACAGTAGTCACAAAGATTGAAAAAGGTATGCTGAGATGGTTTGGCCATTTAGAAAGGATGAATGAAAGAAGATTGACAAAAGAAGTATATCTGGCCTATGTGAATGGGACAACCGGAAGGGGAAGACCTCGTCGAACATTCTCTGACTAAATCGGGGAGAAAGGAGAAAGGGCAGGTCAGAAGTATCCTAAACCGGCGAGCATGTATGAAGAATGTAATGACAGTAATCGAGGCGAAGGAGGTGTGCAGGGACCGTGACAAGTGCAAATCCGTTGTCTCTGCCTACCCCTCTGGGAAACCGGCGTGAGTCTATGTTTGTATGTATGTACTAAATGACGTAAGAAATCCGTAACAGTAATTATATACATGCCAACGTTATATTTTCCTTTTAATAAGAATGACGTTGGGACCCGGTCCTCTTTCGAAGATTGTCTGAAGAATGTGATTTATCTTATTGTTCTAGAATAATAAAAAGAACGAACGAGTGAGCAATCGTATACTGAATTTACTTCAAGAGAAAATTAATCGTTTGTACCCTAAGACTTGCTCGGTATATGGATCTATCCAAGGTGATTAAATATTTGAACTTAATTTTGTAACACTATAAAGTAATAAGGTTATTGAGGCTGGCAATCAAAAGACCGACAAAATTAAATCTGGCCACAATTAACGGAACTATGTCCTGTAAGTATGATAAGGTAAAGCATCTTCTACACGGTTTCAAACAAACGTCCTAACAGAGGTCACCCTGGTGGTTGACATCCATCTAGACTGCAGTTGTGCAGTCTCGATGGTCACCCTGCCATCCATCTATTTTTTTATATAAGAGGGCGATAAACGAGCAAGTGGGTCACCTCATGGTAAGTGATCACCACCGCCCATGACATTCGCAACACCAGATGTAACACACCCGCGACACCTCTACGGTGTCGCGGGTGTGTTGCCGGCCTTTAAAAGTCAGCAAACAAGCGTTGCTGACCCTTCCCCCCACCCCAATGAGCTCTGGCGATCTTACTCACACTCGGAAACACAACATTAAAATTATTAATGTTATTATTAAGGGATGTCTTCTGTAAGGTGGAGGTACTTCCCCAGTCGGGCTGCTCTTCGAGCGAATGAACGCTGTGCCCTACCTCTCTTAAATTGCAGTTGTGCAGTCTAGATGGATGCCAACAACCAGGGTGACCTCTGTTGGGACGTTGCGTTGGTTTGCAACCGTGCAGAAGATGCTATCCAACGAAAAAAATACACTAATCGGTGTAGTATCGAGTACGTATTGTCTACAATTATTTGGCAGTATATCGTCATTAATTATCTTCAGCATTTTAAGCCAGCAAGATCAAGACATTATGACCTAAATAGGTAACATAATACAGTATTACATGTTGTAACAGGAGCAAAATAACAGAGCAGACGTTGAATCAAGGGTTTATTATACTATTACAATGTGTAAAACGGTCAAAAATTACAATTCAATCGAATCAGGTCGGATCCCAAAAAATCAGTGAGCTATATGTCAACATGAACATTGTTGTCAAATTTAAATAAAAACCAAAGCACAGAAAAATAAAGGCACATGGGCCAGTACTATAAATTATGAAGAAATTATTAAAAGAGGAATGTTACATCATTTATGAGCATGTTTACAATCATTAATTAATCGAGGAATATGTTTATTAAGTATTCTATGATGTTTGTCTTGAGAGAGGGAAGAGCTGGCTAACAATGTAGTGAAGGCGTCGCCGCGTCGAAACGAAAGCGTGTCCTGAATGAAAGTCACTAAGAAGACATAACTAAACAAACCCATTTCATGAAAGTATACCTTCTACTCATACTAAGAAATGGTGTGTAAGTATAGAAGAAATATGCAAAATGTTAAAGTTTTAAAAAATAACTGGATCAACAATATTCAACCAACACATCACTTTTTTCCAAGCTATAATTGATCTTATATAATAACGGTGGAGACAAAGAATTTTATTGAAACACAACACAAGAAATAAACAAGCTTAATGTACCAAGCAATTATATCAGCAGTCGCGGCCTTGAGCTTGTTTATGAAAAAAGTATTCAGTCTTATTGCAGTCCAAAGTAACATCGAAATCAGACGGCACATTCTTTACAAGGCTAAGTGCCATTAACAACTCGGGCAGGGAGCGCAGTCCATTAAAAGTAAAGCTCTTTGTTATATTTTGGGCCGGGTACAGACAGATCGTGTGTTGCTTTAAACTCAATCTGTTCCTGGCAAGGGATTTCTACACAAAGCGTTGAAAAATGGATATATACAATTTATTTTAGAGATGTCTGAAAAATTGTTTTCAGTATAGCATGTTTAAAATACTAAACATAATAAATAAAATCATAGTTTATAATAAAAACTATGATTTAATAAATATTCAAAAATGAATAATTTAAAGTGCCATCTCTTGGAATTATACGATCTAAGTATTGGCCTTCCAGCCGTTGTTAGCCGTGTAGGTTTCGGAAGGATGGCGTTAAAGCGCCTTAAAAAAAGCGTTAAGAAATATCGAACAAATTGGCGGAGCGGTTAACGCTCTACCCGCACTTAAATTTATACAACTCATTTTAAACATGTCTGTAAAATGGATAAAGGTAATTTTGTGCGGCTATATAGACATACACTAGCTAGAACTTTCATGAAAACGAGTTAATTCAACAGAACTGTCTTGTGGAGAGACGTAGCGTCTATGTGTCTCTACCGCATTTATCCCAGGTAGTTTTCTGAAATATCTGGTAACTCGAAGTTACCAGTAGCCAAAATTAATCGTCGTCTACATTACCTGAATGCCCATTTATCCAGGGAATATAGATGAAGTTACCACTGTCTTCGCCGTACATGGTAAGATTCAAGAAGCGAGCCTATTCCTTTCTTATAGGCTGGCAACGCACTTGGTACTCCTCTCTAATATTGCGAGTGCAGCCCTTGATGGGCGGCGGTGATCAGAGGTCACTTACCATCAGGTGACTGCCTGCTCATTAGCCTTAATCTTAATAAAAAGAAGCACACCTCAATAAAATATCTGTTTCAACTACAATATTGAGGGAGGCTTTTGTTCAGCAGTGAACGTCTGATAGCTGTTGTTATGATGATATTATGGTATTCATTATAGAAAGGGTCTATGCTGTGATCATTGAATATATTTTAGAATACAAGACTGAGTTCATCATCATCATATCAGCACAAAAGATGTCCACTACTGGACAAAGGTGTCCCTCAAAGATTTCCACAATGACTTACGCAATCTGTGTCCAGCGGCTGCCAGTGATCCTCACGAGATCATTTGTCCAGCTTGTGCTGCGTCTTCCGGATTTTTTTATTCGTTTTTATTTATTTCACTTAAAATAGAGTACAATAGTGGTCTTAGTATTAGGTTAGTCTCATCTATTTTACTGATGAATAGCATGCGAAATGTTAGATTGTTATATGTCAAATTTTACGCAAATAATATAATTACTTAAATAAACCGCCGATGGAATAGAATGATTTTTCCAGGAGCCCCAGTCTTAGATGGTTTTTGAACTTTGCCGCTGAACAATTAATTCATCAATTAATTTCTCTGCCAAATTAATTCCAAATATTGTGGATTTCGAAACTTGTTAATACATTAATAATTTTGAAGAATGAATCAAATTAAGAAATATAAGCCCAATGGAAGTAACAACACTACATACTTCAAATCAATTTTAAGACTATGAACTCATATTTAAGATGACATGTAATATGGAGTTAATGCTAAAAATATTATTTCGGATGAAATATGCAGAATAAATCTGTATTAAGTCATTACCACTGATAAGACCATATATGTTACGTGGTCATGACCTATATACGTTTAAAGGTCTATTTACCGCAAAACTCATGTAAAACACTGCACTTATTGAGAATTATAATCACATTGGGCCTTAAAGAGGAAAACCGCTTTTATAAGTAGTAGTACCTATAGACAATTATTAAATTAACAATTTGTTTTTATTCATAACCAATAGGAAAATTCCAGTAGTCCTCTGGTTTTGGGTATATAGTTGTCATGATTTCATAATTATGATTTCTAATTTAAGCACCACGTAGTGTTGAATAATGATCTAATAAAGCGCCTATGAGGTGTCGCAACTGGTGTATTTGAATGCCGCAAGAATCTATATATATCTATCTATATATATAAAAATCACTGCCACTTTTCGTTGTAATCTTATAACTCCACAACGCCTTTACTGATTTGGATAATTTTGATTTTGAATTATTCGTGGAAGTCCAGGGAAGGTTTGTACGTTGAGAAAAATTTAAAAAGTCTTGAAAAAGTGTAAAATCAACATCTTTTAGCAATTTAAAATAATTTTTTTGTTTGAATAAATGAACTTAATAATATTTTTTTATTACTATGCCTTATACGTCGCGAAGCACGTACCGGGCCGCTAGTACTCTATACATATAATAAAATCGCAGGAAAGTCAAAACTGTACATTGAATATTTTTTTAAAAGGATACTTGGGGCGCGATCTACAATAGATGTCGAAGCCAAAAATATAGTTTTTACAATTTTTGTCTGATTGTCTGTATGTATGACCGGGCTAAACTCAAAAAGTACTGCATGGATTTACTTCAATTTTTGCATGAATATTACTGAGAGGTCGGGTCAAAATATAGGCTACATATTATCACGCTATCACCTACGGGGGAGGAGCTGTGATAATTTATAGCTAGTAAGTATAGTAAACCTCAAATTGACGTGATACAGTGTTACATATATATTCCACACCTATATATTGTAACACGATAATTAGCTAATTAGCTTTCACTGGTCTGTTGATCTGTTGATCTAGTGGTTAGTGTCTCTGACTGTTAAATTACATTGGGTTCGATCCCCACCCACCGTATGTCTTTGTGTGATTAGCGCGATTATTTTTTCTGCGTCTGGATGTAAATTATGTATGTATTAAGAAATAAATACTCATAAGAATGTTTATCAGTGTCTGGTTGCTATAGTACACACGGCTACATATCAAGCTATACATTTCTAGTATAAGATCTCGCGTTGTATTGGATTTCCATACAGTGAGAGGTCAGCTTATATTGGAAATGTATAGCTTGATATGTAGCCGTGTGTACACTAGGTAGAGCTTACCTAGTTTCGGATCAGAGGCCAGTAAGATTTACAATTTGAACGGGGGTAAAAAGATTATGTGGTGAAATGACCAAATATAATTATAAATTTGCGTCATAAATCATAATTCCCAAATATTATATCGGATTACCAGTTTTGAGAAGTATATAAGAAGGCATACACATAAGACAAATACAGAAAGAACCATCTTTTGTTGAATTTGGGTAATAATTATCTACCAATATTTCTTTATATATAACTATTTAGATTTACTATGAATCTGTACAAATCTTTTAGAGAATAAAGAAATTATTATTATTATTATTTATTACAAAATTTAATTCGTGTTCAAAAATAAAATATGATATGAAAAGAATAACTACAAATCAGTATCTATTTATTTGCATTATAATAAGTTTTATACATGTTTTAAGTTCCTATGAATATATGTACTGAGGTTGGCCATTAACATTGTACGTACAGGGAGAAATTTATTATAAGACTTCACTAGCTTTCATTAAATAAGTGCTAAAATATTATGTAATAATATAATAATAAAAAAGCTTTCAATAAAATAAACGTTAAAAAACGTCACATATGGAATAATAATTCTGAATACGAAATAATTTTAGTTTTTACTTAACCGTATCGTGTGAACGAAATCATTGCGACTGCGATTGTGACATAATTCATTCGGCAATGACGCCATCTAGTAGTTGGTTGTGTATATTATTATTATTATTTGTTTATTTCAACCAACAAGTGGATCATAATAAATACATTAAATTAAAATTACAGAAATAAGACAAAACAAAACACAACACAAAATTACATTACAACTTAAAAGTAAATTGGCAAAGTCAATGAATTAAAATTAATCACATGTCATGAAAATTAAAATAAAATATTAAAATTAAAATATAATTAAGAAAATACGGACCGATAATAAAACAGCTATGTGTTATCCCTAATTCATTTACCTTGTCATTGTCACTACATTAAGCATGCAACAATGGTTAATGTAGTGACAGTCAAACCTCTCAGCCATCATCCTCAGGATGGTGTTGGAGCTGGCGCGGACCCTACGTACCAGAGATGTGCACCGTTTTCGCATCGTCGCATAAAAGCAGTCAATGCGCGCCTCAGCGAACATCCCTGACGCACTGCAGAACCGTGGCAGTCCCAACAACATTCTGTAGGCATTGTTGAATTGGACTCGTAGGGCGCTGTACTGTTTTTGAGTATAGTCAGCCCACAGGGCGCTCGAGTAGATACAAGTGCAATACGCACTAAAAAGAGTGTTTTTAACTTCTTTCGAGCATCGTACAAACCTGCGAGCTATCATGTTCGCTCGAACAGACAACGCCCTACGTTCCCGTTCTATGTCTGTATCGTCCTTCAGGTCAGAGGTCACCAGATGCCCAAGGTATTTGAAGGTGTCAACCCTATTTAGCGGTACATTGTTTAATATAATGCTAGGGATACTATCTGGACATTTACCCTTGGCCCGAAAAACCATATATTCACTTTTTTTGCTGTTATAGAGCAGTCCATGGCTGAGAGCATATTTCTCACAAATGCCGAGCAGCTTAGACAGGCCACAAACCGAGGCACTGAGCAGCACCATGTCATCTGCGTAGCTGATGTTGTTTACACAAACACCACCAACATGACATCCGACATGCGTGCTGCTCAGCCTCTCAATAAGTGCGTTTACATATAAGTTAAAGAGCGTTGGCGAGGTCAACCCCCCTTGCCTCACCCCGCACTCCAACCTGTATGGTTCAGACAGCGCCCCCGACCACCGAACTACGTTGACCTGGTTCCCGTACCAATATTTAAAAATACGAATGCATTCACTTGGCAGGGATGTGTCGTTCAGTTTATCCCAGAGGATATCATAGGACACCAGGTCAAACGCTTTCGTAAGGTCGAGGAAGCAAGCATAGACTGGTGTTTTGCGATCAGTATAGTACTTGACAGTCTGCTTCAAACACAGAATAGCTGTTTCAGTGGAGAGTCCCGACTTGAAACCAAATTGATTGTCATGTAACTCGAGACAATCACTCATCAGTGTGTTAAGAAGACTGTCAAGCACCTTAGACATAATTGTAGCCAGAGATATGGGTCTATAGTTGTTGACGTCGCTTATATCACCAGTTTTACTTTTCACGATCGGTACCACCACGGTCTGCATCATAGCTGGCGGTAGGTATGAATGCCCAAGGCACATGGAGTAAAACATAGCCAGAACCCTTGGAAGATGGACGCCAGCATATTTAAGATGTTCGATACTCAAGTCATCGTGGCCAGGAGACTTGCCTCGGGTCATGGTCGTGATAACCGTCCCAACATCTTTGGCCGTAAACTTTACACTGAGCTCCTGCCCTTGAGTCACACCCTCAAGTCCCGACCGTGATGATCCCAATGGTGAAGTTACCATGAAATGGCTTTTGAACATATCAGCTATGTTTTTTGGATCAGTAATGCCAGCAACGCTCACAGGCAAGCCCGGCCTTCTGTTTACTTTATTAGTAGACTTCCAAAAACTACGAAAATCATGTTTGGCGTGATGCGTTGCCAGAATATCCATTTTAAGTTGGTCACGGTTATTTTGACACCTCTTTAACCGGCTTTTAAAGATTTTACGGCTTTCTTGCATCTCACTCCAAACACGACCCGACTTCGGCCTGCCATATAATGTCCATAACTGGAACTTAGACCTGGCCTCCCGGTTAGCACTACTAACATGTCTGTTCCATCCTACTACAGGTTTCTTCTTATGTATCCCGTTATTACCAGAATAACTGTAATTAGCCGCTCGGCCTAAGATGTCTACAATTTTGTCATACATTTTGTCGATAAAAAACTTATGTTCAACGTCATCGCATGAGAAATCACAACATTTACTTAAATCACACGGAAATTCTATTAATTTTAATCGTTCGGTACATAATTTATTATATAGTGCAATTTGTTCAGATGTTCTCTCGCCCCAACGTATTTTATTACACGGTTCGATATTATTACGAGCAATTTTAGGCTTAATACTATTTAAATTACAACATATAAACAAAGGAAAGTGATCCGACCACGTGACATCATACTTAATTTCTACATTAACAATTGTTTGCATAGCCGATTCCGTAGCTAGACAGTGGTCTAACCAGCGTCTAGACCCGTTCGCATCACTAATAAAGCTATACATATCAGATGAGAGCCCGAGTAGTTCTATATCGGCACATATCCACTCAGCCTCCGTACTGAAGTCTTTCAACTCGCTAAAAAATAACTGGCCTGGATGAGCGTTAAAGTCCCCGAGTAAATATACTGTCTCAATATGTTCACTATTAATAATAGCACTCACCAAGCTAAGACAATCCGTAAATTCCGGTAAGTTCACGACACAATCGGTAGGCATATAAATGCTGAACACTAAAAACGACCTTTGCCCTAACTCCACTGTAATGGCACAGACGCGAGCGTTATCACACTGCACTATGGACACATTCTGTAGGACACTCTTCTTCCACAGTATCGCCACTCCTCCATATGGCCGGCCCACGAGCATGCCCGCCGTAGTATCCACAGCTGACGTCCCCACGTAGCCGTAATCAGAATCAATGTCGCTTAGAAAATCTATATCATTCGGTAGGAGCCATGTTTCTTGCAAAGCTATTATATCAGACGTATTACTCGAGACTTAAAATTATATGAATACTGAATAGTGGTTTTATAATATATTTTGATGCGTCTGTTTATTAAAAATAGTTTTGGACATGATAAACAATTTTTAATATGTACAGGCCATCCAAACCAGCCTGCGCTTATTCGAATTGATCGCTTAAAGCTTCGAATGACTCATTTGTCTAGCGTGTTCAACCGCAGATACTGAGTTCAATTACCAGGAAGGCTCGGAAAAAATTAATAGGATTTTTTGCCAGTTAACTGGCAAAACATTCACATCTATTAGAAAATAAGTAATGACTTACTATAGACATAAATAAATTTTGTTTGAAAAAAGCTAACATTATTTTAAATTATTATCACTTTAGGTAGGTACTTAATAATTTTAATATAAATGCAACATTCATATACATACAATTATGTCCCATTTATCTTTATTTTTTAACCGACAACCTCGTTGAGATGTTGACCTAATATTACGTGTTTTCTCTAAACCCTGAAAACCGAATTTAATTTAATTTTTAATTGTGCTAGGTAGTACTCGTGGAGATCCGTAATGGGGACCTATATGGTCCTCTCTATTCCTGCTATTTTACATAAATCTTATACAACGAGTGTAATGATATAAATTTAACAAGATTTGACTACTTCTGGTAACTATTTATATAATTTTTGGGCATGATAGATTCAACTACTTAAAATAAAAATTATTTATATGTCGGAGAAATTAAATAAAAGGCCTGTTTAAGTACTAGTAACGCCATCTATTAGCGTTTGGAAAACACTACTCACTGAGTCAGTAGTTCGAGTTGAGGTTGTCTATGAACTGTCGCATGTGACGTTTGACGTCTGTCAGTTGTCTAAGTGACATTAGTGTGTTAGCGACACGACACAGTTGGCATACAGAGCTCGACGGCGCCGGGTGTGCGCACTGATTCTTTTAACCACGTGCATAATGGCGGACACCGACGATGTTTCGGAGTTAAATCCGTCAGAATCTCCGACAGCAGCGGTGGGATCGATTCCAAAATCATCCTACGTGTCTACCGCAATGCCTGCTACTCAAAATCAAGAATATTTTCGTGATTCGGTTCCACCACGTAGCGACAATAGTGTTTGAAATTTGAAAATTTACGATGAAAATACAACCCCGCTGATTGTGAATTTACGGCTGTATCGCAAACTCGTGAACCGATTACGAAACTCGATACGTTACATTGACACATCTTCGATGTCGAGCTCGCAAATGGACTTCGAAGTCGTACCCGTTGTGCAAAACGTTAGACGAAGCAAATTAGCGTGTATCAAGACAGTTTGCGGCGACCGAGAGATTGATGACCTTTTTCAAGATATGATGCCCTATGTTGCAGTGACCGTGCGAGAACTTACATACGTGGAGTACTCGACTTACAAGCTTGCCTTGATTGACCGGTTGGGGTCTGCTTGGAGCGAAGGTAACCAGATTTAAGTTGTTATCGCAGGTATCTCGGATGCTCAGGTATGTTAAGACTTGTTTAAAACATGCCTACTGATTTCGTGTTTCAATGTGGTTACTTGCGAAGAGCGGAGTCTCTCAGCCAGTTCGTGTTTATCGTTGAAGAATAGTTTTTGGTGCATCAGTGAACGTGGAAGAAGTTTTTATTTAACAATGAAGAGAGTACGGGCTCTGATAGTTGGGCTGCCTTTCTGTCGGTCGAATCTTTGAGTTAAAATAATTAGTTTGTTCTTTTCGAGGCGAAGTTGATCGTGCTGTCTCTTTGCAAATAAGGAGACGGCATGGGCGATTCTGCATTGGGGAGAAGTCACCAGATTGTATTAGAGTAAATTTAAAGTAACCTCTAAAGTATACTTATTATATAGTAGTCAATGCACAGACTCAACTAAATATGTTCTACGTACGGATATTGCTAGCATTATTAGAACAGAGACTCGCGCCGCAATCAAGGAAGCAATTAATGAGGAGTTTTCGGTATTAAGGCAAGAAATTAGCGACTTCAAAGCAAATATAAATTTTATAAGTGAAAAATATGACGCTGTTACGACTAGCTTGAAATCTTGTACGGATGAACTTAAAGTATTACGCAGCGAAAACAACGGTCTTCAAAGCCAGATGAAGGACATGGAAACCAGATTATCAAGACTGGAACAGGATGCGCGGCAGAACAACGTAGAAATTCATTGTCTGCCAGAACATAAACAGGAGAACCTCATTAAAACAATGGTGCAATTAGGCAAAGTTGTTTCCTACCCTATAGCTGAGCATGAAATTTTAGCTTGCTCTAGAGTTCAAAAGCTAAATCCTGCCTCAAAACAACCTAAGGCGGTGATTTGTAAGCTGTCCAGCAGGATTAAGCGCGACAACCTTCTGGGAGCTGTGTTATTGTACAATAAGTCCAACCCCAAAAATAAATTGAATACCAAACTTTTGGGATACGGTGACCATGAATCTCCTGTGTATGTCAACGAACACCTTACCCCCGCTAATAAATCTCTGCACGCGGCCACCAGGATAGCAGCCAAGGAAAAACAATACAAGTTTGTTTGGGTCCGTAATGGCAAAATTTTTGTGAGAAAGGATGAGTCAGCATCTTCACTAATTATATCGCATTCTGATAGTCTCAAAAAATTATTATAAAAAGGTACCTTATTGCATTATAAAATGTTAAGATAGGTTAATTCTGTTAACTTTCGATTATCTGAATATTTATTACCAAAACAGTAGAAGCATAAGAGGAAAATTACATACAATATTTACAAATGTGCTTTCTATGAACTTTCATATCATTGTGTTGACCGAAACTTGGTTAAACGATAGTATTTGCGATGCTGAGATATTCGATAATCGCTATCAAATTTTTAGAAGGGACAGACAGTCTAGAACATTTTGTGAAGGTAAGGAAGGAGGAGGAGTGCTTATTGCCACTTTGAAATCCTTAAATGCGTATAGATCGCAATCATTTGAAACAAGCTGCGAAGATCTATGGATAACTATCGATTTGTCATCGCATAATATGGGTTCTAAGAAATTACACTTATGTGCAGCATACCTTGCACCTCCAGTTACACTGGATCGTATCTCATATTTCACTAGCAATGTAAACAATGTCATTGATAATACCGATTCTGCCATTTTAATAGGTGATTTTAATATGAGCTTCATTGAGTGGACGCACAACTCATCCCATATGGAACCCGTCTCTTCTGGTAACAATATTTCTAAAGCCTTTGTTGACTTTCTGTCGGCTAATGGTTTGAAGCAATATAATCGTATCTTAAATAAACAAAATAGAATACTTGATCTAGTCATTTCAAACTTGAAACAACCCATTGAGGTCTCTGCATCAACTGACATGATTTCTAAAATTGACGAATTCCATCCTCCATTAGACATTACTATTCATCTTAATCTTCCACCAACACTAAAGGTTAAAACTACACGTACTTTTAAGTACTATAAAGCTGATTATGTAGAGGTTAGAAAACGCTTATCTGAAATTGACTGGAGGCTTGCCTTACAATCAAGTGTTACAATAGATACAGCTGTTGACACGTTTTACACTTTGCTTAGAAAGATAATATTTGAAGTCATCCCATACCAAAAATCAAACAATAACAAATACCCTAACTGGTATAGTAAAAACTTAATAAAACTGCTTCACGAAAAGGAAAATCGTCGTCGAAACATGATCAAGTATAAAAATAAACGAGATGAGTATGAGTACATTATTTTAAAAGAAAGATCAAACAAAATTATTAAAGACGAATATCAAAAGTATTTAAGAATTGTCCAGGAAAATATTAGTAAAAACCCTAAACATTTTTGGTCCTACATAAAAAGTAAACGCAATTGTAATAGTGTCATCCCTAAAAGCATGAAATTCAATAATATAGTAGCAAGTGCCGGCAAAGATATCGCAAACCTATTTGCCACAAGTTTTTCATCAGTCTACGATCCTCCATCGCAAAGTAGCACGCATAATTACACTACTCAGATCGTTGGTCATCAGAACAACTTAAGTGATATTTATCTCTTGAAGAGTAATATTGAGAAACACTTAAAGAGCTTAGACATCACAAAGGGAGCGGGCCCTGATGGCATACCTCCAATCTTTTTAAGGGAATGCGCTAGCGCTTTATCTGAAGCACTAGAAATACTGTATAATAGATCTCTGATGGAGGGCAGATTTCCGGAAATCTGGAAGCAAGCAATTGTTGTCCCTATCCCTAAAACTGGTGAGAAATCTGACATCAGTAACTACAGACCTGTAAGTATTCTCTCTGTTTTTGCTAAGGTTTTTGAAGCATTATTGTGCCCATTTATAACATGGCACATTAAACATACCATCACGAGCCATCAGCACGGTTTTATTAAAAACAGATCCACAGGCACAAATCTTATTACTTTTGTTGATCGAACTATAAGAGATTTAAGTAGAGGCAATGAAGTTGACGCTGTTTATAGCGACTTTAGCAAAGCATTCGATAAAGTGAATCACAATATTCTTTTGCAGAAGCTGAGCACTATATACTGTATCAAGGGATCTCTACTGGACTGGTTTAAATCATATTTAACCCAACGAACCGCTAAAGTAGTTGTTAACGGATATACCTCTGATGTTTTTATTCCAACATCCGGAGTACCGCAGGGCTCGCACGTCGGTCCCGTGTTATTTATAATGTTTGTGGACGACATTAAATATGTTATACGCAATTCTAAATTCGAGATGTACGCTGATGACTTGAAATTATCAAAAATAGTTAACTGTGAAGAGGATCGTAGACTTTTGTAAGATGATGTGGACAGATTGTGTAGTTGGTGTGACAATAATGCCATGTTATTAAACATTAACAAATGCCATCACATCAAGTTCTCCCGAAAAAGAAATAAATTTCTTACTTCCTATACTATGAAAGATCAGGTGTTAGATGTAGTTACCGAGGTTAGAGACTTGGGTATTCTGGTAGACTCTGAGATGCGATTTAATAAACACGTAGATAACACTGTCAGTAAATGTCTACGCATGTTGTCATTTATTAATCGCAACACTAAGCAATTTAAGTCTCTTGCTGCTTTAAAGACCCTCTACTTATCATTAGTGCGCAGCCACCTTGAATACTGTTCTTTTGTTTGGTATCCCAATTATGAAAATAGTATTCAACGGTTAGAAAATGTACAGAAAAGGTTTGTAAGAAGAATCTCTGCAATAGCCGGTATCAAACGTAGTATTAAACATTACGATGACAGACTGAACCACTTCAAGATGAAATCATTACGTTGGCGTAGGGACTTCTTGGGTTTGACTTTCCTATTCAAAGTTATAAACCAATCCGTAGACTGTCAAGATCTAGTAAGTCAGTTGAGCTTAAACGTGCCTAGACCGTCTGCCAGAATCCATAATTATAAACCTTTCACGATAGACTTTAATAGAAATAGATATGGTTATAATGCCCCTTATACTTACATCCTCAGAAAATGTAATGAAATATTTTATAATTGCGATCTAGATGTTTTGGGGGGCAAAATAATTATGTTTAAAAAAGCCATTTTCAAAAACATGTAAGTAAAGCACACTGTTGTCTGTGTATAAGATCTGTATTTTTTTTTACCTGTGTTAACAAATAAAAGTGATTTGATTTGATTTGATTTGATTTACAACAACACATACTTATGTAATAAGCTGTAAGTTTCTTTTTTATGTTTAATGCGTGTACCTAGCTGTTAATTATTATTATTCTGTTAATGTTGTGCCTACCTTTAATTTAGATGCATTTCTGATCACCTTAATACAATGACGTGTAATAATGTTAAACATGTATTTAGTTGGTAAGCCTTAATTAAATAAATAAATAAATAAGTGCCTCGTGTCGAGTGGTGAATCTTTCTTTTATGAGAAGAAACCTGTAAGTACTTTTATTATATTGTTTAAAAGGCACTTGATGACCTAATGCTGCACTGAAGTATTTTTAATATCTGTGAAATTCATAACACGTGTTGTTTTGTGTGGTTTATACTTTTTAGATGTTGAAAATATGCCCAACGTCTGTTATATTTAATTTTTATGGTGACAATATGCGCGTTCTGAAGGTTAAATAGTTTGAACGGTTTATTTCGAAGTCTATGGATGTAGTGTCAAGTTAAATCACATACACGCTATTGTGGACAGCGGTACAGATTGTTCCCTAATTCGTAAATGATTTGTTGATAACCTTGCAGGTACTCGAGATTTTATATCCACGCGCCTGACAGGTATTGGGTCGAACATTACATTTTCTTTTTCCCGTATTAGTCTGCCTGTCAAGGTCAACGAGGTACTCGTGTGTGAGAAGTGACATTTGTAATTGTAGATTCACATATTTTGCCGCATGATGTTATGATAGGTAGAGATGTTTTTACCTAACCGGGATTGAGCTTGACTATTAGTAACAAAGTCCTCCACATCACTCGCGAGGTCCATGCTGAAGTTTGTTTATTACAGAATCATGACACTTGTACAAGCTATCGATACTGATTTGATCGACTGTAAAGACGTTTCTCAATTACTGACAAGTGGAGAGATTCCTGTCTGTTCTAGTAATAATTCATCATCATTATGTTAGCCGAAGGACGTCCACTGGGCGGAGGCCTCCCCCGGGAATCTCCGCAGTGGTCGGCCCTCCTTGTGGGGGACTTGCCCGCGCTGCGTCTTCCAGTGCGTGGTCCCCGGTCGGGAGCCTGTCTGATCTAGCGGCCGTCGGTGTTGGGAGCTGTGTGCTCCACCCGCTTCCGTTTCGGTTTGGCAATTCTTTGGTTATAATCATAATCATAATATCTTTATTTGTATAAATGTGGTGAATGCAGGTGTTATTGTTTTCATCATTTAAGTTTCACACATTTGCCATATTGTACATGGCATAGAAATGTTGTACTTACAAACTAGGTATATTGAACTTAAAATACTAACTTACTGATTTGTGACACAATTTTTATGCCGGCTACTTTGTTTCGCCTGCGGATTACGACGTTTTTATTCGATCGCGCAGGGATACTCCGAGCGTGGCCCTCTCCGTTGCTCTTTGGGTGACCTTGAGCCTTCTTGTGAGACCAGTAGTGTGCGACTACGTGAAAGACTTTAGACTTGAAACACTGCGTTATTTGTGATGAGAGGATATTGCTTAGCTTCCCGAACTATTCTAATTAATGGCTTCACTATAACCGAGAACTACGAGCGTAGGTTCTAGAAGGCAGCTTCAGGTGAAATCCAAATCGCGCTAAATTGTATCGTAGTTGGAAGTACAGTTAGAAGTCCGCTTCAATTGTTGACTGGTTGTAATAAAAGTTCCCCTCCAAAATGAATGCCCTTGTCCAGAAATATGGTAAGGTTAACCTCTACGAACTTAGATGTGAGGCATAATGCAGGATGGACGAGCTAGCTCATGCTGATAAGGTGCGTTATAGCAAGAGCAAAGTTAAAATCCATTTAAAATAGGAGATGTTGTTTTTGTCGGAAAGAACCCTAACAAATTGTGTTATTTATTTTGTCTTCTATGTAATTGTCCTGTTTGAGTGTGTACAATGGGGAGTATTCTATTCTATTCTAACAATAAACAAATGAAGTGAAAAGTTTTCAAATCCTTGTAAGATAATAAAGGTCTATGACAACGATAGATACAAGGAACAGCCAATAGCTGGTGGACGCGTTAAGTACCTACGTATGTTACGAAAAACTTGAATTTGACAGTTGTAGTCAGAAATAACAGTGTAGTTAATGCCGATGGTTGAGTTAAATTCTAACGTTTAAAATTATTATTGGAGTTCATTGTAAGACACATTTATGTGTTACATTATGAGTAATAAAGCTGGTTTATTTATAATTTAATAAATTGTGTGGCAACTGAAATACCATACTTAGAGTTCCTGAAACTTGAGCATTGAAGGCTCCGCGCTTTGTGCTTGTAGCAGTTGAGAATTGAAAGCTCCGCGCTTTGTGCTTGTAGCAGTTGAGCATTGAAAGCAGCTCCGCGCTTTGTGCTTGTGGTGGTTGAGCATTGAAAGCTCCGCGCTTTGTGCTTGTGGCAGTTGAGCATTGAAAGCTCCGCGCTTTGTGCTTGTGGTGGTTGAGCATTGAAAGCTCCGCGCTTTATGCTTGTGACGATTGAGTATTGAAAGCTCCACTCTTTGTGCTTATGACGATTGAGTATTGAAAGCTCCGCGCTTCGTGCTTGTGACAATTGACTATCGCAAGCTTCGTGCTTTGAGTTCGTGACGCTGCATTGCGCACTTACTTATAATGTTCCTGGGTGGAGAACACTATTTTCGAACTTGTAGCAAGACATACTCCTTGTATGTGATAGTCATCGTAGATGCTTTTACGAAATTTTATCAATTAAAGTGTGTCAAAGATTTAACATCACGATCTACTTGCGAGGCACTACGTAGCTTTGTCCACATATTTAGAACCCCGAAACGAATTATCTCTGATCAAGGTACATCTTTTACTGGTCAAGACTTTCAGGATTCATGCCGAGGTTGGGCCATTGAGTTCCACGAGATTGCTAGTGGTGTTAGCCGAGCTAATGGTCATGTGGAGCGAATGATGTAAACCTTGACAAATTGTTTTACAGTGGCCGAAAATTATAAAAATGAATCCTGGAAGTCTGTCTTAGGCGAAGTTAAACTCGTTTTGAATTGTGCTGTAAGTAAGAGTATAGAGAAAAGCCCCTTACAGTGTAGCTAAAGTGTGTTCCAATGAGCGTTATATGGTGGAACCAGTATCTGGGGGACGGGCCTAATATGTGTGCCATGAACGTCTACGTAAATATCCAGCTAGTTTACCTGAATTGTCAGTCCTGTAGAACCCATAATTGAATAGTTTTATTTAATTATGGAACAAATTTTATTGATTAATTTGGTATTCTAATTTGGTGTAATTAGTAATTTGGATTGAATTACTGTATTGAATCATGATCATTGCTTGAGTTGAAACGATAATTACATTGTTTTGTTGAACGTAAACCTGTGTTGATAAAAGACTTATGTTCATTGCTGATTGATAAAATGTTTTCTTTAAACTGAAAGCTACTACGCTTTATTGAAGGGTGGACTGAAAGCCTTATCGCTTTGTCCTGATGTCCTGCTTAAAGCCATCACGCTTTGCAGTAAGGTTGGGCTCATCTGTCGTGACCCAAGGTTGTTGCTGAAAGCTGCAACGTTTTGCAGCGTGTTTTAAGTGCTGCCTGTGAGCAATGCTGAAAGCTGTAACGCTTTGCCGAGTAATTGAATTTTTGCTGAAAGCTTCAACGCTTTGCTGTGTGTTGCAGTTTATGCTGAAAGCTTCAACGCTTTGCTGTGTGTTGCAGTTTATGCTGAAAGCTACAACGCTTTGCTATGCGTTGCATTTTATGCTGAAAGTTTTAACGCTTTGCATTGTGTGAGAGGTACGCCCTTTAACTAATGATGAAAGCTTTAACGCTTTGTGGTAAATGCTGAAAGCCTTTACGCTTTGCCTTGTGTAACATTGAAAGCCGCTTGTAACGCTTTGTGTCCTTGCCAAACTGAAGAGCTGTAATTCATGTTGACTATGTCAGCGAGTAACAACGCGAGAGCGCGTTGATTGTCGGATGGCCGTGTCGGAGAAATTAAATAAAAGGCCTGTTTAAGTACTAGTAACGCCATCTATTAGCGTTTGGAAAACACTACTCACTGAGTCAATAGTTCGAGTTGAGGTTGTCTATGAACTGTCGCATGTGACGTTTGACGTCTGTCAGTTGTCTAAGTGACATTAGTGTGTTAGCGACACGACACAGTTGACATACAGAGCTCGACGGCGCCGGGTGTGCGCACTGATTCTTTTAACCACGTGCATAATGGCGGACACCGACGATGTTTCGGAGTTAAATCCGTCAGAATCTCCGACATATATCTATTTTCCCTTGGAGATAATTTATTTTAAGATTATTATACTTATTTATAGGTATAGATTGATAAACATAACACCGACATCACTATGTTGTCATTTAATTAAATTAGATAGACAAATTATAACAACACACAAATCATTAGTGTCAATAAGTTTTATTTAGAGTAACGACCTGAGGAACTTGGCGAAAGAAAACAAATTACTTACCACGGAGTTTTTAGATAAGTAGCATTATCTCTCAGACCACACTGCTTCAGGTGGATCCTAAGTCTTATCGGCTCATTATCTTCTAGAACGCCTTATCGTACCTCGCTTCTAGGGGAACCAATATGTTGATGCAACAAATTGGGTTCACAATAATTAGTAAAATAATGTCAAGTGCTCAACCAGAGTTGGGGGCCGACGCCCAGACACGCGGAAAATAACGCTCCATATTAGCTTGTTTGCTTCTAAATGGATCGATATTCTAAAGTTACAAATTGGGTTCACAGTAATTGGTCAACCGATGTAAAGTACTCCACCACTGTGGGGCGCGACCTCGCGGGTAAACTCAATATTTGTACAGCGACCAAACGATTTTAGTTTCAAACAATCTTTGCGATAGACCAGCGGCGCGACGTTTTACCCGTTTCTTCCTGTTCAGAATAATTACAGCGTTTTAGTCAAATTACGTAGATACGGTAACCACTCGCCCGCTAATCCTAGGGAAAGTTGCAGCACTACGCCAAGGGTGAGTGAGAAGTTCAAAGGGAAGAAAATAAAGTGTAGTAATAGAAAATGTGCCTCTGTTTGCGCCCACATTTCAGCACTATAATATGTTTCCCACAGGCTAGTCTCAATTGAGATTGGTCGCAATAAACAAAATTCGACTTTCGATTGAGGATGTCATTATTATTACACCTGTTGGTATACTTTCTCTATACTGTTTCACAATCTATGCGAAATATTGGTGAACGGAAAACTGGCGCTGATTACTGGAAGATCTGCGCATTAGAACAGAAGAGGTTATTAAACTGTATCCGGATTAAATCATTTTATCCACAAACCGCTAAAGGGTAGCATAAGGGTTTTACTACGCATTAGCGGTTTGTAGTAATAGCGGTGAAGGACATTTGTACGTGACAAATAATCAATGTCACGTGCACTTTCAACCTTGACAACGTTTTTATTATGGAGTCATCAGCACGTATTCAAGTAAATGTTCCTGAATTTCTGACATTTACTTTACACTAGAAGTTATACAAAAAGCTCCCAAAAATCTCGATCCAAATAAAGGGCCTTGATCTGATGGTTTGCCACCTTTTTTTATTAAAAAAGTTAAAACACATGACACTTGTGGATAAAAATGAATGACAATGTCATATATGATAAAAAACGAGTTGCAACTCTAGTTATTATCAAATATTTAATATGGTAATAATTCTAATGTATTCACACTACGTGCCCATTGCATAAATCTATACTTTAAACGCCGCTGCATGCGGGTAGCACGAGACCAGATATTGTGGAGATCTTTGGGGGAGCCCTTTGTCCATCAGTGGGTGTATATTTATTAACAGTGATACGATAATGATGATGATATTTTAAACACGAATAAGGGAGTTTGAACACCAACGGCGATGTCTATTGTTAACGACATGATATTGTCATCGCAACATATTCAGCATGTCGTCGCCAGTGCACAAGACTTACGAATACCACGGGCATCGTCATCGTTAGGCGCTCAAATACTTTAACTCTATGCATAATAAGCGGATATAACCAAATATTTCACATATTTTATTGGAAATAAGCTGAGAGGAATCGTGTCATACTATACATAATATTATCAGTGAACGAATGAATTCTTTATTTGCAAGAATATAGGTACATTTAGATGGTCACTATATTCAACAATATGTCGTTCAAATGTTAAAGTAGAAGTATGACATATAATATACGTATGTAACATGTATTATTTGCCATAATCTCATGCAATTTTAATTCAGTATGCAAAACTAAGTATTTTACTTTCTATATAATTTGTCTCAATTTTTTTAAATAAACTTCTATAGCTACTTAAACAATAGTAATATTATATAACGTAAAAGCCAATTTAGGAATTAAGTAGTATGTCAAATTATTTGAAGTTAAATTGAAAATAATCTGTAATACAATAAAAACATTTGTCACAGAGTCATTCATACATTGTTTTATTGAATTCAGTTTCTGTCAGATATCTGAATCTTTCTGGAAGTTTATTATAGATTTTTGTTGCCATATAATAACAGTTTTTATCACATATCTTCAGTCTATATCTCGGTATGAATAGCGGTTTGCGAATTTTTCTTTTTAGTACAGCCTCTTTGTCTATTTCAAAATTTAAAAAGTGAGATATATTTTCTTACAAATTTGCACATATCAAATATGTATAGAGTTGAAATGTGAGTAGCTTTTCTCATATAAATATCGGGCTGCATGAGTCTCTCCAGTTTAGATTAAATATCGACTTAATACATTTTTTTGAACAATAAATATTCTTTCAGCGTCAGTAAGGTTTCCCCAAATAATAACACCATACCTTAAAATAGAGCAAACATGACTATGATATACCAATAAGGCTGTTTCAGTGTTTGTGAGATTTTTTTATTTTCTTTAGTGCAAATATTATTACCAAATTTTAACAAACTGTCTATAACACACAGATAAACGGTTTGACGGTCACCGTAGTTGGTAGTGCTCCTGCCTACGAAGCTGATGGTCCTGGGTTCGAATCCCGGTAAGTGCAAATATTTTTGTGATGAGCACGAATATTTGTTTCTGAGTCATGGATGTTTTCTATGTATTTAAGTATTTATCTATCTATATAAATATGTATATTGTCACCTGGTACCCATAGTACAAGCTTTGCTTAGTTTGGGGCGAGGATGATGTGTGACATTGTCCCTAGATATTTAAAAAAAAAACCGCCGTTTATAAATAATTTTTTGTGTCTATATTCGTAGGTGTATTTACACGACAAAAATACGCATTGAATTAAGATCCGTCCACTTTTATGAACTGTCTTCTTCAAACGATTGATTAAAAGAAAAATAAATAAATATCTTGAAACAATTAATAAACTACGATAACATGATCCCAAACTAACGAGAGAGTCTGTACTAAGGCAATCAGGCAACTGATAAACATACTTGTATATGTTTAAATACATCCATATAATATAGCCGTGTGGTTTTGGCCGAGAAAGAATAGTAGGGCCACGGACACCATCCCGTGGGTGTCGTAAAAGGCGACTAGGGGATACACCAGGTATCGGGCAGCAGTGTCTCCTGAGTACTAACTATGTACAGACGCCAGCACATCAAGCTACTCCAATCTGTCAAATTTCCCCAATTGAAAGTGAACCTTATGCTTATGTGGTAAAGTTGCAAATCTATAAAATAAATTTGACAGATTGGTGTAGCTGGATGTGCTGGCGTCTGTACCAGCTAACTGCGGTCGCCAAACTCGCATGCCAAGCACGGTGACTAAGGCTCTCTCTCTCTCTAATTTAAGTGTTGTGCACTTGTCGGTGTAGTAGTTTCTAGCCTTCTCTATCGTAAGCCTTCTCCTTGACTTCCTTGTAAGCTTCCAATTTCACAACTTCTTTCACCTGGTCCATATATTTACGTCTCTGTTTGCCTCTCTTTCTTCTTGCCTCGATTTTGCCTACTACCTTTTTTGACTACGGCAAATGACTCTAAATGGCAACATTATAGAAACCTTTGGTGGAGGCCTATTTCCAGTATCAGATCAGACTGATGATAATGATGACATATTACAGATAAATAACATCCAAACACAAAATAAATATAGGGACGTGTTCATCACACAAGATTTGGGGATCGAACTCGTGACCTCGGGCTTATCAGTCAGTGTCACTGACCACTAGGCCAACAGGCCAGTCTCAAGTCAAAACTTTATATGTTTTCCACTTGGACAGTAATCCCTCTCATATCTTCAAATGAAATGCTAAGCTTGGCTCGATAGGTGATTCGTAAGATTATTTGGTTTTTGGATAATTCATAATTATGGCCTTCTCATCATCATCATCATCATCATCATATCAGCCGAAAGACGTCCACTGCTGGACAAAGGCCTCCCTCAAAGAACTCCACAATTGCCGGTCTTGCGCTATTCGCATCCAGCAGTTTCCATGGCCTTCTATTAAATACATAAAACATAAAAAAGATTTTTATTCACCTAGACTTCAAAAAAGCGCTTGTAAATTGTCAGAACACGTTGGTAGTAATATATTTAAGTATACCTACATAATTATTTCTAGTTCCATACAGATATTTAGGCACACGGATTGTTAAAACATTTAATACAATTTATTTTATAATAGTAATGATATTTAGCTAGCTTATATTAAGTTAGTGTCAAGAAGAATTTATTTCCATAAATCCTAATTTTGATCATCTAATTTTAACAGGACTCTTGACTGTTAGAAGATTGTGTATATTATAAATCGATTTGAATCGATTGTTAATAATCAAAATTGGTTCTCAAACATTGAAAAATCGCGTAACATTATATTATATTATACACATAAATAGCGCAGATATAGCATAGCATATATATAAACCTGCAGTTGAGTAAATATTAAAAAAATAACTGGCCAAGTGCGAGTCGGACCGACGTATGCAGGGTTCCGTACCAACTAATCTATAAAACCGGCAAAAAATAATGTTTGTTGTATGGGATCCACCATTAAATATTTGTTTTATTTTCATTTAATTATTTATTTTTAAAGTGATCATATAACTATATATTCTGTATATATTTCAAGTGCCTACGTATTGTTAATACGTAATCAATATCCAGCAAAAACGCGTAATAAACCCCATTTGTTGTATGGAAGCCCCCTTAAATATTAGGTCTTTACCTATGAAATTGCCGTTCTGCAGTACTGGCCATTTCAACTCAAAATAATTTTTGTTTGGCTAAGAATTCTAATTTCAAATTAATTTTATTTTAAAAACATGGATTCTTTTTTCCAAAAGTAGTCATTTCTTTATTGATTAGTGTTACATTTTCATCGCATTTCAATCTTTTTCGTCATCATGGATACGTTAAAAATTCGAGTAATTATGGAATATGAGTACCGTCGTGGCAGCAACGCGGCACAAGCGGCACGCAACATCAACGACGTTTACGGAGCTAACACTACAAACCAACGCACCACCTGTTATTGGTTTGCTCGCTTCCGTTCTGGAAATTTCGACCTGAAAAATGAACCTCGCGGTCGTCCGAAGACTTTGGTCGACAATGACGAATTAAAGGCGGTTGTGGAAGCTGATGATACACAATCTACGGCTGAATTAGCAGCAGCTTTCGACGTTAGCGTCAAAACAATATTGGTCCATTTGCGTCAAATTGGCAAGGTAAAAAAGCTTGACAAATGGGTGCCCCACGAACTCAATGATCGCCAGCGCGAAGTACGCGTCGAGACGTGCCTTGCACTGCTCAACAGACACACAAATGAAGGAATTTTGAACCGCATTGTTACCTGCGATGAAAAATGGATTCTGTTTGATAACCGCAAGCGCTCAGCAAGTTGGTTGGATCCTGGTTCAGCACCTAAACAATGCCCTAAACGAAAACTTACCCCTAGAAAAGTGATGGTCACTGTTTGGTGGTCTAGCGCCGGTGTGATTCATCACAGCTTCTTACCAAACGGGGTGAGCATTACTGCAGATGTGTACTGTGAAGAACTGAGCACAATGATGGAGAAGCTGGCGCATCTCCAACCAGCATTGGTCAATCGCTCGTCTCCGCTGCTCCTGCACGACAACGCGCGACCTCATACTGCACAGCAGACGGTCTCCAAGTTGCAAGAACTGGGGTTGGAAGCTCTCCGTCATCCGCCCTACTCACCAGACCTTGCGCCTACAGACTACTACTTTTTCCAGAATTTGGATAACTTCTTGGCGGGAAAAAAATTCAATACCCGAGAGGCAGTACAAAATGCCTTTGAAGAATTTGTTGCCTCCCGTCCAGCTGATTTCTTTAAGAAGGGCATCAATAAACTGCCACTGCGATGGCAAAGATGCATTGATTGCATGGGTGATTACTTCGATTAATACAAATAAAAAAATTCATGAAAAAAATTCGTTTAAATTTTTTCATACAAAACGGCAATTTCATAGGTAAAGACCTATTATTTATTTTATTCTGTTTTTTAGTATTTGTAGTAATAGCGGCAACATAAATACATCTGAAAATTTCAACTGTCTAACTATCACGATTGATGAGGTAATAGACAGTTAACAGACAGACTGACAGAGGAGACCCTAAAAATATAATATTATTTCGTATATTACATAACTAATGAGAAATTTAATCAATTCCAAAATAAGAAAGGCGGCTTTATCATAATGATGCGGCATAGTTTTGTTAATTTTTATATTGGTACACACGTAAGCTATCTAAATGACGGCTTAGTAAGATATTATGACCCTCGCCGCGAGATGGATGTAATACTTAATCATAAAAAGGTTAACAACCTCCACTTTACGACAGTACAGTATTACTACGCTTATAATATATACATAATGTAACTACAACTAGATAACTCCTCATATTTCGTAAGTAGAGTGATATTAGCCATTAGTAGGGGATACGTGGTATGAAATGGACGCACATAGAAAGGGACTAATAAATAAATACTCGAAAAATGAAAAGCATACCAAAATATAGAGACAGTTCTTCTCTTGTGATACTGTTGAAGTATCAGAAACTGGAAGGTATCCTTTCAACCCCAACAATTCTTTTTTTCGGTATATAATTGATGTTGGAGTTTTGTTACCTCATATTTTCTGGAATTCATAGTTTTATTATTCATTTCCCACCCCACGGTGTTATCCTCAGTATTTTTTCGTTAAATAGGCGACGGCCGCAGCTTGAAGGTAAATCCATGAAACGAGGGGGTCTTTGCAATGTTGAAATTGTTCATGCGCACTCAGAACAACTGTAAATAAGTAACAGAAAGAGTTTTCTGTACCATGATTAAAACTACATCATGATATCGCTGAAATAGTACAAACCTTAACCACTGCACTACATTGCAACTATTGGTTCAATTCAGGTTATATTCTATTTCCATTTTAAATTACATCCTAATTATTCAAACGTCGCAGTTTAATTATGAATGAGTTATAAAATTCATAGATACTATAAGTAAGAGTAACGAACATACTGTTTACACCGCGTGAGAGTATAGAGAGAGCGCACTTTAAGAGACCCCGCGTCGAGTACTGTGCAAGAGTACGTAAGCGACGTACACAGTATACTTCTTAATTGCACTGAACACTTGACCCAGTTTACTTTCACCGCCTGGTGTCGATGTACTACTTATATACCCCTAACATTACTCCAAATTTCAAACATTTCGAAAGACTTTTTTCTTTCTATCTTTTCTTCCAGATAGGTGAAAAATATGACAGACTTTATTTATATGGAATTGGAGTTTTAAATTTGCACCGCATTATTTTCTTTCTGCAATCTTTAATGTCAATTTTGAATTAAATAATTTCTGTGATCTCATCTTTTTCTTTTGTAGTAGTAGTATTAACTAGAACAATTTAAAAATATCACGATAGCCACTTAAAACCTTTTGTGGTACTGGGTATCGAACAAGCAACGCAACAACACAATAAAAGTTTAAAAGTAATTGCTAATATTATTACTATTTCATCCAAAAGTTTTTAAACTTGTTAATTTTCGTGATAACTATAAGTTTAACACATGGATGATAATTTCTTAAATATAAGCTACTAAAAACTATTTAGATATTTACTTATAACCATTTATTAATTTAATGAAAAATAGTCAACAACTAAATTATCACAAAAAACCGGCCAAGTGCGAGTCGGACTCGCGCACGAAGGGTACCATTATCTATAAAAACGAGCAAAAATGTTCACGTTTGTTGCATGGGAGCCCCATTAAGTATTTATTTTATTTTGTTTTTTATATTTATTTTTTGTTATAGCGGCAACAGAAATACATCATTGTCTAACTATCACAGTTCATGAGATACAGCCTGTTGACAGACGTACATACAGACTGACAGCGAAGTCTTAGTAATTGGGTCCCGTTTTTCCCTTTGGGTACGGAACACAAAAAAATATGGCAGAAAACAAAACAATTTTGTCATTTTTTCATGGTGATAAATCGACATATAATTTATACTAAAGAACTTCCACGATTTTTATTTTGTTTAACGTTAAATATACTTATAACAAAATTTATAGTAGTAAATTTTATTAAGTATAAATTTCCTTGTAATAGATACTGTTATGACTCTATAACCGTGCCTTTACTGGACAGTCTATGAAAAGTGCCTAATTAAAATTAATAGGAATAGATTTTTAATAACTGATTAGACAAATATAAAAAAGGATTCAATTAGTGTATTGTAAACTATAATCCTTTTATGACTGTACTCCCCTACTTTGACAATCAGGTGAGCATTATCCGATCGTAATGTTGTTTGAGGAAAAAATAAAACATTTAAATGTCTGTGTTTCTGTATTCTGTAACCATTCGTGTGTAAACAGTTGGAACGAATGTACTAATTGTTATTTAAGCGAGAGACAAACACTATCGGAGAACAATGTTGTTCGATGCGTAACTCAAGGTACCATATGATAAACGAGCTACACAATTAATAAAAGTGGAGCCGTCGCCAGTAAGACCTGTGTTATCGCATCGAACGAGATGCGAGCGTCTCGTATGTGCCGATGCACTCTCGCGTTTAATTTAACAACCTGACATTTACTGCTCAGGTTTTTGGAAACGAAAAACATAGCCACGGATTAAACGTACTCGTATAGTTACCTTCTCGTGTCGACGACGTACAGTGCGGTGTGTAATACAACTGCGGCCACAAATAATTACTGACTCTCACTTTTAACACGTAAAGTGACCATGATTACCAGTACTGAAAACATAAGCAGTGTCAACGGTCTAACCAGATCGAACATACGTCTCACAGACAGCTCAAATAATTCAATATGGAAGGAAAAATCGAAAAGAATATTGAAGAGTGTGAGAATTGTTATTCGCGAAACTACAGTCGAACCTTGTTTGTTTATTTACATGATGGGTGTAGCTATTTCGTCACTAGCCGTACAGAATATGCATTTAGAAAAAGCCTGCAGGGTAAATCTTGAGTATGGAGATGAAATCTGTGATCGTATAGCAGCAAGAAATACGACTGGTTTGCAGAAGGAGGTGGACCAAGTCCAAACATTGGTAGCAGCAGTAGTGGCGTGGAAGTTTCCCCTGCAGACCGCAATACCAGCTGTGATGGTGCTATTCGTAGGGGCCTGGAGTGATAAGTACAAGAAAAGAAAAATATGCATACTGTTTCCATTTATTGGGGAGATTATTTGCAATATTGGATTGCTATTCGCTACGTATTTCTTCAGAGAACTATCTCTTACCGCGACCGCGTTGATAGAGGCGCTGCCTGCGGCGTTTACTGGCAGCTACATCATCATATTTATGGGTATGTTCAGTTTTATAGCGGACCGGACATCAATGAAAAATAGAACATTCCGCTTGGGACTAGTCACGATTTGTGTAACTGCAGGAACTCCAATGGGGACGGCTTTGAGTGGCATACTTTTACGTGTTTTGGGATACTACGGAGTATTTTCTTTGCTTCTAGGACTATATACTATATCGTTTCTGTACGGTGTCTTCAAATTAGAAGATGTGCTCGTTCCTGAGGATGTGAAGAGTAGTTTTGTTGCAAGACCTAAAAATAGTGTGTTTAAGGAGGTGTTAGAACTTGTTGGTAATACAGTCATGGTTGCTATTAAACCTCGTGCTGTTAACGGCAGGACTCAAATATTTTGTGTGTTAATACTGTACCTTCTGATGGTTGGCCCTCTATACGGTGAGTACTTAACGGTTTATAAACTCAACAATTAACACTTTTAAAACCACTTTTGTTTTGTTACTGATAAATGATAACAGAGTGAGTAAATATTGACCGACAATTCTTTTTTTTTTAAACTGTTATATTGTTTGTTATTGTGATACTTTTGTGCATATTTAGGTTTCGGTGAAGAGACTTGTCTGCTTTACTTTTTATTTTATCTATCCAAATCCAAAGGTAATTTAAATTTAAACTATAAGGAGTAATCGCACTAATTCTCTGAATTCCTCTATTAAGTCCGGTTAAGTATAAAATATGGAACATTATTTTAACGTTTGTGATTTATTGATAAAAAATGCAATAGTTTTGCATTATATAGCCTTTTTGATTAAAAACAGTCAGAATTACCTCTAATGTACTATTTAAAGGCATGATAGGTGGCCAATTATTGCTTAAAAAGGATAAACATATTAAAAAAAAAATTAAAACACAAAATCGCTTGGACACTTTTTTTTAACAAAACCGATTGGATCAAAAGTAATTGATCAAAACCATTCCGAAAGCATTCCCTATGGATTATAATTATCTAAATCGCTTCGCAACTAACGGAGGAATTGCGTAATATACATACAAAAAAGATATTATATGGTCGACTTGATATGCTCGTTCTTATGAAGTCGGTTTATAAAATACAAATATTTTCCACTACACTAAATTTGAGTGAAGAACTCGTGTCAGCCGAATGACGTCCATTGCTGGACAAAGGCTTCTCCAAAATATTGCCACAATGGAGTTGTGTCCAACATTTGGTGAGATATGCCAGAATTGGCAGGCTTGGCAGAGGCTTAAAGTATATAGGTACATACACACATAGGGGTAGCAGCGGATTAAGTAACGGGTTGTAATATTTAAACTTATTTTAATTGATATTATATTAACTATTGAATACTCGTTTTAAACAAAATATGTGCATACAGAGGGGGTTCGTCCGATGGTCACCACTATATAATATGTTGAAATTAAATTTGTTTACCATATTGTACTATATTCCTTACTAATTACCGTACTATATGTATATTTTTAAAGTTCATCAGTTCAAGTTACATTCAACTATAGTTTAATGTAAACTAGATTTGTATCAGGACCCTCACATTCAACAAAGATTTTATATCTTTGTTGAATGAAGTAAATTTTAGTACCCAGAAACACAAATAATAAGATCATTCATTCTCCTACCAGTGAAAAAAGAACTAATTTATTATTTTTTCACTGGTAGAAGAGCAATATTAAATATTTCACGACATTTTCGATATTTTAATTTAACATAATATTACGATAAAAACAACAGGTCTCCTTAAAGTAAAGTCAACGCCATTTGTGTGGATACACTTTGACCTTGATAGTGACTTTATTATGTAGTCAATTAAGGTGGTTTTCATAGTACAAGTTTCCACTGACATAACCAAGCCTACGAAATAATGGAATGCAGCTACTAGTAGTCAAGTATGCACGGAATGAATAGCTTCGAACAGGTTGGCAAACAAAAATCCTCAATCATACTTATATCATACAATACTACAACAGTATTATCAAGGCCGACTGGAAACAGCAAGAACTTGAATAATTTTGCTTAATTTAATAAAATAGTGTGAAAAAATAAAAGAGTGGGGATCCGGGTAATCGCAATCTTAATGTAACCTTATAGTTATGTATTTAGAACAAATTCCCCATTTAAAATAAAGTTACGAGGAATATTTAGGTTTTCTTTTAAAAGTAACGTCGCATTAAGCTAAAACAGTCGCCTCGCCGCTTCGTGTCGCGGGTTCGAGTCCCGCGCCGGACAACTATTTGTGAGACACATAAATGTTTGTTCTTAAGTCTATTATATGTTTGAAAAGTACCCCGCGACACAGGGATTATTTGTATTATTTTTTTTTGTTTTATAACGATTTTGTTTTATACGATACCGTATGATCTTTTTATCTTAGTCAAACAGACAAACCTTTATGGTTAGACGAAACTATGACGGATCCTTGAGGAATCCGAAATGCTAATAAGAATAAGATAAGGTTATAATCTAGAGTTGCATAAGGGCTTACATGAAAACATGATCATAAAAGTTCTAACAAATGGAGCATAGACTATCCAAAACATTTATCTACAAGGTAAACCAATTCTTAATAAGTTAATAAGAAATAAGAGGTATAAGAGGAAGTGCTCATACCTGCCTGTAAAAAGTCAGCGTGAGGTGCCAGAGTCAAGGTGCCAAGTCTAGTCTAAATCGGTGTCCGTCAACGTAATCCAATTTATGAGGTTGTTGTTGGCAATCAACATTCGTTAAGCCATGTTATATACCTACAGAGGGGCTTAAACAACTCTGAAGCAAGATTAACCACTGTCCATACGATAAAGTAGAAAGAAATAGAATAAAAAAAGCTATTGAGTTGGTATCTATACTATAGTCAGAAGAAGAACCGTTCTGGACAAAAATATTACTGTTCAGAAATCAATCGTTAAATCGGGTTCAATGAGCACATGTGACGTCATAAATGGTCCGGAATCGATTTTCAACGTCAAAACCGATTTAACGATTAATTAAGTCATTTTTAACCTTTATTTATTTGAACGCCGATCACTATCCCGATGTTCGGCGACTTAGCCGGTAGCCCCCTGGGCGGCTTTAATAGCTCTGACACTGGGTAACCATGCAGGTAGGCTGCTCATACTATAAAGTGTACAGACGCCAGCACATCCAGCTACCCCAATCTGTCGAATTTATTTTATAGATTTTCAACTTTAAAAGGATTTAACCACTGTGGTCAAATTACTGGAACCGGTACCGACGGCATAAAGTGCCCCCCGAAGCACGGAGACGTTCAATAATCCTTTTTCGTTATTATTTATTTTCGGTAATACTTATGGACCGGTAAGAGCAATTGCTATCAGATGGCTGCTAGTTATGAGCGCCTACAAACATCTATAAGAACGTGTAAAACACAAATAACTTACATCCTACTAATATTATAAATGCGGTAGTTTGTGAGATTAGGGATGTATGGATATTAGTTACTCTTTCACGCAAAAACTATGGAACGGATTTTGATGACACTCTGAAGTAATATAGCTTATGCATCCGAATAACACATAGGCTATAATTTATAATCGTGGGGCATAGATAGTAGTTAGTACAGATAACTTACATAATACAAGAATTCGTATTCTCGGTAATTTGGTTCCTATGAGAAGCCTTCAATGGTTTATGTTTTAAGTACCTACCATAAATAGGCGTCATAGTTGGAGAAATGAAATTTTTAAAATACATATTTTTACAGCAATATAGATTAACACTATACCGTAATTTATAACTCAATTAAAAAAGAGGTTATTCCATCAAACTTATTTTCATTACCTAAATCTATAATTG
This sequence comes from Pseudoips prasinana, assembly GCA_951640165.1. Lineage (NCBI taxonomy): Eukaryota > Metazoa > Arthropoda > Insecta > Lepidoptera > Nolidae > Pseudoips > Pseudoips prasinana. The sequence continues at coordinate 17,568,089 of OX621251.1, forward strand.
TTTGTAAGCTGTATTGGCTGCCGTGGATAATGTGGACATCGGAACAATTTCAGTCTGAAAAATAATTATTTGCCTTCCAGACTAAATAATTAAAGTGGGTTTTAGTTATCATATTATTATCTTGCCGATCATATTTTTAAAATTAAATTAACATTTAAAATAATATGATCGGAACATACGAAAGTTTTGAAATAATCTTCTAGTGCAGGCATTTTATTTAAATCTAGTGACCCGCCCTTACTACACAAGATTTTTTTATGGTCTTATACTTTAAAAAGCATGTATACACCTGGAACTTTTGCTCAGTCTTAATATGATTTTGATATACATTAACTGACACATATTAATTGTGTTGAGTGAGTGAATTTTGCGAGCCTCCTAAATATTGAATTAGGAAGCTACCAAAAAGGCTAGGAGCTGCAAAAAGAAAATCCAAGGAGTTTTTAATGCAATCATTTAAAAACTATTTTTTATTAACGAAAAGCAACTAATACAACAGATAAAATATTAGTGTTATAATCGCTCAAGGGTGCGTGCTCAAACTGCGTGTTTTGTATTTTGAGCAGGCTGGCAGGTAAACGTACCCGAGTAGGCTGCGTTTTGAAATGTAGCTGTCACAAACGCGTCCTAAGTTTAGCAACTGCTGAGGAAATTATTACTCCAAGTTGCAATCTGTTTCTATTAAACGAGTATTGTAATATCCTATACTGTACTATTTATACGAATAATATTAGCAGTTAGCAGTACATGTTTGCTAAGAATTTATTCGGGAGACAAACTATGGAGGGATTATATTTAATTGTAAATTGACGGCCTCATTGTTCTAGTGGTTGTGTGTTCAACCGTAGATAATCAGTTCCTGGGTTCAAATTCTGAAAAGTGATTACAAAATTTTCTGTTAAGAAAAATTCGTCTGTATCAGCTCGAAGTCTGGGTGTTAACGGTATTATACTTCTGTGCCTCAGATAGCACGTACAGCCGTTGCCCCAGTACCTGACCTCTTTCCGGTCGGGTGATAGAAAGTATCGCATACACTTATGCACTATAATATGCTTCCATTGAGACTAGCCAGTACTTTGGCTGGTCATTACCGATGCATAAAATAAGATTCTTATCTAGACACAAAATCAGAAAATCTACATACAGATGTGTAGATTTTGTGAGTTAGGTTGCTTAGATGGTTGGGTATTCAGAAACGTCATTTCATTTGTTCTTTTGTTTCACCTAATGCCTTCAGTTCGTCTAGCAGGCTTTGACTGCTTCACCGGGCAATAGACGCGCGCAGGGGCTCAAGCGATCTTTACTACAAAGTGTTCTGAGTGGATGCCATTAGGTTACTTACTACTCTCTTGTATCGTGGTGATACACGAGAGGGTCGAATTTTAGGGACGTTTTTTCCATCTGTCGCTTTCGGTTAGTGTGTGGAAATGCAGTTACTTACCCGACTGAAACGGGACGGCTTTTCATCGCTACGTAGGCAAAATAAGGGTCGTAGAGGGCGTTGGTGGTAGCGGTGCGTTCATGGTCTTAGGCCTCCTACGCAATATGTGGTTAGCCGGAATGCGGTCAGCCGTCAGTAATCAATTTTGCTGACCGGCTTCCGCATCACAGTGCGAATAAAAACTACTTTCTCATACAAAAAAACTTAAGAGGTGTCAAGGGACACCCGGATGGAACGAAGTTCCTTTTTATTAACAAACATAACGTAATATAAACTAAATCAGTACGCTCAATTATAGAAATAAAAAAAATATAATAAAGCAAAAAGTGTCGTTACAACTTTTCGTCTTAATTTTTTCTGTCTCGCCCCCTTTCGAAACGCGCGATAAGGAACTTTGTTCCAATATCTGAGTACGGTCAGCCGCACGACTGGCCGCACTGCGGCTAGCCGCATAGTGCGTAGGAGACTCTCGGCCAGCGAGTACAATAGAATAGAATTTTGTATAGTTTTACGATTTTTGTAAAATTATGTTATTTGATATTAATATATTTAACTTACCTAAGTAAAATTGCTTCCAAAACTGCCTGAAATCCAAATATAGTATAACTATATATAACCAAATCAATGGAAGCACAATATTAATAAACGTACCATCACGACAACATCATCAAATGTCAGATGAACTTCATAAATCTTATTCATAATTGATTTCTATTACCATGGAATTTCGAATCATATTTAAACCAAATTTAACGATTGATATGCCATTAAAGAACTAAAGTGGCTACAAGGCTCACTTCATGATTGTAATTATTTTTGAGTCATAAAAAATACCAGGCACCTCCCAATATAGGGCTATCCCTTCGAAATTTGAAAAGATTTGGACGGTAACCAAAAGTCAAAGAACTTGAAACTGGCGGATGCACTGAACGTGCGAGCCACTGCTTTGCTCCATAATAGGAGTGGGAAAAAAAAGAAGTCAAACAGATATTTGACATTAAAATTTATTTATTTACTTGTTTGTTTAGCTTTATTAACAGCAACGAAATATATATAATGATATTGCAAAAGAATTAATTACATTGAAATGCACAAAAATAAGGAAATATGTTATTCTTTTATATAGAAGATGTAAGGTAAATAGTGTATGAAACTTAAGGAGCCTTGAACTTGTAAAATATCAAAGGGCAAAATACACAAAAAAATTAAAAATTAATTTCATTAGTTCCATCAGCTGTCGCGTATTATATCAGAAATATGTTGCCTGTCCTCCGCCCAACAAATCTGCATTTTTAATAGCTTTCAACTAATATCTCGAGTAATTCAAAATAGAGAACTGCTATAGGTACAAGGGACAACTTCCGTATGCATGTTGCTTTTGCCAACCTACTATTGAAATCAAATATAACTGTTAACTTGATAGGGCCCTAAATACGAATGCAAACAAAGGGTCATGTAGGACGCTGAAGGTCGCGGCGCGTTTGGTGTCGTACTTTCGGCTGGCGAGTACGATACATCGGTTTGTGTTGTCATGAGAGTCTCTAGTGATCTTCATTTGCTCTAGGTCTGTGATGATTTTTTTTAAGACAACGCCCGCCTTAGGGAATCTATTCCCTGTGACGCAGGGTACTTTACAAACATATAATAGACGGACACAAATTACATCCAGACTATGAACGACTATTTATGGGTCACACAAATAGTTGTCCGGAACTCGAACCCGCGACACGAAGCAGCGAGGCGACTGTCCTAGCCACTGCGCCATCCAGTAACTGCAGTCATCCCGATCGTGCAAGACGTTCCTGGGACGATGGTGCTTACGTAAGTGGTTAAATAAACCTTTACGACAGCCTTGACCACCAATACCTAGGTGGTGAGTGGCAGAGTCAAAGAATCATTATTCTGCCTGCTTTGCTCTAGAGGGAAGTTGAACTACTTTTTACAAAGTCCTTCTTGTTGCTTTCCGATTAGTTTCTTTGCGGTTGAAACGATTCCCCGGGAACTTTCGGGGTTGTACGAAAGTAATTGAAGGCGAAAGTTGTAAAGTTCAAACTTAAGCCCAAAATACCGGATATTTGCGGACAAATCCGGAGTAATGGTAAGCCTACTCGTACATTCACCTACTTAAATGCATCAAGTACGTTATATAACAAAGATAAAAGAACGAATATTAAATAAGATTTCTAAAAAACACTTTTACACTTGTATTACGTAAAATAACTGGTTAAGCTTTAAGGGTCAGATTATTTCAAGTGACCTCCAATCGAAAAGAGCAAGAGACAAGCAGTAAAAGACATGAATACAACTTGTAACATGAATAGTGGAGTCAATTTAGGGACTTCAACCTACTCATAATACTGATACAAACATACCTCCGTCAGTTCAAAAAAAAAATTCAGGCCTCTCAAACAAAATGTGTCAGAATATAGACTATAGAATATTTTTGTATGGGATGTTAATAATTCAAATAAGAAATTTATTTCATCATTATCATCATCATCATCATCATATCAGCTTAAAGACGTCCGCTGCTGGACAAAGACAAATTTATTTACTTAAATTATTTCCATTATTTTGTTGCAGTTTGTATAATTTTTCACTGTCTTTGTTTTTATATTGGATGGAATGGAATTAAAGAAAATAATAATAATATCCTGGGACATTATTCACACATGGCCAACTGATCCCAAGCTAAACAGAGCCAGTGCCATGGAAACTAGATAACTGATATGTTACATATTATTATACTACTTTTCTATTTTAAATACATACTGATATAGATAATTAGACTCACACTCAGGACAAACAGACACATTTATGTACACAAATATCAGTCCTGAGGCTCTACCGGCTCAGTCGCCGAACATCGATTTCTAAAATTGCGTTCTAATAAATAAAGGTTAAAATGCCTTAAACAATCATTAAATCGGCTTCCATGAGCACATGTGGCGTCTTATGGTCCGGAATCGATTGTCAACGTTGAAGCCGATTTAACGATTATTAAGTAATTTTTAAACTTTATTTATTTGAACGCTATTTAAGAAATCGATGTTCGGCGACTTAGCCGGTAGAGCCCCTGGGTGGGAATCGAACACACGATCAGCGGCGTGAAAGGCGAGCATTTACCAACCATGCCTACCGGCTCGTATTCTAAGTATATACTTTATGTACTATGGTGACCTACTTATTTGTTGTTGCTAGTCTTAGTAGGTACCCGTTAAAAATACAATTTAGACGACCGCCACTACTCGGGCGTATAAGATTCTATAACAAACTTCCCAATTATATTAGAGAATTGTCTACGAATAAGTTTAAAAGAATTATTAAAGCCAAATTGTGTAGCAGGGCATATTACAAAATATCAGATTAAGTGATAAAAGTGCTTCGGATTGAGTTGTTCTGAGTCAATCCAGGATTCCTACTGAGTTTTCTGGCAGTGTTTCTCAGTAGCTGCCACGTCATGCACTGCACGGTAGGGTAAAAAATTTGACGATTCCACATAAATGTAAATTTTTTACGGAATAAATATTTTTTTATTTGATTTAGTCAGTTGATGGATAAACTATCAAATATTTTATATTAATGAACATGTCTATTTGTCTTAGTCTGGGTGTTTTGTAATTGATGATTGATGACGTTAATGACAGCACATCAAGCTACTCCAATCTGTCAAATTTCCCCAATAGAAAGTGAACCTTATACTTTTGTGATAAAGTTGATAATCTATTAAAGAAATTTGACAGATTGGGGTAGCTGGATGTGCTGGCGTCTGTACTTTTCGTACTATGGCAACTTAGTTATTCGTTCATGTTGAGCGTTTGACCACGGGAATAAATTTAATTTAGACGACTGCCACGGGCCACCACCCTGTTGATAGTGAAACTGCCTTCTGATCCAAAGGTTGCGTGTGTTATTCTAATGTTTAACCTATATTGTTGTAATGTTGGTCTAGCTGCCTCGTTGGTCTAGCGGTAGCGTGTTCAACCGCAGATAATGAGGTCCTGGGTTCAAATCCCGGGTCGGGCCATAAAGTGATTATGGGATTTTTCCGTAAAAAGAAATTTCTCAGTATCAGCCCGAAGTCTGTAAGTTGGCGGTATTACACCCCCGTGCCTCGGAGAGAACGTAAAGCCGTCGGTCCTGTACCTGAACTCTTTCCGGTCGTGTCGCTAGGCGTCCCATCGGATCATGACAGTGATGGAATAGAAAGTGCCCCTGTGTTTGCGCACACACTTGTGCACTATAATATGTCCTGCGCAATTGGCTAGTCTCCATTAAGACTGGCCGCCGTGGCCGAAATTCGGTCGGGACGACATCATCATCATCATCATTATTGTAAAGTTTCAATAAAATCCATTCAGTAGTTTTTACGTGAAAGAGTAACAAACATCCATCCATACTTACAAACTTTCGCATTTATAATATAAGTGGGATTTATAACATGGCACATTGAATAAACAGTATTTAATATGAAATGATAACTTCCATACTATAATATATACTTTAAACTATAGTCTAGCGGTAGCGTATTTAACCATATAATGACGTCCTGGGTCGGGCCTGTGATTTTGGGATGTTTCTGTTAAAAAAAGTTCTCATATGACTAGTCTCCATTGAGACTGGCCGCCGTGGCCGAAATCGGCTAGGATGACATTATTATACCCTACATATAAGCTTATTTCAAATATATGATGTATACAAATAACCTTCAACTTTATGACCTACTTCCAACATAAAGTATTCAATAATCATGTATACTGAATGGGAAAACACGGTGATAATATGATATAAATAACCTATGCATGGAACTCGATGTTTGTATGTATGATGCCTTTGGAATGAAACAGCTTGAAGCTTTTTGATGAATTTTTCAGACAATCGTTATATTCAGCGGACTATCTTATGCAGTTTAGTAGCGTTCAGATTAATACTACTTAGGTATGTATGTATGTCTATAGTTTGTATGTATGTATATAGTATGTATGTATTTGGTATATATAGTAGGCTCTTGCACTGAGTACCAATGGGTACTGTTAACAAAGTTTATGTACACCGACAACTGCTCTCTTCTAAATAATCCCTATTATTGTCCATTCTTTGGTTATCTGGAAGAGATCACAATTTAGTGATAAGACCGCCAATTGTATACTTTTTACTTGCATGCTCCTGTACTGTATGATTTCAATATTGGTGTACAATAAAGAGTTAATCTATCTATCTATTATTTCTTTGGATTTTAGGTAATTTTCCATTCAAACTAAGATCTTTTTTGTCACACAAAAACGGCCGACCTTGATTAAATTTGTAATGGAGATAGGTTAAGTTAATACATAAACTGTATTTTATATTTTTATATACCCTAGGAAATCGAAACCGGGTTAACCATATTGATGAATTTTTCAGATAATGTTAACATTAGTCCATAGTTCGTGTGAACTTTGATAGCGATGAAATCAACATAATTATTTTTTAATTCTTGGATTTTCCTATAGATAGCACTGAAACGCATACCGGGTACAGCTAGTAAGAAATAAAATAAGTAAGATAATAACCCCTATTTTTAGCGATACAATTAAAATAATTAAGATACCTTTTGTCACTAGCGGTGGGTCAGGATTTGGAATGACATCTAGTTTTTGTGAACGGGGTCTTTAATGACGTCGACAGTGACAATTGGTGCATCAGATCAAGGAATACACTTCGCACTTAGGGAGTCCCGGCGACAAGCACTCCGAGAGTGTTCACACGTGGTGCCCCTAAAGACTTTCCACAGAAATTCCAAATTAATTTGATATTCCACTGTCCCATTTCTTCACCTGTTTCTTTATTTCCTATCTGGTATTTCATCTTTAAACAAGCACGATCTCATTCATTTTATTTCTTGAATCATCTTATGACTCAGAAGGCATTGCTCGATAAATAACTGCTTAAGTTACAGAAATAAAAAAGAGACAAAACGTTAAACCATGTATTCGTTATACATGGTTTAACGTTTTGTCTCTTTCAACAAAATTCACATAATCTACATAATAATATTCCGTGTCCATATTCTCCTTGTGTGCAAAAATGTTAAAATTTCAAGGTTATTTAAAAGGTGAAAGACTTGAGATCCGTTTTATCTTGAATATATACTCGTATTTGTCGTTATTGCGGTAATAACAAGTATTTGTTCACGAATACCATACATAATTGCCATTTTTCATGCGATACTAAAACTGAATTACTGTGCACACATTAAGTGATAAAAAGTATTACTTGGTTTAATATTAGCCCCATAGCAGAAAAAGAAAGGGTTTTTAAACTATCATGTTACTCAAACATGCATACGGCATACGGTAGCTTATATGACGGTTCCACATAGCTTCAATTAGGAACGCATTGCCAACGTATTCCCCGGCCTTAAAAGATTGCTGTATGGTGACGGCATAGATTTATAACCGCTAAAATGTACAATGCTAAATGTCATCTTATTTAAAAAATGTTGACCCATCCCACCCCATCTCATCCCGTGGGAGGCGTAGAAATTGTCCGAGGGAATACCTGAGAGAACGGGCAGCAGCGTTTTTCTGTGAACTATAACCATCAAACTGCGATTGCCAACCTGTCTGCCATGCGTATGGCGATTATGGCATATCCCCCTACTCTTTGAGGAGGATTTTGTCCAGTAGTGGACGTACTTTGGCTGACATGATGAAGATGATTGTGAAAGATATCAGTGATAATTCTTAAGCTACTCAATTTGCAATAAGCAATTACATTACAGGTTTCTAATAAATGTATCAACTGTATCTATTAAATAATTCCAACGCACTCTAATTTCATTTAGGCACGTTTATTTTTCTACGTCACCATAATATATGTAATTGATGAGTGAATCTACTAAAATTTCCCATAAAATTACCTTATTATTGACATCATATAATGATCAATGCAATTTTAAATTTATTCCGTATTTTTTGTTCGACATTCTTATCATGTAAATAACAAATCAATTATTCCGTATCCTTATATTCTTTACGACTTAGGGTGAGGTAATAATGTGTTTGTGTAAATAAATTTGTTAGTGGCACCAGCCGGCCGCTGCCGCGGAACGCTCGCTTCGTTCGCTCGGCTCGTGCGTTGTATGGTTAGTTCTGTAAAAAAAATTATATAGTATAGATAGCTCTGAATCATATTAATTTACGTTCGTAAATTGACGCTGGTTTTTTGTTATTCTGTTTTTTAATGATGATGATCTATTAACTCGTTGCTTACATACAAAAAGAGGTTACATTGCAGGTGCTAAAAACATTTGTTGCTGCTCGAATAATTACCTCATTTGTATAACCTTTATCGAACATGTTTAAGAAAATATACCTTTGATTGAGTAGTTGGCCATGAGCCTGAGAGATGGTGTTGTACTGACAACGTATTTAATTTTATTTGAAACTGTTCTTAATCATTTTTGTTGTTTTATTCTTATTTGTTCTTTTAAAAAGACAACGCCGGCATTAGGGAATCTATTCCCTGTGTCGCGGGGTACTTTACAAACATAAAATAGACGGACACAAATTACATCCCGACTCAGAACAACTATTTATGGGTTACACAAATAGTTGTCTGGCGCGGGACTCGAACCCGCCACGAAGCGGCGAGGCGATTATTTCACGTGCACATTTCCGCTGCGCCACACGTGCAGTCAACAAAAAAAAAGCATTGCATTCCTTAACGTTCAATAACATATAGATTTTCTTTTAAAAATGTTATAAAACATCAATTCAATCAGCCTATCGCAGTCCACGGCTGGACATAAGCCTCTCCTAACACGCGCCATTGCACACGGTCCTCCGCCTTCCGCATCCAGTCTGTCCCAGCGACCCTTTTGAGGTCGTCGGTCCACCTAGCTGGGGGCCGTCCTACCTTACGCTTACCAAGTCGCGGTCTCCACTCTAGAACACGTTTGCTCCATCGGCCGTCGGTCCTTCTGCAGATGTGACCAGCCCATTGCCACTTCAGCTTGCTAAGTCTGCGAGCTATGTCGGTAACTTTGGTTCTTTGTCGGATTACTTCGTTACGAATTTTATCCTTCAAAGAGACGCCGAGCATAGCCCGCTCCATAGCTCGCTGTGCGACTTTCAATTTATGGACTAGTCCCACTGTGAGTGTCCACGTCTCAGCACCGTAGGTCATAACAGGTAGGACGCATTGGTTGTAGACTTTAGACTTCAGACATTGCGGTAAAGGCGAGGAGAAGACATGACGTAGTTTGCCAAATGCTGCCCAACCCAACTGGATCCTGCGGTTGATTTCTTTCTCGAAGTTGTTTCTACCCAATTGGACAACTTGTCCAAGGTAGACATACTCCCGAACAACTTCGAGCATCGAACCATCGACGTAGATTGGTCCCGGCGTGACATGTTCATTGAACATGATCTTGGTTTTATCCAAGTTCATGCCGAGACCGACACCTCGAGAGGCTCCATTTAGGCTTTGCAGCATTTCGCTTAACTGTTCCAGTGACTCTGCAACTATGACGATATCATCGGCGAACCGAAGGTGTGAGATGTATTCGCCGTTGATGTTAATGCCCCGTCCAGTCCAGTCCAGCGTCTTGAAGACGTCTTCGAGCGCGTTGGTGAAGAGCTTAGGGGATATTACATCCCCCTGTCTCACCCCTCGACGCAGCTCGATCGGGCTGGTCTTTTGGTCCTGGACCTGGACGGTCATTGTGGCGGTATCATACAGACATCTCAGCACCTCGATATAGCGCCAATCGATGCGACATCGCTGCAGAGCATCCAAAACCGCCCAGGTTTCGATGGAGTCGAAGGCTTTCTCGTAGTCCACGAAGGCCATACACAGCGGCTGATTGTACTCTTCAGTCTTCTGTACAATCTGCCGAACAGTATGGATGTGGTCTACGGTGCTGTAGCCTTTTCGAAACCCGGCTTGTTCCGGAGGCTGGAACTCGTCAAGTCTTCTGGCGAGGCGGTTTGTGAGTACTCTCGAGAACAACTTGTAAACGTGGCTCAGCAGTGAGATGGTATTTCATATTTTGTGTTTATTTGTTTTTTTTTGTGTGTGCACGGGATTTGGTCCAAATAATTGCGTTAAGTGGACCAAATCCTATGTACATGCCCACTTGAGTGTGTGTCTCCGGACCGTCTCACCTGGGCCGGAAAAAACGAATTCCTTTCGAAATATATACAGAACTTTTCATACACAATGTAGTAAAACTATAAGTAGCTATAGACAGCTAGTATTTGAAAACCGTATAATAACCATTTCACAATAAAGTCAAGAAATTAGCTATTTAGCTAAACCAAGTAACGGTTTAGCTTAAAAGCAAATTACTTCTTATCTTTCGTCATAATTAAAATTATAATTCTATATTGTACGTACGTGTATGTACGTATAATTAAATATATGTGGAAAATAGAACGTAAGAATTAGTGAAAAAATTACTGTATAAGAATGAATAGGATGGAAGCGAATGGAGGAGAGTAAGATGGCGACTGTGATTTAGAAAGAAAGATTTTCGATTAAGATTTCTTGGAAATAAATAATTAAACTGCAAATCCCACAGATATATAGTTAATTTGTAATACTACATTCATGTACAAGCGCTTTTTAAAGTCTATGTAAGAATTTTCACCTTTTTATTTATTTCGATCATTACCACCCATAAAACTCTTCAACTGAGTCAAAAAAGTAGTGAACTCTTGTCTGAATTTTACATAGATGGAGTCAGAGATATTTTTAAATCCGCAGAGACATTGGGATTATTACCGGTCAAATCAGGTTACAATTTTTTTTATGGAGGACCATAAAACGTCCTTGAATAAAATAATTAACATAGCTGTCCAACTTCTACATTTATACTTAATATATATATATAGAATGTTTTAATGTAATTTGAACTAATGTAACAGTCCACAGGTAAAGGAGCAAAATGGGAGTTCTTGTTTCGTAAATATTATTACTAGCGGTAATCCTTTATGTGTAACTGACGACGAAGAATATCATCACCCTATCTCATCCCGTAGTGTGGAGGTAGAAATAATAATAATTTTATCCTGGGACATTATTTACACACGGCCATCTGATCTCAACTAAGTAGATCTTATACTATGGAAACCAGCTAACTTATATACTTCATATATTACTTTCTTTTGTAAATAAATACTTATATTTGACGGTCACCATAGCCTAGTTGGTAGTGCTCCTGCCTACGAAGCTGGTGGTCCTGGGTTCGAATCCCGGTAAGTGCAATAATTTGTGTGATGAGCACTAATATTTGTTTCTGAGTCATGGATGTTTTCTATGTATATAAGTATTTATCTATCTATATAAGTATGTATATCGTCGCCTGGTTCCCATAGTACAAGCTTTGCTTAGTTTGGGGCTAGGATGATCTGTGTGACATTGTCCCCCTGATATTATATTATTATATATATATATATAGATAATTTCTATTGATAATTACAACTATTATTAAACTCAGGAAAAACGGTCGTAAACCAAAGACATAAACTTGAGTAAAAAGAATACATGACAAAAACGGAAACATATGTTATATATATTTATTTATTGCATGCGTTGGTAAGAAGCAAGATAAGATCAATAATGGTCATATAAACAATTTTTTGCGTGCTCTCTTACTTGAGACGTTTTTATCAATAGTTTTTAACTCAAACATGGCTTTACTATAATAGCGGCGCGCCCCAGCTTCGTACCGGTAAATAGAGGGAAAGATAAATGAGTACTTTATGTAAACAAATAGAAAATAACGGGAACTGTACTATCCTCCCTATAAATCGGTTAAAAAATGTTTGCATTATTTGTTGATCAGAAAAAGGTACACAATTTAATGTAATCCAAATGGTTAATTACAAAAATAAATATGAGAGATTCAATTAATTTAAATAATAATAATTATATCTAGTGACAATGTCACACAGATCATCCTAGCCCTAAACTACGCAAAGCTTGTAATATGGGTACCAGGCGACGATAAACATACTTATATAGATAGATAAATACTTAAATACATAGAAAACATCCATGACTCAGAAACAAATATTCGTGCTCATCACACAAATATTTGCACTTACCAGGATTCGAACCCAGGACCACCAGCTTCGTAGGCAGGGGCACTCCCAACTAGGCTACGGTGATCATCATGTATACCATATACACGATATAAATTAATTGAATCTCTCATATTTATTTTCGTAGTGAGTTACTTTCGTGCCTCGTCTAGTGATCAGTAATGGCCAATAATTAGCTCAGTTCAATTTAAATAAGAAAAGGATTCCTACTTATAAAGCACACTTAGTACTAGACAGTAATTAATAATCCTAAAACTTTCTAACATTTGACATGTCCTAAAGTTTAGTCTCAGTAACGTGTAAATAAATTACGAAAGATTGTTATGTATGTCATGTTAAATGTTTGTCAAACATAAATAATATCAATTATTTTCTCTTTATAATACTAGTTCCAAGACAGGCGATTTCTAAACTAATAAATTCAAAAGATCGCCACATTTTGTTTCAGTCGGTACTTCAGCCAGTTCGATATACTGTTGTGTATATTTCTATGTTATCTTAATAGGAATGTAAATAATTCATAAGATCCTCGGACTACCACATGTTATTATAATTTTACAAAATATAATAGATTTTCTCGGTAAAACTATATATATGAGACCACTAGCTGTGCCCCGCGGTTTAACCCGCGTTAAACTTTATAAATTATAGCCTATGTGTTAATCCACAGTGCCAGCTAACTCCATACCAAATTTTATTAAGATTGCTCCAGCCGTTTAGACGTGAAGAAGTAACAAACATACTCACAAACTTTCGCCTTTATAATATTAGTGTGATGAATTACAAATAACGCCATTAAACAAAATGATAATAAACGCTAATAAAATAAAATGATTATTAAAATTTATTTGGATACCAGTAAACAGTACTGAGTTGTTTTTGAATCACTGAAGTTAAATATATACTTATCTTTGAGTTCAAATAAATTTAACCGATTAAAGCGATAACAACGTCATTGCTATCTCGAAAGAACACTACTATATTGCAGTAAACAACATTCGGAGATCAAGAAAAGGGATTGTTTCCCCTTACTTATTGTCATCTTCATATATTCCAAGGCTCAAAGTCTAAACAGTTGCGTCTAACTTCCAAAATTTAATGGACTGCCATCTGAATCATAACAATAATGTCCTCATGGCGTCTCAATGGGGACTATCTATCTGCGCTGGAAATTATATAATTATATACTTTTGGATGATGATGATGGTGTAGTGATGAAGTATTCAAACACGAGTGCATTTTCTATTCTCACACTTTAATTAGGTATCCGTTAGAATGGAAAGCCGACTCGGCTGAAAAGATGTAAAAATAGAATCTGACATCAAGTGTCAGATTACTATCATAGTTTCTCTATGGTTATTGAAGTCATGTGGCATTTAAGTTCTCCCTTCTGGTAGTTATCCACAAGGGTTAGACTGGAAGCCAACCCGAACACAAACGGGAAATAGGCATGACAAAAGAAGATTTTTTACTATAGACAAATGTTAAATCTGTTTCGATTTCGGATTATATGTATGTATAACCTTTTTTACGTGCACCTAAGGTTAGGTTCAGATACTAAAGGAGGATCACTATGCTCATCTATATGCGAACAGATTAGATGCACGCCGTGACTCAGTTGAAAGTGAACCTGCCTTCTGATCGAATAGTTGCGGGTTCGATTCTCGCACAAAACAAATATTTGTGTTCATCATCATGATTATTTGTCTTGGTCTGGGTGCTTTCTGTGTATTGTATGAATATATTTACAAAAAAAGTATATAAGTAATTCTATAAATAGTCTAGTATCTATAAATCGAACTTTACTTAATTAACCGCCCATTGTATACTTTAATGTTTTTTTGTATGTTATTCCTTTGGTGTACAGTAAAGTGTTTATCTATCTATGTATATTAATTTGGAATATATGTGTGATATGTACGGGATTATTTTTATGGATGACCATTAAGCTTTTTCCTCCAATTGATGTACAGTGCAGATACCTATATATTTCTTTACCGCTGTTAGATCGTTGTTTTTAACAGATATTTTGTATTTTAAAATAAAATAAAAAATAAAATAAAAAAGGTTTTTATTCACGTAGACTTTAAAAAAGCGCTTGTAAATAGTCAGAACATGTTTGTAGTAATATAGTTGTATACATTAGATATTATTTCTAGTAACATAGATATTTAGGTACATCTTGTATGAAAACATTTATATTTATTTATTTTGTCACTTGGTAGGTATTATTACATTTTTACTTTTTAATCCTGTAAATACAAACAAAAAAGCCACAGTAACACCCAATATTAGACGGTTAATAAAACATAATCTCATGCCTAACATATTTTTTTTATATGGAGCAGCAACCGTTATATTGCTTGGATACAGACAGCTCTCGAAATGCTACAGCAGTAATGGTAATGCTTGACAGCTTTGTGAATATATATTAGGTCTTTACCTATGAAATTGCCGTTCTGCAGTACTGGCCATTTCAAATCAAAATAATTTTTGTTTGGCTAAGAATTCTAATTTCAAATTAATTTTATTTTAAAAACATGGATTCTTTTTTCCAAAAGTAGTCATTTCTTTATTGATTAGTGTTACATTTTCATCGCATTTCAATCTTTTTCGTCATCATGGATACGTTAAAAATTCGAGTAATTATGGAATATGAGTACCGTCGTGGCAGCAACGCGGCACAAGCGGCACGCAACATCAACGACGTTTACGGAGCTAACACTACAAACCAACGCACCACCTGTTATTGGTTTGCTCGCTTCCGTTCTGGAAATTTCGACCTGAAAAATGAACCTCGCGGTCGTCCGAAGACTTTGGTCGACAATGACGAATTAAAGGCGGTTGTGGAAGCTGATGATACACAATCTACGGCTGAATTAGCAGCAGCTTTCGACGTTAGCGTCAAAACAATATTGGTCCATTTGCGTCAAATTGGCAAGGTAAAAAAGCTTGACAAATGGGTGCCCCACGAACTCAATGATCGCCAGCGCGAAGTACGCGTCGAGACGTGCCTTGCACTGCTCAACAGACACACAAATGAAGGAATTTTGAACCGCATTGTTACCTGCGATGAAAAATGGATTCTGTTTGATAACCGCAAGCGCTCAGCAAGTTGGTTGGATCCTGGTTCAGCACCTAAACAATGCCCTAAACGAAAACTTACCCCTAGAAAAGTGATGGTCACTGTTTGGTGGTCTAGCGCCGGTGTGATTCATCACAGCTTCTTACCAAACGGGGTGAGCATTACTGCAGATGTGTACTGTGAAGAACTGAGCACAATGATGGAGGAGCTGGCGCATCTCCAACCAGCATTGGTCAATCGCTCGTCTCCGCTGCTCCTGCACGACAACGCGCGACCTCATACTGCACAGCAGACGGTCTCCAAGTTGCAAGAACTGGGGTTGGAAGCTCTCCGTCATCCGCCCTACTCACCAGACCTTGCGCCTACAGACTACTACTTTTTCCAGAATTTGGATAACTTCTTGGCGGGAAAAAAATTCAATACCCGAGAGGCAGTACAAAATGCCTTTGAAGAATTTGTTGCCTCCCGTCCAGCTGATTTCTTTAAGAAGGGCATCAATAAACTGCCACTGCGATGGCAAAGATGCATTGATTGCATGGGTGATTACTTCGATTAATACAAATAAAAAAATTCATGAAAAAAATTCGTTTAAATTTTTTCATACAAAACGGCAATTTCATAGGTAAAGACCTATTATATGCGGAAAAATTTTCTCTAGCTCCAAACTACAGCTAGAACATTCATCGTTAATACGTGATTCTATTTTATTAGAAATTCCCGTTAAATTAAAATCACAGTAGAATTGCAATGAGAGCGTTGTGAACTGTTGCGATTATTCGACACCTATTATATTAATATGACAATGTAGTTATTTGGTACTGTCAACTGAATTAATAATATACATGAGTTATAATGTTATTCAACTTGTTACAATACTAGCTACGCCCTCCAGTGCTATCCGTAATTTTATTGTAGCCTTTGTGTTAATTCAAGCTATAAGCCATCTTCATTTCAAGTTTCAACCCACTTTCCGTTCCGCTATTTTTGTGGGATTGAATTACAAATATAAAAAACACACTAACTTCAACATTATAATATTAGTAGAATAAATAAAACAATATCAACAAAAACAATATTAAATAAAGCGGCCAAGTGCGAGTCGGACTCGCGCACGAAGGGTTCCGTATCATAATTTATAAAAACGCGAAAAATTCACGTTTGTTGTATGGGAGCCCACTTAAATATTTTATTTTATTTCGTCTTTTAGTATTTGTTGTTATAGCGGCAACAGAAATACATCATCTGTGAAAATTTCAACTGTCTATCACGGTTCATGAGATACAGCCTGGTCACAGACGGACAGACAGACAGACAGTCAGCGAAGTCTTAGTAATAGGGTCCCGTTTTACCCTTTTGGTACGGATCCCTAAAAACTATGAACTTACGAAGAGCCTTTGACGTAGTTAGGATGTCCGATTTTAATAATATAACAAACATTGCAGTTATAAATTATTGGTAGCAAGTGGTACCCGCAATTGTATTATTTGATACCTCCATTCCATGTTTACAACAAATCCATTCTAATATGTTTGTGTGATTGAACAACAAACATTAAAACATACCACGACCTGCGGCGTGAAAGGCAGCGTATCTACCAACCACGCCAACAGGCCCGTTATAATGAAAAACATGCTATGATATCCATTTATCTTCATTGTGTATTTAGGGAAAAGTAAATACGAAATTATAAACATTTAATTTATGAAATGTTAAAAAGTTGTTTTCCTGACTCCTAATGGAATATAGCAAATGTGTTAGCACACTGTCCGGTGTAAAGTCGCTATTTTCGAGCGGATAAGAGCTAAACCATGCTAATGCTACTTGGCGGTATAATTAATTCGCGCGCTAGTTTTGATTTCTTAATCAAATTAATGGAACTTGCAGTAATTAGATCGGACCCAAACGTAAGTTAAATTTAAGATACTTATTACTTACTTGATCAATTTGATTGATTAATCAGAACTTAATATGACTCCAATTTGAGTTTCATCTCTAATATGAGTTCTAAACAATTGCGTTTCTTTTAAGTTTGGGGTAGAGTCTGAAGTTAATGGAATTTTGTTGGGATATGTATAACCAACAAAATCGACCGATGATCATGTAAGGGTCTGACTGCACGTGTGGCGCAGCGGCTAAGACAGTCGCCTCGCCGCTTCGTGTCGCGGGTCGATTCCCGCGCCGGACAACTATTTGCGTGACCCATAAATAGCTCTTCTGAGTCTGGATGTAATTTGTGTCCGTCTATTATATGTTTGTCAAAACACGAGCCCGCGACACAGGGATTAGATCCCTAGTATACAACTATATTAGGTAGATACTACAAACATGTTCTGACTATTTACAAGTGCTTTTTTGAAGTCTACGAGAATAAAAACCTTTTTTATTGATGTGAAACATCTATAGCCGCACGTTAAACAGATTTCTGGCGTGGCGACGCATGCCGTGGCGACGCGTCGCCACGCTATACGTTAGTTGTGTGTACGGTGTGGCGACGCGTCGCCATGCGCAATCGACTTTTTATTTTATCATTATGACATATTTAGTTCCTATCACAATATGTTCTTTTCTGCATATTACTTTTACAAAATAATGTCGATATTTCACATCTGCCAGGCGTCCCGTGACGGCTCACATTTTTTTTTTATTAAAATTGCGGGCGTTGTCTTTAAAAACAAATCCGCTGGATGGGGGTAGCGCAAGACCGGCAATTGTGGAAATCGTTGGGGAAGGCCTTTGTCCACCAGTGGACTTCTTTCGGCTAATATGATGATGAAGACGATGATGATGTAAACCCAACACTGATAAATTTGTAAATAAATATTTAGATTAGTTATTGGTATAAGATCGCATATTAAACGAATAAATACTGTACTAAACTCGGATAATATTATAATTGTCTAATAAAGATTTAAATAACCTCAATTCTAAATTAAACAAACATGTATTTCACATATTTAATTATTGCATAGAAACGTTAAAGTCGCTTCTGTTTTTAAAAGAATAGATCATCGTCAATTTTGTATTACGCAAGAGGTATTCTTTTTTAATCATGCCATCTTATTTATACCATTTGTACATCCAGTTACACCAATCGGTCAAAATTTCTTTTATACATTTTTAACTTTATCACATAAGCATAAGGTACACTTTCTATTGGGGAAATTTGACATTGAGGTTGCTTGATGTGCTGGCGTCTGTACATAACTTGTCGGAACAAGACTTGCGAAATCAACAAACATAAGGAACGAGTCCGATACACTTTTTTTTTAGCTTGTACCGACCTTCATTATATTGCTGTGTCCCTTTAAGTGGTACTTATTCATGTTATTTTGGTTATTTAGGAATATCCAATGGCCACTTTTCGCTTCATAAAACCCGTCGTTATTCCTGATAGAAGCTTGCATTGTTGACTTCATTAGGACGCTAAGTCCATACCTTCATAAACTTCAGACGTGTTAGTTTTTTATTCGTTAATATGTTGTTTACGTGTTTTATTGTTGAACAATGTAGACGTCAGCACAATGACATCAAGTTACCCCAATCTGTCAAATTTCCCCAATCGAAAGTGAACCTTATGCTCTTGTGATAAAGTCGAAAATCTATAAAAGAAATTTGACAGATTGGGGTAGCTGAATGTGCTGGCGTCTGTACGTAATCATGACCGTCAATGGTTCTTAGTTTCATTAAATAAATTTAGTTGCAATTAATTATGTTGCATGGAATCGGGGCCAGTGTCTATTGACAGCTGGGCCGCAGCTTAACGTGTCCTCGGATGCACGGACAAGCTCAGACACTAATCCACTAAGTTACGGTTGCTCTAAGGCGTTGGTGTTTAAGAGCAAAATATATATTCTTTTTGTACCGAAATTGACAAAATTAATTGAAAATGTAAACAATACAAAAGGATCATAAAATACACAAGAACCTTGATAAGATCAAATTAAAAAGTAACTCAAGGATTGGTCCTCAATTTAAAAGAAAATAACGTAGATACTTGGAACGATGTAGCCTAATTCTTAAGTTTTAAAAATAATATACATAATTCATCAAATCTCGTGAAAATCTATTGCACAACTTTTCTATTATTTAGATTATGCTACAAAAAGAAAAATGGGTTTTGCACATTCCATACATCCGATCGAATGCCCTTAACCCCACCTATCGTTTTAGAGTAAACCTAGTAGTAGTAGACTAACCTTGTAAAAGTAGTTTAATTATAATTTGCATACTTATCACAAAACAGCCAAGTTTTATTCACGTCTCCTTATTTTTTCAGGTGATTCGCAAGTGGCATATTTGTACGTCATACGCAAATTCGGGTTCACAGAAGTCGAATACAGCGTTTATGGTACCATTAACATCGTCTTGGGTCTCTTTGGTAAGTTAATTATTATTATACCTATATAGAATTTTAGCTTCGCATATGAGTAATACATTAAAAGGTTATATAAGTAAATGGTTATATTATGTACAGACGCCAGCACATCAAGCTACCTCAATCTGTCATATTTCCCCAATTGAAATTGAAATTTATACTTATGTGATAAAGTTGAAAATCTATCAAAGAAATTTGACAGATTGTGGTAGCTGGGTGTGCTCTGTCATCATCATTATATCAGCCGAAAGACCTTTGTCCACTGCTGGACAAAGGCCTCCCCCAAGGATCTCCACAATAGTCGGTCCTGCGCTGCTCGCATCCAGCGGCTCTGTACCTATGTCATAAAATTTTATAATCCATTGGAAGTTTATAATTCATTGGAAGTTTATAATTGTTTGATTTATTTGTTTTGGGAGAACCTAGAGGCATATTTTTCATTTTGTGACAGTAAAAATGCAACCTAAGATATATTGATGTAGAGTAGGTTTTAAACGAACAGAGAGAATTTAAATAACACTTCTATAAAACCTGGTGATTGATGCTAGAAGCCTTATAAGTACTTATTTTTTATATGCGACTTAAGGTGATTGGTTTTCACTAAGCAAACTGGTAGTTCAGTATCGTTATTAATAAACACGGTAAATACATAAAATATTAACAAAAATCACGATTGTGTCAAATCGTTAACCGTCGCAACGAGGCTTACGGAAAAAATAACTCGAATATTGTCGTCGTGTTTTTATGTGTATCATGAGCCAATAAAGATTCTAAGCATCTAATTTAGATGGTATACACTAAGCATGTAAATTGTGTATATTATGTTTTAAACATGTATAAATGATAATTTATGAACTGCCATGCCTGAATTATTTATATTTTAATTACACATCATCATCATCATCATCACCACATCTCTTGACAAAGGCTTCCCACAAAGATCTCCACAATTGATGCTCTTACGTTATAATTACAGATAGGACCTGTTGTGCTCTCTCTATTTTAAAAAGTACTATAACTTACAACATTTGACATTGTATTTGAGATTATTCTACGAAGCTGGAACAATAGATTTATATTTTTATTACAATTGGTTTGGTACACAACCGCACCTCGCACCACCAAAAGTTTCGCGAACACCAACGTTAATGTAAGATATAATATTAGGTCTTTACCTATGAAATTGCCGTTCTGCAGTACTGGCCATTTCAAATCAAAATAATTTTTGTTTGGCTAAGAATTCTAATTTCAAATTAATTTTATTTTAAAAACATGGATTCTTTTTTCCAAAAGTAGTCATTACTTTATTGATTAGTGTTACATTTTCATCGCATTTCAATCTTTTTCGTCATCATGGATACGTTAAAAATTCGAGTAATTATGGAATATGAGTACCGTCGTGGCAGCAACGCGGCACAAGCGGCACGCAACATCAACGACGTTTACGGAGCTAACACTACAAACCAACGCACCACCTGTTATTGGTTTGCTCGCTTCCGTTCTGGAAATTTCGACCTGAAAAATGAACCTCGCGGTCGTCCGAAGACTTTGGTCGACAATGACGAATTAAAGGCGGTTGTGGAAGCTGATGATACACAATCTACGGCTGAATTAGCAGCAGCTTTCGACGTTAGCGTCAAAACAATATTGGTCCATTTGCGTCAAATTGGCAAGGTAAAAAAGCTTGACAAATGGGTGCCCCACGAACTCAATGATCGCCAGCGCGAAGTACGCGTCGAGACGTGCCTTGCACTGCTCAACAGACACACAAATGAAGGAATTTTGAACCGCATTGTTACCTGCGATGAAAAATGGATTCTGTTTGATAACCGCAAGCGCTCAGCAAGTTGGTTGGATCCTGGTTCAGCACCTAAACAATGCCCTAAACGAAAACTTACCCCTAGAAAAGTGATGGTCACTGTTTGGTGGTCTAGCGCCGGTGTGATTCATCACAGCTTCTTACCAAACGGGGTGAGCATTACTGCAGATGTGTACTGTGAAGAACTGAGCACAATGATGGAGAAGCTGGCGCATCTCCAACCAGCATTGGTCAATCGCTCGTCTCCGCTGCTCCTGCACGACAACGCGCGACCTCATACTGCACAGCAGACGGTCTCCAAGTTGCAAGAACTGGGGTTGGAAGCTCTCCGTCATCCGCCCTACTCACCAGACCTTGCGCCTACAGACTACTACTTTTTCCAGAATTTGGATAACTTCTTGGCGGGAAAAAAATTCAATACCCGAGAGGCAGTACAAAATGCCTTTGAAGAATTTGTTGCCTCCCGTCCAGCTGATTTCTTTAAGAAGGGCATCAATAAACTGCCACTGCGATGGCAAAGATGCATTGATTGCATGGGTGATTACTTCGATTAATACAAATAAAAAAATTCATGAAAAAAATTCGTTTAAATTTTTTCATACAAAACGGCAATTTCATAGGTAAAGACCTATTATAACTGGCGTAAAATAAACGATTTACTACGAAGTACGAACGCTGTGCATTGCGTGCGAGTTGGTTCAACGCATACTTTATCAACCTAGGTCAAGGATTGCGGGTAGCGATTACTCGCGATAGAGCTGCAAATTTATCACGCGATGATTTATTCATACAACAAAATATACCTTAATATTACCAGTATAGATTTCCTTATGGATTGTGATGATTTCTCAATATAAGTTCATTAATATACTAATTATATTTATCTAATCAGGTTTCGAGTTTAACTTGCAGGTGTTACTTTGTATTAACGGAATTTAAAATATAGTTAATAAAATATTTGTTACAAGACAGTAGTCATTTGTATATTTAGTAGTTACCGCGGAGTTGTTACATTTATGTATGTCAAGGATGTTTCAAAACGTTCTTAATTAAATTCTAATTTCTAATAGTTTTCGTTGTGCTAAATAAGGTACAAGACTAACAGGCAGCAATGGTCATCATAAAACTATTTTCTATGCATTGCTATGCAATGAAATTATAAAGACTAGGGGCCGAGATGGCTCACAGAAGTGTCCTCTACTGCAGTCAATTACTAGCAGCTCTGGGAAGACAGCGATCGTGCATTGCAGGAGTCGGTAAATACGGAGGGAAGAGTTCCTGACCACCACCACGGAAATGATACAAAAGGGGGCACCAAAGCCGCATATCTGGGTTTCCGAGGCTCCCCCTATCAGGCTACGGGAGGTACTTTTTACGGATGGCAAGAAATGCTACCAAAGGGGTACAAACTCAATGTTGGTCCGAAAATTTTGTGAACGTGTTGCGAGCGTGTGAAATTCTCCGCAGTGGTTCGAGATGGTGAGATGGTGATCATCCCGTGTGATCCTTTATTGCGATTTTAGACTGGCCTGGAATTATTGGCCCATATTCTTAGAGAATCCAACCGCTAATTTATTTTTTGTTGTCTGTGTTGAGTTAATTTGAAGTTCATGACAAAATAGCAACTAGATAGTGTAACCGTGAGATTTCACACCTGGAGTTTTCTTTTTTAAGGTTTTCTAAACTGAAAAGTTACATGTACTTTTGATAACTTGCTGATCAGTTCTCCATAAAACTTGTCGTGTTTCAAAACGAAAACAATTATTGACAACTTAATTAATTATAAATGTGATCGAAAATTTCACATATTAACATACTTAAGGTGAAAGGTTTCCAACAAAGCAAAGGCGGGTAATTGATGGATTTTGTGTTTCACACTTACCTTCCGTGTTTATTGAAAGTGAGCGTTAAAAATTCAATTGCAATATGTGAGTATTACAAAAATATTAAGTAGGTCGTGAGGGAAAGTTTTTATAAAGAAAATATTTAAAACCATGGCTCACTGACTCCCCAACGCTCAAACTAAGCTCTTCTTCTGTTGAGGTGTTCTTGTGGAGTATTTTATTAAGAAAGATTACAGAGAAAATTGTGAATTTATTACAAAATGTGGCCGGCGGACGCTGTTGGTTAAAACATGTTACCGAACGTTTGGTCTGCTTTGATTGATGGATGCAGATTGGCTTGCGAACTGTCCGGCAGCGACATGTCGAAAATATGACAAAAATGAAAGCATATCCTCTCTATGAGGTGCATGTACACATGGCAAGATATCAAGCTATAGAAATCTAATATAAGTTGTGTCATTATATGCAAATCCTATACAACGCCAGTTCAGCTTATACTGGAAATGTATAGCTTGATGTGTAGACGTGTGTACTCTATGCATAATCTATGATTAATACCAAAGTTTTAAATCAATAACCCCCGACTTGACACTGTTCTTAGATTGCATGAATCCTTTGTTTGTATTTAGCGCCATTGCTTGTCACGTGCGGACACATACCGTTGGAGATCTTTGTTAATTGAAATACTTACTCTTCTCCTTAACAAAAAGAATTACACTTTATTGCATAAGTAACATACGGCCTGACCGTTAAAAGCGATCTCTTCCAGGCAACCATTTTGCGTAGGATGGCCCGAAGCTAGAAGAAAGCGGATAATAGAAAAGACAAAGAAATACCTTACTTACCTATTTAAACTATACAAAAATGAGCATATATCCACGATTGTTTTTGCACGTGCACATTAAGGAAAACCTCTTTAATAAATACAGATAAAAAAATAGGTATATGTAATTATATTTAACTAGCTGACCCGGCAAACCTCGCGCTGCCTTAATCGATAAAAAAAAGACCTAAACTTTTGTTTTAAAAAACGTTTATATGGGAAAAAGAAAAGGGCTATTTTTAGGGTTTTCCCGGCAATTATTCTAATTTTTCTCACCTTTTTAACCTTCCCTAGACCTCCACGAACATTTCAAGACCAAGATAAGATAAATCCGTTCAGCCGTTCTCAAGTTTTAGCGAGACTAACGAACAGCAATTGATTTTTATATATTTAGATATATACATAGATAGATATATGATGGTAATTAATACACATATAAACTTAAATAATCTTAGATATTCTTCAGGTAACCCAAGTGAAGCAGTTTTATTGGCAACTGGCTAGGGTAATAAATAGGTAGCTAAATAATGTTGTTTGATCGTATCTTGTTATCTATAATTTCATACTCGACGGTCACCGTAGCCTAGTTGGTTGTGCTCCTGCCTACGAAGCTGGTGGTCTTGGGTTCGAATCCCGGTAAGTGCAAATATTTGTGTGATGAGCACGAATATTTGTTTCTGAGTCATGGATGTTTTCTATGTATTTAAGTATTTATCTATCTATATAAGTATGTATATCGTCGCCTGGTACCCATAGTACAAGCTTTGCTTAGTTTGGGGCTAGGATGATCTGTGTGACATTGTCCCTAATATTATATTATATTATTATTATACTTATGTATTTGGAAATATATATAGGTAAGTATATTTACAGTAGTAGCTCTGCCTAGTTTGGGATCAGATGGCAGTGCCTTAGTAATCCTAAGATATTTATTTAGATATTTATGGTTTTAAATATACTATGTGACTGGGCACGTCTTATTCCTATGTTGTGTGTATGTTTCTTGTAGCTATATAATAGAATGTACTTAATTTTATTACTATATGCACCAGTGTTCTTATCACTTAGTAATCACTGCCAGACACCGTTGTGTTGACGAGAAAACGCAAGATTGAATGACCTTTATTAGTACTGTACAAGTAACACAAACAGACTTATATAAGTACTATCACTGTTATAGTATAATTATATAAAATAGCGTATATTATACATCCATATATATAGGAAGTTACGGATAAAGAGCCAGTATGTTCAAGTTATTTTATTATTATTATTCATTTATTTCAGACATTGTACATCCATATAATTGTTAGTATTATAATAACTTAAAACTATGTAAGTGTACTTATTAGAATTAAATTAATTTAAAAATTTCCGTCCGCGTCCTGATGCACCTGACAAGCAGCAGTGCAAACGTGTCCAATGCCCCAGTAGCGGACAGTCAGATCTCTCGCAAATGATGTGAAGGATGATTTTTAGATAGCGCCTGTTAATTATATTTGAACGTTAAATTATTATAACTTTGTGAATTGTGTGTAGTTAAAATTCAGCATTTAATTCGGCGAACGTACGGATTGGCGTAATAAAAAACCATGTTTTAGGGCTTCTCTAGTGCCCCCAAAATAGGCCCAGTTTTTAAATTGATACTAGTAAGTATTAATTTGGATTCGGATCGGTCGTAGTGCAGAAGCGCTTATACAAATATAAATACATATTTGTGTGAGCCATATATAGTTGTTTTGAATCTGGGTATGCTTTGCTTCTATTAACTGCATGTTTATAAAGATATCTGCGATATAGAATAAGTATTTCGGCGCCTGGTACCTATAGTACAAGCTTTGCTTAGTTTGGGGCGAGGATGATCTGTGTGACATTGTCCCTAGATATAATTGGCTCTTGGGGTGTACAACTTCACCAGATAATACCGCAACTTATATAGGTACTACTGCAGGAGCACTGTGCGTAAAATTGTGCTTTTTCAATCCCTCCTTCTTCCAGTAATTAAGTAATATAATATGTATCTAAATTTCACAGAAGACAAACTTGATAAACTTGAGTGTTCCGAAAATTCTGCATAAGATTCATATTTGTCTTACACAAATATGATCATGTATCTGAATTTAGAAAAAAACTCAAGTGGCTCCCCATATCGTTCCGTCGAAATAAATTATTGTACTCTCACTGTTTTACAATATTTTGATCCTGTTAATTCCCACTGTGCTTAGGAAAGATTTGAGTTCCTATCTAATTAACATTTTCGTGCCTTGAGATCAACAAAGAATCTGAAGCTTGGGAAGTCATTACATTCCACAGACTTTCTCGATAAATTATAATAAAAGGACGCGCTCAGTCCATTAAATTATAAAAATATCCTGGGAAATTATTAACACACGCCCATTTGATCCCAAATTTAGCAGACCTTATACTATGGAAAAGAAAAAAATATATTCCCAACTAGCACAGACAATTCTTAAATTAACTTACTTAAACTTAACTTAGTTTACATCAACTACATATGAGTTCATTTGGAAGCATGCAACATTATCAGTACAAGCTAGGAAAGGCGTCTATCTCAGCAAATGCTAAATAATGCATATTTATTATCTACTTAATGTAGAAATAACTTTTTTTGAAGACAACGCCCGCACTAGTGAATTTAATCCCTGTGTCGCGGGGTACTTTAAGTAATCACAATAATTACCTGCCTATTACCACGAAAATTGCGCTTGCACAATCTCTTCTTCTACCTATTCTCGATTACGCTGACGCCAGCTATCTTGATTTAACCCAGGAACAACTTGACAAACTTGAGCGTCTCCAAAATTTCTGTATTAGGTTCATATTTGGTCTTCGCATATATGACCATGTTTCAGAATTTCGTACTAAACTCAAGTGGCTTCCTATTCGTCTTCGTCGGAATGCACATATCTTATCTCTCTTGTACAATATTCTCTTTAATCCCTCAACACCCTATTATCTCAAAGAACGTTTCAAGTTCCTCAATGACACGCATGCCAAGTCACTGAGATCATCAGAAAACCTGCAACTCACCTTACCAACGCATTCCACCAATTTCTTTAGCAAGTCATTTACCGTTGTAGCTGCTCGTCTCTGGAATGCGTTACCAGTATCAATAAGACGCGCTCAATCTTTATCTACGTTTAAAAATCTTGTGACAAAACATTATCTGTCACAACTGCAATAAATGTTCCTTTTTTTTCTTGTCCATCATATAACCCTGCTAGAGATATAGTTGATATTTTCATCATAACAGAATATTAATATTTATTATTTATATTTTTATCTATATCTATCTATATAACATATCTATGTCTATTTATGTATTATATATGTATATGTGTATTCTATTATTATTAGTATTCTATGTATTGTATACAAATAAGTAGGTAGGATAAGTAATATATTATGTAAGTAATTAGTGGTAGTACTACTATTAAGTAGATACCACTATTAGTCTTAAGTAATTAATCATATTCTATATTTTTACACCATACACTACCCCTACTCCTAATTCCATACAATATAGTCCAACTAAAGGTTGTCTGGAAGAGATCGCTTTAAGCGATAAGACCGCCTATTGTACCTTTTTATAATTATTTGAGATACTGTAACTTTTATGTATAATGGTGTACAATAAAGTGTATTTATCTTATCTTATCTTTATCTTACTTTACAAACATATAATAGACGGACATAAATTATATAAAGACTCAGAACAACTATTTATGGGTCACACAAATAGTTGTCCGGCGCGGGACTCGAACCCTCGACACGAAGCGGCGAGGCGACTGTCTTAGCCGCTGCGCCACACGTGCAGTCAATATTATAGTAGGTACACTAGCGGCCCGGAACGTGCTTCGCTACGCTTTTAAGTATTAGTACAAATTGATTGTATATGGGAGTATAGAAAGATGTTGATTTTACACTTTTTCAAGACTATTTTTAAATTTTCTCTACGTACAAACCTTCCCTGGACTTCCACAAATAATTCAAGACCAAAATTAGCCAAATCGGTAAAGGCGTTGTGGAGTTATAACATTACAAAGAAAAGTGGCATTGATTTTTATATATATAGATTGCTAGCCTCCTGTCTTCCATCATCCAAAAGTCATCCAAAGGTTGGCTGGAAAAAATGCCTGTAATACGATAAGACCGCCCAATTCTTTTTTTTATATATCTGTATATATACTTTTAATTTTGCGATATGCAATACAGTGTACATATCTATCTATCTCAAAGATTGACTAGTGCAGGGGTCGAACCCGAAACACGAGAACGACGAGGTAATATCGAAACGACGATCTTAACCACTGTGCCTTACACGTAGTCAATCACAATGCACCTAATTCACGACAACTGTGTAAATCACGCCTATTAAAAACGATTACCAAGATCCTGCTATGGTATGCGATTGACCACTTCGTAGGATTGTGAATGCACCACACTTCTGAATAATACATGAAGCCAGTACGCTAAAACGGTTTAACTAGTAAGTGCATTTCAAATAGGGTTACGACACTCTGTGCATTGAAATTAAAAATCATGTAGCAAAACTAGCATTCCTTGTTTCTATATCCCAATATTTGTTCATTTTTATCCACTACAATCTCATTATACTAAAGGTAGCCAGAAAGCAAAAACGGACTAAGTCAATGCAAAACGGTTACCAGGAAGAGATCGGTTTTAGCAATAATGCTGCCAAATGCATTAAAATAATCATAATTTTGAAAAAAAAATATTATTAATTGAAATTTATAAAAATTATTAATAAAAATATTAATCTCCCTCTGTCAGTGGTTTGCTGGAAGAAAACTCATCAATGAGTTAAGCTCGCCCTTGTACATTAATTTACAAAGACACATGTATAAAATGTATATTTTCTGTGTGCAATAAATGATAAACTACATTAATTGCATTTGTATCCATCGTTTTCTTTTACTTATTTTTGCACTAAAGTGTACATCTTCTTCTGGTAGGCCTGGTCAAAATTAGGTTACGGCATTCTGTGCGTTGAAATTTAAAATATTATAGCAAACCTAAAATTTGTTGTTCCTAAGTCCTAAGATCTATTCATTTTTAAACAGTGCAAACAAGCATATGGACGTATCTGATAGAAAGCAAAGCTTGTTTAAAACGTGCAACTAGAAGGCATAGTCCTATTTAGTGCAAACAAGCATATGAGCGTATCTGATGGAAAGCAAAGCTTGTTTAAAACGGGCACCTAGAAGGCATAGTCCTATTTAGTGCAAACAAGCATATGGGCGTATCTGATGGAAAGCAAAGCTTGTTTAAAACGTACAACTAGAAGGCATAGTCCTATTTAGTGCAAACAAGCACATGAGCGTATCTGATGGAAAGCAAAGCTTGTTTAAAACGTGCAACTAGAAGGCATAGTCCTATTTAGTGCAAACAAGCATATGGGCGTATCTGATGGAAAGCAAAGCTTGTTTAAAACGTGCAACTAGAAGGCATAGTCCTATTTAGTGCAAACAAGCATATGGGCGTATCTGATGGAAAGCAAAGCTTGTTTAAAATGTGCAACTAGAAGGCATAGTCTTATTTAGTGCAAACAAACATATGGGCGTATCTGATGGAAAGCAAAGCTTGTTTAAAACGTGCAACTGGAAAGCACAGTCCTATTGGGTATTACGACATTCTGTGCGTTGAAATTCAAAATGCTAAACTAACTCGTTGCTCCTAAATGCCAATATCTGTTAATTTTTGTACACTGCAATCGAGTATACGGATTAACCTGTCAATAATCAGTTTCAGTATCTATTTTAAATATATTGTAAAATCTATACATATAATAAAATCGTACGAAAGTCAAAACTGTACATTGAATATCTTTTTAAAAGGATACTCGGGCCGTGATCTACAATCGATATCGAAGCCAAAAATATAGTTTTTATAATTTTTGTCTGTGTGTCTGTTTGTCTGTATGAATGTCCGGGCTAAACTCAAAAAGTACTGCATGGATTTACTAAAATTTTGCATGAATATTACTAATAGGTCGGGTCAACATATAGGCTACATATTATCACGCTACCACCTACGGGGGAGGAGCTGTGATAATTTATAAAATGTAACGCGGGTAAAATCGCGGTGCACAGCTAGTTATTAATATGTGTTTAATATGTATTAATAAAAATAATTTTACAATATATTTCTAATTGTAATATAACAGAAAATTAACTTGTCACAAATTTTGCTCGCAAATAGATACTGAAACATTTAAAATTATTATCTTACTAGCTGTGCCCCGCGGTTTTACCCGCGTTAAATTTTATAAATTATCACAGCTCCTCTCCCGTAGGTGACAGCGTGATAATATGTAGCCTATAAGTTGACCCGACCTCTTAATAAAAAATACTAGAAACTACATTTTTGGTTTCAATATCGATTGTATATCACGCCCCAAGTATCGTTTAAAAAAAATATTGATTGAAAATGTACAGTTTTGACTTTCCTACGATTTTATTATATGTATAGATCATCGTGTCGTTCCGGTTAGTGGAAAACTCTTATAGGCTGCCGTACCAAACTGCCCAAACCATTTGTCTAACTATCAGAAAATCTGCCTTGGCTTGACTGGAAATCATTAATAAGATTTCGGAATTTGGAAATTGGCCATAGCAATATAAATCTGTTGAGGTGGGGAGGGATACCGTTGATTGTAATGTGGAATGAAAATGTCCCACAAACGATGGGGCACTTATTATCATGTCTCACGTGCCCTAACAACTGTACATTCACAAAAACAATGGACGCTACTGATAATGCCATACTGGTATTAAAGTTCTGGGCTCACAATTTAAGAAGACTA
The DNA here is from genome assembly GCA_951640165.1 of Pseudoips prasinana. Taxonomy (NCBI): domain Eukaryota; kingdom Metazoa; phylum Arthropoda; class Insecta; order Lepidoptera; family Nolidae; genus Pseudoips; species Pseudoips prasinana. Next base: position 17,599,413 of record OX621251.1, read on the forward strand.
TTGTCAGTCACAAGTTTATTGTCAGTTTTTAACAAAAAGCTTACCTTTTAAATTTATTATTAAAAATAATTCTATTAATTATCGTAACGAAAACGAATTACTTAATTCGTTCGGAGTAATCTGTCGTTACTAAATAATGATCATATACTAATATGTTATGCTTTTATTTATATATGTTTTAATGATTATACTTATATTTTTTATAATACTTGACATTGGCCAGTGCAAAACCAGTGGGACTTGTATGACATTAATTATTTTTATGTAGCAACCTTATGAAATTTATATTTGTGTTATGGCGAAATGTGTCTTTAGACTTATATATGTGTGCCATCTTAATTTTTGCCATTTATTATGCAAATACACAAATTTGAAATTTAAATCTGGAGCTGATAGGGTCGTTGAACGCTACTTACGTCAGTTAGGACGTAGCTTTTTCGGGTTGGTACACAAGGTCAAGATATATTTTCCAGTATAAGCTGATCCCGCGTTGTATAGGATGTTCATACAATGAGAGGTCAGCATATATAGGAAATGTATAGCTTGATATGTTGCCGTACCATCAAACTCCATAGTTGCGATATAACCGGAAAATAAAAATCTATTTGCGTTTTCACCAGATTTGTTATTTGGTACAGTGTCGTTCAAAACCGTTACAATTTTTTTAAGTAATTTGAAGTAAAGCTATGGTGTTTTTATTAATAAGCGATGATAATATTATTACTTGAAATTCATTCCGAAATCGTAATGGTAACAAAATAAAACAAATATCAAAAATTCTGAATGAATGAGGTTATACAACAGTACGCAAATATTTTTTTTTTAACTTCTTACAAGTCAGGAGTATTTTAAGGATTAATTTTATCGATGAGGATATGGCAGCCTATTTTAAGTATTTTTTCCTTTCTTCTATTATTATTATTAAAGTTATCTATATTAAAATGTTCAATGTTTGATATTTTTTTGTTATTTTTAAGTAGACTGTGAGAAATTATTACTATCTCAATGATTTTATTTTACGTTAATTTATTATTTTTGAAATTTTCTTTGTCTAGCATTTGTTGAATAGTGGGTAATAAATAATAATAAATGATTTTATTTACCTTAACTAAGTATTAGATAATAGAAAATGTGTAGTTCAATGAACAATCTACACATCTACCTTGTTAGGCATTTTATTTGATAAACCGCATGTGCTAGAAAATATTTTTTTTATTATTATTAATAAACACTGATAAAAATTTTGAACTACCCTTTCTTAACACCTTTACCCTTTTCTATTTAATTAAATATGTTTTTTTCGGTTGAAACAGCAACTTAGATTACTAGATTAAGAAAAGTTTTTTAACATCTGGAAAAATACATAACACCAGTTAAAAGCATAAAAAAATTATCGAATATATATAGACCGCCCGGCTTTGATATATGTAAGTAAGTATTTATTTTGCTTAAAAACGTGGTACATACAGGATGTTTACTTAAGGTTTAAGTTCACACATTTTGTCTACAGAGACATGCGAATATATATTTTTACATGTAGTCTTAATAACTATAGAATTAATTATTGTAATATAATCTAATACATAATAATAAGAAAAGACCATCATAGTATTATAAAAATACATAATCAATAATCAGAATATATCAATAATCATAATCATGAATTCACTCCTTATGGTCAAAGAATTCAGTAAGGTTGTAGAAGACCTTATCTATAAGCCACTGTTTTAAAACTGTTTTCATACGTATCAGTGGCAGTTCTCTGATCCTCTTGGGTACCCTATTAAACACCTTAATGCACATTACAGAACAGTTCTTTAGGTTACTACAACAATTCTACACTATGGGGCGAAATTAACTGTTGAGTATTGACCATCTCATCATCATGACAGCTGTAATAAGTCCACAGCTGGACAAAAACGTCCCCCAAGAATCATCTTGATGGGTTGATGATATTCTGATATTCGCCGTCATCACCGTCACCATCTCAGTTACAATTTAACGTAAATCTTTAGTAAGCTAGCCTCTTTTGTCACCAGGTACGGTGTTCTGCATATCGGTACTAAGCAAAAGACTAGACGTGCAAGACAGCGCTATCGGCGTTTTAGCAGGTGTGAGCAGAATAGCGAGCTGTTTTGTGTTTGCTTTCGCACCCACCAGGCCGTGGTACTACACTGCTCCATTATGGAATATCTTCAGCCACACAGGCTTGACAGCTGTCAGGTCAATTGCCACGAAAAGTGTTCCCACTGAAGAAGTTGGTGAGTTATTATTTTTTATACCTATATTATGTATTATTCCTTAGTTTGAGGTTTGAAGAGCACAGTTTATTAAGTAATATTGAACGTTACGCCGTGAGTAGCTTCACCCAGAATTTTGAATCTTACTGTGAACATCATAATTCATCATTATTACTGACTTATAAAAGAGTAGATAGGTATCCAGTGTTCTGGCTCACTGGAAGTGAGACAGAATTTGGGAAAACAGAACGCCGGATACTAAAAAAAAAAAAAAAAAAAAAAAGTTTAGTATCAAATTAGGGGTTTTGACACACGCCGGATCGAATGCACGCATCCATTTTTGCGTATCTTGCATGGTTTTGGATTTACGAAAATTTATTATAAACCGATTAACTTTAACTTAATCACTCTATTGTTCTTAATGACGGTCGCGAACTCGACTTCGTCATATATAATTAAAGCTCATTAATGAGTTGGGGGTGATTAGTAATCACTTCAAAATAACAAACAACGTCTTGTTTACTAGTTGAACTTTATTTAAAATAAAATTTGAACGTATTATATAACAATATATCATTGACAATTGTATCACTTATGTTGAATAAATTCGTAAAATCCAGCATACTATGCCCATGGAATTTATAGTACAAATATACCAAACAGTACTGGCCACATACTGAGGTCCAATCATTCTGTATCCTTTGACTATTGAAATCCCACAATTTGCAATTTCTGTTTAAAAACGTTCTGTGGAAGCCTGTAGGTGGTCGACCAAGCGAATCAAAATATTGTCCAACACTGTTTTTGCCTATATGTATGGCTACCCAGTGAGACCCTGGTTGTGTATCCGAATCCAAATTGCTTACTAAGAAAGTAGGCGCTTCGACATGTATAGGTAATCTGTTTGCTGCATACACGTTATTACATAAAAATGGGTGAATTTTATATAAACATTCTTGGATCTCGAGTGTTTACCCATACGAGGTGATGACATCGTATAAATCCCTAAGTTTAACCTCTTTACAAAATCGGGATCAGTTTTATAGTTCGCTTACTGATACAAATATTTCAAATGATGATTACAGCCGTGCTCAAGATAAGGTACTCTGTGATACATGTAAGGTAAACGGTAAGGCAATTATAAAATCAACCATATTTTTTTGTATGGGACAACTCCTTGACAAAAGACTGCGCTTCTGGGCCCCAGGGACCCATTGTTTCGACCCCCAACGGAATAAACATATAGCCATCACCTATGGCCACATATTTACTCCGTTTGGAGTTCTCAGCAGCCTCCACTACAGCATCACTTGATCACGAACTTACTTAAAGGTGGGAGGGAGCCAGTATATCCACACAAGTTGCGTCCCATACCACGGTCTCCCACGAATCCAAGGGATCAACGCCATACCATCAGGCCTCTTGCCATCGTCACGAGAGATACCGCTAGGCTCTATGAGAGCCGGTACGTGAATGGTGGCAAGCGCTCGACGAATGACGTCATCAATGGTGGCGTGGCGTGAAAGCCTCTGCCTCGGAAAGATAGGCCATGGTGACCTAAACGGTCTACCTCAACCCCGCGGTGACAATTATGGGGCTCTGTCCTGGAGATGCCCAGACACTAGTCTACAGCGACTGAGAATGCTGTATTAACTAAAAGAGTTCCTATACTGGTCGAAGGAATTGCCGACAGCCAGTAGCTCGACTCCCGTTCGCTATTGGCGAGGAGACGAGCCCGATCTCTACCGTCAGAACAGATGGTTAAAAGTGAATTTTGAACAAGTTTACATAGAGGCTTGTCCCATTGTCTCTACGAACTGAGTGTTTTGGACACGTCTCACGCGGACAGGCCATTGACCACGCATCCCTGGCTCCATCCATGCCTACCTACGGTGTATCAACGATAGACGAGGAAATTATCTTGCGAAATAGACCGTTAATAGCATGGACAGAATACAAAAATGCAGGCAGAGCAACACTTGAAATTTTGCAAATGTCTAGACCTGAAGCCAAGCATTTTCCGAAAGTGAACAATTTAGAATTTGGGTCAAAATGTTTTTAATAGTGTTGTCTAAAATTGTCAAAAGACTACCATGAATCCATAGAGGCCAACAACGAAGAGCATATGTAAATTTAGGTACAGAAAAGCAAAATCGAATGATATGAAAAGCAATGTGAGAATGAATTTTAGTTAAACGTACCGAATTTTCTTTAAATTTGGTGCGTTGTTCTTCAATAAAAGTTGAGAATATATTTTTTTAATTATATTATTGCTTCACTGTATACTTTTCGTCGCTTTTGTGGCTTCATACTTTTGGAAATAAATATTATTGTATGTTTTATGTTGCTTTAGCCAAGAAGTAGCATTTATTGTGCGTTGTTCTTCAATAAAAGTTGAGAATATATTTTTTTAATTATATTATTGCTTCACTGTATACTTTTCGTCGCTTTTGTGGCTTCATACTTTTGGAAATAAATATTATTGTATGTTTTATGTTGCTTTAGCCAAGAAGTAGCATTTATTAAAAGGTACCTATGATGCCATAAAAGTAGGTGAGAAACTAAATAATCTGTATGCGATTGGTAATAGCTTCTTATAGTTGCTATTGCTGACCCTCATGGGTCGATTATAAAGTATGTAAGTATAAACATAAATTGTATTACCGACTCATGATAAAATATTATTTAAATTCAATTGACCATCATACTATAAAATAGATTATAATTGAATAATGTCACAAAAATATGAACAAATGCACAAAAACAATGACTTACTTATTACTGTAACTATTCAATATCGATCATCGAAACATATCATAACTTTGGTTAAATTGACAACGCTAAAAGGTAAAAAACATACAACAAAGTTTAGTCGCTAATAGATTTTTATAAAGACTGATAGCTTAGATTTAAACTGGACCATAAAAATACTTGTGATAGTGTGATATAATAACATAAAAAGAAAGTTACGTTGCTGCCATTGCCGACTTATGGGTCGTTGATAGCTGCCACGACTAAAAATGATGAAGCTAACACCATCCCATTTTAATTTAAAGTTTTATTTTCTGTAAGATCTTCTGTGAGAATGTCTTCTGTAAGGTGGAGGTACTTCCTCAGTCAGGCTGCTCTGTGAGCAAATGGGCAATATGCCATACATCTCTTAAAATAATGTTGTATACGCTGATTTCGAATAGTTTTTAAAACCCGTACAAACGTGTACCAATGATCATTCAAAACCATATACCAACAACGTTCAGAAACATGAGGCTTATAGCTTTGGATATTACATTAAATATTCTTTCGATGATAGTTTGTCTAAGTATGAAACGTACAGTGGTCCTAATTGTGCACAAGTATTTATGAATCGCTTACATGATGAATTAAAAATAATATGCAGTAAAAATTGTTTTCAGAAAACTCATAAACCGCTATCAACTGTAGAAACTGATTATGTAGTTAACTCATTAACTTGTGACATTTGTGAAACTGACCTAAATGGAGAAAAAGTTTAAGACTTTGATTGGCAAACCGATGATTTTAGAGGTGTTGCACATGAAGTATGTGAAAAAAAAAAAAAGTTTCGTGCCCCTAGTCATATTCCTGTTTTTTGCATAATCTCAGTAATTATGATGCACATTTTATTGTTCATACACTTAACTTTTTTGAAGGTGTAGTCGATATAATTCCACAAACAAAGAAAAATATATTTCGTTCTCAAAAAATTTAATATTTAACAATCAAAAATGGAATTTGCAATTCGTGGATTCTTTTAAAATTTGAACGTGCAGCCTCGAGCAGTTGACTAAAAATCTAAAAATTATGAGTTCCATGAACTCAAAAAGAAACTGTCCGATTTTGAAAAAGATTTTTTTTTTTTATTAATGAATAATTCAATCTTCGGGAAAAAACAATGGAGAATGTCGAAAAAACGGTAAATGAAAAATTTTTGACCCATTGCAAAAATCTTTGGGTGTTCAATATTTTATTTCGAAATCAGAATTTAAGAACCTTTCAGTTTTTTCGGAAAACTTAGCAGCAGTACAATTACAAAAACTAAAGGTATTTTACGATAAGTCATTTCGTTCTCAAAAAAAAATAATAATTAACAATCAAAAAGTGACTTTGAGATTCGTGGATTCTTTTAAATTTTTCATTGCGAAAATCTTTGGGTGTTCAATATTTTATTTCGAAACCAGAATTTAAGAATCTTTCAGTTTTTTTTTGAAAATTTTAGTAGCAGTACAGTTACAAAAACTAAAGATATTTTACGATAAGTCATTTCGTTCTCAAAAACATTAATAATTAACAATCAAAAAGTGACTTTGATATTCGTGTATTCTTTTAAATTTTTGCCGTGCAACCTCGAGCAGTTGACTAAAAATCTAAAAGATGATGAGTTCCATAAACTCAAAAAAACTGTCCGATTTTGAAAAAAAATTTTAAAAATAATGAATAGTATAATTTTCGGGAAAACAACGGAGAATGTCGACAAAACGGTAAATGAGAAATTTTTGACCCATTGCGAAAATCTTTGGGTGTTCAATATTTTATTTCAAAACCAGAATTTAAGAACCTTTCAGTTTTTTTTTCGGAAAACTTAGTAGCAGTACAATTACAAAAAACTAAAGGTATTTTACGATAAGTCATTTCGTTCTCAAAAAAAAATAATAATTAACAATCAAAAAGTGACTTTGAGATTCGTGGATTCTTTTAATTTTTCATTGCGAAAATCTTTGGGTGTTCAATATTTTATTTCGAAACCAGAATTTAAGAATCTTTCAGTTTTTTTTTGAAAATTTTAGTAGCAGTACAGTTACAAAAACTAAAGATATTTTACGATAAGTCATTTCGTTCTCAAAAACATTAATAATTAACAATCAAAAAGTGACTTTGAGATTCGTGTATTCTTTTAAATTTTTGCCGTGCAACCTCGAGCAGTTGACTAAAAATCTAAAAGATGATGAGTTCCATAAACTCAAAAAAACTGTCCGATTTTGAAAAAAAATTTTAAAAATAATGAATAGTATAATTTTCGGGAAAACAACGGAGAATGTCGACAAAACGGTAAATGAGAAATTTTTGACCCATTGCGAAAATCTTTGGGTGTTCAATATTTTATTTCAAAACCAGAATTTAAGAACCTTTCAGTTTTTTTTTCGGAAAACTTAGTAGCAGTACAATTACAAAAAACTAAAGGTATTTTACTATACGTCATTTTGTTCTCAAAAAATTAATAATTAACAATCAAAAAGTGACTTTGAGATTCGTGTATTCTTTTAAATTTTTGTCGTGCAGCCTCGAGCAGTTGACTAAAAATCTAAAAGATGATGAGTTCCATGAACTCAAAAAAAGCTTTCGCAACAAAGAAGATTTTAATCGTCTTTTAAAGAATGGTGTTTGCCCATACTAGGTAATAACATTATATGAATTCCTAAGTTTAACCTCTTTACTAAATCGAGATCAGTTTTATAGTTCGCTTACTGATACAAATATTTCAAATGATGATTAAAACCGTGCTCCGAAGACCGAATTATTCATAAATTAAAAAAAAATCTTTTTGAAAATCGTACACTTCTTTTGTTCTTAGTTCAGTATTAAAATCAATGTATTTTTTTAACCATAGGCTTTGTCTTAATTTTAATATCCTATGAATCTTGACTAATTTAAAAATTCGCCCCATTCTAAGGGAAATACCCAAATACTCCGAAATATTTTATTCAGAATTATGATATTCCGATTTTCAAAGTCCGAATTTCACAATTCCCTTTAGAATTGTAATGTCTATTATTAAATATCACGAAATTTATCTAACCGAAAGTCGTAAATGTGATTTGTTAGTTTTCCAATTCATACGTTCTAAGAGCCAAATGCTCGAAGGGTTCTCGGTCCGAAAAACGACTTTCCGAATTTCAATACGTCGTATAAACTAATAGTCAATATCTTGTGCTACAAAATTTTGTGACAGAAACGAATCGCTGCAAAACCGACTTCACGTAGTCTTGTCTGCCATACCCTAGAGTGTAATTTAAGCCGACCGAGAACCCTTCGAGCATTTGGCTCTTAGAACGTATGAATTGGAAAACTAACAAATCACATTTACGACTTTCGGTTAGATAAATTTCGTGATATTTAATAATAGACATTACAATTCTAAAGGGAATTGTGAAATTCGGACTTTGAAAATCGGAATATCATAATTCTGAATAAAATATTTCGGAGTATTTGGGTATTTCCCTTAGAATGGGGCGAATTTTTAAATTAGTCAAGATTCATAGGATATTAAAATTAAGACAAAGCCTATGGTTAAAAAAATACATTGATTTTAATACTGAACTAAGAACAAAAGAAGTGTACGATTTTCAAAAAGATTTTTTTTTAATTTATGAATAATTCGGTCTTCGGAGCACGGTTTTAATCATCATTTGAAATATTTGTATCAGTAAGCGAACTATAAAACTGATCTCGATTTAGTAAAGAGGTTAAACTTAGGAATTCATATAATGTTATTACCTAGTATGGGCAAACACCATTCTTTAAAAGACGATTAAAATCTTCTTTGTTGCGAAAGCTTTTTTTGAGTTCATGGAACTCATCATCTTTTAGATTTTTAGTCAACTGCTCGAGGCTGCACGACAAAAATTTAAAAGAATACACGAATCTCAAAGTCACTTTTTGATTGTTAATTATTAATTTTTTGAGAACAAAATGACGTATAGTAAAATACCTTTAGTTTTTTGTAATTGTACTGCTACTAAGTTTTCCGAAAAAAAAACTGAAAGGTTCTTAAATTCTGGTTTTGAAATAAAATATTGAACACCCAAAGATTTTCGCAATGGGTCAAAAATTTCTCATTTACCGTTTTGTCGACATTCTCCGTTGTTTTCCCGAAAATTATACTATTCATTATTTTTAAAATTTTTTTTCAAAATCGGACAGTTTTTTTGAGTTTATGGAACTCATCATCTTTTAGATTTTTAGTCAACTGCTCGAGGTTGCACGGCAAAAATTTAAAAGAATACACGAATCTCAAAGTCACTTTTTGATTGTTAATTATTAATGTTTTTGAGAACGAAATGACTTATCGTAAAATATCTTTAGTTTTTGTAACTGTACTGCTACTAAAATTTTCAAAAAAAAACTGAAAGATTCTTAAATTCTGGTTTCGAAATAAAATATTGAACACCCAAAGATTTTCGCAATGAAAAATTTAAAAGAATCCACGAATCTCAAAGTCACTTTTTGATTGTTAATTATTATTTTTTTTGAGAACGAAATGACTTATCGTAAAATACCTTTAGTTTTTTGTAATTGTACTGCTACTAAGTTTTCCGAAAAAAAAACTGAAAGGTTCTTAAATTCTGGTTTTGAAATAAAATATTGAACACCCAAAGATTTTCGCAATGGGTCAAAAATTTCTCATTTACCGTTTTGTCGACATTCTCCGTTGTTTTCCCGAAAATTATACTATTCATTATTTTTAAAATTTTTTTTCAAAATCGGACAGTTTTTTTGAGTTTATGGAACTCATCATCTTTTAGATTTTTAGTCAACTGCTCGAGGTTGCACGGCAAAAATTTAAAAGAATACACGAATCTCAAAGTCACTTTTTGATTGTTAATTATTAATGTTTTTGAGAACGAAATGACTTATCGTAAAATATCTTTAGTTTTTGTAACTGTACTGCTACTAAAATTTTCAAAAAAAAACTGAAAGATTCTTAAATTCTGGTTTCGAAATAAAATATTGAACACCCAAAGATTTTCGCAATGAAAAATTTAAAAGAATCCACGAATCTCAAAGTCACTTTTTGATTGTTAATTATTATTTTTTTTTGAGAACGAAATGACTTATCGTAAAATACCTTTAGTTTTTGTAATTGTACTGCTGCTAAGTTTTCCGAAAAAACTGAAAGGTTCTTAAATTCTGATTTCGAAATAAAATATTGAACACCCAAAGATTTTTGCAATGGGTCAAAAATTTTTCATTTACCGTTTTTTCGACATTCTCCATTGTTTTTTCCCGAAGATTGAATTATTCATTAATTAAAAAAAAAAATCTTTTTCAAAATCGGACAGTTTCTTTTTGAGTTCATGGAACTCATAATTTTTAGATTTTTAGTCAACTGCTCGAGGCTGCACGTTCAAAATTTAAAAGAATCCACGAATTGCAAATTCCATTTTTGATTGTTAAATATTAAATTTTTTGAGAACGAAATATATTTTTCTTTGTTTGTGGAATTATATCGACTACACCTTCAAAAAAGTTAAGTGTATGAACAATAAAATGTGCATCATAATTACTGAGATTATGCAAAAAACAGGAATATGACTAGGGGCACGAAACTTTTTTTTTTTTTCACATACTTCATGTGCAACACCTCTAAAATCATCGGTTTGCCAATCAAAGTCTTAAACTTTTTCTCCATTTAGGTCAGTTTCACAAATGTCACAAGTTAATGAGTTAACTACATAATCAGTTTCTACAGTTGATAGCGGTTTATGAGTTTTCTGAAAACAATTTTTACTGCATATTATTTTTAATTCATCATGTAAGCGATTCATAAATACTTGTGCACAATTAGGACCACTGTACGTTTCATACTTAGACAAACTATCATCGAAAGAATATTTAATGTAATATCCAAAGCTATAAGCCTCATGTTTCTGAACGTTGTTGGTATATGGTTTTGAATGATCATTGGTACACGTTTGTACGGGTTTTAAAAACTATTCGAAATCAGCGTATACAACATTATTTTAAGAGATGTATGGCATATTGCCCATTTGCTCACAGAGCAGCCTGACTGAGGAAGTACCTCCACCTTACAGAAGACATTCTCACAGAAGATCTTACAGAAAATAAAACTTTAAATTAAAATGGGATGGTGTTAGCTTCATCATTTTTAGTCGTGGCAGCTATCAACGACCCATAAGTCGGCAATGGCAGCAACGTAACTTTCTTTTTATGTTATTATATCACACTATCACAAGTATTTTTATGGTCCAGTTTAAATCTAAGCTATCAGTCTTTATAAAAATCTATTAGCGACTAAACTTTGTTGTATGTTTTTTACCTTTTAGCGTTGTCAATTTAACCAAAGTTATGATATGTTTCGATGATCGATATTGAATAGTTACAGTAATAAGTAAGTCATTGTTTTTGTGCATTTGTTCATATTTTTGTGACATTATTCAATTATAATCTATTTTATAGTATGATGGTCAATTGAATTTAAATAATATTTTATCATGAGTCGGTAATACAATTTATGTTTATACTTACATACTTTATAATCGACCCATGAGGGTCAGCAATAGCAACTATAAGAAGCTATTACCAATCGCATACAGATTATTTAGTTTCTCACCTACTTTTATGGCATCATAGGTACCTTTTAATAAATGCTACTTCTTGGCTAAAGCAACATAAAACATACAATAATATTTATTTCCAAAAGTATGAAGCCACAAAAGCGACGAAAAGTATACAGTGAAGCAATAATATAATTAAAAAAATATATTCTCAACTTTTATTGAAGAACAACGCACAATAAATGCTACTTCTTGGCTAAAGCAACATAAAACATACAATAATATTTATTTCCAAAAGTATGAAGCCACAAAAGCGACGAAAAGTATACAGTGAAGCAATAATATAATTAAAAAAATATATTCTCAACTTTTATTGAAGAACAACGCACCAAATTTAAAGAAAATTCGGTACGTTTAACTAAAATTCATTCTCACATTGCTTTTCATATCATTCGATTTTGCTTTTCTGTACCTAAATTTACATATGCTCTTCGTTGTTGGCCTCTATGGATTCATGGTAGTCTTTTGACAATTTTAGACAACACTATTAAAAACATTTTGACCCAAATTCTAAATTGTTCACTTTCGGAAAATGCTTGGCTTCAGGTCTAGACATTTGCAAAATTTCAAGTGTTGCTCTGCCTGCATTTTTGTATTCTGTCCATGCTATTAACGGTCTATTTCGCAAGATAATTTCCTCGTCTATCGTTGATACACCGTAGGTAGGCATGGATGGAGCCAGGGATGCGTGGTCAATGGCCTGTCCGCGTGAGACGTGTCCAAAACACTCAGTTCGTAGAGACAATGGGACAAGCCTCTATGTAAACTTGTTCAAAATTCACTTTTAACCATCTGTTCTGACGGTAGAGATCGGGCTCGTCTCCTCGCCAATAGCGAACGGGAGTCGAGCTACTGGCTGTCGGCAATTCCTTCGACCAGTATAGGAACTCTTTTAGTTAATACAGCATTCTCAGTCGCTGTAGACTAGTGTCTGGGCATCTCCAGGACAGAGCCCCATAATTGTCACCGCGGGGTTGAGGTAGACCGTTTAGGTCACCATGGCCTATCTTTCCGAGGCAGAGGCTTTCACGCCACGCCACCATTGATGACGTCATTCGTCGAGCGCTTGCCACCATTCACGTACCGGCTCTCATAGAGCCTAGCGGTATCTCTCGTGACGATGGCAAGAGGCCTGATGGTATGGCGTTGATCCCTTGGATTCGTGGGAGACCGTGGTATGGGACGCAACTTGTGTGGATATACTGGCTCCCTCCCACCTTTAAGTAAGTTCGTGATCAGGTGATGCTGTAGTGGAGGCTGCTGAGAACTCCAAACGGAGTAAATATGTGGCCATAGGTGATGGCTATATGTTTATTCCGTTGGGGGTCGAAACAATGGGTCCCTGGGGCCCAGAAGCGCAGTCTTTTGTCAAGGAGTTGTCCCATACAAAAAAATATGGTTGATTTTATAATTGCCTTACCGTTTACCTTACATGTATCACAGAGTACCTTATCTTGAGCACGGCTGTAATCATCATTTGAAATATTTGTATCAGTAAGCGAACTATAAAACTGATCCCGATTTTGTAAAGAGGTTAAACTTAGGGATTTATACGATGTCATCACCTCGTATGGGTAAACACTCGAGATCCAAGAATGTTTATATAAAATTCACCCATTTTTATGTAATAACGTGTATGCAGCAAACAGATTACCTATACATGTCGAAGCGCCTACTTTCTTAGTAAGCAATTTGGATTCGGATACACAACCAGGGTCTCACTGGGTAGCCATACATATAGGCAAAAACAGTGTTGGACAATATTTTGATTCGCTTGGTCGACCACCTACAGGCTTCCACAGAACGTTTTTAAACAGAAATTGCAAATTGTGGGATTTCAATAGTCAAAGGATACAGAATGATTGGACCTCAGTATGTGGCCAGTACTGTTTGGTATATTTGTACTATAAATTCCATGGGCATAGTATGCTGGATTTTACGAATTTATTCAACATAAGTGATACAATTGTCAATGATATATTGTTATATAATATGTTCAAATTTTATTTTAAATAAAGTTCAACTAGTAAACAAGACGTTGTTTGTTATTTTGAAGTGATTACTAATCACCCCCAACTCATTAATGAGCTTTAATTATATATGACGAAGTCGAGTTCGCGACCGTCATTTTAGGATCCGGCGTTCTGTTTTCCCGAATTCTGACTCACTTCCAGTGAGCCAGAACACTGGATACCTATCTACTTAAAAGGTTTTCGAGTGGCGACCACGAACCGGAAGACGCAGCGTGGGCAGGCCCTCTACAAGGTGGACCGCTGGATGCGGGCAGAGCAGGACCGGCTATTGTGGATATCCTTGGTGGGCCTTTGTCCAGCAGTAGACGTCTTTCGGCTGATATGATAAAAAGAATATCTAAATTTATGCCATTGAGTCCCCTAATATACCAGAGAGTGACAACATATTGACTTTTGGTGACACTATTTTAATTTAATTTTGAAAATCCTACCAAGTATCGTCTATATATTTGTAACCAAAATTCAGTAAAATGTTATTTTGGTGTGGTAAAAATATGGCAATTAAAGGATTTGGCAAATGAAAAAAGTACAATAAAGGCTTAGGCCAATAGCAAAACGTTATTTTGTAATTCGTTGAAAAATAGTTCCGTAAAATAATACCTATGACACTTCGATTAAATTAAAATATGTCAAATAATGCATATAGGAAAAGACGTCGGTCAATAGTTTTCAGGAAAATTAAAATCGAACACAAATAAATCGATTAAGTGATTGGTTCCCATTTAGAAATATATAAGCATATTTATCGGTTGGCAGGTTACCAAAGTACACGCTCTGCTCCTAGTTCCGGAATCTATCTAAATTTTTATCTAATTATTTCTATCTAAATATTACTTTAACCAGAAACGCTTTTAATTGTGGTAAGTTTGTTTGAAATGATTTCAATCAAAAACGACTTAGCCGGTGTTGAAAATTCTTTAAACCATTGAAAGTTACGTACTCAGCGAGTAATATTGTCTATATTTTATTATTATTATATTAGAGATCCCCACGACAGTTACAGTAATGTAACCCCTTTGTAAATTTTTGGTACTTTTACTAAAAATTTACCTATTGAGTATTTTTTTAGCGTTTGAACTATTAATGAGCTATAAAACGAAGTAGTGAATTACTATTATAATTTTTATCATAACCTAGAAAAGAATGTGTGTAATATATGCATTTACTATGTCCATTCGTTTATTATCTTTTTGATAGTTCGAAATTAGTGATGCCCTCATACGTAACAGATTCGATTTGAAAAACTAATCGATTTAATCATAGAAGATCTTTCCACAATTCAACGAAATATTTTAGGTTCAAATATTAATTATTCGTCCATTAGTTTTATTTAATCATTTTATGAAATTCACAAACAATAAATTATTTAATTTAAAATACCAATACATGTAAATAATATAACGTAAGCACATTATAAACAGGTTATCACTAGCAACACTATGACGCAACGCATCGCTATCCAAAAGACGCTGGCCATTCATTTTTTTTTATTAAATTTACGGAAACAATACTCACATAAAGTTAAATTAATTGTATTATATTATCGATCTTTCTTCAAGACCTGCTTTATAGTCCGTAGCTATTTGCTATGCCCAGGACATTTCACTTAAGTCGGCGTTACCTGTCGATAAAGAACGACATCACTGTAGTTAATAACTCCGAAGAAAAATACGGTAATTTATAGGCGTGAGCTGTCAAAAAGATAATAAACAAATTGACAGGGTATAATTATAATACTTGAATCACAATAACCGCTTTTTGTTCAAATTGGTCAATTTATCCGCCTGTCGGGTGGTGGCACGCTACTAGTAAGTCAAAATCTAAAAAGAAGCAATCATATTATATTCCACTAACTTCTTTTTTACAATAATTATAATATTTTGTTCAATTTGATAATTTAGAAAGGAAACAGGCCGCAGCGGTTACACAATCACCTCGCCACTTCGTTTTCCGGGTTCGATTCACGCACAGGATAACTTTTTGTGTTTCAGAAATAGTTGTTCTGAAGCTGGATGAACTGTGTGTACATCAGTTATATACATAAAACAACACACAAAAAAAAGTACAATATCAAATTTAATAGTGCGTACGTTGCCTTTAAAAAAAGGAAAAAAAAATCATAAATAAAAAACCTTGCCCCTTAATTAACTATCATCAAAGGCCTCCTCCAAAGGTCTCCCCAAATGCCAGTCTTGCTCTATTCGCATCCAGCGGTTTCCAGCGACGACCCAAGATCATCTAAGATTATTTTGACTACCTATAGTTCAAAATAGATCATATACTATTTATTTTCATATATAGATTTATTAGACGCAATTCCCCGGAATTTATACTAGACTAGCTGTGCCCGCGACTTCGTCCGCGTGTTAATTAGTTTTTTTTGTTGTTTTTTTGTTTTTTAGTAAAATACATGACTTTTTCTAAAATAAAAGTAGCCTAAGTTACTCCTTATTACATCAGCTACCTGCCAATAAAAGTGCCGTCAAAATCGGTCCAGCCGTTTCAGAGATTAGTTTCAGACAAACAGACAGACAGACAGACAAAAATTTTAAAAAATGTTATTTGGTGTATGTACCGTATATATATTCATATTTATGTAGTAAAAACCGGTTATTTCAATATTACAAACAGACACTCCAATTTTATTTATTTGTATAGACTAGCTGTGCCCCGCGGTTTCACCCGCCTTAAATTTTATAAATTAAAGATTTTCCCGCTTTTCTGTTGAAATTTTTCGTGAATTTTCTTTGCTATAAACCTCACGAAACCCGAGACCTTTCCAACGAATGCAAAACCGTGGAAATCGGTTCGTGCGTTCTGGAGTTATAGCGTCAGGAAGGAAATTCCGACTTATTTTTATATAGTAGACTAGCTGTGCCCCGCGGTGCTACCCGCGTTAAATTTTATAAATTTTCTTTGCTATAAACCTCACGGAGCACGAGACCTTTCCAACGAATGCAAAACCGTGGAAATCGGTTCGTTCGTTCTGGAGTTATAGCGTCAGGAAGGAAAACCCGACTTATTTTTATATAGTAGACTAGCTGTGCCCCGCGGTGTTACCCGCGTTAAATTTTATAAATTTTCTTTGCTATAAACCTCACGGAGCCCGAGACCTTTCCAACGAATACAAAACCGTGGAAATCGGTTCGTGCGTTCTGGAGTTATAGCGTCAGGAAGGAAAACCCGACTAATTTTTATATAGTAGATAATAGATAGTAAATAATAACTTGTACATGGACTCAGTTCCACACTATGACTGTGTGAAACTCATTCTAAATTGTTGACAGTAACTTGTACCTCTCTGGCATCTACGGCAGACTACAGGGCATTCATTTAACTTCACCGGACATTAGGTGCAAATCATCATCATATCAGCCGAAAGACGTCCACTGCTAGACAAAGCCCTCCCCCAAGGATCTCCACAATGGCGCTATTCACATCCAGCAGTTTCCAGCGACCCGCTCAAGATCATCGGTCCATCTTGTAGGGGGCCTACCCACGCTGCGTTTTCCGGTTCGTGGTCGCCACTCGCGATCTATCTGCCCCATGTCCATCGGTTCTACGAACTATGTACCCCGCCCACTGCGACTTCAGTTTTGTAATTCTTTGAGCTATGTCGGTGACTTTGGTTCGCCTGCGGATCTCGACATTTCTGATTCGATCTCGCAGGGAAACTACGAGCACTCTCCATTACTTTTTGGGTGGCCGTGAGCCTTCTAATAAGGCCCATAGTGAGTGACCACGTCTCTGTTCCGTAAGTCATCACTGGCATCACACACTGGTCGAAGACTTTCGACTTGAGACACTGCGGTATTTTGAACGAGAAGATGTTACGTAGCTTCCCGAATGCTGCCCAGCCGAGTTGGATTCTATTATTGACCTCCTTCTCGAAGTTGGACCTACCTAGTTGGGTGGTGGTACCTAGGTAAATATAGTTCTGTACAACTTCGAGTGCAGAGTCTCCCACCCTCAGTTGAGTGGATGCAACATGGACGTTTGACATGATTTTCGCCTTACCCATGTTCATTTTCAGACCCACTTGTTGAAAAACTCTGCTAAGGTCATCCATGCTACTATATCAGCCATGGCTACTATATCATCGGCAAATTGAAGGTGCAAATATGTGCAGCCGTTTAATAGTCAATTTGTTGGTTCGAGAACTAAATTTAAATTAATCAGAATAAACATAAACTCGTTCTTGTCAAGCTCACAATTAAGCAGTAAAATCTTATATAATATTAAGCTTACATTATAAGAAACTTGTTTAAAGCTGACGGCCCAACTCCTTCTTGTGGTCTGTACTTTCACATTAAAGTTGCGAAATCCTTAAATAAAATGGAAGGTATCTTGATACTACACATTTTCAAATTGAGTACTATTTTACAGATTTTGAGACACAAGAGACACATTTGGAGACACCGAGAAAGTAGTGAGTCCAAAAGGCTCTCAAAAAGTAGTTTAAATCAAACACCTTTATGAAATTCGAAGGAAGGCTTAGGGAGCCACTGAAGTACGAGACACGGAATTCTACAAAGAGGGTTTTCTTTTTTCTAACATTATGTTTATAATCAGCCTAGGGACTTTCACTGCTTGACTGGACAATATAGGCGAAAGGAGGCTCAAGCCGCCTAGCAAATAAAACTACAATCTAATTACCCGCGCCGGAGGGCACCCCGTTTGGATTTCGAACCTCGACTCGGGGCGGTTATTGACGGGAAGATACATGAGACAGTCGTATCGTTTTAGGGATGTTTTATGCAACTTTCGTTCTACGTTAATACGCGTCACGGGCCCTTTCGTCCGATTTTGGTTTTGGAGAGGGCGTTTTATCGATACTAATCCAAAATGGAGAGCGCTGGAGATCGCGGCGCGTTCACGGTCGTACCCTCGTCCGGCGAGTACAATAAGTACACAAAGAGGATGTGATTGCTGACACCGATTGCATAGACAAGCATCTTCTACACGGTTGTAAACGAACGTCCCATGAGAGGTCACCCTTTTCACAGGCAGTTGTGCAGTCTAGATCCCTGGTGGTTGCATGCATCCATCTAGACTGCACAACTGCAGTCTAGATGGATGGCAACCACCAGGGTGACCTCTGTTGGGACGTTGTTTTGCAACCGTGTAGAAGATGCTACAGTTTCATATTGCCAACGTACTCCTCGACGTTGAAGTTTATACCCAAGCTACCCTGCCTCTCTAGAAATCTAGGTGAACGAACGATACCAGTGATAATATACACTTTGTTTGTTTACTTACTTATCGTACCCTGGTGTCAAGAGTTCTTTCTGCTGACCAATAGACCTCTGACATAGCTTAACGACGGTCGCGGCCAGGACCGATAGCTTAACGTGCCCTCCGAAGCACGGAGACGCTTAGAAAATAAACCCATCTTTAGCGGTCACCCATCTATAGACTGACCGCGAGCTTAGTTGCTTAACCTCGCCAATCACTTATAGAGAGATCATCTGATTATGAGCGCTTTTAACTGAAACAAATAAAGTGGAAGGTTTCTACTTTGATACCATAATAATATCCTAGGGCATTATATAGACACGGCCATCTGATCCTAAACTAAGCAGAGCTTGTACTATGGAAGCGAGATAACTGATATACTACATATACTTCTTTTCTTTTGTAAATACATACTTAAATAGATATTTACACCCAGACTCAGGACAAACAGTCATGTTCATATGTTATACACAAATATCAGTCCTGGGTGGGAATCAAGCAAGCATTTGCCAACTACGCCAACTATATTCACATTTTATTTTATTTTATTAATATTTTATTTTGTTCTCAGCAAAACTTAGCGCCTTGATGGGGGTGACAGAAGCTTTAGCTCCTTCAATATACATGCCAGCATCGAGTTCCATCTACGTGTTGACCCTCGACTCCTTCACAGGAGCATTCTACATGTTCGATGCCGCATTGACGGTGGTTGCTGTGGGATTATTTGGGTAAGAAACTTAAATAAATATTTACTTCAGCAGTATTTGTTATTCAAAGTCTTGGGTTTGCAACATTTTCGAAAAATATTTTTATTATGGCGGTTAAATAACGTATGTGCTTTTTCATTGTTTTAAATTAAGCACAAATTATTTTTAAAGTGAAATCTTCTTTAGCGGCGATATACATTTTTGGGATGGGTAAAAATGTTAAACTCGCTAAAGACACGGGACCTGACCGAATATACCGACATTTGTAATAAGCAAATATAGTTCTAAAATGAATGCTCACCATAGGGAGGTCTTTACTGCCCAAAGGTGGGGGAGGGGTATCATCTTCCTCTCGCTACTCGGATCAAATAAACACAAATTTCCGAGAGATTCCATTAGTTCATTTTGATTGTAGTTTTGTTTTTTTTTTTACAGTAATAATGCTTACGCTCCTATCTCAAGTCAATAATTATTTTTCACTACCTTACTAATCTTAATAGTAGTTTAATGTAGCCGTGTACGCAACTAAACCGCGTGGGAGGCCCGGGTGACCTGTAATACAGGTTTTTTTTTAAACCTACATCAGGCACCAGTGTCTCACAATGTTGGGTTTCTACTTGGCACTAAAATGTTATTTTTGTTATGAGATTAATAACCCTTATTTGTGAAGAGCAAATAAATCGATTGACATATTATTATAATCTTCTTCTAATAATAGGGCAAGATAGTGACACTCTCATGCTTATACACGTCAATACTCGCCCCGAGCTAAAATTCGAAACACAAAGGATGTGCCCTCCAACTTACTCATTTTGAAGTGCTATTGACTATTAATTTTAGTTCTCTACCATTATTGTGATATGATGAGGATGATGATGACCATCATTAGCAGAGCACAAAATTCGCTGAGAAATTGAACTTTTATTCGTCCTAATAAAATTTTTATAGTTTGGAATGTTTTATTACAATATGTTATGATCTTTCACATGCAACTGTGAACATTTGTCAGCCATGTTTCTAAAACTTAAGCCGATAGGTAACACGTACATACCTACATCCTTGTACTATCATTCCTAGCCTAAAAGCAGAGCGTCTATCCCAGAATGGTATTAGTTGCTGGCTCTGTGGTTTCACATTTTCAACGTTACTAATTTTATCTAAGGAATTTAATAATACAAAAACATAAGTAACGTAATACAAGTAAAAATTGCATTCAAGTCTCCATCTTCTGATAGGATGTCCAAAAAGCTGGCAACATTACCTCGTTTGTAACCAAGCTGATACGCGCAAGCCCTTGTGTCACCTAAGGTGTCAACGAGCGTCTGAAAAAGTCATTTTCAAATTACAAACCATAAGCCACTGAGTTCCTGATACACGTATGTTTTCGAACCTCAGAGAGTCGATTTTTATCTGAGTTCCATTTAAATACGGTAATCTAAAATGAAATCTAATCATGCTATATAGCTTCTTCCACTTATCCCCTGCTTTAACTCTTTTGATACAAGTATACCTATAAAATACGGGTGCAAGAATCAAATAAGAAAATCACATGAAATGACAGCCCTAAGAGGAATTCCACGTAAGATGTCGATATTAATAACAGCTTATTACAATTTTTGACAGTTTCCCTAAAAGGACCCGGATGTGTTATTTCTTCGGTTTCTGCTATAGGTACTTGTGCTAATGACAGTAGGTATAGTGCCGGAATACTATGTATGTATTACATATTATATGGTTATAAGCCCCAGGCGTACTATTTATCTTGAGTACAATTACTGAGCTTGTAGGCAGTGGTCTCAGTGGTATGTACATACCACTTCATTCTAACTAACATTAATGGCGTTTAAAAGTATGTACACCTTAATATATAAATCTGTAATATGGTACTGGTTACATTCATATATTCACAACAGAAGATGTTATAACTCAAAAGTAATTACTTTTGAGTTGTAACATCTTCTGTATCAATCAATCAAACATCTTCTGTAATTACAGACAATGTAAAAGTCATTCATGAAAGTGTTTTTTGCGTCAGTCTTCATGAAAGTGTTTTTTGCGTTGCCTTTTCTGGTTCACAAATCGTATTATACATTAAATGATTTCCTCCTAGATAAATTCAATCACGTTTAAGAATGACTGCTAAGTAAAATGTGTATTATAATTAAGATAAGAATGAATGTACTTTACTTGACTTTAAAATAAGAAATAATTATTGGTATTTTTTTAAACAGGACTAGTCCCTCCCTCTTACCCACCACTGCAACTCCTGTAAGCCAGGATCAACAGTGGCACACAATGAAATGACACTGAGCGGTGAAGCTCAGGCATGTCCCGGGGAATCGCTTTAACTGTCTTGGATCCCGCAACGAGTTTAATCAGAAAGAGAAAAAGGAGGAGTTAGAAAATGAATAGTTCCACTTTCCTCCAGAGCAAAGCGGGAGACAGAATTATGTAAAGAGGCTATAGCCTCATAAAATGAGAGATTTGCAACTAGAGAAGCCAGCTGCAAAAGCACCGCGGATCAATTTAAGGGTCCTAAGTGAGCTGTTATATTTGATTCCAATAGTAGGTATGGCAAAGGCGCTTAAACGCACGGAAGTTGTTCCTTGTTGCCACAAAATCCGTATAATAAACTTCTCCAGATAATAAACTACTCCAGACAATATAATTATTGGTAATTAAATGACATGTATTAAATTGGGTTTAAATAATTGTATTAACGTAATTGTATAAAATAATTTTAACTAACTAAATATTGTACGCCTAAATGGCTGGACATAGCTGAACATAATAAATATTTGTGACTGTAACAACTTTTGACCTATGGACCACAATAAAAAGTTTTGTATTTGTAAAAAAATAAATAAACAAAAACTAGAAAATATACCAAATAGATTGAAATAATAGTGAATGTCAATGGCATGTAAATGTCAATATCAAATTAATGTCAAATCAAAATAACAGCCATTAAAAAATAAAATAATAAGTATTTATTTTATTAATGAACTATGTTGTGTCTGATTAGTTTTGTTTATGAATTTAATTAAAAACTTCGTTTATTTTTATACCTCTTCCCTCCTTCGTGGATTATTATGATCCTCTCCATGACGTCACGTCAGTGTATATCACAAGTAATATTAATTTAAAGTATTTTAATGTGAATAAAGGGCGTTCTTATTCATTATTTTTTTCCCGATATCATTCACCAAGGTTCACCAACATATCGCCAACCATGTGCAAACAGTAAATAAAATGTATGTATTTTATATTTATGAAAAAAAATAAGGGAAATTCTAAATGTATTATAACATTTATATTAAATTTAATAGCGTGGCACTCAATTCAGACACAAATTGATATAACTATGTCTGGATGGCATATTATTATATTGGCACTTCGACAGTTTACGACACAAAAAATATGGAACGCATCAGTAATAACCGCATGATTTAAATAAGAATATGATAGTTCGATTTGCTCTTGCACCCATTCACTAACTAAATTACATCTTAGTAGTCCTATTTTGTCTTGGCATAAGAACACCTGGGTTCGCCACGAAGTCGATTACGATACGATTCTATGAGTAAATAAACAAATAAATAACTATCTTGGGACAACTAATACACTTCATCTGGTACTAAACTAGGCAGAGGCTGTACTATGGCAACCCGACCACTAATAAACATACGTATATACTTAAAATTATAGATAAATTACACACAGACACGGTGTAGAACAAATAATCGTGCCCATCACACAAAAATTAGTCCTGGGTGGAGCAACCCACGACCTCTGGCTTACCAGTCTGGGTCACTAACCACTAGACTAACACACCAGTCAATCAATTACCCCCAAGGCTACTTACTCTATAAAGAAATAAACTGGACGACCTTGAAAAAAACTTACGAATTAAGAGTTCCAAATCACGTATTAAAAAACCCTAAAACTGATAAGTAATAAAGTGTTGTACCTTTAAATTTTGACAGCCCTTGAAGTTAAAAAAGGGATATATTTTACGAGGGTTCCAGAAATAAGTAGTATATAATTTACTTACCCAATATCCGGCCGGCTTGGCCGATTTTATAGTAATTTTAACCGGGACTTACGACGTTATTTTTAGATGGTTTCCTTCGCTTGTATTATAAGATATTGCTTAGTACCAGATTATAAAATTGTAGCTTGCTGAAACTTACTCTTTAGGTTTAGAGATTCCATTTTTTTGTATGAAATAGTGCTTTGATGGGCAATATTTTTTTTTTGACAAAAGTTGAAGTTTTCCAGGCAATGGGACACAGGACTGTCCATCGTATTAATAAACAAGGATTATATTATACTACCGCGTTGGTTTAGCGGTATCGTGTTTAATTGCAGATAATGTGGTCCCGGGTAGGGCTTGAAAAAGTGTTTTTTTGCCAGAAAAATGTAGGGTCACTGAAATTTTACTGGAAAGAAAAATACCTAGAAGCAGAAGACTCCGGTGAGTCTGGAAATGCGCGGTTTTAATACCTTTGCCACGTAGTGTATATAAAGTTGTTAGACCTACATCTGCTCTCTCCCACAAGAATTACGAGATGGGTCAGGTTCTCATAAGTCATGTTTCAGAGTCATGTGAGTTTTTATCGGCCTTATCATCCCGTGGGGTGCGTAGAAGGGAATATCTACCAGAGAATGGAGAGAAACGTCCCGTCTGTCAAGCGTGGCCATTATGGCATATCCCTCCTAATGGTGAACACAACACCACTGTTGAGATCTTTGCCTTTCTCCAGCACTAGATGACATTTGACTAGCATTGACGAAGTAAGTTTATCAGTTGTGTGGTTGCCATAGTGGTTGTCTCTGCCTAGTTTGGGATCTGATGGTGGTGTGTTAGTTATCCCAAGATATTTATTCATTATAGTTACAGAATAAAGAGTACAGTTATGTTGGCTCATATAATCTTGCACTAAACGTGTAACGTGCACGTTAAAATTGGCCGCCGTATCTGAAATTCTGTCTTAGGATATTTTCAATTCAATAACTGAACAAAAAAACACCATTATTTGCGGTTTTTACTTTGATGTTCTAAACCATACAACAATTTCTGGAGATGTATGTTCAAAACAGTTGATATTTTGTTTTTTTTTTTTATAATTATATAGACTAGAGGTTGTATTGACTATTGCTCTTGACATTTCAAAGCCAATGAACTTTGCGTGTACTTTTAAACTTATTATAATGATACCCATTTTTCATTTACCCGGCTCAGAGTTCTGTTCTTTTTTTCTTAAAATCCATAATTAACAATTTTTAAATATCATTCACATAGAATACTGTATCTCTTCGTTACAAATAATATTGCGGTAATTGGGCCTACCCACTGGAAAATAATGGAGGGAATCTAGCTTTAAACATATTATCACCCGAAGGTTGATTGGTATAAAATGCTTTTGGCATTAAGTCCGCCTCTTTACAGTAATGTGCATTAAGTTTTTTATTAAAATACAGAGCTTAACATATTTATAGTAGATGAAACTTAAGTAGCTTAAGCGCCCTATGAATTTGTTGTTTAGAACATTTAGTTACAAAATATAAAAGAGATTGACTTTAAAGAGTAGTAGTCGTCATCAACATCATATCAGCCTAAAGACGTTCACTGCTGGACAAAGGCTTCCCCCAAAGATCTCCACTATAGCCGGTCCTGCGCTGCCCGCAACCAACAGCTTCCCGCGACCCTTGCAAGATCGTCGGTCCACCTTTTAGGGGGCCTGCCCACGCTGCGTCTTCCAGTTCGTGGTCGCAACTCGTGAACCTTTCTGCCCCATCGGCAATCGGTTCTACGAGATAGGTGTCCTGCCCACTGCCACTTC
Organism: Pseudoips prasinana; assembly: GCA_951640165.1. Taxonomy (NCBI): domain Eukaryota; kingdom Metazoa; phylum Arthropoda; class Insecta; order Lepidoptera; family Nolidae; genus Pseudoips; species Pseudoips prasinana. The sequence continues at coordinate 17,624,845 of OX621251.1, forward strand.
AGTTTGGCAATTCTTAGGGCTATGTCGGCTACTTTAGTTCGCCTGCGGATTTCGACGTTTTTTGCGCAGGGATACTCTGAGCATAGCCCTCTCCATTGCTCTTTGGGTGACCTTGAGCCTTTTAATGAGGCCCATAGTAAGCGACCACGTCTCTGTTTCATGAGTCATCACCGGCAGCACAAGACTTACGATTTAAGACATTGCGGTATTTGGGACGAGAAGATATTACGTACCTTTCCGAACGCTGCCCAGCCGCGTTGGATTCTACGATTGACCTCTTTCTTGAAGTTGGACTTACCTAGTTGCATGCAGCAGGTTTGACGACTTCCAGCCTCCCGAACAAGCCGGTTTCCGAAAAGGCTACAGTACGATAAACCACACATACCGAGTAAAACCAGCCATTATGCTTACGTTTGTGGACTATGAGAAAGCCTTTGATTCTATCGAAACATGGGCCGTGCTGAGGTCTCTTCAAAGTTGCCAAATTGACTATCGGTATGTCCAGGTGTTAAAGTGTTTGTACGAAAACGCCACCATGTCAGTCCGGCTTCAGGACCAGAACTTGAAACCTATTCAATTGCAGCGAGGCGTGAGACAAGGAGACGTCATATCTCGGAAACTGTTCACCGCTGTATTGGAAAATGTCTTCAAACTTCTGGACTGGGACGGCTTTGGCATCAATATCAATGGCAAGTACATCACTCACCTTCGATTTGCCAATGATATCGTAGTCATGGCTGAGACCGTGGAAGATCTCAGTAGAATACTCAATGACCTTAGCAGAGTCTCACAAGTGGGTCTAAAAATGAACATGGACAAGACAAAAATTATATCAAACATATGGATGTTTGATATAATTTTTGTCAACATGGGTTGCGCTTGTTAGGTAATACTTTAGATAAGTATAGCTATAGCCAGATATGCCAAGCTCTAAAATATAAATTGTTATAAATAAGATTACTTTACACAGGTAACCAACAACAAAACATCATACTTTATGTATCATGGAGGTGTTATATGTGTATAATGAAAACCAGGTAATCTATTATAAGGTATATTTATTTACCATATAGGGAAACAATCATTTAAATACAAGAAATACAAGCTGAACATATTATTTAATAAAACAAACCATGTTGAGACATAAACATAATACAAAGTTTACTTAGCTTTAAATCACTGTCTGTTCAGTACGGCAGTTCCAATAGAATCGACACAAATAGCATTACTGTTAATTTAAATTTGTTCAAACTGAATCGTCCCTCCAACCACCGAGAGCTCCGCTCCGGTCTACGTTTCGAACAAGAAGGATGCTCAAACCGATCGGGACACACCTTTTATAATAGACGACAAACAGATGTGAAACATGTTTTTGCGACAAACAAGTATGACGTACACCCGCCCGTCGCCAGGCTAAATGTTAGGCTACCGCTGTTTTATTAATACCGTATTTAATTATAAATCTACTATTATTTTATTTACTAACATGTAATATATATAGTTATATACTTATTATATCGATTCCAAGCTAACACGGTCATACTGACAATACTTCGTCCACGAAGTATTATTTTATTTTATCTTATTTAATTTTGAAAACAAACAGTATTAACAACTTATGATAAGAAACAGGTTATAACAACCAATTACCAATTATATGTTTTCACAAATGAATACAAAAAAATCTAAAATGAGATAGAGATATTATGCTGGATTATAAAATTACACTTGACAAAGCAACACAGTTATTGAACCAATTCGAACCAATCCTTAGTAAGTGTATCCTCAACTACATGCGGTTTAGTTGTGAAAAAGTCAAGATCAGACAAGTCAACCATCTTATTGTAACATTTAGCGGATCTAATAAAAAAAAGAGTTTTGTCTGTAGTTTGTATTACTGTAGGGGACGTTGAAAAATACAATAGGTACCCTGACTGATCTAGTAGGGGGTGCGTAATTGTATCTTAGAGAGGAGATGTGGAGAGTCAATGGAAGCAATATTATTATAGTATAAATTATTACACACTTGAAAAGGACAAATCATCAATTACGTTAGATATAAGCATGACCTTATGTTACATGGTTCTGTCACAAACTTCACAGTCATATTGAAGAACTATTTGTAAAAAGCTTAGTTAATTTCACCAATAAAGTAAATAACAAAACAGCACTTATTTTATATTACACGGTCTAGGAGTATCGGTCCTAAGTATTGGAATAAATTTTTGGGACAACTGTAGCGAATGAGAAAGTATTTTCAAAGCCCAAAAACGATGCACAACAGCAATACTTAAACTTAAGAGTTACTGATAGTTACTGCTGTGTACCTATTGTCAAAGCTCATAATTTGTCAACTTTTCGGAGTCTTTACATATTAAAAGTAGCCAAATTTGTTAGAAGTAATATAATCCTATTTCCAACGTTAAATGAAACCCGAAAGCGAAACTTAACTCAAAGGTTTCAATATAAAAATATGTTAAGCACAGGAAATCATAAAATTTCAGTCACAAAAAAAAATATTTGGTATGGCACCATTAATACAAAATACAAAATTCCATCAGTAATCAAACAGCAACCATATAACACATTTAAGAATAGACTGATTACTCTATTGCTAGAAAGGTGCTACTATTCAGTTACGGATTACTTAAATGATCATTCGAATTATAGTTTTGTAATTTAATTACATATAAATTTAATTTAGGAATTTACTCGATTCCCTATTTAGTTGCATTTTAGTTTTAAGTCATTGCAATGTTTGTATGCCAAATTGGAAGAATGTACTCGGCATCTTTTATTATTTCTAACATCACATATTGTTTTCACCTATATTCTATGCAAAATAAAGAATTATTATTATTATACATAGAACCATCTACGAATAAGTTTTTGTGACGAAAGGGCCAGAGATCAAGTCGCTACAGGTCAATACACAACGATTCCACACAAAGGCAACATTTTACGGAATTATTGATTTTTTAATTTTAATATTGATATAAAAAAAATACCAATGTTACCATTTATTATATGTCATCAATTATAGTTCACATAATTATTGATTTTGTTTTTAATTACTTACATATATCATTTTAATTGAGTCTAACTGCCAACTACATAGACGTGTCAGAAACATTCACCCGCTGCTGGTGAGATAACTGACACCAAATAGAAGGCCGACCAGCGGTTATTGACTCTTAACTGCCAACTACATAGACATGTCAGAAACATTCACCCGCTGCTGGTGAGATAACTGACACCAAATAAACGGCCGACCAGCGGTTATTGACTCTTAACTGCCAACTACATAGACATGTCAGAAACATTCACCCGCTGCTGGTGAGATAACTGACACCAAATAGAAGGCCGACCAGCGGTTATTGACTCTTAACTGCCAACTACATAGACATGTCAGAAACATTCACCCGCTGCTGGTGAGATAACTGACACCAAATAGAAGGCCGACCAGCGGTTATTGACTCTTAACTGCCAACTACATAGACATGTCAGAAACATTTACCCGCTGCTGGTGAGATAACTGACACCAAATAGAAGGCCGACCAGCGGTTATTGACTCTAACTGCCAACTACATAGACATGTCAGAAACGTTCACCCGCTGCTGGTGAGATAACTGACACCAAATAGAAAGCCGACCAGCGGTTAGAGTTGAATGGTCTCTCAACTGACCAACACCAAACATGTAAGATCTACAAATCTTTGTCAATATTGACACCAAGTAATTGACCGACTAGCGGATTATAACAGAGACTGTAACATTGACATGCCGATTCCTTTAATCCGCTGTTGATGAGACAAATCAGCACCAAGTCACGGCATAGATTTAAAAAGATTAAAATCTTTGTCATTTAAACGAATTTAACTTTGTACAAGGAACGTAATGTTTTTAATAACACGAATAGGCCACACTACCATATATGCATTTTAAAATATACTACACCCATGTAATTACCAACTAAAGTTTACTTTATCAATAATGACCGATTCCATAATTACTACGTAATAGTACTTGTATGGAAAAACTATGTACTATATATTCCATCACAATAAATGTAAGCGATTTTTTTCTTTTTTTTATGATTTGTAATTACCAGCAAACCAACTCAGTTTCAATTGCTGAATTTGCCACTCAAACGAGATCCAAGATCGTAAAACAGTAAAAGAGATGAAGCTATAGTGGACTCCATTCTTTTATTCTAATTATGTACACAATTAATTATTAAACTTCGGCCATTTTGACATGTACTTCGTCTCGAAGTACCTAGGCGGAATATAAAATGTTTTTGAGATATTTATACATAAACACATCTCTGCAACACCCTAAAACTCTAATTGATACGCTAATTGACATCAATGAGAAATGTTTCTTCATTTCTTTAATTTTAATCAGGTTAGCCCTAAGGTTAAGATAATAAAAAAAAGGTTAAGATTGATCAAACTAACCAAACCAGTGACACTACAAATCAAATTTGTGAATTAAGTTATTACTTCAGAAAGCTGCAATGGGGCCCACAAATATAAAAACCATGAAGCAAATTAAGTTATGAGTCTGCTCACTGATCCTGGCACAGCCAGAATGGCCAATTTCAGGTACTTTGTGAGATTAAGATTACTTTAACCGAATCAGAAATAATATCGTTTGCATGGTCAATATGATGATCTCAGAACAACCAGTATTCCGCAGTCTCCACTAGTAATATTTAGTAGTCACTACTTGTTTAAATTTCAATAAAGAACCGATAAGATAACAGAATTTTCATTGGGATAATTAGATGGGAGGCTATTAGAATTCAAAAGCCAAATATTTCATTTTATAAGTTATTCAAAGCAATTAATGTCCAACAACCATAGCTCAATGACTAAATATTATTTTCTATTCCGGTTAAATCCATCTGACCACTCTTATTATTGGCACTATCTTATTTACTGGTAGATGGTAACATTATTGTTATTGAACCTTGTACACCACTTAAATAGATATTTGCAATGCCTACTGGTGCATGGAATAGACTAATTATTGATTTTAATAAACAGCATGGGTATTGCTGTTGATTAAAATCAATAATTAGTTTACATAATAAATTATTTTCGGTAACTATACTTCAGATCTGTCGCTCGGTCATACTGACTATTATTATCCATAAGTTGGCAATGGCACCATTGAAACTTTTTTCTAAACCTTATTCAATATTTGCAAATCTGACCACCATTTATTAAAGATAATCAGACCCACAAATGCCAAATTCTCACATAGTAATGTAGCATATAATAAAGCATACAGTAATTATTATCATTAGATATTTCTAATAATGCTTTTCACTGTCAAATACTATTGAACAGCTTTCATTAAAAATCAAACAAAAGGTAATTAACTATTCAAATAACAATTTTCAAATAAAAAATCTACAGCTGTTATTCTTTAAGAGGCTTTCTTTCACTACTCCACCGGACAATATATCAACATTTTATTAATGTGGCACTGTTCACATAACATGACACCTCTTTATGCTTTTGTAAAACATATCGAATCATTTACTTCACTAAACCTACACCATTTGATACACTTGTAACACTTTTTAACACTGCACTTAATTTTTTTTTCACCACACAACACTTTGATCACAAACACTCCACTAACCTTTTTATTTATCTTGCTTGATGGATTAATGGACAAGCTTCACTGAACAAAGAATAGCTTGCCTTAAAGCTATTGGTGATGCTGCCTCGGCTTACTGCAATCTCTGATCGAACCGGGCCAATCAGGAACACAGGAAATGTCAGGAATACACAGGCACTACTGAAAAAACACATATAATTAAATTATGGGGCGAATTCTATCCCAAATTCTGATGTTAGGTAATACTTTAGATAAGTATAGGTATAGCCAGATATGCCAAGCTCTAAAATATAAATTGTTATAAATAAGATTACTTTACACAGGTAACCAACAACAAAACATCATACTTTATGTATCATGGAGGTGTTATATGTGTATAATGAAAACCAGGTAATCTATTATAAGGTATATTTATTTACCATATAGGGAAACAATCATTTAAATACAAGAAATACAAGCTGAACATATTATTTGATAAAACAAACCATGTTGAGACATAAACATAATACAAAGTTTACTTAGCTTTAAATCACTGTCTGTTCAGTACGGCAGTTCCAATAGAATCGACACAAATAGCATTACTGTTAATTTAAATTTGTTCAAACTGAATCGTCCCTCCAACCACTGAGAGCTCCGCTCCGGTCTACGTTTCGAACAAGAAGGATGCTCAAACCGATCGGGACACACCTTTTATAATAGACGACAAACAGATGTGAAACATGTTTTTGCGACAAACAAGTATGACGTACACCCGCCCGTCGCCCGGCTAAATGTTAGGCTACCGCTGTTTTATTAATACCGTATTTAATTATAAATCTACTATTATTTTATTTACTAACATGTAATATATATAGTTATATACTTATTATATCGATTCCAAGCTAACACGCTCAAGTGCAGGTGGGAGACTCTGTACTTGAAGTTGTAGACGACTATATTTACCTAGGACAGACAGACGATTCGTAATGACTCTCGAAAACAACTTCATAACGTGGCTCAGCCCATCTCACTGATGGGTCTATAAATCTTCAACAGGGTTTTATCGCCCATTTTGAAGTAAAGCACCACCGCACTCCTGGCACATGTTTCTGGCGATTGACCATCGAGTACGACGGAGTTGAATATTTTCTGAAGGACCCGCAGGATCGGTGTACCTCTCGCCTTCAGAAGCTCAGCACTCGGCGCCTTGTTGTTTTTCTGTTGCTTGAGAGCCATTAATCTCGTGCAGGCGTAATAATAATAATAGAGAGCCAATAAAATATTTTTTGAATTTACGTACAAATATGTAAATACTATAAAAAAGAAACAAACAGTGAAAACAAGTACATAAAAACTTTAAAAATAGGTTTCATCATCATCATCAGCCTGATATAGCCCTCCCTTTTTTGTAACTTTGCCATTTGGAAGGGTTTGCCATAGTCACCGCGCTTGGCATGCTAGTTGGCGACCGCAGTTAGGTGGTAGTTAGTACACAAGTGGCGCTGTTGCCCGACTATCTGGTGTACCACTTATATTATCGCCTTTTACGACACCCACAAGATGGTATGGGGTGGCAACGTTATTCTTTCTAGGCAGGAAACCACACGGCAAAAAGGCTTAAATAAATTTTAATATCAAAAAGACAAAAGTACTCAAAATTAGTAAATACAGTTAATGTCGTTCGATAACAATGATGTAATAAGTTGTAACACCATTACGTTGCGTAGTTGTGAATATGCTTCAACAATGTATTGAGCAAGTTTTAGTTTAAATGCATTTAAGGAGTCTATTTTTTTTAACTATGATACAATATCTATAATAATAACACAAACATATTAAGTATGTGTCACACGCCCGTTATTCTTAAGAGACAACGCTTTTACCTTAAATACGACCGGAAATTGAAGAGGTGCAGGACCGACGCGACGGCTTGATGTGGTTTTCAACATTTCCTGTATATTTTGCGAATAAATGTTCCAGCGTCTTATCAGGTCTACTATAGCTGATGGGTATTGATGGAATGTGTGTTCTACCTATCGCTTGAAAAGAATTACATGGTGTCGCTTCTACAACCTAAATTATTTAGTTTACCAAAATGCTTCTGAGCGTGCATTAGGCTGTAGATCAACTCACAACAAACTGAAAGAAGACGAAATAGCAAGCTAAAGTTTCTATTGGCTATTTTTTTCCGAATCAATTACTTATTGTACTAAACTGTTGGTTAATAAATATAGAATGATAACTTAAATAAAAAACTAGGTACGATATTGTTTATTGTCCTGAGAAGCAAGGGAACTGTTAATGTCATTAAAAAAAAAGTTTAAATAAAAGGCCGCCAATATCGAAATTTTCGTTTATAAAATAGCAAGACAAACCAGCTAGAGGTCACTTGATGGCAACATCTGAAGGGCTGCAAGTGCGTCGCATTCTTTTAAGAAGTGAACTCGGTTCTTGTACATTGCCAGATTGGTAATACGTCCGTAATGAATTGATTCAAAAGATTCCACTACCACTTTTCTGGTCAAACAAGAATATTCAAAATATTCCTTTGTTATATTTATGCGTGTAAGCTAAATGTGTAGTTTCGTAAGGGCTCATGAGGGAGGCGAGACGAGCCAAGAACGCGTGAGTACACACGGGTGCATATCAAGCTATACATTTAAAGTATAAGCTGACCTGTCATTGAATGGAAATCCTATACAACGCGGGATCAGTTTATACTGGAAATGTATAGCTTGATATGTAGCCGTGTGTAGTATATGCGTCACACACCAGCGTCTTTTGTTATAATGATCACGTTAAATGCTTGTTTGTTAACTTTATTTATAAAATAAAATCCATGTTACCCTGGATATTATTGATTGCATTTATCTTTTTTATACATAGTTGATACTTTATTATCTGTTTCACATTTCGGCGCAGTTAACTGCAGTATAGGAAAAAAAATATCTGCAATGTCAATAGGTTATCTTCTTACTGTAGGTATTCCGTTTCCCTATATTATGCAGATTAAGTGCGTATTAATTTCAAACGTAAATAACAATGCAATCAGTCTTACGTAATAATATTTTTAACGCTCAAGCTCTCTAGAACGAATTACTAGTTTCCCATTCTATTAGGAAACAAGTAATTTAAATACAGTTCCAAATAAGCGAGTTCTAGTTATGAATACTTGTGCTATGTACAGATACGTACGCTAGCACAACAAGCTACAACGACCTGTCAAATTTTCCCAATTGAAAGTGTACCTTATGCTTATGTGATAAAGTTGAAAATCTATTAAAGAAACTTGACAGATTGGGGTAGAAAGATGTGCTGGCGTCTGTACTTGGTAGCATTATAAGTGCTTTTCGACGAATTTCAAAATAAGCCAGTATCCCAAAAGATATTTAATGCACAAATGTCGGCGTGTAAAAAATGTGCATTTTATATTGCTGACGGGACGGTAATGCGACCCCACTGAAGAAAGGTCACGGTGGTGTAATAAATCTTTCCAATCGATTTAGGCTATGGTGACTACTACTAATTATTAGCAAAGAAGCTAGGTTGGTCAGTTCTCGCACGAGCCCTTTGATGACTTTTCAGACTTATAAACAATTGAGTTTGCTTTTCGGAAAATTATTTTAGAATTATTTATAAAATATCCTCTGACCAAATCGGAGACGTTCTCAAGAAAGGGCAGGTCAGAAGTACCCTAAACCGGCGAGCATGTATGAAGAATATAATGACAGTAATCGAGGCAAAAGACGTGTACCAAGATCGTGACAAATGGAAATCCGTTGTCTCTGCCTACCCCTCTGGGAAACAGGCGTGAGTCTATGTATGTATGTATGTATTTATAAATCCAATAACAATACTCAAATTATTATTGTTACTAGAAAAACGTCTGTCTAATTATAAAATCCTTAACTATACATAATTATAAGCTATTTTATTCCGGTTTCGAATTCATAATATAATTTGGCTATTCACCCGGAGAAATGTATAACAAGTTATTAATTAAGTATTCATTATTCGGATTTAAAATAAAGAAGGCTATTTAATTTGACTACGCGTGTGGCGCAGTGGTTGGCGGTATTACGTGCTTCGGGTTGAATTCCCGTGGAATTGTTTGTGTGGCCGATACATAGTTACACAACAAGTACAAAAAACTAAATATGTATGTCTAAATTGCAATTTTTTTAGTAAACTTAGTTCGCTTATTAATAATATAGCCTTTATATACAGATACTAAGAGGATTATAATAACATTTGTCGAATTTATTTATTTTTAATTTAAAATGTCTCTTTTTTTCTGTGAGCCTTTTAGCAAAGGCCTCCTCCAACTATCTCTTTTGTAGCCTGTCGTTTGCCACTATTATATTTAATTAGTTGAAATTTTTCATAGAAAATCACGCTTTTAGGTGTAATTTTAAGGTTCCGCACTGTTACTACGTAAATGACGCTTGCTTTAATAAAAATAAAATGAACTTAAAATTTTCTTATTGGCAACCGACGTGGTCCCATGTAAATGTTGTTCCACATTTACATGGGACCACGTCAATAGATTTTTGATTGGAAAATAATTATCAGAATTGTAACAAAAAACTGGAAAATTGCAACTCGAGAACCTTTCTGCCCCAGTGGCCGTCGGTTCTATGCTATGCCCCCTGTCTACTGACACTTCATTACTGGCAATTCTTCGGGCTATGTCGGTTACTTTGATTTGCCTGCGGATCTCAATATTACTCTTTGGGTGACCTTAAGCTGCCTGATAAGGCCCATGTAAGGCAATCAAATATTTCTTATCTAATTTCGCATATTTTTTAAAGGGCATAAGGGTACTTTGACATGAGTTTAGTTCTTCGTCCTCTCTTCACTACGTCCTTTAATACTAGTAAACCATACTGTTAAGGGAGGACGAAAAAAGATATTATTATCAAAAAATACCAAATATAAAATTTCATTGCGCACTTATCTACTAGATAAACTTCATCTATTATAAAACTGATTATTTTTATTTTACAGGGTTATTTACATACTGGTCCGGGGGAGAAACAGAGATGTCAGAAATCTAAGCAAAAAAGAAGAATATTCAAGATCGAATGAAGTGTCACGGTTTTAATAATTTGGTTATCTTAATGTAAACCAGATAAGGTTTCAAATAAATCAAATTCAAGTGAAGTCTCCACTTATTGGAATGGTTACCTATATGCTGTAGGTAATTAAATACTTTATTTATCTAATGCCTTAAAATTGTGATTTATAGTGCAAGTGCTAAAAGAATTAAATGATACAAGATAGGAAGAGAATAGTTCATCATAAATTTTCAAAAAAGCCGTTTACTCCAACGCAGAACTGGTATTAAAACAAGTATAATATGTAAACTCAAGCATTGAACTGATTTTTTATATGTCCAAGGGATTATTGACTTGGATTTGTGATATTAATTTCAACTTGATACCTCCACGCGTTCCTAACAAAAAAGGTTTTGACGGGCATACAAACGGACAACAAAATTTTACTATAAAGGTGCCTTTTAACTTATTGGGGCACGGACCTCAAAAAGCTTTATAATAGCAGAAACGGCGTCTTTATGTCTTGTATTAATACCCTCAAGTAACTTAAACCACCAAGCACTTTGAGACTGTAACTTATGCTGACCTTGGAGTGAACGTGAAAAAATGTCGTACAGGTTGTGAAACTTTAAGCATTTGTAAATAAAAGGAACACATCACATACGAAACCCGTTATTTGAATTTGCGTATTTTATTTTTTGGATTTTACTTTCTCCAAACATTAACTGTCAAGCCTCTCGTACACTTCCAATCCAGCAAAAATATTGGGTAACATGCGTTTGTAGAACACGTTTGAAATTATACCGATTTTATGGCGTATATTTTTCAATATGTTCTGCAGTGCCTAGGTTTGTTTTTTTTTTAATTAACAGCATTTGGTATAATCGAAACGCTTGGCAGTTGCATTGGCAAGTATAGTGCTCATAGTACACAGAGAGATATATGCTACTCGCCGTTGTCTAGTGGGATGACTTGTAGGTTCCCACGGGATGAGATGAGGTGGTAACTTTCTACTCAGTCACTACACAGCAGATTCACGAGTACTTAAATCACTCATAAAATATTCCATAGTAAGAACATTAGGTACACGTAATCATAGTTATGCAACATTAATGAGCAGCAAAATCAAGAAAGTAGGTAAGTATCTCATGTTGATACCATTTCGTATTACACATTGATAGACAGAAGAACTTGCGCATAAATTTGTTTCCTGCTTTATAAGTCGACATTAAGTTGGATAGCGAGTAAAACTACGCCACGCCGCATTATTGTGATCTAAATTATTCAAAACCAACTAATCATCTATAAATATATTTATGTACTTAGATAAGAAAACTCTGTATAATAATAATCTGTGCTTTATACGAATGTACAATCTTTGTTTATTGACGAACACTTATGTCTGGTAGAAGATAAATGCCCTTATAATTAAATAGATAAAAAGGACCTCATTGCCAAACATCTACCAACAAATATTAGGTGTACTACGTTTGTGGGAGGACGCGGTAAGTCCTCACGAAGTAGCTTAATGAGCCACCTCCAATTTAAACGTTCTTCGTTTTCCATGTTGATTCTTCTTTATGAATCTAGTTCTGAATACCCTTTATTATATCAAGGCACTTTTATATTAATTAGGTTAATTTCAATGGGTACAGCTTATAATATCTGTCAGATACCCTTTAAAATATCAAAACCCAGTTTTCGTATTGGAAAGTGTTGGCCTTTTGGCCTCTTCGTAAGTACATTGCAACATTTGCAAACTGAAATTCTACAATTAGGACAGGTTGATGAGTAGCTATTAATTCTTCAACTATAAAACAACGTTAATTTACATTTTTTGTTTATTATTATTATCTACTAGCTGTGCCCGCGACTTCGTCCGCGTGTTAATTAGTTAATTTTGTTTTTTTTTTATTTTTTAGTAAAATAAATGACTTTTTCTAAAATAAAAGTAGCCTAAGTTACTCCTTATTACATCAGCTACTTGCCAATAAATTGCTGTCCCGTCAAAATCGGTTCAGCCGTTTCAGAGATTACCCGGAACAAACAGACAGACAGACAGACAAAAATTGTAAAAATGTTATTTTGGTGTATGTACCGTATATATATTCATATTTGTAGTAAAAACAGGTTATTTCAATATTACAAACAGACACTCCAATTTTATTTATTTGTATAGATTTGTATTACTATATTGACTAACTTCACTTATATGTAGAGGCAGCGTTACATACGCAGTAACAGTATGGAACCTTAAAATTTGTCCTAAAAGCGTAATTTTCCATTATTTTTTTTATAGATTCAGTTCAATAAAAATATGAATAGAAAATTACTTACTTACTGACTGAACATGTTTATAAACTTGGAATCTCAAGTGTTAGTGATTTTTATTAAATGATGAAACAAAAAGAGGTACTATATTAATTCTTTACTTTAGTTAAATAAAACAACGTTAAATTACATCAATGTTAATGTAAATTCAATAGTGATTTAAACTTACTTATTCGTTACTTAGTATAAATAATTATAATTTACTACTTATGTATTTTGTGATAACTATGCATAATAATATTATATTTGTTTTTTCTTGTATCTATACTAATAATTTTCCTATTTTTATCTTATATGATTTATCATTTATTTTTATTTTTATTAACATGTTACTTAGCACTTCTTCCAGACTCTGATCGGTTTAAGAATCGTTTAATCATTTTATACAAATTAAATTTAAGTTTTAAGCGAAATGAGAAACAATTTCTCATGCTAATCAGTTTCAAAAGGAATGTGAATGTTTAATTTTAAGAAACAATGCCTATTATTTTATGTTTAAGAATTTGCCAAGTTGTACATTTCAAATTGTTATTTTTAAAGTATACCAAGAAATATAGACTGTGTTATCATAGAATTGTGTTTGTTATTTGCTTAGTCCTGTCTTTAGTTCAATGCCCTATTATCAGGTTTCAAATACAATTAAAGTATTTACTGTAATAGTTACGGTAAAAGTGAAAGTGTCAGTTTACGAGTTTTATATCTAGGTTTATACTTATTTCCAAAGCAATACTGTTTTGTTTCTCGTTCTTATTATTTTACGGGCATGCTTTTAACTTGTTTTTCACGCCAGAGGTAGTGGGTTCGATTCCCACCCAGGACAGATATTTGTGTGCATGAACATGTCTGTTTGTCCTGAGTCTGGGTGTAATTATCTGTATACTTAAGTATGTATTTACAAAAAAAAAGTAGTATATATAGTAGGTATCAGTTATCTGGTTTCCATAGTACAATTTCTGCGGAGTTTGGGATCAGATGGCCGTGTGTAAATAATGTCCCAGGATATTAATATTATTATTGTCCCAGAATATTATGTAATATTACTACAAAGTTTTATAAAAATCCGTTAAGTAGTTTTTGTGTGGAAGAGTAACAAATATCCATACAATGTGAAGGTTTGTGAGTAGGGTACTCACAAACCTTCACATTTATAATCTTAGTAGGATTTCCGCGGATACCAGTTTGTCCATTACATTATACTTTTCTTTACATTTAAATGGTTCTATTTTGGAGTACAGTTGTGACATATTCCGCTATGTGACGAAGAATATAGTAATTTCAATTCTATGCTCGATATTTTAAAAGGCATTCTAAAATTGTACATTTTTAGTCCCTTACTCGTTATAAAGTATAAATTCTAGTGCCTACCATAAACCTTATAGCAACATTTTGTCTACTAGGAATAGTCATTTAGCTATTGCAAGACAACAGCCATAAATTAATGAAAGATGACCGAGTAGTTTGTAGTGATTTTGAACTGGTAAAAATCTCCAGCTTCCTTTAGTACATTTTTTTATGTTTTATTTTCAGTTGTGTTTAATACTTATGTCATCAATTAAAAAGAAATCATAGTATCTATGCTACATCGGTTTGCAGTAAGTATGGCGTTGCATTTTCAGAACCGTTAATTGAGTGATGGATTAAGATTGGGCAAAAGAAAGTGATTATAACACTCACATCCATTTTGTAATTTTACGCCAAACAAACAGCTGACGTGTTTTTGGGCAAAGGTAAGTTGTAATTTTAAATTTTAACAAAACAACAACAAATTAAAGATTTAAATAATAAGTGAAATATTGAATTCATACAAAATAATTGCTGTGTGGTGGCGGCATAGAATATCATCACCCCATCTCATCCGATGGGGGGTGTAGAAATCGACCGAGGGAATACCTAGCAGAGAACGGGCAGCAGTATTTTTCTGTAAACGATTACTAACGAACTGCGATTGCCAACACGTGCGGAGCGTGGCGATTATGGCATATCCCCCCATTCTTTGGGGAAGCTTTTGTCCAGCAGTGGACGTACTTTGGCTGACATGATGACAAAATAATATAAACATGATTAAAATAAATAATCACACTAAAAATATCTCAGGACAACTCACACACTGCCATCTGATCCCAAACTAGACAAAGTCTGTTCTATGGCTATCAGACAACTGATAAACATACATATATATAAGATACAAATTATTATAGATAAATTACACCCAGTCACAGAACAAGTAATCGTAGGTACTCAGCACACAAAGATTTGTCCTAATTGGGGATCGAACCCACGTTCTCTGGCTTAGCAGTCACGGTCAATAACCACTAGACCTACAGGCACAACATAGTAATGAGAGTTTCAAATAAAATATGAATAGTTTAATGATTATTGAAAACAGACCCACGAATACACATATCTACGCATAACAATTATACTAGCCTTCTTCAAAGAGAATGTGTTTTGGCAAAGTATTTTCAAAATTAAAAATATCTCAGTCCTATGAAATTTATCTCCTCCCGAGTTTAGGTCACCTCTCTCTGTGGGTGCCATAAATACGGCAAAATAGTTCAGGTGGAATAGAGCATTCTTATATTATATAGGTACACTTCTAACCTATTTATCAAATCACGATGAAACGAAAGAACTGAGGGGATAGTTTTAGTTTTATTGTCATCTTGGAAAGTTTTCAAATTGGTTGTTAAGAATGCAGTAGAGATAACAAGTTTATTTACACGTTTTATTGCTATGCGCGTAAAATGCTCAATTGCAACGATGCCGACGCAAACACTTGATGTGGTTGTTGGAAATTAACATTTTGATATTTTTATGGTTTATCGTGACTAACAGACTATAAGATAAATACTCTTTATTGCACACCAATTACAGATAAAAACATGGGAAATATTAATTAGCAATTGAAATTGTACAATAGGCAGTCTTATCGCGGTCAGCGATCTCTTCCAGACAACCTTTGGATGGATATGAAGCAGAAATATAGAAAGA
This sequence comes from Pseudoips prasinana, assembly GCA_951640165.1. Taxonomy (NCBI): domain Eukaryota; kingdom Metazoa; phylum Arthropoda; class Insecta; order Lepidoptera; family Nolidae; genus Pseudoips; species Pseudoips prasinana. The sequence goes on from OX621251.1 coordinate 17,640,836, forward strand.
CAACACGATAAGGGTAGTGCAAGATGAAATAATTTAAGTAGGAATCTAAATACTTACAAACTAATAATGGCATTTACTTAATAGTAATACTACCATGTCATTAGATATAATACATACTTAATTACATAAACATAATAATACATACATAGATACATACATAATAAATAATATAATATGGAAGGGCAGTGGAAATGCATTCATAGTGACAAGTAGTGGTTTTTCACTAGTGTTTTGAACAAATCAAGGGATTGAGCACGTCTAATTGTTAAAGGCAACGCAATCCAGAGGCGAGCTGCCTCAACAGTAAAAGATTTAGTGAAAAAAGTTAGTGGAATGTGTTGGTAAAGACAGGTTTAGGTTTTCTGATGTTCTCAATGATCTCGTATCATATCATATCACTTAGAAATTGAAATTGTTCTTTAAGATAATAGGGGGCAGCAGGATTAAAGATAATGCTGTATAAAAGGGACAAAATATATGCATTCCGGCGAAGGCGTATAGGGAGCCACTTGAGTTTTGAACGAAATTCAGATACGTGGTCATACTTGCGGAGCCCAAATATGAACCTTATACAAAAATTTTGAAGTCGCTCAAGCTTGTCAAATTGCTCTTGGGTCAAATCGAGATAACTGGCATCAGCACAGTCGAGAATAGGAAGAAGAATGGATTGAGCAAGCGCAATCTTAGTGGTTACTGGTAAAAAATTTCCAGCCTTCTCAGAGATCCCGCAGATGCAAAGACTTTGCGGCTAACCTCCTGTAATTGAGATACCCAAGAGAGATCCTTGTCAATGTATATCCCCAAATTTTTCACTTTATCACTTAAAGGTATAATTGCATTGTCAAACATTATATTAGGGACTAGTGACCAATCAACTTTGGCTCTCATTCTGTTACTGCCAACGATAATGGCCTGAGATTTAGACGGGTTTACTGTTAGCCCATAAGATTTACTCCATGTGCATATGTGTAAAAGATCTGAATTAATAGATTCTATAGCTTTCGATAGATTATCAGGAGAAGCTCGGCTGTAAATTTGAAGATCATCTGCATAAAGGTGGTAGGACGAATTCAGATTTTTGGATATAGCATTAATGAATTTGGCAAATAATAAAGGAGATAAAACGCCACCCTGCGGCACGCCAGCTGATGTATAGCTCCAGGAAGAGGTTGCATCATCGATACAAATTCGTTGGCGTCTGCCATACAGGTAACTGTGAAACCAATCAATTACCGTTGGAGATATGTTCAGAGAGCATAGTATACCGAGCAATATGTCGAAATCTACGGTGTTAAAAGCGTTGCTAAAGTCTAGTAGACAGAGCACCGTTAGTTCGCCACTATCCATAGCAGATCTCAGGTTATCTGTGATGTGAATCAGTGCCGTAGTCGTACTATGACCCTGGCGGAAACCGGACTGATAGGGATTGAGGAGAGAGTTCTTGCAAAGGAAGAGATTTAGTTGATTATAAATAAGACGTTCAAGAACTTTGGATAGGAACGGTAATATGGATATAGGACGATATTCGGTTAAGGATAAAGGATTAGATTTTTTAGGTAATGAAGTAATTTTGGCTTCTTTCCACTGTGTCGGGTAGGAGCCACTGATTACGGAATGGTTCAAAATATGGGTGATAGTGGGAAGGATCTCGTCTAGGATGGGTAGGATCATTTTACGACTAAGACAATCACTGCCAATTGCATTGGACGAGATGGACATTATGCTTCTCTTAACATCACAATTAGTAAAATGATTAAAGACAAATTGACTATACCTATTATAATTTTATTAGTTTATCAATTATGGGGAAAAAGTCAAGTTATCTCAAAAGTTTATAAAAGATGTCTCATACTTTTGATAAAAAATCTTTGCATTTGTAGACTTAAGCCCTTTTACCCGTTAGCCGTCTTACTAATAATATTATACGTCGATATTTCCCAGAGCGGTGAGCTTTGCCCAACGTAAAATTAGATTCAGCCTGTTACCGGGTAGACCGTATATTTAGTGATAATGATACTCACTAATAGGGTTTCGTAGAATGATGATATTTTATGAAGATCCTTTACATCCGAAAAGATCCGAATTTTATATTTCTGAGTATATACAATTATAAAAATCTGCACGACTGGCGCAGTGGTAATGACAGTCGCGTCGTCAGTTCATGTCCCGATCCCGCGCAAGACGACTATTTGGATGACCTATAAATAGTTTTCCTGAGTCCGGATGTGTCTGACTATGTGTCCCTATGCGGACGTTCTTAGAAAAAAAAACAGCCACAACCTTTAAATTTAGAACAACTCTTAAGGCAAATGTTTCAGGTCGGGACGGAACCCACAAAAATGCCACCATATGCACTATTCGCGGTCGTACCAGACCATTTACCCGACAGCCCAAATTTTTGTAGAAAGCTTAATACTTATTTAGGTGTAACCAAAAAATCTTTCTAATTGCCTACCATGGAGCATTAGATGGAACATGCGTTTTATACGAATTTTTAACTCGTATATCATCCAGGTCTAAAAGAAACACTAATTAAACTTTATTCACCTGATTCAAACTATTTCACATTATACTCCTAATATATCCGAAGTATCTGTCGTGCAGAGAGACTTAAAGGAAATGGAACCTGAAAGTTAAATTCCTTCAGATAATTTTATGCATACTTAACCCCACATTTGTCTATTCAATACTGATGTGCATTTAGACCAATATTTAGGCTGACTGTCCAACCCTAATTTCTTAAGATTTGATCCCTGTAACCCGTTAACAGGGATCAAATCAAAGGTTGGAAAGACACAATGGGGAAATTGTCGTGTGCCCAAATTGGTTCGCTGCTACATTTTTTTTGCGATCGTGGATAAAGCACGCCATATTGCGCCATATATGACATTATGTATTTGTTTTTTCTCCTGCTGGCAACACTATCGCTAACAGCTGATTTTGAATGTCTTCAATTTTTTATTAAAAATTATTGTATTTTCATTGTAAATAAGACCAGTTATCTGTAAATCACTGAGTATTTAGTGTATTAAAAGTGTTCCACGTATTAGTTTTGTATTTTGTATGTGAAATTCGTGTGAGTGAAGTGATTTGTGTTGTGACAGTTACCGGCACATTTATATGGACTCTAAAGGTAAAAACCACTGCATTTACGCGTAATTGCACATCGAATATCATTAACTATCATTTAATTTGGCATAGACTAAGTTATTTTATAATCAAAGTTATTACTTCTTAGTCTAGATATTAAATACGTGAACATAACCCCATTCGAGTCGACCGGTGACACGATTCTTTGTTCAATCGATCGGTAAACAATCCAGAAACTATGTCTGGTATTCTGACTCGTGGTGTCATAGCTCGCCAAGCTGAAGAAAAACTTCAAAAGGCTTTAAAAGAACTCCAAGCCTCAAAGCAGTTGTGTGATCGGTTCGACAAAGAACGGGATGAAAATGAAAGAGTACTATTAGAGTCATCAGTCCAAGTGAAACTGTTAAAAAGTCAATTGTCACAATTACATGTCCAATACACAGATGCCATTGACTCACGGGATAGACTCCAAATCATCATAGACGGCTTTGATCAATGTCGCATTGAATATGACTATGCATTGAACAAATCCCATAGCCTAGAACAACAACTTGAACAGGCTAATAATGAAATATCGTTACTGAGATCTGAACTACAATCATTAAAACATAATTTAATTGCTTCACAGAACCAAACACTATATGATGAGTTGGTAGTCAAAGATCCTTCCATGGTTTTTGTTGTTGCCAATAACCAGTCCTGTAGCACAAAACTGCCCACAAGGGATGATGATTGTATTAAAATGAATTCAATGGTTGATGGCTGTAGCAAAAATAAATTTAAAAAATACCTAAAAATAAATAAATTTATTAGAAAGTCCCAAAACTTGATAAAAAAACATAAATTCTTCTTTAAATATGATAGCCAAAATAGGGAACGATTAGAATTAATAGAAAAATTGAATATGTATACCATGAAATTAAAAAATGTTAGTTTAAAATACTCTTGTGATTTAGAAGCTCAACATAAGAAAATGGACTCCCTTAAAGATGAACTCCATACATTATCAATAAAGTATGAACTATCTGAAAAACAGACACAACATTACATTCTGGCTATGAATGAGCTGATTGACCTTGGCAATTATAATAATGAAAGATTAGAATCGCTCAGCAATAATTATTCTTGTATGTGTCAACGGTCACTTAGCCGTTCCTCACCACCAAAGGATACTTCTGCTTTATTGCAAATTAGTAATGATAAGAATAACACTAGTTTCATTAGTCAATCTCAATCTGTAATGAACAAAACATTAGCAGTTAAGTCATACACAAGGAATGAAATAAATATTTTTAAACCTGAAATAACAATATTCAGTGATGAAATAGGTAAAAACTTAGGGCGCCTACTGTCAACAGAAGGACATTCAAACATCAATTTTTGTATGCCGGGTGCCTCTTGTCACCACATTTTTAAAAAGGTCTTTAATTATAAATTTAATAATGATGAAAATCTAATTCTTTTTATGGGAAATAGGGGTAATTTAAATAAAAAATCCCTAATACAGTATATTGATTGTTTAGATCGTTTAAATATAAGTAAAATTTTTATGTTTACATTTCCTTATAGCCATAGTTTGTCACAGGAGGAAAATAGGATAAGGTATAATTTGAATTTGACATTACATACAATATCTACCTACATGAGAGAAAAACTACATGTAATTGACATTAACTCATATGTTAAGAAACCCTTTTATATGACAAAAGATAACTATTGTTATCTGCCTAGTTTTTATACCAGACAAATAGCTTTGTCGCTATGTTATTGTTTTCATATTTCAGCCAAGAACATATTTGAGCAATGTACTGATGCTATAGATAATGTCAGTACTTTTCCTACTGACAATGACATATCCAGCTTGAATGGTGACATCTGTATACAGGATAATTTAAATTAACTGATATGACAATAGAGAATCACTCTTGCGTAATAGCAAATTCAAATATTAATTGTACTGTCAAGCATGATAAGGAATGTTCAGATCTTGTAATGGAAAATAATGTGAACCCATCAAACATAAATGCCTACAATAAGAAAAACCAAAAAAATTGTATCAACCTGGTGCATCAAAATATTCAAGGTTTGATGGGGAAAGAGTTAGAATTGGAGTTGTTTTTGAATTGTAGCAATATTGATATTTTATGTTTAACTGAGCACTGGCTACAACGCCATCAATTCATTTCCAGCTTCAATAATCACCAGGTTGCAAGCTCTTTCATCAGAGAAAAGTATATTCATGGTGGCTCTCTAATATTAATAAATAATTTGTTGAAGTTTAAAGAAAGAAGTGACGTTGTGAGCCTCTCTGTTGAGCGAGTAGTAGAGATTTCATGTGTTGAGTTGGAGCGATTTATTGTTGTGAGTCTTTACAAACCTCCTTGTGCACCATTTGATACCTTTTCAGACATTATGGAGGATGCCTTAAATAAGTTAACTAATACCCATAAAACTGTTATCATTTGTGGAGATTTTAATGTAAATATTTTGGAGAAAAACTCAACAAGTTGTAATTTTTTAAATTTGTTTATGTCCTATAATTTACATCACAACTTTACAGAACCAACTAGAGTTACTGCCACAAGTGCTACATGCATTGACAATATATTTAGCTCGGCAAAACCTTTAAATAAATTAATAATGAATAAGATTCAGTCAGATCATTCTGGTCAGTTGGTCACTTTTTCGAATTCTCCAAAGGTTCAAAGTACACAAATAAGTTACATACCATATAGTGAAAGCCGTTTAGGAATATTTAAATATAATATAGCAAGAAAACTGGCACTGTTGCCCTATCATAGTGATCCGGATCACTTGTACAACTCTTTATTCAACTTGATTAATGGTGAGTTCTGCTCAATATTCACACCCAAACAGTTGTCTGTAAGTAACCGTCTGATGTTCTGTGATTGGGCAACTCCAGGAATTTATAAAAGTCGCAATCAATTATATAAATTGTATGAAGAAAGATCCTATAAACAAAATACGACTTTTCTAGAACATGTAAAACAATATGCCAAAACCTTTCGAAGAGCCTGTTCCATTGCTAAATCGATGTACTTAAAAAATATTATAAAAAATTCGACAAATATTATTAAAACCACCTGGAAACTTATTAATACTGAGACAGGTAGGAAAAAAATACGTAGTCGTGATTTTAATTTAAGAATAAATAATGTTGACATTAAAAGCGATTTAGAAGTGGCGACTGAGTTTGAAAAATATTTTTCTAATGTTCCAATCGATGTTACCAAATCTCTTGCGTCTTCTTCTGTATCTGCTGAGCTAATACTCCAGCAAAGCGTAGAGAAGTGTGACACAGATTTTGAATTCTCGGTGGTTAACCTTAAAGATATTTTGAATGCTTTCAAAAGTATTAATATGAAAACCACTAGGGATCTGTGGGGTTTATCTGTTAAGACTATTTCATCAATTATAACTATAATCGCCCCACATCTAGCTGCTGTGTTCAATTGCTGTGTCGCATCTGGCGTATTTCCTGACTTGATGAAGTATAGTAAAATTATTCCATTGTTTAAAGCTGGTGATACTTCAGATCCTTCAAATTTCCGACCTATTTCCGTATTGCCCACTCTAAGTAAAATATTTGAAAAGCTAATGCTTAGCCAGTTGCTCAGTCACTTTAATATACATAATTTACTTCATCGGAAACAGTTTGGATTCACGAAGGGTTGTTCAACTATAGATGCAGGAGTCAATCTGTTAAAAAGTATATTCGCGGCTTGGGAGGACTCGCAGGATGCATTAGGTATCTTTTGCGATTTGTCCAAAGCATTTGATTGTGTTCATCATGACACTCTTGTCAGGAAACTACACCACTACGGTATCAGGAACAAGGCTCTCGAACTTTTGACTTCTTACTTGGGCAATAGAATTCAGAAGGTCGATATAAATGGTAAAAAATCTGCGGGATCCCCAGTGGTAATGGGCGTTCCACAGGGATCGATTCTCGGCCCATTCTTATTTTTAATCTATATAAATGACTTACCCTACTATGTAAGGGATAAACATGAGATTGTTTTGTTTGCGGATGATACTTCATTGACGTTTAAAATAAATCGACAATTACGCAATTTTGACGAAGTAAATGACGCAATCTCTAAAGTTGTTCATTGGTTTAATGCTAATAATCTTTTGCTAAATGACAAGAAAACTAAAGTCATAAAATTCTCTACACCTAATGTGAAACAGGTGGCTACCAATGTACAGCTTAATGGAGCTGGATTGACCCCTGTTGAGTCAACTGTGTTTTTGGGTATCACAATTGATTCAAAACTACAATGGGGCCCACAAATAGAAAAACTATCAGGCAAATTAAGTTCTGCTGCATATGCTGTTAAAACTATAAGACGGCTTACTGATGTGGATACAGCTAGAATGGTTTATTTCAGTTATTTTCATAGTATAATGTCCTATGGAATTCTTCTCTGGGGTAGCGCTGCGGACATTAACACCATATTTGTATTGCAAAAAAGAGCTGTAAGAGCAATATATAAACTTGGTCCGCGAGAATCTTTGAGAGAGAAGTTTAAAGAGATTAACATTCTGACTGTAGCATGTCAGTATATATATGAGAATCTAATTTATATGCATAAATATAAAGACTCCTTCTGTAAAAGGAGTGATACTCATAATATAAATACTCGATATAAGCATAACTTTGTGTTACATACCACCCGTCTCCACAAAGTAAGTAACTCTTTTATGGGGCAATGTATAAGATTCTATAACAAACTTCCCAGTGATATCCGAGAAATGTCTATGAATAAGTTTAAAAGAATTATAAAAGCCAAATTGTGTAGCAGGGCTTATTACAAAACTTCTGATTATTTAAGTGACAAAACAGCTTGGGATTGAGTCGCTCTAAATTAACACATTTAAATACAATGTAAATTTATTTAAGAAATATATATTTTTAAAAAAGGATTCCTACTGAGTTTTCTGGCAGTGTTTCTCAGTAGCTGCCACGTCATGCACTGCACGGTAGGGTAAAAAAAAATTGACGATTCCACACAAATGTAATATTTTAACGGAATAAACGACTTTTGAATTTTGAATTTTATTGTTAATTAAAATCATCTAAGCTACTCGTATTACTTATTAATTACTGATATCACAGATAGTTAAACATATTTCGGATAATCCATGTATTAATGCGTTATTGGCCTGCACTTTAGTTATCTTCCTCCTTTTGGAGTTGATGAAAACCATATCATATTTACTTCAGATAAGCTTCAAGAGGTTGTCAATAATACAGAGAACAGGTATCAATTAAATGATAGTCTTTACAAATATAACTATTACATTGTAACAGTCTCTGTCTTTATGTACCTATATGTGAAAAAATAACAATATTTGAACAGATACAATTAAAGTTCCATATTACCCTCAAAACTGGAACTTCTTAATACTATTAATTTCTTTTTGTTTTTCTGGTTAGTAATATTTTTTAACAATTATTATGTAAAACAAACAAAGCAGGTCAAAGGCCTCCCCAAAGAATGGGGGGATATGCCACAATCGCCACGCTTGGCAGATGAGTTGGCGATCGCAGTTTGATAGTCATAGTTCACAGAAAAACCATATCTCCTCGGACGATTTCTACGCCCCCCACGGGATGAGATGGGATTTTCATATTCTATGCCGTCACCACACAGCAAATCAATTTAATGTGTACACTTAAATACTTCGTCTCATCTGCTATTATTTGAAAAAGAATATGTACCTACCTATATTTATCAGAGACTAAAGCTGACAAACGTTGTATCTATAAATAATATATTTTTTATCATACCATTATAGTTAACTGAATAGGAAGATTCTACAAATTCGTCATTGTAAATGAAATTGTTTTATTTCTGTATTCATAAGATTGCGTATCTTTTAAGGGTAAGCTGGTAAATTTGTTCGGCTTTCATGATGAATGTGACTTACTCTCAAAAATCTATCTATAACACCTTTTATATAACATATTGTTTGAAGCCTAAAGTACATATTTTTCATTTAAAATAGATAATAATCTAAATAATATGTAAGGTATAGGTGATGTTAACTTTCAATAAAGAATTAGGTAATGTTGTTTAACGGAGATGCCAATAAACTGGTTTTCTGATCCCGATTTCAATTTCCTAATTTCATATCAAATTTCCCGCTTCATCTATTTTGTCTCATGAGAAATTGCTACTTTTTTAATGTCACTACCTACTTTGAAAGATAAAACTATAAAATCTTTTTTTTTTTTAATAATAATAGATAATAATAGTGAGAAAATATTATGGTTCCTTTGTATTTTTTGTTATGGAAGTTTTTCAATTTAGAGATTAAGGGCACCATATTAGGAATGGTCAATAACATAAAACAAATAACAGGATATAAGTATATTTGATTCTATCTTAAACCATGAGAATTCAATCTATTTAAATGACGTAAAACTACCTAAGGGCGGAAGCTAATAAATAAATTAAAATAAAATAAAAATCTTTTATTTCAGACAAATTAGTCGATATGGAGATCACAATTGAATAATAATAATAATTTCACAATAAATACATTTTCATAATAAATAATAATAGTGATCATTGACAAGCTAGTGTTAGTAAATTATTTAGACTTATAAACTATGTTAGTATTGACATGACCATCAGCAAATCTTTTTAAAACATCTGCATCCATCCGCTCAGCAGTCATCTTCAGAACTCCATTGCAGCTCCCTATCATCCTACCCACTAAAGAGGCTGAATTTCGGCATATGATGGCATAAAAGTATTCTTTCTTTCTCTCACTATGCCAGCATCTGCAAACATGCTTGAAGCGCTACAGTAGCGAGGAAACCTCAGCGGAGCTCTGAAGGTATTGTTATACTGGACTCTAAAGGCGTTATTTGACCTAGATGTAAAGTTTGTTCATAGAGCACATGTATAAAAACTTTGGCAGAACGCTCTGAAGAGTGTTAATTTTACTTGAGCATTACAGCGTGTGAATCTATGGGCCAACATATTGCCTCGCACTGCCAATGCCCTCCGTTCCCTTTCAATAGCCAGCTCATCTTTTTAAGTCCTCTGAGACTATACGCCCCAGGTATTTAAACTTTGCAACTTGGTTTAAAGGTACTCCGTTTAGCATCTGTGGTGGAATATGAGCAGGTTCCTTTAAATTACCTTTGAAAAACTTGAACTCACTTTTGCTTTCATTGTATTTTAACCCGTGTTCCATAGCATCAGTTTGACATACATTGAGCAGTCTTCTTAAACCACTGATTGATGGGCTGAGTAGCACCATGTCATCGGCATAACTTATGTTATTTACTGCCACACCTAAATTTTGCATCCAGCATGCATGCTGCTCACTTTACCAATCAGCTGATTTACATATAAATTAAATAATATAAATAACAATAAAAAATAGGTGATATCAAGCCACCTTGCCTCACACCAAAATTCAGAGTGTACTCGCAGATTGTACATTCCCCATTTACTACATGTTTTTGATTACCATACCAGTAAGAAAAGATATCAATTACTTCAAGAGATATGCCCGCTTTTTCTAGTTTATGCCACAGTAAATCATATGACATAATAGCTACAAATAATAAACAATTGCTAGCCGACCCATCCAATTCGTCCTTTCTCGTCGATAATCTTCCTCCTACAAGTGTCGCTCGCGGCTAGCTTGGAAGTCTCTGAACATACTGGGGACCCAGGTTGATCGAAGTAAGGAAAACCGAGGAGTAATATATCATTCCAGACTAGAACGAAAATGTGGTTCTGTTTCTCTAACTATCCCACTCTCTAATTCACGTTCCTTATAAGAAGAAGAATAAATACTTTAAAATTAATATGATTTCAACATGCGTTTTTTTCTGCACTACGGCTCAGATTAGTTTACTGACGTCACGGTAGACGCTTCTTCATTCATCATCATCAGCCGAATGACGTCCAGAGCCTCCCTCAATAATGTGGGGATATACCATATTCGCCACGTTTTGGAGAAGGGTTGGCTATCGCAGTATGGTCCTCATAGTACACAGAGACTGTCCGTTTTTTGGTAGATATTATCTCGGGTTGACTTCTACACGGGATGAGATGACTCGATGGCGTGGCGATATTCTATACCGTTAGCCACACAGCAATATCTTCACTAGGAGTCGCAGATACAAAACCTGCCTTTGACTACACGTGTACCGCAGTGGTTAAAGTGGCCGCCTTACTGCTAAATTGGCGCCCATGCCCTCGTATTTTGAGTTCAATCCACGCACAGCACATTTTTTAATACAAACTTCCGCAAAGCCCGTATGTAGTTGTCCTGAGTTTGGGTATGCTTTGTGTCTGTAAATTATATGTTCGTAAAGTACCTTGTGACACCTTAGTTTAATTGAATAGTGCGTTTATTGTAATAAAAACATAGGTATTGTTCTTTAATCTCTTATTTCGTAATTTTGGAAACAAGAGCTCCAGATATGTTTTCATACCACAACCGTTCGTATATGATTTTTTTAATACGAAATCGGTAAGCTTACGGCTCGCCTGGTGCTAAGTGGCGAAAAAATGTTAAGCGCCATTTAGGGAATACGTAGGGTTTGAGGTAAAGCCTACGACGCAGAAGCATTCGTTATTCAGTTGACATGAACACTACATAATGTAATATGCAGTTATAATAATAATAAAGCCTTGATATTCCGAATGCGCTACAAATTAAGCAATAAATATTTTTCAGTCCTATTTACTAAAGTATGTCTCGCAATTCGGCGTGCCTCTTGGCATAGGCCTCCTCCAGCTCTCTCCACTGATCTCTGTCTTCTGCAACTCTGGTCCAGTAAGGTCCTCTCTTGGGTACCACAAGGATACTTGTTTGCACCAATTGTTTATTTTACAGTGTAGCATGTGACCAGTCCAACCCCATTTTAAATGCTCGATACGAGTTATTATATCTACAACTTTGGTTTTTCTTCTTATCTCTGAGTCTCTGATTTTGTCACTGAGTCTTTGTCCCTATGTGTACTAGCTAGTCTTTCTCTTTGTTTGTTTGTTAACGCCACATTTACCATATGTAGTTATAAATTAGATATTTATTTCAACACTTCTTAGAATGTCATTCCAACACTATAATACTTCTAGAACAAATAGAACAAAATCTTATTGTGACATATCCACTGGTAGCGCGCTTTACGCCCGAAATTAATAAACGATCCGCAATCTGTCAGTCAGTCCTATCTCTAGATTAGCTCTATCGCTATCTTGATCTTTACCTGCGTGCCAATAACAAAACATATCAATCCATCCATTTTTTGCCCAGAGATCGGGGTGCGATCCTTTCCCTCTGCAGCGTTCCGTTTTATGCAGAACTCGGTAACTCAGGACACAATTATACCATTTAATTTAAGATGAAAAATCATTTTTAAATATATTAAAGATAAGTCATCAATACTGACTTATTTATAGCTAGGTTAAAATGTTTTACAAGACGACTAGGGTATATAATAATAAAATGAAACTTAATTGGTCAAACATTATGTTTTGGTGGAACGGAACATATCAAAATTTGACAAGCAAAACGCACGCCGGCGCCGTAGTCGCCGATCGGATCAAGAACAAAAAAGGAGTAAGTTGGTTGTTTGTTTTTGTTGCAAAGCATTTATAACTAATATACAAATAATTACTTATTAATAAATATAATACCTTTAATGGATTCTGATATGATAAGCAATAATTTTATTATTGATTTCTGTGTTTGTTTTACTAATAATTTAAACAGTGACGTGAAGTTGTTACCGCCTATTTTGTAAACTAAAAAAATATTCTTATTATTTATTATTTGTATGCAAAGCTACTTTGGAATAGAATGAACTATTTCACCAATTTTATCTTTAGAACCAATTGTCAATCCACCGAATTTCTAGGATTGCAACTTTAGACTGTTTTGGCTATCTAAGCTTATGTCAAAATTAATGGATTGGTTATTGGCACGAGCAACCTGTCATTTTAGTACAGAGGCCTATCTTTTTCTATGATCCGTCCTCCCAAAGATCGCTCGTTCGGAAAGATTGCTTTTTCAATCTGTGGATTCTTTATTGGCACGGTTTAATAGACAAATGGATCGAAATTGCTATCGTAGATAGCATAAAATGGATTAGGATCGTTTATTAATTTCGGGCGTTAGAAGAAAGTGCCTATCCATTCGGTTCGTCTAACTGTCAAACGCCACCGCGTTATTACACATAATCGATACTATAGTTCAGTTGTTTTTATTCCAAGAAATACATATTATACAACATAACACTGGCATACATTCTTTAATAATATATATCTGTGTATTAAAAGTCAGATTAAAAGCTAATTTAAAATAAGATTTAGGCCAACCGACTAGGTACTAAACTTTTACAATAACGTGGTCTGCTACAGACATTCAGTTACTAGAGTCAGAACAGCGCGATAAATTATCTAGAATATCTTGAAAATTTCGTCCGCCCATCTTTACAAAAATATTGAGAAATATCTACAGTAATTTACCAGCTTTCATGTGTAATGATTTCAATCTTGAAACTTTATTGTTGGAGCGAATATAACACGCTTTTCAATATAAAACCAATTTGGCTCGATGTTAATCAGTATTAATGGATATGTCCATCTTTCCACGACGGTAGTCAACAAGATAATTTAACCTATGGCATAATAACTTGTTTCATAAAACTTTTAAAGTAATGCCACGTTGGTCTAGCGGTAGCGTGTTCACCCGCAGAGAACGAGGTCCTGGGTTCAAAGCACGGGTCAGGCCATTAGTGATTTTGGGACATATATGTAAAAAGAAAAATTTCTCAGTATCAGCCTGAAGTCTGGGTGTATTATACCCCCGTGGCTCGGAGAGCACGTAAAGCCGTCGGTCCTGTACTTGACCTCTTTCCGGTCGTGTCGCTAGGCGTCCCATCGGATCATTAGAGTGATGGAATAGAAAGTGCTCCTGTGTTTGCGCACACACTTGAGCACTATAATATGTCCCGCGCAGATGGCTATGGTTGAGACGGGCCGCCGTGTCCGAAATTCGGCTAGGAGGATATTATAAGGTAGTGCACAAATGCACAATCTTACTTAGACACAAAATATCATGAATGTGCATTTATAGTTTTAGCCAATCTTTCGAAAATGTACGCACAAATACCATTTTTTATTATGCTGTTACAGTCGGCAATGGCCACAATTTTTTTTTAATTGTTTTCATTATATCAGCGGAGAGATGTTCATTGCTGGAAAAAGGCCTCCCCCAAACATCTCCACAGCAGCGACCCGCACAAGATCATCGGTCCATCTTGTAGGGGGCCTACCTACGCTGCGTCTTCCGGTTCGTGGTCGCCACTCGTGAACCTTTCTGCCCCAACGTCCGTCGGTCCTACGAGTTACGCGCCCGCCCACGGCCACTTCAGTGTTGCAATTCTTCGGGCTATGTCGATGACTTTGGTTCGCCTGCGGATTTCAACATGTCTGACTCGATCTCGCAGGCAATCTCCGAGCAAATTGCTTTAACAGTCAGTAATTGTAGGATTAGCATGCGGGACGCAAGTGAAACGAACCGCGACCATTAAAACACTGCTTTATTAATGCACTCAGATGCATACACATGCAGTCTAGTGTGCGTGTAGCACACATACATAACATTAATGAGTATATTTCAGCAAATAAAGCTAACTGCTGACCCTAGTTGTTCAACCGCAGCATGAGAATAAATTAATATATTTTTAATAGTTTATTAATCAAATAAACTGAGATTTAGTTATCTGAAACCAAGAGATACAGGGAGTTGCAAAATTTATATTCAACGCAACACGTCGTACATGTTCCACACGTGTAGTCTATCTAAAGATATTAAATAATTTAATTGAATTCAAATATTAATTAAAATGTTATACCTATAGATTAGTCAATCTATGGGTAAAATGTTTTCTTTTTAAGTAGAATTGTTATCATAAAATATTTTATTAAAATAAAAATAAAAAATACAAAAATTGTAATAGTGTAGATTAAGTTAATTTATAGGTAAGTAGTTCTAAGATATTAGTTATGTTTAACTGTGCTAATGTTTTGTTCATGCGGAGTTTACCTATAAGTAATAAGTTATACTATAATAGTTACTTCCATAATGTTTTAAATGAGCTTGTATAAACTTGTTGTTGGTAAACCTAATAAAGTATTCATTGTTGTAAGGACAGGTATTTCAGCCTTCTGTTTAACTATGCTTGACTGGTCGCCATCCAAAATATTTTACCAAATATTTGAATAATTTATGGTTCTTCTCTTCATCATTGGTACGTGTCCACCAGCATTTGGTCGTGTACGTAAACTCACCACAAATGTACGCGTTGCATATTTTATTCAATCTCGTCACTCAATACCTTCACCGAAGTATTTTTATCTCTGCCACTTGTACCAAATGAACGTAAAGCTGAGTCATAATAACTTATAAAAAAAGTATACCAAAGACAAAATGTCTAAAATCACATAACATAAAATAAGTCTTACACTTTTTACTGGTGACCTACCCCTACTTCGCTCGGATATATTTGTACATGGAAAAATAAATTAGTATTTTAAAATAGTACCTTAGGCCAAATATTATGTAAGATTATTACAATTCTACAGATTTGCTGAAATAAAAAAGACAACCCATGTTGTTGTTTGCTAGCTATATAGGGAAGAAAATATAAAAATGTAATAATTATTTTTTCGGTTTATCCATTAAAAACAAACATACAAAAAGTCAATGCTTACCTCTTTCCAATGTTCATCAATAATTCAATAGACTTCTGAAATTTGCGAACATTCTGTAAAACACAAGGAAAATCCCACATTCCAAACAGGGCCTCTACCGGCTAAGTCGCTGAATATCGATTTCTTAAATGGCGTTCAAATAAATAAAGGTTAAACATGACTTAATCAATTGTTAAATCGGCTTCGACGTTAAAAATCGATTCCGCACCGTTTATGACGTCATATCGTCGACCGCAGGTTCAATTGAGTTAAGGGACAAAATATGATTTTTCAGGAGAGGCCAACAAAGTTTTTTTTCGGACTAAATCGGCTATAACTTTTTTGCTTATTAACCTTTTTCAGATCTGATTTCACACATAATCTTGTATTTTAGTGCTCTATCTATACGTGTAACATTTATTTAAATAAATTAGTTATTTAAGAAAATAGATGTCCCTTACAGCAACGTATTTTGTTAGTAATGTCCCTTACTGACCAAGTATCTTGTAGTCTCGTCCCTGACATTAAATTGACCTCTGCGTTGGATTCAATTTATTAATGAAAAAATAGTGTAAAGCACTTGTTGAAAAAAATTATGGAAAAAATACAGTGTAAAGAGATTTTTAACATAAAATGAAGAACACACTTTTGACGTACGGATATCATAAATTTGGAAATCGTTATTATTGTTACAAGAAATCATTTAAAAGACATGAAAATGTATTAGAACCGTGTGTCTGTTTTTTGTGTGTTGCTTACATGCGGGGCTTCCTAACACAGGCAATTTTATGCCTAAAAGGTATGCCCCAACAAAATTGTAATTAGGTTAAATTGAGTTAATGAAAATAAAAACTATTTTATTTATTTATTTATTATAGTACAATGAAATGAAATGTTATTTGTATAGATTTGATAAAACAATTTATATTTCATTTAATATGTTTATTGTAATCAAATTATTAAAAGAAATGGTAACAATTTTACCTATAATTACTTTTAATTTTTATTCAAATAAAAAAGTAGCTGCAAATAATCCTAATAGAGCCTCTAAGGCATTGTTAATCAAATTAAAATAAGCAATTTTTCTTACTACCGCTTTACCGCTTAATCAGCCTTCAACATGAGATCAATGTTTAATCATTATAATCATTAAAAAAAAATATTAATAAAATTGAGATCAATAAATGTTTCAGAATTAAAAGATTTTTCATCAACATTATCTTCTTCGTCCGTTTGATTCATGTTGTCAATCACTTTAGCGCAAGGTAGCTTCAAATAATCTTGATGAAATCTACTGGGCATAGCATTCACACACAATTTTTTTAAATCTTTATATTTTGCGAACGATATTGGTAGCCTGGTGTTATACAAAGGTCTTAGTTCTATGCAATTACTGTCCACTGTTATATCAGGCGAGTCTGCTAGTTGTGACGGCACACTAACAGATGTTTTACTCTTAACCTTACCCTTTCCCGTCCCTTTTCCTTCTCCCTTTTTGTTTTACGTTCTGGATTACTCCCTATCTTTTTGGCTGCCATTTCCCCATTTATTTTGATTACATAAAGAACCGCTTCCTCCTTCATAGAGTGTTTAGTCCAAATGGTTTTAAGGTCTTTTTTCTTTAACGTAGCTATTCTAATTTTCGTAACTTGCAGTCTTTCGTCTTTTGTGGAAACAGTTTTTCTGTAACGGGGTCCCAGACAATGAAATCTTTGTGCTCCATAACGGTTACGACGTAGGGACGAGGATTCTACATTCCATGTAACTAGGCCATTGCGTGTAACTCCAAACAGTCAATTTTCGCACTTCTCGTTCAATAACAGAGTGCATGCTGTTAACTGGCATGTAACTATGACCGGTCAGTAAAAAGTTAATCTGAATCGTTTCGACATTCTTGGATATTGACAAAAAATAATGCAATATTGCCAGCATTGTCCTATTACGATTTTGTCCAGTGCAAGCATCGCAATACAGATAGCTTTTCTTATTCCTCTATCATCAACATCTTTCAGATACATGAAAAGGCAAGACCCTATCTCTTTTGACCCTCGTTTCCCGTCGCATTCACCCCAAACATAGCAAAACCCGTTTTGAGTAGAGCTTTCATAAATCGTAAAGTTATAGGTACACAGTGTATTTTCTGCTATAGAGTACCTAACAAAATATTATCACCATGAGGCGTATTTAAAATCTTTTGTCAATCAAAGCTTGCCACTAGAGTTTCCTTATTTACAGAATAGTTTTGATGACTAGTAAATCTTTCATAAGTAGCATATTTTTCTTTCATGTGATCTTTAATCTTTTTCTTGTCCTTTTCTGCCTTCTTTGGATTGTTTTCATGTTTAGCACAAATGTTGCACTTATCCTTCTTTGGAACGTGAATAGTTATGTTGCTGTATTCCTTATGGAACAGATTAATGAAAACACATTCGCTCAGGAATTTATCTTTTTCTGTTCGCATGATTTTCGGTATAGGCGGTATAAGTTTGTCAACGTTTTGTATTCTTGTGGTAAATACAGCCTATTGCTTGATTGCCTACAGTAATGTGAAGGTAGTACCGGAAGAGACTCAATGTACTCCTTTGCCGCATTTACAGTAGCTTCTTCATATTTCATATTACTAATTGGTTTACTTCGTTTATCTTTTTGGGATAAACCCTCTTCTTGTGCATTACACAGTGTATATAACAAAAACTGCTGTGTAATATCTATAGTCTTTAGCAAAAATTTTTGACAAATTTGTCTCCGTCCTTCTCCTTCATTTATATAGTACTCGTATGTATGGTTTAAATGTTATTTCCATTTTTACCACTGTTTTTGTCAAAAACCGTGCACAATCCCGACCAAACGACAGATGAACTCGCACTGATAGCGACTTTTTCGATGCCCGCGCGTTGCTTTCGCATTGGTATCATCCTCTCTTTCGCACAAAGAAAGACGTTGTGAGATAGAAAAGGATGGTAATAGTGCAAGTACGTGCTATCTTGTGTTATGAAGTTAGAAGTGTGTGTAAATAAAGGTAACAGGGATAAACAATTCAATACTTCTCATCAACAAATTAGTGTAACGGACACCGAACCTAAATATAATTCGATTCAAATTGGTGTAACGTTGACACTGCTTAAAGTATGACAATGCAAATTGAGGTAAGGGACAACTATGTCAAAACTCGTGCAATCCATTTAAAGTATGGATGATATAAATTTTTTTAGATAACAAAGACATTAGTGCAAGGCTAGTTTTATTATTGTTTCTTCAAAAATAAACCATGTAATGGTAATTCGTTGATTGGGAAGACCCTTACCTTATTTCAAGTGGATTGGCGGCAATAATTACATCATTTCAAGTTCTTATATTGCATAGTTTTTCAGATACATTATTATTATGGGGCTGATTCGAAATTTGGATCCAAAAATCATTAGGGTAAGGGACATTTTTCTTAAGCTAGAATTTTTTCATATACACCTTTCGATAGAGCGAAAAATTCTGAACAAAACTGTATACTTAACTCATTTTGGGTATTTTGTCCCTTACCTCAATTGAACCTACGGTCGACGATATGTGCTCATGGAAGCCGATTTAACGATTGATTACGTCATTTTTAACCTTTATTTAATTGAACGCCATTTAAAAAATCGATGTTCGGCGACTAAGCCGGTAGAGCCCCAGTTCTGTGAAAAATCCTCGATCATAACTTTTGTTTTCTTTATCTTATCTTTATGTATAATGTACAATATAGGTAATAACTAATAATAGATTTTCCTACAAGTTGCTTGTGATTACTGAGGTTATTTCAGATACGAGAACTTCAAAAGTTACATGGACAGGAGTAAATCAAAGAAAATTGCTACAAGCTTCTGTTAAGAATGCGATGATGCAGGAAGAATAAAAACCGCATTTTAGGAGAAGGAATATTTAGATAGGGAGTAGGTGTATCTATATGAGTCGGCAATAGGGGAGGGAAATCCCGAGCTCTCCCAGGGTACGTATCCCGACCATCTGGTACTTGGCGCAAAAGAGGGGCACCGGAGCAGCATACCTGCGTTCGCGGGGCTCCTCCCATCAGGCGTCAAGAGAAGTCCACGGCGGGTAGGTTTAGTCGGTGTGAGTCCGACAAACCCACCCGCAGACACTTTTTGTGGGTAGCATGCATAGGCATTCCCCCTACCATATAAAAAAAATTGGTCTATCTAATTATATGAGCAGCATAAGAGTTGAGTAAGTTTTCTTAATTTGGTTTATTAATGAAATTTTTTGTCGTATATTCTCGGTAAAAATTAGAGACAGTTAGGTATTTACTATGTCCGATATACTATATTCATTTTGTTTGGTTAATTCAACAGCGTCTCTAATGGATCGTCTGATGAACTAAAATCAAACTAATCATAAAGATCTTTCATAAGATTGGATGCAGGAGTTTAGGTAATACCTTTACCTAATTGCAGTTTGTTGTTCAGAACCTATATTGAACGACGAAAAACATACTACAACAACTATAAAAGAAGACAATTATATAAAAAATATATAAATTTTGGAAAAAGTGGGATGGTCAATTTTGAAATAAAACGTAATATTTATTCCATTACTTATCATTAATACTTGAATTTAACTAAGATTCAAAATAACTCAAATAGTTACAATGAACAATTATCATATACTAACAGTGCCCAGCGGTTTTAGCCACGTGAAACTTTATAAACTTAAGCCTATGTGTTAATCCAGGGTATCAGCTAATTCTATACCAAATTTTATTAAAATCGCTCCAGCCAATTAGACGTGAAGAAGTAACAAACATACACACTCACACACTCACAAAATTTCGCTCTTTATAATATTAGTGTGATTTTGATTTTCACATAATGGTGCTCAAAATAATGGTGGTGTGACAAAAGTTCAGAAGATATTATTTATTATTACATATTTATAGCCTTAGTAAAGTTATTATTATTATTAATAAAGTTATTAGTTACTTTTATGATGGTGATGGTTCAATACCGGCATGATTTTCATGTTCAATGATTTAGAAAATAAGAACGTGTATAGTAACAAAAATTATTTTCTATTTCCTTGTAAATTGACAAGTTGCCGTGATCGTAATTTCGTTATCAAACACGCGTGGTACAGAGGTTAAGGTATTCACCTCGCTGCTACCCCGGTGTCCTTGAGTTCGGGTTCGAGTTCCGCACAGGACAACTGTATATGTGTCCATAAATTGTAGTTATGACTCTGGGTGAGCTTTATTTCCGTGAATTGAATAAATAATAATAATAATATCTGGGGACAATGTCACACAGATCATCCTAGCCCCAAACTAAGCAAAGCTTGTACTATGGGTACCAAGCGACGATATACATACTTATATAGATAGATAAATACTTAAATACATAGAAAAAATCCATGACTCAGAAACAAATATTCGTGCTCATCACACAAATATTTGCACTTACCGGGATTCGAACCAACTAGGCTATGGTGATCGTATAAATAAAATAAATATCTAAAGATAACTAACACACTGTCACCAGATTCCAAACTAGGCAGAGCCTGTACTATGGCAACCATACAACTGATAAACATACTTAAAAATATATACATGTCGTAGATAAGTCACACTCCGGCACAGAACAAATAACCGTGCTCATCACACCTACGTTTATTCTGGGTAGGGATCGAACCCAGAATGACTTAACAGTCAGCGGCACTAAGCACTAGGCCAACACTTTTGAATGCCTCGTTGGTCTAGCGGTAGCGTGCTCACCCGCAGAGAACGACATCCTGAGTTCAAATCCCGGGTGGGGCCAAAAGTGATTTTGGGACTTATCTGTAAAAAAAAAACGAAAATTTCTCAGGATAAGCCCAAAGTCTGGGAGTTGGCGGTATTATACCCGTGCCTTGGTATATATGGCCTAGTATTATTATTACTAGGCCATCAGGCCAGTCAAGTAAAAATCAAGTCCTTTTAAAAGTCCCCATGATACAGTGACTTAATTGAACTATTGAAAAAGCTAATCTAATTAGCCTAATTACTAATGAAACCATAGTGGATGACTAACAAACCTGACGACCGGTATATTATGGCGATATTTCATACCGCGGACTGAGTTATGTGTTTCAAACAACTGTATTACTACAAACATGTTCTGACTATTTACAAGCGCTTTTTTAAAGTCTACGTGAATGAAAACCTTTTTTTTTTATTTCAAACTGCAATACGTATTGGCTTGATTACTTGATGACCTAGTAATATAGCTCCAGTTCTATTAACCTTTTAGGTTATAACTAAATGTGAAAGGTTGTATGTTTGTTTGCTACTCCACAGAAGTGCAGATGTGCCGTGATTTAGTAACAAAATACCAAATATCATTAAAATCAGTAGATTTGAATGATATTTAGAGCGGAGATATGTTATACCCTGTATTAGCACATGGAATTGCAAAATTTCCATAGTACAAGCTTTGCTTAGTTTGGGATCAGATAGCCGTGTGTAAATAATGTCCCAGGATATTATAATTATTACTATTACATCGCGGATAATACCACGGGGTATAAATAATGCAAAATAATAATAATATCCTGTGACATCAATTACACACTGCCATCTGACCCCAACCTAAGCAGAGCTAGTACTGTGGAAACTAGATAACTTATATACAACATGACTACTTTTGTAAATTCATACTTATAAAGATAATTAAACCCAGATTCAGGACAAACAGACATGTCCATGCACATAAACTAACCTTGTACATGAGGCGCCCCTGACGCGTGCTCTCCGTACTCTTAACCTTATAGCAGCTGAGACTGACCTATTTGTGTGTTCTCTGAGTGCTCACGAGAAGTGCATTATTCATAATTAGTTATAAGTAAAATTTGTTTAGGGGTATAAAATTGTATTATACTTAGATAAGCACTTTATCGCATTGGACTTATACCTGTAATGATAGATGTAAGAGAAAAATAAATAAATATCTGTCCTGGGTAGGAATTGTACCCAGAACCCGCTGGATCAGATGGCCGTGTGTTAATAATGCCCCAGGATATTATTATTATTCATATTATTATTCATTATATAATATCTGCTCGTTAAATATAATGTTAAGTTAAATTAAATTAGCGTTACATTTATATATGTTGACGCTACATTCAGCTTTATTTCAATGTAAAGACGCCAGCACATCCAGCTACCCCAATCTGTCAAATTTCTTTTATAGATTTTCAACTTTATCACAAACGCATAAGGTTCACTTTCAATAGGGGAAATTTGACAGTTTGGGGTAGCTTGATGTGCTGGCGTCTGTACAACTTCGGTTCCAAATATTTCACTCGAGTGCAGATTTGTCCGTGTAATAAAATGGAATGGAATAGTCAGTATTCACGAATATACTAGTTTGTATATGCAGCTATTTCTTATTAAAGTTAATTTTAACGATTTATTACAATTATTTTTAAAAGTTGTATTAGTAACGTGTAGTCCCCTTTACTCGTAACTACGGAAAAACATAATATGCTAAGATTAGACATTAAAACTATTTTATTTCTCTAGGATGTGATATTTATATAGAAAAAAATCATCCTTTGGTACCCAAAAATCCTTAGATTGGAAAAACAAAGCCTTAGAATAAGTGCCACTGTTTCTTGAGATATGCATGAAAGCTCAGCGGTGGATCGTATCTACGTCTGAAAAGGTGTGTTACTGAGCGATGCAAGAAAACTAAACGTCCTCTAACAAACTTACTGGTAGCTAAAAGTCTAATTCGCTGTTCCGGGCACACATAACTTGAACACATTGCATACTCGCGTTCTTTGCATTCATTCCTCGTTCACATTCTACCTTCACATGTTTCGCTTTTATGACAGATATTCAGAGAGATTTCAGATAACGAGTTGCGATACAGTACTATCTGCATACCATGAATATGTCTTTTCTTCGTTACGATATGGCATAATGGTCTGAGAAAACCGTCCAGATGGGGAAAAGGCGTTTAAAGCTCAAAAGAAGTTCGTGAGAGCAGTGTGTAATATTCAATCAACCGATAGCTGTTTGTACAAATAAAAATTATTTTAATTCAATTCTCTTCTTACAAAATTAATTTATTAATGTCTCTGTATAAATGCCTAGCTCTTTACTTGCAGCGTCGACCGAGGCTAGGAAAATTAAGCGATACTATTGATGCAAGCTTTCTGGCATTATTGTGGTGGAAAACTAGCTTGAAGGTTATTTTTACAATATTAGAATTTAATCCAAACAAATTTTCTGTTTCTTTTTCTTCAATTAGTATCGTAGTTTCATACATTTTAGTATTTCTTATAAAGTTTACCTAGTGACAAGTACGTACGTATATGATTATTCATTATTTAATAACCCAATAAAGGTAATGCCAGCCGTTTTTAATCAGCAAAGATAATATACATTAGTTAAAATAACTATAGTCTCGTTCATAACTCAACAGTTACCAGCCCATAAGCTAATTTACTATAAATAGATTGGTAAGTAATATTATTCAGACTCCAAAAGTGCTTTGAATATACATCACTGCAGCCTCGACCACGGAATTTAGGACAGTGATCTTAATTGCTCAAATAAAATGTATTGAGTGCAGATTTGCTGTCGTTAAAGATAAAGGGCATAACTGGCAGTTGCAAACTGAACCAAACAAGTTCTTATTACGTTGATATAAAGTATTATTTTATCCGAAGGTAATGTCAGGTGTGTTTTTCTAAAGATGGGTACATCTAAAACATTTTTATTTTTATGCGATCATTTCACTGCCCTATTGACATACAAGGCGCCATTATAGATTGTTATTGGTATATTTGCTATAGTCTAATGAATTGGATCAATACATTTTATTCTTTCAGTAGCTGATACTTCGTGCTTTACGCGGTATGAACATAAGCAGTAAAGTGCGATTTGGGTTGAAACGCTTAGGATTCCGTACCTATTTTTTTTATATTTCCAAACCACTATAATTGGACCATGTAAATAAATTATGTTATGAAGGATTTTTGATGAATTAAAACAGTATAACCATTACACGATTGTTTTTTATATTTTCATTTCACGATTGTATTATTTTTCTATTCTACCACACACTATAGATAGAGGTAAAATTATATAGTAGTATGACTTCGGACCTACTCAATATCATAAGTAACTAATAAAAATTGAACTATACTTCATTACAATTTGCTTAGCCCTCTTCCGGCTAGTGGGGATATCCCACCACATTTTGAACTCTATTAGCTTATAATAAGGTACAAAACCAATTTGATCAAAATTTTATTTTTACGTGACTATTACAGTTAGCCAAGAAGCTTTTTATTGCTCAGCATCTAAAGTCCTAACAATCGTCCACATTTCATCGGAGAACTTAATTTAACTAACATCACCTTTACGCAACATTACCGAACTCCCCGAGAGGAACTTTATCAACAGCCTTATCAATAAAAGGAATAATAAATTAAAGACGGAGGCATTGTCTATCATTACTTGTAGTTTTTTTCCTGCAGTTGCCGTTTACAAGACAAATGAGTTCTACCCTCTTTATTGTTATAAAATTAAAAGACGTGGTGGAATTTATTATTAACTATTCTAACTAAAACTGAACTAAAGCGCATGCATGCTCTTGCATATATCATGTAAGTCACTATTTTAAAATGTTTCTTATTCCAAAGCCGTGCTGTTTAAGTTTGATTACGGACGCACAAAGTCAGAAAAGATTATTATAAAGTACACGCTAGAGTAATTTTGCTAATAAACATAATTTCGATATTGGCCTATATTTTGTAAGTACTCGACCCACTTTTATGAGTCAGTATAACGAAGGGTGATTGTCACCCCGTTGGCATGACAACTTCCTTTAGTGATCGTTGGAACAGCAAAGTAATACGCGCAGATAGTTCTTAAGCACACGGATGAAAAAAGAGGCTAGAATTGAATCAGAATCAGCGGTGAGAAGAAAAAAAAACAAGTTTAATAATCCACTAATATGATTTATGTGTAAGTTAAATTAGACAGGACCATATTCACTTAACTTAGAAATAAAATGTTATGTTGCGCGCTACTGGAGTATGCAGTTTTAAACAACGTGAGTGTCCAATGGGTATTATTGCACATAGATGGCTATGTGCAATAATACCCATTGGACATTCACGTTGAAGTCATCGAGGGCAAAAAGATCTCATGCATTGATAAAAAATATTAAGTTGTAAATAAAATGAATTACCCTTATTGTGTCGACATACATTCAGTCAAAAAAGTATCGGGAATGGATGATTTGTTTGTGGTGCCAAATTAAAATTTTGTTTTTTGTTGTTGTTAGATTGGCACAACTGTTTTCCATTTTGGCGCGGAGTTTGAGTTACATCTGTTATTTATATTAAATATAGTGTTGGTTTTAGTAATATCATATATAGTGTGTATTGCGAATTTCATAATGGACAAAACTATCGAACAAAGAGTTTGTCTTAAATTTTGCATCGCTAATGGAATTTCGTGTTCGGAGTCACTGAACATGTTACAGAAGGCTTACAGTGAATCGACTTTATCAAAAACTCGTGCTTATGAGTGGTTCAAAGCGTTCAAAAGTGGTCGAGATGTGATGAAAGATTTGCCTCACTCTGGTAGGCCATCAACGTCTGCAACTGAAGTTAACATCGCAAAAGTGAAGGAAATAGTGACTGAAAATCCTCATTCAACTCTGAGAGAGATAGCCACCGAACTTTCTGTATCTCACGAGTCGATTCGTTCCATTTTAACTAATCATTTGGGTATGAAACATGTTGCCGCTCGGCTAGTCCCAAAAGATCTGAATTTTCTCCAAAAACTCAATCGCATGAAAGTCGCTGAGGACATGGTAGAACGAGTCAATTCCGACCCAATATTCATGAAACGCATTGTTACTGGTGACGAGACGTGGATTTACGAGTTTGACATGCAAACTAGCTTCGGAGTGGCGCCTTCCAACTGAACCGAAACCGAAAAAACCACGCCAAAGTCGATCAAAAGTCAAAGTCATGTTGACTGTTTTCTTTGACTATCGCGGTGTTGTGCACTTTGAATTCCTACCGGAAGTTCGAACGGTAAATAAAGAATATTATTTGGGCGTTATGCGGCGTTTAAGAGAGCACATTCGACGAAAAAGGCCAGATTTGTGGAAAGAAAATTCTTGGATTTTGCACCACGATAATGCGCCTTCGCACAAGGCCATCATTGTGAACGAATTTTTGACCAAACACTCAACAAATACCATCCAGCAACCACCATATTCACCAGATATGGCTCCAGCTGACTTCTTTCTTTTTCCTAAACTCAAATTACCACTTCGTGGTACCCGTTTTCAATCGGTAGAAGACATAAAGGAGAATTCGCGGCGAGAACTGAACTCAATTCCGAAAGCAGCGTTTAAAAAATGTTTTGTTGAATGGATTATTCGTTAGCGTAAGTGTATCGTTTCTGAAGGAGCATACTTTGAAGGTGATAAAATAAATTTGGATGAATAACAAACATTTTGTATATTATTGATCTTTTCCCGGTACTTTCTTGACAGAATAGTATATATATATATCTTTTATCACATCATTGCGAGTTGCGGAATTTCAGTGTAATCCAGATATCCTTAACACTTGACCTCCAATCCAGGTTGACGTAGGATAGCAATTAATACCCCAACTTCGCGACGGAACTACTAATTATTCATACGCTGGTTACAAAAGAAGGAAGATTTGGTGTGCAGCCCTCTATTTGGTGATTAAAATGAAGTATTAATAATAATAATCTCAATGACGTCTAGCCATATGCGTGTGACATATTATAGTGGACAAATGTCTGCGCAAACACAGGGGCACTTTCTATTCCGTCACTCTCATGATTGGGTGGGAAGCAACGGCTTCGCGTGCTCTCTGAGACTTCGGGCTAATACTGGAACTATTTTACAGAAAAAATCCAAAATCACTTTTACCCGACCCGGGATTTGAACCCAAGATCTCGTTATCTGTGGATGAACACGCTACCGCTAGAACAACGAGGCAGTCATTAATAACCGATTCATAAATTAACACATACAAGTTAAAACATAGATATATACAAAAACAATGAGTCATTTTAGAAGTTACGAGCCACACATTACCAACATTATATATAATTCAATTTTAAAACATTAGTAAACATAAAAGTCGTTACAAATAATATGAAATAGTTAACAAGCAAAAGATCGATCGAAATAAATAAAGAACTCAGGCCGAGTATCAAACAAAAGAATACAGGTAAACAACAAGCGATGCTCAAAATTTTTACTTTGATATACAATAAATGAGTGAGATATTGGATTATTATATTAGAAAAATTTGGGCAGATCTTTCTCGTTTTTTTTATATCAAAAGACTTTGACATTTTGTCCATTCTGATCAAAATTTTGGAGATTTAGACTTAAACAAATTGCAAGTCATTTTCCTTTACTTCCTTTTTCTTTCGTTAAAAACAATTTATTTTGGACACTTTTGTAAACGTTGAAATTAATATAAGCTGGATAAAGAGTTTTAAAGGCTCTTGCAGCAGGCCCTTTTTAAAAAGTTACTATATTGGGCTTGACTGTTTTCTTAAGAAGGCACCACGACAAAGTAAATATTGTGGATGGGAAACTGAATTCTGGAAGCGATTTTGCTAACAATATCAATTACGTTTTCATGTTCTTTGCAAGGAACTCCTTTTATTTGGATGTCGTTTGGCCTTATAAATTGATCTCTTCCATTCAGTGTCTTAATTTTCTTCCAACTACGACCGCATATCTAAGGAAAAAAGACGAGAAAGGATGCCTTGTCTTTTCTTACCTTACCTTCTCGTTAAAATTCTTGAATTTGGTAGATAAGTCTTACATTTAAGTTTTAAATAGTTCGATATCATTTTGTCCTTGATATTAGCTGCGACAGCCAATAGTGGGTAACTTGAGGTTAGAGATTTCCTGCATGTTTTGAATCAATTATTTAGGTTAGGGGACCCCCACATTCGAGCTAGAAAAAACCGGCGCTAATTTGTAACTCGGACATTTCTATGTTATTTTTCTATCAGCACCTAGTTTCCGGTAACCGACCTCGGATGACCCTAGAGCACGGAAAGTCATAATGCTTCTTACAACTTTTACATTGGATAAAATTGGAAGCTTATTCGCCACATCTTGCACACTAATCCATTTTTCAAATGGTGAAACGAAAAATCCCCGGGAAAAGTTTGAGAAACGCAGGCCAATAACCTGGGCCCACAGATGCCAAATCCCTCCGTATGCGTGTTGGTGTATACCAGTCCTGTTCGAAGAGCGCACGCTGTGTAACGTAGCTCAAGTCGTAGCGCATACTTTACTATGTATTTCGACGCATACGCCGATGTTACATAGCACAGCGGTCATATCAGAGTTTAATGCAACTCACGTCCGGAGTTGACGCAAGCTGCAAGTAGACTGAAATGTTAAATGAAATTTTATGTATATTTCTCATTTTATTTATGTATTTATTTATTATTTTATAATGAATTGATTTGTAATAAGTGCATATATATTACTCTACTTATGTACATACTTAAATTAGAAAATACAATAATACAACAATATCGTGAGCCCGAAGACATGGATGATGAAGAAAGATGAAATCGGGTTTTCGTCGGTAGGATATTAGAGATATAGAATGACAAATGACCATCCTGTCAAGTTGACGCTCTGTTACCCGCTTTCGTCTCGTCTCGTCTCATTTCGGCTCGTCTTGTCTATGTCATCGTTAAGTCTTGACTAGTCTTGTCTATTCTTTATTCTTCTGGTAGCGGCTATTTCCAGTCCCCGGAGGACCTGGTGAGGAGGTCCTGCGTCCAGTGATGAACTATTGTGCTCGCCGCTCCAACTAAACTTCCCAGTCTAACCCTGCAGCATAGATAAATTGCAGAATATTTTTGGCAGGAGTATCGATAACATCGTCCTGGTGCAAGAAGTGTTGGCCCAGGACGGTGTTACGTTTATACGTGGTTCACAGTGACAGAGCAGGTGTAGAGGTGTTTAGTCTGCGTTATTGCAAAACCTACACACTTTACAGTCTCCGATGCCCACCGTAGACAGGTGTTTCCTGAGACGGCAATGTCCCGTTAACACCCTAAGCCTTGTCTAAGTTTAATTAAAATATATTAATACTAATAAGTGTTCACTTCGAAATATCCCGTACGAATCATTTCTTCGATATGGCGAAACATAAAGAAATAAATTACCATTGATTGTTTTGTTAAATTATTTATGAATTACCGGACATATAAAATTTATATTATACGAGAAAATTGTATGTTTGTTCACTAGTTAGTTTTATAGTCAATTGGGCCATAGATTTAGTAATGCGCAACTATAATCACAGCGAAACATCTCTTGAAATTTGTAAAAATAGACACTTAAATTGCTGTGCTGTTTTTATATTAATATTATTATATTAACGCCAATAAAAGTTGAGCAAACAGTTGTAGAAGTCATCGCCACACCTCTGCCTAGTGGCTACAAACACGAATAACAGCGAGTAGTTTAGTACATCGCCGCATAGCTTACCGACCACATCCTCACTAAATCTACGCGAGCTTCAGCGGGCTGTCACAAGTGACAGCGAATTATCAACAACTGAGATGTATCATTTTTGGCACTAGTGACTCAGAAAATCTATACACGTGTGGCGCAGCTGCTAAGACAGTCGCCTCGCCGCTTCGTGTCGCGGGTTCGAGTCCCGCGCCGGGCAACTATATGTGTGACCCATAAAAAGTTGTTCTGAGTACATATAATAGACGGACACAAATTACACCCAGAATTTGTGTCCGTCTGTTATATGTTTGTAAAGTACCCCGCGACACAGGGTTTAGATTAACTAGTGCGGGCGTTGTCTTTAAAAAGAAATATATAGTACCCTAAGAAATAAATATATATAGTATAATCATGTGTCTGATTTTTGGGGTTACTTCATGATGCCTAAGGGTGTTTGTGCACCAACGGCGATATTTATTCTCGAAGAAGCGATCCTATTGTCACTACTTACTAAAAATGTCGTCGTCAGTGCACAATAATTAAAACTATTCATAAAAAAGTACTACTGATATGGCCTTTTTAGTTGCATCGTATAATCGTTTGGTGGTTCAAACGCCTTGACACAAAATTATAGATCAAAACTGTCTTTATGGCGGATGCTATAGGGATAATTGCGAGACAATACTAATCTCCAACTAATTTAGCAGCAAATTGAATTGATCAAATTAAGTAAAACGCGCTGATGAAATACGAAAAGAATATTTAGATCGTTTTTATTTTAGATAAGATAACATAAAATCTTAACTTCCAGGCATAATAATAGTATTGTAAGTTTAATTTTTAATATTCTTTCTCTCTGCTTTTACAGCTACATTTCCACAAAAATATGGGTCTCACCACTAGGACGAAAAACTAATATTATTCTTCATTACTTTTCAGCAAGAAAAGGAAAATTACATCGTCCCTTTCCTTGTTGTGACCATTAATCACAGCCTATTGTGGATAAATTGTACGACTGCAGCCTTCTTTACAATGCAACGAAAATTTATGTTTCTTTTATTGTGCTAAAGTAGGTACAACAAATAATAAAATGTTACTAAAGAAATACATATTGATAACGCATTCTGAACTAAATCACTAAATCCATCGTTATTTTGTGAAGACTCGTGCCTATAATGTGGATGCCCAGTTTGAAAGCCCGGTTGGCGTAGTTGGAGATGCTTGCCTTTCACGCCACAGGTAGTGGGTTTGATTCCCACCAAGGACAGATATTTGTGCGCAAGAACAAGTCTGTTTGTACTGAGTCTAAGTGGTATCATCTATATAAGGTAGAAAGTCAGGTAGGTATTATCTATATAAGTATGTATTTACAAAAGAGAAGTAGTATATGTAGTATATCAGTTATCATGTTTCAATAGTAAGCTCTGCTTAGTTTGGCATCAGATGTGTGTGAATAATGTTCCAAGATATTATTATTAATTTTCACATTCCGGGTTGATTCAATAAGTGTCATCAGAATTTATCTGTTAAGAAAACTAACAACAAATAACGACCAAAGCCGTGGTCAAATCCACGACCAATAAAATCAGTCATTTGCGGCGCGTAAATCATATGTACAGTACATACGATTTACGCGCCGCATATGACTATTATGTTGTTCTAAAACAACTGCTAAAACATACTTGGATCTGGAAACCGAAGCCATATAAGATTTCATTTCGTCTTAACATAATAAACTTTCTTGTTTACCCACTTAAAACTTCTAATAAACTGCCAACAATGCTTTTAGTAATAAAAATATTATACGGACGTAAATAGAACTTGCTGAAAAATGCTCTCAAATAATAAAAACGGGCAAAAAACATATCGTCTAGTGGGTTTTTTATATTATTTTTATAGGTAAGCGCTATATATAGCAATATTATACCTACTTGTTTGTCTTGTTAAAAGTAGATGTTAGTTAGAGGATATACTTTGACATTGATAGTGTATTTATTAGATAGGCTTACTCCTAGATCCTACTAATATTATAAACGCGAAACTTTGTAAGTATGGATGGATGGATGTTTGTTACTCTTTCACGTAAAAACTACTGAATGGATTTTAATGAAACTATACAATAATATAGCTTATACATTAGAATAACACATAGGCTACAATTTATAAAGATAAGTTTGGATTTTCCAAAATATGACGATAAGTGTCAAATAACCATCTGCGAGCTATTCCGGCGTGCACTGCCAAAACCGCTAGAGGTTCACATCCTACTAATATTATAAGTGCGAAAGTTTGTGAGTATAGATGCACATAATAATATGTATGTATGTTTGTTACTCTTTTACGCCAAAACTACTTCAACGCGGGTGAAACCACGGGGCCTAGCTAGTACGCCATACGGCTTAGAGCCGTCATATGAAGTCCACGGCAGGTTAGGTTTAATCGGTGCGAGTCTAATACCCACCCGCAGACACTTTTTGCGGGTTGCATGCGTAGGTATTCTCCCTACCCTATCAAAACAAAAAAATGGCGTAGATACTCTACTGGTACCGTGTTAAACCGCAGATGATGAGTTAAAGGGTTTGCAGGCAACCAAAACAAAGAGTAGCAGTCTGGAGTGATTGTCTTGTGTTTTTATATGCCCGTGCCTCAGAGAGCACGTAAGGCTGTCAGTCCTGTCAGGCTGTCAGTCTGGTCACACCCCAGTAGTAGTGGTTAGCGAATCGAATTATTCAATCAAGAGGATATTGTTATCACTATCTTACGACAATCTAATACAAGCAAAAAAAAGAAAACCTCTATTATAATGAGATTAACATGAAACTACTTTGTTATTAATATAAGAGCCGTTACAAATAAAAATGAAAGAAACAGAGTTTGTCTGAGAGATCAATTGGAATAAATCCTTCAATAATGCGGGATCGGTGATTGAATTAAAGAAGGATGGGATAGGATCTAAGCTTATATTTGTTTGTTGAGTTTTGTAGTACAATGGCTGTACGCAATAGAAAAGTTGGAAAAGGGTAAATAAACTTCAATAAATTAGATTGCATAGTAAGTAAGTATAACGGGTGAATTAATAATCTTAACATCACAATTTCAGGGATGGATTATACATTAAACACTATTTTAAATTTTGAAGTATACTAAGCGACGACTCAACATTAATATCATCACCAGCATCATCATAACATCTGTATGAAGTCCACTGCTAGACAAACCATCTTGGGGGATATGCCATAATCGCCACGCTTGGCAGACGGGTTGGCGATCGCAGTAAGATGGTCATAGTACTCAGATGGAAGCTGCTGCCCGTCCTCTGGTAGATATTTCCTCATGTCGACGCTACGCCTCCCACGGGATGAGATGGGGTGATGATATTCTGATATATCTCTACATGGGTAATACAGTTGTTAACTGAATATAAGTGGTTTTGGCTGAATTTTAGCAACATGTCGTAGGATTGAGAGTGCAAACACAGTCACAGTCTGTATTTCTTCACACTCATAATTAGATGGGATGGTTCTTTCATTCTATTATGACTGGTACGAGTAATATACAAGATACATTCATACTAAGTAAACCAGAATAGATTTATAGGCCTACCCAGCTGTAAGAGATTGGGACTGGTAAATATAAAAAGAGCTGGTTCAGATATAATATGATACAATATTTTCTCTTCACATAGCCAACTGACATAACAAAACACGACTATTACAAAACGTCAAAATCAGAAAAATATAAAAAAGTATATATATATACAAGGAGTTTATATATACAAGGAGGTGCGTTGCGCACACCAGCTTTGCTCCTAATCAAAATATACCTCTTGAAGTTGCTTCGGTATAAAGTAATTAAAATAATAACAGGCGCTGTTTATAATTTACGCTATCTTTCATCTCAATATGTGCTTTGATTTTCTAACGTACCTGTATGCGGAAGCAAGGGGTGCCGATCCTCCAGTTGACGTGGGCGACTCCCTGGGCATGCACCTGGTCTCTGAATCCACGCTGTTGTATCATTGGCATATCCTTTTCAGCCTTATGCCCGCCCCGAAGCAGATTTCTGTCTGCCCTGATCGTAGTAGATTTGTCCCGCACTGCTGATCCCAGCGACGCATGGACTACGTCATGTTAATGGCTGCCACCACCATCAACTGGAGCACCAGTGAAAGTGGAGAGAGGATCCTGTTTAAACACAATTCGCAAGCGGACTGGTTCCGGGGCACGATATCTCACGTGTGCGTCATGCCACCTCGGATATGTTCGGGAGACAAATCACACAACACCAACAGCAAACTGGCTTTCTCACACTTCATGCAAGATCTTCTGAATGGTTGTCCCTGAGATGCCTAATAGAGCCTCTATCTCTCGATACATCACATTACGATCTTCGAGAATTAGTTGACTCACAGCTATGATGTTATCTTCAGTGAAGGCGGATTATGAGCTTCCTTCGCGAGATTTGTCACTAACACTAGTATGTCCACTCTGGAATTCTAAATACGTCGACGTATTCGACAGTCCGCAGACATGAGGCTTCATCACTGATCACAGATGTTAGCTATTCAAAACACTGAAGCCGTGTCAGGCCTCTTCTAAAGTTGTAGAAAATTAATGCACGAACATTTTCCTTAGAAAGATTCATTTTCGTACGTAACCTGACATATTCCAATCGACGCTGTAAATAAAAAATTGCATTAATCTTTCAACTGTTTTGAGATTCAAAATTTAAACACATTCGAATATAGAACAGTTCCAAATTCAAAATTGCCGGGAAATATGGAAACGATGACTGCACGTGTGGTGCAGCGGCTAAGACATTGTCGCCTCGCCGCTTCGTGTCCCGGGTCGATTTCCGCGCCGGACAACTATCTGTGTGACCCATAAATAGTTGTTCTGAGTTTGGATGTAATTAGTGTCCGTCTATTATATGACTTCTACGCCCCCGGCGGGTTGAGTTGGGAGGATGATATTCGGCGCCGTCAGACATACAGCTATTTAAATCTCCTTATGAATCGGATATCTATAACCATATACATAACGATAAAAAAGAAACTATTAAGTTCATATTTGAAAATGTTAGTACACCTACCGTAGTCTTTCCGCACCACCCAAATTCAAATTCAAATTTATTTATTATGTGAACAAAGGTATTACAGGTTGTTACATATATATCAATATTTCATTCCGTGTTCCACCAGTAGGCATACTAAATTTTTCAAATATCATTAAGAATATAATGTCAATAAAAAAGGAAAAAAATGTTAAAGAAAAATGTCACAAAATGTATCATTTAGAAATTAAAATAAATACCAAAAATGTCAACAAAATAGAATATTATAAAAAGATGAAGTAAATTTTATATCGTGATAAACTACCAAAATAATATAGTGTAATTGTATAATATTATGTAATTAAAATTATGTCAGTAAAATGTATCATATCATATTATTACAATTGCAATGTTTGATTATAATTTGTCTTCCAGGAATTCCCTAACGGAGTAATACGCCTTGGCAACAAGTAATTTATGAAGCTTGTACTTAAATTCTTTAATATTTTTGCTGCACTTTATCTGTTCGGATATTTTGTTGTACAACTTTGGTGCCATTGCATATACACTTTTGTAAAGGAATGCTGTGTTGTGGGTAACAAATGTAATTTTTTTGAGCGACGTTTACTTTCAAGTTTCCCAAACAGATACATATTGCTTTTTACAAAAACAAGTACTTAATATATATATAATGACGGTACAGTCAATATATTAAGTTGACTGGTTTAATACCTTTGGCATTAAGTCCGCCTATGTACAATATTCGTTGTGTTAAAGTTTAAATAAATAAATATCCTATAATATTTCATCAACACTGATTACATAATATAAATCTCTATAGTATACATTATCATAATTACTTAAATACTGTAACCGTTTTTAACCGCAAAATCAAATAAGATACCCGCTATAGCTGTAAAGTGGTATATCTACTCGTAGACTATTACAAATCAATACAGTAACTGAGTTAGTTGCTGGATATTGCATCTGCGGCATGAACAGATATCGGGACTCACGGGAGGAAAATTATTAGATATGTACAATACACAGTATATCGGTGTTTCCTTATATGTATAAGGAATTAAATATTTCAAAATAAGTCTATGTAAATAGGCACCTCTTAAGAAATTATCATCAACATCATCAGCCTGATATCGTTCACTGTTAAAATAGAAAGAAAGAAATAATTTTATTTTCATAACATATACCTACGGAAAATACATTCAATTTTAAAAACAAAAATTCAATTTTAAGCATTATTAATGTTATCCGTACTGGTTTGAAAAATGGCCCTATCTCAGCTAGTACTGCATTTCTGCAGTGCTGATCTTCCGACATATTTAGGCCTCATCAAAAGGTTTCTATAACATATTCATTTGACCCAGCTTTAGTCACCGCACTTGGCACGCGAGTTGGCGACCTCAGTTAGGTGGTAGTTAGTATACATATGGCGTTGCTGCCAGACTACCTGATGTAGGTATCCCTTAGTCGCCTTTTACGACACCCATGGGATGATATGGAGTGGCCCTGTGATTCTACCTGGGCCGGAAACCACACGGTTACAAAATAGTGCTGTAAACAAAATACTTAGTACTTTGTAACAGCACTATTTTAATAGAATTATAGTAAGGACTAGCTGTGCCCCGCGGTTTTAACCGCGTCGAATTTATGAATTATTATAGCTCCTCCCCCGTAGATGATAGCGTGATAATATGTAGCCTATATGTTGACCCGACCTCTAAGTAATATTCATGCAAAATTTTAAGTAAATCCATGCAGTACTTTTCGAGTTTAGCCTGGACATACATACAGACAAACAGATAAACAGACAAAAATTCTAAAAACTATATTTTTGGCTTAATATCGATTGTAGATCACGACCCAAGTATCCTTTTAAAAAAATATTCAATGTACAGTTATGTCTTTCCTACGATTTTATTATATGTATAGATATAATATATAGATGATGAAAAATGTCCATGTATTAAAACGTAGTAATTGGAGGGTTTAAGGTTGAAGCACATGACCTTGATTTTCTAGGCACATAGTACTGCCTCAAAACTACGTGGACTTTAACAGTGTTTAACTTAATTATTAACTCTATAGAATATCGAATGATTAAAGCCGAGAATTCTGAATTTTTATTCAATGCAAACACTTGCGTGATTTTGTGTTTTATATATCGCAATATTATATTGTAAATTCCTTATCAAGGTTTCTATACAACAGTACTAGATCATAGTATGATTAAAAGCCTTTTCCTACACGGTTTCTATCCTGATGTTTATTTCCATGCATACGATTACATAATTTCGTTTTTTTAGCTAACTCAATATCTAGTGTACAATAATCACACTGTGTGAATCGAGGCTTGACAATAAAGTTAAGACTTCCATTTTTCTGTGGAGTTTTAAATTAGCTCCGTGGAGACGATAATGAACTTTTGTAGGAAGTTTATTAAACGTCTATTAGTTAAGCTTTAAGATCCGTTTGATAGCATCTAATGAGGTTCTGAGTGCTCCGTAATTTCATTCATTAAAATATTTCTTCAATGTTCGTGTTCGATGAAAAATAACTAAGTTTCACCGTCTACGCGTAGCTCTTGATGGAATCAATGACCGGGGAATAATGTAAAGACTTATTTTTCTGCTTTGGCTTTTCTCATTTGTTGTTGTTGTTATTGCCGGCTCTCAGTCTATTGCGTCTAGTTACTAGAATAATCTAGCAACAAACATTGGAACACACAACCCCATACAATCATACTAATATTATAAAGGCGAAAGTATGTGAGTCTGTATGTTTGTTACTTCTTCACTTCTAAATGGCTAAAGCGATTTGAATAAAATTTGGTATGGAGTTAGCTGACACCCTGGATAACATAACAAAATATTTATAAAGTTTAACGTGGGTGAAACCGCGGAGCACAGCTAGTAACTTATAAGCACGATCTAGAAGAAGAAGAAGAAGTACACTGTATTGCAAAAATAAGTAAAACATAACAATGGTTACAAACAAGGAAATAAATTTATTATGCAATTGGCGGCCTTATCGCTAAAAGCGATCTCTTCCAGGCAACCATTTTGCGTTGAATGGACCAGAATTGAAAATAACCTGATGAAGGTAGCAGAAGATGCAATTAGAAGTTAAAAATCTAAATTAATCTAATATTACGTACGAATACGTAACGAGAGTCATGCGACTATACATATACATAAATAGATACATACATATAAATAGATACATATGTATAAATATATTTACCAATATAAGTGTAAGGATATCATTTCACAAAAGGAAAGTGCTGCCTCACCATATTTTTAAATACATGCTATGATTGAGCGCACCTGATCTGTTTTGGCAGCGCATTACATAAGCGCACAGCTTGTACACAGAAGGATTTGTCGGTGAAATTAGTGGAATGCGCTGGCATTTTGAGTCGTAAGTTTTCTGAAGACTGCAAGAGTCGCGAAAGAGTTGAGTGAAGAAACTTGAAACGTTCGTTGAGATAGAGAGGAGTAGCGGGATTGAACAGAATACTGTATAGAAGCGTGACAATGTGAGTATTCCGACGAAGTCTTATGGGCAGCCACTTGAGTTTAGTGCGAAATTCAGAGACATGATCATATTTACGCAAACCAAATATGAATCGTATAGTTACAAAAGTTTTGAAGTCACTCAAGTTTATCAAGTTGGTCCTCCGTGACATCAAGATAACTGGTATCACCATAGTCAAGGATAGGGAGGAGCAAGGACTGCGCAAGTGCAATTTTGGTAGCAGTAGGGAGAAAGTTTCGTAGGCATCTTAGGGAACTAGCAGAAGCAAACATCTTTCTGCTAACATCTTGTATTTTTGGACCCCAGGAAAGAGTCTTGTCTATATAAATACCTAAATTCTTCACCTTGTTAATCGATGTAAGACAAAGTTTCAGATATAAGATATTCTAAGGAATAAGACCAGAAGTAGCTTTTTTTAAAACAAATTTTAATACAACTTACGACAGCAATAATCACAAAAATATTAACAGACAAATAATTTTAATTCAAACAAAGAAAACGAACAAAACAAGTAAAATCACCCGCACTACACTAGGCTAACAATTATAAACAAAGACTATACGAATCGATCCACAATCGGACAGAGTAACAGCCTCGGCAACTGTGGGACGCAAAAGAGAGCGATGCCGGCGAGGCATCGCCTTTTTATAGAAAATCCCCACTCTTGTAGTTTCCTCTTCTACACGGCCCATTCTGACAGGAGGCCGTCCACGGGCTCCATCTTTCAACTCTGGCGATCAGTCTCCAGGCTTGGCAACGACATCCTCAAGCTTTCAGCAGCACGTGTTGCGGACGTGCTGGGTTGTGGCTCATCAACTTCATCAGGCATCTCGACTCCTCTGTGTCATTGTCAGACTCTGTAATGACACAAAACTACAGCACAAAAACATGTCCATAAATGATAAGAGATAGCTTCAAAACATTATCTTTGTGTCGCACCAAAATCAAACAACAATTCGACACATATGTAGGCTTAGCACACTTAACTCAGCCTAACCACAAGAGTATAAAATAAACTGATATCTGTACGTTCACTCGGGGCAGTTCTAATATTCCTCATTCAGCTATAGTTACACCTAAAACAACTCATATGGAAGCGATAGGAGTCAAAATATACACAGGTAAGCAATTTATTTGCTTATTTTCTATTTATCAATCTCCCAACCTGCCACTTCTGACGATGGACATAGATTCGTTATTCCAAGCTGCTAATAAAGTAATTTTAATGGGTGACTTCAACGCTAAGCATGATTATTGGTTTCCAAACGCCAGAAATACAAGTGGCAATATCATATTTAATCATATGCTAAACCAAGACTTTTCAATCCATGCTCCTAGTAGTGCCACGTTAGTACATTACCGAGAAAATTTAACACCATCCTTACCTGATATTATTCTCTCTAAAAACTGTGACGATATAAATGAAATTCAAACTATCCCAGCATTATCTTCAAACCATCTACCTGTATTTTTCAAAATACATCTCTGCATGGAACGTATAGTTGTTAAGCGGCTAAATTATGCAAATGCGGACTGGCCCCTATACCGAACAATTTTGAATGAGGATTTGTGCTTGTCAAAAAAGGTCTTCAAATCTAGTGAAGAAATAGACCAGGCCATCGACATACTAACGCGTAACATCACGAAAGCTAGAGATACAGCAGTCCCAACAAACATAGTTACTTATTCAGCCAAAAAACTTCCACGCAAAATAAAACGGCTCATAAACCTTAGAAATCGGCTTCGCAGGCAACAGCAACATGAACTGAATATCATAGCACGGAAAGAATTACGTCATAAAATAAATTAACTAAACAATAACATCAACTTAGGCATAAAACAACATAACGATAACAACTGGAACAATAAACTGAAAAAAGTTGATAACCCTACATCTGATCTCTGGCGACTTGCTAAAACCTTAAGGTCAACCACCACCAAAGTAATACCTGCACTAAAAAGAGACGATGGGGCTTCTACTAAATGCCCAATGCAACAATGCGAACTTTTTGCGAAGGCATTTCGAATGAATATGTCTCTCACTGTGGATTATAGCTCAGGAGACTTGGAAACTACTGTTTCCGAAGCTATTTCAAACCTTGAGCGGGAACAAACTAATTCGTTTCCCAATCCCGTCACACCTAAAGAAATTTGGAAACTTACTAGAACCCTCAAAACGCGCAAAGCACCAGGGTTTGACAACCTAGTTAACTGCCTATTTAAGAACCTACCCCAAAAAGCTATAGTTCTTCTTACAAAAATTTTTAATAGCTGTCTCTCACTTTCGTATTTTCCCAATGCTTGGAAATTAGCCAAAGTTATTGCTATTAAAAAACCAGGCAAAGACCCTTCAAACCAAATCAACTATCGACCCATTAGCCTCCTACCAAGCATCGCAAAAATTTTTGAAAGAGTCATTAATACAAGGATTCGTAAATGTATAGAACACAGACTTATTTGTGCACAATTTGGATTCAGAAATGCCCATTCAACAGTCCAGCAACTAGCAAGAGTAACTGAAAATGCAGCTCACCATCTAAATTTTGGCCAATCCACAGGAATGTTTCTCCTAGATATAGAAAAAGCATTTGACACCGTTTGGCACCAGGGCCTAATCTATAAACTTATAACATTAAATTTACCACCTTCTTTAGTTAAATTAATAAAGTCGTACCTCTCTGGTCGCAGTTTCAAAGTCCAAATTGGTGAATCAACATCAGCTCCAATGTCCATACCTGCCGGTGTGCCGCAGGGATCCATCTTAGGCCCCCTACTTTTCCTAATCTATCTCAATGACCTTCCAAGCCAAACACGTACAAGCCTTGCGTGTTTTGCTGACGACACTGCTTGCTATACTACCTCACAAGATATTGACTTAATCATTAGTAGACTACAGTTGGCACTTGATAAACTTTCTGTTTATTACTCAAAATGGAAATTAAAATTAAACTCCTCTAAAACTGAAGCTATACTATTTACTCGTAAAAAGTACTCGCCAACTAGATGCCTAAATATTGAAGGTCATTCTATACCTTGGAGCAAATCCGTAAAATATTTTGGTTTGATCCTTGATAGTAAACTTAATTGGAATGATCATATCTTACACCTACGTCATAAAGGTTTAAGCGCATGTAATGCATTGAAGCTTATTTTAAACCGTCGTTCAGTTCTAAGTTGTCACACCAAACTAGCTCTGTATACAACTTTGATAAGACCGTGCATTACTTATGGGTGTCAAGTCTGGAGCAATACTTCTAAGACAAATCACTATAAATTGCAAGTCATTCAAAACAAAGCACTTAAACAATCTTATAATACCCCTTTCTACACAAATCTGGCGAAATTACACATTAGAATAAAACTTCCAAAATTATTTGATTATATATTAAAATTGACTCAGAACTTTTATATTAATAAAAATCCACTCCACTCAAACAAACTTGTATCCAGTATAGGACTTACCCGCCCAATGCTAAACCGTCGATACAAGTACGTCACTAAGCTACCACATCACTACGCACTCGGACCGGTCCAGCGGCCCGTCTCAGCCAATACGGCACGCGACGTCACTACAACTTTGTGACAACCAGGTGTATAGTTTGTCTTTATATAATCACCTGCAGATAAATGTAATATGAATTAAAGTATGCTTAGTTAAATTGTGTTTAGTTAAGTTATGTAAATGATTAAGTTATTTAAATAAAAGCCCAACCTGAAACTGATTATTAAGTAAGTACCTAAGTAATATTCTTAATTCTGTTTATTTTGAAAAAGACTATTGACGAGCTATTACTACGTTGTAGAAATAAGCCCCCAAACATATTTATATCTACTTTAACTGGCATCTACTTTAATATTTAGCCGCATGGGTCAGCGGTTTGCTACCTACGTACCTACTGTTACCGTCAACATTCGCCGTACGTAACAATATCAAGGTATATTATTTACCTCTGTGCCTTGGTAATCGTGACATTATTACGTTCTAGTGGGTAATTCTTAGTCTGTGATATTAGTGTTTAAGTAG
The DNA here is from genome assembly GCA_951640165.1 of Pseudoips prasinana. Taxonomy (NCBI): domain Eukaryota; kingdom Metazoa; phylum Arthropoda; class Insecta; order Lepidoptera; family Nolidae; genus Pseudoips; species Pseudoips prasinana. The sequence continues at coordinate 17,683,846 of OX621251.1, forward strand.
TCTGTAAGAATTGTTTCAAAAATGTAAACTAACTAAAGTATGCATAGCAATAAAGCGCAATATTTTGTTTAAACAATATCATAAAAAAAAATAAAAATGTATATGTATAACTATATCATGCTATATATGTATAACAAGCAACAAGCTTGAAGAACATTATATTACATCTTATGATTGTTTGGCCTAGGATTGATATGTACACTGGGTTACTAAACATTGTAATAAATGGAAATAAAGAACTTTGAAAAACAAACTCGGGGCAGTTCCCGTCGGGGGAGTGCCCCCTCACGACTCGCTAGAGATCTACGCGCACTTACGTGAGACATAACTTTGCGTGTGTTAATCAGTTCCAGATAAAAGCGTATTTCAACCCAAATTATCAATAAAACACAGTCAATATTTAACACAAACATATCTCACACCACGTCTCGTCAGCGGCCAACCCGTGGCATGACCCTACGTGTAACACACAGCACCACGTCTCGTCAGCGGCCAACCCGTGGCATGACCCTACGTGTAACACAGCTCCAGGACCACACGTCCGAGCATAAAGGAAGGGACACAAAACCACACCAGGCATGTCCCATATACTAGGATCGCATGCCCGAGCGCACTCCAAGACAGCATCCAAAAACATGAAACCCTACCTTACTTGAAGTGTATCCGTCAGCCAGGATAGGATATCCGAGTACAAGGACCTCCAAGACAGAGACTATCCCAACCGCAAGATAGAACTTCCCTTAATGTGTTTGCCCTTTGCGAAAAACACTTTGCACAAATAGAGAATCATGAAATCAATTTGTAATTCTCAAAACAACACACAATGCTCGGCACACAAGCATGTCCACAAAAACTTTACAAAATTAGTTTAAGCAAAATATCAAAGTGCCTAAATAATTAAAGTCACACACCATGGAAAGTGACTCCACACACATCGGGAGTCCACTCACCACGCCACGGGATCATGTACTCAACTGCGTTTAAGCTCCCATAGCAGCCGGACACGCGCGCAGGCGCACGCCCGCCAGACCAGGCGCCTCAGGGCCCCAGCCCCGAAGGTAGCCACCGGGTCACGCCGACAGCCTGCTCCAAACAGCAAATGACACACTCGCCTTTTCTCTCCAACACCACTCGCTTGACAAACCTTGCCACGCAAGCCATGTACTGGCCGCAGTCTGCGCCCATAGTTTGCTTAACACCTTCTAGGATCCACGCATATCCTGTGGACTAAGAGAATTTAATTACAAAGAGAACATCACCAAACGATCACCAAACGTGAACTCTTTTAATTAGCCTTATTCAAAATAAAGGTGACAGTTTTTTTTTTTTTTTATTTATACACGTTATTAGATGACACAATTATACGAAACGTGTTTCTACGTAAAAACCTGAAAAACTCAACAGAGGTCCCTTCATGTAACATCAGAACCACCTGGGTTCTTAACTTACCGAATTATAGAAGAAATACAAAAATCATTGTCTTACGCAGCTAATTGCATCCAAACTACCATTCTGAGGCGATTGAATTACTTCGTTCGCTGCCTGGGTTATTCGTGTCCAATTACAAGGTTTAGAAATCTGATGAACCCTAATTGTCACAACATCAAAATCATCAGTATGTGGCATCATTATCCTCTTTCTAAAACAAAATCCTGAAAACAATGCACTAACGCGCAACACACATATTAGATCACATTAACGCTCGGTATATTTCAGAGCAATACAATCGATAATTATAAAAATAACTTCTATGAGATAATGGAGACAGAGACTAAAAATTTGTCATTTCCGTCAGACTTTTTGTGGCGGAGAAATGTGTACGAAACCACCTTTCTCGGACTCGGCTACACCTGACAATAACTCACTTGATTTGAGATTGCTAACATGACTGATCTCACTTTGGTGTAACCTTTGTCCTTTAATATGACCAAGTCTTTTACATAACATCATTACATATGACGAAACATATAATCGTCCGACACAAAGTACATCCACACTCAGAACATCTTCTCATGGTTCACACAAATAGTTTACGAAATTTACGGGAATCGAACCCGGGTCATTGAATGACAACGCGATGATCTTAACCACTGCGCCACACGTGCAGTCAAACTTCAGAGGATGACTTCAAATTTATGTTGATAACTCTAACTCTGCTAAGAAGTAGCTTGAGAACGTGCACTGTTATTACACCTACTAGGTTTTAAATAACTCATTTACATTGTAGAATGCAAATAACACATTGAGTATTAAATTGAAAAAATGATAAGACTATCAAGTGTTACTTAGTAAGCTTTGTCAATACCTTGTAGCATAGGCTTTTCAGCTCCTCACTCAATCCTCTCACTACCATTAGGCGCAAAACAACGGCATGACATTTTATACAACACCGTGATGTCAACCGTTTGAGGTTACATTCCTCAGCGGTGGTCAATACCTACAGCTATATACCATGGCTATCATGCAATGCACACGATACTGAGCGGCGCCGGCAACGGCTATCAACAATACACATCGCAAACTACCTTTTTGTTTAACATGACGAATCGGTTAGACTAGGAGGCTTTCACTGTTTCACTGGACTATCGCAAACTACCGTGCGACAAACTAAGTGAATGGTTTCGCGCCCTGATATGGGATCCACCTTTCAAGAAAGACTTGATCGGCCACGTGAAATACATAGCGGTATTTCACATACAAAACAATAAAATTGTATCTACTTACGTAAATCACACAACACAAAAATTTACCAAAACAAAACACATTTATGTACACTTCGTAGACTGCGCTCAGATAAGATAAGATAAGATCATTTATTTGCGATAAAACATGGTTACATAGTTAATACACTCACAGTTAATACACTCGGCAACGGTTAAAACACAATAGTGATTAGAACAAATCTAAACAAAACGAACGACTAGAAATATCGACTGATCACGTGAACAATTGCCCGAGTAGCCGAACTACCCACATTTTTAGTTCATTTTACAGATCTAAAATTACTTTCAATAATTCCTAAACTAATCATGATAATATGCAATGTACAACGGTGTAGATTTTCTTGAGCCCTGGAGGACACTTCAGGTTCACACTTATGTGATCTTATACTGCTAACACTCAAGGAACGTAAACGGAAATCAGCCAGTTTTTGGCAAACTGACCGCGAACGAACAAGTTTAAGTGAACCTTCAAACTATCCGGTCTGTCGCGACGCCTAGATCTACTTTGTGTATCACGGCAATAACCTCCACACTTATCATCGTGACGACTATGCGAATCATTGCGTGGTGTGCGTTCTATTTACTTTAGTCACCAGTAAAACTGAACTAATCACAATTTAGATTAGTTTTATACTTTAGGGCGCACACAAAAACAAAACAACAAGCACGTGGTACTTACTTTTTAAAAGCAACCGATACCAAAATACAAATAAATTTTGCTTTCAGGAACACACTGTCGACACTATACAAAAGTAAAACACACAAACGAGGTACTCCAAATCACTCCAATTATTTAAAGATTCTGCACGATCTACCTCAGCACACCAATTATCGAAAATATGTAAATTTGAGTCAAAATTGGAAATGTAAAAATGTTCATTCAGGCAAACACGACTGCGAAATGCTCTGGGACGCTGCTACGAGTGAGTTCCGAACCACGTGGCGGTGATCGAGACCGAGTGCATGGACGTTGTCTGTGATTAAGTCGTAGGTGACAATAACTGATCTCTCGGTCGCGGCACTTTATTAAGCGTCGAGACACTAACCTCCGTGTTCATACATGAGCGACGCGCATCACGCGAATCTTCTTGAACCGGCGATCGCAGGGTATTGCGCTTAAGTGTACGCGAAACATGCTCAACTCGAGATAGCGATTCAACACGGCTTGGGTTTCCCTCCGACACTCTCGTATCACAAACACCCGAACGCCCCGGCCTAGGTGAAGTCCGAGACGCATCTTCTAATGCCTTAAGACGAGTAAGCATTGCCTGCATTTCAAGCCGTAACCTAAAATTTTCGTCTGGCGATCGCTCGCGACGCTCACTGTGGCGACTACCGTGCCCAGGACTATACCTATCCCGGCGATTCACACTATAATCACGCTCACGATTCGACATAACGAAAATAATACCACTAAACAACAACAAAAGCCAACCAATTAACCACATAAAACTGCACAACAACAACAAAAACAAAATCTGAACTCACCGATAATTGCAAAACACACAAATAATTAAGTGGGCGAAAGAAGAATCCCAATTCTGATCTAAGGAATAAGACCAGAAGTAGCTTTTTTTAAAACAAATTTTAATACAACTTACGACAACAATAATCACCAAAATATTAACAGACAAATAATTTTAATTCAAACAAAGAAAACGAACAAAAGAAGTAAAATCACCCGCACTACACTAGGCTAACAATTATAAACAAAGACTATACGAATCGATCCACAATCGGACACAGCCTCGACAACTGTGGGACGCAAAAGAGAGCGATGCCGGCGAGGCATCGCCTTTTTATAGAAAATCCCCACTCTTGTAGTTTCCTCTTCTACAATATTTTTACGGGCCAGTTGGCCTAGTTGATAGATACATGCGTTTCACGCCAAAGGTCGTGGGTTCGATTCCCACTCAGGACAGATATTTGTGTGCATGAACATGTCTTTTTATCCTGAGTATGCGTGTAATCACACTAATATTATAAAGGTGAAAGTTTGTGAGTGTGTGAGTGTCGTCGTCGTGTACGTCGAAACGGCTGAAGCAATTTTAATAAAATTTGATATGCAGTTAGCTGTAACCCTAGATTACCACATAGGCTTTAATTTATAAAGTTTTATGCGGGTAAACCCCGGGGCGCAGCTAGTTATCTATTTAAGTATTTATTTACAAAACATAAGTAGTTTATTTAATATATCAGTTATAATATGGATTCCATAGTACAAGCTCTGCTTAGTTTGGGATAGTGTGTTTTGCTTAGGGTGAATAATGTCCCAGGATTTTATTTGTATATACTATCTTGTCCATCGGTCCATCTTGTCCATCGAGTCGCTGGAAACTGCTGGATGCGAATAGCGCAAGACCGGCAATTGTGGAGATCTTCGGGGGAGACCTTTGCCCAGCAGTGGATGTCTTTCGGCTGATATGATGATGATGATGATGATACAATACATTATTGGCCATTTGTAATTATTGTTTTAATGGGTTTCATGATGAGTTCCGGCTGATCGACACGGTGTGATGTCTTCTTCGTACACAGAGGTGTTGAGATTGAGATAACTTATCATTATGATTTCTTTACTACGCAGCGTACGGTACGAACGAGTGCGAAAGCTCTTTAACACCGTAATTCAGTTCAAAATAAATTCTGTGCCCCTTATAAAACTGCAAATTGAGTTATGTACACCCATGAACAACTTACGATAGCTCATCTCAACTTGATATGGAACATGAACTTTCGATATAACTTATATGCCACAGTATTAAAGAGACACACAGTAAAATAATTTCCATACAAAGTTTGTAGTCTCTTTTATAAAAATCCAAAATATTTCCATTCTGGCTACTGGTCCTATTTCAGAATAAGGAATAAAGATATGCTTGCACTATACTTTCAGATATACCACCTGGCTTTAAACCATTCTTTAGCGTGTGCTTGTAAGTATTCGCTTTAGAATGCAGTTTAGATAACTGCATTCTTGTTTTACTTCTTCATTAGAACCCTTATATACCCTTGTGTGACTCCATTCGACCATCTGTTCTGAGGCATTGCTGCGATAGACTACTAAGGTTAAGATTTCAAATTAATCATACATATTGCCAAACCCAACCTTAATGCAAATAAATAAATATTTCCTTTATCAGACTAACATTTTTTTTGGTATAACTGAGATTCGAACTTTGAAATATTTAAGCCTCTACCGAAGCAAAGAAATAACATGAGGTATCATGTGAAGGTGCACATTCTAAACCACATTTGTATCTGCTATCGTACCGTGTTGATTTGAACTTATAATAAACAAAACTCCTTCCCATTGCCTTCTGATATTTGAAATAAAAATAGTACAAAATAATTATATTCATTAAATATTGCTGAATAAATTTAACAATGGCTCTTACTAGCATTTGTTTTTACCGACAGATTCATTATACAAGCTTGTTTTAACTGGCATTATTAAAACACGTTATCGGACACCGCACGAACACACGACGAGCGAGCTACGAGTACCTTGCCATAGCAAATCAATGATTACCACAGCTGGAGCGCGGCTTTATAGGGTCGGTTCATATCTGACGGAACATGCGTAACGTATTAGCGGTCGCGTAACGCCAGAACAGACAAATGTAAAGAAAAACACTCGACCGTTCACACTCAATCGATGGTACGTTAGTCCGTCAAGCGTGCAGCGTCTATTCCGATTCCGTCAACGCGTTGTCGGTAACGTGCACCCAATATCGACGTTTCCTTTTTCGGTCTTGTTCTAAACCCTCCCAAATAGCAATTATTTCGATAGGCTTCATTTTAAAATTCAATATCACACAACACAACCGCTCTGTAGATGCTAAAAGCAGAAACTGACTCAGGACGGATGCTACGTTCGACGCATTTTCCGTTTGATATGAACTGACCCCTTCGACCGAATAGACGCGACCGATGATACGGTCTATGCATCGTCCGTCAGATATGAACCGACCCATAATGAAACACCCTCTTGCATAAAATATGTGAAATCTCTTTACGCGTTCAAGAAGCAATAAATTTAGCCCAATATATAATGCAGGAAAAAAATAACATATATAAAAAACCACTATAGAAACAGTAAACCTATATTATAACTACAACTAACATTGCTAACAAACTTAATTAAACCTTAAGTTAGATAAATACTCTTACTTACAACATACTTAATAGCCTGGACTATCTTTACATACATATATTAGGCAACATTATAAATTACCACTTCTACCCACATTACCAATCATCCTGATTTAATTTTTTATACCTGTTTTGTGACCTACAAATTCATAAAAATGTATAATATTAATTTTATCTGAATTTTTATTACTAAAATGAACTTATACTTAAGGCTTATTATGATGATGATGAACATTTGAGAAAGTTACGGAATTCTCGGTGTGCAAGCCCCAGCAAAACGTAGGCTTATTGTGGCAGTTTCTATTCTGTAACCTAGATTTTCTGTGGTTATAACGTATCTTATAGAAAGCTGTATGACTTCGTATGACATCTTCAGGACTTAACTATAGGGGTCGAGTTTGTTTGTAAGCTTCAAAGGATTTCACTTTACTTTATTTAAGTAGATAAGTAAATCAGATTTCTTAGTTAAGTCTGTAGTTGTTTTTATCGTGGTCCCAAAAGTAAAGGATTATGTGCTTACTGGTCAACATTAATAAGGTAACTCTGAGAAAAGGTTTCTGTTTTCGCCTACCTACTTAGATTTTAGCGTGACTAGTCCCACTCTCTTACCCACCACTGCAACTCCTGTAAGCCAGGATCAACAGTGGCACATAATGAAATGACACTGAGTGGTGAGGCTCAGGCATGTCCCGGGGAATTGCTTTAACTGTATTGGACCCCGCAACGAATTTAAGCAGAAAGAAACAGGGAGGAAAATGAAAATCTCCAGTTGCCTCCAGAGCAAAGTGGGAGACAGAATGATATAACGAGGCTGGAGCCTCATGAAACGAGAGAATTTCAACTAGAGAAGCCAGCTGCAAAATCACCTAGGATTAATTTTAAGGGTCCTAAGTGAGCTGTTGTTATATTTGATTCCAATACTAGGTATTGCAAAAACGCTTAAACGCACGGAAGTTTTTACTTTTTGCTACAATATCTACTTATTACCTATACCTATACTATAATAAACTACTCCAGATATTGGTTGCAAGCTATTTAACATAATATCACTCTCACACTCATTTTGCCATAGATCACACTCCCAAAGTATGTGATGGATGGTTTGTTCATATTCGTTGTTAGAAGATACTTAGATTGTTGCATGGAAATTGTAAAGTAACTGGCCTCCGCCCGCAGTTTCAACAACATCGATATGTCAGCGGGGAAATCCGAATAAATTTCCGGGATAGTTGGTGTACTGTATGCCGTCGTTTCAATTTCAGGAAATCGGATTAGTAGTTGGAGCGTCCAGATTCTACAACAAAATTCACAAGCAAAGACACCTTTAAGCAAGTATAATATTAATATTGACAATTAGTTCCCGCAGCTTTACTTGCGATTTCATAAATAGACAAGAGTTCTATTTGGATGGTGATACTGGCCAAATAGAATAACATGAGGCGTGTTTAGAAAAAATCATTAGATCTGGGCGTTACTTTACTTTATGGTATGGGCCATGAGTTCTATGTATTTAACGGACAGTTCGGATAAATCACCTATGACATATGGTTTTTTATCGTGAGGTATTCCTTATGGACATTCTCCACCGGCTTATTGGACGATTCGCATGAATTGAACTCGCATAAAACGCGCGAATCGACTTCTTTCAATAATATTATTTTTTCTGTAAGCGATTCACACGAAATTAATTTATTGGTGTGCAAATCGATACCTCCAAAAATATATAGTAGGCTATTGGCACACAAGGGGCGTAGATGTTGACCCGGGGAAACAGCTACCAGAGGACTGGCAGCAGATTCCTTCTGACTATTATGACCATCTTACTGAGATAGCCAACCCGTCTGCCAAGCGTCGCGATTATGGCATACCTCCCCCCCAGGATGATTCTTGGGATAGGCATGTTCAGCAGTGGACTTCTTACAGCTGTTATGATGTACACCCGGCAACCTATGTGACCATACAGGTGCCCCATAAGGGCCATCGCTTGGTAGTATAAAAATTGCTGTTCGGACTATTTATTTACCTATGAGCATTTGAAATGTTCTCTATGAAGAAAATTAAATTGTTTTTTCTTGTAAGTTAAACGGAGTTCATACTAACCACTTACACTCTAAAACATTTGCGAACGCGTACGGTATTGTTTTAGGATTACTCCCATCAACGTACGCTGAGAATACCACGGGTTCCCTAACACACTACAGGATGGTAACACTTTAAAATAAGAGATCTTTTTGTACGCCTACGAAGAGTCGTAGTGCAATATTTTAAGTACTAGTTGTGCCCCGCGGTTTTACACGCGTTAAACTTTATAAATTTTAGCTTATGTGTTAATCCAGGGTGTCAGCTAACTCCATACCAAATTTTATTAAAATCGCTTCAGCCGTTTAGGCGTGAAGAAGTAACAAACATACACACTCACAAACTTTCACCTTTATAATATTAGTGTGATTCTACTGTGATCTTTCGTAAACGAGCTAGACTCACCCTTGGTCGGTTTAATTAAACCTTCAAATTATAAACAACATATTTGGAAATACATAGAATTGACCAAAAAAAATCAACAGATATTCTTAAACACAATTTACGAAACCTTACATTTTTTTACAAAAAGAACGTCAAGCGATCGCCGATTTCGATACGACGCGTCGTAGCAGCAAAAATCACGTTATTTTCTCCCAATCCCTTTTCCAGAGGCATTCAGGTACTCTTCACCAAAAGGGTGCTAATGGACGACGCAAATTGAACGGAAACGTGATTTCAAATCTCTCAACTTTCCGATGCGAACCAAGCGGCTGATAACTTGCCGTAAAAAATGATGGTTATATCGAGATTGATGGGTATTGTGAAGTATTTATGTTATGAAACGTAACCATATGCCTAATATGAGGATTAGTTACTTCTCTGTATCTAAAGAATACATACCTACGTTATCTTTTTAAAGTAATTACTTATTAGGCGAGTTTTTCTGAGAAGTAACCCTAAGGCTCTGTTTCACAATGTCCAGATAAAGTGTCGGATAGCTAACTACCAATAAATAAACTGACAGATATAAGTTCTGGATAAAACACATTGCGTTTCACATTGCTATTCGGCAGTTACTAATAGGTAGGTTTGGCAACGTCGCATTTTGTCGTTCCGTCTTACGAAACAGACAACCTATAAATACATTTAAATACATTACATTTGATAAGCACACCTAAAAATATCTTTTTACAAATTTTTTATGGTTAGCATTTTCAGGTTTGCATAAATATTTTCAAATTTATCCTCTAACTATTATTTTATCAAATAAAAATACATACATAAATTCATTATTTTTGCGTGAAATTAAACGTACAAAAGTCAAATAAATAAACGTCAAATGTTAATGTCAACAAATGTTTGTTGCGGTGTTTCGGTGGTGTTTTTCTTAGCGGTGTCGGATTTATGCGCGGTTCAAGATCAAATAATTTTTCAATAGTATCAAATTTTACCATTTTATTCTAACAATAAACACCACCGAAATAAGCATCAAATGACATCTGTCAGATATCTTATCCATCAGTTAACTTTGCTATCTGAAGCTTGATCTGGCCAATAGTTTACTTGGCAGTTTATTTGCCAGTTAGGACTATTCATGTATTGTGAAACGCAAACGATGACTTTATTCGATAGATAAGTTGCAAGTAGCTTATTCGGGACTTTATCTGGACATTGTGAAACAGGCCCTAAGTGGACCGTCACGCTCGGATTGGTGAAGATGAATTGGTATTACTTGAATCCACTTTTTTTTTGGCAAGGCAGGGAGAATGGGCATTCACCCTGCGAGGAGCCCCGGGAACGCTGGCTCCACTTAACATCAAACGGAGAATACACTGTTTAGTACGACATTGATTCTACCCGTTTAATGTTGAAGATTCAATATCTAGTAACTGTGCTTAGTGAAAGTGAATATTTAAAAAAACTGATCTCTGTGAATATTTAAGTTGATTCTCGTATGTGTTTATTTTTAGATTTTGACACTTCGCCGTCACATACTCGGCTACAGACGTCATCAGAGAAATTTACTATTCGACAAAAAGTTATAAGTAGGTATTCGCCATGAGGTCATAAGAACACGGACATTTTTTCAGGCATGCCTGTAATTAATATAATATATTAAAAGACTCATATAGGAAATAAAATATTTTACAGTTCAATTGTATTTCTTAGATAAATGACTATAAGTAGTAACTATTATATTAGATATAACATATATCAATACATTGTGCTGATCTCCTAACCATAGCTGTTATGTGGTAATTAACTCCCTGTTACGGTTTATCCAAGAGACTATAGCTTGGGGCCTTTCAAAAAAGGAGTTATAAGGTTTCTTAAGGGGCGGCAACGCGCTAATAATGCCCCTGGTGCTGCAAGCGTTCATAGGCTAAGGTGACCACTTACCATCAGGTATTCTAGTTTGCGTCCTAAGTTGTATAAAAAACATACAAACAAAACAAGTATATTATTATGCAATATATCTGTCGAGGCAGGACGGCTTGAAGGCTCTTCACCACAACTCATCCTTTTATAATTTTATGGGTAGGTGAGGGCGGAACAGAAATAAATTACTTCAAATTACAATCAACGTAATTCACAAGAATCACGATTTAATTAGATGTTTAGTGATTACTACAACGTAAAATCAATCAAATTAAATATTAAAATATCGTGATGGCGAAGATTCTCAGTGATTCGTCACAAGCGTGGTGCGCGGGCGCCGTCTCGTTCAAAAGTGACTTCAAGATGGCCGCCCACACTACCATCGACAATGACGCTTCGCTAGGTTGACATTGACAGTCCTGTCAACCTGACGTTTGACGTAAACGCCGTCACGGCCGGACTGACGTACGACCGTCCTCGGGCGATTTATCTGAAACAAACTAAGTAAGACCAGTCGACAAACGCATTAGATATCATAACTCGCTAGAATTTAGCCAGTTATGATTAGCCAATACAGCACATTTTCGTTCTTGTGAACATCTAGACAAGCCAATCCTAACAAGGATGTGACCCGGACGACACAATTCGTCTTACACTTAGCAGGCAAGCATCCAGAACAAGTCAGCCCTCCCGAGGGAACCAACTCGGACGACACAACTCGTCTCGGATATAACAAGCGATTATCCATGGCAAGTCAGCCCTCTCAAGGCAACTGACTCGGACGACACAATTCGTCTCGGATATAACAAGTGATCATCGATGACAAGTCAGCCCTCTCAAGGCAACTGACTCGGACGACACAATTCGTCTCAGATATAACAAGCGATCATCGATGACAAGTCAGCCCTCTCAAGGCAACTGACTCGGACGACACAATTCGTCTCGGATATAACAAGCGATCATCTATGACAAGTCAGCCCTCTCAAGGCAACTGACTCGGACGACAATTCGTCTCGGATATAACAAGCGATCATGCATGACAAGTCAGCCCTGTCAAGGCAACTGACTCGGACGACACAATTCGTCTCGGATATAACAAGCGATCATCCATGACAAGTCAGCCCTCTCAAGGCAACTGACTCGGACGACACAATTCGTCTCGGATATAACAAGCGATCATCCATGACAAGTCAGCCCTCTCAAGGCAACTGACTCGGACGACACAATTCGTCTCGGATATAACAAGCGATCATCCATGACAAGGATATTGGACGACAAATTTCGTCAGATGACGCTAAATAAATCAATGTAACAAGTCAACCAGAAATGAATCGGACGACGCATTTCGTCTATCGTCTATGACGAGTGAGGTGTGCTCTCTAACTACTCACCTGGAATGGTCAGGACAACGCTTCTTCGCCCAGGATCAACCATTGTAACAATTTATCATAATAATATGAAGTTTACAATAATGTAACGATAGTTTGTTATTGTCCTGTTAAATATGCACTTCAAGTTCATGAAGGGCCTCCCATGTATCAGGTTCTGAGTATACGCTCGGGGTATCTGAGTTTGCAGTGATAGTGTTTAAGTCAGCCGATCCAGTGTCTGAGCATACGGCCAAGGTGTCGTAATGGTCTAATAACTCGTTATTATTATCTGAGCACGAAGTATTTTCTACATGATCAGACGCCGTCTCGGCCTCTACTTCATTTAAAACGTTAGACGCGATTTTTTTATATGGGCAGTGACAACACATAAATGTTAAATTTTTACGGAATTAATAATTTTTGACTTGACTTGAACGAGCAAGTGGGTCACCTGACGGTAAGTGAGCACCGCCGTCCATGTACACTCGCAACACCAGAGGCGTCGCGGGTGCGTTGCCAGCCTTTAAGAGTCAGCAAACAAGTGTTGCTGACCCTTCCCCCGACCCCGATGAGCTCTGACGACCTTGATCTGCGATGATTCTTTTTGGCGAGCCAAAAAGGTAAACTACTTTTTGGAGTGCACGCGTTGCATTTAACAGACGTGGTATGTGCGAGTAAAACGTATTTCGTAAAACCGTCAGTTATAATTCTACTTCCGGTCGCTCTTCCCGCTAAGCATTCTCGAAAAGTCAATATGAACTACGGACTCAACGGCCGGGATGATCAAACATTTCATTCCAAACAAATAATCTTAGCTGTAGTCGCAAACATTTAACAAAGTATAAACAATCAGTCAAATAACACCTTCACTCACATTCCCACACAAATTTCCACTAAGTGAACAATTTTCGTGAGCTATAATTCGGTATGTAATACTCTACATCTCAACACACAAGCCTCCATCGTCATCGCGTGGGCTACCTCCATCCGGTACCCATTCAGCGATCGCTGACACCTCGGCCGCCAGACGCACTGAGACGGGAAATGAAGCCCGATGTTCCACCTAAGCCTACGAATACCATGGAGGTACCAGCGGTCTGAGCGACCTTCATACCACATAATAACACATTAACACGAACGTCCATCCCCTTTGTTATTACTTGTAGGTCTAAGTCTATGTCGTAAGGGTTCACGTCGGGGTTGTCTACGTCAGGCAAATCAAAGATTTCAATGTGTACTGTTCGTTCAAGCCTGAAGCCATGACAAAAATTAAGAAATATCGCGCACCATGTAATCGATCAATCTGGTCAGATATGAGGGGTAGCGGAAACCTATCGGACACTATATTATCATCAAGCATACGGTAGTCGACACACATTCTATCGCTTCAGTGCCTTTCCTTTACCAGAAGGTAAGGAGAGGACAATAGTGACAAACTAGCTCGAATAAAATTTGCCTCATGCAATTAGTTTACTTTTTATCACACCACACTAAACTAGCGCAGTTTGGACTTAATCTATTAGGACATTGGAACGTTGTCATAGGGGTATTATTAGCAAAGTAGTACTCCGGTGGCAAACGGACTATCAAATAATTTCAAGAGCACTACAAACTACATAATTATTGAGAGAAACCAAATCAATATTGAATTCAGTCGCGTCACAAAGGTTTACTATTTTAGACAGATAAAATGTCAGTTTATTACAGGTCGTATTTGCCCACCTCGTTGGTCCAGCGGTAGCCGTTAATGAGGTGCTGGGTTCGAACACGGTTCGGGCCAAAAAAAAAAACGATTTTGGGACTTATCCGCAAAAAGAAACCTCCCGGCATCAGCCCGAAGTCCGGGAGCTGGCAGCATTACACCCCCGTGCCTCGGAGAGCACGCAAATCCGTAAGTCCCGAGCCCGACCCCTCATCGGTCGCGCAGTCAGTCGACCCATCGGATCACAGTCATGGAACAAAAAGCGCCCCCATTCCCGCGCGGACACCCGTGCACCATAATACGTCCTACTAAACTGGCCAATCTCCACTAAGACTGGCCGCCGTGGCCGGCACGTGTGGCCAATTTTTTAAGTCTCGCGTTAAATCATGATATCATAATGTAAACGACGATTGGGTTGTCCATGAAAAACAACGAAATATTATCGATCTCCATCTGTGTTGAAATTTGTAAGCTACAAGAATAGTTAACAACATTATAAAACAGTTTTGCTCGAAATTTATAAGCCGTCTGTAGCTCATGAGTCATGAGTGAGCAATCAGCTCTAGAAACGTATAAAAATGGAACTACTCACCAAAATGTCCTCTCTGGTGCGTTAACGACGCCGCGACGTAGACGTTAACGGGCATCTCTTGTGATCACGTTGTTTATTCCCACGGTTGCACTTAAGCTAAATGGCCACAGCGTAAACAGCAGCGATGTCTGGTTTCTGGTCGCAGAAGACGTCATCGCTGCCGGCGTTGTTGACCTTCTCTTTTTCGGACGACTCTCACATGCACTCACATGCACCATGTCCTAGCTTGCCGCACTGAAAACACTTTAAAAGCACTTTAAAAATCAATTTAAAAACACTATAAAACCACATTAAGAACGATACAGTTTCGGATCGTTTTGCGTGTACACAATTATATTCAGCTACTTGAGGCGCATTCCTTTCCTAAAGTAGACGGTTTCAATTCTCGCTGCAGCTTCTTTCTCGTAATAATCTCCGTATTGAAGGCTAATCATTGTAGGTGGTTGTGGAATTTTGACGAATGTGACAGTGCAGTGGACAGCAATGTAGTCTTCGCTCATATTTGTCCATTTTGAGGTTTATGTATGGTCACGCACCGATATTCGTTTTCCTTGCGTTTGCTATTTTGCAGGTTAATGAGTCAGTCAGTCGCGGGTGTTTCAACACTATCATTCCGTAGAGTAAATAACTCGAATCTGCAACCACCGCATCTCAAGGAACGATATTTGTGATAGCCACTGCGACGCCGTGCTTTTCAGCGCACCATAGCTATTATAAATGATTTACACCGAAACAAAGGTCAACAGCACGTGCGTTTGTGTCAGTTTGGGGTCGAATTTGAGTTGCTTTATATTATGGGCGCTCACTTGATTTTAAATCGCTTCCATCAGACTCAACATCCGGCTATTTTCTAGCTCAAACATTTTTCGAAAAATATCTTCACCATGTGGCTTATCTTTGGTTCTTGATCCCACGCCTGATGTCGAGGCAGGACGGCTTAAAGGCTCTTCACCACAACTCATCCTTTTATAATTTTATGGGTAGGTGAGGGCGGAACAGAAATAAATTACTTCAAATTACAATCAACGTAATTCACAAGAATCACGATTTAATTAGATGTTTAGTGATTACTACAACGTAAAATCAATCAAATTAAATATTAAAATATCGTGATGGCGAAGATTCTCAGCGATTCGTCACAAGCGTGGTGCGCGGGCGCCGTCTCGTTCAAAAGTGACTTCAAGATGGCCGCCCACACTACCATCGACAATGACGCTTCGCTAGGTTGACATTGACAGTCCTGTCAACCTGACGTTTGACGTAAACGCCGTCATATCTCTTTTTTATGTTTATATTTATTTTAATATTGTTATATTTAAATTATTGTTTATTACTTTAATATTGTTATATATATTTATAATAATGAAAACAAGAAAATATTAAAAAGATGAAATAAAATAATAATATTTGATACTGGTATATTATATTACATTAATCGCCACAAATAATATAACCTATATTTAAATTTGGAAGGCTACAGAACATCAAATTGAAACTTTTAGAGACAATGAATATGTCAATTATGACCTTACAACACTGTATATGACTGTGTTAAAACAATGTGTCAATTAACACAGATGTAGATGGATAGGTAATGGATTTATATGACTACTGATTTTCGTTTCGGTCATGGTATTAGTTTTTTACCAGTTAGGCTGTTATTTTTATGATGGACAGACAGGCACACTAATATTTTATAAATAGAAATAAAAAATAAATAATCTATATAATCATATCATATAGGTACTTTGATAACCATTAAGTTAAAACACTTAACTTTATTTAGATGTATATAAATAAAAATAAGGGGTAACGTTTTACGGACATAGGCATTGAATGCACACATTTGTTAAGGTATTGACCGGTTGTATTATGATTTATTTATTGTTCCGTTTCTGGAGTAAGTTATCTTAAAAAACAATTTAATCTTCACGGTGTTGAAATTTGTGAACGTGGAACGCGAGGAATGAAATCCACATCACTTTTAACTCTATTAACAGTACCTCGTCTTTGGGCACCATAGTTTGATATCAAATTAGCACCTATTTCTCCTGTTATATTTAAGACCAAGTGTAGTAATAATAGTTTTTTTAAGTGAAATATTTTTACATCATCCCATATTTTTTCGTCCATTTATCGTATGTCGCAATATGGTGGCGCCCTTAGCTCGCTTCGGCTGACCGTGTACCATTTACGTTCTCACTCATTTGTGTAAGTGCGGTATTTGGGTTATACATACATACATAGACTCACGCCTGTTTCCCAGAGGGGTAGGCAGAGACAACGGATTGCCATTTGTCACGATCTTTGCATACTTATTTTGCCTCGATTACTGTCATTATATTCTTCATACATGCTCGCCGGTTTAGGTTATGATCATGATATAAATGTTGTTATTCACTTGATCATGATTGACTACGATATAGCTAGTCCGTCAAATAAACCGGTCAACGAGGGAAAAACTAAAATTATGAAAATACCACAAGAGGTGTTTCACTTGCGTCTTGTTTCTTAAAAGCACACAATGCTTTTTTTGTTTATTTTACACGCCTATTAGAGGGAGAAGGCAGTATTTCTAACAATTTTCTGTTATAGTTGTATCTGTTTATCTATACAAATTCTTTATTCACTACTCGAAACAATAAAATGTCTCGTTAGAAACCTATAAATTCTAAGAAAAATACGAGACTGGAATAGTTTTTTATGTTATTTTTTCGTAGAATAATATAGCTGTTAGTTTTGGAGAAATTCAGAAAATATTTAAGTTAAACTAGCTGTGCTGTGTGGCTGACGGTATAGAATATCGTCAATCCATCTCATTTCGAGGGGGGCGTAGAAGTCGTCCTGAGGAAATACCTGTCGGAGAACATGCAGCAGCGTCTCTCTGTGTACTATGACCATCAAACTGCGATTGCCAACCCGTCTGCCAAGCGTGGCGTTTATGGCATATCCCTTAAAATAATGGACACAACTCATTGTGTAAGGCCCTTGTCCAGCAGTGGACGTCATTCGGCTGACATAATGTAATTAGCTAAAGTAATTTATATTGATGAGTGGATTAGAGCCATATCATCCACGTCCACTACTGGACAACTACTGCCCCCAAAGATCTCCACAATTGACAATCCGCAATTGACTCACAACTACATTGGGTTTATAAATAGAATACTTATTAGGCAAATTAAGTTCGGAATCATGCAGTTAAAATTAAACGTAAGTAATTATCTAAACTGGTTCCCAAACAACAACAACAGAAATTTCAAATAGTAAAAAATACAAATTATTTTCGTGACAGTTGACAAAAAACAATTGTTTAAACAAAAGCTTAAACCGAAATGAATTATCAACTCTGCCACATTCTGCGCCCCAAAATGAAAGTATCTACTATCCTATTTTTCCTAAATTTTAATCATATATATAAATCAAATTTTATTCAGTAGGTAACAAGCAAATAATTCAATCAATTGTAGTCAAGCTGCTGTCAGTATTAAACTGGGTCGTTTGGAATATTTGCTCATCCGAGCGACTACTGCCTGTCAAAATACGATTTAGTAGCATCATCGGGCTTAATGATCCGAAATTGGGGCGTGACAAATTGTACAAACGTATAGTAGAGCAGAGTACGCTATAAGTGTTAGAAGAATGTATTTTTTTTTTAATTTTGGGGACAACTTACTAATGATAAAACATAATTACAGCACAAAAAATAAGAAACTACTTTTAATTATTTCTTAGCAGGCAGTGGTTACCTTGGTGTCAAGTCCAAGCCACCCAGTAGGTCTCCAACATGGCTTATCGACTTTTGTCTAGTGACAATAACCAGGACCGGCAGCTTAACGCGCCCTCCGAAGTCTGGAGACGCTCCGAAATTAATCCACTTTAACGGTCATGGTGCAGCGGTTAAGCTCTAAACTTCGTGTGCCGGGTTTTATGGATCAGCCAGTTATTATATAAATATTTTCATTGTTATTTCTCTCTTGGATAATGGAAGAAATATTTTTCAAAAAATGTCATTGGACTGTCAAATCACGGTGGTCCAAGTATATGAGGCTGATATCAATTCTTAATCTTAAAACACACAAAGAATCAGATTTTTATATGGCTAGAAAAGCTGATGAAAATATGAATTCATGTGACTGACAGGAACGGGAGAAGCAATTCATAACTTCATCACTAGCATCAATTATGTAATCAACTTAGATTCTCAATTGCTTATTACCTATTACAGAATATTCTAAGCCTTTAAGATGGACTTCAAACCCTTAAATTGGTTTCATAATAAGTATCATTATTATAATAAAACATATCCTTGTAACTGTTTTGTGAAATCTGTCTCGTCAATTCAGTAAAATATGACGTTTACGCAACATCTGGTTTTATTTTGTAAAGCGGTTACCTAATTGCTTTTAAATGAATATGTCCATCAAAGTAACACACCCTGTCCTGTTGTTACATTAATGTGATAAAAAGATGGAAGAGATAAGGGCGTAACCAATTGCCTACATCTCATCAAAAGTCACGTAAATACGTACGTACCTTGACGTGATAAAATTAGGCGATTATTCTTTTTTTTAATTTCAATGCAGTGACCGTTAATTTCCCATGAGCTTTAAAAAAATCTTTTGTAGGGTAGACCTCTCATTTTCAATTATGGACGGGACTGAAAGTTCTATATTATTGAACATGCTGACAAATAATTTTATCAGCTAATAGGATCACATAATTTTAAAGGTCTATAAATGTGTACATATAATATAATAATATCTTAGGACATTATTCACACACGGTCATCTGATCCCAAAATCAGCGGAACTTGTAATATGGAAGCCAGATAACCGATACACTTCATATACTACTTTTCTTTTGTAAATACATACTTATTTAGACAATTACACCCAGACTCAGGACAAACAGACATTTTCATGCACCTAAATATCTGTCCTGGGTGGGAATTGAACCCACGACCTGCGGCGAGCAAAGCAAGCATTTACTAACCAAGCCACTGGCCCGTCATATATATACGGAATAATAATATGAAGGGCTAAAAACAAATAATGCCCCTGGTTCTATGAAATACGAACTCATTAAAATTTTAATATCATTGCATGTCTGCATTGCATTCTAACAAAGTCCTTAGGAAAAGGAAAGGTCATCGTTATTTGTGACCATTTCACTTTGGCGCAAAATACTGAAGGATAATAAGCACATAATTAGATACTGTCTACTAATTATGTGCCCGGTGTGCATGAAGGTGGATACAAACTTTGAGAGGCATGCGCCAGGAACGGCGCACAACGAATGTCCCTGCTTGAAACATGTGTGTTGAAAAATGATACCAACATAATTATGCTCGGTTCGAGTCATCGCGTGCGAATCAAATCTCAGGTCGAGCCATCGCGTGCGAATCAAATGCCTCTTTTGTCTGTAGTCATGTTAGTTGCGAGACTATAGGTGTATAAGCAGTGTTAGTTATTTAATAGTGCTATGTATATCCAGTTCTTTTTATACAAGCTTGTTATATGTACATATTAAAATGTACATGTTAATGTGTACATGTTAAAGAGAGATATAATGCCATTTAAATTCATTTTGTCGTGTAAAATACAGAATCGCTGGCAATTTAATCCGGATCAGCCATTTTACGAATAAATATTTATCAACGCAAATATATTTATGTTCTGGCTCATAAGGAAGTGATGCGCATATAATACTTCCTTTGTTTACTGTAATTGGTCTACTGCTTTTTGTTATTTTAATAAATAATATTTAAGTCTTTCAACATGTAACTATAATACATCACCTATTTGATATAAGTAAAACTTTTATATACCTCTTCTTCCTGTATTACAAAAGCTGTATTACAAAAAAAAGAAAAGGCTGCGGATGGTGGAACTCTTTCATCAGAAGCTGAACAGTCAAAGGTAAAAGAAAACTTAATTATTTATGTAACCTCAGTTGCTAATCTTAACTGATTTGATTTTGTTCACAAGTTTTACTTGTACATGTAAGGGGTTGCGAGAAATATCAAAATGTATTAAAATTTCCAAGTTAAATCACGTGATTTATCATTTGTACGTGCTCCAATTTATTGTAGACGCTTAACCATTGTATGCTGTTATCATTAATTATTTATACTTGACAACATATATGCTGGTACCAAATAAGTCATTAATTAGGAATGTGCATATGTATATTTGTGTCCAACTAACGACGCAGAGACGCTACAAAACATTGTCTCGTAGCAATTTCGTAGCGCGCAACACTACGAGTTTTGTTTAGTGAACATCAGACATGATAATCAAATCACAACATAACGCACGATTGGAGCATTGGAACAATATCATTCTCATTTAATAAATCTCTTTACGTATTTTTGGTACGGTAAGAAAAATATTTTGTAGGTGCCTTACACAGTAAAAGGTACAGCTACTGTATATTTCATGCGCTTGAAACAAACGGCTGGAGACGGTATGCCTACGCTTTTCATTTTGGGTAATCTATTTTTAAGCAGCCTCTGAAAAGGTTTTCAACTTGCTTCCTCTATATTTATGATTTCATTACTGCAAAAACTTGAATATTAATTCTAAAATGTTTGCCTGACTCATATTATGCATAGATGAAAGTGCGAGCTGTCAACTCAGGTGAGGTTATGATAAATCTATATGCGGACATATTGAACAATTAATCATTAGCTTTATAGTTTCTTTATTGGGGAGAAAGGTTAACTTCCTTTAAAACTTTAATTTCAGTTTCCAAATTGATGTTATCTCTATAGTCCAATATTTAGGATTCCGTAGCCAAATGGCAGAAAACGGAACCCTTATAGATTCGTGATGTCTGTCTGTCTGTCCGTCCGTATGTCACAGCCACTTTTTTCCGAAACTATAAGAGCTGTACTTGGTAAGTAGATGTATTCTGTGAACTGCATTAAGATTTTCACACAAAATAGAAAAATAATAATAATTTTGGGGGTTCCCCATACATAGAACTGAAAATAAAAAAAAAAAAATATCGTAACTATACATGTGGGGTATCTATGGATAGGTCTTTAAAAATGATATTGAGAATCCTAATATAATTTTTTTCTAAACTGAATAGTTTGCGCAAGAGACACTTCCAAAGTGGAAAAATGAGTGTCCCCCCCCCTATAACTTCTAAAATAAGAGAATGATAAAACAAAAAAAAATAAATGATGTACATTACCATGTAAACTAACAACGAAAATTGGTTTGAACGAGATCTAGTTAGTAGTTTTTTTTAATGCAATTTACCTTTCATTTAATTAACTGAAATACTTGCTGCTGTGGAACCCTTCATGGGCGAGTCCGACTCGCACTTGACCGGTTTTTTGTTATTGGTACCAAAAATTGATCCAATAGAGCGCAAATGATGCTCGTCTACCATCTGCGGAGCTAGCATCGTGAGGTGAAAGTTCGTATCTATCTAGATCATTATGACAAATGAAATCAAAGAAACACACACGAGACTATGACTACGACTAAGAGACTATTTATATTGAGTGTTTGTGTTCCTGAACATGTCGAATTGTCTGGCCAACACAAATAGACATGTTCATGAACACAAATATTGGTCTTGTGCGAGGATTGAACCCGCAACCTTTGTATCAGAAGACAGGGTCACTACCAACTAAGTCACGGCGCCAGTCGTCAGATATAGTTGTATTCTTAATTTCTGCAACAGCTAGAATATGAAATATAATGCTTGGAACAGAGGTATCAGTAAACCAACAATCCAGAGAATAGTAAAGAAATTTTTCACGTATTAATCAGGAACGTATTAATGTGAGATATTGGTAGATACAATATGATAACAAACCGTCAGCTTAACAACCTGACATATCCATGCTTAGGTAGACACTACGGCATGTCTGCGGTTATACCTTGACTTTGACAGTATCTTTGTTACGTACGTACTAAGGATTGTTTTCGTAGTACAAGTGTGTCTAGTAAGGGGTCGTCGATGTCGAAGTCAAGGGATTATTAGCTTTCTCTAGATTCAAAACTATATAGAAAAGATTGTGTCAAACCAAATACTACCAGGTTGTCGGTATTATTTTTTGTTTTTATCTAATGATTTACTACTTAAAAAATCTTAATGTTGGGCGACTAAAAATACAATCGAATCGCTGCCAATGGACAATGTACCCGCAGAGTGGCGAGACTTGCAGGCTGGATGGCAATGTCTAGTCTCTGATCGAGATATGAACCAGTTCCCAGGTGACGTGCCTATAGCCTCGACTATAGCCGTTTCACAATCTAGAAGAATAACAACAGTGCTCTAGTTCTCCTGAGCTTTTCCATTTCCACTGCACATCTAACCCAAAGCGGTCGAATACGTAATAATTTTTAATGTTTGTGTATTTAAGTAATTTGACAGCTTCGGCTGATTCATCAACAGTACTGATGCATATCTTTCTCATTGGAAGGTGTATCAAAGTATCATCATGCCTCTTGCGATCGTGACATGATATCATAGTGACAGAGTCGCTCAATGCTTGTTCCGCAGAAACATTCCACATATCTACACTAGGGATCCCAAGCGGCGTTATAGAAAATGACATCTTCAAATATTGTACCTACGCTCAAAATCGAAAATACGCCTCTCTTTCACCCGGGATCAGTAGAGTGGCCCAGTTTTTCAGGATTTCTGGAGGTATTTGTTAGATAGATTTTTTATCAAAGTAAAGCGTAGGCGATCGCTCAGCCTCTGGGAGGATGGATCTCCGGAATTTTCAAATAAACGCAAGCATTCCTAATTTTCCCAAGAAATATATACATTTATTATTTATTAGGAAATGTATAAATTTAAACAAGATTAAAGTAATTGTGGAACGAACTCTTAAAGTATTGGTTACAACTTAAGGATTATATATGTTATAGGTACGTATAATACGTAATGGTAACTAAAACGGACATCCATTCATAGCTGATACTGACATCACCGTAAATAGGCTGACTATCTATAAGCGCCACACCATATCTATTGGTACTATGGCAACGAAGGCCAGTCAACCTGTAAAGAACTCTCTTTTAACGTTGTTAAAGATGATATTACAACATGAAAATATTACGAATATCAAATTATGAAATAAATAATATAATACGTAACTGCATCGTAAATATTTATTACAATAATTATTGAATAAAGCCACATTGTTGTCTGCCTCATTGAATTATAAGTGGTAAAGGATTGCCATTGTGAATACCACTGTTATTGACACAGGTGACAGGCTCATGTTCCGAAACATTTATTGGGGGGGTCATTTACTATATTCTATACCAATCTATCTATACATATAATAAAATCGTAGGAAATTCAAAACTGTACATTGAATATTTTTTTTAAAGGATACATGGGACGTGATCTACAATAGATAACCAATCCAAAAATATAGTTTTTAGAATTTTTGTCTGTGTGTCTGTTTGTCTGTATGTATGTGCGGGCTAAACTCAAAAAGTACTGCATGGATTTACTTCAAATTTTGCATGAATATTACTGCTACCCCAATCTGTCAAATTTTCCCAATTGAAAGTGAACCTAAGCGTTTAGGTGATAAAGTTGAAAATCTATAAAAGAAATTTGACAGATTGGGGTAGGTGGATGTGCTGGCGTCTGTACAGCTTTGACTTTCCTACAATTTTATTATATGTTTGTGTAGATGTGCGACTGAAACATGCGGTGGCTAAAGTCACCTTGACTCAACTCCGGGCCATCGTGTTTTGGGTTCGATTCTTGTTCACACTCCGTAATCGCACAAGTAGGCAATGATTATGTCATCCATAAATGGCTCGAGAGCCTTGTGTGTGGGCTTTGTATTTATGTAAAGAAAATATATAGTTAAATGATATCCTACAATTGTAGAAAATACTGCGGTGTTCTCAATAAGTTTACATGAAAAAGCATAAGTCACAAGTCATCATCACATCAATTGGAAATGATGTCAAGTCGAATGATGTCCACTGCTAGCCTGAGACTACCCCAAAGAATTTCCACGTAGGAGATGACTCCATCATTTGGAGGGACGGGTATGCCTTAATTGCCACGCCGACGGGGTTGCAATCGCAGTATGAGGCTATTGTACACAGAGAGATGCTGCTGCCCCTATCTCTGGGAGATATTCCCTCGGAACGACTTCTACGCCCCCTCGGGATGAAATGGGATGGTGATATTGTCACCGTCAGCCACACAGCAACATATGCGTAAATATATATAATAATACGCCTTTCCAAATATATGTATATAATAAACATTATTTCCTCATTTCTACACCATACTTGTAGAGATCTACAAATTATATTATATTCGGCCTTGATCAGTATTCAAGGACACGTTTGTCGCCAGATCTATTACGGCAAATCGTGAAATGTCAACCAAATCGGCAGTAAATCGAGGTTTGCTTCTAAATTCCGTTAAGATGATCAACACGAAACTTTAGTCAAATTCTGCTAGATATATTTCCAAGTTATTAAAGTTCTATCCTTCAAATCAAACATTCTTGTAAATGCATTGGTAAATAAATGGCAAGAATATACTGATTTGCACAAAATAAATACGAAAACAATAAAAACCGGCTAAGTCCGAGTCGGACTCGCGCACGAAGGTTTCCGTACCATTATCTAAAAAATGGAGCAAAGAAAAATTTTTACTTTAGTTGTATGGGAGCCCCCTTAAATGTTTATTTTATTTTGTTTTTTAGTATTTATTGTTATAGCGGCAACAAAAATACATCATCTGTGAAAATTTCAAATGTCTAACTATTGCGGTTCATGAGATAGCCAGATAGGCAGCGAAGGTTAAAACGGGACCCTATTACTAAGAACAGCCCCTAAAACGATGATGAAAGTTAGCCGTATTATATATATATATATATATATATATATATTTAATAACGGTAGGTAGCTATTTCAGTATATCATACATTTAGCATTTAATTGATCAAATAGTGAATCTGTATTATTTACCCGTCTACATAATACTGCTGCTACTCTGCTGCCTGTTGGAAAATACGGGCAGTGAATACAGTTTGTATACTGTATGTATAAATAATTTCATCAAGTTTTTTGATATTCTCACACCCAAGTTATTCAAATCTGTTTCAATATTCATATCACATCAGCGTTTTGTCACTCATGCCAAATTCAACGAACGTATCAACGCCCAAAAAGTAAAACAGGTAACTCACTTATAGGTAGTTTACAGGAAGACCCTTTGTAGATTGTTTTCCCATTGTTGCTGCGACGATTATTACACTTAGTTCAAAATATTTAACTTAGTGTAATAATCGTTGCAGCGACAATGTTTCTACCAAAAGATATTGTATAATTTATATTATCAAAATGTATATGAAATAATGAACGAAAAGGAGTGTTTACAGTATAATTACTGCGTTTTGTATTTAATTTTTTTTAATCATAATGTAAGTAGAAATAAAAATTGTAGTTACCAAGACAAATAGTAGCAAATATGGACAATTCAATTAATATTTAGGTAAATAATATAAAACAATTAGGTACCGCGTTTTCTTTAATCGAAAATGTTACTGTTAACACATACGTTGTTATTTTCAGTACTGTTCATATGGGTCTCAAATATCTCCCTAAAATTAAAATTGAACTATATCATGAAGAAATATGCTTCTTATGCGTGATGATATGTCACCTATATGTTGACCCAACCTCTTAGTAATATTCATGCCAATTTGAAGTAAATCCATACAGTACTTTTTGAGTTTAGCCCGGACATACATACAGACAAACAGGCAAAATTTCTAAATACTATTTTTTGGCTTCGATATTGATTGTAGATCACGGCCTATGTATCCTTTTAAAAAAATATTCAATGAAGATTTGACTTTCCTACGATTTTATTATATGTATATAGATTAAACTTAGTAAATGTTTCTTTTTGAGTATAAGTGAAAATATTATGGTAATTATGTTTAGAGATAAAAGCGTTATGATAAATAACAGTAGGAGTTTAAATATATTTACATTAACGATATTATTAATTAAAATTTTCGGAAATATGAGTGTTATGAACATTGCCAGTATCACTACAAATCGTATGAATGAAAACTTTAGGATGCAAAATTTTAGGAAAAGTGATCATTCGGATTACAAATCGTTAGGAACAACAATTTCGGGTAAAGAACTTTATTTGAGTCAATATGGACCCCGTCAAATGTACTAACTACCTTTATAATAATCAACAAATATTTGGTTTAAAAACTTAAGGATAGACTTTCCACTTTTTGTCTTTTGTAATAATAGGAATAATTTTAAAGAATGACTTAAGAGTTAGGAATCATAAATTATTTTTGTATATGAAATGAAATAATGAAATTTATTCAGCACTTGGGTGAAATTTACATACACTTGTACTTGTCAAGCTCACAATGTATTACATAAACACAGTTTAAAAACAGTAATTAAAGCAATTTTTTTTTTAATTATTCCGTCCGTGCGGTCTGTTTCTTCACATATATTTTTAATATTCTTAAATAAAAAATAAATAGCAAGTAACTAAGCTATTATTGTTACATTTAGCAATAGTATATCTTATTGTTAATATTAATTTACAGATTTTGAAAGGTTTATAATATAAAATAGTTACTAATATAATATAATAATATTTGAATAAAGAAATATTTGAAGAAATAATATTTGAATGAATTAACTAATTTATTATTTTAATTTAAATGGCAACATTGTCATTTCGAACAAGCTTTTTCCTCCGCTTTTCCCTAAAATGGTGGCAGGGTACCCGCTCAATATAATTAATATTCTGAGTACGTCAAACGGATGAGAAACGTGCTGTGTTAAATTCTATATTGTGATAATGGTGACGTGTTTGAAGGTATAACTCTTAATGAGTTCAAATAAAAATAGAAATGAAATAAACGTAGATATGCGTTTAAATGATTATCAATAATGTTAAACATTTTAATTGTGGTCACCGAATAGTGAAAACTTAATGCTTGAAAATGAATCTTAGAGTTTCTTTTAAATATTTTATTCTTCCTGGTTACCTTGGTGTCAGAGGTGTTCAAGCCGCCCAGTACGCCTATGACATATTTTATTATCGACTGTTAGTCTAATGACCACAATCGGAAGCTACATCTTAACGTGCCCCCTGAAGCATGGAAGCGTCCAGATATTAAACCACATCAACGGTCACCCATCTATGGATTGACCATGTGCCTAGGTGCTTAACCTCGCCGATCACTTACGAACCGGTGAGTGCAACTGACCATGAACGTCTCCTCGTATTAGTTGTTTTACATATTGTGGTTACCTCATTACTATGTTTACGATAACTAATGAGTGATACATAGATGTTTTCTCTCAGACGGGTGTGGTTTATTCCCCACTTTATAGGGATTATTTACAACCTTGCAATAAATACTGGTGTGTTCCCTGATGCTTTAAAAAAGCACTTATACATCCGGTCTACAAGAGTGGGGACAGAGACTGTGTCAACAATTATCGGCCCATTTCGGTTTTATCCGCTTTATCCAAAATAATGGAAAGGTATCTAAATAATTCATTAAAAAAGTATCTTAACAAATTGAATATTATTGCTAAAAATCAGTATGGGTTCAGGCCTGGTGTTTCCACTGAAGATGCTGTGATCGACTTAACCAATATTATTGTCAAGAACTTAGATCATAATAACAGATGCCTGTGCATTTTTTTGGATCTCTCCAAAGCATTCGACACTGTCTCTGTCCCAATACTACTTGATAAGCTGGAAAGCATTGGTGTTAGAGGCATTACCCACAAACTATTTAAGGATTACTTATCGAATAGAACTCAAAGAGTAAAAATTGGTGATCACTTAAGTGATGAGTTTTACGCCTCATACGGCACCCCACAAGGGAGTATCATAAGTCCCACACTCTTTCAGCTATACGTGAATGATCTCTGTACAATGTCACTTCCTCATACTGACATCTTTTGTTACGCTGATGACACTGCAATTGTCATAACGGGTCCTAACTGGCCACTAGTGAAAAAGAGAGCTGAATATTCTCTTAAACAAATTATGACCTGGTTGATGAACAATTTGTTAACGTTAAATCTCAATAAGACACTCTATATCCCATTTTCTTTATCCAAAACTAATACTCCACCTTGTGATTTTAGTATAGTCGCCCACAGTTGCCTCTCGGTTAATAACTGTGACTGTCAAAAATTAACTCAAGTCCATAACACAAAATACCTTGGAGTTCAACTCGACAGTAAACTGACGTGGGCCACTCTGCGTGACACAACCACCCACGACAAAGTCAAAATGGTCTATCTGGCCCTCTGTCAGTCCATTCTCCAATATTGCATCCCGGTTTGGGGAGGGTGTGCTAAAACACATTTAATGGGATTGGAAAGAGCACAAAGAGCTGTGCTCAAAGTCATGAATAAAAAACCAATAAGGTATCCCACCTCTCAACTTTATGCCGAAAATAAGGTTCTAACAGTTAGGCAGCTCTTTGTGCTCAGAACGATATTACTAACTCATCGGAATGTTCCACTCCCTGACGCTTATAAACGTAATAAACATCAGGTCTGCTCTAATAGCCGTATAAAAACCTCTTTTGCCAGAAAACAATTCAAGTGTCTTGGATGCAAACTCTATAACACCTTAAATAAAAAAGAAAAAATTGTAGGACTAAATAGCCATGAGGTTAAAAAGAGAACTACTAGTTGGCTACTGCAACTGGACTACGAAAGTACCGAAGCGCTTTATTTTTTGGGATTAAATAGATTAATTTGAACTTACCACCCACCGCACAAACACACACACACACACGAGATATCATTCTTTACTAAAAAAAAATGTTTTTTTTCGTTTGTTTGTTTATTAGTATTTGTATATTTATTGTTTGTATATTTATCTACTTTTAATTGTGATTGATACACGTCTGTCTATTGTATCACATCCTTGACTGAGCACTGTCTCCCAAGATACAGGCTTCAGCCTAGTTTGGGAACCAGGACCAGTACTTATTGTAATTCGTATGTATCATGGTAAAGAATCCGAATTTTGTAATTTTTTTTTTTGTTTCTAATAAACATTTTATTATTATTATTATTATATTATTATTTATTTTCCTAACGCGGGTGAAATTAACGATAAAGAAATATTTAGGAACTTATGTATTTTAGTTACTTTTTGACATTTTTATTTAGAGCAATTTTATTATTTGATTGAGAGTAGTTGTAATAGGGTATGGGACTGATATCGAATTTATTAAAGAAAGCTAATAAGAAAGAGGCACACATATAATTCAGAAAGCAAAAATTTTTTTCAAATCGGCTGATAAAGCTTTTTTGGAATAAACGTCTTAAGTTCGGGGCAGGGATGAGGCGGCGATGCTCTTTCCCTTTTACCCAAAATAAATGTAACTATGAAACTTCTACGACCCCACTACATGGGACGTCATATGGTGGTACAGCGCGTTCTTTTTCGAACATGATTTCTTAAGTTAAGTTAAGATGTAGCTTCCGATTGTGGTCAGTAGACTAACAGTCGATAAGAAAATATGTCATAGGCCCTGTAACTTCTAAAATAAGAGAATGATAGAACTAAAAAATATATATGATGTACATTATGTAAACGAACAACGAAAATTGGTTAGAACGAGATCTAGTAAGTAGTTTTTTTTTAATGCGTCATAAATTGTAAACCGCAATTTACCTTTCATTTAATCAACTGAAATACTTGCTGCTGCGAAACCCTTCATGGGCGAGTCCGACTCGCACTTGGCCAGTTTTTATGTGTAATTTTTTATGTTTTATGTTAATTTAAATTTTGTTCTTACCGTTAGGCTTTATTTACAAGTATGATCCATCGCTCTCAAAACTAGGGCGAATCGCTATTTTTAATTTATAATAGGTGTAGCAATATTTTCTATATTCATCCATTTTGTTACATAGACAAAAAATATTCAGTTTCAAAAAAGAAATGATCATAATAAAGGATAATAATAATAATATTATGAGACATTATTCACACACGGCTATCTGATCCCAAACCAAGCGGAGCTTGTACTATGGAAACCAGGTAAGTGATTTATTTAGATATACTACTTTTCTTTTGTAATTACATATTTATATAGATAATTACACCCAGACTCAGGACAAACAAACATGTTCATGCACACAAATATCTGTACTGGTTGGGAATTGAACTCACGTCCTGCGGCGTGAACGGCAAGCGTTTATCAACAACGACGACCGCCCCGTCAGTCATTGTATAGCGTTGAATGGGTTGAATTAATTATTCAGTAGCCAAACAAAGTAGAAAAAGAATACGAACAGACGCCAGCATATCAAGGTACCCCAATCTGTCAAATTTCCCCAATTGAAAGTGAACCTTATGCTTTTGTGATAAAGTTGAAAATCTATAACAGAAATTTCACAGATTGGGGTAGCTTGATGTGCTTGCGTCTGTACATTTGAAATGCAACCTGCTGTTGTATTTAGTTCATTGAGATGCAGGGATGGAAGAGAGATGTTACGAACGAATGTCGAATGTAAATCCGAGCCAAAATCGATGGGTTACGTGATTTGGAGTTTATAATATGAGCACTTTTTAATAATATGAACACTTTTTAATAATATGAACACTCGTGTGTTATGGAATGTTTTTCAATACAGTTACGAGAGATAACTTGCTAAGTATTAATACTAAGTTATTTCTTGAAACACATCATCAAATCTTGACATCTTTAGTAAATATTTATGCATATTTTTTGTATTAATGAACTGGTTTAGCAATAATAAAATAAAAAAATCCTTATTGCTTTGAGATTAATACTGCGGAAATTAAAAAAATACTTTTTTAATTTAATGAGTCTATTGCCCAGTTTATGTATATATTTATTCACTTTTCAAGAATAAAATCAACCTTAAAAAATATTGGACGAAAACTAATTCAAAATCTAAGTTTTGGAGAATTTGTAAATAGTATTAATTTTTTTGTTGTGTCCATCATTTGGGAGGATATGATAATATGATGATTAAATTTACCGAATCGGTAACTAAAACCTCTTTTTGATTAAGCGAGCGTTAACTAACAGTTTGTCTACATAGAGATGAGAGAGATTCTTCTATGTCTACCTCGGCTTCTCCTTTTAAACGTGAATGTATACTTGTCTATAGTGTAAACTACCTCATTTGTTAGAAATGATATATACAAGAAAGCAAGGAAGTGACTTCTTTTAAAGCCGCCATAAAAACACCGACGACAAAACCATATAGAAACAATAAGTTATTCATGAACATGAATAATACAATTCTGTATATCATTCACCTTTTTTTCACATATATTTTTTCTAGTAACATGTCGAATTTTATTGCGTAATCAACAAATTTCTGGGGTTGAAATCACGGGTTACACCTAAAAGTATTTGGGATATTTTTAAATGCACATCTATATAGTTTTTCAGCACACTACGTAACTCCACTATTTAACTGAATGCACACCAGAAGTATGAATGCTGTGCAAAAAAACTAATTGAATAACTAAATATGACCTACAAAAAAAATTAAAAAACCACACAAACCGAGGTGGCCTTTTTTATTGAATTCACATCAAAAATAATGTAATTCGTACATTGGATATACGATTTACAAAACAAAAGTTCCAAATGTTTATCAAAATTACTAACTTGCACTCTAAATTGTACAAATCTTACAACGGAATTTCTAAAATTGTTAACTAAAGGTGTACCACTATAAAGTAAGTTTATTTTACTAATAGTGCATCTAAAATATATTAAACCTAACTTTATTTAGATTTTGATTCTTTATTTTACTGAAAAACTTGTTGGCGCCTGCACATCTAACGCCGCGCTCGCTCTTTAGCATCTAACGCGAGTGTGAGGGAGACCAAGCGACACGAAGTAAGCAAACGGTCTGGTACTTCTGAACGAAAAGAAGATTTTCATATGCTGTTCGAAGGTGTTCGAAACTGCGCCTTCTTTTTTTGTGACTTTTTTCTTTAATTTTGTGACAGAAACGAATCGCTGCAAAACCGACTTCACGTAGTCTTGTTTGCCCTACCCCTAGAGTGTAATGTAAGCCCGCGTAGGCGCGGAGGGGTGGGGCGGCCCGCGAGCTGCAGGAGTACGTGGTTTGAAGGCCCGCCGCCGCGGCTGAAAGCCAGAAAGCCGAAGCTGCGGTGGTGAGCGTTAAAACCATCTACGACGATAAGCTCGCGTGGGGCCGCCCAAACCCCGCAGCGCCGGAGCCGTGACAGAAACAATGCTTGCTGCGTAATAATTATCTTTATATTTAAGTTGTGTTATTGTTCCTAAACTTCTACTTATTGTTTCTACACTTAGTTACCGCTCAGTGTGCATGTGTTTAGTGCATGTTAAGTAAGCACTTGATTATTTTTTTGTGTACTTAATTATATAAAGATGACTGATTAAATTGGGTTTTATTTAGAATAAACGGCGTTCCTAAAAGTAAATTAGGTGATGGTTTTCCTTGAAAAAGTTTTATTAAGTTTGTTGAACTATAGAATTGTTAGATAACTATTAATAGTTATTCATTCAGTAAAACAGTTCT
Organism: Pseudoips prasinana; assembly: GCA_951640165.1. Lineage (NCBI taxonomy): Eukaryota > Metazoa > Arthropoda > Insecta > Lepidoptera > Nolidae > Pseudoips > Pseudoips prasinana. The sequence continues at coordinate 17,717,382 of OX621251.1, forward strand.
GCAAATATGATTAAACAGTATACTTAAATTCATTTAGTTAGTGTGCATAATTAGTGTGCAAGTCAGTATTTTTGATATAACTTTGAAATATTTTGTTAGAAAAAAGGGAATATGCAGATATCCATCCATCCATCCATATTTACAAACTTTCGCGTTTATAATATAAGTAGGATAAAAGCGAATATATACCGCTCAAATTTTAAGTATCTCTTGATAACTTCTGAATCATTTTCCAATTTTATTTTGTAATGTCCGAATAATTTATTCACAAGGATATTTGATAAATTAAGTTAGGAAGGGAAGATATTTAAATGCAACCAGTATTTTTAATATACTATATAATAGCAAAATAAAGGAGCACGTGGATCACCCGATGATAAGTGATCACCTCTGTCCATGGACACTCGCAAAACCAGAGGGAAATTAATAGAAAGGAATAGGCTCTCATCTGAATGTTAGTTAAGGTTGTTTTTTTTGTTTTGCCCTGAAGAACAAATAATAAAATTAGCTGTACGTGTGGCCTTGCTATTCTTCTTTGCCTGACTCTGGATAAATCGGCTGTTTTTCAACTTCAATATATTTTATGAAAAAATACAATTACTTAATATCTTCAATTATGACGTTATTTATTTTCACTTTCAAACCTTTCTTTTATGTTTATCGTATATACGTATACTGAACTTCACATTTGAGCAATGACCACATAATATTTATTTGACACTTTCAAATGTTTTTTTTTTGCCAACAACGAACATTATTATTTATATCTCACGTGTGTGTAGTTGTTTTCAATCTGTGTGCCCTATCAGCCTGTAAATTTCAGGATTGTATCCTCGTTACACAAATATTATTATAGGTGGCCGTTGTCTTTTTTAAAACAACATATATGTTGCGTAGGTACCTGTAAAGCTTTTGCCACTAATTTTAATAAGCCCAGTAAAAGAAAAGACCTGTTTAATATATGTATTTTAGTTACTGTTCTATATTTCTCTGTTTAATACCTCGAAGTGGGATCTACGGAGCGGTTTCTCGGTAATTACGGTAATCAAGTTGGTAATCCTTTGGGCTTGGTCCTGCTTTCAGTGTTTAACTAAGAAGTTTTTGCCAATTAAAATATAGTTTAGATAAGCATTCGTTTCTAGATTTATAAAACTGGATATTATGTATTATTATAATGAATGAAGCAAAAAAATACAGATGCAGAGCGAAAAGCAAGAGAAAGCGGAAATGACAGCAATGTCACTCCCACTTTTGTTCTTCCTCTCGCTTGCTCGCCCGGTATTCCTCTTATTCTGGCACTCCCTATTGCTCTCGCTTACATAGTTGTTCTTGCTTCCGTTCACTCTTGCATGTGAGAGGAAGTTAAGTTGCGAGAACGAGAGTAAGGATAAGACCTAAATTAAAACCATACAACAAAGAACTATAAACTTAACCAATATCAAAACTGAGTTGTTGAGTGCTCTTTTTCTTTTTCTTTAGGTATTTGAATCCCTGTGCCGCGGGGTACTTTACAAATTTATAATAGACGGTCACAAAGCACATCCAGACTCAGAACAAATACTTATGGGTAACACAGATGTCCTGCGCGAAAATCGAACCCGGGTCACGAAGTAGCAAGACGGCTATCATGAACTCTGCATCTCACGTGTAGTCAAATTAATGCGATTCATTTTTAATTCTCAAGTTGATCGGTATATAGTATGCCCAAAGTCTAAGTTAGAATCAAGACAGCCTCTCGCTCAATATAAAGTTTTCGCAAAACCCTCCGGTCTCTCCTATATTATATATTGATATTTTTTTTACTGGAAAGAATATATAGTGTCTGCAAAATTATAAAAAAAAAAACCTTAGATCTGGTTTCAACCACCGCATGTAATATTTAAATTCATCTTCATAATTATAGCAAAGTTTTAATTATAACCTATTTATTCAGTTTTATTTTATGTTTGACAGCGTTATGAAGATTTCAATCTGAGGTTTGGAAAATATTATACTTACCACCATACCATTATGTTACCACCCACCCATTTAATTAAAACTTGCTACCAATGTATCAATCGGTTGCACATATAGCAAAATGACGCAACATTCTTAGAGCATGGCCATAATACTTTGCTCGAACTATGGTACGGTTAGCTATGCGATCCGCCGTAATTACTGCAATCATATTGTTGAAGCTCTATCGGACACGTCCCCGGTGAATTTGACTGCTCGCTGTTTAATCAACAAGTGCTACTAAAGCTGAATAAAAGCTTGTTGTTTGTTTTATGCTCTGATTGATCATACCAAACTGTTATTTGAGAGTAAGTTTTTCTTTTTTATAATAGTTACAGCTCTGATGTTCCCATGTTAAACACCGAGCTGCAATATTAATATAGTATATATTTCAGGAATTTAAAAAATCATCATCTTAAAAATCGCCGAGCTGTTCAAAGGACCACACCAAGGAGCTCTTATTTAAAAAATAAGTTGTTAAAATTATAATACTTTTTTTTTGATAAGGCAGGAGAAAGCCTTCGCATGACATCCGCAAAAAGGGTCTGCGGCTGGGTTTGTCAGAATCCGTCTATTGGCACCTGATGGAAGGAGTGGGAATGCGGGTATAGTGCTCAGGTGCCCCCCTTTTGCGCCATGTCCCAGATGGTCGGGACACGTTCCCTGGTAGGGATCTTAATGACCCCCCTTTTTGCCGACTCCTGCCAGTCCGTCACAGCGACTGCGCCACAAACAAATTGCTGTTTTCCCGGCGGCGGTAAAGGACACTTCTCATAAATTAAAGTCTTCAGATAACACCACGTTGAACTACGTGAGATAGATAAGATTTTGTAAAGATGAAAACTTGTCATTAATTATATGAAATAAATTTAACTTCATAGAAATGTATTAATTACGTGCGGTGCCATGCGCATAACGCAAACACTCAAAGGAAGCACATAGCTTAATATTAACCGTACGCTGTCTATTTGAATGAATTTCGGTCAAAGCGTTGTGACCATACTATGCTTGCAAACATACTGTGTATTTGGTTCAAATGTATTCAGAATTTCTGTTTTAATTGCTGCTGCCGCGAAAAGCAAATACGTGAAGTTTAATTCCAACACAGATCTACATACATAATAATATTTAGCTATACTCCAATATTTTAGTATTAACGTTAACTGTTTTAATGCACATAACAATTGAATGCAAATGGAGACTGAATCATAGGAGTGGCCCTATAAATTTCAAATAAACAAAAATACGAAGATAAAAGCAAATATTGTGTATGCTTTCTATATCTAATACAATTATTGTAAAACTTTTTAAATGACTACTGTTTAGATTATTTGAAACTAGCAACAAAACAATAATAATTAAGTTTTGGGTGAACTTTAGTCTCCCAATTGCGTTGATTGAAGTACCTTGATGATCAAAGTATATTGTTTTAGTTTCTTGCTACATTATAATGTTATGAGTAATTTTGTACATTGTTTCCTCACGAACAATTTATCAATTTGTTTACACTTTGTTTGGCCACTTGATATGATGATATTACATTATTATAGGTAAGAACTTGTAATTAGCTTACTGTTGCTAACTTTAACAAGAAATATATATACATATACAACGAAGTAAGGAAATAAATCTTACGTGGGTTATTTTTTAATTTTATTATAAGTCCTTGTCTCAAACTTCTTCCTGTCAAAATTTACATTGACAGTGCATAAGACCGTTGAATTACACTTTTGTAAATGGTATGTCTACGTTCTATTAAGCGCGTGATCTTGTAGTCCGACATATGGTATAGGTCTTTTATGTTTTACATATTACCATATTGCAGCTTTGCAAAATGGTAATAGGTAAAACATATCAGTGCATTATAACAACTCAATCATATTACTTGGTATGTTTACTACAGTTGCACAGTTCATAAAACACGTGAATTTAAATCACGTCGATATGGAAGTGCCCCGTAGTGATTTTCAATTCAGTAATCCAACCAAAAAACAATTAAAGCAGCGCAGTACAATTAAGAGTGTAACAATTAAAGTCTTTTACAGTTTCTAAAAATGAAACAAATGAAGCGTGTCACATTTTGTCATGTCGCATGTCAAGATGTTACAAATGTCTTCTGTGCCCTTTGTATCCGTTCTAACAATTTTTCCCTGAACTGAAGTTTCAAAGAAAAGCTTTTGTTAAGTGACAACATTGTTATTTTCATTTTCACGGACAAAACGACTCTTTGTTACGTTAGCTGAACGCAGAACAAAATAATAATTTAAAATAATAATACATCCTACAGGCTGAATTTCCCCTCCTCCAGGCCACTCTCAGTTAGCCAACTGCTCAGGACATATTATAGAGCACAAGTGTGTGCGCAAATACAGCGGCACTTTCTATTCTCTGTCATGATCTGATGGGACGGATTCTGGATGGGGTGAGACCGGAAAGAGGTCAGGTACAAAACCGACGGATTTACGTGCTCTTCGAGGCAACTCCCAGACTTCGGGCTGATACTGAGAATTTTTTTTCACGGAAAAGTCACTTTTGGGCTCTACCCAAGATTTGAACCCAGGACCTCATTATCTGCGGTTGACACGCTACCCATATACCAACGAGTCAGTCAAACACAATACCAATGATGTGTACTAGTGTATTACATATGAAGCAATTACAGTAAATAGACTTAAACCTTAAACGTAGTAATCGTAATCCTCTTGCATAGTAAAAAAGTGCTAGTGAATCGCACTGTCTTTGCGGTGCGATTCACATGCACTTTAACCACAAATATTAGACAAAAAAACGTTCTTACATTATATCCACTGAGATCAGAGGTACTGACCTAAATGGAGTTTAGAGAGCAATGAAATCGGCAGGGTGCAGTGTAGCAGAATGATGCAGCGTGGAAAGGTATTTTTACCCCGTTTTTTTTTTTTCAATTTGAGTACTTTTATACTCAAATTGAAACAAAAAAAACGGGAAAATAATTGTTACTTCATCTGCTTCGAAACCGTCTTCTAGTTAAGAAATACATATATAAAAGTGGAGCTATCTTTTACCGCGAAAGTTACGTATTAATTCCATCAAAGATAAAGTTTAACTTTCTGAAGGTTTCAGGGGTTCACTCTATACCACTCAACAGCTCTCCAATTCTGTGAAAATGCTCATTAATTTCCAATGCTCTGCTTCAATCCGCCTGGTTCCGTTTCAATGGAAACGCATCCTTAACGCCGCGCCGATGATACGAGTCCTACTGAAGTATGAAAGGATCCAGGAACAACGGTGGACGTCTTTAAAGCCGCGCCGATTATACGAGTCCTACTGAAGTATGAAAGGAACCTGGAACAACGGTGGACGTCTTTCGATCCTGGTTTCGTTTCAATGGAAACGCATCCTTAACGCCGCACCGATTATACGAGTCCTACTGAAGTATGGAAGGATCCTGGAACAACGGTGGACGTCTTTCGATGTAGTAAATATTTTAGTTTGTTTAGAGACAACGCCACTTGGGTAACGAGTCTGTGTGTCACGGGGTACTTTACAAACATACTATTGACGACCTCAATGCACAGGCAGACTCAGAACAACAATTTATGGGTAGGAGAAAAAGTTGTCAAGTGCGGTAATTGAACCCGGGACACGAATTCGCGACGTGACTGTCTCAACCGCTGCGCCACACGTGCGTGTTGTTTTTAGTTCCCAAAGGTATATAAGATACTATACTTATGAAGCTGCTATAAAATCACGATATGTTCTGGTAGAAAAAATTAATACAAAACCACAAGTGTTCAATTTCATATTCCGATGGGACGGTCAGGCCAGTACCATATTACAGAGCGTGTGACTTAAGTAGTATGGGATGCGCAAGGATCCCATATCAAACTAAACATATTGAAAAGAATAAGTTACGACATTTGAAAAAAAAAACACAATTAAATAGTACTTCATTTTTCAATTGTTCATCTTCTTAATCGTCTGAATAATGGTTACACTGGTGTCAGAATTATTCAAGCTGAGCAGTTGCCCTCGGATATATCCAAGCAATAAGTAAGATGTAAAAAACATCAACCACTTTAACAGTCACCTTCTGTGCATGACCTCGTGGTTCACTTATGAACCAGTGAGTGCAACTGACTACGTATGTCTAACTTTTTTTGTATTTCGTTAATTGATGTCCCTTAATCTATTTAAACACTTTTCACTATCTCTCCTCAATCTATGGAACAAGATACTAGGTCTAGATAAAATATTGTCATCATCAGCCTGATATCGTTCACTGCTGGCCATAAGCCTCTTCCAAGAATTTCTTACTTTGCCATTTGGAGGGGTATGCCGTAGTCGCCGCGCATAGCATGCGAGTTGTCGACCGTAGTTAGATGGTAGTTAGTACACATGAAGCGCTACTGCCCGGCTACCTGGTGTTTCACCTAGTCGACATTTACGACACGTACGGAATGGTATGGCGCGGCTTTATTATTCTTTCTGGGTAGGAAAAAATATGTTTGTTTATTTTTACGCTAGATGCCCTAGAAGCTGATGTTAATAAAAAAAATAATAAAATAAACTATTGTCTTAAGAACATAAAAAATCTGGTCTATTCTTGTACAGTTGACGTTGCATTTATGTCATACGTCGTATAACAATATTACCTAATCAAAGGATCAAGTTGAAGATCCGCTGCTTGTGACTTGATCTCCAAGGAACGAGTTAGTACCGAGTAACTTACTTTATGATTCCGGGCTTCGATTGACTATTTTTCCTTAAGAAAGCTCTCAATACTTTTACGGCCCGCCGGAGATACAAAACTGCGGCAATGATGTACCCAACATGGAGCTAGCTGCACAAATTCTGAACTTACATTTATCGTTCGGTAAACCCCATCGCTCGTAGAGTCGATTGACGAGCTGCTACGACAGAAAGAGCCACGAGTTTTAATTAAGTCCGCTATAAGACGCTGGATGCAGGTAGAGCAAGACTGGTCATTATGGAGGTCCTGTCTTGTCCACTACAGGATAAAGGCCTCCCCCATGGATCTTCAAAATGGCGGGTATTCCGCTGCGCGCATACGGCGGCTTCCCACGACTCTTGTAAGATCGTCGATTAAAACTTGAGGGGGCCAGGTTAAAAAAATTGAATCAATACAAAAGTCTATTTCAAATTGTCAATAAATGAATAATATGCTAAATATACAAATCTGGCGCATCAAATAAAAAAAAGACAGTAGTGACTATTTCCTTGTAATTTTATTACTGGAAAACAGTTTAGTTTTAAGTAAATATTATTTCTCACCATAATTCACAAAAACAATGAATAAAAACAAACCTATACTCTCTAAGCTATGCATACTATGTGGATTGTGGATGGCTGGTGCCTGTGGTAGGTAGTAAAGCCTGTAGTACAGGTCACCGGGACTACTCACAGAGGCCGTATTTAACACATGAATAAAATTCCGCTAGGTGAGTTCAAGCAACATCATTTATAAATAAATAATCCGGCTGCTGTTGCTGTGTAGCTGACCACCCGGGGGGGGGGGGGGGGAGTAAAATTTGTCCAAGGGAATATATATTAGAGACCGGGGCAGCGTTTCTCTGAGTAGTACAGTCATAATGCGAGTGCCAACCCGTATGCCGAGCGTGGCAATTATAACCCCTCAAATTATGGGCCTTTGCGGGAATCCTTTGTCCATTAGTGTATATATTTCAGCATAATACTAACTTGGGATAACTAACACACCATCTGATCCTAAATTAGGCAAAGCCGTACAGCCTGTACTATTGCAACCAGAAAAAAGATACTCATATTTATATATTTCTACAAACATAATAAATAATCGTGCTCATCACACGAAGTTTTATTCTAGGTGGGGAACAAACCCACGACCTCTGGTTTAGCATACAAGGTCATTTACTAGACCACCGACTATATATTTAATATTGATGAAAAGACCCAATTTACTCTATTTAAGTTTTTTGCATCTACTCATAGAGACATTATTTTTAAAACACAGTATTAAGATACTGTGTTTTAAAAACACTGAGATCCATGCTAAAATAGAATCACCAATAGACGATTGTCTATGGATTACTTATTGGTTACATGACTGATATTCACTCCGGACGTTGAAAACTACTCTTCTTTATTACGTTCTTGGCTTTGTGCCATTGTACTTCTTGTATTATCACCCTAATAATGTTATTAGACCTAATAAGGTTTGGAATAACAACAGCTATAGTGAGAAATACACAACAATTGTGACAAACAAATAAGAAACTACAAAATAATAAAGAGATTTTGTCATCTTTTATCCACAGCCTTGCCCAATTTTATGAAACTCTTACGTACACTACAGTTTACGACTGGTAGACTACACAGAACAAATATTTTTACTATGTAAACAATTGTATAACAAATATGAAATAGACTTTAAAAGTATTTAATATTTATTTAGTCTAGATTTTTGTCACCTAAGTTGACATATATAAAAATTAGGTAGGAAAATAATAAAACAACTTTAAGTGTCATTCAGTACTGAAAATTTTAAGTTATTTTATGAAATAAATATTCACTTCACTTACAGTTTTGTAACAAAATCGTGTAGGGAACTACAAGATAGGTACATCAAACATTATTGATGCATCTTAAAATTACGTAATTACGCTGATTTATTTAAGAAATATGGTAAATTGACTATACATTTTTTAGGTGCCTTTCACTACTTTACCGGACTATAGAGGTAATAAAATACGGGTACAAACCATCTACCAAATAAAAGTAAAAATTAGTAACCTACGCCTTTGAGGTTCAAACAGATGAAGAAGAGGGTCTGTTTTAAGGGTCTATTGTACAATTGTCACTCGCCACTGTAGATCACCTTTCTTACTATCAAAACTGTACTTAATTACAAAGAAAAGTTTTAAAATGAAACATTAAAAGTAATTAACGTTTAAATTACTTTTCATATACAGACTTAATATGTATTATGCCGACGTAATCCTCTGATTACTCTACCCCTTAATTATAAGTACAATTAATTTAACAAATCTCCTACACTTCTTATGAGCAGCGATCAAAAGAGGATTTTCTATCTATTATGCCGGGACAGGCCACCGCATTACCCGACCTTCTTAACGCTATATGAGTATCTATATAGGGCTGTTGACCAAACATACAAAATTAATTTGAACTAGAAAGTTCTTTGAATAAATGTTCAGTAATTTAGATTAAGAGGAGCAAAGTTATGCACTTATAAAGGGTACATCACAATTTAACATACATTTCGTTTTTCATTACTTATCGTGCTGTCAGAGTTCAAGCCGCCCAGTAGGCCTCTGAGTTTGTCCTGGCTAAACGACTGGTGTCTAATGACTTCAACCAGTACCGACAGCTTAACGTGCCCCCGAAGACGCGCAGAAATTTAACCACTTTGGCTGTCACCCATGTATTGTCTGACCGCGAGCGTAATTACTTAACCTCGCCGATTATTTACGGACTGGTCCATGGAGCATTGTATATGTTTCCATTGAATAGTTTTTTACCCACTATAATATATGCAGTCAAATTAATATTAATTATTGTATATTATATTTAATTCTTTGGTGCTGCGTGGCTGACGGCATAGAATATCGCCACCCCTTTTCATCCCGTGGGGGGCGAAGAAGTTGACCCGAGAGTACAGTGTCACTCTGTATGGCCATCACATTGCGATCGCCGACTCGTCTGCCAAGCGCGGCGATTATGGCATATCCCTCCAAAATCGTAAAAATGGTTTGGGGAGGTCTTAGTCCAGTGGTGGATGCTATTAAACTGACATGATGATGATATTTATTTTAATTATAAGCCTATTAGTATAAAGTCTGGGAGGTTTTCACTGCTTCTCTGGACAATGGAAGCGAGTGAGGGCTCAAGCCATTTAGCAGGTAAGACTACAAAATAAAATAAAATAAAATAAAATAAAATAAAACGAAACGAAACGAAACGAAACGAAACGAAACGAAACGAAACGAAACGAAACGAAACGAAACGAAACGAAACGAAACGAAACGAAACGAAACGAAACGAAACGAAACGAAACGAAACGAAACGAAACATAACAAAATAAAATAAAATAAACACGTAGACTTTAAAAAGTTTAAGTCTAATATTTTTACTACATATTGTCAATGGTTCTGTCTATATTAAGGTATTATTATTATGACGGACCTATTGTTAATAACGACGGTCGCGCTTTAATGCTACCACCGGATCCAATGCGCCCCAACTGAGAAGACCCAGCGAAACAAACTCAGTGGGTTCATCTACTAGTATTACTAAGTAACAAGCGTACCCCCTTTGTCGTTCAAACTTCGTCTCAAAGTAGTTACTGCGGTGCTCAATTTGCACATTGTACAACTATAAAAAAAATGCGTTACACCAAACTAAATTTGAATACCAAATTTCTACTAAATGTCAATAGTAACAAAGAAATATTTTTGTGAAATTAGAAAATAGAAATAGACATTCTAAATGATTTTATAAAAGATGAATAGTCCGCTGGAATAAACAGCGCTGCACAATAAGAAGTAGGGCCTTAAATAAAAAATTAGAATGAGAATATTATGGGATATTAGTTAATTGCCGTTTTGTTTTTCTTCAGAGTCACCGTTGAGTTTAGTGTAATGGAATTCACTTGTACAGACACCAGAACATCAAGTTACCCCAATCTGTCAATTTCCCCAATTGAAAGAGAACCTTGTGTTTTCGTGATATAGCTGAAAATTTATAAAAGAAATTTTACAGATTGGGGTAGCTGGATGTGCTGGCATCTATACCTTTTTTCTTTGCTTATAATATAATTCTCTTGGGAATTATATATTAAACGGGAACCTAAAATCATGAAGAAACTGTTGGGATTATTGCTTTACGTCATCAAATCATCAGCCTGATATCGTCGACTGCTGGAGATAGGCCTCCCCTAATGGTTTCTATAATGTTGCCATTTGGAAGGTATTGCCGTAGTCATCCCGCTTGAAATGCGTGTTGGTTGGTGACTGTAGTTAGGTGGTAATTATAGTACATAGGTGGCGCTGCTGACCGAATACCTGTGGTATCCCTTAATCGCCTTTAGGATACCCGCGTGATGGTATGGTGTGGTCCTGTTATTCTTTTTAGGCCGGGAACCACACGGCTATTGCTTCATCATCTTCAAATCGCTGTCATCCTAAATGATTTTTTCACTTTAAAGTTCTAGGGTCTAGTGAAAATAGGTGATGCTCTAGTAATTCAAAGCCAGTATCTCGAATTACAGTCAAACGCAACGGCGGACTTGTGAAGTTGTGAACTGAAGCGTTATCTTCATAAAACGAGACAGTATTTCCGATTCTGCCTGTCTGTTACAACTTAAACTGCTGTATTATTATATATATATATAGGTATAACATGCCCGTAACAGTATCTAGATATCCCAAACAGGAGAGCCCATGATCATTGGAGTGGAATGACTCACCTTGAGATACTGAGGAAATGGAAATTATGATATTCTCCGCGTTACATCCATTGTTTTATAAAATAAACATTGTTAAAAAAACATCACATAAAATTTGTTGTGACAGTTCCCAATAGCGTCGGAAAATGATCAGTCTGTTTTGTTTTTGCGCTTGAATAAGCATTTAAATGTACCCACATGCGGAAAATATTTTCCACCACAAAAGATAATTGCATTGAATATTTTTTTCACTCCACCGATTTTACAGTGAAATCTTTGTTTCTTCTGTTCACCCGCAGAGAACGATCCTGGGTTCAAATCCTCGGTCGACCGTCGGTCCTGTACCTGACCTCTTTCCGGTCGTGGCGCTAGGCGTCCCATAGGATCATGAGAGTGATGGAATAGAAAGTGCTCCTGTATTTGTACGTCTTGCGCAGATGGCTAATCTCTGTTGAGACTGGCCGCCGTGGCTGAAATTCGGCTAGGAGGACATTGTTATTCTTCTTTTTTTTTTATTTTTTTTTTTGTTTTATTATTTATTATTGAAAAAAGTACACATTTAAGTTTTAGACATTTTTGCCAAACTGCACAGCAGTTTGTTTGTAATAACAATTGTAAAAAAATTTGTTCTGTAATAAAACGTACTGTAACATGCCATGTAGTAAAAAAAAACCTTACAACTCTTTAAAACAATCTTTAATGTCGCTGCTGTTGCTACAGGGAGTCTGGAGCGAGGCCATCTTTGAAAATATTTTTGGTTTCTAACATAAAATTAAGTCATACTAGTCACAACTAACGATGAACTCTCCTTTTCATAAGAACTATGTAACAAAAGAGATGCAATAATATAAAAATTTGTTTAGTTGGTATTACGTATAATCAGCGGCATTGGATATTATGATTGTAATGAATTTAATAATATCTCGCTGGGGCGGAAAGTAAATCGTAAGTTAAATTTTTGAGAATATTCGTTTCAGAGAGAAGCAAAATGAAGTTATGTCTAGTGACATAACTAGACACTATTAGAGCTTAAGTATTAAAAGCTGGTGTTATATAAAATAAGACATGAACCCCTTGTTATTTGGATGATCTAGTTATCATCATTGAACCAAAGATCAAGTGGTTCTAATAAAAATCACTCTACCAGTCCGTAGGGAGTGCACATACAAACATCTATTTTTTATACAAACAATCCAGAAATTAAGGCATGTTACATAGTTTGCTGCAAGGTTTAATTAGACGCATTATATAAGTTTCTCTGATGACCTCTGGCTACCTGACTTATGCTCACTTGGTCTAGCGGTAGCGTGTCACAACCGCAGATATAGAGGTGTTGGGTTCAAATCCCGGGTCGGGCTAAGAGTGATTTTGGGATTTTTCTGTAAAAAGAAATCATTCTTAGTATCTGCCCGAAGTCTGGGAGTTGGCGATATTATACCCCCGTGCGTTGGAGGGTCGGTCCTGTACCTGACCTTTTCCGGTCGTCCCATCAGATCATGAGAGTGATGGAATAGAAGGGACCGCTGTGACTGCGCACACACTTGTGAACTATGATTGCCCCGCGTAGATGGATGGACTCTCCATTGTGATTGGCCGCCGTGGCCGAAATTGAGGTAGGAGGACATTATTATTATGCTCAGGTCCAGTAGACTAACATAATAATACTGTAACCTGTAAGTCTTATGGCGAAGGATCTTATACTTTAAATGTTGCTGCCGGGGCTACTAGAAAACAGATCTTAAATAAAGTATTTAAAATAAAATAAAAAAGGTTTTTATTCACGTAGACTTTAAAAAAGCGCTTGTAAATAGTCAGAACATGTTTGTAGTAATATAGTTGTATACATTACTATTTCTAGTAACATAGATATTTAGGTACACATTGTATGAAAACATTTATAAAATTTATTTTATTATAGCAATGATATTTAGCTAGCTCCTATCAAGTTTTTATTAAAATATAGTAGTACTTTCGTGAGTGTAAAGGAATTAAGTTTCCCACTAAATTGATTTTCAGTTCAAATAGCCCTAGGTTGAAAAGGAAATGCCTGGAATAAACTACAGGCTGTTTTGCATTTAACCTTGTTTCCTTTATGGTAATTGACTTCTAAAGAGGAGGAAATTAATATTATTAAGTTACCATGTTCCTGAAGGATTAAATTCTAATGTTTATGTTTTGTGAGAGGCAGCAGCTGTCTTGACAGTAGCCGTAGCTCTGTAAAAGGTAAGTACGTACACTTTTTGTGTATGCTTCTTGTGTAAGCATACACTTTTGGTGTATGCTTACACAAAAAGTGGATGTTTTTTGAATTTTATAGCATTATTCGCAATGCCAAGCGTTTATCTAATCTCAAAACTGGATGTACTTACATATACGTTAAGGGGCTAAAAACTGTTATAACCCGTCTCCTGTCCATGACGCGTCTGTGCGTTTTTTGTTATACTTGACCCATGCCCACGACGCGTATGCGCGTTTTCATACATTTTTCGTAGTCAGTGTCGAAGTCTTTAATCTGCTAGGCAATCTGCTGGGCTCAAGTTCTTAAGACGCATTTTTAAGTTATAACCACACCATAGCACAGAAAAAAACATTCATATTACACGTTAGGGGCGTTGCGTTTATGTGCACTTAGATATGCCAAGTGGGCAGTGAATGTGTAACCTTATAACGAACAAATAAAATTACATTTGCTTTGGCGGCATTTTTAACTCCTCTAACTAGTTTTTCTGGGTATGCTTTGTGTCCGTGAACTGCATATGTTTAAAGTCCCCCACGATTTAGAGATTCATTATCCCACTTAAAAAATACGAGGGTATCAATTCGATTGTATATTTTTTGCGAGTATGTCAGGCGATGTCTCCATAATTTGTGAACCGTATTCGAAAAATCCAATCGTCCAATTCATTATTTAAAACGCTATAAGGCAAATTTCTTGTTTTTAAAACCCCGACCACCGCCGTGACTCAGTTAGTAGTGAACTTACTTTCTGATCCAAAGGTTGCGAGTTCGATGCCCGCACAAGACATAATATAATCGTTTTCATGAACATATACTGTATGTGTGTATGTTTATATATTCAGTAAAAATATGTATTATATTTGTGGGTATTTATATCTATTTGTGTTGGTCTGGATGTTTTCTGTGTATTATATGTACATATTGTTTGCACATGTGGGGCAGCGGCTAAGACAGTCGCCTCGCCGCTTCGTGCCGCGGGTTCGGGTTCAGCGCCGGACAACTATTTCTGTGACCCATAAATAATTGTTCTGAGTCTAGATTTAATTTGGACACAAATTCTATTAAATTTTTGTAAAGTACCCCGCGACACAAGTATTAGGTTCCATAGTGCGGGCGTTGTCTCTAAAAAAGAAAAAAAATCCTCCGTTTTTCTATTTTCATCGCACAAAAAATCATTTTAAGACAAGTGTTTTTTATAATAAAATCGCAATAAACAAAACTATAAATATAATTTACAACCATACTAAAAGAAGTTCAATAACCTCAGTCTATCTGTATATTCAGAAAAATAATTTCATTTCACTAAATGACGTCACGATAAAGATGATCGCTACATTTCTTTCTCCAGAAGTGTCATAACCTCAATTGAGATCTTAGAAAAACAAATTTTATGACTAAATTAATATGAAAAATGCGTGGAGGCAAATCATTCCAGACGACATCGTTGGGTGTCATATAAATAAAATGAACATCAGAATTTATTTATGACTCCCATGTCCAAATATTGTTGGTAATACCGAAAATTAAATATAAACTCTTACATATCTTTCTGGTCGTCAGTCAGCGGAAAATATAAAAATAATTACCAGAAGCAAGGCTGGTATGTACTAAGATTATTCTGTCAACATTTTCTATTCTAAGATGTCTTTTAAACCCTTAGCCCACTTCCTACTACTGAAAATTATAAAAAAACAAGTGTGCTCTAATCCACACTCATCATCATCATCATATCAGCCGGAAGACAGCTGGACAAAGGCCAACCCCAAAGATAATTTTGGGGGTTTGGCTATAATCGCCACGCGGCACACGGGTTGGAGATCGCAGCATGAATCGCAGCGGTCATAGTACTCAAAGAAACGCCATTCTCTGGTATAGTCCCTCGGGATTTCTAAGCCCCCCTGGGAAGCCATGGGATGGCGGTAATCTTTTGGCCGTCAGTCACACAGCTGAGCTAACACATCTAACCCAAACTACTGAAGTCAAACTTCTTTAACTTCATGCTACGGTGACCGGTGTTTCTGTTGTTTGGTGCCGAGAGCGTCCATAGGCTACGGTGACCGTTACCATCAGTTTATCCGTATACATGTTTGATGCCGAGAGCAACTATAGGAAACGGTGACCGCTTATTTAACAAACTCTCCTTATATATATCTTCACTAACTTATGTATCGCTCTAAACTTCCGTCAGCCTCGCCCGACACTCCGTAACGCATTCAACAGCTTACACCCCAAGTCAAGCGTGCCTAAGTGCGTTAAGTGGTGGTGATGTTAGTACCTCGGATAGTATTTTTCTACAACTGGAAAATCCAATTTTTCGTTCGGAACCTGCACCTACCCAATTCGTGCCGAACGCTTAAATTAATCATTTTCCTAGTTTTGAGCGCTTTTCGTATTGCGTAAATAGAACTAAAAGTTAATATTTTTGAGTAGGATTGCCACATTCAAATGCCCCATTTTAGAAGTGCGGCTCTGTTTGCTTCGGAGACGTGGGACGATGACTGTGGGCTTGGGAATTTTACTAAGCTACCAAAACAAGATTTTATACATTTAAGCTCATAATTATTTAGTCATAATTCTAGGAAATACTTATTTGTATTTTATATACAGGTATAAAAAAACACAGTTTACACATTTATGAGACTTTCCACTGACTACAACATTTAATTTTTTTTTTCATCCCGTTACTTGACTTACGTAGTATTACTTGCACTATGCACTAGTGATTGAATTATTAGTTATATACTTAATTGATTATTATATATGTATTACATATAACTAAAGTCAAATGATATAAATATACAAGAAGTATAAAATAAAAATAAATAAAATAAAAAAGGTTTTTATTCACGTAGACTTTAAAAAAGCGTTTGTTAATAGATAGAACATGTTTGTAGTAATATAGTTGTATACATTATTATTTCTAGTAACATAAATATTTAGGTACACATTGTATTGATTGTACGAAAACATTTATAAAATTTATTTTATAATAGAAATTATATTTAGCTAGCTCGTATCAAGTTATTGTCAAGAGATACACGTTATAAAAACCTTACGTAAATACTAAACGCCATTCAACTCCTTAGAGCCGTTTCTAAGATCCGCAAAAATAATTTATATTTCATCATATCAGCCGAAAGACGTCCACTGCTGGACAAAGGCCTCCCTCAAAGATCTCCACAATTGCCGGTCTTGCGCTATCCGCATCCAGCGTTTTCCAGCGACCCGCACAAGATCATCGGTCCATCTTGTAGGGGGCCTGCCCACGCTGCGTCTTCCGGTTCGTGGTCGCCACTCGAGAACCTTTCTGCCCCAGCGGCCGTCGGCTCTACGAGCTATGTGCCCTGCCCACTGCCACTTCAGCTTGGCAATTCTTAGGGCTATGTCGGTGACTTTGGTTCGCCTGCGGATCTCATCATTTCTGATTCGATCTCGCAGGGAAACTCCAAGCATAGCCCTTTCCATTGCTCTTTGGGTGACCTTGAGCCGCCTGATAAGGCCCATAGTTAGCGACCACGTCTCTGTTCCGTAAGTCATCACTGGCAACACACACTGGTCGAAGACTTTCGACTTGAGATACTGCGGTATTTGGGACGAGAAGATATTACGTAGCTTCCCGAACGCTGCCCAGCCGAGTTGGATTCTACGATTGACCTCCTTCTCGAAGTTGGACCTACCTAGTTGGATGGTCTGTCCTAGGTAAATATAGTTCTCTACAACTTCGAGTGCAGTGTCTCCAACCTTAACTAGAGTGGGTGCAACATGGATGTTTGACATAATTTTCGTCTTAGCCATGTTCATTTTCAGACCCACTTGTTGAGAGACTCTGCTGAGGCCATCGAGCATTGTACCGAGGTCGTCAAGGGTCTCAGCCATGACTACTATATCGTCGGCAAATCGAAGGTGGGTGATGTACTCGCCATTGACATTGATGCCAAAGCCTTTCCAGTCCAGAAGCTTGAAGACATCTTCCAATGCAGCGGTGAACAGTTTCGGAGATATAACATCTCCCTGTCTCACACCTCGCTGCAAGTGGATAGGTTTCGAGTTCTGGTCCTGGAGTCGCACTGACATAGTGGCGTTTTCGTACAAACACTTTAACACCTCGATATACCGGTAGTCGATTTGGCACCTTTGGAGAGACCTCAGTACGGCCCAAGTTTCGATCGAATCGAAGGCTTTCTCATAGTCTACAAACGCTAAGCATAATGGCTGGTTATACTCTTCGGTCTTCTGTATAACCTGCCGCTGCCGAAATTTATATTTACACAATAATAATAAAGTAAATATGTTTATTTCGGCTCAATAACAAAATATTTAAAAAATAGTTATGTACCGTTTATTAAACGTATTGCTAATATTGCTGTGTGATGACTGCGGCGAATATCAGCACGCCTTTCATCCCATGAGGGACGTAGAAGTCGACTCGAGAGAATATCTACCAGAAGACGGCCAGCAGATTCCTTCCGAGTTCTATGACCATCTTACTATGCTCGCGAACCCTTCTGCCAAGCGTGGCGATTATGATTTTCCTTCCAAGATGATTCTTGGCGATGGCTTATCCAGCAGTGGACTCCTTTCAGCTGTAATGATAGTCAAATAATATCAATTGTTGTGGATAGAGAAGAATTTATTTAAAATTAATTAATGAGACAGATATGCAGTGATGTTAATGTTAATAACAGATACCATATTACATTTAAAACTGGAAGAATTGGAATGCATTTGACACTTGTCACCTGTCATTGATATTGACGTAACTAGCAACGTGTATCGACGTGTAGCAAAATAACATGACTGTTTTGGATGTAATTTAAAAATCAACATAAAAATAAATCATATAGTCAGTCGCCACTAACCCAAGTCCTAAAATGCGCGGTAAAAATTTGCATATTTATCGGCCCTTACCAAACCAAAATATTTATACTCCTTTTTCCTCAACGGTCTAACGACGTCGTATTTTCATCTGTATTAAAATCCAGTACGTGTTTTTGAAAGCCCTTCGAGGCATCTCCTGGTCCTCAGGGCTGACAAGAGGTGCTCAGCTCTCCTTGATCTCTGAAGAACACTCTATGTCAATAATAATGTCGGCGAATAAGAACCTGACCACTCAACGTTTGGAAAAAATTGCAAAAAAGTGTTCGCTTTGTTATAAGCTCTGAGAAGTGTAAAGATTGAAGTACTTAGATTTATATTTTGCAAGTTTCACATTTTTCTTGTATAGAAATACTAACATTATCTTTAGTTTGGCGCCTTCAAAATAAAATAGCAACTTGTTAGCATCTCGAATGTTAACTGCTACGATTGAGCAAAATTGCCATATGTGAGTACATTCTTTGTCCCGCACTTGGAGCAAATATCCACATACCAGACGATACCGAATTGCAGTAGATTATTCGTTTTCAACTATCGACTGACCTATTTGGTCTGCAGGCATTCAAATCTACTTTAAAACTTTTCATTCGTGTGACGGAAGTAGGCTGCTATTCGTACAAAAAAAGTCATTTGTATAAAATTATGAAACGATAAAACGATAAAACTAAGTCACTTAAACTGTCACTGACTCTGAATTAAAAGCATTTGAAGTTTTAACATCATTGCATTTCCTTCTAACAATGGTCTTATGAAAATAAGGCGTTGTTAGTAATGGCCCCAATTCAGTCTAACACCAACGAATTTTAATATCACTGCATTGCTTTTGTAATATGGGCCTTAAGTACAGGAAATTTAATTTTTATTACTGTCAGTCTAATTAATTGCGTAGGACTGAAAGAAAACTGGCGTCACTGGAAAATCTCTCTCTTTCTCTAGTGCACTTAAGACGAACAATTTAAGTAGCTAGAGAGCTCTACAATTGCCCTGTACTTTTCACTTCAACTTTTTAGAAAGAGTAGTAGTACACATACGAATACCAGTGAACATGTAAAAAGGTTCAAGCTCCGGGTCATGGAAAAAAGTGTTATTGGGGTTTTTCAGCCAGACAGTCAGTTCAGAGTCAGCATGTTGTAGACGGTATTATATGTCCGTGCTTCAGAGAGCACGATGTTAGGAATTTTATTTTTAAATAAAAATACGACCCACGCTTTATTAATAGTATGTACTTTTTAAACCCACTGAGTTTGTTTCGCTGGGTCTTCTTAGTTTGCATTTGATCCGGTGGTAGCATAAAAACGCGACCGTCGTTATCAACACAAGGTCCGTCATAATAATAATACCTTAATATAGACAGAACCATCGACAATATGTAGTAAAAATATTAGCCTTAAACTAGATAATTATACATAATCTCTTGACAATAATTTGATACGAGCTAGCTAAATATCATTGCTATAATAAAATTAATTTTATAAATGTTTTCATACAATGTGTACCTAAATATGTATGTTACTAGACATAATAATGTAGACAACTATATTACTACAAACATGTTCTGACTATTTACAAGCGCCTTTTTAAAGTCTACGTGAATAAAAACCTTTTTCATTTTATTTTATTTTAAACTATGTGAAAATAAAAAATAAATTGAAAAGGCTTCAAATTAGACTTTTAATAAACTCGCAACTTATAACATTTTCGGTACAATTTCAGACAATATACTTACATGATACTTGGTACACAAATAATCTATAGGTAATCCAACGGATTGAAATAAAACAAATAAAATCGTTTTATTTCTTGGTACCTTGATTTTGATTCCTAGATCACAGTTTGATTGTGAAGCGGAGATTAAAAAGTATCAAGGTAAAAGTGTAAAGGTGTACAAAATGTTTAAGAATTATTTGAAAATCCATCGGAAGAGTCGCTCAAATTAGCATATCAACGTACCACAACAGTTTCACAAATCATCTCTAATAAAAAGTGAACCTTTCATGAATCGCTTAGAGGCAAGTTCCGAATACCAAAGTAGAGTTTATTGGCTAAACGGCTTGAGCCCACGCTTGCGTTAAAGCGCTGAAAGCCTCCTAGGCTAACTGAAAACGTCATATTAAATAAATTTATTCGAGTGGTACCATAATGTAAACTACTCAACGAGTTTATCCTGACAACATCGAATGTATAATAAATAATTATTATTATAAATGCAAATGTTAGTTCGTTTGTTATACTTTCACACCTGAACTACTCGACGGATACTTATGAAATTTTTCACACACGTATTCAAGAAAGAATACCTAACAAAAACGAATGAAGAAAAAAAAACAGAACTCCGAGGGATAACATGAGTGAGTCGAAAGTAAGCTAATACCTAGGCAATAATTATTTACTTACTAATTATAAATATAAACTTGCTTTATATGCTACATGTCACCAGAAAATCATCTACAGCTACTATGGATTAGTATCCATAGTAGCTGCAGACAACGAATAGATATAATTTTGTTAAAACAGAGACGAGATGATGAATAGACTAAAATTAACTGAATTGTAGTCTATTCATGACAGTTAATTATTTGTCTGCAATTAAATCAGAACAGTGGTACACCTAATTTTACCGCAATCTGACATTAACTTTGGCAGAATGCCACTAAATAAGGTCTTTTGCTTGTGTTTGTCGTGATGTTATTTTTTTTTGATAAGGCAGTTTGATTTTGTTTGATAAGTAGCTGCGGGTGGGTATGTCGGACTTGCCCAACTAAACTTACCTGCTGTGGACTTCTCTTGGCGCCTGATGGGGGAGCCGCGGGATCGCAGGTATGCTGCTCCGGTATCCCCCTTTTGCGCCATGTCCCAGATGGTCTGGACATGTAACCTGGGAGGGCTCCTTTGGATGTCCCTCCCCTATTGCCGCCTCCTGCTAGTACGGCAGACGGCAGATCGCTGTTATCCCGGAGCTGCTTGTACGTACGATTTTTTACAGCCTAACGAAATATAGTTCTATTTTTAGATTTATTCCCACCATAAGGAGGGAAGCAATTACTATGAGTTTTTACCGTCCAAAGGTGGGAAGTAGCATATTGCGCTCGCTACTCGGATCAAATAAACACTACTTTTCGAGTATAAGAAATGAAAAAAAATAGTTTTCACTTCTATCGGCAGTCCCCAAAGACTGCCCCGCATTTTTTTTCTATACTATCTTTCGTAATACTGTTTTGCTTCTTTGCTTTTGCTGCTTTAATATCAATGAGTATATTGTATACACATACTGTACATCAATACATACATAAATTTCTGCGTATCCCTATAGGATAATTTTGTCCACCCAATGGTTGGCTGAAAGATTTACATTAACCTACAACTTAATCGAAAGTGAAGATCCTTTATACATGAAATAGCAATGAAAATATTTCATAGCATAATCTATAAAACGGAAGTAAAACTAAATGAAATGGAATGACATAAAAAGTTATAGCTATCCCAAGATTTCGCACATTAGTAGGTATAAGGGCGAAATAGGGCTGAGAGGTGCCACGAATTTATACTGACCATAACATGGATGCCCTTTAATACAGTTGCTTACGAATAAGTAGAGAGCGCCCAATTACTATTTAGTTTCTGAATATGAATACGGCACATTATTGACACCAATATATTCTGGACCATTACAACTTTTAATATAATGTAGTATCAGCTGAGAAGATCATAGCTAGTTTGCTCACAAACCATGTCAGACTAGGCCTAGTGGGTAGCTCTAACAATTCAGACACATGGTAACTATCCACACGATTAAATAAAAAAACACAATTACTTTCTCCTTACAACCAGTGAAGCAGTAAAGCCTTCAATAAAAAAGGTAACTATAAATATTATGTGTAAAAAAGTAGATTCTCATAAAATTATTCTATACTAGCTGTGCCCCGCGGTTTTACCCGCATTAAACTTTATAAATTATAGTCCATGTGTTAATACAGGGTGTTAGCTATCTCCATACCAAATTGTATCAAAAGCGCTCCAGCCGTTTGCACTTGAGGAAGTAACTAACATACACACTCACAAACTTTCGCATTTCTAATATTAGTAGGATTTTGTGGAGAATGTTTTTATTGTAAGTCATTCCGTTTACGAGCTAGAGCCATGGCAGATTGATGTCAGACTACAGACTGTCAAACAGGGCTAAATTTTGTTCTTTGGTTATGGATCCTCAATAATGAAATATGAGCTTTTAAAATTCAGTTTCCTATACCTTTTAGTACAATCAATGTTGCGAATCTAAAGCTTTTTTTATTAAGTAAACCTCACTAAGTAAACTATACATAAATATGTTTATTTTTAACTATATATGTTTCAATCGCGGGAAATTTTCCAAGGATACCATTTAGGGCAAACTAGGATCATAAAAGCACACCCAAGCTCATAACAAATACCTATCAGACACAAAAGTTATCCTGTATGCGGGTAAAACGCCCACCAAGGTGGCGCAAAGTTTGAAGTGACTAACGTAAGCTCCACGTCAAAAGTGACGTAAAATTCATTAAAATAACTGGGATATTTCAAACAGTGCCATCTAGCCCAATGAACTAAAGGGATACTAGATATCGAATAGAAATACTTATTTATATTAGATATATAGGAAACACCCAGACCAAGATAAATAGAATACATTCCCGGAAAATATATATTTTTCATCTGCAAGAATCGAATCCGCAACTTTTTATTCACAAAGCAGGCTAACTACCAACTGAGCCAGTGTTTATAATATACATTGAAAGAAAATTACAAATTTAGTGTAAATATTTCAAATCATATTTGTTACCATTCAAAGAAGGGTTTGCCAAGTAGGTTTATTTTTAATATATTCTCTATTACATACACGAAAGACAAAGCCGAATATTTCCTATCTTACTTACTTATCGTATGGGCAGTGGTTACCCTGGTGTCAGAGTTGTTCAAGCCGCCTAGTAGGCCTCTGACATGGCTTAACGACTGTTGCCTAATGGCTACAACCGGGACCGACAACTTAACGTGCCCTCCGAAGCACGGAGACGCTCAGAAATTAAACCACTTTGGCGGTCACCCATCCATGGACTGACCGCGAGCCTAGATGCTTAACCTCGCTAATCACTTACGGACCGGTGAGAGCATCTGGCTATGAGCGCCTCAATTTCCTATTTCTACATGAATTTTACCCTTTACATTAACAATTTACAAACGATTACAAAATAAGCTTAATTTGCTTCCATACGAAAATGAAAGTCGGAATGATATTTCCGTCCGATAACAAAACTCACCAAATGCAGAAAATTTTGAACGGCTGGTTATTTGTGATTTTCATTTTGCGGAATAAACAAAAATATACGTATTTCAGCTACCATAGTCTCTTAACACAAATAAATGGGTAATTCTTATAATGTTATCCTAAATAAGGGCTTTATAATGTTATTCTAATAATGTTGTCCTAAATAAGGTAGGTCGTCAAAGGTTCTAGAAAGTTTTCTTCAGTAAGTTACCAGTGAGTGTTTAGGATATGTTTATTTGAAATTCAGCCGTAACTTTCATTGTAGGCTACTACCCTTTGCTCATTTATTATTGAAAGATGGTCGAGTACAATTTAAAATAAACAAAGGTAAGTTTTGAGCTAAAGGGCACACTACCACTGAAATTCCCCTACAGAGAGACGACTGAATCTATCAGTGCAATCTGAACAGTGACGGGAGCCGGGCGCGCGCACTTTGCTCCGCACAAATTCACTCGCTCCACGCAAACTTGTAAACTTATAGAGATAGCTATCAAACAGTAATAGAAAAATGAAACGATACACGAGTGAGGTGTAACTGTGAGTGCCAGTGAAATTTTATTGTGAATATTTACCCATATTTTTGTGCGCCGAGGATTTGAACGTCTTGAGGTAACAATTTTATTGTTTATATAATTTATCTCCGTGTACCAAGTATCTAATCTTTCTTGTTATCGAGTGACCCCGGCGCTTGATGTTTATTCAATTCATTAATGGTCAGTTTATAGACGTATCGCTTTTTAAGGACGTGCGAAAATCATTGAACATTGTATTGTATGGTTGCGAGCCCTAATCACTTGAATCTACAGTCAATACAAATGTGTAACTAATGTTTAGACGAATTGCATTATAACAATAGGTTATAATATTTTATGATTACAGAGACAATTAGCATATTATATCTGATGTTAGCAATAAAATTAATAGATTTCCCAAACCGACGTGTTTAATTAAGTATGCCATTAAATTATCTATACAAATAAATAAAATTGGAGTGTCTGTTGGTTATATTGAAATAACCGTTTTTTTCTACATAAATATGAATATATATACGGTACCTACACCAAAATATTATTTTTTACAATTTTTGTTGGTCTGTCTGTCTGTTTGTTCCGGCTAATCTCTGAAATGGCTGGACCGATTTTGACGGGACTTTTATTGGCAGGTAGCTGATGTAATAAGGAGTAACTTAGGCTACTTTTATTTTAGAAAAAACATTTATTTTAGAAAAAACTAAAAAAATCAAAATAATCTAATTAACACGCGAACGAA
Organism: Pseudoips prasinana; assembly: GCA_951640165.1. Taxonomy (NCBI): domain Eukaryota; kingdom Metazoa; phylum Arthropoda; class Insecta; order Lepidoptera; family Nolidae; genus Pseudoips; species Pseudoips prasinana. The sequence continues at coordinate 17,742,503 of OX621251.1, forward strand.
GTCGCGGGCACAGCTAGTAATACATAATAGTCAATCATTAGCAACAGCGTATCATACTTAGACCACCCAAAAATTGTAGAATATTCTATTCTGCTGTAAAGTACGCACCCCTAGTCCAGTTACTGTAGGCTATGACGTTTCGAAAATACATAACACCTCGCCTCCCGTTGATATACAGCGATCCCAATCACACTCAGAATCATAATATTAAAACATATACATTTCCACACACAATATATTTCTACAAAATGTCTTGTAAACTATAGCGACCATTAGTCGTAAAAAAAATACTTTCTGTATATTTATTGTTTTAAATTAAAACAAGATGTGAATTTACAGCACGATTTCGTTTTTTAATATTAGGGTTCGCTATCGGTTAGAAGACATTTTGTACAAATATATTTGTGGAAATGTATATGTTTTGATATTGTGATAAGGATCGATGGAGATCATCGGGGCAACTACTATCCTAATTTGCCAACTAGCTATTATTAAATTTCTACAAAAATGTCTCGTATGAAGTTGGTAAATAAGCCTTTCTGCCATCGTAATTCCCAGTAATTACAAAAATTACTGCTTAAACAAAAATCTTTCTTTAACATGTCATGTCATGTCGCTTTAGTTTGTCGCTTATTACCTGGATTACGTAAAATTTATATTTGTACCGACTTTAAAAAGGATAAAGGTTGTCAATTTAATGCGTTAGCTTTCTTTGATAATAAGTCAATAAGTACTGGATAACCGATTAGCAATAACCGATTAACATTACTGGCATGTTGGTTTAGTGTTTAGTGACCCTGACTGCTAATCTAGAGGTCCTGGGTTCGTTATCCACTCGGGAAAAATGTTTGTGTGATGAGCACGACTATTTTTCCGGTGTCTGGGTGTAATTAGCTATAGTATGTATGTATTTAGAATTATATAAGTATGTTTATCAGTTGTTTAGTTGCCATATTACAGGCTTTGCCTAGTTTTGGATTAGATGACAGTGTGTTAGTTGTCTCATGATATTTATTCTAGAATGTATAAGGAATTTTACTGTTTATAATGGTCGGGAAATATACAAATAGTACGTTTTGCTGCTCTGAAACCTGAAAATTCTGCAATGTTTCATTATTTAATTTATAATTGAATAAAAGAACGAAGCGAAAACCGGTTTGTATTAGGTACTCAGATATGGATATCTAGGTTAGGTACACATACAGTTTAAACATCGTCAATCGTTCAGTACCGTAACACATCGGAATTATATTAATTAATTATTTTAATGTATAGCTCATAAAACTCAGGATTAATTATGTTTAATTGTGGGAGTACCTACCTACTTGTTATTCCGGTATATTTTATATCTATATAGTACATACATTGTAAGAGTGTTAGCAAGGAAACTTATAAATTGATGTACCGGTGAGTATTACTTGTAGTAGTCGTAGCTAACAGGTAGAGTCCTGAGAGATCCCTGACAAAGGATTTAATTTGGTTTTCTAGACTTAAATGTAGAATATATTAGAATAGAAGACTTTATTGTAACCATAAGAAAGCATTGCAAAAAATACTTCAATATTAAAGTTGACTAAATATAGTGTTTTTCGGCGCAATACGTTAAGGGCAGTCTACATAGTTCAACGATGACTAACCAAAAAAGTATTGTCCACTGTAATATTACAGTGGACAATACTTATTTGGTTAGGGTAATCACTAAGGTAATAATAATAGGTAAATTACTGTAATATAGGGTAGGTATACCCTATATTACAGTGAACAAGTGTTTGCACAAACACAGGTGCACTCTCAATTTCCCTACTTAATGAAAGTAGGGAAATTGAGAGTAAACTCTATAGAACGGACCCAAGACTAAAGAAAGATTAGACCTACAGCTTTAAGTACAAGTCCCAGGTACATAATGTCAGTTTCCAGACTTCAGGCTGCTAATTAGCGGTAATCTAGGCAGAAAAATCCCAATAGCACTTCTTGACATGATCATGGACTTAAACCAAAAACTTCATCCGGTATGACATGGCTACCTTCAACAAGCGAACATTATATTCCTGTATTTAAGGCTGGCAATTCGGAGTGCAGAGATAAGAAAGTACTAAGTAAAAGATAATTATACGAAAAAAGTCTTGGGCGTAGGTTTTTTTGAGTATCCTGTCTGCGTCTCTGTCTGAGCAGGCAATATGTTTGTATAAAGCCATAAGTAAACTAGCCTTGTAATAGAACGTACTGTCTAATTAATGTAAAATTGTTACTTGTTGGTGTTTCTTGTATTGTGTTTAGAGTATGTGTTTTGATCAACAGGACTGACATAGTCAAATATTAACTCAAAGTCCCAAAACATAAAAGAACTAGCAGTGACCGTGGACTTCGTTCCGCGTTATAAATAATTATGTCTGTGCCCGTTTGTCCCGCGTAATACTTCGGGTTAAAAGTTCGGGATAAATAAAAATTATGATGATGAATCACTTATGACACTCCACAATAACGTAGCTTTCTATTGGCGAAATCGGTTCAATAGATCCAGAGATTACAACGTCTCAAACTCTCAAACGTTACCTCTTTTTAATATTAGTATAGATTTAAAAAAAAGGCTGTCAATGCAATTGCGACTCCTCAGGTTATGCGAGTGTCAATGGGCGGAGACTGGTGACTCGTTTCCTTGCTATTCTATGAAAAAGAAACCTCATTAGCTGCGGATGAACGTTACCGAGACGATGAATACAATTAAATTGTATCGTTCGTATCCGATGTAAATGACAATGAAGATAATATCGGTGGTTATAGCAATAAGTAATTAACATTTTATGCTTTTCTAGGAATCATTTGTATTCATTATTTTCCTTAGAGGATAAATGAATATAGATAGAGTTAGCATAGCCAATCTTTGTGTAATATACAAATTGTAACATAAATAGTAGTATACTTACGAGACTCAATCGTCATGTCATTTAAACTAGAATAAAGGACTATTCTTTTTTTTGCACACAGTAATACATATTATATATATGGACTGCACGTGTGGCGCAGCGGCTAAAACAGTCGCCTCGCCGCATCGTGTCGTGGGTTCGAGTCCCGCGTCGAACTATTTGTGTGACCCATAAATAGTTGTTCTGCGTCTGGATGTAATTTGGGTCCGTCTATTATATGTTTATAAAGTACTCCACGACACAGGGACTTGATTCCCTAGTAAGGGCGTTGTAGCATTTAAATAAAAAATAAGATATTTATATAACAGATTAGATATTTCATGTACACAGGCGAGCTTAACTCAACTATGAGTTCTCTTCCAGCAAACCTTTATCAGAGTGAGAGCTTATATGTAATAGGTTACAAATAGTGCACAACTATTTTAATTTTAAATAAGAATGAACTAAAATAATGAAAATAATACAAAAACATAACATAATCTAGCAGTGGTAAATAAATATTATATACATAAACCTGCTTACTAATGCTACATACTAGGCTGATTTTAGAGTCGCGTGCGACCGGCGCCGGCCAAACGCGCGCGCTTACAATTACACTAGATAGTAGTTGCGTTTCATAGTCACGCAGTTCACACGCGCCGCGTGTGACACGCGCGCCGTCGGGCAGCGCTGCCCGAGCTCTTCTACTGGCAGCTAGCGTTTCAGAGAGACGCGTCTCGCACGCGCCGCTGTTGAGACGCACTGGCCACCGGCGCGTGCCGCGCGCATCCCTCTGAAATCAGCCTTACATAACTTTATATATAGCTGACTATGAGAACATCACAGAAAAATGCCATAGCTAGTTTCGCTCATCATTCCGTTAGCAATCGGTTAGGTTAAGTGCCGAAGCGCACGGTTAATCTGTAGATCAATTATCGCTAAAGTTAATTTTTTTTTGTCTCCGTACTGCAAAGGGCAAGACAAGTTGTCAGTCCCCGTTTTAGTCATTACACAACTATCGTTTAGCCATTGCCGAGGGTATTGGGTCGCACGAATTATATACCGCTATAAACAACAAATAATCAATAGAAGTAAATCAAAATACGTGATATAAAAATCTCATATTCATACAAACATGCCGATCAGCTCACTATATTACTCATTACGCAAATTGAAATGCGTAATGGATAATATAGAGCGCTGATCGACACACACTATATTTTATTATCCCTTACGCAAACAGAAATTCTTAAGCTTTTCATGGGAAATTTAATATCTTAAGTATTTTATTCTATTTCCGTAACAGGTTGTATATGTACCGATCAGCTCACTATATTATCCATTACGCAAAATGCGTAATGGATAGTATAGTGAGCTGATCGGCGCTCACTATATTATCCATTTCGCACACTGAAATTTTCAAGCTATTCACGGAAAATTGTACATCTTAAGTATTTCATTCTATTTCCGTAACAAGTTGTGTATGTTTTCTGAAGAACATTTTCCGGGAAAATTTTATAATTAAATGTTTATTTTGTCTTTAAAGTAATTACGGTTAAGAAAACCTGTTATTATTATATCTAATTAAGCAGAAATAACAAATATAATTTTTCTACATTGAATGAATAAAATGTGTACAGTATAATGTATTAATAATTTCATTTAATTTGGAGGCTTTTAGGTACCTAATTATTTTCGTATTCTACGTATTTCGAGTATTCTAGAACTATGATGTTTAAAAATTCAGCTTTGAATTGTAAGAACAAATGAATTTATATGTACCTACAGATAAAAGTTTACTGTTAATGGGAGATAGGTTAACAAAATGTATCAGATGAATTATTAGCATTAAATATACACGTATGATTTATCCGATATTAAATATCTTGGGACAAGTAACACACTGCCATCTGATTCCAAACCAGGCAGAGGTTATATTATGGCAATCATACAACTAATAAACATACTTATATATTTATAAATACATTCTTCTTCTTCCTCGGTCCCTCAATGCTGAGGATCGCGACCACAACAGCGAGCTCTCCATTCGCTGCGGTTGTTGCAGCTGCGGACTGCCGTCTGGATGTCCGGCCCCACAGTTTTCCTGATGGCATCTATCCATCTTGAGGGTGCTCTGCCCCTGGCTCGTCTTCCCTCCATCTGACCCACTATGATGTGCTTCTCCAGACTATGCTTAGGAGACCGCATGATATGTCCGAAGAAGCGAAGGGCCTTTTGGTGACAGATTGCTGAGAGCCTTGTCGCGATGTTAAGCTCCTGCAGTATGGACTCGTTGGTTCTCATAGCGGTCCACGGAATTCTGAGCAACCTTCTCCAACACCACATTTCGAAAGCATCGATCTTTTTGCTATCGTTGCTCTTGTAGCACCAGGTTTCTGCGCCGTACAGGAAAATAGAAAATACCAAGGCACGAACGAGTCGCACTTTGGTTTTCCGGCGAATACCGCGGTTCTTCCAGATTTTGTGCAGATTCGCCATAGCGCTTTTGGCCATCCCGGCCCTTCGGCGTATTTCATCTGTACAGTTGCCCTCATTTGTGATCATAGACCCCAAGTACACAAATTGACTGACTTTTTCGTAGCCATTGAGTGCATCGGTTTTTGGTAGAAGTTGCGCTCGGTCCACCACCATTATCTTGGTTTTCGAATGGTTGATCTTAAGACCGAGTTTGGCACTCTCACCTTCTATTTTCTTCAGCAGAGTTGCCATCTCTACTTCACTCGATGCAACTATAGTCGTGTCATCAGCATATCTAAGGTTAGTGATGCGTAGGCCACCTACTGATACGCCTCCGTCCCAGTCCTCCAGCGCTTTTCTCATTATGTATTCGCCGTACAGGTTGAATAATTTAGGCGAAAGAATACAGCCCTGGCGCACGCCTCGTTCAGTGTGAAAGGACTTCGACTGATGGTCTTCCAATTTCACAAAGCTAGTGCCGTCAAGGTATAAATTCTGCACCAGGAAAATGAGGTGCAAGGGGACTCCCATCTCCACAAGCACATCAAACATGGTACTCCACTGCACGCAGTCAAATGCTTTGGCGTAGTCAATGAAGCACAAGACCAACGGTTTGTTGAACTCTCTGCATTTCTCAATGAGCAGGCGTACGTTCAATATTTGTTCCCTAGTTCCTTTTCCAGCGACAAAGCCTGATTGTTCGTTGGGTATCTGGTGGTCTGTAAATGCTGATAGCCTGGTGTTCATAATACGGAGCATGATTTTACTAGCGTGAGACATCAGTGACAGCGTGCGATAGTTTTCACATTTTCTAGTGGATCCTTTTTTGTGAAGTGGTACGACTGCAGATACAGTCCAGTCATCTGGCCATTGGCCAGTTTTCCAGATCTTGTTGCATATCTGATGTATGATCTTAGTACCGTCTGCGCCTAGGTGTTGAAGCATTAAAGCGGACACTCCATCAGGGCCAACCGCTTTGTGTTTAAGCTTCTGAATGGCATCTTGCACTTCAAAAAGCAAAATGGGGGGCTCCTCCGGGTGTTCATCCCATCTTCGTTCCGTTAATTGTCTCTTTTCATCCCGATACAGTTCATAACAGTAACTTCTCCATCTTTCTAGAACATGTTCTAGTTCTGTTAAAGTGTTCCCTTTACTGTCATCCACTATCCAACTTTTCGGTTTGAAGGTCCCGGTTAGCTGCTTGATTTTCATAAATAGATCCTTCGCCTGGCATTTGTCCGCATGTCCTTCAATCTCATCGCACAATCCGTTTATGAACATGTCTCGATCCCTCCGTGTAGATTTTTGCACCTCCTTGTGTAATAGGTTGTAGCGTTCGCGATCGCTGGGAGAACTTAAACCAGCGCTTTTTAGCTCTCGTCTCTCTTCGATCAGATCCCACGACTGACGGCCAATCCATTCTTCTTTTTTATTGACAGTTTTGTGAAGTGCCGTACTCTCTTTTGCCGTGAGCAGATTAATCTCCCTTTTCAGGTTACTCCAGTCTGCTTCGCTAGAGTCAAATGGTTCACATTTCATGGACTTGATCTTTGAGTCAATTGTGCTGTGGAAGTGGATTAAAGCCGGACCATTCAGTGTGACAGTCTTCGGAGTTTTTGGACGGATTTTCTTCAAGCGCAATCTGAAGTCAGCAATGAGCAGCTCATGGTCACTGCCACAGTCGGCAGCAGGAAGTGTCTTGGCGTAAATGACAGACGACCGCCATCTGGACTTGATCGTGATGTAGTCAATCTGGTTTCTATGGCCTGATGGCGATGTCCACGTGTACAATCTTCTCGGATGCTGTTCAAACCAGGTGTTCATTACAGAGAGCTGTTTTTCAATACAGTATTGAAGAAATTTTTCACCCCTGTCATTCTGTTTACCGAGGCCCCATTTGCCAACCAGCGTGCCCTTCAGCGAGCTTCCATTGGTATCACCCACCTTGGCGTTCCAATCTCCCAGCACAACCGTAATTTCCCTGGATGGTATAGTGTGTAACAGCTTATCCAAATTGGCATAAAACTCATCCGAGACTTCCTCCTTAGATAGAGAGGTGGGCGCATATACTTGTATGATGTTGATGGGTACAGGGCTAGCATCCAGTTTTATTGCGATCATTCTGTCATTAGGAGTCTGATATCCTTTAACGTTGTTCCGTAGTGTTTTAGGTATTATGAAAGCAACTCCATTTTCGCTTTTATCTCCGCCTGAAAAGTACATGACGTTGCCATTGTCTGTAACAAAATGACCGCTTCCTTTACGATGCGTCTCACCAATCCCCAGTATATCTATTCTGTTTTTAGCCATCTCCCGTTCAACTATATCCACTTTTCCTACTTGTAGCAGTCCTCTTACATTCCAAGTCCCCATGCGCAGCTGTTTTCGTAATGGGGTTTTTTGTGATCCTGTACCTTGACCAATGACATTGCTTCCGCTCCCCGTCTGGTGGTCCACAGTGGAGTGGCCGGTAACATACTTCACACCATGCGACCCGGAATCGCGATGGCGCCGAGGGTCAGTTGGATCGCATAACAACGCATTCTTCTTAGGTGAACTTTTCATTGTGGTTTTCTTGGGAAAATAGTGCAGTGGTTTCCCGTTGCCTTCTGCACCAGACATTTTTTGGGGGTATTTGGTCCCCAAGGTCGCTGATCCCTCTTCCAACCGGTTGCCCGACTGGGCGTAAGGTTATACCGCCTTTGCTCGGTCGCCAGAGCCTCGTCCGTTATCTAGCAGGGAGCGCCGCGTGCAGGAGAGGTTGACAATTGGGGGCGGCAAGGATATTATAGCCATTCTCCCCCCTTACTCCCCCATACATATATTTATACATACATATATTTATAAATACATGATCACCGTTATGGTTTTGATTGACTTTTCAAATGCCTTTAATACCGTCAGTCACGTTATCCTATTATCTATTCTCTCCCATCTTATGGTGTCTGATGAAGCTCTGGAATGGTTTTCTTCCTATCTTCGGGGGCGTCAGCAGTCGGTTTACGTCGGTGAGTCCTCTTTGAACTGGCGTGATCTCGATACTGGTGTCCCACAAAGCGGTATACTCTCTCCTCTTTTATTTTCGATCTTCATAAATCTCATAACTCATAACCTTCAGTGTACGTATCATCTGTATGCCGATGATCTCCAGATTTACGTTCAAACGACATTTGACGGACTGGCTGAGGGTATTTCTAAGATTAATCGTGACTTAGATGCGATAAAAATTTGGTCTGACAAGTTTGGCCTAGGTGTGAACCCGTCAAAGTGTCAAGTTATAATTGGGAGCTCCCGATTAGTATCAAATGTTGAATTTTGTGATCTGCCATCAATAATCTTTGATCATAAGTGTAAACCTATAAGCCAATATGTGAAAAACCTTGGACTAAACATTGATACATCATTAAGCTGGCAAAAACAAATAGCAAGTGTTAGTCAAAGAGTTACAGGCGTATTGAGGTGTCTCTACCGTCTTAAAAAATTTCTACCAATAAAAACTAAGGTAATGCTCGTGCGGGCCTTAATATTTCCTATAGTCGACTATGGTGATGTTTGCTACTTTGACCTGAATGCAGATCACCTCAATAAACTCGACAGACTTCTGAATAACTGCATTCGGTTCATTTTCAATCTTCGTAAGTATGACCATGTCTCTTCCCATCGATCCCAAATGCAAAGGTTACCGAGCCGCGAACGACGATCATTACGAGCACTAACCACCTTATATTCTATTCTAGACTCTACTTCTTCTCCATCTTACTTATCTCATCACTTTCAATATCTCTTTACTAACCATACTAAAAATCTTCGCTCTTCACACAATCGTCTCCTCCAATGTCCATCTCACCGCTCTGACTTCCTTCACTCTTCTTTCTTTGTACAGTCAATTCTTCAGTGGAATGCATTACCTCTCGAAATCAGGATGGCCAAGAGTCGTATCTCATTTAAAAGAAAAGTTCGTGAGCATTTACTTCGTAAATTGTTAGCAGAAACCCCCCAGTTATAAATTAAATATATGTTTCATGATAGGATTTTATAGTTTAGTATCATATAGTATAGTATTGTATAATATAGTATTGCATAGTATAGTATTGTATAATATATTATTGTATAGTATAGTATTGTGTTTGTTTACTTTCTTACTCTTTGATAATTGTATGATCCGTGCACCTACCATGCTATCTCTGCACCACCCTAAGGTTGACTGGCAGAAAATGCCTTGGGCATTAAGTCCGCCTTTGTACAATTTGATGTGCATAAAGTTATAAATAAAATAATACATAGAATACATAAATTACACCCAGACACAGAACAAATAATCGTATTCATCACACGAAGATTTGTCCCGGGTGGGATTCGAACCCACGACCTCTGGCTTAGCAGTCAGAGTCACTAACCACAAGACTAACGGGCCAGTCAAAATCAAATATTAAAAATAAAATAAAAAAAAAGGTTTTTATTCACGTAGACTTTAAAAAAGCGCTTGTAAAACATTACACTTAAGTTGTCAGAACATGTTTGTAGTAATATAGTTGTATACATTATTATTTCTAGTAACATAGATATTTAGGTACACATTGTATTGATTGTATGAAAACATTTATAAAATTTGTTTTATAATATCAATGGTATTTAGCTAGCTCGTATCAAGTTATTGTTATATTATAGTCAATATCAAAAAAATTACATATAATTTCATAATAATTGATTAATATCTTTGATATCATTATGAAATTATAGAACATTACAAACCAATTAACAACGATTACCGCTATATTAAATCCTATAGCCTATGTTTTCAAAAGTTTTAATCGTGTATCTCTATTGCTGCCACTCAGCTGTCGAACTGTCTATTCTTTAGTATTATAGGCTTTTAGTATCAAAGAGAATAATGACTTATAGACCTGGAATTTTGAAATATGTCCTCAGATTGAAAACCTTTTTGTTCTTCATAAAGACAACGCCTACTTTAGGGAAGTAAAGCCCTGTTTTGAGGGGCACTTTACAAACATGCATTTCATGAATCAAGCACACCCAACCTTACCCAAGACTATACAGGCCATATAACAATGTTCCCAGAGAATTCGGATTTCGGAGTCTTTCAGCGTATACATAATGGTTTTTTAGAGTTCCGTAGCCAAATGGCAAAACGGAACCCTTATTTAGAACTGAAACTCAAAGAAAAATATTTCGTCGTACCCATAATGTGGGGTGTTTAGGGATAGGTCTTTAAAAATTATATTGAGGTTTTAATATATTTTTTTTCTAAACTGAATAGTTTGCGCGAGAGACACTTCCAATTAGGTAAATTGAGTACCCCCCCCCCCCCCTCCGCCCTGTTACTTCTAAAATAAGAGAATGATGAAACTAAAACAAATATATGATATACATTACCATGCAAACTAACAACAAAAATTGGTTTGAACGAGATCTAGCAAGTAGTTTTTTTGTAATACGTCATAAATCGTAAATATGTATATATATATATTTGTGGTGCGATCTGTTTAAAATCCTTAATTGTAATTTCTGTAAATTATATACCCCACACTTTATAAGAAGTTGTATTTCAAAAATATAGAGATATCTCTGAATAACTTTGCATTTATAATTTTAAAAAATTCAACCAAATATTATTGCGATGTCGCAATATATATAAAGCTGTAATATATCTATCTTAACGAGTGATCCTGAATATAACGTGAATTTATTCATAAAATCTTTCCATCACAATGTTTGTGGCGTCTTCGTCACCATCTTGTCAGCTGAAAGACGTCCACAGCTGGACAACGGCTTAGGTTCAAAGACCTCCACAATTGCCGGTTTTGCGCAACCCGCATTCATCCCGCTAAGATGTCGTCATACTGCATCATCACGTATCTTTAGCGATCACGAAATCGCATTTTTAAGTCAGGATGTTTGAATTTAGAAAATCAGAAATAGAAGCTTTTTTTGAACGTTATTACGCAGGAAGAATATGAAGGGCAAAATTAGTGAGATGGTGTTCAAAGCTCAGTGCGACTTATATGCATTGACTTATTACAGTCCACTAATTTTATATCACAACTATCGAGTCCATACGTGCTATTCTAAATACACAACGAGACAGAACAGACCTGCTGGTCTAGTAGTTAGTGACCTTGAACCTTGCTAAGCCAGAGATCATGGGTTCCATTCCCACCAGGGACAAATCTTCGAGTAATGAACACGAATATTTGTTCTGTGTCTGGGCCTAATTTATCTATTCTTCTTCTTAGCGTGTCGATGGCCAACTAGTTAAATTTATTGGTCCGGAACGTGGCCACACTGATTGCCCTGCTTGTGGTATTCTTAAGATCCTGCCATGAACATGTGGCAGGGCAAGCTGGGCATGATGTCAAGTGGGTCATGGATTGGACGGATTCTTTACAAATGCAGTCCATTTTGGGGTTGCTCGACAGTCCCCACCTAGATAAGTTAATTTATTTATTATATGTATGTATTTAGAAATATATATGTTAGTCAGTTGTCTGGTTGCCATTGTACAGGATGTTATTAGTTTGAGATCAGATGGCAGTGTGTTACCTGTCTTAAGATATTTATTAAAATTTATGCAAACTTGGTAAAGTAAAGATCAGTTGATATCGGCAAACTAACAGGTTTTCATTACTTAAGTGTGTAAGGAAGTACATCTTCTATTAGCTATTGACCATATGATGTCATTAGGCGCATATGTTTGTCTAGAAAATTATATTCTTAAGTTATAAAGAGTAGAAACCAGGTGTAGCATGAACGTAAGTTAAGGAGCTTAATTTCCCTATGACACTGAACAGCGTGTCAAACAACGCAAACAAAAACAAACCAAAGATAAATATAACTGTTCTCATGCTTTCTGTATGGGGCGCCAATACATTGCTTTTATTTTATTTTATTTTATTTTATTTAGAAGTTACAGATATCAGATTATATAATATAAAGTATAAAACTATATTAATACATTGTGAGTGAATCTGAAATCCAGTAACAGCTATACACAACACTTGTAGTACACAATACTTCGTTGTAAGTTAAATTAGAGTTAATCTTAAGTTAAGTTAAAAAAGTACAATTAGATGTAAGTTAATTACTATTACATTTTGTTATATTGAAGTAGAAAATATTTGAACCTGCTGAATTTGTCGTGAAATATGTCTGTGTGTGAGCAAATAGCATTATATTTTCTACATATACTATATAGTGGGTTGTTATGTGATACATTATTGTTACTCGAAGATACATTGAACAGTTGTGGAATACGAACAGATCGCAACGGTATTTTAATGTTTACGTTTTCAACGAGACAACTATCTAATGAACCATTTATAATTTTGTGGAGTGTGCATAAGTCGCTTATCCATCTTCTACTTTCTAGCGTTGGCAAAGAAAATTTATGAAGCCGGCACTATAGTCTGGAGTTTTGCGCCTTAGCCCATATTTTGAGCACAGAGCTCTTACAAACCGTCTCTGTACTGCCTCTATACGATCAATATGTTGTTTTCGTAGCTTTTTTGAAGTGGAACCAACTTTAACGGCTTTGTGCACTTATTGTGATTGGTAAAAAATGTTAAACTCGCGTCAGGACACGTGGCCTGATCAAATATTCGTAAGACGGAGTATCTGTTTTTTTATTCACACTGGACGTTTATACACTCATATGACCGCATAAAAAAATAGTTTTCACTTCTATCGGCAGTCCCCAAGACTGCCCTCTATATTATTTTTAATTAGGCAGTCCAGTTTCATGGGTATATATCGCTCCTTAAGTTATGTCCACTGTTTATATTACACCTTTTATATAAAAGAAATTCTCAGGTCGGCAATATAGAGAAGACGAACATTATTTGATGTATCAGTAAAAATCACGTGAATTGTGGAACTGTTTCTCAAGCCTTTAATTAGCTTAGTCCAGAAATCTACAGGGAATTCTGAAGCTACGGTCACCCGCTGAGATCGAAAGAGCATGAGGCGGGGCGGGGTAACAATAATTTAGCAACAGTGCAACAGGTAGCAACAGTATTTTTTTAAAGCTTAGGTTTATTCGTCAGTTTTCATTGCACACAATGTGATTTATGCGGTTAAAAATAAAATAAATAAAAGTAAATAGAACTATGTACCATTTTTGTATAATAGCATTAATTCAGAGATAGTTTTCGTACCTGCAACATATCGATTAATAATAAAAACGTATGTACCACCCCACACTCGTATTATTATCAAGCAGGACCAAGTACCACTTCACTTCACTTATCAAATGATTTTATTAGAAATCTCTATGATTCTATTAAAACCTGGCGTATCCTCTAAAGATAAAGGAATGAGTAACTCCACGCAGTGTCATAAAAATGCTCATAAAAGTGGCTGAAACCTCGTTAAGGCAAGTACTTCCCGTCGGTGATACAATAAAGTTACTTATTGAAATAACCACACCTTCGTTTACTGTCACACTTTGTGTTCTCACTTTATGTCCTGTTCAGCTGTAGTTGAAATTAAAACGGGTACAATAAGATCCTTCAATCGAATCTAGCCCGTCCGCGAATTAGTCACACTTTGTGTTCTATCTTCATGTCCTGTTCAGCTGTAGTTATAAATGTAATAGTTTGAAATTAAAATCGGTACACTAATATCGTACAATTGCATCAAGCCCGTCCTCGAATTAGTCACACTTTGTGTTCTATCTTTGTGTCCTGTTCAGCTGTAGTTATAAATATAGAAGTTTTAAATTAAAATCGGTACACTAATATCGTTCAATTGCATCAAGCCCGTCCTCGAATTAGTCAGACTTTGTGTTCTATCTTTGTGTCCTGTTCAGCTGTAGTTATAAATATAAAAGTTTGATATTAAAATCGGTACACTAACATCGTTCAATCGAATCTAGTTCGTCCTCGAATTTGTCACACTTTTTGTTCTCACTCTATGTCCTGTTTAGCTGTAGTTATGAATGTAACAGTTTGAAATTAAAATAGATACACTAAGATCGTTCAACTGAATCTAATCCGTCTTCGTATTTGTCACATTTTGTGTTCTCTCCGTATGTCCTGTTCAGCTGTAGTTATAAATGTAATAGTTTGAAATTGAAATCGGTACAATACGATCGTTCAATTTAATCTAGCCCGTCCTTGAATTTGAATAAATAACTAGCGGTGGCGTTCCATTAGGGAACGGTCTATTTATTAATTTGCTCTAGAAAAACCCTTAATTTACGTATACCTAAATTTTTATTCGTCAGCTTTCTCCTCAAACATTGAGATTTTTGGAGATGAAAAAGATAACAAAGAAAAAAGAAAGCAATGATTTTTCTTTATAATATTTCTCTATTGAATTTCGGACATAGCGGCCTGTCTCAATAGAGACTAGTCATCAGCGCGGGGCATATTATAGTGCACAAGCGTGTGTGCAAACACATGGGTATTTTCTATTTCATTACTCTCATCATTATCAAGATCTTTTTGGACTAATAGTGACACTACTGAAAAGAGCTCAGGTGTGATATATAGGACCAACGACTTTACGTGCTTTCTGAGGTATGTGCCTGAAAATACCACCAACTCCCAGATTTCAGGCTGTTACTGAGAAATTTTCTTTAGAGAAAAATTGCATTATCACTTTTGGCCCGATCAGGTATTTGAGCAGATCGTTCAAGTATAATGTTCGTCTAGGCTGCGTGTTACGCAGACCGCGTGGATTGTGTTAACTTAACATGTCATTCATTAAATGACGTTTTTAAAAAGATAATGACGTTTAGTTTGATCTAATACACCAAACCCTTGTCTTGCTTAACACTAAATATTTCATAGCTCTACAATGTCAGGAACACTTTGGCGTTGCGCTGGGAAATATTTTTGTTTATTTATTATTACTGCCAAGGCAAATGTGACTTGACATATATCATCAGCGTCGGAAATATAAGTTTTCAATACATAACTGATCAATATTTATAAAAATCACAGGAGGTAATTTTAAGAATAAAATTGTTCATACATATAGCGTTGTTGGCAGTTCTTGTGGCGCGGAAGACATTGATGCGGAGATACTTTTTATGGATGTCAAAAGGATGGCCTACGTTTCCTCTTCTATCGAGTCTATGACTAGTACTGCAACGCATATAAATTCAACATTCTATCCATAGCCTCCCTCAGTCTGCCACATACTTTTGCGGGTAGGATGGTCAAGTCACGATGCACGCTAAGCTATTTGTAATGACTCGTCATTACTCCATCTTTGTATTATTTAAATCTCAAATGTTCTACTACTTTACTCGCTAGAGAATGTTATGTGTCACTACCCTTTTTTTTAATTCTTCAAAAAATTATCAGATCTTATCATATCAGACCATAAATTAAGTCATTAAAATATTTTTCTAACTAAGTTAGATATGTAGATAAGTTTTCGTTTCTTATATTTTATTTTTCGTATACTTTTTTATATTCTATGAGCAGGCACAATCAATACAATCTTGCCTGATGGTAAATGAATTCATATGTGGTCTACCGTATACTGCTCATGTCCATAAGTTGCGTACTTATGTATCGTAAGTACTCGAGTTAGGATTCTATAGTAACTCATCTATTCAAATACGTGACAGCCTGTACTGAAAGTATATCCACCACATTCAACCTATTAACCTTCAAATATGGTTAACTATTCAGTCCAATGTATACTATTGTTCAAAATAGACCTCCAAAATGAGTATTTCTAAAAATAAATTGAATGGCTCCAATTGTTCAATAGCTGACTGGTTCAGAACTACAGAATAATACAATTACACTATGTCGAATTATGTTATGGAGAATTTAATTAAATATTTATTTAAAAATAGGAAATATATATCCTATATTATGTGTACCTAATTGTTTCTTGGATAGCCTCAAAACTGACTGAACAAGTCACTCTATAAGAGTTTCGTAGATACATACATATGAATTTGCAACCCGTGAGAGATAAATATTTATTCTATAGTCAAAGCTTATAAATATTATAAATGCTTTTACTTTTTTTGTCAAAAAATGTATCTTTTTACTGTAGGAATGATGTAGATATCCTAAACCTTTACAACCTCACACGGTACTATTTCAGATATACTTAGTCCCAAATTAACTATTTGTTTTGTTTTAAAGACTACGTAGAAAGTTACGTTAATAAAAGAAGTTAAGGCATAAGATAGGCTGAAAGTATGAAAAACACATTTTTCTGTTGGTACCAAAATCGCCAACATTTGCTAAAAATGTAGAAAAATTTGAAAGTTTGATAGATTTGACCAGTATTTACTAGCACAGGTTATTAGTTTAGAAGTTACATAGCATTTTCATTGACCAGCAATCGTTTAATTTTGAACTATATGACTTTAATTTGTGATTTTACCAAAGGCCTTACTTGGATACATAGTTTTGTTTATTTTTATTGATATTTGTTTCGTGAACTTTGATTTTTCGCTTACTAAGTTATCTCACAACACGCATTCTAAAAACAATTAAACATTCCCGCTCAGATCGCACGCGGGGACTTTCCCCTTTTTTACGAGAAAGGCCCTTTACAAATTCCGACCCTTGACGCTCCCAAAAGTTTTGGACCGTGAAAATAAATCCCTTTCATATGACACCCCACTTCAACTAGTAACCGTACTTTGAAATTTTGGTCTCCCATTTCGGCCCCTTAACCAGAAAAATAAAAATATACTTAATAGCAGCCCTCACGAGATCATCGGCCCACCTTATGGTGAGGGGCCTGCTCTCGCAGTTACTTTCGGTTCGTGGTCACCACTCGAGAACCTTTTTGGCCCAGCGCAGCGGCCGTCTGTTCTACTAGCTATGTGCCCTTCCCACTGCCATAGTACCAATTCTTCGGGATATGTTATCTACTTGGGTTCAGCTGCAGTTTCCAATATTTCTGATTCGATCGCCTAATTGTACTCCAATATAATCTCACGGATAATTTAGATGGATCCAATCACAGAGGAAGTAGGATCTTGTCAAGAAATCAAAACGCATGCTGATGATAGTAACATTGAGGAAGATCATCCACCGATAAGAGGATAGATATAAGTAATATCCGTGAGCTATTCACGGATATTACTTACTCGTCAAAAAAGAGCGATGCCTTAAGCAAAATAAATTTGGTATAAAAATAAATTGTAAGTAGAAGATTGAAGATACTTCGAGGCGTCGTCGTGACACGCGGCGTGCCCTCTTGATCATTCAAATGTGATTGAATAATTTCATAATGGATATCCTGTTCTGCCACCTCGTCTGTATAAATTGGTGTTAGTTACTACGACGAGAATTAGCTTTGATAGTTTGTAAAGTATTACACATTCTGTGACAGAGATAGAGAATAATTTACCAGTTTTACTCGATAAAAAAATATATTTTACAGTTATATTAGAATATATGTATTATTTAACTATCTCATTCGTCTAGCAGTAGCTGTAGTGTATACAACCGCTGACTATGGGGTTCAAATCCCGGGTTGGGCCAAAAAGTGATAATGGGATTTGCGGAAGCTAAGAAGGCCCCGAGGCTTGAAACTGACGGTGCTACACCCCGGTCATTCTTGTACATGAACTCTTTCCGGACGTATCGGCTTACTGTATTATCGGATAACAAGTGTGAGGGAATAATAAGTGCACCTGTGTTTGCGCACACTTTATAATATGAGCTACGCAGATTGCAATGAGACTGGTCATTGGCAAAATTTGACCACAAGGACAGTTAATAGTGTCAAATGTTCTTCTCTGACGACCTGACTGATACAGGACCAGAGTATTATCAAGTACCTGGCGTATACTCTGTAAGGTGGCGGTACTTCCCCAGTCAAGTTCAGAGCAAACGTGTATTGAACGAAAGAATGGTATGGCATGTTGGTGTCGTGGTAAGTGACCCTGACTGCTAAGCTTAGAGGTCGTGGGTTAGATCCCCACCCCGGACAAATCTTGGTGTGGTGAGTATGTTTATTTGTTCTGTTACAAAATCTTATCTAATAAAAAAAATATCACAATCATTTAACAAACTATTAACGCAAAAACGCGTTGCATAAGTATAAAAAGTACATGTAGCTGTACATGCTAGTTCATATTTTTTTCCAATTTTTAACTCATCATAATCACAGCCTCTACGATTTAGTCGACAAAAAGTATGTAAGTGATTTTATCCAAATTTATTATACCCTTTTAGGCGTTGCAATAGGCGTTTTCTAGATCTAGTAGCAAATCTATTTGTGGTGACTTCAGTTCCGGCCTCATAATTTACTTCACAATAAATTACTGCTTGCGTAAACTAGTGTAGATCCAACTGAACGGGTCAGACATCTCTTGATCTCAGTATTTAGTTTCGTCAGCAGTTTCACAGTGTTTGGAACGGCGGAAATCTTTTGATCCCAGTTGAACACTCTCTGACGCTTACATAACTTCATTTATCGCTCTGGCTTTATGATAAAATGTGTCAAAAGTTTTTGTTACCAGTATTTGTGGAATAAGCTTTTTTTTTATGAAATTTTCTTTGGGTAACGCCATAAACATGTTATGTGCGAGTAGGAATAATACCCATCAAGAGTAAATTGTGTTAACATTTAATTTGTTAGACTCGAAACAAGTCAGTATACTAGTTGTGCCCCGCGGTTTTACCTGCGTTTAACTTTATAAATTATAGCTTATGTGTTAATCCAGGGTGTCAGCTAACCCCATATCAAATTTTATGAATATCGCTTCAGCCGTTTGGTCGTGAAGAAGTAACAAACATACACATACAAATTTTCGCCTTTATAATATTAGTGTGACGAGGTTATGATGACAAGATAGAAATTATTAATCAGATTCGCGCGAGAGTACCAACACCTAGATGGGTTACCTAGAAGTGTAAATTTAAATAACAAATGAACACTTGGAGGAAAATGTCTTAGGGCGCTAATAAACAGTTGGCGGACTGTGAATTATTGATAAGTTTAAGAACCTAGCCGTGGGGCCTGAAGAGAGTGACTACAATAGTGATTTAATTTCTAAACGCCTCCGTTCTTCAGGAGGCAGGGTCTTGGCTATGGTACAGTTTTAATAACTAGAGTAATTAAAACTTTACTGTAGGATTAAACAAAGAGTAGGAAGTCATCATTTTACGGGCCGGTTGGAGTGGTTGGTAAACGCTTGCCTTTCATGCCACAGGTTGTAGGTTCGATTCCCACCCAGGACAGATATCTGTGTGCATGAACATGTCTGTTTGCCTGAGCTTGGGCGTAATTATCTATATAAGTATGTATTTACGAAAGAAAAGTACTATATGTAATATATCAGTTATCTGATTACCATAGCACAAGCTCTGCTTAGTGTGGGATCAGATGACGTGTGAGTAATGTCCCAGGGTATATAATTTAATAAAATCCACGCCATATGAATTTGCCACGGCGCTGTGGCGTCAGACAGAGAAGTAGCTTTTAATTGCCGTCACTTACTAGCAGCTCCAGGAAGGCAGCGAACTGTTTTTGGCGCAGTCGGGCACTGGTCTTCCGGGTGAAAAAGGCAGGTTAGGTTTAGCAGATGCGTGTCCGACATACCCACCCGCACAAAGGAGAAGGAAACTTCTGAGCCCAGCAGTCAACTAGTTGAAATGTGAATTAAAAAACCGATATATTTTTCTAAAGGAAATCACAAAATATGGTATCATGTTTCTATCTAGGAAGCGAGAAAACTTAAATTAAGTTATGAAACGAAATAACCGATAAAATAATGATGAATTACTCGCAATCGATTAAGTATAAATCGGTAAAACCTCAGAATATGTTTGAAATCGAGTGAAAAGTGTTTTTCGTGGAATCGATTCATAGCGGATCGTATTCCTTTAATTTTTCTTGGGGCAACACGGCCCGAACTAAACTACAGTGCTATAATTTAACCTCACTTTTACTATACTTCATATAACTTGATTCCTGGTTAGCCAAATTTCACCAAAATTTCAGTGCGGTCTTGTTATTATATCCTCTCACAAATAAGGCTAGTTTGATTCAGTTAACACCTGGGCCCAGGAATGTATGGAGTCATTTCCTTCTCCTTTCAAAAAAATGTCTGTTTGACTAAAATTACCTTCCAAATGTAACTTAATTTTTACTTTTACTTTGCATTTGATAATTTCAAAACAAGTGACAGTAACCGTAGCCTAGTTGCTAGTGCTCCTGCCTAGGAAACTGGTGGTCCTGGGTTCGAATCCCGGTAAGTGCAAATATTTGTGTGATGAGCACGAATATTTGTTTCTGAGTCATGGATGTTTTCTATGTATTTAAGTATTTATCTATCTATATAAGTATGTATATCGTCGCCTGGTACCCATAGTACAAGCTTTGCTTAGTTTGGGGCTAGGATGATCTGTGTGACATTGTCCCTAGATATTATATTATTATAAGTGTGTGACACTACGAGTCGCGAAAGCAATAATATTTTTATAGTGATAACAATAGATATCATTACGAGATTACCCCTCAGGTCAAAATAACTCAGTTTCTACAGTTTTACCGTTTTACTAGGCTCGTCACAGTCACTAGTATCGTTGTGGTAGCCACTCGCCTCTGGTAAGACTATGTGATGGCGCTGATGGAACCGACAATTGACGAACTATGTAGTTGCTACTAGTATACTACTCTAGCGATTATTTTTCCAACACGAAAACGACAATTTTCAGTACGACCATGTACTTTGTATGTATGTTACACATTTTCCCCATGCTTGTGAACCGATTCATAGGGATATTTTTTTACATTCTTATAGGGTTTCTTTCTATTTATTCGATAGGGATTGCTTTCGGAATTATATAATACACATTTTGTTAAATCGGTTTGGATACATTAATATTAAACCGTAAGTTTTGACTTGTGTTAGTCGTATATATATCGAAGAATGCATTTTTTTTTCACTTTAAGAGTTATCGCCGACGATACCTATGACAACAACAAAGTAATAACCAATCACAGTGCTACATTTTAATCAAAAGTTTGAAATTTTTGATTGATTTCGCTTATCACAAATTCGTAGAAATTCATAACTTAAATAAGAAAACTTACATTTTACTCTAATGAAAGTAAATTTGGACAAGTATTAAATTTCACACGAAAAGTCAATGTATATATGTAATATATGTTCAGTATCTGAACAATGATTTTTCAAGGCTAAGTCTCTTTATCGTTACCTTGAATCGCTCATTTGTTGAGAACACTCTACATATTGAACAGCCTACTAAACTATCGTCTGTGCCAAAAGAATTCTGTATTCGGGTAACATTAAGGGTTAATAACTGTTTACAACTAACCTGTTTGTACCGGTATAAATCAGTATTTTGTTTTATCGTTAGATTATCCATAATTTTTTTTAAATATCAGGGGCTCTACCGGCTAAGTCGCCGAACACCGTTTTCGTGAATGGCTTTCATATAAATAAAGGTTAAAAATGACTTAATCAATAGTTAAATCGGCTTCAACGTTGACAATCGATTCCGGACCATTTATGACGTCGCATGTGGTCATGGAAGCCGATTTAACGATTGATTAAGTAATTTTTACCATTATTTATTTGAACGCCATTTAAGAAATCGATGTTCGGCGAGCTTAGCCGGTAGAGTCCCAGAGCGAGTGCAATGGAATAAAGATTGGTTTAACCGTTATCAATGAATAAAATCCTTCAATCTTGTAGACGGCCTAGAATGAATAATTATTTTATAATCTCTTAAAGCCACGACCTAACTAAATAAAAACTATGAGATGGAACGTCTTATATTTACTTGATTACGCACTAACTGGTGAGCTGAACTTTTCGACCCTCAGAAAGTCAAGTTTATAAACATGGATTGAGTTAGTAATTGATGTTTTGTTACATAATCTATTTTTAAATGGATTATTTCTAACAAATGAAATTAAATTTCGATATGGCCATAATTCTACCTATATATAAGTGTTAAGCAATGTAAGATTGTCTAACAATGATTTTTACATGTTAAAAATATACGGACCACTATCTATATAATCAAATATATTTATAATTTGTTTTCACTTACAAAGGCATTTTAAACCAAACAGTACAATTTATAATTCAAACAGAAAAACTTTGACAACTAATTTAAAGTAATTCAATTATTTTTATCAAAATAAAGGTGAATAAGCAACGTAATATCTTCTCGTCCCAAATACCGCAGTGTCTCAAGTCGAAAGTCTTCGACCAGTGTGTGTTGCCAGTGATGACTTACGGAACGGAAACGTGGTCGCTCACTATGGGCCTTATCAGGCGGCTCAAGGTCACCCAAAGAGCAATGGAAAGGGCTATGCTTGGAGTTTCCCTGCGAGATCGAATCAGAAATGATGAGATCCGCAGGCGAACCAAAGTAACCGACATAGCCGTAAGAATTGCCAAGCTGAAGTGGCAGTGGGCAGGGCACATAGCTCGTAGAGAAGAAGCAGGAGCAGAAAGGTTCTCGAGTGGCGACCACGAACCGGAAGACGCAGCGTGGGCAGGCCCCCTACAAGATGGACGGATGATCTTTTGCGGGTCGCTGGAAATCGCTGGATGCGGATAGCGCAAGACCGGCAATTGTGGAGATCTTTGGGGGAGGCCTTTGTCCAGCAGTGGATGTCTTTCGGGTGATATGATGATGATGAAAGGTGAATATACTACACATCAGAAATTTAGAAAATATATTCAACATTCGCTCCATTTCTGCCTTTAATTACTGTTTTTAATAGGAATATTTAAGTAGGTATTTTACATCTGCTTAGCCATTTAGTATATACTTGGTGAGAACGATATAAAGAGAGAGCAAATATTTATCCAATCTGTACTTAGTGCACCTACGTACTTTTAAATCTCTGCACCCACAGTCCACCTCTGTCTCGGTATAAAAATAGACCAGTACGGAAACTCCCTACAAAAGGTCGAAACGGCACACTCACACAAACATGCACATTGTCAATACCCCTAAGCGGTAGTCGCGATGCTGTAATGAGCGCCGCCGAGTCAAAACGAGTGGTCGCGTATAGGTTTATCTCCGCAATCTCTATAAAAATCCACATGTGTATTGCGTAGGATACGGCTTTTGAAGTTATACTTCTTTTGGAGCGATGGAGAAAAATGTTGAGAGTGAATTTTTACGATGCGCGCGCACACCGACACCAAAAAATTTAACAGCATGAAGTTAGTTCTAGGTGGTATGACAGTGAATTTTTACGATGCGCGCGCATCTGCGCGCGCATTTTAAAAATAACAGCATGAAGTTAGTTCTAGATGGTATGAAAATTGATAACTATGTTCAAGTTGTATATTAAGAAGTATAACTTCTAACGCGTGTACATAAGTACACATAAGTTTTTTTTTTTCAACTCGGCTTGATCAAAACGGGAGCTTTCGTATTTTAACCATCTTGCTGATTTGTAAAACAAATGTGTTTTAAAAATAATAATAATAGGTAACAACAACATTAATAGTTACATCCCAACAGCTTCAATAGAGCGTAGGTAATTATTTCATCAACTAGGCTTAGTTACCTTACTGTCCATACTTATACTGTGCCTCAGTACAACTATGCGCATAAAGTTTAAAAAAAAAGGGTTTCATTATCAAGCCATTCAAAATGGCAATAAGAGACTAGAAGAGCTATACCTTCATTAAAACTTCAACTTTGCGCATAAAGTTTAAAAAAAAAGGGTTTCTATATCAAGCCATTCAAAATGGCAATAACAGACTAGAAGAGCTATACCTTCATTACCTGACGTAGAATACAATCTGACCGTGTTAGAAATTGGTCGACCATTATAGTATACAAGTGAGACACACGCCCGCATCTTGTTTGTTTGTTTAACGATCTATTTGAGTGTGAGATTTTCCTATTAGTGTCTTACTGTTACCGCGCTTGCCAACACAACATAGTAGCGCATTTGCATGTACAGTGAATATCCAAACATAGAATACGATATTTGTGTAAAAGAAAGCAGTGTGCTGCTGCACTAATATTGTGTGCAAACGAATTTTGATAGTCTCCAATTACCTTAATTTTTTTGTTCTATAATGAAATAAATTGAAACACTGCATCTAATTTTTGACTGGCCTGCTGGTGTAGTGTTAAGTGATTCTGACTGTTATCTTATCTTATCTTATCTTTGGTGGGGTGTACTTGCGTACAGCACTTCGACCCTTCAGGATCTTTTGTACTATCCCCCACTGGTTTTTATTCTATCCCTAAAGCTGACTGTTAAGTCAGAGGTCGTGGGTTCGATCCCAATGTGATGAGCACGATTATT
The DNA here is from genome assembly GCA_951640165.1 of Pseudoips prasinana. Taxonomy (NCBI): domain Eukaryota; kingdom Metazoa; phylum Arthropoda; class Insecta; order Lepidoptera; family Nolidae; genus Pseudoips; species Pseudoips prasinana. Next base: position 17,767,150 of record OX621251.1, read on the forward strand.
TGTTTTGCGTCTAGGTGTAATTTATGTATAATATGTATGTAAGTAATAATAATAATATCCTGGGACATTTAATATCTATTTATATTAATTATATACCACAAAATAGTTGCACGTGTGTGTAGCGAAGAGTCTATATAGGTATGTGTGAATGTGATGTGTATGCCATTTTTGGAATCAATATGGGAATCAAATGAAAGGGCTCAACAAGTAGAATACAATGTACTATACAAAATTGACATCCAAGATGGCCGCCGCTACAAAATGGCGGGCAACCTAGCTTTTATCAATCCCAACAATACGGGTATCAAATGAAAGGGCTCAACAAGTAGAATACAATCTACTATGCAAAATTGAAATTTAAGATGGCCGCCGCTACCAAATGGCTGATAACCAATTTTTTTATCAATCCCATCAATATATCAAGGTATCAAGTAAAAGGGCTTGACAAGTAGAATACAGTGCACTAAACAACCTCAAAATTATAAGATGGGCGCTGCCACAAAATGACATATTATAATAGGATTGTCAAATTTATAAATTTATCTTAAAAATACATTGTAATGTTTAAGATATGTACTACAAGCTAAAAATTATAAAATAGATACAGTCGTGGGCATTGCATAGACTAGACTAAAATAAAACCGTGGGGCACGTCAATTGTCTACAATCGTTGAAAATGTTTGTTTTGTAGTGTCACGCGATAATAAGACAGTTGTTCAACCGACAACGATGGACGAGTGGCAAGTAGGGCTAGAAGGTGGAAACAAGCTAGCGAGTTCAACTATAAGGGAGTTTTAGGGTTTCATAGTGTTGAGCGAGTGTTTACTTTAATCATAAGTTTTGTCGATTAAATACAAACTACGAGTAGTGAACCGAGTCCTCGCCAGCCAGCAGTGTGAACGTTCAACGATAAACTATTTGAAACATCTCTTTTGTTTACATGGAATGTATAACTATCGGACTTTCAATGAGCAAGAAAATAGTTAGTAATTTTCTTACCGTCGGTGGTCCAACTGCCTAACGACGCATTAAAAAATTCTTCTATCGCACATTTTAATCGATAATTGTAGACAATTGACGTGCCCGACGGTTTTATTTTAGTCTAGTCTATGCATATGGTTATAATGCCCACGACTGTATCTATTTTATTATTTTTTAGCTTTTAGTACATATCTTAAACATTACAATGTATTTTTAACATAAAACCGTTTAACTTAAAAAGATTTTTACCAATTTTTACTACTTTTCCAAGACTACGTAGGTCAGGGTAGCAAGCCAGTTGTTAGTGAGCCCAACTCTCCTCTTTATGATACATAATTATTAGTTTGTTTATTTTATTATTATCTTAATTATAACCTTGCAGTATTTTTTTACTGCATGGTTATAATTAACTGAATTAATGTAGCTGACTGCACGTATACACTGATTAGTATTCGATTTCAATTCCCGAATCCGACCCCAAAAAGTATAATTGCCTTAAAACAGTGAGGTAAGCAATCAGTAAGTTTGCTGTGTTGTAGACACTGGCCTTGGAGAAAAAATGAAGCTGTCAGTCCTGCATCTGACATATTTCTGTTTGTGTTGGCAAACTCGTTCCATCGGATTTAGAATCTCGTGCAGTATAATATGCCCGACACTGTCGCACTTGTCTTATCAGGTTAAATACAAATTTTGCATATCACTTAATGAATAAACTGGAGGAAATAATGGAAGAATGATGTACATGGAAATAATAATGCTTGTCTTACATAAATAAATTAATAATAACATTAAGTTAAGGTAAATGTATAGTATGTATGTTTAGAAATTATGCATAAAAGAAGATTGACAGAAGAAGTATAGCCTACGTTTATGGTACAACCGAAAGGAAAAGACCTCGTAGAACATTCTCTGACCAAATCGGAGACATTCTCAATAAAGGCCAGGTCAGATGCACTCTAAACCGGGAGCATGTATGAAGAATATAACGACAGTAAACGAGGCATAAGTGGTGTGCAAGGATCGTGAAAAATGGAAATCCGTTGTTACAGCCTATCCCTCTGGGAAACAAGCGTGAGTGTATATATGTATGTATGGTTTTCTTCACCCTAGTTTGAGCACCCTAGTTTGAGTATTTTTACTGTCAAATTTTTACAATGATAAAATATTGGCGATAGATAGGCATCATATACCCTTAACATTTAATTAATTAAACTGTAGATGCTTACTTAGCAGTAATATAAATCGAGTGTGTCTGTCTGATTAGCTATCAGTTATGTCATAAAATATCCAATCAGAGGCAAAGTTTATCAACATAGTCACCCGCTGAGGCAAATCGCTTAAATAAATGGTTTATGTACAAAAATATAAGTATAAACACGTTGTAATAATTAATAAAATCTTATGATAGGGAGCAGTCAATGTCATTGCTAAAATTGTTGTGCAATATAAAGACGTGTATATGTATTTATGCGTATTTGGCTATCATTATTTACTGTGGTTTTTAAGTAGGTATTATTATAATTAGTAATTTAAACATCTACGTTTAATACCTTTTTATACGTGTGGCGTGTGGTACAGCGGCTTAGACAGTGGCCTCGCCGCTTCGTGTCGCGGGTTCGAGTCCCACGCGGGACAACTATTCATGTGACCCATAAATAGTTGTTCTGAGTCTGGATGTAATTTGTGTCCGTCTATTATATTTTTGCAAAGTACCCCGCGACACAGGGATTAAATTCCCTAATGCGGGCGTTGTCTTTAAAAAAAAAACAAAAAGAAAGATGGGTTTTTGAGATAATTTACGATTTAAAATCTACGTGTTCCAGCGTAATCCATAGATCCGTTTGACACATCTTTTTTGGTCAAAAAAACTCGGCTTTAGAATTTACCTCGTCTAAAAAATCTTTAGCTATATGGTTTCCGGCCTAGAAAGAAGTAACAGGGCAGGGATACACCAGGTAGTCGGGCAACAGCGTCTGCTGTATGCACCTAGCTACCACCTAACTGTGGTCACCAACTCGCATGCCAGGCGCGGTGTATATTACTAAATAAAAAAACTTGAGAGCTGTCAAGGGACACCCGGATGGAACGAAGTTATTTCTTATTATTTATTATGTACAAAAAACAAAAATAATCGTCGCGACACCACACTGTTCAATGCGAAATAGAAATGAAAATATCTGGCTTGCTTTCTATAAGAGAGAGAGAGAGAGGGGGAGAGAGAGAGAGGGGCAGAGAGAGAGAGTGAGAGAGACAGACAGAGAAACATGCGCACGCCGCACAGCTGCAAAAAGTGTCGTGACAACTTTTCGTAAGATTTTTTCCGTCTAGCCCCCTTTCCCAACGCGCGATAAGGAACTTCGTTCCAAATATTCGTTCCAATAATAAGATCATAGGCATTAGGGATCAATGATACTGATTGTGGGAGCACTTTCAGACGCGTCTTAAAAATGTTCTGAAAAGTCTTTTATCGGGTGGAAACAAGGCCTTCAATAGCTGGGATCATGCCGGCGTTTATGCACTCCTTCGGCATAGTCAAGTGGACTCAAGCTGAGTTGGGAACCCTGGTTGAATGGTCCGTTCACAGTTAGCCGCAGACCTCATGCATCAGCCTCGTTCTTTTCGGTGGTGAAGCTGTTCTACCCGCGGGAGTGTGGGGTCGTGGATTTCCCCAAGGATCTTCACAATGGCCGGTCTTGTGCTGTCATGTATTCCAAGACAATTACGATAAAAAACGTTTATAAGTAAGAAAGTTTATTATTATCGCAATCAAGTTCATAACAATTGTTTAACTCAAAGACAAACTAATAAAGAATTATTTTATTAAAGAAGAGTTTATCAGCTATCGATAGCAACAGCAATAATATTATGAATTAATTAAAAATAAATAAAATAAAAAATAAAAAAGGTTTTTATTCACGTAGACTTTAAAAAAGCGCTTGTAAATAGTCAGAACATGTTTGTAGTAATATAGTTGTATACATTAGATATTATTTCTAGTAACATAGATATTTAGGTACATCTTGTATGAAAACATTTATTAAATTTATTTTATTACAGAAATGATATTTAGCTAGCTCGTATCAAGTTATTGTCAAGAGATTATGTATATTCGAAGGTTAACCCTAAGATTTCCAGGTCGCTAAGCGGATTGGTGACCGCGATTGAATAAATATAGACACCTAAAAGCTTGGTGACCTGTAATAATATTATTATCTTCTAAACCTTTATTCCTCCGGCGCTGGTTAATTGGTTGAATAACCATATTCAAGAACGTTTTATGTACAAGGTATTTACTTAATTGTGTCAATGCTGAAACTCATCGACCGATTTAGAGAAAACCTTACGGGAAAGTCACTGTTTTTTATCTTTCCCTAGTTTAAAATAATAATCCTTCTTTTACGATATGATACTAGATGGAAAGAAATTTTACGGTTTTATATTTAACAACGTTGTTCTAAACGTTTTATGCCAATTTAGTGACACAATATAATTTTCAGATCAACTTTAATAAACACCCTGTTGCAAAAAAATACAGTCCAGATTTAGAACTATTAACTTGATTTAATCACTTAATAATGAATAAATATGCGCCATTTAAGAACTTGCCTACTAATTATGCGCTCTGGACGAGCAATTTAACTAGTTTGCGACTTTTAATTGACGCCATCATTTAATTTAGTGGTAATAAAAGCAAAATTGCAGATTTTATTTAACAAATGAAAGTATTAATTTCCTTTACTATACTATACCTAATAAAACTAATTTACAGACATTTTTACACTGAATTGTATCTATTAATTTAAGTGTGCGTGAGAATTAAACCCATGAACCACTGGCATCATTTATAAACCACGTCATAGTTTTAAGCTGAAAATAAGACAATTTTGGACGTTACGTGTAAATCTGATTAGGACGATTAGAGTTGCCGCAATACTAGGTATATATCTAAAATAATTTCGTGTCAATTTTTTTTACCGAGGTGTTTAATCGGGAAACGTTCACCATAATTGAGGCGATCTGGCGCGCTCGGCGCCCACTATCACGGCACGCTCATTTCTCAAGGTCGCCTTCGCGCTATGATGCTGGCTGTTTTAACCTAACCTTACTCAAATAATTAGCAGGCGTTTAAAATATAATCAGGTTTATTGCGTCTTGTTTCTCGATTAAAATAAGTTCGACGGTCCAACAAATGAGAAAAAGCAAACTCACTATTCCAATAATTGAACGAATGGATCGAACTATTGTGAACAATCTAATGGTCATGCTACCAGTTTATTTAGAAATATCTTATTTTGACCCGTTTTATAAAAAAAATACCTTTTCAAGCATGTGATATATTGAAATAAAATGTATTCAGTTATTATAATAGTGGTCTTCTCTCATTCGAAATGTCAAGCATGTTAAGAGATCCCCCTTTCAACAGACAATGAAACACGTGCCTTATTTGAAATTTAAAGCAAGATGTCCTTTCACCGTCTGCCTACTTAACCTTAAATCTTACCAAGTCTAGAGATAAACCACTTCAAGTGTGCAGTAAAGCGGAATAAAAAGTAAAATGAAACAGCGGTCATTTTACACTTGGTCGCTCTCGTATACTAAAAGTGTCTACCCCCTTGCCCTTTGTACGTTCAATCCAAAAACACACCTTTAACTCGGGTCTTTTAGAAAATACTTTGTCTACCGCAAATACTTTGAATGGAAGGAAAGTAAAGCGGCATCAACGCTTGTGAGCAAGGCATAAAGCTCGTAGACTGCGTAAAAGAAAATTCTATACGAAAGATTCATTCTCAAAATGAATATTAGATGTAAGGTTCATCTACTTGAACCCTAGATTACTAGCCTTTACAATCACGCCATAACTAAAGTTGTTTCAGGTGTATTTTGCCATATAATAATGATAACGCAGATATAATAAAACTGAGTGTATTATGTATATATATTATATAGTATGTATTATATGTATGTGTATTATGTATTATATTTTGGGGCAATGCAACGGGTAAAGATACAGTATTTAAGTGCCAAAAAAGATGCATAAGAGCCATTTCTAACGTAAAGACAACTGACAGTTGCAAACCATATTTAAAAAATATGAAAATTTAAACAATGGCCTCGTTATACATATACGAAACGTCTATGTTTGTCAAAAATAATCTGCACTAATTTGCTCGAGTAAGTAGTCAGCGCCGTTGCGAACGGTTACAAACAGTTGGGTCTAAAACTACACTTATAGGAACAGTATTTTTGCAATGGCTCCAAAGATATATAATAAATTACCGAAATGCATAAGAAGTGAAGATAGTGTCCACAAATTTAAAAGTAAATTGTTTTTGTTTCTAGCAGATAAGACGTATTGAGGATATTGAGAATGATTTTTTTAATGATAAATTATGACATAATTCCTACAATATTATTATCTACCTTTGCTTGCATGTAAAATTTAATAGACATTTCTTAATTTAATTGACATTTACTGAATTGTTAGTTATTCGTTTTATTATATACTATATTGACTAAACTTTTTAAATGAATTTAACCTAAATACTATTTGTACACCAACTTCATTGGTAGAACATAGAGCTCGTCTACAATAATATGTATATTTAAGACCTTTTATGCACCTGTGTTCTCAAATAAAGATTGATTGATTGATTGAAGTTTGAATAGAACAACATGACTAAATAGTTTCGTTTGATAGGAAGCTAAGACAAAATTTAAATAAACAACCTATATATGTTTCTTGTCACCACAGAACTTATACATGGTATTTATTTATTTATTTATTTATTTATTTATTTATTTATTTATTTATTTATTTATTTATTTATTTATTTATTTATTTAGCACACCAACAGAATAATTACATGGAAACAATACATATTACACTAATAATATATCACTTATGTTGTAACTACCCAACTTACAGGTATGCATGGCATTGATTGTGATAACATTTAAATTTGAGGTTCACAACGTTAACCTACAACGTTACCTAAACCGATAAAGAAAAAAAAACAACTATTAAATTAAATTAAAAACAACTAGTATTATTCAAAAGAAAGTGCCTGTATGTTAAAAAAGTCATGGAGAAAATATCTACCCTATTGTTAGTTGATTTAGTCAGTTCGTTATAAAGCCTTGCAATACGTGTGAGAGGACTATTAAATGTTGTATTTAAGGTGGAAACAGGTATATCAAATACACGATGTTGTCTCATAACGCGATGGGGAAGTTTAAAATGAAAATATTTAATAAGTTCAGCATCGACGTTACCGTTTATTATTTTGTGTAGATATAATAAGTCTGATATATCACGTCTTTCCTTTAAGCTTATCATCTTAAAATGCGCCAATCTGTCTTCGTATTCAGGAATAGATCTCCGTAATCCATTTCTTGTGCAAAGATACCTGACAAAGCGAGCTTGGATAGATTCAACACTGGCACTGTGTGTTACATAATAGGGAGACCATATACTTGAGCAATAGTCTAGAACACTCCTGACCAGAGCATTGTACAACAGAATGACACTACTATCATTACGGAAAGGTTTAGACATTCTGATTATAAAGCCCAGTGCCTTCCTAGCTTTGAGAATCATTTGGTCAATATGCTGGCGGAACGATAGCGATGCATCGAAAATGATTCCTAGATCACGAATAACTGATACTCTGTCCAGCTGGAATCCGGCGATATGGTATCTAAAATCTATAAACTTTACTTTATTGGTAAATGTAATGTATTGGCACTTCTTAATGTTCAATGACATTCTGTTATCCACACACCATTTTTGAAGAATATTTAAATCGTTTTGTAGTTTTATACAATCGCTTGACGATTTTATTTCATAAAATATCTTCAAGTCGTCAGCATATGCCAAGCAATCACAATGCAATGAGTCGAGTAAGTTATCAATAAATATTAAAAATAGTAAAGGGCCTAATTTAGATCCCTGAGGAATACCAGATCCTGGTATAAATGGGACAGATTCGTAACCAGCTAACACGATAAACTGACAGCGATTTCTCAAATAACTTTCGAACCATCGCAATAAAGGTCCATGTATTCCTGCTTGACTTAATTTTTTAGAAAGAATGGAGTGATCTACGCGATCGAAGGCTTTAGCAAAGTCAGTATAAATTGCGTCAACTTGACCTCTTGCTTCCAAAGCTTCAGTAATAAATGTCGTATATTTAATTAAATTTGATGTAGTTGAGCGATTAGAAACAAAGCCATGTTGTCGAGGATTTATTAAGTGACGTATATGTGAGTAAGTTACGTTGTAAATGAGACCTTCAAATAACTTAGCAAATTGCGAGATGATAGAAATTGGCCTATAATTAGTCACATCGTTCATGTTTCCAGATTTGTGAATGGGAACGATGTGTGATATTTTCCATAAATCAGGAAAAGTTCCTTCTTTGAGTGATTTATTAAACAATATATGTAATGGCTTAATGAGAGCCTCCATACAAAGCCGAATGAAAATGGGAGGCAGACCATCAGGACCTGCGCTTTTAGTTAAATTAATATTTTTTATGCCAGATATGATATCTTTCTCTGTAATATTGAAGGAAGATAAACTGTAGTTTGACTTTATATACGGTGCATGGCTCAACAGAGTTGGTCCCACGTCATTAGCATGATATACAGAAGCAAAATACTCAGCGAAAAGATTGGCTACATTACTACCTCCTTGCTCGACACGGTCGCCATATGAAACCTCGTCTGGGACACCTCTAATTTTTGTTTTGGACTTGGTATACCGCCAAAAGGATCTTATATTGGTTTTTAGCTCATTTTCAACTTTTGCTATGTATGAACGGAAACAGTTTTCTATAGCCTTTCTGGATCTTGTACGTAAGCAATCGAAAGTGTCATAATCCCGAGGGTTGTGATATTTTTTGAATCGAACTCTATATTTGTTCTTCTCCTTTAGCAATTTAATTAATGAGTATGAGTACCAAAACGGATAACTACCCTTTTTCACTTTACCTTTAGGAGTATACTTTTCAATGATTTCCCACAGAAAATTATAAAACTTTTGAGTAAATGTATTGCAGTCTAGATTAGTGAAATTCTCCCATTCAATAGACATTAGATCAGCTATACAGGATTCATAGTTCATTTTATCAAAGTTATATTTTATTTGTTCATTATTATGACGTAGGTTGGAGTATTTCTCGTTCAGGAGTGTTATCTCCATAGGCGGATGGTGTATATCCGGTTTAGTAAGTCCCGGAACTGAAGTGACAGTAGCACATGTTTTACTGCTTGCCATAACGAGATCAAGAATTTTATTATTTTGATTGCATATACTATTTACTTGAATAAAATCTGTAATATTTAGAAAGTTTCGTAGTGCTATACATTTTTGATCGGAAATTACTTCAAAAGGGTCACTTGTATTAAGCCAGTCTATGTGAGGCAGATTAAAGTATGTAGATATTCTATTCGTGGCGACTATAATTATATATATGTGGGTACATATATATACCTATTTAGACTATCCACAAATAGAATCTCACATATCATGCAAATGTGTTTTGTAATTCTTATAGCCTTCAATTGGAACAGATAACGTATTATTGGCATTATATCTATGTATAACAAGCAAAATAATTTACTTATGCGGCATATTATAAATTTTCTCTAACTTAAAAGGCAAATAATGTGTTAAGGTGGTGTAGGTTGCGGGGTATATGTAAGTGAACTCTACTTTCATAGGAAAGTGAATGTTTAGTTATGTAGAGTAAATAAGTAGGACGTTGATAGTTTTTATCGTTGGTGTCTCCTTATTTTCCAGAAACCCTAGAGCTTAGAATATAATATTGATAACATATTACAGTTATAGTATGGGTGCAAACAAAACACAAAATGGGTGCTAATTAAGACAGCTTCTTTAAATGTCATTAATTTTTACTCATTCATCAATTTTTACACTTTAAAATACATATGTATGTGCGTGCGTGCGTACAATAATTGACCATGAAATTACTTTATTTTGTCATGATATAATGCTCAATGAAAGCTCTAATTTCACGTAGTCACTTATCTATCTTCATTATGTTACTGTAGGTAATGTATGTTTGTACGATGTTTTGTAGACAATACACTTTTATAGAATTTCGTAACGTATAATAAGATTTTTTCTTATATTACCATTTCATAGAAATAATACTCATTTTAAATCAATTCAACTCAATGATTTTTGTTACAATTTTTTTCCCAACGTTCTTAATATAGAAAATCAAATATTCCTTAGCCTCATATTGGCAACGAGATTGTTTTTCAGGTGGAGATAATTGTGGTTGTCAGTTTGTCTTAATTTCGCTCGCTCGGCTCGTGTGTTGTATGGCAGTTCAAACCCCTCCTATTTTATAAAAAAAATATTCTACTGTTCGATTATTTTGATTTTAATAACAAATGAACTTCAAAATTCATTGAATTGTATTTTTATGAGATATGTGTGATGGTTAACTTCGAAGCTCGAATTTGATTTTATTAGCAGACAGATGTTGAGTCTCTAAAATGTATAAAGTGGCCTACTCGCAACATTAGTCCCTGAGTTATCATTTACATTTACCTATTTATCGCTAGCTCTGAGTCATATTAAATTATTAACGTACTCTAATATAAGCTATAATTACTTCAAAATTTCAGTAAAATCCGTTTGGTAGTTTTTGTGTCAAAGAGTAATAAACAACCATACTCTGTTAGTATCTTTCGCATTTATGATTATTGAAGAAAAACACAGAAATAATGGTCGTCTTTTATTCCATATTTTTCCTTGTCGTGTCACATTCTTCTATTTTCCAAAACCTTTTTTATCCGTCCCGTCAAGTCTGTTCTTGACGCGGCCAACGTCATTTCAGTCTAAAAAGTCCGTAACAATAATATTAGTAGGATTCAATTTATAAATTTATTCGCAACCATTATGTTAGTAAAAATTACAACCAGACAAAGAACAAATAATTGTTCTTTGTCTGGTTGTAATTTTTCCTAATAATTTAATAAATGCCGAAATTTGTGAGTCCGTATTTATTATTATTTAACGGATGGATGTTTGTTACTCTTTCACGCAAAAACTACCAAATGAATTTTGTATGTATTTAAAAATATATAAGTATGTTTATCAGTGGTCTGGTTGCCATAGTACAGGTTCTGTTTAGTATGGGATTAGATGACAGTCTATTAGTGGTACCAAGATTTGTATTTATTTAGTTTTACATCTTAAGCCTGGTATCGTAAACGGTTTTCCGGTTCCGGTATTCGAAGCGTAAACATCGTTTTAGTGCAGTCCTCATACTTACTGCTTTTAAAAAAGATTTACTTACATTTGGATACAGTGAATATTGAATAACTCATTTTATAAGTGCCGTGCAACTGTGGAACACAAAATAACAAAATACAACGAAATAAAAACCAATAACAAATTGAGGTTAGAAATTGTGTCACGAAGTTAAATCAGAAACGTCAGAGTTGTCACTGTCAATCGCCGACAGAGTGACATACATCACATCAGTGTTGCCAAAAAAAAAACATATATTCCCAAAGATATTATAATATCTTTGTATATTCCATCATTGCGATTCATTTTACGCAGAGAAATAAATCTTAAAAATGGAAGATCAATTTCGAATTTTATTTGACAACATGAAGATTGAAATGGAGAAACAGACAGCCGAACTGTAAGAGTCTATAACTAATACAATCATGGAAAAACTGGATGGAAAATTAAAGCCGATTATAGCAGAAAATAAAGAATTAAAGATAAAATTGTCTAATATAGAAAAAGAGATAGAATATTTGAAAAGAAAAAAAAGCAAAAGAACGTAATTATATTTGGATTAAAAGAAGAGGAAAAATCTACTAATGAACTTATTAAAAAGGTGACAAATATATTTAAGGAAGATGCGGACGTAAACGTCAAGGAGTACGAAATAGAAAACATATATCGTATAGGAAAGGAAAAATCAGACGGAAAGCCCAGACCTATACTTTTCTCTTTTGTGAACATATGGAAGAAAAATGAAGTAATGAAAGTTCGGAAAAACTTAAAAGACGTGTATATCACTGAGGATTATACAAAAGAAGTGCTGGAGAAGAGGAAAATGCTGCAAACTAAATTAAAAGAAGAAAGAAATAAATGAAACCTAGCATATATTAAATACGATAAGCTTGTAGTAAAGGGAAACAATACAACCAATGATAAAAGGAAAAGAGAGATATCAGGATCTCCACAAGAGAATACACAAATAAAAAAACAACAAATGTCTACGCAAGCACAGCATACCAGACGTAATGCTTTTGACGTCATGAGAGGCCGATCCAACTACCTCTCCTCCAATCTAACAGACAATAAACAATAACAATCAGCAATCGGCAACCGGAAAAATCAACAACTTAGGAACACAGAATTAAAATTATTAAAAAAACTGCCAATCTCCCCCAAGACGACTGGTCCTCGTGGGGGAAAATGACCACGACCCTCTAAAGATTGAAAATAAAAATAAAAGAAAAAATATAAATGAAAATAACAAGAAGAAGAACAACAAAAAAAAATACACTGATATATATGTAGCCACTATAAATTGTCGATCATTGAGAACTTCAGAAAAACTACAAGAATTAGAATTAGCATTAAAAGAAATAAAATGGGACATAATGGGCATTAGTGAAATGAGAAGATTTGGGGAGAGCATAGAAGACCATGGTAAATACATATTACACCATATAGGGGAAACGGAGACTTTACGGAGTCGGATTCATAATTAAAAAAAAGCCTTGCCAAGAACATAAAAGAAATACGGGGAATTTCGGAACGGATCGCTTTTCTCAACATAGAACTACCTGTAGAGGGTGAGGATAGTCAAATATGGTCAATAATTCAAACGTTTGCGCCTACCGAATCAAATAAAAAAGAACATATAATGGAAATCGAAAAATTCTATGAAGATTTGCGATCCACTGTTGAAAATGCATCCCAAAATATAATAGTTATGGGTGACTTCAATGGGCAGATTGGTAAACAAAAAAGAGGAGAAGAATATAACATAGGATGTCATGGATTAGGCAACAGAAGCAAAAACGGCTCAAGATTAGTATCCTTTGCTTTACAATATAAATTAAGCATCCTTAACAGCTTTTACTAAAAGAAACCATCAAAAAAATGGACATGGATTTCACGTAATGGCATGGTCAAAAACGAAATCGACTATATTATGTCGAATAATAGAAAGGTTTTTAAAGATGTGTCAGTTATAAACAACTTTAATTTTAATTCCGATCATAGACTAGTTAGAGCCAAACTATCAGGTGCACGTGTAAAAAGAGCAAGACCATTTCACAATAAAATAAAAACCATTAAATGTACGGGTAGTTCTGACATACTCCTCAATAACATAAAAATATCCTTGGAACGTGAAGAACAAGAATGTACATCAACCCAAGAAAAATACAACAGATTTCTTGATCAATTAAAAACAGAAACTGCTAAAGTTAACGTAATGGCTAAGACAGTAACATCATCTAAAAGTAAGGAGTTATTACAAGAACGAAAAGAACTTATACAAAAAGGAAAGATAATTAATCGCCAAAAAATAGCAGAAATTAGCAAAAAAATTAGCGAACAATTTAGAAGGGAAAGAAACACAAAAAGATTAATTACATTGAGAAAACACATTGAAAGAACGGGAGGTATAAAAAAAGCGTTAAAAGAGATGACCCACAAAAAGGACTGGATTCCAAATATGAACACTAAAAACAGAGGAAAAACCAGCAAACGACCAGAAATACTCACAATTGCTACGGAATACTATAAAAATCTATACCAAAGCCAAAATGGGAAACAAGTAGCAAAAGATAATGCTCTAAATTCAATGGATACGGATGAAATACAACCAATTTTAAAAGAAGTAACAATGAAAGCTATCAATACACAAAAACTAGATAAGGCACCTGGATCAGATTTGGTCACTAATGAACTACTAAAAACGACGTTACCAGTGATAGCTCCAAAACTAACAGACCTGTTCAATGAAATCTTAGACACAGAAAACATCCCAGAAGCCTGGACTAAATCAACAATCATATTGCTACATAAAAAAGGAGACAAGGACGATATTGGGAACTATAGACCGATAAGCTTAATGTCTAATATATACAAAGTGTTTTCTAAAATAATATTAAGTAGAATTACCAATTGTTTGGAAGAAAACCAACCTAGGGAGCAAGCTGGTTTCCGAAGCAAATTGTCAACCGTAGATCATATATACACGCTAAGGCAAATTTTACAAAAATATAGAGAGTATAATAAAATACTTTTTTTAGGATTTGTAGACTTCAACAAAGCGTTCGATACGTTAGAACATGAGTTTATATGGGACGCCCTTGTAAAACAAGGAGTGCAACAAAAATACATTAGACTAATTAAAAACGTATACACAGCGAGCACAGCGCAAGGTAAACTCGAATCTATTGGCAACGAATTTCCTATCAGCAGAGGTGTGCGTCAAGGAGATCCTGTATCACCAAAACTATTCTCAGCTGTTTTGGAGTTAATCTTTAGGAACCTCGACTGGACTAGAAAAGGCCTTAATATAAATGGTGAAAATCTTAACCATCTACGCTTCGCGGATGATTTAGTTTTATTCTCAGAGGATGCAGAAACTCTCAGACTAATGTTACAACAATTATCTGATGAAAGTGTTAAAGCCGGCCTATCAATGAATTTAACTAAAACTAAAATTATGACCAATTCCCAACAAAGAGAAAAGTTGATAGTAAATAATGAAGAAATAGAATATGTAAATGAATACATTTACTTGGGACAGCTTATATCAACAGAAGACTGCATGAGTAAAAAAATTAATAGAAGAATCACTAATACTTGGAAAAGATTTTGGTCACTTAGTGAAGTAATGAAGAATAAGGATATGCCTATGAAAGGCAAAAAGAAATTATTTGAAATATGCATTATGCCATGCTTACTATACGGGTGTCAAACGTGGGCGCTAACAGAACAATTAGAAAGCAAATTAAAAGTCTGCCAAAATAGTATAGAGAGGAGTATTTTAGGAATTAAAAGAAGAGACAGAATACAATTACACGAAATTAAATTGAAGACAAAATTTAAAAATGCACACGTAGCTTACAGACTGCTAAAATGGCGATGGGCTGGACATATGCTACGAGAAAACAAAGAGAAATGGACTAAAATAACAACCGAGTGGTACCTACTCAAGAGATGGCAAAAGAAAAAGAGGAAGACAGAGTAAAAGATGGGAAGATGATTTGAAGAAAATAGCTGGGCCGGCATGGACCCGTATAGCAAGAGACAGAAATAATTGGAAATCTTTAGAGGAGGCCTTTGTCAATGGACAAGCTGTTCCAGATAAATATCCAGTTGCCGATAATGCTTAACAATATTAAATATATTGCATGAATTTTATTTTAGTGAGTAGGCAATCTTTGTAAGCAGTATGTAATAGTGATAAGGAAGCAGCAATAAAGGCTATTTCATTTTTATTTATTTTAGTTTTACATCTTAAGCCTGGTATCGTAAACTGCTACTCATAGGCCTCCCCCAAAAGATTTTTATAACGTTGCCATTTGAAGGGGCTTTCCTTAGTAACAGCGCTTGGCATGCGAGTTGGGGACCGCAGTTAAGTCGTAGCTATTCTGCCCGACTACCTGTTGTATTCTTCAGTCGCTTTACTACACCCACGGGATGGTATGGATTTATTATTTCTGAGCCAGGAACCACATGGTTATTATTATTTTGTTTAATTCACCTGAATTTTGTTAAATTATCAAGATCCTCAATCCGAGGCCGGGCAAACAGGCGCGTCCAAATTTTTATCAAGAACAAAATTAAATTAACCTCTATTTCTGTTTTATCCAAATGTCCTGACCACCATTTTAGCTAAGCAACAATTTGCATTATTATGACAAAATCTATTTACTTCCCCTCAGCAAAATATCGTGCTAATACTCAGCTATCATGGCTTTTAAGCACAGCATTATAATAAACCATAAATGTTGTTGAAGCTTCTTCATTTACAGGAGTACGTTATAACGTCTCCATTGGCTTCGAGCCAGATCTTGGTTGTAGTAGAAAACAAATAGCATTCACTTTATCTATAATGTTATTAATTCGAGCTGTTTAGATAATAAGCACGTGTATACTCCCAGCCATATGTAATATATAACACTATATTAATAATAATACTAGTGTTCCTACCAATATTTCTACAGTAGCTTATCTCAATGGAGAATAGCCGCATTATAACATGTGTCAGGTTTCACAAGAATCCGCAAGGAGTCTCTTGGAGAATGGAACAGACGCGACGTGGTGACGGTAGGTACAGGTCAAGCGAACCCGCTGCAACAAAAAAGATCTTCTTCTCGTACGCCGTTGAGGCTTATAGCGTTATAAAAAATATAGAACTTTAGAGTTAGTAGTAGTGAGCTTATCAGTGTTTTTTTTTAGTGTTGACAGGGCACGGTGGATTTTCCCAATAACTATATAAATTCAAGTGTCATAACGACCCATCATGCATTTGTGCTCGAGGGGTAGAACCAGTTCTACACCTATTTGAGTGCCCAGTCTTTTGTCTAAATAGGTATGAAATAGTACAGTTGTTGGAGGGCCTTTGTAGCGAGAAAAATGTAAGCGAAATAATAATGAATGGCAAAAAAATAAGTATTTTTTATTAAATACTGTCACACTGAATAAACAAGGCAATAAATAAAATTGAAGGACCTAAAATGTATCTTAAATATTCAGGGTTGCTTGTAAAATACCAATAACCTCGCAGGAAAACATATCTAACGTCATAATATTTTATTTTCGTACAAAATAAATATTGGGTACAAAATTAAATAAATATTATATTTTTTCTCCAAAAAGTTCTAGTATTCCTTCCCACAAGCAGAAACACAAAATAAGATAAATTCGGTATAATATGTTCGGTTGGTATTCTGCAACGTGTACTACTACCCTAATTGGGCTAGCACTATTTAATTCATCAAATACTGACTGTGACTGTGTTATTTATCTAAAAGTGCAGCGGGTTACTTAAAATGTAGATTTATTAAGCTATTGCATAGCTTCTATCGCGGGCCTTGAGCGTGGGGACCGAATCCAGAAATACCGTTACAAAAAAAAAAAACACCCCCCACTCCGACCGGCACAGCGGTGATACTTTTTAGTTTTTCCATCTATCGATAAATACAGAACTTTTAATGACTTTTTGAAATATCACGCTTGTCTCTTTAGTTCAGCAACCCGCCTTTAGGTGGCATTGGTTTTTTTTTATCGGTCACCACGCTCAAAGTGTAACTTGAATTAATATCAAAGAAAAAAAAACAAACTAAAAAAATACTGCATTAATAAAATAAATAAATAATTATAATTGCATAAGTTGATAAAAAATGCTATGCAATAGCTTTACCGCGGCAGTCTCCGAGTGCCACACGTCTTTTTTTTTGCTTGAGTAGTATTTCGCTTTAGTTTTATTAGGCTTTTACCCTCGCTCGCCTCTATAGCCCAATGAAACAGTAAAAGCGTCCTTACGTTAACTCTAAACGGTAAGGATAACATCCTTTGAATGGTAGGTATGTTCAGGTAACACAAGGGCCTTTATTGTGTTAAAATCGTGATTGTGATATTAATGAAACCTTCCATTGTTTTCCTATGTTATTACTATGTAACTATGGCAACTCAGTTCAATATAGCTAGACCTTAAACAAACATTCAACAAGCCAGCAGCAGTAGGAAATTACTATCGCTTGAAAGTTGAGAAAGTATGCACATGTCTTGAACAAATACCTATGTTTATTTACCTTGATTGCCTCGTTGGTCTAGCGGTACCATTGTTAAACTATTGACCAACTGGTATTTTGCCTCTTGATTGATTCTTAAACTTAGTTTGTCTGTTTAATGACTAAATTGATTTCTATTTATATTACCTTGATTGCTTCGTTGGTATAGCGATACCATTATTAAACTGTAGGCCAACTCGTATTTTGCCTATCGATTGATTCTATAACTCGAAGGTTTGTCTATTTAATGACTTAATTGATTTCTATTTGCATGACACTAGTCATTAATTGACTTCCAAACAATGATGTTAACAATTCGAGCGAAAACCTATGTTATTTATTTGCCTTGATTGTCTCGATGGTATAGCAATACCATTGTTAAACCGTAGGCCAACTGGCATTTTGCCTATTGATTGATTCTAAAACTCAAAGGTTAGGCACACTGTGGTCCAGTGGTTTAGCCAGCCGCCCCGTCACTTCGTGTCGTGGGGTCGATTTATGTGACCAAGGATCAAGCATTTAAGTGACCCATAAATAGTTGTTCTGATTCTGGATGTAATTTGTGTCCGTCAATTATATGTTTGTAAAGTACCGCGCGACACAGGGATTTATTTTAATAGTACGGGTGTTGTCTTAAAAAAATATAAAGTTAGACACAACATTTTTGCATCAGAAGAAGAGGTTGCTTCGTTAGCTGTTAAGGCCCTGCAAGCTTACTAACCATTTCTCAAAAATGCAGTACAACTTCGTCTTGCCGTAATACCTACAAATGAAATGGACAGGCAGTAATGCAGATATGTAACAAAATAGTGCTTAATAAAACAATTAAAGCACTATTTTGTTGCTCAGCAGTTTCTCTGCATCTAAGCATTTTAAAGACTAAAACCGTAAAACTATGTTTAGTAGCTCAAAACAATTACCATATTGGAAGTAGCCATTAAGTTTTCACCTGTGCATGTTCTGAAGCAAGCGAAGTACCTTATCAGGTTGAACATGGGTTACACCACTGCACAAACAACACAGATTCGTACCGTGCTCTCATCTTTATCTTGTCATGTTTTGAATCTGAGGACTGGTTAGAAACGTCCATAATGGCTACAGTTACGTATGAAATTTTACTTATAACATGCAGGTTTTCCAAGCTTTGTAGAGTAGGTTTGTACTTGCATTCACTCAATAACGTAATAAGACGAATTATAATTACTTAACAAATAATATAAAAAATAAATGGAATCTTATTAAAACAGGGGTCAATTTTTTTTTTTTTTTTTTTTTTTCATGATTCACTGAAAATAGTAGCACAATAACTTGTTATTTACTTATCGAAAATACTTAAATACTCTGTGCCGAAGGACGGACTAGTTTTAAAACCTAGTTACTTTAATAAATATATAAATATCTTGGGACAACCAACACACTGATATATAGGCAAACATAAAACGGATAAACATAGTTAGATAATTTTTAATACCATAATATATTATATATACATTACAACTAGATAGAGAACAAATAATCGTGCTGATCAAACAAAGTTTTGCCCTGGGTGATGCTGAAACGTCCGACCTCTGGCCTAGTAGTCAGGGCCGCTAACCACTGGGTCAACAGGCTAGAGAATTTTCTTAGATTTTAATTTAGACAAGCACCCAAATACTGAATAAATTACTTTATTTCATTTCATTAAACGACAGACACTCATTCATCTACGGGATATCGTTATAATACACAATGCTCAAGAAGGAACTAAAGAAACCATAAATAAAAAAAATACTTTATCAGATCTAGAAACGGCTATAGAAATTTACAACAAAAGTAAGCGTCTATACCGAATATTTTCACGGCGAAATATTACAAAGTACCGCCATGACGACATTGTAATAACTTCCGACCTACAGATAACTTCGTTTTAGACACCCTTCTGAATTCTCTATCGACGTTTTTATATTGAAAAGTGTGATACATCATTTTCCTTTGTCCTTGTGATGTCTTCGTGATTCAATATTTTTAGTATTAAAGAAGGCCTAAGTAATCGTTTTTTTTACATCAGCGGGCGATAAACGAGCAAGTGGTTCACCTGATGGTAAGTGATCACCGCTGTCCATGGACACTCACGACACCGGAGCAGTCCGGGTGCGTTGCCGGCCTTTAAGAGTCAGCAAACAAGTGTTGCTGACCCTTCCACGTACCCCAATGATTATTATTATCGTGTTAGCCTAAATACTATCGTTACAATGAAAAATAAATAAACTAGCGAACAAAGCTTAACATAAATACTGGCGCCATTATGAATAAAAAATTCGAACTGCCAATTTTGTAGGTATTACCTAGTATTTTGAGGAACGGTACCAGATTTGTATTTGAAAACATGATGTAATAATTTTAACTTATTTCATATCATTATAATAATAACATCCTGGGACATTATTTACATCGGCCATCTTGTCCCCAACTAAGCAGAACTTGTAGTATACCTACAGTCAGGATAAGCAGACA
Source organism: Pseudoips prasinana (assembly GCA_951640165.1). Lineage (NCBI taxonomy): Eukaryota > Metazoa > Arthropoda > Insecta > Lepidoptera > Nolidae > Pseudoips > Pseudoips prasinana. The sequence continues at coordinate 17,787,448 of OX621251.1, forward strand.
TGTTCAGGCTCACAAATATCTGTCCTGTGTGGGAATCAAACCTACGACCTGCAGCGTGACAGGCAAATATCTACCAACCACGCCAACCCTTAAAACTTTACACGTTTCTTACGGATGATTTTGTAATCAAGTAAATAGTCACATTCTCGACGTAATTTTTTTATATTTCTGTTAGTACCTAAATATGCATTAAACACACGTGGATATACGTTTTTTCGAGGTGAAATAGCTGAGTGAATGCCCACATGAAGAATTTTCTTTAAACGACACACACATACATTTAGCATATACTTTCACTGCTTTACCGGACTATTCCCAAATGTTTTAACACCTATCTACTTTTAAACAAATACAAAGTTGTTGTCACGCCATATAATATTGCGAGCTGTTAATGCTTGAAATTTGATTTGACCATCGTATGACGCACAGAGATAAAAACGTAAAGTTGCAGCCTTTTTGTAGTAAATAGTCTATCGTTTGACCGCGATTGAGTATAGCCACGGATCAAATGGACATTTGGAAAACCTCGGAACATACTTAAGCTGGTTATCAAATGTAAATTTGGATTATTATTGTGTATTGTGTTTTCTGGTGCAATAAAGTGTACTCTATCTATCTATTATTTTTCAGATGGTTGGCTGACCAGTGTACGGTGCATTTCTATTGAAGCGTCGGTGTTACCAAAATTTATAGTAGGATAAATAGTGGAGGCAATTTAAATTTTAAGAAAAACTGGCCAAGTTCGAGTCGGACTCGCGCACGAAGGGTTCCGTGCCATAATCTATAAAAACAAGCAAAAAATTCACGTTTGTTGTGTGGGAGCCCCCTGAAATAATTATTTTATTTTGTTTTTTAGTATTTTTTGTTATAGCGGCAACAGAAATACATCATCTGCGGATTCCAACTGTCTAACTATCACGGTTCATGAGATACAGCCTGGTGACAGACGGACAGATAGACAGACAGCGAAGACTTAGTAATAGGGTCGTAACGTATACATTCCACCAACAGGTGATGCACGTCTTCAATGACACCGCACATACGACCTATTTAGTTGACTTACTTACAATTGTGATTATTGAGGTCATAATCAAATTAGGGTTAGGGTGGTTCATAATTAAATATGTCAGAAATGATGCAAACTACACGCCTTTAACGGATCTTGGTCGACTTAGTCTGTAACCCAGTATATCTGGTAAGATATATTAGAACGACGACATTAATTAGATTTGGAATAATAAAAATATTGCTTCTGATTATGAAATGTAGGTACTGCTCTGTATACCATACGGGGACCACAGACTGTGAAAACTTCAGTGGAATTACTGTTACGAAAGTTTTTCTATGCGATTGAGAATTTATTTTTTATATAGTACCAACTAAGTTTTTATTACTTAAGTTTAGAAAAGCTCCTAGGAATCAAAAATAATTACATTTATTTTGTATGAGATATTAAAAAGTTCTACAAACTATAAGCTTATGTCTTTTACTGTGAAAATTCTGTGTGTAATTATTATTTATTACTCTAACAAAATTTTAAATCTATTATGAAGTACATTACTCGAAAGGCACAACCTATTTTATTATTCATAAACTTTAGCAGATATAACTTCTTAATTTTATATTTTGATGTACGAGCAAGATTGTCAGAACATGTGACCAGATTCCACATATGGCTGTGGGTTAACTTGGTTGTATGAAAACCTCACAGAGCAGGATGTTTATTTATTTATCAATTACGTGAGTAAATAAAACATAATCATGACCCAAACCCCGAAGCACGGGCTATACAGCCCCATGTGAGTTAACCGCTCCGCCATCATCCGCGGTCACCGTTGCCTAGTTGGTAGTGTTCCTGCCTACGAAGCTGGTGGTCTTGGGTTCGAATCCCGGTAAGTGCAAATATTTGTGTGATGAGCACGAATATTTGTTTCTGAGTCATGGATGTTTTCTACGTATTTAAGTATTTATCTATCTATATAAGTATGTATATCGTCGCCTGGTACCCATAGTACATCCTTTGCTTAGTTTGGGGCTAGGATGATGTGTGTGACATTGTCCCGAGATATTATAGATATTATTATCGAACCGTAGTGATCGGACTTGATATATTACGTATATATAATTACATATGTGCGCTGTATTTTTACGTTTACAAACCTTAAATATCCCGAAAGAGAACGCGACCGAAGCTCTCGTATAAGCTAATTTCATATATACTATTAGAGAACTAATATACCTAAGTAAAAACATAATGTTGTCTGATGCACACGGGGATTTAACGAAAAGGCGAGTCTATAGAGCTCCCATAGTCAGAGCAAAAACTGCTTTCGTCAGGCGCTTTAGCCCTTTTATTGGCCCATTTATTTATAACAAAGTTGTAATAAAATGCGATATCAAAGAACTTCCTCTCCGGAGAGCACAACCGATTATTTTTCACTGGTTGGCAGGTCTTGATTATAACGACACTCCGTTATTATTATCTATAATATTATCTGATAATGCATTGTTTTATTAATATTATATAATTATTTATTAATTTTATATATAGTATAATCTAGTATAGGATTCCACGATACAGGCTTGCCTAGTGTAGGTCCACAGGAAATATGTAACTTCTATTTAATTTATTGCGTAATAAAGATTTATATATACAAAGAACTGATGAAATATTATAACACTCAGTTCAGTGACTATATATATTCGTTATGATATATTCAAGTATGTTGCTGCAAAACACAAATGAGTAACAATTATCGTAATAGAGCTACAAAGATTAGGCACCCCTCAAATTTATATGTTGAACTTTACTTAACATTTTATTTCATTATTATGATATAAATACATACATACATATTTTCTCTTTCCAATCGTGTCATGAGAGTGATGGAATAGAGAGTGGTCCTGTACTTGCGCACACACTTGTGCACTATAATATGTGCCACGCATATGGCTAATCTCTATTGAGACTTGTCGCCGTGGCCGAAATTCGGCTAGGAGGACATTAAATATATAAATATTAGTCTTTGAGTATTGTCATCACAACTAATCCGTATTAGCAGGCGCCCTTACGTAAATATGACGCCATCTTTAAATGGAATAGATTCCTTTGTCATTTAGGTATAGTAGCAGGACAGTTAGTGACGTCATCGCAGAACTTTCCACCTCCTTGCCCTAATTCATTAGGACAATATTCATTTGTACTGAGTAGGTATATCTTTCTAATTTGGAAATTAAATGGTCCGAATCGACTACAAAAGTAAATTGTAATATTCTTTTTTAGTATAGTCATAAATTTAAATTCACGGTCTCATTTTAAATTCTACGCTTAATTAGCCACATTTTCCACCGCATTTATGTTACGTTTCGGTTTCGTTATTCTAGTTACAAATGAGAGGAGAAATGACAGTTAATAGAAAAATCCTCAAGATTCCTTGTAAGCAACGGCAGAATGCCCGTTGCGCACCCACCCCTCCCCTGTAGGGGTGCCCTAAAGATCAACAATGCCCAAGTGAACGTAAAATTATTCCTTCTCAGGAACTTAGTGACTGCTCAGCCAGAGGTCGTGGGTTCGATCCCCACCCAGAACATACATAATATGTATCTATTTAGAAATATATTTATGTACATATGTTTATCAGTACAGTTGCCATAGTACATGCTCTGCTTGGTTTGGATCAGATGGCAGTGTTTTACTTGTCACAAGATATTTATTTATTTAAGTCTAACGTTGTACCACAAATCATGTTCAAATAGAAGAGGTCACATCATCATATCAGCCGAAAGACGTCCACTGCTGGACAAAGGCCTCCCCCAAAGATCTCCACAATTGCCAGTCTTACGCTATATTACTATTATATTATACTAGCTGTGCCCCGCGGTTTTACCCGCGTTAAACTTTATAAATTATCACAGCTCCTCCCCCTTAGGTGATACCGTGATAATATGTAGCCTATATGTTGACCCGACCTCTTAGTAATATTCATGCAAAATTTAAAGTAAATCCATGCAGTGCTTTTTGACCAGACATACATACAGACAACCAGACAAAAATTCTAAAAACTACATTTTTGGCTTCGATATTAATAGTAGATCACGCCCCAAGTATCCTTTTAAAAAAGTATTCAATGTACAGATTTGACTTTCCTACGATTTTACTATAATGTATAGATTACTTAAATGCAATATTTTATGTTATTTTTATGACTAAGTGTTATGGAAATAATATAAAGTGCAATAAGGCCTAAAGTGCACAAACACATATCTTCCCTCCTTCTCCTCTGCCACACATTCACTCATATTATATTCTTCCGTCAGTATTATTATTATTTTTTAAGACCACGCCGGCTTTTTGCAATAATCCCTGTGTCGTGGCGTACTTTAGAAACATATAATAGACGGACAAAAATTAAATCCAAACTAAGAACAACTATTTATGGGTCACACACATAGTTGTCCGCCGTGGGAATCGAACCCAGAACACGAAGCTGCGAGGCGACTATCTTGGCTGATGCGCCACACGTGTTTCGCGCCAAAACTAAATTGACTTAACTAATGATGACCAATTTTTTTCATGAGAGCTATGTTAGAAAGAAATGATATTAACATTAGCTGGTCTTATAGAGTCGGCATAAAAAAAAATAGATTTAAACTCCTTTTGGACGTTCAAACTAGTGAAATTGCTTCTCGAAACCTTTGCTCTATAATTGTATATGTGTATGTGTCACATATTATGTACGTCATCTTCCACATTTCTTTAGGCTTTTTCCCATTTCTAATTGGGGTCGGCTCGCCTAATCGCCCTTCTCCAGTGACATCGTTTCTGGGTCGTCGTTGGAACTAACTTATATTAATTGCAATCAAAACGTCATGATTGCATACATTTTGCTATAGCTTGGCTTCTGCTTGATAGGTGACAAGGATGCAATACAATACAATAAAATAAATGATATTGAATTGTATTATATTGTATTGCATTTCATAAACATCTCAACACATATTTGAAGTCAATTGATATATTGATGAAAGTTTTAAAAAGAACTTTATTAGGCTGATTTCAGAGTAACGCGCGCGGCACGCGCCGGCGGCCAGCGCGTCTCAACAGCCATTTTAAGTGTACGCAACGGCGCGTGCGAGACGCGTCACTCTGAAACGCTAGCTGCCAGTAGAGGAGCTCGGGCAGCGCTGGCCGACGGCGCGCGTGTTACCGGCGACGCGTTTGAACTGCGTGACTATGAAACGCAACTACTATCTAGTGTAATTGTAAGCGCACGCGTTTGAACAGCGCCGCTCGCCGGCGCGACTCTGAAATCAGCCTTAGAAAGATATTAAGCTCACCTATTCTTAGTGAATAGTTGTGTCTCAATTCACGTGTATTTTCTCTATATTTACTATTCCAAATATCCATAAGACTACCATCACAAATAGTAATTCTTACTTGACATTAAAATTACATCATAACAATGACGAAGTGATGCTATTAATTTATTTCTAAATGACAAGGAAACTAAAGTCATCAAATTGCTGCAAATTGCTCAAAGTGCAAAGGCTGGGTTAACCCCTGTTGAGACAACTGTGTTCTTGGGTATCACAATCGACTCAAAACTACAATGGGGACCACAAATATAAAAAAAATATCAGGCAAATTAAGTTATAGCATATGAGCGATAATTAACCGAATGTTATGGTTTAGTAATTTTGGAGTTACAATGCCGCCAGACATACAGACACACTGACATGACTACAAATATGTTACATCCTTTTTTTATATAGGCTATAATAATTTTAAGTTAGGGGCCTGTGGAAAATTGATAGAGCAGAATATGAAATTAATAAGAAAGATAACATCTAGTGTACTGAAAATGCTGGGTACATGAAACGTAATTTCATATATTTTCATACGGCAGAACAATTTATGCGAACAACACTGAACTGCTACTTTGACTATTAACCTTTTTACGACCGATAAAAATATAGTGTATTACTTCAAGGGAAAATGGAATATGTGTTCATCCCACTTAGATTGTACAATAATATAAAAACCAGCCAAGTGCGAGTCGGACCGGTTCCTTACCATTATCTACAAAAACGAGCAAAATAATCACTTTTGTTGTATGGGAGCCCCATACAACAAAAGTGATTTTTTTGCTCGTTTAAGTGGTTTGCTCTTAAATATTTATTTTATTTTGTTTTTAAGTATTTGTTGTTATAGCGGGAACAGAAATTCATCATCTGTGAAAATTTCAACTGTCTAACTATCTCGGTTCATAAGATACAGCCTGGTGACAGATGGACAGGCAGTCAGCGAACCCTAAAAATCAGCCAAGTGTTTGTCGGTTCTAACTTCCGTACACATAACCTTGCATTGACCCGTTGTTTAATGTTTAATATCTTACACATTACTAAATACAGTAGAACCTGGATAAGTTAAAGTCCAAGGGAAACAAAAAATATTTTAAGTTATAGAGGTTTTAAGTTATCAAGGGTCTAGGGTTTTAGGTTAATATAGAGGTAGGTATGTACATACCTTACTTATTCTCTAACCAGCCATTGCTGGCTTTAAAATTATTGATTTTGAGTGAAAACTTGCTTAAAATGAGTTCAAAAAGAAAACTAAGAGTAGCGAACTCTTAAGCTTCAATTTTAATTATGATTGATAATGTACTCTCATGTATCCCAAACTGAGCCGTAACTTCTTTCCTTTTCCATCCATTTTTCCCTGCTTCTATAACTTTTATTTATCAGCGTACGAGAGTGTTGTTAGTTTTCTTTTTGAACTCATTTTAAGCCAGTTTTATCACACATTAGGTAAAGCAATGTTTCCAGGACAATGATCAAAAACTTATGATCCAAATAAGGCGTTGTCGCCGTAAAGCTTTAAAGAATTTCGAAGAAGCAAACAATCGGTGACGATATGTATTGTTTACGTTGAAAAGGACATCAACCAGTTTGTATGGCGTTTGGGCTTTAACATGAACATAAAAATATTGCACTATTTTTGATTTTATTGAGTGGCTTACAGTACATAGAAAACATATATTTAGGAAGTTTTGTATCAAATTGTTTAATATGATAATAAAAAATAAAATTCACTAGGCAAAATCGGGAAGTCCATATTCATCGGCCGTCATGTAAAACGGGTTCATTATCCGAAGAAATGCCAGGGTAAACGTTTAAAGCGGGTTCTGAGTCCAAGAGTGAGCCGGGATCGTTAGGTAAAAAATCATCAGAATCCATTTTGAAAAGGGTAAGTTGTCAAAAATATCCAAAGTCGAAATAATATTCACAAACGAACAAGAGCACAAACACAGAGCGAATGACATTGACATTGACAATCGATCACCAATCGATTCTGGATCGGGGTTGCCAGTTCTCTGCACTAGGAATCAGTCGATTTGAATTCCTATGGAATCGATTTCAAATCGTATATTATATTATGCTGAGCTGTTTTGCTTTGCGTTTTATTTTTGTATATTATGCTGAGCTGTTTTGCTTTGCGCAATGATTTTGGTTATGGCCCATCTAATTAGAATCTTCAAGAAAAGCACGCGTTAATAATACTCGCTACCATGACGGACAAAACTCAAATGGACGAAGACGAAATACCAATTACGACGATTATTACAATTGTTACGTTTATTACATTTTTTTCTCGATAAAAACTTTCTTCGTTTGTTTTACGTTGCGTAGGCAAGCTGATGATTTTTAACACTTCAAAAAAAAAATGTTGCTCTACATAAAATATATTTTATTATTTGTGTGCGGTTAAGATGATGATGATGCTAATGATGAATAAATATTCCACAACGGCTAGATAAAGCTCGGTCTTCCATCAAACATTTTAATGTTTTGAAGCTCTCGAATTAAAACATCGAATATCGATGTTATTTTTTTTGAGTTTTTATTTTGGCAACCCTTACTCAATGCATCCCGCATGTTGCACAGCAAAGCAACTGTCACCATACACAACCAATAGTCAATTAAAAATCTTTTTTATTCGTTTTTAATATCATTTAGTTTGACACTCCCAAAAGAAACCAATGTTTACTAAATATTATTACTAAATTATTTATGAATTTCTTTTTTCCCAATGCAGCTGTTCACCGGTTAGCCCAAAATGGTTGAAGTCCTTTAACTAGTGAACACGTGCAAGCAATAAGTACCGAAAACTGTTGTTTTGTACACTTTTTCAAAATGACTCACTGACAAACAATTTTATCTTATAGAGGTTGTGGAATGAATTCTTTAAGTTACTGAGGGCCAATACAGAGATTACTTATTTAAGTTATAGAGGTTGCGTATTTTAAGTTATAGAGGTATTGGCCTCTGATGGGAAGGCAACATATTATTTTTTTAAGTTATAGAGGTTTTTAAGTTATCGAGGTTCTACTGTAGCTCGTTGATTTCAGTTTCAGTAATTACTATTGCGCTGCCCGCATCCAGCGGCTTCCCGCGACCCGCACGAGATCGTCGGTCCACCGTGTAGGGGGCCTGCCTACGCTGCGTCTTCCAGTTTGTGGTCGCCACTCGAGAACCTTTCTGCCCCATCAGCCGTCAGTTCTACGAGCTATGTGCTCTGCCCACTGCCACTTCAGTTTGGCAATTCTTTGAGCTATGTCGGTTACTTTGGTTCACAGGACCGGCTATTGTGTAGAACCTTTGTCCAGCAGTGAACGTCTTTCGGCTGATATGATGACGATGATGAAATACTATTGTTTATAAGAACATAAGTACTTACCTACTATAAAAAAATGCATAAATTTAATTATTTATATAAAAAGTACACGCAATATCTTCATCGTATAAGAAAAAAAACTAATAATTAGTTTCATGGTATTATTTTTATTCTTGTCTTTATTTAACACTGAGAAATACCACCGTGCTCAAACAATTTACAAGGGACTCAAAATAGACAGCTAGCAGAGTGGCAGTAATATGGCTCAGTTATACACTTAGGGTACGTACGGAACGTTATAAAACCATAGGTAAGTCGTCACAATTAAGTTATACAAACATAGGTGATAACGTTTATATTCAAGTAAATATGTACATAAAATGTTGTTTTTAATTAGGCACAATATTAAATTTTAACAACAATGTTTAGAACATTTGCTATAACACCAGAAACTAATTAAATACTACCACAGAATAAAGAATTACTTTACTACATATTACAATAAAAAATATTGCAGCTCATTACTGTTCTACTGCAAGGGTCTCCTAAAAAGTGGACTGTATATGCTGTTTATAATACTGTTAGAATTAATTGAGATTGTACAGACACCAGCACTTCCAGCTATCCCAATCTGACAAATTTCTTTTGTAGATTATCGACTTTATCACATAGGCTTATGCTTATGTGATAAAGTCGATTTCAATTGGAGAAATTTGACAGATTGGGGTAGCTTGATGTGCTGGCGTCTGTACAAAATTTTACCCGCGAAAAAACATTAGGAAATAGAGATCGGTTGATGCCAGGGAATCGAAAATGCAAATGTAGGACAGTTGCCGCTGATGCCGTGATGTCGCCAGCGTCGCGTCGCACCACCCGAGACCCGAAGTCACTGACGGCAGCGGATGGCGCCCCACACCCTTCCACCCGAGCGTTATGTTGAGAAAGTTCCAACACTTACTGACATAAGATACACGAGAGAATCGGTTTTTAGGGAGTTTTCTGCAACTGTCACTCAAAGTTAATACGTGAATACTGACGTACATATTATGCTTAAAAGCCGTAATGTAGTGAAATTTGCCACGCTTAATATTACTCTGTACAGACGTAATAAAGTGACTTTTACCTTGATACATTATTTTCTAAAACTGTATTTAAGTGATTGGATGGCAGAATATTTGTCCGATAGATGTTCCGTTGAGTATCCTCGTATCAATCAGCTGCATTGCTCTCGTTCAGTTTTATAGTTTATCTACGCTTGCTAGCACCATTTAGCTTAATCACACATTTCTGATGGAAATTATAAAATTAATTTGCAGCTTCACGCCGTATCTTTGCACTATTTTACTTCCTCGTACATCACTGACAGAAATCTAACCTTATAGGTACAACATCTTCATATTTGTTTCCTATATCTTGCTTTTAATATGTAGGTAATTCAAGTCATGTGTAAATAATAAGACCCGCATTGCCAGAAAGCTTCTGATTGATGATACCTAAAACAACTTTCACTATTTGACCAGTATTAATGTGTCTGCCTATTTTCTGTAAATGGCAATATATCATTCATATTAATATCTTATAGTACCTACTAGAAATTGTTATCCGATGTCATTAATAGCGGTTTTAGGCTAGCCAAATTTGATATTGATCCCGTGTCGACAAGCAATTTTAAATCGCAATTCGCAATTTCATTTTATGAGTCGCTAGTGACTAGTAATACTGACTATTTAATTGAGAATTAATTCAGTGATTTGAAGCGTTTACATATTATTATATAATAATAATATCCTGGGACATTATTTACACACGGCCATCTGATCCATGATCAAAACTTTAATGTTACCATTTTGCTACGAAACCCAACTGAAAGAAGCTAAATGGTAATTTTGTTCGTAAAATGCTTATATTGTTAATATTTATATTGTTTTTTTTTTTAATTTTCTTTAGGTTTTAATAGTGATATTTTTGTTACGAAATCCCAATTGTTGTTTGATTTCGAATTACCTAAAACCCAGTTTATGTGAACCCATTTGACTGAAGATAATACAAAATAGGAGCAAATTTAGCTCCGTTTCGAATTAATTTAGTTCTAATTAGTCCACGAATATACGGGTTTAGGAATGTTGTAAATTCAATGAATTAAATACCACACCGACTACTATCATTACTACATCGTTCTAGTTTAATCAAAATTGTATTATTTATTGTTAGCTCTGGCTGATGGGAAAGAATATTAGCACCCCATCTCATCATATGGGGGGGCGTAGAAGTCGTCCCGAACGAATATCTCCCAGAGAACGGGCAGCAAGCAGCGTTTCTCGGTGTACTATAACAATCATAATGTGATCGCAAACGCGTCTACCGAGTACTTCATTTGGTTGACATATAATAAAAAACGGGATATTTTTAAATGCACATCTATATAGTTTTTCAGCACACTACGTAACTCCACTATTTAACTGAATGCACACCAGAAGTATGAATGCTGTGCAAAAAAACTAATTGAATATTAGTTATTCAATTAGTTTTTATATATGACCTACAAAAAAAATTAAAAAACCACACAAACCGAGGTGGCCTTTTTTATTGAATTCACATCAAAAATGTAATTCGTACATTGGATATACGATTTACAAAACAAAAGTTCCAAATGTTTATCAAAATTACTAACTTGCACTCTAAATTGTACAAATCTTACAACGGAATTTCTAAAATTGTTAACTAAAGGTGTACCACTATAAAGTAAGTTTATTTTACTAATAGTGCATCTAAAATATATTAAACCTAACTTTATTTAGATTTTGATTCTTTATTTTACTGAAAAACTTGTTGGCGCCTGCACATCTAACGCCGCGCTCGCTCTTTAGCATCTAACGCGAGTGTGAGGGAGACCAAGCGACACGAAGTAAGCAAACGGTCTGGTACTTCTGAACGAAAAGAAGATTTTCATATGCTGTTCGAAGGTGTTCGAAACTGCGCCTTCTTTTTTTGTGACTTTTTTCTTTAATTTTGTGACAGAAACGAATCGCTGCAAAACCGACTTCACGTAGTCTTGTTTGCCCTACCCCTAGAGTGTAATGTAAGCCCGCGTAGGCGCGGAGGGGTGGGGCGGCCCGCGAGCTGCAGGAGTAGGTGGTGAGCGTTAAAACCATCTACGACGATAAGCTCGCGTGGGGCCGCCCAAACCCCGCAGCGCCGGAGCCGTGACAGAAACAATGCTTGCTGCATAATAATTATCTTTATATTTAAGTTGTGTTATTGTTCCTAAACTTCTACTTATTGTTTCTACACTTAGTTACCGCTCAGTGTGCATGTGTTTAGTGCATGTTAAGTAAGCACTTGATTATTTTTTTGTGTACTTAATTATATAAAGATGACTGATTAAATTGGGTTTTATTTAGAATAAACGGCGTTCCTAAAAGTAAATTAGGTGATGGTTTTCCTTGAAAAAGTTTTATTAAGTTTGTTGAACTATAGAATTGTTAGATAACTATTAATAGTTATTCATTCAGTAAAACAGTTCTGCAAATATGATTAAACAGTATACTTAATTTCATTTAGTTAGTGTGCATAATTAGTGTGCAAGTCAGTATTTTTGATATAACTTTGAAATATTTTGTTAGAAAAAAGGGAATATACAGATATCGATTTAAATACATGCCATAAAAAACAAGCGGGGCAATCACTAGCCTGCCCATAGAAATGAAAACTTATTTTTCATTTCTAATACTCGGAAAGTAGTGTTTATTTGATCCAAGTAGCGAGTTGAAGATGCTACTTCCCACCTTTGGGCGCTAAAGACTCATAGTAATTTCTTCCCTCCCTATGGTGGGAATAAATTGTAAAATGAAACTAATTTTCCTTAGGCTGTAAAAAGTAAAAGTAGAAGTAAAAAAAAAACTCAACGCCGGTAAAGAAGTTTTCACTTTAAAAATCACCATGGTTATGTGAGTGTAGGTATAATATAAATTGACTGCACGGCGCAGCGGCTACGATATTCGCAGCTATTTGTGAGATCCATAAATAGTTGTTCTGAGTCTGGATGTAATTTGTGTCTGTCTATTATATGTTTGTAAAGTACCCCGCGACACAGGAATTAGATTACCTGGTGCGGGTGTAAGTCTTTTAAAAAAAAACTACCAGTGTGTCTAAAATATAACTTTCAGCAAAGCTATTGCGATTCAACTCGAACTTATTTTTTAAAGACCCAACATATTTTTTAAGACAATAATTCAGTTATGCCTCCTTGGTCTGACTTAATTGAATAAGAAGAAAATATAGGAGTGCCTACCAATGGCATAGCAAAGGGGGGCATATATATCGAATTTGATGTATGCGTAGAAGAAGAAGAAAAAGTACAATTTATTACGTACGGAATTTAAATAGAACAATATTTTCTTTATCTTTGATGGGGTGTACTTGCGTACAGCACTTCGACCCTTCAGGATCTTCAGGAACAATATTTTACGATTGACGGCTTTATCTTTGAAAGCGATTTCTTCCAGAAAACCTATTTCCGTTGGATGGACCAGAATTTATTATCAATTGATAATGGCAGCAAATTGCAAAAGGTGTACAAAGTTATCGGAGAAAAGAAAAGATAGCTTACGTATATAAACAATACTTAAGAATAATACATACATACCCAAAGTACACAGACCTACATTATTTAATAGACTTATAAAATTTTACGACTATGTAAAGTAGGTTCGTCTTCAATATGTATATTTGTCACTCGCTTAACTTCATTAAATTAGCACTATGTTGTTTATTAGTTGGCAGCCCTCTTTTTCAATCTTAATCTCTATCTCGGCCATTGGCTGCATGTGTGACTCCGTGTTTAAGTTGGTCACCTCACTAACACCTTGACGCTCTCCTGTTTGAGTCCCGCACATGACAACTATTTGTGTGTCCCATAAATTGTTGTTCTGAATCTGGATGTGGTATGTCCTTAAATTGCATGTTGGTAAAGTCTTTCGCGCACCAGGGTTTTAAGTACGGGCGTTGTCTAACCGACATCATGCGACTTAGCGAAGCATTTGTATTTTGATTTCTAATTAATTGGTCAATATAATCCAATGTCACTAGATTTTCTTTAGACAATCAAAAATTTTGATGCGAATGGAATCTGCTCGTATTTTAGAATCCTTCTAAAAATTCCCCCACCAGCGGTTTCTACTACTAGGCACGCGGTGATTGATTTGGTTTTATTTTTGAAAGTTTCCGTGCTTTGGAGGGCACGTTAAGCTGTCGGTCCTGGTTGTAGACATTAGAAAACAGTCGTTAAGGCATGCCAGAGGCCTGCTAGGCGGATCGAACAACTCTGTCTCTAGGGAAACCACTACCCATACGATAAGTAAGTAGGTTGGAGGCGCCAGTCTCTTTGGAATTGTGGGGTCTGATCCCACCACTAGCAGTAAACATAAAATCACGCCTGTTTTGCGGAAGGGTAGGCAGAGACAACGGATTTCCATTCGTCACAATCTTTCCCATTATAAACTTGTGTGGTTTAATCAAGACCGAATTTAACATTTTATTTCCATATCCGTAACCAATGTAAACATCTTAAATAATAGGTCTTTACCTATGAAATTGCCGTTTTGTATGAAAAAATTTAAACGAATTTTTTTCATGAATTTTTTTATTTGTATTAATCGAAGTAATCACCCATGCAATCAATGCATCTTTGCCATCGCAGTGGCAGTTTATTGATGCCCTTCTTAAAGAAATCAGCTGGACGGGAGGCAACAAATTCTTCAAAGGCATTTTGTACTGCCTCTCGGGTATTGAATTTTTTTCCCGCCAAGAAGTTATCCAAATTCTGGAAAAAGTAGTAGTCTGTAGGCGCAAGGTCTGGTGAGTAGGGCGGATGACGGAGAGCTTCCAACCCCAGTTCTTGCAACTTGGAGACCGTCTGCTGTGCAGTATGAGGTCGCGCGTTGTCGTGCAGGAGCAGCGGAGACGAGCGATTGACCAATGCTGGTTGGAGATGCGCCAGCTTCTCTATCATTGTGCTCAGTTCTTCACAGTACACATCTGCAGTAATGCTCACCCCGTTTGGTAAGAAGCTGTGATGAATCACACCGGCGCTAGACCACCAAACAGTGACCATCACTTTTCTAGGGGTAAGTTTTCGTTTAGGGCATTGTTTAGGTGCTGAACCAGGATCCAACCAACTTGCTGAGCGCTTGCGGTTATCAAACAGAATCCATTTTTCATCGCAGGTAACAATGCGGTTCAAAATTCCTTCATTTGTGTGTCTGTTGAGCAGTGCAAGGCACGTCTCGACGCGTACTTCGCGCTGGCGATCATTGAGTTCGTGGGGCACCCATTTGTCAAGCTTTTTTACCTTGCCAATTTGACGCAAATGGACCAATATTGTTTTGACGCTAACGTCGAAAGCTGCTGCTAATTCAGCCGTAGATTGTGTATCATCAGCTTCCACAACCGCCTTTAATTCGTCATTGTCGACCAAAGTCTTCGGACGACCGCGAGGTTCATTTTTCAGGTCGAAATTTCCAGAACGGAAGCGAGCAAACCAATAACAGGTGGTGCGTTGGTTTGTAGTGTTAGCTCCGTAAACGTCGTTGATGTTGCGTGCCGCTTGTGCCGCGTTGCTGCCACGACGGTACTCATATTCCATAATTACTCGAATTTTTAACGTATCCATGATGACGAAAAAGATTGAAATGCGATGAAAATGTAACACTAATCAATAAAGAAATGACTATTTTTGGAAAAAAGAATCCATGTTTTTAAAATAAAATTAATTTGAAATTAGAATTCTTAGCCAAACAAAAATTATTTTGATTTGAAATGGCCAGTACTGCAGAACGGCAATTTCATAGGTAAAGACCTAATATTTGATTAGTAGAAAACACGATTAAACATCCTACTTTAAAAGAGGATTTCAATTTACGATTAAATCGCAATCTACCTCTGTAATGACAAATTTCTAACTAAACGGTAATTATTTAACAAACCATTGATTCGGAAATAGGATGTGATGCGGGTAATGAAATAAACATTAATTACTGTTTAATTACTTATACGACACAGTTAGTAGATAGGATTGTGTAATTGTAATTAATTTATTATCAGGACACAGTTACTAAATATTTTAAAATAGGTCTTTATGTGTTTTAGGTACTAAATTATTATTATTTATTTATTAAAAGGCTACAAAGCACACTTGTTAGTGTAAACCTTTAACTGTGTCCACTAACATTAATTTTAAGTTTAAATTTGTTACTTAAATTTAAAATTAATGCTAGTGGATATATTATTTAACAAGCCATTGATTCGGAAATAGTATGTGATGCGGGTAAAGACATAAACATTATACTACTTGCGTTATAGCATGGTGCGGTATGCGATGGTTTCAGTAACATTTCGTTTCACTCTTGAAAGGCGCAGCGATTTACAAATTATGTCTTAGTATCTCAGCTGTACCACATTTTTTACATATTAAATCATTAATAACTGTAGTAAATTGAATTAAATGCAACCAGAATGTTCATCTCTACAAATTAAATTAAATTGAATGAAAAAATAAGCAAAGCGTTATGCGTATAACGTAACGACATACACGAATTTAGTGATGGGATGGACTGCTTCGATGGGTAGTCAATATTTTTGTATAATAAAAAACGTATTTTGTGCACAGGTAAATTTTTATTGTTAAAATGAAATATTGCCTATAATTATACAACAGAACATTAGGGTATGGTAAAAAATGCATTTAATTAGTCTGAACTCGTATCAGATCCTGACTCTGAATTGTCACTTAATTCATCATCAGAATCTGTGACGGATATTATTAATGATGAATCTATTATATTGTCAATATGGATGCCACGATCCCAATCAGACATAATGTCCCTTTTTATTTTAATAGATTTATGCTGCGAGTATCGTTAGCAATAAAAATGTATTGCACATCCCTAGTAATGTGGTACTTATAGATGCCAACGTCAAATAAGCAACTGTCACCCGCACCATGGTACAACGCAAAAAGTATAATTACTCTTTAATTACTTATACGACACAGTTGGTAGATAGGATTGGGTAATTGTAATTAATTTATTATTAGGACACAGTTACAAAATATTTTGTACATACATACATACATAGACTCACGCCTGTTTCCCAGAGGGGTAGGCAGAGACAACGGATTTCCATTTGTCACGATCTTTGCATACTTCTTTTGCCTCGATTGCTGTCATTATATTCTTCATACATGCTCGCCGGTTTAGGGTACTTCTGACCTGCCCTTTCTTGAGAACATCTCCAATTTGGTCAGAGAATGTTCGACGTGGTCTTCCCCTTCCGGTTGTCCCATTCACACAGGCCAGGTATACTTCTTTTGTCAATCTTCTTTCATTCATCCTTTCTAAATGGCCAAACCATCTCAGCATGCCTTGTTCAATCTTTGTAACTACATCCTCTTTTACACCACAACGCTCTCTTACATCAGTATTTCGAATTCTGTCTCTCAAAGTCACACCACACATACTTCTCAGAGCTCTCATTTCCACTGCATTTATTTTACTTCCATTCTTTTTCTGCCATACCCAACTTTCACTTCCATACATTAAAGTTGGCACTAACACTCCATCGTGCACGGCTAGTCGAGCCTTCTTTGATACTTGCCGGCTACTCATAAAGGCGTGTAGTGCCCCATTCACTCTGTTCCCCGCATCTACTCTTCTAACAATATCTTTTTCATATTTCCCATCTCTCGTAAACAAAGTTCCCAAATATACAAACTCATTCACCTGTTCGACTTTCTCTCCTCCAATCACAATATCACACGCTGTCGTGTATTGATCCCTATCAAATACCATTACTTTCATCTTACCTACATTCATTTTCATCCCTTTCCTTTCAAAAGATTCATGCATACTTGTTACCATCACCTGCAACTCGTCCGCCGATGATGCAAGTAAAACTTGATCATCAGCGTAAAGCAGACATTTGACGAGTAACTCATTCATCCTTACACCGCATTCACTTTCTTTCAAATCTTTTAAACATCCATGAATAGGTTAAACAACCACGGTGACGCTACACATCCCTGTCTAACACCCTTTTGGATGCTAAACCACTCGGTGTATGACCCGTTAATCCTCACGCAAGCTCTGAAATCCCTATAGAGAGATTTCAGTGCTTGAACAAGGTTGTCGTTCAACCCATACATGGACAGTATCGACCATAGTTCACTCCTCAACACTCTATCCTAGGCCTTTTCTAAGTCTACGAAGGCACAGTAAACCTTTTGGTTTTTGCCCAAAAACTTCTCTACTATGCTTCACAGAGAAAAGACCTGATCCGTGCATCCCATTCCTTTCCGAAAACCCGCCTGTGGTTTCTTTCACAACTCTTTCAACCAATACTTTTGCATACAACTTACCAACGAGGCTGAGCAGACTAAAGCCCCTATAGTTTTTACAGTCTTGCCGTGAGCCTTTCCCTTTGTAAAGAGGTACGATGACAGCCTTGCACCAATTACTTGGCACTTGGCCGGTGGTATAGCATAAATTGAAAAGGCTGCACAGCTGAAAATATTTTGTAATAGGTGTTTATGCGTTTTAGGTACAGACGCCAGCACATCCAGCTACCCCAATCTGTTAAAATTACTTTTATAGAATTTCATCTTTATCAAAAAGCATAAGGTTCACTTTCAATTGAAGAAATTTGACAGATTGGGGTAACTAGATGTGCTGGCGTCTGTAAAAAATAATGATGATAATAATTTATTTATTATTATTATTATTTTGTACTTGTACAAGGCTCACTTTATAGTAAGTAAAAAATTTTAACTTAAAATGAATCTCAGTAGATACCTTTAAACTCTGTTATCAAAATTGTGAATAAGTAAATTAAAACTAAATGCTATATTTCATTTTAATTTACTTATTCACAATTTCATAACAAAAGCCTAAAATAACTTTTATTTTATTTTTAAGTTCAGTTGGTGCCAGCATTGATGACGTCTTTATACGAAGGCAATAAGGGTGCTTTTTGTGGTGCCGAATTACTTTTTATAATACAACGATATATTCAAATGTCTAGAAACTGAGAGATAAGCTATTGTTAAGAATCCTTTTACATGTGCCATTGGACCGAAAATTTCCAATTAATGGTACAATAGAGGGTTAAACTTAACAGAAAGTTATTTTCATACTGACAAAGCAAGCCATTTCTTAGAAATTCTTGTAGGAAAATAAAACATAAATAATAATGTCTTCATGGTAGAATTTCAGCCATGGCGGCCATTTTCAATGGAGATTAGACATTTGTGCAGGACATATGTATTATAATGCACAAATGTGATCGTAAACACAGGTGCACTACCTATTCTATCACTATCAGATTACTACAGATAGCTTTTCCGAGCCGAGGCACGAGGCAGTAATTCCGCTAACTTCCAGACTTCGGGCTGATACTGAGAACTTTTCTTCATAGAAATTGAGTATGACTTTTTTGACCCGGCCCGGGATACGAACCTGTGGCCTCATGTTTTTTAGTTTTAACACGCCACCCTACACTAAGTAGGCAATCAAATGTACATAAATAACTAGCCTGAAGAAATTAGTAATTTACGCCATATAATGCCAAAAATTCTATACAAAACCAACTAAACTAATTTTAATATATTGCTGACTCAGTACAGGTCACACCAATATTGTCCTGCACGGGAATAGAACCCGGGACACGAAAAGTACACTTGCAGTGCTTTTCGTGTCCCGGGTTCTATTCCCATGCAGGACAATATTGGTGTGACCCATAAATACTTGTACTGAGTCTGGATGTATTATGTCCTTCACTATAGCTAATTTCATAAGCAGTCTTAGTTGTTGGACTGTTTTGTATGTACTTTTCATCCGAGGTATATCAGCGAGATATGTCATTAGATTTTCTTTTTTTTTTATGCTGAATGGGTTTACGCTTGACCACGATCTCACCTTATGGTAAGTGAAGATGTGGTCGAAGATGGACCGCGCGTACCCATAAGATGCCTGTTCACTCTAGCCTTGAATAAACCCATGTTGTATGAGTCTGGAAACACGTCGTTCGGGAGGGTGTTCCACTGCTTAGCCGTGCGTATGATAAAGAAGGAAGCAAAGCGCTTTGTACGGCAGATTGGGATGTCAACAACAAAGCGGTGAAAACCCTCCCGACGCTTAGTAGTCCGATGAAAAAAGGGGGAAGGAGGGATAAGTACATGGAGGTCTTGAGCGCATTCTCCATGAAATAGCCTATAGAAAACCGATAAGCTTGCAACCTGACGCCTATGATCCAAGCTTTGCAGCTTTTTTTTTTGTTAGGTCTCTGTCATCGATTATCCTGCGAGCGCATCTGTCTATTGAATCCAAAGAGTCCAGCTGATATTTTGCAGAGCCATCCCAAAGATGACAGCAGTACTCCACGCAGGGTCGGACTTGAGCTTTGTACAAATTTAAAAGCTGTTCCTTCGTGAAGTACCGTCTCACCTTATTAAGGATACTGAGCTTCTTAGCAGAGGCCTTAACTTTAGACTCGATGGATCGACCGAAATTCAGGTCGCAAGATATATTAAGACCCAATAAATCTAGGTGACTGGATATGGGTACAGATACATCACAAAATGTGGGAGTCCGATAGAACGGGGTCTTTTTGGCGGAAAAAAGACATGCCTGTGTTTTTGTGGCGATGAAATCGACCCTGTTTACGATACCCCAATCAGATATGACCTGGAGGGTCGAGTTAATCCGTCCTACCATACTCTCTCTGAGAGAATCGGTTGTACTCCTACTAGCCCGTGGATCAGACATGTAACTCTCTGATACTGTGCTGTCATCTGCGTACCCATAAACACCGGGTAAAAGCAGGTCGTTTATATGCAGCAAGAATAGCGTAGCAGAGAGAACAGATCCCTGAGGAACACCGGCATTTATGGCCTTGAGATCAGAAGAGCAGCCATCGATGACCACTCTAATAGACCGCCCACTCAGGAAATCTGAAATCCAGTTGCACAAGCCAGAAGGTAGTCCGTATCATGGAAGCTTGCTGACCAGACTATTATGCCAGACCCTATCGAAAGCCTTCGAGATGTCAAGCGAAACCGCTAAGGCTTCACCATACTTCTCAATTGCTTCGCCTCATAGGTGAGTGGCAAGCACTAGAAGATCCCCTGTAGATCGATTTCGACGAAAGCCGAATTGGCGATCACACAAGAGATCATTGTTTTCAAGGTGCTTGAGTATTATTTTATTATTTAATAATTAAATAATAATTATTATATATAATTATTTTAGTTGACATACTACTCTGTCAAGAAAGTACCTGGAAAAGATCAGTAATATACTAAATGTTTGTTATTCATCCAAATTTATTTTAACACTTTCAAAGTATGCTCCTTCAGAAACGATACACTTACGCCAAGGAATAATCCATTCATCAAAACATTTTTTAAACGCTGAGTTCAGTTCTCGCCGCGAATTCTCCTTTATGTCTTCTACCGATTGAAAACGGGTTCCACGAAGTGGTAATTTGAGTTTAGGAAAAAGAAAGAAGTCAGCTGGAGCCATATCTGGTGAATATGGTGGTTGCTGGATGGTATTTGTTGAGTGTTTGGTCAAAAATTCGTTCACAATGATGGCCTTGTGCGAAGGCGCATTATCGTGGTGCAAAATCCAAGAATTTTCTTTCCACAAATCTGGCTTTTTTCGTCGAATTTGCTCTCTTAAACGCCGCATAACGCTTAAATAATATTCTTTATTTACCGTTCGACCTTCCGGTAAGAATTCAGAGTGCACAACACCGCGATAGTCAAAGAAAACAGTCATGACTTTGACTTTTGATCGACTTTGGCGTGGTTTTTTCGGTTTCGGTTCAGTTAGAAGGCGCCACTCCGAAGCTTGTTGACTAGTTTGCATATCAAACTCGTAAACCCAGGTCTCGTCACCAGTAACAATGCGTTTTATGAATGTTGGGTCGGAATGACTCGTTCTACCATGTCCTCAGCGACTTTCATGCGATTGAGTTTTTGGAGAAAATTCAGATCTTTTGGGACTAGCTGAGCGGCAACATGTTTCATACCCAAATGATTAGTTAAAATGGTACGAATCGACTCGTGAGATACAGAAAGTTCGGCGGCTATCTCTCTCAGAGTTGAATGAGGATTTTCAGTCACTATTTCCTTCACTTTTGCGATGTTAACTTCAGTTGCATACGTTGATGGTCTACCAGAGCGAGGCAAATCTTTCATCACATCTCGACCGCGTTTAACGCTTTGAACCACTCATAAGCACGAGTTATTGATAAAGTCGATTCACCGTAAGCCTTCTGTAACATTTTCAGTGACTCCGAACACGAAATTCCATTAGCGATGCAAAATTTAAGACAAACTCTTGGTTCGATATTTTTGTCCATTATGAAATTCGCAATACACACTGTATATGATATTACTAAAACCAGCACTGTATTTAATATAAATAACACATGCAACTCAAACTCCGCGACAAAATGCAAAACAGTTGTGCCAATCTAACAACAACAAAAAACTAAAATTTGAATTTGGAACCATAAACAAATCATCCATTACCGATACTTTTTTGACTGACTGTACAAGACAGAATAGCCTACAATTACTTCGATAGGCTTTGATTCGTAAGGATCTCAATATGAAAATAAAATTCCTAATATTTATAATTATTTATAATAAAAAAGTTCCGCTTGGTGTAGTGGTCAGAGCCTGACTAATAAGCCAGAGGTGGTGGGTTTGGTCCCCAGTCAGGATAAATAATCTTTTTGTCATGAGCACGATAATTTGTACTGGGTCTCGGTGTAATTTATATATACTAATATTATAAAGTGGCAACGTTTGTGAGTTTGTGACGTTGTAAGGGGTAATCTCTGGATCTACCGAACCGATTTTTAAAATTATTTCCTCAATAGAAAGCTACGTCACTGTGGAGTGTCATAGGCTATGATTCATCATCATAATTTTTTATTTATCCCGAAGTATTACGCACGACATACGGGCAGGGACAAATATATTTATAACTGGAACGAAGTCCGCGGGCACTGCGATTGTATAATATGTAGGTATCTATATCTATACATATAATAAAATCGTATGAAAGTCAAAACTGTACATTGAATTTTTTTTAAAGGATTTTTGGGGCGAGATCTACAATCGATATCGAAGCCAAAAATATAGTTTTTAGAATTTTTATCTGTTTGTCTGTATGTATGTCCGGGCTAAACTCAAAAAGCTGCATGGATTTACTTCAAATTTTGCATGAATATTACTAAGAGGTCGGGTCAACATATAGGCTACATAATATCACGCTATCACCTACGGGGGAGGAGCTGTGGTAATTTATAAAATTTAACGCGGGTAAAACCGCGGAGTCCATCTAGTTTAGTAATATTCAGCTAGCTAGTTGCCATCGTATACTTCTTTTAAAAAACGAACGATTAAGACTAGTTTTAAAGAAAATATTGTATTACTAAAAATACATCATTAATTATATAATCAATTCATTTGGTCTAACAAGATCGTTATAATTAAGCAACGAGATCCAATTACTTGTTTAAATTTGGAAATGCTCACATAATTATTAAGTAAACATAAAGTTAATTAATACTTCTCCCAGTTGATACTGAAACGTTGAGGTCACAGATTCATATAAAATTTACATTCAATCTAATGTGAGCCTGACTGTTTTAATTAACAAGTTACCTAGTGGCATCGGTAGCCGATCGGTTAAATCACTACTAGTATGCATATAAGTTGCAGACACAAGTATTCTTCATAGGTAAGCCGATATATATTATGTTATAAGGACCCTACTCCTCTGCAAGGGACGTTAAGTTACATAATCATGGCATAAAAAAGCCAGAATTCGATTTGATTTCTGGCTTATAAGTGTTGTCAGAAATTCGATATGAAAGCAGTAGAGTTGGAAAGTCAAGTACCTACGTAAAACGGAGGTCACGTGTTTGAATTCCATTAAAGGGTAAATTGGGTGCAATCGTTTTAATATTCACTCGGGAGAGATGGTCTTGATTATTCCCGTTTTACCCCGATTAATGATTTTAGATGATATTCACGTATGTATCTGACAATTCAAATTCTGGCTAAAATTACTTTTAGCCAGAATTTGAATTGTCATTTGTCATATCTAATTACTGGCAAGAATTACTTCTTGCCAGTAATTAGATATGAAAACATTGTAAACAATCAGTAGTTGAAAAGTCCAGTACCTACGTTAAAGAGAAGTCAGGTGTGAATTAAAAGGGTAAATTTTCTGCTATAGTTTTAATATTCATCCGTGAGGCATTGTCTTGATTCTTCCAGTTTTACCCCAATACATTTATCGAGAAGAATGAATATTATCTACATCATTATTTTAGATGATATTAACGTATCTAACAATTAACGTTCCAATAATTAATAACTCAAACAAAAAAGTAAACAGACATCGTTCTAATTATCTGAAAATGGCGGTCGGTATTAAAAGGGGTACATAACGTCCATTACGTACCCCAGCAAATATTTGGCGAAGTCCAATAGCCCTGACATGGAGTACAAACAAGTTATGGCGTCACCCACCAGTGTCCAATTTACATACGTGGAAAACGATAACCCATAACGTTGCTCTAGTTCTTATTTAGCCAAAGAACCAATACAACTCTACCTAAAATCAATCCTTATTGCTATGTTCAAAGGTTTCAATTTTGTAGTAAACGGGAATGGTCTGTACGTTTATAAAGAAGTCCGATACTGAATCGAAAATAACGTGAGATATGTTTATGGACTACTCGGAAAATATGGATTCCTGTAAAATATGGGTCAGGTGTTTTATTGTTTATTTGTTTTGGATGTTTGTATGAACATTATATTAAGAAACTCACGTGATATCATCTCAGGTTTGAAAATCTTCCTATAGGGTATGTTTTTGGAACGGTAAATAACGATAATTTTGTGAGATTGATGCGTGTTTGATTTGAATCTAAGATGCAGTTTCTAATCTTACAGTTGACGTAAATTGATGAATCTTCAATTGAAATCACCGTGTGACCATTGCTTAGAAGATCTTACATAAAGTAAACGTACCAATGCTTTAAATGTAAACCAAAGAAATGAATTAAGACTGATGATTACACAACGTATTAATAAAATGATTATTGAGAATCTACTCAAGAGGGGTACTAATAAGTTTGGAGTATCTATATGTACATACAAAAAGCTCCTTAAATAAATAAATAAAAAAAAAAAATCTATATGTACATAATTATGTGCCAGGTATATGGCACTGCGGTTCCAAAACGGATGATCTGAAAGGAATGTGGTTTATTCGTCTTGAAGCTATCTATAATCCAGATGACTTTTAGCAACGGTAAGTCATTTAATAATTAAATACCTTGCCACAACTAACACACTGCGATCTGATCCCAAACTAGGCAGAGCCTGTATGGCAACCAGACAACTGATAAACATATCTAAATACTTCAAAATCCATACATACTATAGATAAATTACACCCCGCCACAGATCGTATTCATCAAACAGATTTCTTCCGAATTTTTTTCTTTCTTCTAAGAAATCGAACCCACGACCTCTGGTTTAGCAGTCAGGGTCACGAACCACTAGACCAAACGCCCAGTCATACGAAAAATGGCCCTTTTAAAAAGGTTTCGCTTTTTAAATGGTTTTTTCAAATTGCCTATACCTATGTGATTCAAAAACAACTTATAAATCACAGTCAACTTTTTAGGAGAATATGATAGAGAGCTGATATAAACTTGAGTGCACTTTAAATCGCTACTGCTTTTCTTCTTGATAAAAGGTGCGTTGGGTTTTATTGTATCGTTAATATCAGTTATGAACGTATTAACTAAATTTATCCACAGTTACTTCACGACAAATACTCCCACACAATCACATTATAAGATTTACAGCGAGTTCAATAAAACATAAAGGATGTAACACATCACAAATTTAGTGGTTAATAAAGTTCGGCTGATCTCGGCGACCAATAAAACTGTCTCACTTAGGATGTCGTAAAATCGACTGAAGTTAAAATACCAGAGACAGTCCCGTGATAATGGCGTAGGCTTATTTCATAAACTTTAAACAAATTCTTACGTTATTCTATTTGTTGTATAAATACATATCTTGGCTCTGTTTCTCCTTCTAAAAAATAGACAAGAGTCTATTTATGTTTATAAATATATTTTTAACTAGCTGTGCCCCGGGGTTTTACCCGCGTTAAATTTTATAAATTATAACAGCTCCTCCTCCGTAGGTGCTCGCGTGATATCCTTCTATTTCCTTCAATTTGCAGAAATTGTCAAATTTAAACCACATTTTATGAGAGATACAGTACAAAAATGTAAGAATTTTAGTGTTGAATATGGGGTCTAATTAAAAAACAAAACAAAAGTTAATAATGGGTGTTGCCGTTTCGGGCTCTGATGACTTCTTGGAGCCGATTTGGCAATCCATGCATGATACCTTGGATAGCCGATTGGAGGATATTGTGCCACTCCTCTACCACAGCCGTCTTGAGCTCTCCTAGGGTCGTAGGGGCTTGTACTCTTGCTTGAACACGTCTTTTGAGGTTGTCCTAAATGTGTTCATTTGGGTTAAGATCGAGACTGTGGGCCAGCCATGGTAAAATTTGAATCCCGACCTTATTAAGGTACTCAGTGACGGATTTTGCGGTAGGCAATGTCTATTGTCATGCATTTATCTAAAGTTGTCACCAATGAATGGTGCGAAAGTTATGATATGGTCTTGTACAACTTCCTCCACGTATCTTTGAGTGTTCACACTGCCTCTATCAAACACAACGAGATCGGTACGACCCTCGTAAGAGATACCTCCCCAAACCATTACGGACCCTCCCTAGTAACCCGCAGTTTCAATTATATTATATATTCGGAGCAAACCTTTCATTTTGGCACCTGTAGACACGCGACGTCCATCTGGACCTCTTAAGGCTATTCTATTCTCATCTGACAACAGTACCTCCTTCCATTCCTCAAAATTTCAGTCAGCATATTCTCGCGCAAAAGCAAGTTTGGCTCGTGTTGTGGGAGCAGTTGCGGGGCGTGAGCTGGACGAAAAGCCCTCAAATTTATTTCTGCCTGTCTTCTTCTAATGGTGCGTTTACTTACACTGACATTTCTCACCTCAAAAAGACGCCTACGAGCTTCTGTAGCGGTGCAAAAGCGATTTCTCAACACATTGCTGACAACAAAGCGGTCATATCGAGTCGATGTGCATCGATGTTGACCTTGAACTGGCCTGCAAGCGTATGAACCTGTCTCCCTAAATCGTTTCATGGCATTGCGAACCGTGGTTTGAGGTACATCGAGTGTACGAGAGATGCGACGTTGGCTGTACCCAGCGACAGCTAAAGCCACTGCCCTAGCTGCACCAGTTGCATCGAGTGCCATTTTTTACAGTCACAAACAATAAACGAACACTACAAACCCAAATTAAACAATATTCACACACTATGCCAGCAAAAAAAAAGAAAATGCTAACACAGTAACGCAACGGCAGCAAGGTCAAACAACGACTAAATTCCAAAAACCAATCGGTTACACAAATTCAGGAAACGAAATAAGGGTATAAGTGTTTAATTAATTGCTCGAGTATCCACTGGACAAAAAATAAAACAGTAGATAAGCAATAGTTATCGTAAACATACAGGGCGAGAAATGATAGAGGTGGGCGGTTAATTGTGCCGGTGAGTGTATATATTTATATATGTTTTTTATAGATGGCAGTGGTAATTTGATGTTGTGATGTGTTTGATGATGTTTCAATCAAAATTAGTCACATATGAGGGAAATGACTCTGTTGGTAGTGAACCTGCCTTCATTATTTATATACTTAGGAACATATCTGTTTGTCCGAAAATTATAGTTCTTATCATGGTAATCTGATAAGGTAAAAAGAAATTATGTGAATTGTAGTAACCATATTTTAATTACTGAAATACCCTACAATACAGAGAGAACTGGTTATGAACTTTGTCATCAAATGTCTGGTGATCTTTTCTTTCGGGAATCCACTTTGAGCATCGAACAAGAATTTGATAAGGATATTTTAATAATTATTTGATAAGGATTCTTCGAAAATAAGTTAACTGATATACTTATCAGTAAACTAATTTTCGAAGAAATTTTATTGTAAAATTTTGTTAAAAAATTTAGGCTGAGTACATACTGTTTCACTTTTACTACACACACAGTTTTTTTACATGGCAACAATCACGCATTGCCGATCCTACGTCCTTCCCCGATGAGATCAGACGATTGTACACACAACAAGAATCACAACATTAACTTATGAATGCTATTGCCTCCAGTGTATTTTGAAATATGCAGATACTTCTCTAATATGCGGTCGCAGAGCAGTAAGAAATTCGTACAACGCCCTTTTTACTAACGACATAGTTTGCAAACATCTTTCTAGAGGGAATGTGAAATATATGAAAGAGAAAAACAGATAGGTATTACTGTTGCAGGTTAAGGGTTTGCATCCTCTAAGAAGGTGGTTATTGCATCGTGCAAGCGTGAGGCGGTATGTGGACTTTTGTACTGTTTAATGTACGAAATGCTTTCAAGCTGCTCACGCACAGACCGATAAGAAGATAAGTTGACATAATATTAATAAGAATTTCATTTCATTTCAAATAATTAATATACAATAAATTAATAATACGACTAATGTTCCTAATGTTATAATATAATATAAATTTTATTCAAGAAAAAATATGTACAAATTATATCTATTTATATTAAAAATAATTAATACTAATCCAAGCTATATACAGTTTGTGCCTGTACTAAAAACCTGTACCACAGGCTTTCTAACGACTTAAAAAGTATACTTATCCTTTATAAACAATTTAAACAATATTTAATTATACAAATGCAAAACTAAATGCGATGCGATGTTCTGCCTTACTGAAATATGCTACCATTAAACGCTACCCTGGAGTTTATTGTATAGGTGACAGCTATACCTTAACTTCCAGGTTAGCTTAATTATATTTAATATTTGTATATAAATTATGCACTCAGTATTTGTTTTCATAAATTAAATGTTAATTCTAAATGATTCAATACACAACAGACATATTTAAAAGACAAATGATATATATACAAGATTTGGAATCAGCATAAAATTTATTTTTTTGTAGACTTGCTTTCTACTAGATAATCTTAGTTTATGAATGCACGCCAGCATTCAATCTTGTAGCTATAATGTAATGGTTCACCGTTACAAGATAAACGTGTCGATAAAGTGTAATATTTCACACCAGCGACTGCCCTCAAGGCATGGCCGACTTTTCAATATCAGAAGATTAGAATCAATGAGTATATACCTAGGCAATAGCTATCGTAAATCTGTAGTGTCTTATAAGTCTTATTAGTTCTTGTGTCAGTCATCAAGTACTATGTGAATATTAATATACTATAATGAGTATAATGAAGTTTATATCCTTGTTCTATAAATGACACACAATTTAGTTCAGCTTGGTGAGACTGATTAACTGAGAATTGAGGACCCTGGGATAAATCAAGTATTGTAATAAATAATAATCTATAAATCAAGCACAATTATTGGTGAAGGACTCTGTTAATCAAAGGAATACAGACGTACTCTGGTCGACGTACGTGGTAAATAAAATTTAATAGTAAAAATTATTAGTCCCTACATTCAAAATTAAGTGCTCCATCCATCAATCAAAACAGTCCAAATTTTCAACGAGCCTGGCTCTTGGGAGAGGAAAGAAATATTTGAGTGGGACCTTTGATCTTAAACTCAAAATTCTGTTTAAAAATATTTTTTACTGCACACAATGTGGAAAGAAAGTAAACAAATTAGATGCAGCGGGCACACAAGCGAGCTCAACTCAACAATGAGCTATTTTCCAGCAATCCTTTGTCAGAGTAATGTATTACAAACATTGCACAAATATTCTATTTATTTAGTTAAGGATCGTCAACGTTACAAACACTCATGCAGTTATAAGGACACGTATATACTTAACAATAATAGTGCTGCAACACTTAAAGACTATCACAGCATTCAAATTTTACATCATTTATGTAAATTACAATATATAGTTTTAATGAAACTGCTCTACCATTTGAATTAGTGTAATATTCAAACGATGCCTCTCAATCTAATAACTTTAAAATTTTGCAAAAGTTATTTGGTTTTTATTTATATTTTTAATTAATTACAATATATTAATTAAAACCTTGCACTAATTACAAACAAAAGCCATGAACACATCGAAACGTGACAAACCAGAGCAACACTGAAAAGCAGAACAGAGACAAATATTAAACTACAAAACATACCAGATTAATAAAATTAATAACTATACATCAAAAATTACATAAGTATATAATTTATTACGATATTAAAATAGGCGAAGTATGTCTTATGATATTGGGGTCATCATCATCATATCAGCCGAAAGACGTCCACTGCTGGACAAAGGCCTCCCCCAAAGATCTCCACAATTGCCGGTCTTGCGCTATCCGCATCCAGCGATTTCCAGCGGCCCGCACAAGATCATCGGTCCATCTTGTAGGGGGCCTGCCCACGCTGCGTCTTCCGGTTCGTGGTCGCCGAGAACTCGAGAACCTTTCTGCCCCAACGGCCGTCGGCTCTACGAGCTATGTGCCCTGCACACTGCCACTTCAGCTTGACTTTGGTTCGCCTGCGGATTTCGTCATTTCTGATGCGATCCTGCAGGGAAACTCCGAGCATAGCCCTCTCCATTGCTCTTTGGTTGACCTTCTAATAAGGCCCATAGTGAGCGACCACGTCTCTGTTCCGTATGTCATCACTGGCAACACACACTGGTCGAAGACTTTCGACTTAAGACACTGCGGTATTTTGGACGAGAAGATGTTACGTAGCTTGATATTGCTATTATATTGGGGTAGTTGAAGGTAATTAACCATGACCTATATTATTTTAAAATAAAACTGATTCTTACTAGTAAAAAAACATAGCAGTGGTTCTTTATCTGCCGCAATGCTGAACTGTTGCAGGGTGGACATAAGTGAATTTACTTTGTTAACAGTGCAGATAAATCAATATTGTTGGTAAACCAACATAAATTAATGAAATGTAAAATCAACATTGTTGATTGAACGTAACTATGTGAATGTTTATACCTACTACGAGAGACCGTAGTATTTATGATTGCTGCCAATTGGTAAGCTTAAATAGATTGATATCATAGTGTTTGTTTACTATTATGTAAGATCTAAGGGCCTATGCACATCGCGTCTTTTAAGCGTTTGTATCGATTCAAACAAACGCCAAACTGCTCTCTAGGATAAAAGCGCGCCGCCTTCGACGCGCGTTTCTAAAGGTCTCTGCACACAGCGGGCGCGGCGCGGCGGGACGGGACGGCGACGCGACACTGAGGAGTTGTAATGTACTAGATATTACGGACGACGCCACACACAGCGTCGCGTCGAGCGGGACGGCTCTGTGTGGCGTCGCCCGTAATATCTAGTACATTACAACTCCTCAGTGTCGCGTCGCCGTCCCGTCCCGCCGCGCCGCGCCCGCTGTGTGCAGAGACCTTAAATGCGCGTTGACGGCGCGGCGCGTTTAAAAAACGTGGTGGGCACAGGTTCTAAGAAAACAACTGATGATATTTGAACAAGTCTTTTAGTTTATTTATTTTCGCTTCACACATGCGCACTCAGTTTACGAAATAATTCCTTAGCAGTCAGGAATATAGGTGTAGAGAGGGATCACGCTTATAGAATATGAAGGCGGGAAAAGAACTGCAGATATACGACATGCAAAATCCAACGGTGACGATGCTTTACTATCTCTAGGCAGCTGGTTCAGATGAGATAACAATAAAAGAGTACGATCTATAGATGGACATAAAATTGGGATAAAAAAGCCACGAAGATGTTTCTGGATATTGGACGGAAAAACGACGCTAACAACAGGCCAGTTGGTGTGGTTCATAAATGCTTGCCTTTCACGCCGCTGGTCGAGTTCGATTCATACCCACGACAGATATTTGTGTGCACGAATATGTTTGTTTAGATAGATAGATAGATAGGTACACTTTATTGCACAAACTATAAAAAACATTTTACATAAAAAAACTTAATATTTAAATAATGTACAATTGGCGGTCTTATCGCATAATAGCGATTTCTTCCAGACAACCGTAGGATGGACTAGCATAATTGAAAATGACAGGCAGCTGATAGTGTACCGTCGTCAGTTCTGAGTGTAGTGTCCTAACCTAATAATGAATATACTACATAGATTAATGTACTTACATACATTCATATTCATACATAAACAAATATAATAAACTAATAAATATTACATAATTCTATAAATAAATAAACAATATTATATTAAAAATAAAAACGGAAATTAAATAAATTGTCAAGTAGCAGGACTAATCTAAATATTAACGTAAGTAGTGGTTTTTCACCATATTTTTAAACGATGTTATATTTTGAGCACGTCGTATTGGCACTGGTAGTGCATTCCACAGTCGAGTTGCTTGTACAGTAAAAGACTTATCTAGGAAGTCTGTATAGTGCACCGGCATTGTAAGCTTCAAATTTTCTGATGATCTCAAAGACCTCAAACGTGAATCACGTAGGAATTCAAATCGTTCCTTAAGGTAGTGGGGGCTAGCGGGATTAAACAAAATATTATAAAGTATGGATAGAATGTGAGTATTTCGGCGGAGTCTTATGGGAAGCCACTTGAGTTTTTTGCGAAATTCGGATACATGATCATATTTTCGAAGACCAAATATGAATCGTATGCAGAAGTTTTGAAGACGCTCAAGTTTGTCAAGCTTGTCCTCCGTAAGATTGAGATAGCTGGCATCTGCGTAGTCAAGGACTGGGAGTAGGAGAGACTGAGCAAGCGCAATTTTGGTGGAGGTTGGAAGGAAATTCCGTAACCTACGGAGCGCACCCGCAGTCGCGTATAGTCTGCGACTAGTTTCCTGTAATTGTGCACTCCAGGAGAGAGTCCTATCAAAATATATCCCTAGATTCCGAACTGAGTCACTATATGGTATGACATTATTGTTAAATATTACCTTGGGGAGTTGCAACCAGTCAATGCTATTAATTTTGTGCTGACTACCAATAATTATGACCTGAGTCTTGGAAGGATTGACGGTAAGACCATAGTTTTCACTCCATTCGGATATTTTCTCTAGATCTTTATTAATAATAGATATAGCATTTGGTAGGGAATCTAACGGGGCTTGCGTATATATTTGTAAGTCATCTGCATAAAGGTGGTAGGAGGAAACTAGATTAGAAGAAATAGAATTGATAAATATAGAAAAGAGTAATGGAGATAAAACGCCACCCTGAGGAACGCCAGCGCTAGTATTGCACCAAGAAGACTTGGAGTCATCTATGCAAATACGTTGCCGACGGCCACACAGGTAACTGCGAAACCAATCAGTTGCCGTCGGAGATATGTTAAGTGAGTGTAGTATGCCCAGAAGAACGTCAAAATCAACCGCATTGAAAGCATTTCTAAAATCTAGCAATGTCAATACGGTCAACTTTCCACATTCCATATTCAACCTGATATCCTCCGTAATATTGACTAAAGCGGTGACGGTGCTATGACCAGGACGAAATCCGGATTGGAACGGGTTAAGAAGGTTATTGGAGCAAAGGAATGAATTCAGTTGGTTGTGAACCAATCGTTCTAGTACTTTGGATAGGAACGGAAGTATGGAGATGGGTCGATATTCAGAGAAGAATGACGGATTAGGTTTTTTTGGAAGAGGAGTTATATGGGCGTCTTTCCACGCTGATGGAAAAATGCCGGTGGATATGGAATAGTTGAGAATATGGCATAGGATAGGAAGAATCTCGTCAAGGATAGGAAGGATCATATTACGGCTGATACAGTCACATCCAACAGCGTTGGAAGTTATCGATAGTACACTCTTCTTGACATCACAAGCAGCAAAATGACTAAAAACAAATTGAGGATTAGCGGGGGTAGGTAGAGATGAAAGAAATTGCAGTGTATTAGCTTTAATTGTCCTATCGAAGATGGACGAAGATGAAAAATTTTGGTTTAGTGAATCGACGTCAATATTTTTAGGGACAGAGTTTTGGCGTTGTCTACCGACCCCCATTGATTGTAGAAATTTCCATACTTTAGCTGGATCACCGTTTTCTACGGATTTGTGAATATGCTGGCGTTGCGCATTCCTACACACCTTATTGCAGTGATTTCTAATGCTCATGTATTTGGATCTGTTGGCATCGTTAGGTCGAAGTTTAAACTTTGACTTGGCCAACGACTTTTTGTTAATAATTGCTTTTATGTCATCCGTCAACCACGGTGATGGCAAGTGTTTCATCTTAACGGCGCGAACAGGAGCATGTAAGTCATAAAGTTGGACTAGCTTGGCGTTGAACTGCATGAGTTTTCCATCCATCGATTCGCAGTTGACTATGGTATCCCAGTTAATGTTACTGGCGTCTTCACGCAGTTTTGATAGATCCATTCCACCAAAATTACGTTGCATAAGGATTTTTGGTTTAGCCTTGCATGGTCGAATTTTGTAGGAAAGGAATATAAGGTCATGATACGAGAAGGCATCCGCTGAGCACTGACCATACTTAGCGACATGTTGCTTAGATGAAACGAAAATAAGATCCAGGAGGGATGGAGTGGAATGAGGGAAGTTATGTGTGGCATTTAGTGGTAGGATAGTGAGATTGTTCGACTCAACAAGATATTGTAATCTCGTAGCCCGAGAATCTTTTTTGAGTAAGCATGTATTGAAGTCGCCCATGACTATCGTGTGACTGTAAGAAGGTACCAAATTTTCTAGGAGATTTTCCAAAGAGGAGAAGAAATCAATGCGTAGCGAATGACAATAATAGACGCCAAGAAGGAGTTTAGAATGATGTAGCTCTACTTCAATAAAAAGATGTTCACCAGCACTTGAGGGCGGTGGTTGTGTTGACATATTGACTATAGAGAAAGGAATATTAGAACGTAAGTATATGGCAACACCGCCACCAACACCGCACGTGCGATCGTTTCGGATTAGTTTAAATCCGGGGATGTAGTATGAAGCAGAGGGCAAGATGGATTTAAGCCATGATTCGGATATAAGAATTGCGTGAATATTCTTACAGTCAAAGGCAGCCAGCATATCAGGGAAATGAGCCGGAATACTCTGAGCGTTGATATGAACCACATTAAAGTTCCGTGAGACATCAGAAAATTGAGATTCAAGGTTTTCAGATAACGAAGGAATGCTACAAAAACTAAGATCATCACTCACCGAAGAGAGACAGTCTTCATAATCACTAACAGTATCTGTATTATACATAAAATACGGTATCTAAATATAAGTAAATAATATAATATATAAAATATATTTTTGAATATATAAATATAAATTACAATTAATTCACACACAGAAAGGTAAACTAGCCAGTCCACCCACCGGTTGTGTGTTTACAATTAAGTAAAATATTCCAACTAGAAAAGTTTAAATAATAACAATAAATGTAATGCGGTCATATTAAGAACATTTAAAGTATGTAAAGTTTTATACAATAGTACAGTCAAACGGGGAGAACCAATTTGTAAACGAAATTTGTACTAAGTTCAGAGACAGATAAAACACTATTAAATAAATTCAATGTAGTACCTATTCACCCCGTTAAATATGAGACACAGGCTGGAAAGCACCAAAGAGCAAAGAAACAAACGCATATAGGAAAAAAAATAAAAAACACGATGATCTGTCTGTGGTGGGGAGGAAAGCGCGGGAATTCCAAATTAAAGGACGTCTTTTTTACATAATTTAATTAATTTATATATAAATAACTGTATATTAGTTTTTTGGAATGGGTAAAAAGAGAAGTGCCAGGAAGAGAAAAAAAAAAGAGGATGCAGCCTTCCTACCATTGCTGCCGGTTTCCGAAGACGATGGCGGGGAAACGTCGGGCTCTGATGAGTCTACAACTTCGATTAACAAAGACAAGTATCGGGAATTTAGAATCCCAGACTATATACGATCTTATCCAGAAAATGGAGGTAACTTTGAATATGTAGTCTTTATAGAAACTACAGATTCTGTCCCGATCGGCGATAGAGACATGATGTCTCTATCCACAAGCATAAAAAAGTACAACAAGGGCGTAAAACAATTAATTAGGACCAATAGATATAAAATTGGTGTCATCTTTGAAAGGCCTGGTTTAGCTAATGCAGCATTATTGAATCGCAAATTCCTGGATAGTTATAAATTAAAAGCCAGTATACCTGCAGCTGCCACTGAAAATACGGGTGTGATTATGCACGTACCCATTGACCTAGGAAATGAACAGATATATAATGCCATTTCCAGTACTAAAAATATTATTTCTGTAAGAAGATTTATGCGTCGTACTATTTCAGAAAATGGAGCGACGACGTTTATGCCAACAAAAACCGTGTCCATTACATTTTCTTGTGCTTCATTGCCTGATAGTGTAGACCTAAATAGCTGGCGATTCGACGTTCGTCCGTACATTCCGCCGGTAAAACAATGTCTGAAATGTTTGAGATATGATCACATAGCCAAATTTTGTAAAAACTCACAAAGATGTTCTATTTGCTCAAAAGATCATCACTATACACAATGTACAGTACCAACAACGGAAGCTACTTGCTGTAACTGCCATGGCAAACATGTAGCAATTTCAGTAGAGTGTCCAATAAAGAAAAAGAAAGTTGAAGAAAATAAAGACAAAATTCGTAAACGTTCTTATGTTGACATATTCAATGAAAAGTCATTTCCATCCCTTACAAAGTCCCACTCCAGTCCCACAGAACAACTTGAATCAGTAATACAGTCAGAATCAGTTTTAAATGTTATAGTACAAACAATAGTAACATTAATGTCTCAAAATATAAATAAAGAAAAAAGTATTAGCACTCAAAACATAAAAGAAGTTCTCTTATCAAAAATTCAGAATAAGAATACAAATGCTTCTTAATCTTATGGATCAGCTAAATATTGTACAGTGGAATGCTCAGAGCATCAATAGCAATAAACAACATTTTTCCTATTTTTTACATGAGAACAATATACATGTAGCTCTATTGTGTGAGACTTGGCTCAAGCCTCATATGAGATTTAATATTACAGGCTATAATACAGTAAGATTAGATTCAGGTAATGCACACAACGGTGTTGCTATCTTAATTCATAATAGCTTACAATTTACTAAAATAGATACTTTTTATGATGATTCCATCCAAAATGTAGCAATACGCTTAAAATATGGCAATAATAAAGAACTTTCAATAGTGAGTTTTTACAGCCCCGGAAATGCTTCATTCACTAAGTATAAGCTTGATAATTTAATTAATAGTATTCCTGTTTCACTCTTGTTAGGAGGAGATTTTAATGCATATCATTCAGCTTGGGGATGCAATAGTGTGAGCATTCGGGGGCGTGATGTTCTTGAGGTCATTAACAATCACAATTTGGTTCTATTAAATGATGGAGAAATGACCACAATTGGCTCTGATAGGTGGCAAAGAAATGCACTTGATTTAACTGTAGTGTCTCCTTCCATATCATTGTCTTGCAATTGGTCTGTTCATGATGATCCTTTGGGTAGCTACCATTTGCCTGTAATCACAAAAGTACATGTTAATAATTATAATATTCCACATCCAGAAACATCGGATTTACCAAAACATTTTAATTTCAACTTAGCTGATTGGGAAATTTATAAGAAAGTGGTTGATAATACAATTAAAGATTTTAAGCTAAATCAATACCACCCACTAAAAATATACAAGGACTTGATACAACTATTGACTTCAGCCATTTCAAAATCTGTGCCATCAACTCATAGCAGAAATACAACTTTAGATACATCTTCAATAAATAATCATAGAAAACATTTACCTCTACCATGGTGGAATCTTAATTGTGCTAAAGCAGTGGAAAACTGTAAGAATGCCTATAAAGATTTCAAGCATAATCTCACTTTAGAGAATTATATAAATTTCAAAAAAATGCAGGCTCTTAAGAAGTTAACATTAAAAAGAGAAAGATATTTAAGTTGGCTTTCTTTATGTGAGACATTTAACAGAACAACTCCAATTTCTAGACTATAGCAGATTTCAAAAAAATTTAATAAATCGTATACACCTCCAAGTAATAATATTTCGTCCTGGGTATTTGATTTCCATAAAAAATTTACACCAGATACAGCTGAGGCCCCATTTCAATCACTTCAGCATGTAAGTCATGATTGAGAAAACTTTAGTTATTTAACTGAACCATTTTCCCTTCAAGAATTAAAATCTGCAGTGTCATCCAGACGTGATTCAGCTTTTAGCCTAGATGGCATACCATATAAAATGTTTAAAAATATATCTGTTAAGGCTCTTTCTGTTGTACTTAGTGTTTTAAACTTACTTTGGCAGAATATGATCATCCCTCAGGAATGGAAAATAGATTGTCTCATTCCATTACTAAAACCTAATAAAGAAAGTCAGAAAGCAGATTCATATAGACCAGTAGCATTAACATCATGCATGGGAAAAATTTTCGAACAACTGATCAAACAAAGACTAGAATTTTATATAGAAAGTAATAGCCTCTTACCTTCAAATCAATTTGGGTTCCGACGTGGGTGCTCCACTCGGGATAGTATCTCTCATCTACAACTAGACATATTCAACTCTCGTAAAATGAAGCATCAATTAGTTGGTGTTTTCTTTGATGTGGTTGGTGCATTTAATAATATTAATCACCATGTTTTATGCAGTGAACTGCGTGACCTTGGTATTCCTGAAAAAATTGTAATATGGATTTTTAACTTTTTACATGGTAGAGAAGTTTATGTTAAAGTTAATAAGCAATTAATAGGACCACGTTTTTCATATAAAGGTGTGTGTCAAGGTGGTATACTGAGCCCATTACTTTATTTACTTTATATACATAGACTAAATATTGTGTTAGGACCTCAAGTAACTAATCTTCAGTTTGCCGATGATTTAGTAGGTAGTTTATGCCTCTCATCTAGACACATATTCCATTGAAATTATTTTAAACCCTGCATTAAGAAGATTACAGCATTACTTTAGCTATTTCAATTTAGATATTAGTGTAGAAAAATCAAAAGTTATAGTTTTTGGAGAGTCTGAATCAGTCCTACACATTTATTATAATAATGATGAGCTTCCAGTAGTGAATGAAGTTAAGTTTCTAGGAGTAATCTTTACAAGCATTCTCTCATGGAATAAGTATGTTGATCATTTGTTAGGTAGAGCTAATAAAGCTTTCAATTTTTTAAAATCACTGTCAATTGCTGCTGATCCTAAAATTATGCTTATGCTGTATAAATCCTTAGTCCGTAGTCATTTTGAATATGGATTTTTATGTTTTGGGTCTGATCAAAGATTGGTTCGTAAGCTGGAGGTACTTCAAAATCACAATCTTAGATGTATAACTGGTGCAATGATTACTACTCCAATCAACTCACTTCAAATTGAGTGTAACACTCCACCTATAAGTATCAGATTCCAATTTTTGAAATCCAAATACATTCTCAAACTTCTTTCTTTTGAGAATCATCCTTTAATGAAGAAAATTTTATACTATCACAGAGTGTACAATCCCTCTAATTCTATTAATGTTCCCTATATACTTCATGACTTTTTAAACTTGATCAGTATTGACCAACAACATCAGATTCAGAAATGTAAAGATAAATGGCCATGTTATTCCAACAGTTATAACAGTAAATTCTGGCCCATGGAGATTTACATCAATCATGACATAAGGAGTAAGGAAGAAGTATATAATTTAATAGCAGAGTTTCCTAGACACAGGTGTATATTTACTGATGGATCTAAGAAGAATAACAAAGTTTCGATGGCTATATATTTACCTCATTTTAAAGTTGGACATGGAGTTCGGTTGCCTGATGCTATGACTATATTTACAGCTGAATCACTCGCTATTCTATCAGCTCTGCAGTATATAAGTGAAGAGAATCTTGGGCACATGACGTGGCTCATAGTAACAGACAGTATGAGTGTTCTAAGGGCTTTACAAAATCCAAAACTAAACGCTAACACCAGTTATATAATATACCAGATTCGTCTATTATACGCTGAGCTATGCTCAAGAGGATTTGAAATAGCTTTATTTTGGACACCGTCCCACATAGGAGTAGCAGGAAATGAAAATGCAGATCATCTCGCGAGAACCATTGTTGACGTTCATGAGTTCGTAGAAGCAAAAAAGGTTGCCATACCAAGTTCCGACTTACTACCTAAATTAAAAGAACAACAGTCTCGTATATGGCATGAGAATTGGCAGGAAACCTTGAAAATTAAAGGAAAATGGTATGGAAAAATAAATCAATTAGTCGGTTCAGCACCCTGGTTCACCAGATCAGTTTTTCCTAAGGACAGAAAGTTTTATGTTACTTTAAATCGATTGAGACTTGGACATGGAAAATTTAACGCTCATCTTGCCAGAATATTTATTTATTTATTTTATTTTTTTATTTATTTTTCTTAGGAAGACCAACAGCTTTCAGCGACATATTTTCTTTATATGTTATACGTAACAGAGAGCCATTAATAGGTCTCCACGCATAAAACATTGTTTACGAATCTATATGTGGTATTCTAAAATTAAAAACAAATAATAACAATAAAATTAAATTAAACACGTACTTAAGGCTAATAGATTAACGATTATTATAATATACTAACACAACTTTTGAAAAAATTCTTGGCTAAGCACCCTTCTAACCGTCTCTGGTTTAGAGTTAAATATGTCTAAATTAATTTTTTTAGTTTGCTTATTTAAGCTATTACTTGCTCGCCACAGGAACGCATTTTGGCGGTAGTTGGTTGACACTAAAGGCAGATGAATAGGAACATGATGTCTCACCACTTTATTAGGCACATTGAACTGAATTTTCGAAAGGAGATCAGGACAATCAACTGTACCGGATAGAATTTTCATCAAGTACATAATATCGGTGATTTCTCTCCGCATGCTTAGAGGAAGAAAATGAAATTTGGCGCATAGTGCAGTGTAGTCTTCAGACTTAAATTTACATTTCAAACGGTAACAAAGATACTTTATAAATTTATTTTGAATATTTTCGATACGTTTAATATACGTGTTATAACGGGGGTTCCACACTTGACTAGCGTATTCTAATGTGCTACGAACGAAAGTGCAATATAAAATTTTGAATGTCTTAGCATTTTTGAAATTAGACGACATTCGCATCACAAAACCTAATGCTTGAGATGCTTTATTTATAATATGGTCAATATGCTCTTGAAAAAGTAATTTAGGGTCGTGAATAATGCCCAGATCTCTTACAGTATTACATTTTCGGAGTTTGTGTCCGTTAAGACTGTATTCAGAGAGGATAGTATTTGATTTCCTACTATAGGTGGTTACTGAACACTTAGACGGATTTAGATCAAGACCATTAACTTTGCAGTAATGGGTCAGACGGTTTAAATCCGCTTGAAGATTAAGAACCTCAGTATGGGAAGACACGGCTGAGAATATTTTCATATCGTCCGCAAAACATAGTAAGTGAGAGTGGTGAAAGCATTTGTCGATGTCGTTTACAAAGATTAAGAATAGCAGAGGACCTAGCAATGAACCTTGCGGAACTCCACTGGGGATGATAACCCAGCTAGATATGTAATTATTAATGACAACGGCTTGCGACCGATTAGATACATACGATGAAAACCATCTAAGTAAGTCTCCGCATATACCTATGAGTTCCAATTTTCTTATCAACAAGTGGTGTTGTATTCTGTCGAAACATTTGCTATAATCGGTG
Source organism: Pseudoips prasinana (assembly GCA_951640165.1). NCBI lineage: Eukaryota > Metazoa > Arthropoda > Insecta > Lepidoptera > Nolidae > Pseudoips > Pseudoips prasinana. Next base: position 17,829,050 of record OX621251.1, read on the forward strand.
TTAACAACATCGACCTGCTTTCCCTTGCTCATCTTTTCGGATATAAAGTCATTCAACAATAGCAAATTAGACGTTGTTGAGCGCTTTTTTAAAAATCCATGTTGAGACTGGCTAAAATCGTTAGTTAATGAAGCGTAAAGTTGGGTATGAATTAATTTCTCGAACACCTTTACCAGTACACATAACTTAGATATAGGTCTGTAGTTTAAAACTTCTGTGCGTGAGCCCTTTTTGTGTACTGGTGTTATAAATGCACTTTTCCATAGTAAAGGTACCGTACAATCTGCAAGTGATTTTCTAAACAATATACAAACTGGAATTGAAATTGAGTCGGCACATCTAATAAGAAAAATGGGAGGTATATGATCAGGGCCAGTTGATTTAGAGACATCAAGTGTTTTGAGCATTTTATGAACGTCATTTAATTTGATGTATACATTAGATATATGTGAAACCGAATTGCAGTCATTGAACATACTGCAATGAGCATTCAATGTCTGCGACTGCGGTAGTGTTTGCGTCGGCTGTGAAAAAGTAGAATAAAAATAATCAGAGAAAGAGTTACAGATTGTTTTACCATCATGAGCTACTGATTGTTCATAAGTGACAGTACTAGGAATACTTGAGGATCTCCGACGAGCCTTCACGTATGACCAAAAATATTTTGGGTTATTTTTAATAGAAGACTCAACTGACCCAATGTAACTATTATAGCATTCGATCTCCAAACTTTTGCATCTTTCTCTCAGTATTTTAAAAGTGGCATGGTCCGATATATTTCCATAGGTTTTAAATTTACGGAAGAATTTAAATTTTTCTTTGATACATTTTTTTAATGGTTTGTTGTACCATATAGGAAAGTTATTGTTAGGTTTCGTTACAAGTTATATTTGTCCATTAATCGCCTCATATGAGAGTAAAAACAGTCAACAGCGCCATTGATGCACTTGTCAGAAAATTCCCGATGCCAGTTTATCTCAGAAATCTTCTTGTTAATTGATGCGAAGTCACCTTTGTGGAAAATAAATTTTATTCGTGCGGCGGGCTCGAGACAGGGTAAAGTGCATGAACTAATAATAATATTTAGTGCCTTATGGTGGGGATCTATAGGTACCAGGGGTTCCTCGCATTCCGAAACTGTAACTAAGTCACTAGATAACACTAAATCCAGCGTTCTGCCATGTAAATTAACTATGTGATTATATTGTTTTAAGTTGTGGGTATGCAATGCATCGATTAGCGAATATTCGTCGGCACTATGTACATTGGTAGCCGATAGTGCATTACCATTAGTCCCCGTTTTCCACAAAATACCGCTCAAATTAAAGTCTCCGAGTATTAAAAATCTATCATCCGGGTGGTTCATAATAATTTCATCCAACTTAGAGATATAGTTACTTAATTGGTTCGAGAAAGAAAGGCCCGAGTTTTGTTTACATAAATACAAAACACCTAGATACAAGGTTACACTGGTTCTCTTAACACCACTTGTATCAGTAATTGCTATCCATAAATCCTCAGCAGTAGAACTGAACTGAGGTTGTAAAGTAGCGCATATCTCATTACGAATGGCTATCAAAACTCCGCCGCCGCGGGTCTGTTCCGTGAGATCGTAGTCGCGGTCGCGTCGCCAAACTATATACCTACTATCGAAAAGCTCAGAACTACTTACCCCATCAGTTAACCATGTTTCTGTTAGCACAATCAAATCATAAGCACTCGCACACAAGTTCCTGAAGAAAATTGGTGTTTTAGACCTAAGGCCGCGAACGTTTTGATAAAAAATAGTCAGATTAATATTCCTACTCATATTTAAACTATTAATTGGCATTATCACTTAATTCAAGTAGTAACAGTATAATATTTGAGATAATATATGTATAAAGTAATTTAGGAAACTTGAAGTTATGAATATTATTATGTTTAATTGTTTCTAACGACGGTACAAATAGTGCGTAGGAGCGCAATAAGATAACAGGTGTATCTTGCGTACAAAATATGCACTTCCCATTCCGACGCAAATAGCCAAAGGATGCGTGCTGTGGTGCGAGCAAGATAGCAGTATGGTATACATTTTTTACTGAATAGTGAACGGGACGATAGATGCACGCGCATAGGTGGGGTAAAGTACTGATAAGCGTGTCAGGTGAGCTCAACCATTTACAAAGTGAATAAGTGCATGCAGTAATTATTGTTATGAATAAAAAAACTATACATATTATGCTAAAGACTAAGCGATTTTGTTTAAATCTTGGATCTTATTAATGGTGAATGAAGGAGTTGTGTCACTCTTACGGACATGGATTTTTCCAAATTTAACCCAGACATAGTTATATTTGGCGTTCTTAGCTGCTTCTTTCGTCTTGTTCAGTAACATTTTTGATTCCGCGTTCAAGTGATCGTTGATATAAACTCGCTGAGACGTGTCTGGATATCCTAGGTCTTCGGTATTCAAATTCTTTAGAGCACGGGCTGCTGCTATGAAGTCCTCTTTGGGGTAGCGGTTTAAGAAGCTAACAATTATTGGTTTTTGTTTGGAGTTCAGTGATGGTATTCTTGAAATATAGTTAACTTGCGTTTTTGGAATTTCGTACTCCACCTTGGTACCAATATCTGATAAAATTTTAAACAGGTTTTCATCCTTTCTTTGCGGTATCCCCTTAATTTCAATGTTATTTAGTCGCGATCTTTGGTCACTTTTAAATTGCTCCAATTTAAGAGTAGCTATACTAGCCTGTAACTCGACGCTGATTGATTCAAGCTGAGTAATTCTACTTTCCGCTTTTGGTAGCTTTTTGTCGAAGTCTTCAACTTTTTGGGTGGCAAACTCGCAAGAAGATTTCAGCGTTTGCAGGTCGGATTTAATATTCTTAATATCTTGAATTAACGTTGGCAATACAATCAATTGTTCTTTAATGTTCAGCAATTCCGCCATGATAGATTCCAGGGTAACTGGTGTCTTGGTTGGTGTCGGCAACGGTGATGGGGCTGGGGATGACGATTTGCATGGTGGACATTTCCAAACAGATCTTCGCTCAATCCCCAACCTCTTCCATCCTGATTCAGCTATTTTAGCACAACTGAAGTCAAGGTTTTTACCACAAGCACTGCACTGAGCCCCTTCTGTGAATTGACCATGGCACAGGTCGCACTGCATTTTTGAGTTAAGTTTTAAAAAGAAAAAGGTTGACGATCTATGAGAATTTATAGATGTAAAATACGTGTTGTTCTAACTAGTGACCACACTGAACTGAATTAGTAACATCAGCCAATTGTAACAGCTATGATATGGAAAGCGATCAGACCTTGGATCATATAATCTTTGTATGCCCTGCTTATGCCATGCAAAGAATTTTATTCATAGATAAATTATTAGAAGTTTATAAAACGCCAGCAAGCATCCCGCGCGACACCCAAGCTTTGCTGGAAAATTACAGTATCTATACAGCATTGTATAGATTTATTGACACGACTGGATGGGCAATTTAGCCGATCGGGACAGGACATGAAACTGGATATGACCAACACATGGATATGAAGATCTCACGGACTTGAAGAACAAAATGGAAATGACCCCTAACTATACGAAATATTACTACTGAAGACGAGGCTTTGGCCTTATTCCAACATGAACTATACCAATACACTAACCACAGACGAGGCGGTATGGTCTTCGATCTTATCCTGCCCAAATAGGGCGTAAAAAAAAAAAAAAAAAAAATGTCTGTGGTGGCAATTTTGACACTTGAGTGTTATTATAATAAATAGTGTAACTAAATAATAAACCACCGTCATTAAATATCGAAAGAAATGATCTAATACCGACTAGAAATGTGCATCCAGCCGAGTGCTACTCTCAATACCTACGTCCCGCTGATATTATGTCCATCAACTACTTCTTGGTGGCAGCTGCGCGCCTGCTCGGTTTTGATGATGTTTAAGTCTGGGTATAATTATCTATATGAGTATGTATACTTACAATAAAAAAGTAGTATATGTAACATATCAGTTATCTAATTTCCATAGTACAAGCTCTGCTTAATTTGGAATAGATGACTCTGTGTGAATAATCCCTGGATATTATTATTTCTATGAAGATTTCGAATGCTCGAGGTCAGGCTCAGACATTCGAAGTCTTTATCAATCTTTCAATTTTGTATCAAAAGTAGATTAAAAATAGATTATGTACTTTATATAATGTACATGATCTTTGAGCTCTTAGTCAAAAGCGAAAATAAAATTGAATTTAAATAAAATTCAACTCTATTTAAAATAATTAAGAAAAGAAAAAGTGCACCTCCTGATATAAGGTATAGATAAAATAAAAAAGATATCAATAACCAAAGGTGAACAAAATTAATCTCAAGAAGCTTGTTTTTAATATGACGTTATTATTTTTCTTAGAATAATCTGTCCCAATATTAAATTAAATCTTGTGTTGAAATTATAATTATTCGCGTTGAAGTAGGCAAAAAGTTAAAAAAATGTCTAAAATAAATTCAAGTACAGCGTGATTCAAACTCGCATCTTCTGTCAATCAATCAATCAATCTAGCGCAGATGTCTTACCAATTAGTCAACGTTCGAACCACGCCCGCCAATCAAATTTATATTCCTCTTTTATACATAGGTTATGTCTAAAAGAGTATGGTAAGTTTATTTATCATAAAGGATGATTTATAGCTTAGAGATGTTTCTCCGTTATCAGTCGGCTATCTTTGTCGGTAGGGATTATAAGGAAGCTGGGATCTAGGTAAAAAGGAAATGACTGCTTGACTGGCATGAGGGATTAATTAACTATTTTATATTTCAAATTTTGAGTTCATATTAATTTATAAATAGTAATCATAGTTTTCGCCCGTAAAATGTTAAGGATTTCGATTCTTTTAATTAATAATAATAGTCACTTAATTTCTCTTTATTAACTTATATATGTAATAGGATACAACACAGTAAGTAAGTATTTTATTGACTCTCTGGTATCCAAGATAAGATAAGATAAGATAAGATAAATTTATTTGCTCTAAACATGGTCATTACAGGTCTTAAAAATAATTATAATAAGTTACTACACGTCTAACCAGGTACTGGTATGCAAATATTATACAAGTTAGAATATAAAACAATAGGTACACACACAACAATTCCAAGAACATATATTTCATCAAATAAAAATTATTAATAAAAATTACACAATTACAGTTTTTCATTTAAAAACTCAGTAATATTATAGTAAGCTTTGTCCACTAAAAATGACTTTACTCTTATTTTAAATGCATCATTGCTAAGCTCTTTCCAACTCTTTGGGAATTTATTATAAATGATAGGAGCCATGCAGACAACACTTTTGCGCATAAGTGAAGTTTTTGCCGGATGTAGACATAAGCCACTATTATCACGCCGGTTCCGTGAGACTCTCTCTTCCTTACGCAGGAATAGATTTGGATTGGACTTAACAAATGTCGCCATTTCTAAAATATAAAGTGACGGTAGAGTTAATAGTTTATATTGCCTGAAGTAAGGTAGACAACTATCAGTACATTTTAGGCCAAACATTGCTCGAAGGCATCTTTTCTGAGCCTTAAATATAGTTTCCTTATCAGTAGAGTTGCCCCAAAATATGATGCCGTATCTGAGTACCGATTCAACGATTCCGTAATAGCAAGTTAGGAGGGCATCCGTGCTAAGGGTTCGGGATAAAGAATACAAGGCATATGAGCTGCTGCTTACTCTCTTACTCAACGTCTCTATGTGAGCCTTCCAATTTAAATTCCTGTCAATATTTAGTCCTAAAAACTTAGTAGAATTCACTGCGTCAATATTACAATTATTATAATGAATGTCAGGGTTACTAAATGTCAATGGTCTTTGGCTAAAATACATTATCACCGTTTTATTTATATTTATTCTTAAATTATTATTATCCAACCATGTCACAATTTTAATTAACGTATTATTGATGTCATTTTCAAACGATTCTTTACATTTACAAGGTATAGTCACCGTACTATCGTCGGCAAAAAGTGTCATCTTATATTCTATACATTTAGGAAAGTCATTTATATAAAGCGTGAAAAGTAGAGGTCCCAAGACCCTTGCGGGACTCCGTAGACAGAAGTACGTTCTTCCGAGGAGAATATTTCTTCAATTTTTTTGTTATTTATTTTACTAATTTGGGTTATTTGTTTTCTATCACACAAATATGATTCCAAGAGTTGTAGGATGTTTCCTCTCACCCCATAAGCGTCTAGTTTTTGTGTGAGTATGTTATGTTGAACATAATCAAAAGCCTGCGTCATATCACAGAACAGTGCACAGACAGGCGTACTTTTATCCATGTTCAATAGTACTGGGTATAAAAAATCATATATGGCCATATTTATTGTTTTTTTTTCTCTGAAGCCCTTTTGTTCTTCACACAGAATATCATTTTTCTCTAGATATCTGTTAAGCTCTTTATAAAAATACTTTTCAAAAACTTTTGCAAAAACGGGAATTAAGGAAATGGGTCTGTAATTCTCCATTACTTCCGTATCTTGCTTTTTAAAAATTGGTTTAATTAATGATATTTTTAGGGAATTTGGAAATAAACCTTCGCTTATGCACAAATTTACTATATGACTTAGTGGGCCACATATTTCATATACAATTATCTTAATAACTTTAGTACAGATCCCATCGTACCCTACACTATTTGTGTTTTTAAGTCCTGATATTATTTTGAATATGTCATACGGTAGACTCGGAGCCATGAACATTGAGTCTCGTTTATTTAAAATGTTCTTAGTAATTGAGATTCCAGAGCTATTTATTGGTTGTATCTTTTCAATAAAATAATCATTAAATGCATTGCAAATTTTATTCGGATGTGTAATAAAATCTTGATTTATTTTAAGTCTATTAATATTATTCCTAGGTACATTTAATTTACTATTATTAATTAATTGCCATGTCGTTTTTGTTTTATTTTTAGATGTCTTTATTTTGTGGTCATTTTGAACCTTTTTTGTCAGATGTATTATTTTTTTAAATAATCTACTATAATTTACTAATTTGTTTTTGTTATTTAATGTAGGTTTTAACCTATACTGCCACAGCAGTTGTCGTTTCCTTTTGCTGCATATTCTAATACCCCGCGATATCCAAATTTGCTTTTTATTTGTATTTACAGATATAAGTTTTTCAGGAAAGCACTGGTGATACAATAACGAGAATATATCCATAAATGCATTGTAAGCAACATTCGGATCGTTTGCTTTGTAGACTTCTGAAAAGGATAGGCTACCCATATATTTTTTAAATTTATTAATATTTTCCTTACTATAATCCCTTCTCTTTACATACCATCTACCAGAAGTACATAATGTGTCGATTGGGCATATTAGTAACTGAGCTGTATGGTCAGACAGCGCTAGCTCTAACACTGTGGCTTTACATGACTTATTGAAGTTATGCGCAAAATTGTCGATGCATGTCTGGCTTTTTAGTCGAGTTGGTTGTTTGATCGCTAGTTTTAAGTTATAGCTTAGCAATAGATTTTCAATATCAGTGGATTGACTAGACTTTTTTAACATATCTATGTTGAAATCGCCTGCTATAACAATATTTTTATAATTCTTTTTCCGTATCTCTCTTAGTAAAGATTGAATTTTATCGAAACACGCGTTGATATTGTTTACATTTGGAACTCTATAAACACATACAAAAACGGTTTTACACTCAATTAATTTTATTGCACAGCACTCAAACATACCAGCTGTGGAAATTTTGGAAATTTCAGGTAACTCCCTCCATTGAAGTCCGTTTTTTGCCAAAATAGCAGCACCTCCTCTTTTGCTTTCTTTTCTACTAAAGCAGGCTGCTAATGAGTAATTGGGTATGTTTAGATGGCTTTCGTAACCTTCCATAATGAAATGTTCCGTAATACATAATACGTCAACATGTACGTTCTGTTCCATTAATTCGTGTAAGCATACTATTAGAGAATCAGATTTCGATAGAAGGCCAGCGATATTCTGGTGCATAGCATATAGATTTCTAGTCAAGAAAAAGCTTATTCATTGTAGATTCATTATTTTTGTCATAATTATCAGATGGAATGTCAGTATTTTGCTTAATTATGTCAATTGTCAAATTAAATAAGTCCCTAAATAGAGTGCGTATGCCAAAATTATTTATTAAACCTGAGTACCTATTAAACATGCTATAGTCAGTTTCGAGGTTTAGGTTGCTATCCAATACAAAAGCATGCCCATGCGTCGTTATGTCCATATATAATAGATTATTAAAAGTCTCCACTCTCCAGTTGAATAAGCTCATAGAGCTTGCGTACTTGTAAGTTGGTAGACAGATAATGACGTTTGTGTGTTTGATATCATTTAATAATTCCCTGATATGCATGACTATCTTGCTGTAGTTATGTGATGAGTTAAAATCCTCTTCTCCCAGTAATATAATACAGAAGTCTCTCATGTTGAGGTCGCTTAATTTAGTTTGTAGCCCTTGTAAGAGCTGCTCCGTATTACTGTTTGGTTTAAGGTAATGACATATATCGTACTTTTCCCCAAATGTATCTTCTGCAATTGAGCGTATACTATTTTTACTATTGGAACTCAATATACATATCTTACTTTTAACTCTTTTCTGAGTTAGCTGTTTTTGGTTATATTTCTTTGAATATGGTATTTCAAAGCATGAGGTTTTCTGTATAGGAATTTTTGGTGTATCTTTACCTATATTTAAATTAGCTGATATTTTTTCAAAGACAACATTTTGACATCTGATTTGATTTTGTTTGTTTGCGTTCGAAGATGTTGTTTTCTTCTTTGGAGTTGCTGATTTACTCTTAATAGGACTATTGCTAATTTTTTTGAATAAATTATTTTTTATTATTAGTTCTTCGTTAGTTTTTTTCAAGCCGCTATTTTCGAGAGATAATTTTTCAATTTCGATATGTGCGCTATTTAATTCGGATGTCAACTTCTTAATTTCATCCTTTAATATTTTAGTTTGATCGTCCTCGTCGTCGTCAGATATTTCTGGCATACTTGTTGTTGTACAGTTTAAGGTATCCGAGTTATTTAACACCTCACTGTTATTTAACGGTGGGTCCGATTGCGTTCTATTGCGCCGAAATGTTATGTTGCCAAAGAAGCTCATTATATGGCTAGTACTTCAAATAAAATTGTCAAAATTTTGATATCTGGTGCTCGGGCTCGAACTGTCGGACACTCCGGTTACTCCGTTGTACGACTTGACGCGCAAGCCACTGTACCACGGAGGTTGTTAAGTTTATAAAAGTAAGATCAATCCACCAACCAAAGTAAGATCTATCTATCTTGTCTGATTTAACTTGTGTTATGGATACCAGGTCACTCAGAATCGTCGACAGAGAAATTCAACCTATTATATGCATAATAGTAGTGGTTTTATAATTATTTCATACATTATTAAATTATTGAGTATTTATATAAATAGTATATTAAGTATTTTTTAGGTCGTAGTACAAGAGTTCTATTTATTTAATTCATATTTCGAATATTGAAATAAAATAAATTTACCTATTTCACCGCGATAACATAAAAAGTTTACCCTCATCTAAGTATCCGAAGTAATTTCGGTTTATTTTAATTGATCAAATTTAATTTGAATCCATCATTAAACTCAATGTTTTTTAAATATTTATGAATTTTGGATTTTCAAATATGTCTTAAATTTTCTCTGCTGAATTAAAAAACCGTTTTGTTTTATCTTAGCATAACCAACCGGTAATTGAAAATTTCGACGAAATATTCAGTTGTCCATTTTCGAATAAAACAAATTATTAATAGAAATTATTTTATAATTATTAATCCTGGGCGTAAAGAACTGATGAGACGAGTTACATCGTACAGGCTCTAGCAAATTGAGCGCAGTCGGTAATGATTACGCAGTCACTGGTAGAATTAATCTCTACTAAAGAAGCCAGAATAATTACAGCACTTTTACACTTTACTTATAATCCGCTAATTATACGTCAAGTTTCATCATAATTTTTCCAACTTTGCAGACTTTCTAAATGTTAAGCCCATTCAAAAATAATATTATTTTATAACATTTTGTCACCACTTATGAATCTCTTGAATGAGTTGAAACGTGACAGATATAACAAGAACTTTTACTTATATAAATTAAGTCGAAATTAGACCTTATCTATTTAATTTAATTTCTATAAATCAATATATATAATAAAATCTCTAAAAAGTTCTATTATAACTGCTAGCTTGCTTGTTAAGAAATGAAGCGATATAAGAAGTTTTTATATACTGTGGACACGGGTCTCATCGCGATAAATATTTAGGTAAATCATTACCTTGTTTACCCGACGTTTCGGCATGGATTGCACCAGCCGTGGTCACGGGTCGACCCGTGACCACGGCGGGTAAACAAGGTAATGATTTACCTAAATATTTATCGCGATGAGACCCGTGTCCACAGTATATAAAAATGTGTACAAATCGCGAAAGTTTAAAAACATCGATATAAGAAGGTTTACACAATGCTTTACATAAATAATGCGATGGTCAAGTATCTTAATTTACACATCGATTTAAACAACTTGTTGAACGTCGACCGGCAAATTAAGCAAAATGATAAAAAAAAAATATTGACAGCAACTTGGAATTACAGGCATAAAAAGTTTGGCTCATTAAAATCTTAACTTATGCGTGTGTTGAAAATAAATATTCAACATATAAATGGGAATAATTACAAGACATAATTTCGTTTCATTTGCCTACCTTACCTGCTCCCAATTTTACTACATCCCAGAATTGTTAGTAAGTTGAAGAGAGATAAAACTGTATGCAAATATTTTGTTTTAAAATCTAATAGACAAAAATAGAAAACGTTTATTATTCATGTAAACTTATTATTTTTTTATTTAATAAGATGTTTTACTTTTTACAGGTACGTCAATGGACTGAAACTCTAAAGAACGTACGAACATACGGCATCAAAGGTATTCAATATCTTTTCAAGTGTTGGAGACATGAGCTAGTGGATACGGCAACACCTTGCCACCGTCATAAGAAGAACTATACTATCTATTCTTATTTAAAAATTGCGGTAATTACTGCGCTATACACTAAGGACGGACACTAATGAATACGCGTAGTTGCAGTTCGATTGTGCACTTAAGAGCGCTGTGCAGGGAGCTGCCTTATTATAAGGTTGTTGTTATTTCCTAGATCGACAAATTGGTGTCGATATTTTATATCGACCAAATGCAGAATAAGTCAAATAATTATTTTATATTATTTGCCGTCTTTTAAATACAATGCGTTACATATGTATGTGTAAAACATTTATTTACACATTTTAATTGTAACAATTAACTTTTCAATTATGTACAACATTTAAGACCAAATTAGACGGTAAAAATAATAAAAAAATATATTAGAATATACCTATAGATAAATTAAAAATCTTGTCAGAACCTTGAGCGTCGAAGTAGCATCATCCACGAGTTACTTGCCCAGTAGGTTAGCGGCATTTCCACGCTGGATTTCAAAACTTATTCCCTGCGCTTAGTAAGCGCCAGCCCTCGGGTCACGTCGACCAAGCGCCTAGGCGTTTTGATATTTTGAAACAAAACTCTGCGGAGCCAAACGGCTCAAATATAATCTCTTTGCAGAATTGAAATCTCTGACACTCTAGAGCCTGAGCGCGCCAGTTTTGTTCCGCAAGACATCAAAACGTCTAGGCGCTTGGTCGACGTTATACATAGTACTCTGTGGTCGACGTGAACCGAGGGCTGGAGCTTACTAAGCGCAGGGAAGAAGAATTGAATGCCTTGTTCAATTTAAAATACTTCATATACGACATAAAAAATATAAATTACTGCAGCTTCATGTAATACAAATATTAAAAACGTCCGAATTAAAGATAATTTTACTTTTCATATGCTGATAATCTGAATAGCAATAAAACAAATGTAAAAGATTATTTTATTAATATCAAGATTTCGGTAGATTTGGATTTTTGGAAACGACACAATTTTGTCATATGCATAGTTCAAATATTTCATTTATTATCGTATACTAAATAAACTACACAAAAATATTTTTGTCAATATCTTCTATTATTTATGAATTACAAAAATAATACTGCCATGATTACAGCTAGGTGAACTGTGATCATTAAACACAATTATAACACACATGTTCATTGATCACGTATTCTAAGCATTTAAAGTCAAGAATTGCTTATAATGGCATATGATATTACTAAGAATATAATTCTATGGATAATTATTATGGATTAATATGGCGTATAATTGCTCATATGCATAAGAACTACTCGTGCGCGTTTAATTTTAAACAGTTTATACTGCTTTGGGTCCGCCTACACAATACGTCATCAATATTATATTGATGACTTATTAACTGCTTTGTATAGATTTAAGCGGCATACATTTTTAATGATTAACAAACTTGTATGATGGTATAAACCCTTCCTATGTGATTACAACTCACAATCGGCCATTTGTGAATGTATTGACATCGTTTAGTTTTAGGAAACATATTCAATCAATCAATCAATCAATCATTTATTTATTTGCTAGAATGTGGTTACAATAGCAGGTAGTAATACATAGAATACAGAATCCAATACATTCTGCCGCTTAGGGCGTGCAAATTTAGTAACAATACAATAACATAACAATAAAACATTTACATTAATAATATTATATTTGAAATGTCCTGTCTTCTAAGAATTCTCTAATATTATAATATTTTTTATTCAGAAGGAAGTCAAATAATTTGTTTCTAAATTGTTTGTATGTCAATTTCTTTATGTCTTTTGGCACATGGTTATACAATTTAATAGCCATACAGTAGGCGTTTTTCTTGAAAAAATCTAATTTTATTCGAGGCAATTTCATATGGTCTCTATGTCTGGATGAAATGTCGTATTTTTCAAAAAGTTCTGAGTGTCTTTTTGTAAATGTACACATTTCTAATATATACAAACATGGTAGTGGCAATATTCTATGTTTTCTGAAGAGTGGTTTGCAGCTGTCTAGAAAACTTACTCCACTTACAGCACGATTACATTTTTTTTGAGCTCTAAACACTCTATCAAATTCGACTGAATTGCCCCAAACAATGATACCATATCTTATTATGGATGACACATATGCGTGGTAGGCAATTAATGCTGTATTAATGTTTACAGTTTGTCTTATTTTTTTTTTTAAACGTATACAAATCGGTCTATTTTATTCACTAATTTTTCAATGTTTTGTGTTACATGAAGCTGCAGAATTTATCTATTGTAATACCTAAAAATACGCAATCATTTACACATTTTATTTGAGTGTCTTTATATTGTATGTTCAGTGGGGTTATGTTTGCTTGGTAAGTTTGAAATTGTATCATGTTAGTTTTGGTCATATTTATTTTTAGGTTATTTAAGTTCAGCCAGTTGATGGCCTTGTCCAGTGTTTTATTTGTGTTAGCTTCTAGTTGGATTTTATTTGTATCTTTAATTATTAATGTTGTGTCATCTGCGAAAAGTATTGAGTCATGGTTTATTGCGTCTGGGAAGTCATTGATATATAATAGGAAAAGGAGAGGGGCCAAAATACTTCATTGTGGTGTACCGTAATTGTTCATTTTGTATGTAGATCTATAGATTTTCTGTTCGTTTTTAATTGTTTTAGTTATTTCGGTGGATTGCGATCGGTTTTCCAAATAACTTTTCAACCATTCATATGTATTTCCTCGTATACCATAGTTATAAATTTTCGAGAGCAATGTTGTATGACAAACGTAGTCAAAGGCTTTCGTCATATCTAGGAATAGACAGGCGATCATTGACTTGTCGTTTAGGCTTTGCGTTATGTGTTTCACTAACGTAAAGCATGCTAAGTCAGTAGAGCGTTCTTTTCTAAAGCCAAACTGTTCATCTCTCAGAATATTAGAAGTTTTTAGGAAATTTTCTAGTTTGTTGTACATTATTTTTTCAAATATTTTTGCCAATATGGGAATTAAGGTTATTGGGCGGTAATTATGCATGTCTGTTTTGTTTCCCTTTTTATATAATGGTTTTACAATTGATATTTTTAGGCGTGACGGGAACTTACCTTCGCTAAACGACAAATTTATAATGTACGTCAGTGGGGCTAGAAGACTTGGTGCGCAATCTTTCAATATCTTTGTATTTAAGTCGTCGTAACCAGTTGAATGCGTATTTTTTAGGGAATAAATTATTTTAAATGTATCAATTTTGTCAATAGGGGTAAGAAAAATGGTTTTAGAGTTTTGAGAGACAGTTATAGGTGTTTGTTGGGTTCGTTGTATAGGTTTTCTGGTTAAGGTAGTGTAGAATTCATTAAATAGTTCACAGATTTTTCTAGGGCTTTCGAATTTTTTGTCGTTAAATTCTATGGTATCGATTTCTGTTTTGGTTGTTATACTGTTTTTATTGTGTTTTATGATATTCCAAGCTGCTCTACTGGCATTCTTTGCATTTTTAATATACTTCTGACAGTTTAATTTTTGTGCATTGTTTATACATTCTTTAAGTATTTTTTGGTAGTTTTCATATTTTGTTTTGTTTAGTTTTTTATTATGTTTAGTTAAGTGGTATTTACAGTATAGCATTCTTTTTTTAATACAGCAACGCCGAATGCTTTTTGTTAAGTTACGGTTTTTTGTATGTTTCTCAGTATATTTAATTTTTTTTATGGGAAAAACATAATTTATAAAATAGAGTAATAAGGTCGTGAAAACAGTTAAACGCTTCGTCAGTTGTTGGGTACTGATAAACTTCTGAGAAAGACAGATTCGACATGCACTTTTTAAATTTTGAAACATTTTCGTTGCTCATATCTTTTACTGTTTTAAACCAGTAACGAGAACTCTTCTTTAGGCCGTGTTGGGTTTCTAAGTTAACAGTTAAAGATTGAGCGGTTTCATGGTCAGATAAGGCTAGGTAGTGCAGATTTGATTGCCCATCATGAATATTGCTAACAATAAGATCTAAGCATGAGGATTTACGAGTTGGTAATTGTATATGGTTTTTGAGATTGTTGTTGCTTAGTATAGATAGAAGATCTTTAGACGTATTTCTGGGCTTTAAGATGTTGATATTCCAGTCTCCACACATGACTATATTTTTTTTCGATTTTTTGCATAATTTATCTGTCAACTCTTCCAATTTATTTAGGAATGTTTTTGCCTCAGAGGAAGGGGTTCTGTAAATACATATTATTATTAAGTTATATTTGATTATTTCAATTGCACAGAACTCAAAATGTAAAAGGGCTGGCTGCGGGAGATTTTTGATTTCTTTGTACTCTAAGTCATGTCTTACTAAAATGCATGAGCCGCCTCTACGTTGATTTGGGCGGCAAAAGTGTGATGCTAATTTGTAATATCCCAAACGAAGATTCGGCTCCGAGCCGCGTTTCAGAAAAGTTTCTGTTAAGCAAATTATGTCGATTTTGCCTCTGTCTTTTGTTAAGTCTGTTATAGCTACTTCAATGAGTTCTTGTTTATTTAATACGCCCGTAATGTTTTGGTGTATAAGTGTAATTTTTTCTAATTTAGACTGATTTGCGAAAACAAACAGTATGTGGTGATTTGTTCATGTGGCTTTTTTTTTGTAAAAAAATTAGTGATTTTTGTTTGTTTTTCTATTAATTTAATTCTTTTATTTTTTGTATTGTACGTGTGTCATTGTTTTTGTTTTTAAATTGTGACATTATTTCATTTTGGTAACTTATAAAATCAATTTCAGTATTCAACTTGAGACATAAACGTACAAGGTATTGCATATGATCACTCGAAGGGGAATTACCGTTATATCTGTATAAAGTGACGTCGTGTATTTTTAGGTATTTACAATTATCATAGTTCCTAGTTATTAATTCAATTTTTTCGTTTATCATATTCTCATTCAGATACGGGTTGTACCGTATTACTTCTTTTGTAGGTATATAATTTGGATGTTACTGCAATAATGAATAAATAAGTTTACTTTTATGAAGTAAATCAAGGATAACGTAGGTACATAAATTTATAAATTGGAACGACAATTAACGGCGGATATTGTTATATTTGGATTGAGAAATATTTACGGACGATTTAAACATCCAAGGTTATTGTTTATCCAAACTATACCATTTTGTATGTTTGTAATGAATAAACTGAAAAACGACTAAACTGATTTCAAAGATCTCAACGAAGGCAGTTGCATCAGGGAGTTAAATTTAGAAATATACAATAATGTAATCTAAGGTATCCAAAAAATCCCTAAAAAATAATTTACGAAGTACGCTGCTGAAACTATTGAAAACATAAATAAAATAATATAGTTACAACTCAACTACTACTTCAATGTAGGGAACTGAAATAGAGATTCTCGTACTCATTACCCTTCAACAATATTTAATCAAAGTTATGTGTCTACCTATTAGAAACCACAATAACTGTTTTTGGTAAAATACTAATTTATCTTTCTACTGTCTATCTTTCCGTACGCAGCTGGGGCGGCCCGCTAGTATTGAATAAAAACCTAAATATAAATATATCAAATAATTTAAATTAAATTCTCATTGATGTTAATAAAAAGCAGCTCCATATTTCTTATTCTGTTAAGTAATACCGAAACATTTTAAATTATATTCGTATATTCTGTAAATAAATTGTCATAGAAGACAAAGTAGTTATAGACCACATTAAACATAGTTTTTAAAATGCTTATTTAATTTAAAAGACTCGCCTAATAAAAGACTCTAGACTGCTTTTAAATCACTCATGATTAAAGGGCTAACAATAGAGACTCGTTGCAAGGTTTTTGTACCTATTTTTAACGAAACAAGAATAAATTTGCGATGAATGTCGACTACGTAAAGCTTGAAACAAGATAATTAAAATGCAAGACTTTTACACGCTGCATTTCTTTCTTTGCTTTTTTAGATCTGTACCAAAGACAACATGGTAGAACGTTATTGAAAATGCTCCTTTTAGAATTGACTTTAAATATTAATTTATTTAATGTTGTATTAATATTTATCAACTTGCCCGTTAAGATTTACAGCTGGGTGTTGTTATCAACGGCTACAGTTTAAGTTTACATACGACAAATTAGTTGAGACTTAGAAATTAAAACCTGAAATTTGGGAACCAACCTGGTTCTTGATTTGTACCCGAAGTTCGGATTTTACGAAATTTGAAATTATTTTCGGAAATAAGTTTCAGAACTTTGCTTGTGATAGGATAATATGGCGGGTAGAAATCTACACGTAAGAAAAAGTATTATGATCAATCTATGCGATTTTCACTCTTTCTCTTTGTATTAAGGACGAGTATGAGTGCTTACGCATCGTGATTCAAACTTTGAGAGACTGCGCGGCCGGTTGATTAGCCTTTAAATCAATAATAGACGTGTGGAGGTTTCGTAAAACTTATTTCTTATTGGCTTTAGTTTTAATGTATACTTTAATGTATACTAATGTATACGGTTGTAAAACAATCTAAATCTTGGTATCTAATTCGAAACTGAATAAAAAGTATAAGAAACTTTTTTCTGATGGACGTCTCAATATCTTACTCGGTTATAGTGGATGCAAGTTGTCCCGGCATACGTTGTACTGCTAAAAAAAAGAAATTAAACCTGGAATCTCAACGCAGCGCTATCTACCGGGTCCAATTGTAAATTTAACTTTTGAAGGATGGACTCTAATTACGATTTACCCTTCTAATTAAATTTGGCTATTACAATATGCCGCTTAAACTATGGATTTGAACAGTGGTTTTAACCCTTTACTGCATGATATATTAAATAAGGAAAAAAGAATACTTTTTTTTGGGTTAATGGTTTTATTAAAGCTTCAAAAATAATTATAACATTTTTTTTAGTCAAAAAGTACCCCCCATTTCATTTTTTTTTAAGGAACCATATATGGGTTTGTATGCATCAAAACCTCAAACCCCTTGGACATATATGGTTTCGTATGCAACAAACCCTTTCCATCAAAACCTTTTTATATATATATAAAAAAAGAAAGTTATACAAAATTATTGATGAAACTTAATCAAACAATTTCTCTTATCATTATAACATAAATATACCTTACATTTGGGACACTTAGTGTAGGTTTTCATGGAGCATACTTGACAAATTTGACGATTTTTCTGCCACTCTGGCAAATGTCCAATATTATCAGTCCGTACAGAGGTCAAGGGTAGAACCTGATGCTTTTCTGGGACTTTTCTTATTTTCTTCCTCTGAGGAGTTGGCGGTCCAGGACTTGCACAAATTGATGGACTTCCATGGCGGCTCGTAGATGGCGAACAAGTCACTGAACTGGCCAATGGACGACCCCGTTTACGAGAAAGAGCCTTTCCTGCTTTGCGTAAGTGTTCTGAGATGGCTTGTTTGAAGACGAACAGAGATAAATAAGAACTTTCGTTTACTCTACGCCACAAAATACACGCATTTACCACACATAAATCTATCATATGAAAAAAAGTTCTTTTGTACCACTTATTTGACCTCAAATGAATCCTGTAATAGCCCAGCATTGAGTCAAGTAAGTCCACGCCGCCCATATGACGATTGTAAACTTCAACAACTTGTGGACAGTCTATTTCCTTGTATTGGTGGTCTTTGCGGCAATATCTTTGCTTTTATGTGGTAGGTTTGCTACCAACAAATGTTGAAAGCATATTCACAGGTTTGTTGTCAAACCAAGTTACCAAACCTAATTGAACTCCATCCACCGTAGCAGTCTTTTCAATCATATGGCCTCTCCCTCCTTTTTTTAACTCTTTTTCGGGTGGCATTTGAGCATTTGGCACTCGGTTCAATCTTACGGTACCCGAAGGCAAAAGGGCACTTTGCGTAAGATATACCTGTAATTTAGGACTATTGTACCAATTGTCGAAAAAGATTTTGTGATTCTTGTGCCTTGGTACTGACTGCACTAAACGAGTTACAACATTGCCACTAACTCCAAGTTCAGGTGCGCCATCAGGAACTTTGTTGCTTTGCTCGCCAGCAAATAACTCAAAGTCATAGCTAAATCCTGAGACTCCACTCAAAACTTGGTTTTTATAACCCCATTTATCCGGCTTCGCTGGGTTATACTGTTTGAGTTCGTGCCTGCCTTTGGTAGGTATCATCTGCTCATCTACGGCCAAATATTCTTCCCTGGGAACTATCAAAAGGCGTTGTCAAATTCCCTCTATTAAAGGACGAACTTTGAACAGCTTATCGTGTCCTTCTTTACCAATAGGAATAAATTTTGAGTTGTCATTGAAATGCAAGAAACGCTTTATTGTTTCCCATCTGTTGCATGTCATTACTTCATTCACTTGAGGCTGCCCTATGTCCACATTCCAATAAAGTCTTGATGCGGGTAGTTTCACCAATGACATAAAAATTACTATCCCAATAAATTGTTCCATCTCTTCTTTCGACATATTGGCTGGCTTGTTGACGTTATCTTGAATAGCCTTCAAATTGGATTGTTCTACTATCGTTGTTATCAACTCGTCAGTAAATAGATACAAGAAAAAGTCGGCTGGCGAATTTAGCTCTTTTATATCATCAGGATGTTCAACATCTCCAGTGAAGATGTAATGATCCGGGTTATAAGGAGGCAAATGTTCGGTTGACCAGTGCATTTTAACGGTAGGTTCTTTACGACGATTGCTTTTCTTGGTCTTTGACGTTGACGGTAAATTTGCTAAAGGAACGTCGTCTTTGTCTGAATAGTCATCGTCCGTCTCAGGTACAGGGCGTCTAAATGGTATGTAGGATGTAGGCATGTCAGTATCAGAATCGGAAGCCAAGTCATCATCGCTAAGGCCATGCTCGGGGTAACGCAATCCCCGAGCATGGCCTTAGCGATGATGACTTGGCTATGGTATGCTTATTATGCCCATAAAAGCGTGCAGGGTCCATTCTACCACCAAGAAAGAAAAAAATGCTTAGTGTAAAGAAAACGTAAAGAAAATTGAAGCGAAACCATATCGTCGTGCAAAATTAATAATAATGCTTGAGCGCATACGAAACCATATATGTATAAGCGATAAAAAGCAAAACATGCATACGAACCCAGATATGGTTCCGAAACAATTGGTGTTGAAAATGGGTGAAATCGAATAAAAAGTGAAAATCTATTACAGTGTATACAAACTAGAGATTATGACATACAACAAAACATTTTTATTAGCTCAAAAAACTCACCTTTTCATCTTTATTTCTTTTTACAAAGTTGAGAGTCGCACACGCATGTAAACATTCACTGACAATGTCTGGAAAAGTGAGGTTATATCCGAGTGGCATGGGACCAGAGACAAAATAGTTGCGTTTTGTTATTGCTAATGATATGACAAACAAACCCTAATAAAATTTAAACGCAGATTTTTAATATTTTTAGAATAAATAAGCTGTAAACATGTCAAACCATATATGGTTTCTTATGCGGTAAAGGGTTAAATAGAAAACAATACTATTTTATGACTGACAAGCTGTCACAGACTGACAGGCCGTTACCCATGAGGCAAAACTTGACAAGACTTGGTTGTTAAAAACCTTTTTGAGGTTAGGTAAAAATATTCAATTCGTTTACTTTTTTTACAAATATAGACAATAAGCTATAAACACTATGTTTTATCATTATCGGCACACAAATTTTAACTATAAGTTAGTGAAAATAATGCCTACATAACACCAGCACTTGTTATAATTTAACCAATATCACTACCTCATCTCATCCTGTGGGCGTCGTCGAAGTCGTCTCGAGGTAATATCTATCTGAACAAGAGAAGCGGCGTCTCTCTTAGTGTTGTAACCATTATACAGGCAACAACCCGTCTGCCAAGCGGGGTGATTATGGTATAACCTATAAATTCTAAGATGACACTTTTTTTTACTAGCCGTGGATGTGACTAGATTTTAACCCGGAATTATGTTCATGACATTTACACCATGTTTACCGATTGTCTCGCAGGAACCTTATATTTTTCCGGAAATAAATGACCCAGGTGTTGATTTACCTTATAAACTAACTGTGTGTCTAATTTAATGTAGCCATATTTGCGTAATAAAATAATACACGTCTAAACTTAGATTCATTTACATCTATATAAATAAAAAGACAAGTCCTGACTGACTGACTGACTCATCAACGCCCAGCCCAAACCCTTGGACCTAGAAAGCTGAAATTTTGCACAAATGTTTGCTTTATAATGTAGACAAGGAATAAGGAAGGATTTTTCGAAATTCAACCCCTAAGGGGGTAAAACAGGGGCGCTAAGTTAGTATGAAACTTTGCCGTTTTTGAAGTTTAAGGCATAAAAATTGGTATTTGGCCTTCCAGTTAAAAATAAAAAAATCAAGTATTTCAGGGTTTTTGGAAATTCCACCCCCAAGGGCGAAAAATAGGGGATGGAAGTTTGTATGGAAAATGTGACAATTTTTAAGTTAAACGCATGAAAATTGGTATTTGGCCTTTTAGTTAAAAATAAAAAATATATATTTCAGCATTTTTGGAAATTCCTGCCCCAAGAGCGTAAAATAGGGGGTGTAAGTTTGTATGAAAAATGTGACAATTTTGAGGTAAACGCATGAAAATTGGTATATGGCCTTTCATTTAAAAATTATAAGTATATATTTCAGGATTTTTGGAAATTCCACCCCTAAGGACGACTAGAATAGGCGATGTAAGTTTGTATAAAAGTCTGTATTTTTTGAGTTAAACGCATGTAAATTGGTATTTGGTCTTTCAGTTAAAAATAAAGCAATCCAGGGAATAATTTATTGTTAAAAAAAGGTAATCCAAAACTGATTCAATAGATCGCCACCAACAAATAAAGCAAACTCAAATTTAAAAAAAATAGTTTCTTATGCCAAGTAGCTTAAAATGTCGTGGTCGTTGTCGTCTAAGTAAAGATTTAGCGTTTTATAAGATTTGTAACATCTTTTTTTTGGTAAATTTTATAACAAATCAAAATAACGACATTTTAATCAAATTGGGATAAAAAACGAATTTATCTAAAATTTGAGTTGGCGTAGTATAAATTGTTGGTGTCGAGATGATCGCACCCAAAAAACATCATCTTAATTTTACTGGTCTACAAGTTCACAATTTTGTAACTAGATGGCGTTAATGTCGTTTCAGATCGCGGAACTTAATTGGCATATCGGTTAAAATAAATAAATGCTTGAAATAAAAGGTAGTCCAAAACTGAATCAATAGATGATCGCCTAAATCTCACCCAAAATATATCTTAATTTTACCGCTTTACAAGTTTATATTTTTGTTAGTAGATGGCGTAATCATCGTTTTAGATCGCGCTATGGTTTCGTTCACAAAATGTCGCAACTCTAATGGGAGTTACTCGTACCTTTGTGATTAATGCATTGTTGATTATTGTTTTACTTTATTTAACTTACTGACTATACTTAAGGACAATTGATATGTATTCTTTGATTTTTGCTTGATGATATCGGGTCCTTTTTGTAAATAACAGTAGCAAAGTAGTCTTTCATTTATTTCTTAGTAAGGTTATTTATAGGTTAGGTTTTATTCAATTTATATTGCTTATTTGTTTTAAAAGTTATATTTTTAGATTAAGCTAGAAGTAAGTAGTTACATTGGTCATCATTCAAAATTGTCGCGGACAAAGTCGCGGGCACCAGCTAGTTTATAATATTAATAGGGTTAAATGAAATGTATTGTTTAATTTAACTCTATAGAAGACTGTATAATACTGACTTTATTGTTAAATTATTTGACCATAACATTATTTGTATAATTGTTTCATATTTGTTCATTTCGAAACCCAATCTAAAATAAATATAATACAAAGTAGTAGTTCAAAATATAAAAGCCCAACTATTAAGTTATAATAATAAGGTCTATTATATCAGTAGAAAGTGATTAATTTAATATTATTTCGTTCTTATCGTAACCTTTTTAGGAGTTTTTATAAATTGAAGGTTCGTAAACCTTTGTAGTGCTCTATTGTGTTCAATTCTTATAATTACTTAAGTGAATAAACAGAACATAATTCCTTTAAGTAGAACATGCATTTGAACTATTTTTTTTTCTTGTGTATTGTTTGATCCCATAAATTTTGTCTGGTTGCTAAATAATGTATTACCAATTATTATTTACGCTTAGTTTTTGTTTTTCTTTTCTATTGAACGATAGAATGAGGTTCGTTGTAAACACTAAAAACAAAGAGGCATTGAATATTTAATAAGAAATAAATAATAAGAATTAAAATGTGGTTGGAAAAAAAAGGAACTTTCGAATCAGAATTTTAAGACTATTTTCAGCGTCTATAGAATCTATCAGTTAATTAAAATGTGTAATCCTGTTTTGTGTAAAGCTTCAATATTTGACGACTCCGTTAGTAGGTAACGAATCTGCCTTCTGATTTAAAATTTGCGGGTTCGAACTTATTCCAATTAAATATTATTCCTTTAGCTTTTTGAATGAATGAATGAAACTAGCTGTTTTGCTACCAACAAGCCCTCGTGTGCATGTGGCATGCGGCGTGCGGGGCAATGTATGTGGTGGTCGTATCTGTAACGATACAACGCGTTTATGACCATGACTTGACCTGTAATGTTGGACATACACATCTTTCAAAACTAGTAAAACCTGAAAAGTAAATTATGTAGCCCTTTGAAAATATTATAACCAACAGTGGTCGAGCACAGAAAGAAAAAAGACATAATCCAGCTGTATGTACATATCGCACCTTTAGGACGAAAACGACACAATTAAAAAAATACGTATATTGAGTTACCGTCACAAAATGACTCAAAACGAAATTCTCAATGTAACAATAGTTCAAACATAGCCATATTCAAGCGGGAACAGGACATAACTGTTATATCGGTCTCTTTCTTACGCGGCGAATTAGGGGCCTGAGTCGAGAGGGAAACGACGCAGTTCGTATTGTGTTCGCATCACTCAGTTCAGGACGTTGCGCAGTCAGTCGGGTAGTGACCGTAAGCTTATTAAGTCGTTTTCATTCTGAAAGGATTGGTAAGTTCTCTTTAGATTTTGAGTGCGGTAACGACCAATTGAGCTTTGCGATTGTTTTCTTCCGATTTATTAAGTAATATTAGTGAGTTAATCAAGTTTGTGGCAATTTAATATTAAAGATACTTATAATTCCAATGGCATAATTAAGTTTATGCCGTGTTAATAATAAACATGGATGAATGTTTTGGGACAAAGTTTGACTTATTAGAAATCAAGACGTTCTTTTATTTATTAAAGTGTTATTGTTTGTGGATTATTAATTATTATGCCATTTCTTTCTATATTTCTAGTTGAAAAGGAAGGCGGATTGGTTAATAAGTCAATACACTATTACTGAGCCAGCATGACAGCCAAGCCAGTAGTTTACCATTCCGAGTTTGAAATAAGAAGTCATTTAATAAATCATAAAATGAAAAGAAGGACGGACATAATACTGGCTAATGCATTAAAAATCTGAAAAATTATAAAGCAAATGAACCCGAGCTATGAACATGTACTTAATATACAAATCCGTGCAATATTTTATAATGAGCACTTTATACTGTAAATTTTTGGGATGTAAAAAAGTTCACCAACACGGTGTTTATCTTTTGCCAGGAACAGCTAGATAGAAAAAATTAAGAGAATTTGAGTCGGAATTCCACAGAGGTCACAAATTTTTCAAAAGAAAAGGCTGATAGTAACGATTTTGATATCAACAATGTAATTGACTTGGGATTCTTAATCATTTTAGATCATACAGCCGATCTTCACGCAGGTGAAAACAGTTTATTCCGTTATAACATTTTGTAGTCAAAGTGTGTGCTGAATAATATTATTAACATTATGAAAAACCAAAAAGAAAGCATTAATCCAAATTCGGCAGTTACTGAAGAATTGTCAATTAGGACGACGAGTGAACATGTAAGTAAAATATTAATTTCATTAGTGCAAAATAAACTTACAAACCAGAGAAAACTATTGGTGATTTTATGGTTACATAAATCTTCAACCAGCAATGATATGATAAAGAATTTATCTGCAATTTCCTCATCGTTCATTGAAAACTCCCCACTGTCAAAGACTAATAGTAACGACATTTTTAACTTTAACCATTATATAAAAACGGTACGTAAATAATCAATACTCAGCCTATTACTATAATCATACATACATACATACATAGACTCACGCCTGTCTCCCAGAGGCGTAGGCAGAGACAACGGACTTCCATTTGTCACGATCCTTGCACACCTCTTTCGCTTCGTTTACTGACATTATATTCTTCATACATGCTCGTCGGTTTAGGGTACTTCTGACCTGACCTTTCCTAAGTACGTCTCCAATTTGATCAGATAATGTTCTACGAGGTCTTCCCCTTCCGGTTGTACCATTCACACAGGCCAGGTATACTTCTTTTGTCAGTCTTCTTTCATTCATCCTTTCTATATGACCAAACCATCTCAGCTCATATAATCAATAATACAAATATAATCTACTTAATTTACCTAGCGCTTTGGTTCTTTTTTCAGCAGCAAAATCATACTTCAGACAATGAGTTAATTCTTAATCGAGATAAACTCACCAGAAGACCTATTTAAGAAAAAAGAGTATCTTCTCATCTCGTAATAGTTCGAGTTCATCTCGTTCAAGTTCTTCAATTTCTAGCGCCTCAATTTCAAGTTCCTCAAGTTCAAGCACTTTAAGTTCCAGTTCATCCTCTTCGAGTTACCCACAAAAAGTGAAATCAAACGTCTTTCATATTAATGCAAACGGTGCGAGTACCAACCAATTATCTAACAAGAAGTAAATAAAAATAAAATAAATAAAAAAGGTTTTTATTCACGTAGACTTTAAAAAAGCGCTTGTAAATAGTCAGAACATGTTTGTAGTAATATAGTTGTATACCTTAGATATTATTTCTAGTAACATAGATATTTAGGTACATATTGTATGAAAACATTTATAAAATTGATTTTATTACAGCAATGATATTTAGCTAGCTCGTATCAAGTTATTGTCAAGTGGTAGAGCTATCGCGGAATCGAATTATTTTGTATCACCTGTAAATGCTCCTATAAGTGACCCTGATTTATATGATGATGACCCTACATTTCTTGACCTCAACGCGTCTACAAAGTATGTCCTTTTCTTCGATAGACTCTAATTAACCACCTGAAACACCACACCATGAGATCCAATAACCTGAGACAAGCAACGCCAATGAATTGAACATGATTCAAAGCAAGTCAAGAAAAAGGTACTCTGCCTTTTTCTTGACTTTTTTTGAATCGTGCCAATCCATTTTTCTTTTTTTTACGTGGTGGAAATGCTGTCGCGTCGCAAGTTGTGTGGGACTCAAACCCACTAAAACCACCACGGTAGCCAGCCTCACAGTGCTTGTAGTGGGGGTTCTGGGTACTTGTGAACGATCTCGCCAGTACCTCCGTTGTACACTGACGCCGGCAAGACTCTCACCTAGAGAAGGGAGGGGCCCGAAAGCCTCCGCCCTTCCCAGCACGCACAAGCGCATTTAGGCAACCTGAGCTACAGCAGGTTACCTCTTCCCGGGACCGCTTATACAAGACGAGTGGAGTTTCCTTCCTCGAAACACCAGCGATCCCAGGGGCGGAGCACAGCCAGGGAGCAGCCAGCTGGGCGCCGCATACTCTCTCGTGCTGAGATTAGCTCCCAGCGCCGGGAGTCGTGCCAACCCTGCATTATTGAAGCAAAATGTTACTAAGACACGAACGAAGCCCTCGCGCTTAATAGGAGGAATTTATGCATCATAACTAGGGTGTTAACGTTGTCGACATTGTCGTCTCAGGAAACACCTATCTACGTTGGGCATCGGAGACTGTAAGGCCACTGTGAGCCACTGATGCATAAACGTAACACCGTCCTGGGCCAACACTTCTCACACCAAGACGATGTTATCGATACACCTGCCAAAAAGATTCTGCAATTTATCTATGTTGCAGGGTTAGACAGGGAAGTTTAGTTGGAGCGGTGAGCACAATAGTTCATCACTGAACGCAGTGTTACCAGGACCTCCGGGGACTGGAAATAGCCGCCACTAGAATAATAAGAATAATACTGAGATATTGCGCAGTGGAAAATCCTACAATTTTCTATCTAAATCTAGAAAAGATGTCACAGCCCGTTGTATTACAATCCATGCACTCCATGTCGATTAAAATGACTTGACCAAATTAATGCAGTCCAAAGAACTGTGATTTTCAAATCGTATTGGAAATTTCAAACATAGATCTTAAAAGGTTCTTCATTGGTTCTTGAATTTTTATTACGTTTAGTAAGAAGCGTTCCTAAAGAACAAAGATCTCAGTTAATTATTATACGTTTTGATTTTAATTTAAGTTTACTCCATAAAGATGTTGCTTTACATAATTATTATGACCATGACGTTTAAGTTACAATGCAAACATTGCAATAAATAAAAAATGTCCCAATATTTTTGGTTTTTTTATTCTGTCGCAATAACTTGATATACCATTATTTGCTATTCATTAGGAAAAAATTTACCTAAGTTGGTATACGTAAAAAAATACATAATGTTATACGAAACAAAAATGGCGTAATTCTCATTCTGCCATATATAAGTATTTTTTTTCGATCGCAAAAAGACGCAAGTCCTAAACCGTCAAATTTATATAGTTATTCTCGGTGCAAAACTGACTGATAAAATGTAATTCCTTTTAATCCATATTATTCCTTTTAATAATAATGTTTTTTTATGACCCAATTATAGATGAATTACTATTTTATAATTTCCAGCCCAAACATATTCACTGACGTAAATAATCACGAAATAATGGACAAAAGATTGAGGAGGTGTCAAAATTTTAAAACTTCTTTTGCGATTTCCCTAAAAGTTGCTTTTTTGAGTTACGTCGTTTTCGTTCTAAGGGTGCGATATGTTAAATAATCAATAACTATTACTACACTTGAGAACATTTTTGCCGTAGCACTTTTGTCGTAGCCTACGCCTACGTAGGCTACGGTAAATAAAAACTAGCGTCATAATGCTTGCGACTGACGTGGCATCACTCATGTGTAGCCCACATATTGCCCTCTCCAATGAGTTCTGGTGACCTTATTGACACTCAGACCTACAACTTTTTTTAAATTTTGTTTCATAAAAGACAACTCCCGCAGTAGGGAAATGGATACCTGTGTCGCGGGGTACTTTAGAAACATATAATTGACAGACACAAAGAACATCCAGACTCAGTACAACCATTTATGGGCCACACAAATAGTTGCCCTGCGCGGGAATGGAACCAGGGAGTGTATTCTGTATGGTGAAGGTACTTCGTAAAACTTCCTCATAAAACTCCATAACACTAAGTTCAACTGTTTGACTCTTCCCAGGGTTCACATCTGGGGTTCCTAGAAACAAAGGATATTACGGATGCGGTAGAATTTGACTATCGTACGTTTGCCTGACAATTTCCAATCAGCCCCTAAATATTTTACCTTTAATAAAAATATTCTTATACGTATAACATCTTCAATGTGCAATGCGCGAATATGTACATACATTTCCAATATACATCTATGAATAAAAGGCCACCTCTTGAAGACAGGTTACACATTCCTGCAACCGTTACAATCACATAACATAGATTGAAAAAATAATTTAAACCTGTATTCGCTTAACTATTACGCTTATCTAAGCCCCGAGGACTTGTATCGCGTAATCCATTTATATTTTATTCATATTTACTGACTCAAATATCTTTAAATATACCGTCTCTTATATTTTCCATTGGCAAAGTTGTGCGTCGATAACGTGAAATGCCATTAAGTAAATTAGAAATCTGTATTTCTATACTGTGATTATTGAAGCCTATTCTAAAAGGCAATGCATCTTGGACATCACACAAATTCAATTACGAAGGCAAGCGATCTATTTCAGTAAATAACGAAATCCCTCTCAACCGTCGATAGAATGGCGGGTAATTCTCATAGGGATAATATTACTATCACAATACAGAAAAGCCTGCAAAGTGTATACGTTGCAGGCGTTTCTATACCGCTTCTGCTTGTTAATCTTGAAAAATACACAACAGATTTCAATTGAGTATACGCTAATTTATATTTTGAAGTTCTGGGTTTTAGTATCTAGCTCATTGGGGTGGGGAAAGGAACACTTCTTTGCTGACTTTTAAAGGCCAGCAACGCACTCGCGACATCTCTGGTGTTGCGAGTGTCCATGGGGGCGGTGATTACTTACCATCAGGTGACCCACTTACTCGTTTGTCGTTTGTATAAAAAATAGTATGTACTTGTAATTCACAGATGGACAATGCCGCGAGTTTAGTATACTTCTTATAGGGTTCGATAGGCAACAAGAAATCCTTATAGCTACGCCATGTCCGTCCGTACTTAGCTCAGATCAGAGAATTTCAGTACTAAGAAGTTGTAATTTGGCTTGGATTTAGTCACACCAACAAAGTGGTAGAATAAAAACTTGTAAAGAGGATTCAAAATAAGTCACTTTATTTGTACAGGAAGTACACATGAAGCGGGGAAGATTTTATTTAAATATGATAACAATAAAAAATCCTTCTTTTTAGTCCGCAGAACCCAATATTGCGTGTGGCCCGACATTCACCTGACCATTTTTTTCTATGCTCTCGGTAAAATTCATTACGGCTAGGTACGGGTGTTAGATTTTATTTGGATTGTGATTACATGTAACGATGGCTGTAGGTGTTCTTATGATTATGGCTTACTTCGAGGTACGTAGAATAGTCCTTCAGCCAATTAGACCCCAAAAACGGGCGGCGACACGAAGACTTCCACCGCTCTTATACGAAGATCGTATGAAGCTAGTAGTATAGTATAATAATATTGTACTGTCGTAATAAAATGCCTACGTACGGAGTTTCCTTGCGAGATTGAGTTGTAAATATTAAAATTTGCAAATGAACCCAAAAATAGCGACATACACCGATAAATTGCCTAACTAACGTGGCAGTGGCTGCCGGGGCACACTGTAGGACCAGCGGCCGCTGAAGAAGCACTGTTCTTGAGTGGCTACCACGAACTTATGGACAGGTGACTGGTCGCGGGCAGTGAAGCACCAGTCATATCATTACTATCTTTGGCTTTTGTACAACAGTAGATGGAGGATGTCTTTAGGCTGTCATGATGAGTGAAGTTCAAAATCTGTGTTGATTATATGTATTTTCAAATACAAAACCGAGCAACACTACCTCAATCATCATATTAGCCGAAAGAGGTCCACTGCTGGACAAAGGCCTCCCCCAAAGATCCTATATAATTGCCGCTCTTACGTTATCCGTATCCAGCGGTTTCTAGTGACCCGCACAAGATCATCGGTCCATCTTGTAGGGGCCCACGCTGCGTCATCCGGATCATGGTCGCCATTCGAACCTTTCTGCCCCAACGGCCGTCGGTTTAACCTCAATACTTAACCTCCTCCTCCTATACCTCCTTTTCTTATTTAACTTCAAATTTACCTTTTCTAGTCATGTCACTTACATGACTTATTCATGGAAGTATTACAAACCTCGTTTATATGCTAACTCAAACTTACATATTCAGGTTTAATCTCAACCAAATTTTATTTTTTGCTCTGTCATCAAATATAGGCATATATTTACATGGCAATGTCGACGGAGATCGAAATTACTGAATTGTTAATTGACTTATAAATTTTGAATCATAACATCGTGTATCATGGTACGGTCAGTAATTTTTGAGCGACTCCGTGCGTCGGGGCCACGTTAAGCTGTCGGTCCCGGTTGGAGCCATTAGACAACAGTCGTTAAGCCGTACTGGACGGTCATAGTTCACAGAAAAACGCTGCTGCCTGTTCTCTGGTAGATATTCCCTCGGGTCGATTACTACGCCCCCACGGGATGAGATGGGGTGATGATGTTCTAAGTCATCGTTTTGTATCAGATTCATATTCGGCCCACTCAAATATTATCATGTTTCTGAGTTTCGTTCCAAGCTCAATACACTTACGTCGAAATGCCCATATTCTCACTTAATTATTCAATATACTTTTTAATCCTACTACTCCTCCATATCTTAAAGAACGTTTGAATTCCTTTGAACAGAAACTTAAAAATTAATTAACGTAGCTGCTGTTTTTCACCCACCATGAGTCACGGACGTATACAATTATTAGAATAGTTTAAGGCTACCGACGTCTAAATGCAATTAAGGATTTAGAACGGTAAATAATATTATTATCACCAAAATTTAACCAATTTGCTGAACTTATTAGATTTATTTGAATATTGCGTGACTTGATTTTAGGTCTTAATTTAATAAGTCTTTGCAACTTGAAATTAATAACAGAAAAACGTTGTAGGAAGTCCGGCAGATGCGAAACATCGAAATTGATGGCTAGGCATTTAAAGAAATTGTAACTAAAGAAAACCAATAAGAAAATAGGTATTGAGAACAATAAACAAAGACGCAATAATTTATAATTTCGTAATTAAAATTAACGAGTTTTTCTTATTATCTGAACACACAGCTTCAGCCTTTATCAATTTTTTTTGGTGTGGGTGAATAAAAATGTGTATCTTTGTGTATGTTATTTAATATTTTAGTTATATAATGAAGCCTTATTAGTCTAGCAGCATCATGTATCGTGTGTAAAGATAAAAAAAATGAATCAGGTCGGAGTATGGAATTCTCTGAATTACTTACTATAATATACGAACATACAAAAAATTGTATTGACGGATGTAGTCAATACAATGTTCTTTAAAAAGTTTAAATGCAGAGACACATATATGATTATGTATAAAAACCAATCTTCTAACCTC
Organism: Pseudoips prasinana; assembly: GCA_951640165.1. NCBI lineage: Eukaryota > Metazoa > Arthropoda > Insecta > Lepidoptera > Nolidae > Pseudoips > Pseudoips prasinana. The sequence goes on from OX621251.1 coordinate 17,860,924, forward strand.
AATAAGGTTTTAAGATACAATTACTTATTTAATGTGGTATCGCACTAAAATATATTATATTATAACCAAAGTCTTACGTACAATGAATGCAAAAATAGTTTCAAAACATACATTACCAATTATTATAATCATATATTTTCTAAAATATGTGTATCCAATGTGAACAATGATTGAGTGTCCATACATCCATAGTCTGAATTTCATTTAAAAAGAGTAGCAGATGCGCGTTCCTTTTTAAACTAGACGCTATATAACTACTTATTCATAAAGAAAATTCAATATAAAGATCCCAACTTCTCACGAATACGTTATTCAGTCTCACGTACCAAGAATACGACTTTGAAACTGAAAAGTATAAAAACAACAGTATATATGAGACATAAGATACGAACAAAAGAGATCTTGTGAAGTCTTAACGTGTAATAAGAACGATCAATGTCATCCGAATTACGATGCGATCTAACGACCAGTCTTGTTATACCGACCCCATATCATTGCTTTAGTTCTAAATTGGCATAGCAATCATTCCGAATTGGTTCAAAATTGAGTTCTAAAATTATTATGATAAGAACCAATTTTTGAGTTGGTGGGCTATTCAAGAACGGCCCCAATATAAAGTCGGGATCTCTGTCAATATTGTTTTAATGCTTTGAGATTTAGGTTGACCGTGGACCGCCTGAATAATATATTGGGCCGCACTTTCTTCTTTTTGGTGATTTCTTTTGAAATTAAAAGAATGTTCCTATGGATTTAATTTAATATTTTATGGTATGTTAACGACAAGAGTGCGATGCAAACTCAATTGTACAAGTGGTTAGCGAATTGTCCAACGCAGGAATTAGGAGGTCACCTACTAGCTTTCACGTTTAGCTCCTTTTGTTTGTACAACAACTCGTAACTCTCGCTTTATTTTACTAAACTTAATAGAATGATGGCATAGCGTGGGTGTAGTACTAGATCCTTAAAAGCCATCAAAACAGATTTTTATTTGGACATCTTCTTAAAAAATACTTCTACTTTCCAAGCACAATAAGTGTTACAATCATGAAGTGAACGCTTACTAGTTAATAAGCGAAGTTACTGCTCGTGTACCTTAAAACATGATAATAGCTATGACAGGATTTTGTTTTAAAAATTACTTAATAATTAATTCCATTCCATTCTCTTTGGAAAAGGGAAATTAAAAAATTCCATTATTTACTATCTCTTGTCGTCTCTCATTTCTTTTCTCTCTACGTTTTGTCTTTGTAACTGTCATTTTTCCGCAGTAACTTTTAAAATCTCATTTTGAATGTTTTTGTAAAGAATAAAAATAACAACACATAACACAATACAATATGCTTTATTGAACACCAAATTAAGGCCTATTAGTTTTCTTAAACTTTGAAATACTGATGATTTTATCATCTTTTAAGTCAATTTGTTTTAACACACATTCAGTTGTGTAGTTTTGGCTAAAATCTGTAGCAAAAATTCCTATCACCGAAAAACCTGAATTATTTATTATCTACTTGCGCTAGCATTTTCATTTCAACTTTCTACGTAATTATTATTCTCTTCTGTTCTCTATAATGTTTTATTAAGTTGCTATTCAGACATCGTGATGTTGATAAGTAAAGTACTTACTCAGTACGTGATATCTTAAGAACACGTTCCTAAAATTTGTTATAATTAGATGCCTAGAAAAGTTATATGAAACGTGCCAACTGTATTATGTTTCAGATGTGGCCCGATTTACGTAGGTAATAAAAGAAACGATAGGTGATTTATTTTTATTGTGGCATGTGGAATATAAATCTTATTCTTCTTATCGTGTCGATGGTAAGAATTATATTCTATCTTCCCAAAATTGGGCAACTCTGACCCCTTTGGCTGAAGCTTCATACAAGTCCTGAAGGGAACAACAGACTGGACAGGAGGGACAAACTGATAAATGTGTCATAGTTTGGGGCGACACGCCGCACTCGCAGATGTTTTGTGATGTGGGAATATAACCCCATTTGCACATGTTTTCTTTTGATATACCAACCTGGGTACGTAGTCTATTAAGAGTCCTCCAGGTTGGCCATGGCAAATTATGTCCCGGAGCTAATTTTTCCTTTGACGGGACAGACAAAGGAGGAGGAAATAAATTATTAATGCTCATTGAGTTGAGTACTTGGCTTTTAGTTAATTAGTCTTAAACTAAACTTAAACCTTAAAACACGTGAATATATAAACCAGCTGAAGGATGTTATGAAAATGGAAGCTTACAGAGAAGTCAAGGAGAAGTCTTACGATAGAGTAGGCTCGAAAGTGCTACACCAACAAGTGCACAACACTGAAGTTAAAAAAGAAAACCATTATAAAATTCTTGAGTTGAGAGAAATCAGAAGGCGCAACATGGGTAGATCTCCTACAAGATGGACCGATGACTTTGTGAGGGTCGCTGCAAGCCCCTGGTTGCGTGTAGCGCAAGACCAATTGTGAAGATCTTTGGGGGTGGCATTTGTCTAGCAGTGGGCGTCTTTCGGCTGATATGATGATGATGAAATATTTAGAAATATATACGCACCTATGTCGTCGGGCCTGCCTAAATATTAACATACATATTATACACAAAATTAGTATTCAAAGCGGAATTATTAGGATCATACCAAATTTGACTAGGAAGAGGGAGAAACACTGAGGCAGAGAAGGCGAGCTTTTAATGCATCACAGGGGGCCCTCTTAAACCTACGTCTGAGTCTCAAGTCTAAGGCTCTGTCGAGTGTTCCCTCCTCTACCACGCGATGGACCCGGTACCCGCACGGTGAATCCATTGTATGCTAAGAATTAGGTCTTAAACACTCAGACACAGAACCAATAATTGTGCTCATCACATAAAGATATATCCTGGGTGAAGGCTCACTAACCACTACCACGAATATGCCACATTATTTCAATCCAAACTCGCACTTGGACGCTTTAATTTTCCGAATTGACACTATTGTTGATATATAGCCAAAACATCAATCACGAAAGTGACAGGGAAATAACTTTTTGAGTGATCGTTCCCTTGATGTTAGCAAATCAAAACGAACTTCTTAATGTGTAAAACGGGAACCTGATTGCACTTTCCAACTAATTTCCTTATGACGTCATGTCACAGGATCATAGCCACACGGTTTTATTACTTTATGTATATTCCTTTTTATAGTATGGGCAGTTGTTACCTTGATGTCAGAGTTGTTCAAGCCGTCCAATAGGCCTCTGACACGGTTTATATGCTGTTGTTTAATGACAACAACCGGGACCTTAACGTGCCCTCCGAAGCACGGAAATGCTCAAAACCACCTTAACGGCTACCCATTTGTGAAATGACCGCGTGCCTAGCTGCTTTACATCACCGATCACTTAAGTACCGGTGAGTTCAACTGGCCATGAGCGTTCAGTATATTATAATATTATCATTTTTTTTAAGACAACGCCCGCACCAGATAAATAAAATAAAATAAAAAAGGTTTTTATTCACGTAGACTTTAAAAAAGCGCTTGTAAATAGTCAGAACATGTTTGTAGTAATATAGTTGTATACATTAGATATTATTTCTAGTAACATAGATATTTAGGTACATCTTGTATGAAAACATTTATAAAATTTATTTTATTACAGAAATTATATTTAGCTAGCTCGTACCTGTGTCGCGGGGAACTTTACAAACATATAATAGATGGACATAAATTACATCCAGACTCAGAACAACTATTTATAGATAACACAAATAGTTGTCCGGCGTGGGACTTGAACCCGCAACACGAAGCGGCGATGCGACTGTCTTAGCGGCTGCGCCACACGTGCAGTCAGATATATTTAAAATCGTAGGTAGTTTATATTGTTACATTACTTCATTATTTACCTGTCTAAAGATTTTTTAAAGATATTGCCCACATTGGGGAAATATATCTGTGTACGCACGGACCAGTGATACATTTTCCTAATGGGGGCATTGCGGTGTGGTTAGAAAGAATAACTGGGTCACCCCATTCTGTCCCATGGGTGACATAAAATACACCACACAGTCGGGCATCAACACCACGTGTGCATTAGCTACCACCTGAGTGCGATGACTAAGGTAAACCCCTCCAAATGACAACGTCATAGAAACGAAAGTCAAACAAATTTATATAAAGAAATCTTCTTAATCTTACAAGAAAGTTAGACAGCATTAATCAGTACAAAATGAGCAATAAATAAAAATGCGGTCATTCATCGACTTTTATGAACACTTGTACTTGATTTTTATGTATATACTTAACCTTCACCAGTCTGCTTTAACCAACGCTTTCTATATCAACAATTTCAACTTCTTGGAATGCCTTTGAAGGCCGCTGTTATTTGAACCCAAATTCATTGGAAAGTAAGTACAAACAGCGCCTAAATCGCGTTTCATTTTCACTGAAAGCTGAACAAACAAACAATATAAAACCGCTAATGAGACGGTTATAGTCGCTCATCGACAATGACACGATAATTAAATGGGTGTTATGGTAATGCTAACGTGATAGTCACGACCGCATTCCAAAGTTCGCCTTCCGTTTCCAAAAGATAATATAATAATGTTGTATTTGTAAGAAAGGTAATATTACCGATGTGAAATTTTTCATAGTACATTATTTTGAATCCGCTTCGAATTTTCTCTTTCACAGTAAGGCTTACTGGATAGCTTTCTCTTCTTCACAGGACAATAGTTTGGAGTGTGTATAAATATTACCCGGAAGATGCAGCGTGGACAGGCCACCTACAAAATGGATCGATGATCTTGTGCGGGGCGCTGGAAACCGCTGGACGTGGATAGCGCAAAGACGCCGATAGAGCAATTTTGGAGATCTTTGGGGGAGGCCTGTGTCCAGTAGTAGACGTTTTTCGACTGATATGATGATGATGATAAGTATTATTCAACTTGTGGATCGAGTTTGTAATTTTGGGTGGCTGAGTGGTTCATTTAAAACATAACTATATTTAGGCGCGTTGAGCACTTTTTGGGTGAACAAAATCATAGAACTCGCGTCATCGTCGCGTCACGCTTCCGATGAGCTATATGTATACTGTGTGTATATGTGTACTTTTTCTTTAAAATAGGTATTATTTTCTCCATATTTCAATATATATTCTTCTATGGAAATCCATTATTTGTATATTTTGACGACATGATTTGGCACTACATTTTAACAAATAAACACTCGACGTTTCACAAAAGGAACCTTTTTCCCATATTACATCGAGATTTATATTTTTAACTCTTCCCGTCACAACGGCAAACAAAAGCCCTTTACTAATGGTCCCCACTCACTTTTTCTAACAAAAATGAGAGCGTAAAAAGCATCCAACGTGTAAGGAACAGATTAACGCAAACAGATACCTCAGTGTACACAGACTCTCATATGCCAGACGGGTCGTGGGAATTGAAAAGGGAGCTATTGTAAAGTACGTGAACGATCTACTTCCAGTTCTCTGAAACAATTTTTGGATTCCGTGCTTTAAAGGGAATAATGAATCACTTCGTATGTCGGCGTGTCTGTCTAAACCCTTTTTGTAGAGAACGCGTGAAGGTATTTGGAAATTAAAATCATATAATAAGGTCCGTAAATCCTATGTGCAATAACTTCACACAAAATCAGACTTCCAAGTAAACGCATTTAAAGATACGGTTATTTATGCTGCATATCTTGACATTCGGAAGGAAGTCGAAACTAATAAGGTTGCCGAAGTCGTAGAAACATAAAATTTGAATTGAATCAATTTTTTTTTTTTTTTTTTTTACATAAAGATAAAGATTTCATTATTGCTAAAAACTGTGTACATGGTTGTAGATGATATACAATTTATAGTATCAACAGCTACCCGTATCGGGCGTGCAACAATAAGGCTTATAATTAAACATAATAGTACATAATAACTCTTATTATTATAATATAAACATATTTGTGGAATTATTTATATCAATTTATAGAAAGAAGGACTACTTTTTGGCAAAATACTCTTTGAGATCGTAGAACACATTTGAAATAAGCCACTTTTTCAAAACGTTTTTGAATTGTTTGCCTTCCAATTCCTTGACATTAACAGGTAGATGATTATATATGCGTATTGCACTAACAAATGCACTCTTGTAAAAAATTGTATTATTAATGGATGGTGGCAACTGTAAGTTATACTTATATCTAGTCCGTAAATTAGATCTGGTGGCAGATTTGAGCACAAAATATTCCATGTTGTGTTTTACAAAAATACAAATTTCCAGAATATAGATACCAGTAAGTGTCAGAAAATGTCTCTGCACAATTCAAAAACAACATTAATTTACGTACAGTATATTACAAAATACGAGTTTGAACGGAAACCTCGATGCGCGAATCAGACTCATGAGTGGCTGGTAATTCAAAGGCAGAGGCGTTTTAGCGTCATGCGTCAGTTAAATGTGTCTGTGGTTTGGAGATTATCTTCTATCATAAAATTTAATTTTTTTCACTATTCATCAATACAAATAAATAAAATTGGAGTGTCTGTTTGTAATATTGAAATAACCGTTTATTTCTACATAAATATTTTTTTTTACAATTTTTGTCTGTCTGTTTGTTCCAGCTAATCTCTGAAATGGCTGGACCGATTTTGACGGGACTTTTATTGGCAGGTAGCTGATGTAATAAGGAGTAACTTAGGCTACTTTTATTTTAGAAAAAATCATTTATTTTAGAAAAAAAAACAAATTAAACTAATTAACACGCGAACGAAGTCGCGGGCACAGCTAGTATTATCATAATAGTAAAATTGCAAAATAGAATGAAATAAGTTGCCAGTGATAATTTTTGATATTGCGAGTTATACGCTTGAGAAGCTGAGGGTGTAAACTTGTACAGATTACACTTTAACGGCGGTATTCGAACATTTTATTTACTTATCTATTCGATATCGTATGGCTTAGCAACTGTAATGTTCTATGCACTCTTTTATAGTTATCCTTTATGTGTAGAAATATTAAACACTCCATAGTTTAAATGCATTTTATATTATATAAAAAGAATAGTAATAGTAAGTTATCTATGTATTACGGATATAAACACAATGGCCGTTATAGATGGTTATAAAATTAAAATACGCGAAAAAAATTAAATCCACGCCTTAATAATAACAAAACATCAATAAAAAAACGTACCTTTTACGAAGACTCTTACATGTTAGGCGTATTTGATAAACATACTGACACAGTAGCATGAACAGTCTGTCTCTAACATCCGGTTTATGAATTATGTTCCAATCTTGGTGCAATTTCAGGCCTATGGCTGTGCTCGTATTTCTAAATGCATGCGACACAAACATTTAATCATCCGTGAGGAGAAATATATATGAATTGTGGTCTGCTTGTCCCTTACATTTTATGTCGAGACATTTATTTCCCTATTTTCTTTGTACTATTCTTCCTTTTGTATTATCGTCTGTAAATCAAATGTATATTCAACTGCCTGTTTAGGAGTAGAATATTCAACCGACGATAGTGAGGTCCTGGAACTAAATCCCGAGTCGGGCCAAACAAACGATAATCAGATTTTGCTGTAAAGATATTTTTTTTGTATCAGCCCGCAGTTTGAATGGGCGCTGTTACACCTAACGCCAAGGAGAGCATAAAGCCGCCAGTTCTGTACTAAACTGTTACTGACCGTGACAACAGATAGCTGTCCCATCGGATCATGAAAGGGAGGGAATGGAAAGTGCGCCTGTATTTGTGCACACGCTACTGCACTACAATATGTCTCGCATGAATGACTATTTTCATTGAGAATAACCATAATGATCCAAATTCAAAATATACGATTAGAATAACAAAAAAGTTATATTGTTAATATTTTTTTACACCGTAGACTAACCCGGACACACTTTATGCCCTTACTCTTTTAATCCGATGGGACATCTACCGCACGACCGAAGAGAGATCAGAACCGATAACTTTATGTGCTCTCCAAAGCATAAGCGCACCCAACTTTCAGACTCCGGGCAGCTACACTAGTAGCTTCCCGGAGTCAGAAAGATGGAGGTAAATCCCGGAAAAGTTTTTATTTGGATTTTTCTGGCAAGGAGAACATAGGTGTTCCTTCAAAAGAATCCAAATAATAACTTATCCCGGGATACTTATACCTCATTATCTGCGGTTGAATACAATAACGCTAGACCAACGAGAAAGTCAACAACAAAATTTAGTACAAGTGACTTTGTTGTTGACTATCTTGCATTCATATCTGCATGTAGAATAGATCGGTTTGTTTAGGCCAAAATAGTTAGACGTTCAGATAATTCAAGTGATAGAATTACAAATTACTTTGAAGAAATTAATGATAAATATAAAATAATATAAAAAAAGTCTTGTTTATACCTTTTAATATAAGTTTATCAAGCTGGAACGTAAAGTCCTCTTATACAAACACCATAACAAATTGACAAGAAATCCATGGTTTTATATATATAAATGTTGAGCGTTGTAATAAAATACCTTGTACCTCATTTATCATGTAAAAGCACTTTCAAGTTTAGCATTTTGTAACGTATGAAATGCATTTTTATTTTAAATCGAAACCTATCATTTCATGAAGTAGTATCGATCACTCTCGTGAAGAAAGCTTCTTGCTTCCGTCACTTACATCTAAATAATCATAATTTTCCTATGGGCTGCCTAATTTCAAAATAAATAAGTAACGATGCCAGGCGTTACATTGTGGAAATCAATACAACTGAATGCAACACGTAACAGTTAGCATCCCTTGATAATGGTCCGTGGAGGAGTGAAACACTTGTTGGGTATCGTGCCGGCGCATGTTATTTGCATGTTTATATTGTCTTTCTTGCATGTGCATATTTTTGCGGGCACTTTTAAACGGAGAATTAGCGGAGATAATACTCCGTTTAAAAGTTACACTACATATTATTTTTTTATTTTACATTCAAAATAAATACCAAATTATTATGAATAATTATTTTCTTAAATTTCTACACATTTGTAAGTTGATTTTGCTTACGGCGCGTTGATTCAATTTCTAAGTTCATGAATTCTTCCAGTGTCTTATATACTTATTTTTCTACGATAAAAGTATTTCAACAATATAACACTTAAGGATACCATTTACTAAATACTAAATAATAATACTAAATAATAGAAGTTAGAGATAGTATAACATTTAATAAGTAATATTAAGGTTATAAATACAAATATGGTACTTTACTAACAAGCAATTCACGGACACAAGCACATGCAGACTTAAGCACTTCTTATATATATATGACCTTTGCATCTATTACAGAAGATTTACGGCGCATTTTCTGAGAGACATTTCTTTTTGTGGCTAAACAAACCGATGCGAGAGCGACATAGCCTTCTTAAAAGAACTTCTTAAAGGTTATATAAATAAATGGGTTTTTCTTCGGAATTAAACCCACATGACGAGCAGGCGTCTTGTATCTAGCAGACATCTCATTCGAACATTTAGGTGTTTTACTTGCTATATTCTTACAATCGAACGGTCGAAGTTATTGTGAAATATTAATCTCACAAAATGATCGATCAACGTTTGTTGACATCAAATTATTTGTGGTAAAACCTCTTACAACGCTTTATCAAAAATAAATTCAATGAGATTTTAGGTATAAATAGAAAATACAAACCCAATTAAATGATGTCTTCCCACTTTCTCCCTGACACTTTTGACGACTTTCCACACGTGCGGAACAGAGGTTAAGACAGTCGCCTCACCATTTCGTGTCCCGGGTTCGATTTCCCGTGCAGGACAACTATTTGTGTGACCCATACATAGTTGTACTGAGTCTGGACGTACTTTTTGTATATCAATTATATGTTTGTAAGGAACCTTGCGACACAGGGGAACATAAATAGGGCGTCGCTAAAAAAAAAGGTCGGGTGAATACACGAAACAGTTTGATCTCATTTAGGATAGAAACAAATAGCCATATTAAGGCTCGTCTTAATATCGCTATCGCTTTAGGCGTCTTTAGTCTTGAGTTCAATTAGTGTGACACCAAATATTAACCAAACTATTCCCTGTGGGTCTGACATCAACTTACCCAATGTATTCGGGTAATGAGATCCACTCAAGCAAACCTATTATATCTAGTTATTGGACTTATCTTCTCAACGTTGCAATTTCTGCTAATAATAAACTCAAGAGGCGATGTAATTTTGCTTTGTGAAACGAAATACTATTAAGTTAATAAAAAGTAATGTTAAGTTAAAGAGTCGTCTAACTCTAGCAATAGCTGCTTGAGGGTTAATGCTTCAAATTGGTACTACAGTACAATCACATTTTTTTCTAAATAGTTTTATTATCCAATTCGCCTAAGTTTTATTCGCAAATAAAAGTAGCTCAAGAAATGCACAAATATTTTTAGTATTTTATTATATTTTCTAGTACAAATGTGCGCCAAATCTTACTGGATTCTAAGCAGAGTCCTATATTTTATGACACAATATTATAGGCGGTTTCGTTTTTGTGGATAAACCTATTTTTATAGAAGTGAAGAATCTCTAAGAATCAATATTAATATATTAATTCTTGGAGGGTCTGACAAATAAAGTAATACATACGCTTTTACAAATTGTACATTTAGCTTGGGCTATTTGTAACAAACAATAAACTATAACATTAAAGAAAGATATGGCTTATTATGAAAAATGCCTAAAGCCGGACGGTACTAATTCGCTTCATTTTTCAGTAATTGATTACAAGAAACTAACTATTGTTTATTATTTTTTCGTTTCAAGTCACTAGATTTGATTTTTATAGCCGTTTGATATTGAATAGGAAATGACAGCTAACAATTACTCTTAATCATCTGCGAGAAGCTCTAACAGTCAAAGCAAAACCTCGGCCTTGGTTTCAACTATACAAATTTTGAATCGTTAAAATATTATTGCAAAATTGCAGTAATGGATAAAGAGCCGCATCATTTAAAAGATTATATCTAATAAATTGAAATATTTTGTTTTCAAAATTATCATCACAGGACAAACATGTACGTTCATACACACAAATATCTGTCCTGGTTGGGAATCGAACCTACGACCTGCGGCCTGAAAGGCAAGCATCTACCAACCACGCCAACCGGCCCACAAAACACATTGATAAATTACATACTTATCTCACATATATAACACAAACTCAATGGAATTAAGTAAGTTTCGTCATGTCTGCATCTATACATATAATAAAATCGTAGGAAAGTCAAAACTGTACATTGAATATTAAAAAAAAGGATACTTGGGGCGTGATTTACAATCGATATCGAAGCCATAAATATAGTTTTTAAAATTTTTGTCTGTGCGTCTGTTTGTCTGTATGTATGTCCGGGCTAAACTCAAAAAGTACTGCATGGATTTACTTAAAATTTTGCATGAATATTACGAATAAGTCGGGTCAAAATATAGGCTACATATTATCACGCTATCACCTAGAGTGTCTGTTTGTAATATTGAAATAACCGGTTTTTACTACATAAATATGAATATATATACGGTACATACACCAAAATAACATTTTTTACAATTTTTGTCTGTCTGTCTGTCTGTTTGTTCCGGCTAATCTCTGAAACGGCTGGACCAATTTTGACGGGACTTTTATGGGCAGGTAGCTGATGTAATAAGGAGTAACTTAGGCTACTTTTATTTTAGAAAAAGTCATTTATTTTACTAAAAAACAAAAAATTAATTAACACGCGGACGAAGTCGCGGGCACAGCTAGTAATATATAAAATCTAACGCGGGTAAAACCGCGGGGCACAGCTAGTTGTTAATAATTGTTATCTATTCTTTACATTGATATGTATTACAATATTAGTTAAAAGGCGTAAAAACCATAACTCTTTGTAAACTACCACAATAGCATCTTGTGATACCTTCCAAACTTCACAAACTGACCTTATAACCGCATAGATACCTACATTCCGTCATAAAATCAACACATTAGTGAAATTACATAGCCAAAACTTCCTGTCACACAGACGAATCGTTTTACAATTTTGGTACTTTCCGTGTACATAGATAAATTGGGTGATTAATTAGACAACATAGCAACTGACGTTCTAATTACGTATCGGGATCGTGTTTTCTCTGGCCCTTTAGCATATGAATAAATAACTCCACAGAACTAAAGCGATGAATGAAGTTGCGATCGATTCAATTCACACATTATTGTGCAGGGCAGCAGAGCTGATAGTGAGTTGCGGCACCGTGTATGCTCAAGAGAAGTAAAGCACAGCTCTTTGAGAAGTTGAGCGCTGCAGAAGTGAAGTAAGACGGGCGATCCAGAAGACGACTTAATTCATAGCATTCTATGGATTCACCGTGCGGAAACCGGGTCCATTGCGTGGTAGAGGAGAGAACTCTCGACTCAGATGTAGGTTTAAGGGGACCCCCTGTGATGCATCAACGCTCACCTTCTCTGTCTCTCAGTGTTCCCCCTTTTCCTAGCCAGTAGTAGTAATAATGTACAATACCAATTCGTACTAAACATGCTATTATTTTATTATAATGCTAGAGTAACCAAGTTACCAAGTTTGGAGACAAAGTACCTCCCACGAACGTTAACGTTGTGGAATAAACTCCCGGTTACGGTTTTTCTAAGAGGAGCCCTTCAAAAAGAGAGTTCTAAAGTTTCGAAAGGGTCGGCAACGTGTTAATGATGCCCATGGTTTTACATGCGTTTCTAGGCTACGGTGACAACTTACCAACGAGTGAGCCGTACGCTTCTTTACCAATTAAGTTGTATATTGTAATGTACTGCGAATTGCTAGAACCACCTATGCTGCCTACTAGTGTTGCCCAAATGTAAGACCAAGAGGAGATTTAGCGAGTCTTGGTCTTGCGTCAATACACCTGGTCTTGCGCTCTCAGTCTTGGTCTTGGTCTCGGTCTTGCAGCAAGAGTCTCGCAAGTCTTGCCAGTCTTGCAATTATCTATTAGCCTGTTGCAATTTATTAAAGACGTTTTCCTAAAATCTTAGAACAACGTAACAGAGTAGGTACATTTTTAACTGAAATTGACATATGCACGAAAACCACGAAAATAATTCAATTTCATCATAATCATATCAGCCGTAGGTCGTCCACTGCTAAATATAGGCCTCCCATATATATTTCTATACCTATTCCGTGGCGGCGATCAAACAGTGTCAAAACTGTCGCACAGTCTTTGACAAAGCGGTGTCTTTGTCGGTAAATTATCAAATAATTAGGTACATAAACACCGACCGACCAACGGTTTATTCACGTAACATAATTTAGAGATCTAGACCATACCTACCATAGCATTGGCTGGCGCAAAACTATAGGTGAGTAGGTACTCGACTCGATGTTAGTTAGTTGGTAGTTTAAATCTTGCTGAATAGAAGAATAGGTAATATAAAATTTGAAACTTAGGTCTCTACTAGTCCCTACACAATGTTTGTACCCACCTATAATTTTATTGGTTACAATTTTAAAAACATACTATATGTTAAATCTGGGCACAAGACTTATACAAGTACATTATTACGTAATATTGTTATAGGTAGTAGGTACTACTGGGTAGAACTTTGCTAGAAAGATATTTTACTTTATGCTAGGTATATTTTTATCACATGGAAACAGATTTGTGAGTAGATAACGCGCTAGGTAAGTACTTATTAAATAGTGTTAATATTATAATAATCAATACAATAGCTTTTAGTGTTACCTATACCTACCTACCGATACGGTTTTGATACTGATAGGTACTGCGGAACGTCTATCAACATTGGTATTGGAAGGAACCAAATAGCTACCTACGTAATAACGCCTAAATCTCAGTTTGACTTAAATGCGAGGCTTAGTCTTGTTCTTGCTCAAATCTTGCAGAGTCAGTCTTGGTCTTGGTCTTGGTCTTGCGAAAATGCAAGAACAAGACCAAGACTGCAAGACCAAGACCGATTTTGGGCAACACTACTGCCTACCATTACGCGCCGTTCAAAACGCTGAGGCCTGTCATAAAGTTGAATATTTCAATGAATGTGTCTAAACCGTACTGTCGTATTTATTATTGTATTATTTATAACTATAGAAATACTTAATTTAGAGAAAAAGAACGTGTGATTCTTCAATGACCTATAGTTTTATTTTTTCACGTGAAAGACAATTTTATCCTAGTTAAAAAGAATCTTTGAAAAAGAAGCGTATTTCTACCAATAAAAATAATCCTGCAATATCTTCTGATTTATGTATATTGTATAAAAAAGAAATAACTTAAGAAATCATATGCTAAAATTACAAGGGTATATCATTGCAAGGGTGCTTGTTTTAGAATATTGATTAAAATTTACATGAATTTAGGGAGCCTCTTTTTTCTTTTATCAATAAAGCGCTCCACCGATCATAATGCGACTTGGCAAGGGCAATAATTGAACTCTGGGGAAGGACATGTGTGTCTTTTATGTTGTTATATTTTGGTGCAAGCATTACAAGCTATGTAAGTTACACTACAGTATGCTTACCATTAGGGCAGACGAAATTGTTTGCCAATGTGATTGTTAAAAATTGCACTGCGATGACCTTTCCACGCCCATCAATGTATTTGAAATTGCCTCCCGTCACCTGTAATTGCAATTTATATTATAGAGGGGCGTGTTTGCCCCGTAGCAAACAAGGAAACTTTGGGGCATGAGAGTGTGTGCGAGTATAAATTCCTGTATAAACAAAGGCAGATAGTTAGGAAACTACATATTTCATTCTCCCGACCATGTTACTCGTATGTAAGTGGCTAATTGCTACCAAACCCATACTACATAACTACATATCATGTACCTACCTACCTTTCCTGGGGCTGTTTTGTAGAGAATGTTGATTGCTAATCAGTTTAACTTCTTAGTTTTGTAAGTTATGACGATCTTAAATTGCTTCAATATTGGGATATTTTTTTATAAATGCTATTTAAAAATACCATCATCATCATAAATATCAGCCGAAAGACGCCCACTGCTGGAGAAAGGCGTCCCTCAAAGATCTCCACAGTCGGTTCAGTTTCAGGGGGTTCGTGGTTGCCGCTCGAGAACTATGTGCCCTGCCCACTGCTACTTCAGCTTGGCAATTCTTCGGGCTATGTCGGTTACTTTGGTTCGCCTGCGGATCGCAGCATGTCTGATTCGATCTTGCAGGAATCTCCAAGCATAGCCCTCTCCATTGCTCTTTGGGTGACATTGAGTCTGATAAGGCCCAAAGTCAACGACTACGCCTTAAACAATAAAAAAAATACAGTAGTATTAAAAATAGATTTTTAGGAGCTTTTTCGGATCAAATGTCACAGATTTTTCTCAAAAGGAAATGAGGAAGTACGACGAATAACATTGGCGTAGGTGATCAATAATAATTATATGATTTCATTGATAACAGAGGTCAGTTTGGCATTGATCCGTTTCTGTATATAAGTTTGATTATTAAACAAAATTCAAATTGTCAGTAGATGGAAAAGCTATCTTTTAAAGTAAGTATCTGTACAATAGTAAGTACCTATCTAACATTGAAAGCAGTTCTTGTTTATGACAGCATAAAATAAATGATAATTCAGAACCTTTTCCAGTGTGAATACAAGAACAATTCCCAACCCACGCTGGGAAGAAACACGTGTTAGAAAAGTCAACGATATTCAGAATATTTAAAGGTAGGATCGACTTATCCTGGTTTCCTACTATGTCCACTAAGGAGCTTAACAGCTAACTGCTGTATTGTGATGGTCGAGTGCCAGATATCAAACAGTTTTTTGTTTTTATTTAGCTTTTAGGCATCAAATAAAAGGTAATTTTTTTTTAAATGTTTTATTAATTTCATTAATTATTAATTCTGTACTTGCGCGGGCACGTCACTGCGGTTGGTAAATTCATACGCAATGCCAAGTCTGCGCCAGAGCATAGTTAGGTACCTATTTAATGCGAATATTATTTATTAGAAAAGCATATAAATTTTATTAAAGAATTACAATCACTCATATTGATAATGAACTAAATGTCACCATGAGTTGATAATATTAAGATAAACTATAATAAACAGTTTTTTGCTTGAATTGTAATTTTTAGCAAGAAATCAAATACAATCCGATATCAAATTATAGTGCATTGGCGGTGTTGCGTCCAGGGTCAAACTAGTCATTCGATTCAAGATCGTTAAATAATAATTCATCTCGTAATTAGCTTCAATCTCGTAAATATGTAGTATTAACACAACCTTTTTGGGCCGCGAAAGGCCTGCCACTTGTGTCATTTTAATCGTTTATCGTCAGGTAGAACTGTTTGTGGAATTTTTCAGTCAAGGAAATATCGCAGAAGTCAGCAATTTAACCTCTCTGCGGTCATGTTTTACTGACAGGATCGTTGGATAGACAGACTGGGGGAATAGAAAGTACCCCTGTGTTAACGCACACACTTGTCAACTATAATAATATCCCACTGTTTATTAAGATTAAAATTGGACATGGCCAACATTATTATTAACGAACTCAAAAATGGGAAAATACTATTATTAGCTAAACATTCTGCTAAGGTTTACCTTGAAACGTATCAAAAATCGTTTTAACTTTTTGTCCGCTACAGTCGGCCATAGATGACAAACCAAAATGTGCTCAGTACGCCATGGTCACGACTATGTAGTCGTACCGTTGCATGCTGGCACATTAGGTTTTTCATCTATACATGACTGTGGCAGCCAAAAGATTACTTCTAAAACAATCCTACCTTTTAATTATTTTCTATGCGAGACTTCTCCAAGATCCTGTCAAGTTGTTTCACATGATTAGGTGATTTAACATCTTTCCTTTTCTCTTTTGTTTAGTTGCAAATTTATACCTTGTTTAATTTACTATCTTCACCACTTCCATCTAATTAAGTACGCAAGGCAGGAAATAAAAGCAATTTAAAAGGCAGCGCAAATTGAAAACCGGGTGACATCCGCCGTCAAGCGAGATTTTCGTGAGCGTCATCAGCAGATTAGGCCTTTTGAACTTGCATTACTGTACAAATGAACCCACGTACAACCTAATGCCTACTTTTGGATCTTTAGATTGTTAATTACCTATAAGTTTTGCGAAATCATAGCAAGTCTAGTAATACTACACGTCATTGCAGAATTGTCCTAAGCTGTATAAACATTTAGGTAGGGTAGAACATAGCATTTTTTCGCACTACGAGTAGCATATCTGTAAAAGTATTTGCACTGTGCAAAGTATATTCCAGGTATTAACCACATTGTATTGTAGCTATGTGTGAATAAGGTGAACATAGATCATCTTGGACCCGTTAAAGGTCAGGTAATCTTAGGCACAGTAACCACGTAACGTGGTCCTTATGATTGTTCGCCAAGATGGTGGTTAAAAAGAAATAAATAATGGCCTACTGTTTACAATTGTTGTATAGCAACCAGTTTCAGCGGAGAGGTTCCTTCTAGACGGGAGATATACAGTGCAATAATATAAACCTTTATACAGCTGCAGTCACTTTAGCTTTAGTCAATTTACCCATTATTTTAATCTGGTGGAAGCAGGAAGACTAATGATCAGACACAGAACTACCCTTCTGTTAGAGCTGAACTATTATAGCCGCCCTTTACGGTCTAAAATAGATGAACGACTGCTATTCAAGGATTAGAGCCAAGTCTGATGGCTTAAAATGTCCTTCAAACTGACATAGTAATTAAACGTATTTGGGCAGTGAACTGTCACTGTGAGAGAACGGACCACATTCCTATATGTTTTTGATTTCAGCATTCATAAACGAATGCCTAAACAACAATATTTAAGCAAATTCCCTGGCTCAGAAGAGACCATGGTAGAATTAGTAAATTTTCGCTTAAAAAGAAGTTAAGACAAATATTGGTTACCGAGTTCATCACCATGTAACCAACTAGAAGTACTTATAGTAATGCAATAGTTTAATAGTAGTATGTAATCTAAGGAACACTGACAAACTGTACTTCCGTGCACTTTCATAACTAAGTTTTGTTAACTGGTTAAGAAAAACCCTTTTTTATTATTGTTTTCACAACTGGTTTTTAAACAAGAATACGAAGTGTTCATTCATAACTGACAATCACAATATCCATAATAATTTGGGTTAGGTTAGAACGGTGACCATTTGGCGCGCGAAGGCGAGCGAGCGTAGCGAGCGTGCCGCGGCAGCGGCCGCCGAGCGCTAGAAAAACATTAACCATGGATTGTATTTGTGATTGTCAGTTATGAATGAACACTTCGTATTCTTGTTTAAAAACCAGTTGTGAAAACAATAATAAAAAAGGGTTTTTCTTAACCAGTTAACAAAACTTAGTTATGAAAGTGCACGGAAGGCAAACTGTTTGGTGTTTTAAAATATAATGTAATGGTTTTTGTTCCAAATAAATGATTTTTTTTTTTGTTTTTTAAAGTAATTATCATCAACCTATACTTACGAGAAGAAAGGTCTTGCTACCGAAATGTAAGCCGCTTTAGCTTGTCACTAAAATTAATCAGGTTAGAATAAAGCCTGCTTGATAAAAAAACACGCACGCGGTGTTATAAGTCACCAAATATTTTCTCTGTGAAATAAAAGCCAATACATTGGGCTTTTATCTTCTTAAAGGCTTTATGAAACCAGGAAGACAAATTGGGTAAATACAGTTCGTCAAACTCGACAATCAGCCCACAGATCAAATAGCTTATAGTGTTTTTTTCGCTATTTTGCTTCGAATTCGAAGGATTTGGTGAAACAGATCCACTAAAGCTATTGTTGTTGCGTTGCAGTATGCTTACGTTGTACTTTCGTTAATGACTTAAATAATCAAAATACAAAATCAATATTGTAATATATAGGAACAATGTTACACAGATCATCCTAGCCCCAAACTAAGCAAAGCTTGTACTATGGGTACCAGGCGACGATATACATACTTATATAGATACATAAATACTTATATACATAGAAAACATCCATGACTCAGAAACAAATATTCGTGCTCATCACACAAATATTTGCACTTACCGGGATTCGAACCCAGAACAACCAGCTTCGTAGGCAGGAGCACTACCAACTAGGCTACGGTGATCGTCAATTGTAGTGTTAATTCCGCTAATTGTCAGTTTAATGATGCCGGGATGCAATTTACACCGCCGCAAAAATGAGCACATGCAAGAAGGACAATTTTGAAAAGCAAATCACATGCACCAGTACGATACCCATTCTCAAGGTCTGCTAACTCGTCGATTGCTCAAATGAGACATTAACGCTACATATTGATTTTTTATTTTTATTGTTATGGATTTCCGCAAAGTCACGCCTGATTCCATCACTGACTTAAATAATGTCAAAGAAATAATCGATATTTTGGTGAATACTTATTAACTTGCTACAAAAATATAGTTTATGGACATTGTACTGATATTTTATATTGAAAGAAAGAAAAAGATTCATTCAGACCATTGCACAGACAGCAAGAATATAAAATAACATAACAAAAAAAAATAAAATAAAAACAGACACTAGTTGTCCGTGCAAGCCTGCCAATAACTGTAAATAAGAAATATAAATTTTTCTCATTTATTTAAGAATTGTGGTGACGGCGACAAATATCAGAATCAGAATATCATCACCCCATCTCATCCCGTGGGGGGCGTAGAAGTCGACCCGAGGGAATATCTACCAGAGGATGGGCAGCAGCTTCCTTCTGAGTACTATGACCATCTTACTGCGATCGCCAACCCGCCTGCCAAGCGTGGCGATTATGGCATATCCCCCAAGACGATTCTTGAGGGAGGCTTGTCCAGCAGTGGACTTATTTAGCTGTAATGATGATGATGATGATATAAGAATTATTGAGGTATTGCACGAAACATTTTAACTGGGCTGTTGGTCTAGTGGTTAGTGACCCTGACTGGTAAGCCAGAGGTCGTGAGTTCGATTCCCGCCCGGGACAAATATTAGTATGTTAATTTGTTCTGTGTCTGTGTGATATTATACGATAATATTATTTTTTTGGATGTAATTTTGACGGGCCCGTTCGTGTGGTTTGTAGATACTTTCCTTTCACGCTGCAGGTCGTGGCTTCGACCCCCACCCAGGACAGATATTTGTGTGCATGCACATATCTCATTGTCCTGAGTCTAGGTGTCATTATCTATATAAGAATGAATTTACAAAAAGTTATCAGTTCAGTTATCTGGTTTCCATAGTACAAGCTCTCCTTAGTTTGGGATCAAATAGCCGTGTGTGAATAATGTCCCAGAAAATAATAATTATTATTATTCATCATGTCAGCCAAAGTACGATCACTGCTGGACAAGAGCCTCTCCAAATAATGGGGGGTTATGCCATAATCGCCACGCTTGGCAGACGGGTTGGCGATCGCAGTTTCATGGTCATAGTTCACAGAAAAACGCTGCTGCCCGTTCTCTGGTAGGTATTCCCTCGGCCGATTTCTACGGCCCCCACGGGATGAGATGGGGTGATGATATTCTATGCCGTCACCTCTCAGCATTTTTTATTATTAATTGTCTATAATTATGAAGTATTTATAAATTTATAAGTACCTTTATCACATGTATGTTTGCCATAGTACAGACTAAACTAGGCAGCTAATTTGGGATCAGATCAGTGTGCTATTTGTCTCAAGATATTAAAGTAGTACAAATTAAGGCAAGATAAAGTAATTAATAGTTGTATTGTACTATATTCGCTCCATTATTGCATTGCAATAGTTTTGAATCTGTTTGTAGTGAACTTTCTAGAAGGACGTGAATAGTCCCAATAGTGATGCATTTTGTATTAGTAATAAACGAACTAAATGTTGTCATGACTTTACAATTGACCCATTCATTATACTAGATATTATCTGAGAGCTAATTTTAATAATTTATGACCAAGGCAATGGCTGCAGCGATAAAATAAGATTGATTACAAGATCTTATCAAAATAACGATCAAATTATATGATACAGAATAGTATGTAGTAAGAAACTGATTCCTTTGACTGGTGAAGGTAGTCGTCTTGATACTTCCTCAGTGCCCTCGTGTTTTGGGTTTGAATCCCGCACAGAACAACTATTTGTGTAACTCATAAAATGTTGATCTGAGTCTGGGTGTACTAGAAGTTGTAGAGAACAATATTTACCTAGGACAGCCCATCCAACTAGGTAGGTCCAACTTTGAGAAGGAGGTCAATCGTAGAATCCAACTCGGCTGGGCAGCGTTCGGGAAGCTACGCAATATCTTCTCGTCCCAAATACCGCAGTGTCTCAAGTCGAAAGTCTTCGACCAGTGTGTGCTGCCAGTGATGACTTACGGAACAGAGACGTGGTTCACTATGGGCCTTATCAGGCGGCTCAAGGTCACCCAAAGAGCAATGGAAAGGGCTATGCTTGGAGTTTCCCTGCGAGATCGAATCATAAATGTTGAGATTCGCAGGCGAACCAAAGTAACCGACATAGCCGTAACAATTGCCAAGCTGAAGTGGCAGTGGGCAGGGCACCTAGCTCGTAGAGCCGACGGCCACTAGGGCAGAAAGGTTCTCGAGTAGCGACCACGAACCGGAAGACGCAGCGTGGGCAGGCCCCCTACAAGATGGACCGATGATCTTGTGCGGGTCGCTGGAAATCGCTGGATGCGGATAGCGCAAAACCGGCAATTGTGGAGATCTTTGGGGGAGGCATTTGTCCAGCAGTAGACGTCTTTCGGCTGATATGATGATGATGAAGAAAGTGATTCCTTTGACTCGTCAAGGTAGTCTTGCTACTTCCTCAGTGCCATCGTGTTTTGGGTTTGACTCCCGCACAGAACAACTATTTGTGTGACTCATAAAATGTTGATCTAAGTCTGGGTGTACTTTGTGTCTGTGATTCGCAAGTCGAAATTCGGGGATTTAATTCCCTAAAGCGTGCGTTTTCTTACAAAAAAAACTATCTATACCCTACACTACTATAAATTTAACCTACAACTACTATAGTTAAGGTCTGCATACAATTTAAAAAAAAAAACTTGTGTGTACTTATGTACCTACACGCGTTAGAAGTTATACTTCTTAATATACAACTTAAACATAGTTATCAATTACCTAGAACTAACGTCATGCTGTTATTTTTACGATGCGCGCGCATCGTAAAAATTCACTGTCATACCACCTAGAACTAACTTCATGCTGTTAAATTTTTTGGTGTCGGTGTGCGCGCGCATCGTAAAAATTCACTCTCATCATTTTTCTCCATCGCGCCAAAAGAAGTATAACTTCAAAAATATAATATTTAATAATCAATCTATATAATATGAACAATTTTGTTCTGACCCATAAAGTTACCCTTAGTTAAGTGAGTGGAAGGTATTACAAAGGCTGTACGTTTCATAAACATCGTATACAAATATTTATTTCATGAAATTATCACGATACTTCGCAAGAAACAAGAGATCATTCTCTACATGTACAGAAAATACTCTATAATAGTATTTTGCTTTTATAATAATCATTTCACCGTTTTATAAGAATTGAGAATTTTTATGACACCTTCCAAATTTATTTCGGGAAATTGATTATTTTTATAATCAGATTTTTCTTTTAATAGTTTTTTTTAACGTGATCTTTACAATCGCCTTTACGATCGCCTAGGAAGCTTTCGCTGCTTCATGGGACAATATAGAAGAGCAAGAGATCAATCCGTCTAGCAAATAAAACTTAAATCTAAATACCCGCGCCGGAAGGCACGCCTTTGGGGTTCGAAGGTCGACTCTGGGCGGTTACTGACAACGGGAACGTTGATAGGGTCGTATCATCTATACTCTATACAAATAAATAAAATTGGAGTGTCTGTTTGTAATATTGAAATAACAGGTTTTAACTACATTAATATGAATGTATATACGGTACATACACCAAAATGACATTTTTTACAATTTTTGTCTGTCTGTCTGTCTGTTTGTTCCGGCTAATCTATGGAATGGCTGGACCGATTTTGACGGGGCTTTTATTGGCAGGTAGCTGATGTAATAAGGAGTAACTTAGGCTACTTTTATTTTAGAAAAAGTTTTTATTTTACAAGTAAAACGAAATAAACTAATTAACACGCGGACGAAGTCGCGGGCACAGCTAGTCTTTAATATAATGAATCCCTGTATCGCAGGGTACTTTACAAACATACAATTGTCAGACACAAAGTACACTCAGACTCATAACAAATACTTATGGGGCACACAAATAGTTGTCATGTACGGGAATCGAACCCAACACATGAAGTGGCGACGCAACTGTATTGTCCGCTGCGCCACACATGCAGTCAAAATTAAATTGGCAATGAAAAAAATGTTTTATTACATCTTCACAAACATTAATTTGTACGTAGTGAGATAAAGTTGACAATATTTGCAACTTGTAAACAACTTGTGTTGTTAAGTGGCACAAATTTCGGACACAATAGTGACACAGTGGCTTTCGTCAGGCTTGATCGCAGCTTTAGAATTATTTTTTTATTGGTTTAATATTATATTGGTAAACAGATCGGGTGTAAAGTTTATCGCAACCAACTTTTTCTTGGGCGGTTTTTAAAGCTTCAGTCTATGTTACTGTCCTAATTTTGTAATATTTTTACAGTATTGCGACGTCGACTTATAGCAACATTCTAACGTTTATCAATATCACACTTCCAAAGCAATATATCCGAGACATCCGAGACTTTATCTTCTCGTAAACTGGTCACATGTCGAGTAAATTGAGAATTTGTTATCGAATCTCATGGTAATTTCAAGTTTATGTCCGATTGTAACTCTCGCTTCATATAATTTAGTACATGTGTGCTGTCTAACAAGTGTAGTTGAAAATGTTTCAGTATATTTGCCAAGGCAACGAATCTATACTTACTGAGTATCTATTAATTTTTTTTTAATAAAGTTCTTAGTATTCTACTTTATTATATAACCTAATTTTGTTATGAAATATAGGGGGATGTACGATGTGTTTATAGGATATCTGGGATACCATATCACCAGCCTTAGGCGAGACCCTAGGCTTGGATCTACTCTATGCCATGTGTCTTCACATGGCATAGAGTAGATCCAAACACTAAAGCAGTAAAATAATTGGCCGGATTGGTTATTTATTTTATTTGGAAGACTTATGTTTGGTTTTTGAGACATATTTACCTTAAAGCCATTTTTTTGTAATATATCAAGTTAGAAAACAAACATATGGCCTTCCTGATTGATGTTGAGCAGTTTTCGAAGTCTATGATACTTGCAATACACACAGCTTACTTCCTTCCTTCCTTTTGACCTCTACTCAATACTACATTTTATTCTAGATTATGTAATTAGCTAGTTTAAGTTACTATAAATGTCTATTGAGCGTGTGTGTGAGGTAGCTTGTGTTGAAACACAATTCTATTACATATTATGTGTTTATCGACCACCATCATCTGACTTAAAGCTCTTTGCATCCACAATTGAGGATATTCTTAAGAAATTCAAAAGTAGTAAAAAAATTGTTGTATGCGGTGATTTCAATATAAATATTTTAACAGTTTCACCTGAATTGAATATGTTTTTGTCTCTATTTCGGTCTTTTAATCTTCAATGTGTATTCTCTGAGCCCACAACAGTCACACCAACATCAGCTACCTGCATCGATAACATTATTACAAATTTTGAAGTCGCTGAGAAGTGTTTAGTAAGCGGTATTCGTTCTGATCATAAATGCCAGATGATCAGACTAAGTAATGTGATAACTGTAGAAAAGCAAATAATCACTTGTAGGCCACTCACAAAATCTAACTTAGAGAAGTTTAATTCCAACCTAGAGACTAGTTTGTGCCATCTTTCATCTAACTCAAATAACCCTAACGACATGTACAGTATATTATTTAATTGCATTTGTAACGAATTTAATAAAATTTGTAAAATAAAAAACATTAAAGTTGACAATAATAAGATAAAATTTACTAATTGGGCAACTCAAGGCATTAGACGGAGTAGAGATGTCCTATATGAGTTGTATGACAGAAGATCCTATACATCTGATGTCAATTTTAAAAATTATGTTTGTAACTATTCAAAAAAGTTTGCATCCAAGCTAAATGTTTGTATATAAGCGGAAAAATAAAAAACTCCGATAATAAGATAAAATCAGCTTGGCAAATAATAAATACTGAAACGGGTAAAAGAAGATTGAGAGACCAAACAGTGGAACTAAATATAGGTGACTCCATCGATCTGCTAACTTATCAAAAGTTATCTCAAATTTTAGATTATTTTATTATAAAATTAGTCATATAAACTTGCCTGAGAAAAATCGTACTTAAAGTACTGTTGCCAGGCTAAAAACTTTTAGAGTTTTAGCCACTTGATAGGTGCGACAGAGAAAGTAGAGCGTCCGAGGTCCGTGTGCTAGAGCAGGACACAACATAGCAGCTGCTCGCTATCAGACCGTAGAACGTATCCGAGTGCGCATGCTCGTGCACATGTGAGTGACAGAGACAGCATTTATTTACACTTGTCAGTAATTTTGAACTCCAATTTATTACAACTAATTTTGATCTCAATTTTTATATTATTTTACGCTATACATACTTACAGCTATGCAATAATCGACATTAAATAATTTGCCACATCAGTAGACACACTTTGATATTTACAGTATTTTTATTACTTAGGCAGTAAGAGTGATTTTCGAACTGCAATGTTTCCACGGTCATGGGGTTGACCCACAGATTACCAAAAGTAACCTTAAAATAAAACTGGCTATAACTTTTATATCCCAAGTTCTAAAGATCTAAGAAATTAAAAATGCCTTTTCTATCACATTAACCACCAATTAAAACATAAAATATCCCGTAACACGAAATTTTACTAGCGGTACATTTTTTTTATTACTGTAACTTTGTTGTAACACGTGTAATGATAACCAAGAAAATCCACCGATTCTTTGCTTAATTCAATATCTCCATACTTAAAGCAATGTTTTTTACGGAAAGCCAATTTTAAATAGCATGTTTTAAATGAATGTTCATTAAAGTCAAGCGAGCAGCTGGTATGTTGTGTCCTGCTCTAGCACACGGACCTCGGACGCTCTACTTTCTCTGTCGCACCTATCAAGTGGTGGGTGGTTTTAGCCTGGCAACAGTACTTTAATAACGATTTTTCGCAGGCAAGTTTATATGACTAATTTTGAAATAAAATAATCTAAAATTTGAGATAACTTTTGATAAGTTAGCAGATCGATGGAGTCACCTATTTTGACTTACCTGTTTACACCTGCTTGCCAGGTAGTTATACACTGAAATGAGTAGGCAAGCATACCTAGGCATATTCTGTGTATTAAAAACTATCAGTGAAATAAATTTTATTTGGTTATCAAAAGGATGAAGGTGATGAAAAAAAATCGATAAAAGTTAATTTAATTAAAAATAGCCATGAGCACTTTTCGATAGGCAAGCAATTATAGGCATATTTTTTTATAAAAAATATTTGATAAAAATTACGTCTCATCTGGTTATCAGATCGGTGAAGGACGATCTTCCACGTCTCTCCTACTAAAATGAGGAAAAAAAATCCACGAGCATACCGCACGGACCGTTAATGAGTCATCGCGTCTTGTAACTGAAAGTGTGAATAGGCATACTTCGGAGAAGGGAAGAAGCTGAGCGACAGAGATTTACCTCAAGGGACTAAGTCTTCAAAGCATTCACGGAGATAAAAACCTAACGCTCACAAATTTAGAGTTTTGAGAAAATAATAGAGACAAGAGAGAATATGAAAAACTCGACGCTCGACTATTTCAACTGTGAAGTACCTACGTGGTGCTTCTTTTGGATACCAAATATGATATGTTATGCGGAAAGTATGTATAGAACGTTTTCTTTATATAAAGTTGCTGATAAAAACTTATAATACGTATAAAATCAGAAAAATATGGAAGGTAATTCTTCTGTCGATGAAACTATTGATAGTTTCTACTAGTTTCATATGAACACTTATAGAATCACACTGTATAGCCGCCTAAAACTAACAGATTTTCTATTTCATTGATTTTGAAGAAAATGCATTTTGTTAGGGATTTTATTTCAAGAATGTTCGCTAATCCTGTGATCTTTCCTTCTTTTTAAAGCTTTGCTCAACATGATCTTATGCTTCGTAATGCAAGTAAATCTTTTAAGTGCAATGGCTCGCTACAAATAAATTGGTTTGTTTTATTGTGTTACTGCCGCATACTTTGTACTACGGTTCTCATAGAGATCGTATTTAATACGGAATAAAATGATCACGGCTTTTTAATTAAGGTTAAACAAAAGACCATTGTAAGATGTAGAATAATTTAAAACAAACATTCGCAGATAGCTACAGAAAGTCCCAAATGAATAGTGGGCATTGTAATAGTTCAGATAATAGAAAATACTCCTGTTGCTGACTGCACTATCTCATTATAATCTTGATACACCTGGCACTTTTAATGCAAAACGAGTAGTACGTTGGAATAATTGATTTTGTCTTGAAGCTTAAGACGAAACCAACTTTCGACGGTTTTCTGAAGCACAGTTAGGAGCTCTTAAGGTCCGACTGCCTATCCACGTTTTTGTGATAATGTCTTGGTATTAGAACATTGTGTCTGCAGCACACTTACAGAGGTGGGAACTAAATATTTAAAAGTCAATAGGGTACCCCTTTTTTGTGCACCAGAGCTAGTTTATTACTTCTTCAATTCTATTGGAGGCGTTCAAAAATATTAGAGATATAATAATATGATGAATATTTTTACATTGCACTTATATAGTGGTATACTACTTCAGAGCCCTCAAGTTTCAGGTTAAATCCCTGCACAAGACAACTATTTGTGAGATCCGTAATATACATAGTTGTTCTGAGTCCGGGTGTACTTTGTTTCCGTGAATTGCATATTTGTAAAGTCCCCCGTGATACAGAGGTTTATTTCCCTTGTGTGATCGTCGTCATTTTAAAACATGGAGCCGTCTGTGATATTTTAAACTATACAGTGTTCATTTTAATACATACCAGATAAACAGTCGTTTTTAAATACTTCAAAGTATTTACATTTGGAGTTTTAAAAACGATGGGATACTATATTTGTAAAGCCCCATTAGCTTTAAAAATGATGGTCAAATAAGAAACCTTACGCTGCTCGTGGTGCAACACGCACTTGGCCTGTATTTTTATAATACAGTCCCGGACTGTACTAATGATAATCAAAAAAATAAAAATGACAATTCTGCGACGGTTGTCATAAAATTATACTATTACCTATTAACAGAACAACTTTACCAATTACTTTGATAAAACAAGTCTCGTATAACGTTACGCCTGAGGTTTGAAGATAATATTCCCCTATAAATGGGAATATCCCCTACTTCAATGGAACATAATACTTTTACGGTGCCAGTTGGTATACAGTAATATAGGTCTTCGCCCCCAGGGAGTATAATGTAGCATAGTGAAAATGGCGTGTAGAACTGTACATTACTGTGTTTTTGTGAACGTGTCGTTTTACGAATCTGTCTGTTTAAAAATGTTCCCCAAGGGAAATTATTCTTGTATTTTGGGAGTATTCGCTCTTACTTGTATTTAACATATTGAGACTGATAAATCAATTTCAATCAAAGGGACAGGCTTTCAAAACAGAAGAGTTGCGTGATAGCATAGAAGGTAGAACTTAACAGAAATTGCTTTGATTTTCCAACATTGTGTGATATGTATACAGGGTTGTACAACTAATTTGGTACATGGATACAAGTTATCTAATTAGTGCTCATACATCTAAATTACCTAGTCTTCGTGAGGTTAGATTTTATGAATACATTCAGTCAAAAAAGTATCGGGAATGGATGATTTGTTTATGGTTCCAAATGCAAATTTTTGTTTTTTTTTGATGTTGTTAGATTGGCACAACTGTTTTCCATTTTGGCGCGGAGTTTGAGTTGCATCTGTTATTTATATTAAATACAGTGCTAGTTTTAGTAATATCATATATAGTGTGTATTGCGAATTTCATAATGGGCAAAAATATCGAACAAAGAGTTTGTCTTAAATTTTCCATCGCTAATGGAATTTCGTGTTCGGAGTCACTGAAAATGTTACAGAAGGCTTACGGTGAATCGACTTTATCAAAAACTCGTGCTTATGAGTGGTTCAAAGCGTTCAAAAGCGGTCGAGATGTGATGAAAGATTTGCCTCGCTCTGGTAGGCCATTAACGTCTGCAACTGAAGTTAACATCGCAAAAGTGAAGGAAATAGTGACTGAAAATCCTCATTCAACTCTGCGAGAGATAGCCGCTGAACTTTCTGTATCTCACGAGTCGATTCGTACCATTTTAACTAATCATTTGGATATGAAACATGTTGCCGCTCGGGTAGCCCCAAAAGATCTGAATTTTCTACCTTTTTATTATTTATATTTCTTTCCAAAAACTCAATCGCATGAAAGTCGCTGAGGACATGGTAGAACGAGTCAATTCCGACCCAACATTCATGAAACGCATTGTTACTGGTGACGAGACGTGGGTTTACGAGTTTTACATGCAAACTAGTCAACAAGCTTCGGAGTGGCGCCTTCCAACTGAACCGAAACCGAAAAAACCACGCCAAATTCGATCAAAAGTCAAAGTCATGTTGATGACTATTTTCTTTGACTATCGCGGTGTTGTGCACTCTGAATTCTTACCGGAAGGTCGAACGGTAATATAATATTAATGCAGTTATTATGTTTTATATGTGCAACTAAATCAAAATATTCGCTGCCAACCACATACGGTCTTATTTCACAAATCCTATTTATTTCCTGTTGTTGACATTTCACAGCTTGCATTTCGCATGTAGTTTTGTGTAATAGGAAGCAAAATCTGTTCGTCACATGTAGATTCTATTGTTGTATTTCATTTTGTACTACCGGTTGTACGTATTGCCAGATACTGTCCGATTTCAAAACAAAAGAAGCTTTATTTACGTTTTAGTTATAGAATTCATTCTTTTTATGGTGATTCATAAGACGTAATAGAAACGTTAATTGTCGCATTACTAAATTGACCAGTAGAAGGGGTTATATCTGCACTTGATCGCGGGTGATAATTTTTGAACCTGGACACAAACCAGTGCACGCAACCCTAGATAGATCTGGTGTCTGTCTTAATGTGACGTCGTAACTCCTAAAAAGATAGAGATTTCTTACTGAGGTACTTAGGCTGCGTCGTTGATCTAGTGGTAGCGTGGTAAACCTCAGATAATGCTATCCAATCAAGACTGCATTTATTTGACTATGCATGTAGTGCAGTGGTTCAGATACTCTACTACTATCTCGGTGCCTATCTGTTTTGTGTCCCCTCACAAATCAACTATTTATGTCAAAAACCTGTATCTGATACTACTTTACTATTTACGTTTTAAAGATGACTTGACCGTAACCTTATGGTAAGCCAAGTTGTAGTTTGGGATGGACCTGAACTCATAAAATGCCTGTTGCTCTGGCTTTAAATAAAGCCCTGTTGTATGTGTCTGGACACACGTAGTCCAAGAGAGAATTCTTTTGCCGTACGAATGAGAATGCTTATTTCTCATTTGTACGGCAAAAGAATTTTATGAGTTCTAGGACTACGTGTTTCCAGTAAAGCGCGCGAAGTTAAATAATTTAGATAGATATTGAAACAGCTGCGAATGTGGAATATTCCTCCCAAGCCTGCTATATTTATCTACCCGTTTCACTCTTCCTACCTCCTGTTTCTTCAGAATCTTTATGAGGCATCTATTATAGGTACTCCTATCAAGCGATATTGGACAGGAAATACACACAAAAAAAGATCACTCAAGTTTTATTTTTAGTTTTTTAGTACGAGCAAGCAATATTAATCAAAGTCACTAAAGTAGAACATAAACTTTTTCAACCTTTTAACAAATGAATCTACATCAATGAAAAGTTCAGTCTTTAAAGTATATCTGGCATTTTATACCGCAAATAAATTTACTTTGGAACTTTATTCCCGGTGTATTCCTGCTACTTTGTTTATGCTATTTATTCTTGATAGATTATTTTATTAATTTGCATATTGGACGTAATCTAGAGCGTTTGTGTTTTAAAGTCAACATCTATTGGTGCAAAAATTAAATAGGGGTCTTATTTCATTCATTAAGAACAGTTTAAAACCACGAAATTATATTGTATTTGACTAAATTTGTCCTTTTTGAAATCGTTATAAAGACTTTAAAACAATTCAGGCAGGTTTACAGTAGTCACATATTTATGTATAAACGGATGTGATGCCAATTTAGCGTCAGGTTGGTACCATGACGTACTGTCAACCAGCATAGTTTATGCGACGATATATGCGACCACATATGATATAAACACAATATTCAACTAAGAACTCTTTTAAACATTTCGTTTTCTGAAGTTGTCACTGACTTTTAATGACCTTACGCAAAATTTGTTGGCACGCTCTGACAGCCATCTTTCCGCCAACGCGCGCGCTCATTGGTTAAGCGCATGTGTGCCGTTCCCCGGTTTCCTGTAACAATCCAAAATCACTCCTACAAAAAATATCCAGCAACAGAGAGGAAAGAAAACGAATAAAAATTGGAAGTAAGTAACTATACAATTAGTACCTACCTAATTATTAGTTTTTAATCAGAGATCATGAACACCTTACTTACCGTGATGGTAGAGACAGTAGACAGACAGTATTACCTCATCAAGTGCCGTAGAGAATAGTTATATTGTGTATTACTATACAACTCATTCGCTTGAAAATTTTCGTAATGGCGCTTACAGTAGTACATCCTTGTTTGCTTATAACAGAGATCTTGTTGTCTCTGTTATAAGCAAACTACGTACTTTATTTTACTATGTACTTTTTAAGAATATATAAATATTTTAACTAGTAAGTTTAAACCAATATACGTAAAATAATAATATCTTCTTTACAAAGTGCTTTCGAATTTCCTACCACAATAAGGAAATTTTAAACAAACAAAAAGTTCACATCTTCACCTAACAATATGAATTTTCACCAAGTTGAGGGCACTTGAATATTACTTTGTTTAGTTACGCCTAAGACTAAGTAAAGGAACTCTTATCTTCGAGCGCGTATTAGCAAACTTTGATAAACCAATATTGTACGTGCTAAATATTTAGAAGAGGCGAGGATATTGAGAAACATCGAATTATGACATCTCAGTTGAAAGAAAACTTTGTGGTATGATTCTTAAACACTATATAACGTAGGAATGTATAAGTGGCTCATCTTAGCATTTCTTTGGCTCTATATGGACTTATATCGACTGAGTAACTCCACTTCACAGATCAGCAACATTATAGTTTAACCGTTGTCAGAGCTTATTTGCCCACATTAGAGTATAAAAAACCGGCCAAGTGCGAGTCGGACTCGCCCATGAAGGGTTTCGTAGCAGCAAGTATTTCAGTTGATTAAATTAAAGGTAAATATTATTATGAAGTATTTAAAAAAAAACTACTTACTAGATCTCGTTCAAAACAATTTTCGGTGGAAGTTGGTATGGTAATGTACAGTACAGCATATATTTTTTTTAGTTTTATCATTCTATTATTTTAGAAGTTACAGGGGGACACTCATTTTACCATTTTGGAAGTGTCTCTTGAGTGTGTCTAATAGACACCTCAATATAATTTTCAAAGACCTATCCATAAATACCCCACATGTATGGGTACGATGAAAATTTCTTTTATGAGTTCTATGTGTGGGAAACCCCCAAAATTATTGTTCTTTTTCTATTTTTGAAAATCTTAATGCGGTTCCCAGAATACATCTACTTACCAAGTTTCAACAGTACAGCTCTAATAGTTTCGGAAAAAAGTGGCTGTGACATACGGGCGGACAGACAGACATGACGAATCTATATAGGTAAGGGTTCCGTATTTTGCCATTTAGCTACGGAACCCTAAAAATGATTATATTTTTAATGTGATACACACTTAAATGTCGCGGGTCTGCTGTCAAATATTAAAAATGTCAAATGTTAAAATATTACTATACTCTATTCATGTTTCAATTAGCTAACAGTAATTTAAGTAGTTATTTATTTATTTTATTTCCTTGCTTATATTGTTCTGCAAATATATTATGACGTATAGGTATATACATATAAATACAGCTATTCTGCTGTCAATGTTTTATAAAAAAAGATATATCTAGTATTATATTTAGCCACATAAAACAGTAGTTAACTGAAAGATAATTATGAAAGAAGGAAATACTTTTATTTATAATACACAACAACATTCCAATTATAGTACCTACTTAAAACGAACCATTATTTTTCTATGTACGCACGGCTACATATCAAGTTATAATTTTCTAGTATAACCTGACCTCTCATTGTATGGAAATCCTATAAAACGCGAGATCAGCCTATACTGCATATGTATAGCATGATGTGTAGTCGTGTGTACAATACATAATTTTTTTATATATTACAAAAGATAAAAATATACTACAATAATTACAGAGGTAAAACAAATAAAATAAGATATATTAGGATCACTAGATTAAATAATCCTGAGTGGATCCTGAGCGACGGACTTTTGTTGCTGAAGTAGGCGACTTTAAAAGCTACCACAAAATGAATACAAGAATGCTCGTAGAAATGGAGGCAATGTTCTATATATGACCCGCAGCAAGTTTTCAAGGCGTAAGCATAAAATAAGCCGAGGCCCGATTCAATTTAAAATATAAAAATTATTTCGAGGAACTAGAATAAGTTAAAAATATCTATTATTATACTACTATTTTAATAGAGAAGAAAGATTTCCACAGCGATGCCATTTGGAGGGGTTTGCCGTAGTGACTACGCTTGCGAGTTGCCCTCCACAGTTAGGTTAGGTGATGCCTAGTACATAGGTGGTGCTGATACCCGACTACCTGGTGTACCCTTGAGTTGTCTTCGACACTCATGGGATGGTATGTGGTAATTCTGTTATTCTTTCTAAAAAACGGCACGATTCCTTGCCAATACTGTAATTTTGCTAAATTAATCATTGTTTAAACCCAGCCCGTTTGTGACATGCTTTTCACATAAAATTCAGCCACATTTATTCTGCAACTAAGAAAAAAAAAGTTAAAAGACAGGAAACTTTCCCCATTCAATATTTCTTCTCATAAAGATGCCAGCCAACATGTTTGGTATTTCGTTTTTGTTTCTGGCCGGAACGAGTCTGTTGTATACTGCAAATATGAACTGAAAGGATTATTTTACACTGTAAAGCACTCTTTAGAATTTAATATAATGCCGTACCGAGTGGGGCAGAAATAATAACCGAAATTATAAATATGTAATGTGAAGAATTTAATAATACTTGCTTTGCTATTGTAACTAAGCCACGCAAGCTATGTTAATGTAAAATAGATATGTCCCAGTATCAAAACGATGTTGCCAATATGGTAAAACAAAAAAAATGGGGGCGTGTACTTATGCACACGCGTGAGTAGTTATACTTCTTTGGCATCATTAAATAATATTTTAATTGATATCAATAAATAATACGTACGGAAAGTTAACCTCAATTATATTGGAGCACTTGAAAAAGTCCATAAGCACAATTTTTTTCAAAAAAAGTGTTAATAATATTAATCAAAATATTCAATTTGAATTACTACAGAATATAATTTATTAGCACATATCGCTCCTTGAATACAAAAGGGACACAAATCAGAATCCATAAATTTTACAGGACAGCCAAAACAAATTTTTGATACTGTTTTTTTTATTATATTTCATATATTTATTAATTAAATATAAGATGTTAATATATAATAAGATGTGTATTTTTAGCTCTATCTATCTACAATATAAACGTTGTAATAGCTGTTTCCTACTAAGAAAAAAAAGCATAAAAGTCCCTTTTGCATTCAAAATTTGAACTAATATTATAAAAAATATGTCAAATATTAAACATAGTTTTACAAATAAAAATGGTTTATTGTACCTTTTTCGTAAAAAACCGTATCAAAAAGTTTAATCTTATTACTAGGTAAAAACATAAGTGAATGGACACCAGGAAAACATTGCATTAAAATCTAAACTAAACAATCTTAACTTATTATTAAGTAATATAACTGAAATCAACTTTGTACGTAACTATTATTCAGTAAAATTAAGCATCTCTCTAAAACAATTACATTTGTAAGAATAATAGAAAAAACAAGAGATAAAACTGTAATAATTAATGTCAAAATATACATAAAATAACCATATTCATTAATAAATTCTCTTAAAAACTCAAAAAATAATCAACTGACGACACTAATTTGTCTCTCTTTAACATTAATAATTATTTAAACAAAACAAAATACGAGATCAGTTCTAAAGGCACATAATTCAGTAGCAAAATATTATAGGTTATGATGTAATAATACTATTGCACAATAACAATTTAAGTAGTCTTAAAAAATCACAATTATAAACAATTTAAGGCACCATTTACGTAAAATATTTAGATTACAATTTATAATCGTTATTTATTATTGTTATGTAAATCTTTGTATGAAATTTATGTCTTTATTATCAAAAGGAACTTTTAAAATTAACTATTCTAAATATTATCACTATTAGGTATCCATTATTACAATTACAAATTTTCGTACAAGCTTTGGTAAAACTTAGGAATGATATTTTTCTCAATAAGTTTAAGAATACCCAGTTTTTTAGTTTCAGTTATTTTAAGTTTTTGTTTGTACAGTTTTTTTGGCGCTATAGGATTAGCAGACCTTCTTTTTGTCAGCGTGGCTACCGAAGTAAACTCCTCAGTTTCGTAAGAAGTCTTGAAAAAAAAAATTGTTCTCATAATCTCGATGGACTTTAATAGTTTTATATCAGGCGATTTGACTTTTTGATTATGACTGATGGATGGCTGTGTTTCTATATTAGGTGACTGAGTATCCAAATTGACTGGCAGATTATCATTGATGAGTAAGTGATGTTCTACATGAGAAGGGCCCGGTTGGGGTGAAATACAAAATGGTTTGGCAATTACTTTTGACTGTATATCTCTTTCGGAATCAGAAGATCTTTCATGACTAGGTAGAAAGTTGGGTTCTTCAACACTGTCATCTGAAGAAAAATCTGCAATTCATGAACTACTGGATGTTGATGATCGGCTGGAATTGGTATCAGAGTCATTATCAGAGTCGCTTGAACTGATACTCCAGTCACTCTGTTCAACAACTATTTTTGGCCTATTTGTGTCTTTGGTATTCGTTACACAGCTTACTTCACTGTCTTCATCCTCTAATATTGATAGGTTAAGGTCAGGTTGACTGCCTGCTTTAGAATTTGTATCTGAAGAATCAATGGGTAACGTGACGGGTAGACCAAGTGCAGCTGGAGTATTCAAGAAAATTTAATTTTTCACATTATTATTGTGGCCAGGTAATGCTTGAACTTTTTCCGATTCTTGAACGGAGGTTGCCATATTCAACATTTTTCATGCTCTATTAATTTAGTCAATCTGTAAAAAAAACATCTTTAACGTTTTATAACTAAAAAACATAAAAATACACACCATTCTATACATATATTATACAGTCCTTAGTACATACACACAATACATACATACACTAAAACATTCACACAATCAAATACATAACAATCCTTAATACGACATTTTCAATACTAATTTGCCAGGAATAACACCTTAATTATATTTAACAAATTTAAGCTACCACCTCATATTTAACATTCAAATTCATAGTCAAATTCATAGAAAATATGGGGCGATGCATGTTAAACACATTTTTTTCAACATTTACGAATTACCATTACCCATATTATTATAGGTCCCTATAAACACTCACTAATATTATTTAAAAAACTTTAAATTAGTGACTTCAATTTAGATTATATTATTAATTTACAAACAAATAAATACATTTGTATGATTTTTAAGTTAAAAATCATTGAATTAATAAGAATAGAACAAAATTAACATCAAAATGGTAATTTTTATTTTTAAAATTGTAACGAAATCTAAAATTATTATCATGCAAAACGGCCATATTTCTGGCCTTCCCATTCTAGCACGCTAAAAATAATTATTTATACCACTATAATTTAATGCAAACGGGACGTATTTCAAAATATGCTACTGTTGTATTATAAAATATAATTATACTTAACTAATATTGGATTACAAACAGGACGCATTGCAAATATGGCAATTTTGTATTACAAAATATAATAATAAGTACTAATGTTACAATGCAAAACGGACGTTTTCAAAAATATAGCACTTTTGTATTACAAAATATGGTTTCAAATACTAATGTTACAATGCAAACGGGCGTTTTCAAAAATATGCCACTTTTGTATTACAAAATATGGTTACAAATACTAATGTTAGAATGCAAAACGGACGTTTTCCAAAATATGGTACTTTTGTATTGTAAAATATAATCACACTTACCTGAAATTTTGAATCCAACACAGACGTATTTTGGATTGTGGCACTTTTTCATGCAACCGACGTGCGTTTGCGTTGAATCTCCGGGCGCAACTAACAAAATGGCGGTTTTGCACTGACATTACCTGTCAAAGTGAGCTAATGCAAAAAGGGCGGTAAATCAGTGCAGCCATAATATAAGCAAAAATCATGGGAGTTTTTTTTTCACTATAAAATATAGTCGGTTCAGGTGTCATTTATGCAATAAAACGATTATCATTTTTTTTTAATTGTGGCCCTTTTGTATTCAACGAGCGATATGTAATTCGCACTTGTATGAAACTAAAACACGTGAATGTTGAGATGTAGAAACTAGAGACATGTGGATAAATATTATATATATGAAAACAGTGATTAGAGGCAACGAGAGTACCATGCGCGACTAACAGAGGTCCTATTTCTATTTTGTTGGTAACTTTTTTTAGAGACTTAATGAGCAGTTTACCGGCAGCCTCAACCTGTTAATTTTGCGATACAGTGATTTGCGCGTATCTTAAAATGTTACTCTCATAAAATTTCATAACGCTTCTCAAGAAGTATAACGTCAATAAAAATAATCTTCCTGAAGTGACGGCAGCAAAGATATTTCTTCATATAGATGTCGATGCCGTTACGTGAATTCCCCCATTGTAAAACTCGTTGCTAGTGCAGTAGTAGGTAAGGCAGTGAGGTGGATTCGCATTGTAATCGCTATATCACTCCGTTTTCAGATGATGCTTGATTTGGATGAGTGAGCGAAACGCCTTTACAATAGTTACGTTTTATGAAACGTTACGTTCCGTTTCACTATTGCACAGATACTCTTCGCTTGCTGGATGCAAAGGCGTGGGATTTTTTTCTGAAAGATAGTATTTTGATACACAAAAGGGGCGGATGGGTTATTTTGTATCGCTAAGACTTGACAAATATGCAATTCACACAAAGTACACTCAGAAGTGCCTGGTCTTAACCACTACCCGTTTTAAGCAAAAGAACCCGAATTATCGATGAAACATCCTACATATTATTATGTACACTTTAAAATGTGTAGTAAGTAGACCAAAGCTTATAAGCAGATTTCATCAGTTCAGCCATACAGTTCTTATGTCAACGAATGTTTGTGCTTAGAACTTAGTTGCCTTTTGCAGGCAATACTAATATTGGTAGGTATTGTGTCCATACAAACATTAAAAAGCTCTTTTTAAAGTTTGCTAAGTGCGCATCACGTGAACTTTTACACTCACAATCGACATTTTGTTTATAATATAAATGTTAGGTACCAGATATGGTTCCAACTTTGTTGTTTTGAATTAAACGAGCGTTTCAGTTCTTCAGGTATATTATATTATAGTTTAAATTTTGTGTAAAAACTGAGTTTGTGTTTTTACACAAGATTTAAAATAGAAATACCTGAAGAACTGCAACCCACTCATTATATTAAGTCCCTTATAAAAAGCTCATAAGAAAATATCAACAAAAATACTGTAGCTCGATTTTGCCCGGGGGTATTCTAAATTCGAACTTGTTGATGAGTTCCTTCACCGGAGTACAATAGAAGCTAAACTTCATTGATTAATTAACAAGTCTTTTACTTTGATTAGACTGCGGACTTCATCCTTTGTCTTTTCTGTCTCCTTAGTTTGCAGTCTATCAATCTTTTATTTTATAATTTATATGTTATGGCTACAAACCGATGTTGGGTTACGTCTAGGTTTAACTGGTTGCAACAAGATGTAATTGGTGGTAATTATTTAAGATATTCGTCTCATATTTTAGGGTTCCGTGTCAAAATAATTCAATGGTACTTTTTTTAACCAGAGATGTGCTATACTGCGTTGCTATGGTTGCGTTGGATATCCACCAATCATACATATTATAAGGTCCAGCTCCCGTACCGCACAACCTATGAGATGATATAATACCACTTGATTTATTGATATTCCACTTCTAAATGGATGACGATGGGAAATGATGTTGTGCTGCTGTGTGGTGACGGCGACAAATATCAGAATCAGAATGTCATCACCCCATCTCATCCCGTGGGGGGCGTAGAAGTCGACCCGAGGGAATATCTACCAGAGGACGGGAAGCAGCTTCCTTCTGAGTACTACGACCATCATACTGCGATCGCCAACCCGCCTGCCAAGCGTGGCGATTATGGCATATCCCCTCAAGATGATTCTTGAGGGAGGCTTGTCCAGCAGTGGACTTATTTAAGCTGTAATGATGATGATGATGATTGTTCTAAGTAACGCGGGTAAATTGAGGCGAAAGTACTGAAAATAAATAAGTATATAATAATGCTAATTATAACGCGGCAATACACCGAGAGCGCAACATCGTGCGGCTAGCCCATAAAGATCCATATAGCACTGGGGAAAAAAGGGTTCAGCTAAGCTATGTTATCTTTATACTATTAGCTGTCCCAGCAAACTTCGTACCGCCATATTTTTTTTGCAGAAAAGCACTCTTATGGTCCGACTTTCCAGCCGCCTATCAGTTTGTCACAACGTTATATCATTACTTTATGAAAACGCGTTGCGAGTTATCTATAATTCATACTCGTTACTTACTTACTTATCGTATGGGCAGTGGTTACCCTAGTCTCAGAGTTGTTCAAGCCGTCCAGTAGGATTCTGACATGGCTTAATGACATTTGTCTAATTACAACAACCGACCGCAAGCATAGTTGCTTAACCTTGCCGATCGCTTAGGGACTAGTGAAAGCATGTAGCAGAAATGACATATAATCTATTTCTATACTTTAAATACATTTTTTTATTTATTGCTTACTGTATTTCATTACAAGAAAAAAAAATATTAAAGCCTACTTTAT
This sequence comes from Pseudoips prasinana, assembly GCA_951640165.1. Lineage (NCBI taxonomy): Eukaryota > Metazoa > Arthropoda > Insecta > Lepidoptera > Nolidae > Pseudoips > Pseudoips prasinana. The sequence continues at coordinate 17,901,220 of OX621251.1, forward strand.
TGTTTTTTCAATTGACAATATGTAGTAAAAATATTAGATTTAAACTAGATAATTAAACATAATCTCTTAACAATAACTTGATACGAGCTAGCTAAATATCATTGCTGTAATAAAATAAATTTTATAAATGTTTTCATACAATATGTACCTAAATATCTATGTTACTAGAAATAATATCTAATGTATACAACTATATTACTACAAACATGTTCTGACTATTTACAAGCGCTTTTTTAAAGTCTACGTGAATAATAAAAAAAAAATAATAATAATAAAATAAAAAAAAATGTAAGCTAAAGTGCTTTTGCGTAGAAGAAATAATTTCACACATCTATCTATTATTCGAGTGTCTTCCTGGTACGTAATCGTTTTTTATGGTGTTTACCTTTTTAGCGTTACTGGAGAATATTATATTTAAGATATTGATGACATTTAAGATATTGATTCAATCAGTCAACTTTCTGAAAACATAATATTTAATGTACCAAACCCATCCAAACGTCACGTTAATACCCGCTAAAATTAGATCATATAGAACAAACATCTTTGTAATTATTTGTGTTCTCAATATGGCTGTGAAACATTCTCATGTAATGAAACGTCGGCTCTTTCGCGTTTACATAGCCTTTGGTTTGGGGCTGTATGTAAGTATAATAATAACATGTGGTCTTACGGTCGATAAACATTGTAAACAAGCCTTTATAAGCCGGGTTCGGAATAGTCATCGAACCAACATAATTTTAGTGGCAGTCAATGTGGAAGTAAGTGGATTTTTGGACAAAAACGTTTCCAGTTCTTTGTCCAAGCCACTTTTCATTTCATTGGACCATGTTATTATAAAAACCTTCTGTTATTTGTAATTATATTTTCTCTTTAAAAGGCGGCTGAATTTAAATATAAAATATTTTACGAAAAGTGATTCAGTAATATATATATATATTTAATGACAACGCCATACGAGCCAATCTAATCCCTATGTCACGGGGTACTTTACAAATATATAATAGACGGACACAAATTACATCCAGACTCAGAACAACTATTTATGGGTCACACAAGATTGTCCGAGATAATTTTCATTTAAATACATAAAATAATATTCCAATCTTTATTTGAACTTTTAATAAATTAAAATTAGTATATCTGAACATTTCGTTGATATATTTGTAAAATAATGAAAACTCATAACGAAATGGAACATTCCTGTACGTTTGTTTATATGTTCTTATTCCTCATCCCTTAGCTGAACGCGACATTTTAAGATCAAATTAGAGTTATCTCAACTCTGTTCTGCTGTGTAGTTTTTATAATCAGTCCAGAAAGCATAAGAATCACAGTCAGTTGATGATGATGGATTACCGTAGGTAACCACCTGGAATATATTTTGTAAGGTGGAGGTACTTCCCCGGTTGAGCTGCTTTTAGAGCGAAAGGACACAATAGACAATTGTAGTATGTAATAATATATATGAAAAAAGAGCGTGATACATAAAAATAGAGACATCAAGTCAAGGGCATCGGCTAGTGCCTTTCAGAATTGCCGAAGAACTTACACAGAAATAATTCAACAGTACTCAAAGGAATACAAAATAATATCCATTTCGTATTTGTTATAACAGATAACAGGGCTTACCTTTCCTTTCATAATAAATATGGAGCAAAAGACTCGGCTAAAGGTTAAGAAAGGATCGAAGCCTTATTCATTTCTTACCTATAGCAATATGATGATAATATCAAGTTCTTTTACAACGTTACTATCGAATAATATAGATGCGAAAGTTGCAGTCAGTTTTGCTTACGTGACGACCGCTAGGACTAAGTTGGTAGTGATCCTGCCTTCAGATCCAAAGGATGCGGGTTCGATTCTCGGACAAGACAAATAGCCAGATGCTGTCACCGGTCCGTAAATGATCAACGAGGTTAAGCATCTGAGATCGCGGTCAATACATAGATGGGTGGCCGCCTAAGTGGTTTAATTTCTGAGCGTCTCCGTGTGGCGGAGGGCACGTTAAGCTGTTGTTTTTACCTCGCCACCCTACCCCCCCTATTCTAAATTCTTTTTATTTGATGTGTTCCCTATCGCTATACCTGATCATCCTAACTAACAGCCTACAATTTAGTATCTAACTGAACCTAACTCTTATGTGTCTAATAAGGAATACTCCTTGATACTAATATGATCCTAAATTTTCTTAACTTAAATCATAAATTTATATTCATGCTGGATTTGATTGATACAAGTTGATTTAAATTGGCCAGTGATTCGTCTAGTATGGTAGGAACCTATGTTGCACATAGTAATCCAAGAACTTTTTGAAAAGGAGAACAAACCAATCAAACCTGAATTAACTTTATCCTAATCATAAATAAACTTTCTAAACTTGAGGTAATTGTACAAGAGTGACAGAACTAATGAAGCCTAGTTTACCCTTAATTAATTACCATAATATTATCTAAAATCTTATTAGAACTTTATTTCAATATATACAACCATAAATATGTTGTTTTAATTCTATAATTTCTCTGATAAACATAAAGTTTTCACTACTTCTTATTGGAGTATAACTTATTTTCTTAAGAAGATAATATGTTATTTGATAAGTCCTATTGAATGAATGTCTTGTTGATATTGTCTAATTAGATTATATGTAAGTTTCCTAAATGAATTGGTTGTTTTAATTCACACATCTTGAAATATAATAGATTAATTCAGCCATAATATATGTTTTCCTTAAAATATTGTTGAGATTGACTTTATATCTTTTCTAGATTATTCTAGCTTGTTTGTAGATTATACTAGAATATCATAATATTCAATATTATTTTATTTGCGGCTATGGCACTCGCCCAAATCGCTCCGCGAGTACTGTAGTCTTCCGTCACCATGGGGTCCAGACTTCCACCGCCTTTGGACGACAAATGTCCTTAATATGGGTACTCTTTTATTCTAATTACAGAAAGGTCTGTGTGGGTTGTTAGTCATAGTCAATGTCCTTTGAAAACAAGAGACATGAGAGGGCTTAATCTTTTGACTACCCTAACCTTTACTTATTTATTACAAAAATATATATATGACTCTAGTTCATAATATATATATATATATATATATTATATCAAGGAAAACATTTATATATGGATAATATTTATAATTAACCTTATGTAGTAACACAGAAGCCTTAATTTTTCATAAATACTTCTTGGATTCTCCAATGTTGTAATATCTTCAGAAAGCTTATCCAATATAAGCAAGTTAATTTCAGAATGGTTCTAATCGCAACCACTGGTTTGACTGTTAACAAAGTCAACTCATAATAATACTTCATCATTGTATTATTATTATTTGAGTCATCTGCTCAAGGAACTTCGCATTCCTGTCAAGGTTCAACAATTCTTGAACTTCAACATCAATTGTATAAGTAATACTATCTTGTATCACTTGTGAAGATTTAGTTCTTTGTATTCATTACCCAAGTAATGACCACTAAATATGAAAGCATTCAATATCAGTAAGAAAATCTGCATATGATTCTAATTGGAACCACTTATATGACTATTAACTGAGTCAATATTAGTATAATCAATACTTTGAAGGTGTGTTATTAAATCATTTGTGATTCTTGTCAAAAATCAATGATCTCTTGATCTTCAACATGGTAGGTAGAGATGTTGCATAATAACATCATTAGAACTTTTGTAAAGGTTCTACTAAATCTCCCATAGACCCTTTAAGACTGCTTGGAGGCCGGCCTTAAGTACCAAGACATCATTATAGAACATATAATATTTTAAGTTAATCATAAACACAAGCACATCATGTTTGCTGTTGTAGAATAGCCTCTACTATCTTCCATAGAGAACTAAATAAGACTGTCAGTGACCGGTCTTAAGCACACAAGACATCAGTTTTCTCTTCCACTGATAGTACTCATATTCAAAATCAACCTCTGAACCAAAGACTATACATTAGTTAAATGGTTATAAAGGATTACCTACTATTAACTCAGTTAATAACTCAGGTACTTTTAATTTGAAGTTATTATATTAATTACTATCTAACATTGACAGCTTTCATTCAATAATAGATATAATTCTCGTTCTATCGTCTAGTTAGTTTAAACATAGAATTAGTTTTAAAGCATTAGTCTTATAAATACATAAGTAATACAACCTTTGGGAGCATCCCAACATAATCGTGTATGAAAATAGAATCGTTCTAGCATCTAGACTCAACTAGAATTACCGAGCATTCGTAATAATGTAATACTTTAAATAAAAGTAACAAAGCCTCACCTGTGTTCAAAGCCTACCAACACGAGATGACGCTTCCTTCATTATCTCTCCTTTAAAACAAATGATACAACCAATATTCAGCAGATCCTCCACTCTAATTACACCAGAAACAACGCTCGCTTCTAAATCTTCTATAGGACTCCTGAAACCACCCTTAAAACTTCTGAAACAACTTTTTTCTTTCGTTAGCGTCTGGGGCGAAGCGCCGCCATCCCTTTGACAGTTCTCCATATTGCCAAAATGCGTCGTCAATCATGACACATCCGGTCAGTCTCATTAATTAAATAAATGTAATCTGCATAATCACATAAAAATAAATAGTTAATCTTCTATCAAAACGACAGTTAGTATTATATTACACATATAAATTTATTAATACATTATCCATTATTGTATATGAATAATAAGTAGCTGTTTTGTAAACTATCATTTTTCCCAGTAATTCTTTTACTGTTCCCATTGGTCGATTTCAAGATTAGAGAAGGGACTAATCTTTATAGTATCTAGTGATGTCCCTATATGTAAATTATTACGGTATTTGAAGTAATGTTAAGCTTGTTCCACACTTATTTGCATCGATTAGTCTAAATTTGATAATCAGGCATAATACGAATTAAAATACAATAAATCAGCTGTTATATTTTATTTCATTTAAAAGATATTTTGCAACACGCCAGCTAAATTATAGTACGATTAGCTGGACGAAGGATAAGCGAATAATATCAACGTGACGAGCCAGTATGGTTAGTTACATGTTCCTGTTGTCGAGTATAAGAGCTATACAGATAACTTATTACGCATACATGCAGACTAAAATTTTTTAAAGAGAAAATGTGATTGTGTTGTGTCGTGGACCCATATATTTTTAACGGTGGTTTTTTTACTTTGGATCGATCGAACCGTAGGCTGAGTTGTAGCTTAATTAATGAATGTATTCAAATTAAATATTTACTACACTGTACGGTAATGCAAAGGTTATGTAATTAAAGAGAATATTAAACATAAAACCTATGTTTAATATTCTCTTTAGATATCTTAATGTGACTCGCTGAAAACAAAACACAACCTCTTCATCATCCATCGAAAGTCATTTTCTTAGGCCTATCTCAGGGAGGTAACAGATTCGAGTCTCATAGCGATAGTTATTATCTTTGCATTAAAATATTATTAGTAGAGGTAGGGCATAGCGTTCATTCGTTCAAAGAGCAGCCCGACTGAGGAAGTACCTCCACCTTACAGAAGACACTCCTTAATAATAACATTAATAATTTTAATGTTGTGTTTTCGAGTGTGAGTAGGATCGCCAGAGCTAATTGGGTTGGGGGAAGGGTCAGCAACACTTGTTTGCTGACCTCTAAATGCCGGCAACGCACCGCGACCCCTCTGGTGTTGCGAGTGTCCAAGGGCGGCGGTGATCGCTTACCATCAGGTGACCTACTTGCTCGTTTGTCGCCCTCTGATATAAAAAAACAATTGATTCCAGTGTCCAGATCTTAGAACAAATAATTTTTACACAGTTTTTTCAATAAATAATCAAAACACAGTATATATTTTTTTGAGGTTCCGTCATGGCTGTCCATTCATTGAACCCATACATCTGTGGTATCTATGGATAGGTCTTCAAAAATGAAATTGAGGTTGCTAATATATATTTTTTTTATCTAAATAGTTTGCACGAGAGACACTTACAAAGTGGTTAAATGAGTGCCCCCCACCCCTTACCCTGTAACTAATAAAATAAGAGAATGATAAAACTAAAAAAAATATATGATGAACATTACCATGCAATCTGCCACCGAAAGTAGTAAGTAGTTTTTTTTATATATATTGTGTTTTTTCCGACTCGCGCTTGGCCGCTTTTTTATTCCTATTACGGAAAAATTCTTGATTATTAAAACAATTGGATTAAACGCAGAACGATAATTTATGCTAGCATACGAAGCTCTAACGCGTCTGACGCTGACTCGAATTAATTTTTCAACCAAAAATTGTGACACCTCGTTTTATCAAATGTTCTCACAAAGATATTCATGTAAAGCAGAAAAGCATAGCTCGAAGTTGAGGACATCTACATGAATTTTGCATTTTAAAACGATGTTGAAAATACTGTGTTATATTTTGATACTTAAAAATGTTAACAAGACAAATCAAAGATTCTTCATGGGACACTACAAAAAGAAAGATTGTGAGATTAATCCCGCAATTAATTATTAAGCGCTAGTCGCTTTAAATACAATATTTTGGGTCCTCTCGCTCTAATAACAGCATGGTAGATCAAGTACTTTTACAAAATACATGCAGTTAAGTTAGTTAGTTATGCAGTACAAATTTAATTACATTTTGTTTTCCTATGTGTATGGTTTCGGGTTTTGGGATGGCGAATAGCTCGGTGATACCGTCGGTTTAGATCTCTTACTTGAAGCTATATTCTTAAAATTAGTTTACCAAGTTTACCATTAGGGGTAAAACCGGTTGATGTAGTTACCTTTTCCAAGTGAAAATTATTAAGGAGTCATTAACATTAGTCCCTAGCCTTTGTTTTATACAGATTTTACGTTAAAACCGTCTTCGATTTCTTAAACGAAACATAACATCGTAAAGTCAGAAACTACCATTTGAAGTAATAAAAACCAAACATTATAACGCGTCTTTTATTGCACAGAAAAAATGCGCAATGAATTTTCAGTGTCTTACTTTGAATGTGTATCTTGGTATTGATTTATCTATGTCATAAGTACGAGTATTTTAAATGTTGAGTTCTAATACTTCTAACAATTAACAGAAAAACTTTGATTAGTCTTTTTTAGAAAATGTAACTAGTCGTAGTATTGAAGATTGTCACGCATATGAGTAAGTATGTCCTTTATATACCATAAAACTATTTACAGTATCAGATAATATGAAGCGAACAGTCTGATAGATCTAAACAACGCTTACAGAATTCATGGACGGTTGCCAGATAGCCACATTGTATTGGTGGTCGAAATAGATACATCAACATCAAATGCTTTATTGTGATCCAATCAATAGATTTCAGGTGTTAGTGGTCTATTTTCAAGTTGTTTCTGTTTTGGTTTTATTAATACAAGATATTTATATGCAGGAAGACTGAAACAAATAGCTATTGTGAATACATTTTAATATACGTGATAAAAAATTTATTGCTCTTGAAAATTCCAGTGACTGTGAGAAAATAGGTATTAGTCTCGCAAATAATGGCCTACATGTGCCAAGACTTGGTACGAGCACATTATTCACTGACCAAAACTTGGCCTAAAACATTCACGGTTATCTAACTCCATAGTTCTTCTTTGAATCTTATATGACCTATTTGTTTTGGGGGACACCAAAGCGACCGTGGAAAAAAAATTGGGGCCGTACACTCGATCGAAAAACGAGTCTCATAAACATAGCCCAATAAAAAAATTACTCGTTTGGAAATCAATGTCGTATGATTAGAAACGACATAAAAATGTCACATGACACATACATAGCACCAAAATACAGCCACAATAAAAATATAAATTTAAGATTTACGTATTAATACCACAACATCTATCGATTTGGGACGAATTTACTATACATTCCTCGGAAACCGTAGATATTTGGGAGAAAAAGCAGCTCAGCTACTTTCTGCGCGACACTCAATTCTTGATTCCCAGATGTATTTGAGAATATTTTTCTTAAAAAATATAATTCTGACCAAAACCCCAGCCACATAATTTCAAGACAAACACGCTACTGTTTGAGCAACATTGCATTCAATTAGTACAGTTTATTTGAAACTACCAATGTTATACGACAACTAAGATTGAAACATTTCCTACAATGTTATCTTCAAAGAATCTGTGTCCAATCTCAGACCGCAGAACTACACCCAGATGGTCTCAAATTAATTATAAAGATAAATGTATGTTTCCTTTTCTTTTTCCTTTAGCGATTGTACGGGTACAATTCTCGGGAGTAACACTGATTTATTTTATTTTTCTTTTCAGGTAGTTTGAAGGGAAAACTACGTTGTTTTGGAAATGTAACTTATAGGTAAGATGTAGAAGATATACATTTTAATTTTATGTAACAGTCATTGGAAAAACGTTCAGATTTTATTTATTTTTTTGGTAAAAATTTTCCCATGTTATTTCTTGTTTTGATAAGAATAGTACCTAATATACCCACGCAAGCCTACAGCATTATGTATAAGCAACTAACTGATAGCAATGTAAAATTCGATAACAACAACATTATCGACACACATTAGGTATCGGTTAAAATTCTAATTGCGCCAATTTAAGGTATTTTTTTAAAGCGTTTATTTAATACTAGCTGGTGCCCGCGACTTCGTCCGCGACAATTTTGAATGATGACCAATGTAATTACTTACTTCTAGCTTAATCTAAAAATATAACTTTTAAAACAAATAAGCAATATAAATTGAAGAAAACCTAACCTATAAATAACTACTTTGTACTACTATTTACTGTTATTTAAAAAAAAAGGACCCGATGGCATCAACCAAAACAATCAAAGAATACATATAAATTGTCCTTACGTTTAGTGAGTAAGTCAAATAAAGTAAAATAATAATCAACGATGCATTAATCACAAAGGTAACTCCCATTAAGTTAGGTTGACATTGACAGGTCTAATATCACATTTTGTGAACGAATCCATAGCGCGATGTAAAACGATGATTAAGCCACCTACTAACAAAAATAAAAACTTGTAAAGCGGTAAAATTAAGATGTGTGCATATTTTTTGGGTGAGATTAAGGCGATCATCTTTTTTTTTTTTTGATAAGGCAGGGGGAATGCTAATGCATGCCACCCGCAAAAAGTGTCTGCGGGTGGGTATGTCGGACTCGCACCGACTAAACCTAACCTGCCGTGGACTTCTTCTGGCGCCTGATAGGGGGAGCCCCGGGAACGCGGGTATGCTGCTCCGGTGCCCCTCTTTTGCGCCGGGTCCCAGATGGTTGGGACACGCACCCGGAGAGGACTGTGGGTTGTCCTCCCCATTTGCCGACTCCTGCCAGTACGGCACAGCAACTGCGCCACAAACAGTTCGCTGTCTTCCCGGGGCTGCTTGCACGTGGCGGCAGTTGAGGACACTTCTCATACTGCCACCGCAGCCCCGAGGGGAGTTGGGCTAACGGCTGCCACCGCCACCCCGACGCCTCCTCCGCCTACGAGCGGGATCGGCTCGTTCCCGATCCCGTTCGGCGGCCTCCTTCTGCAGCAAAACTCCCTCACAGAAGGAGACCACGGCGTCCCATTTGGTGGAGTCGCCAGCCAGCATCGCATACACGACTGCTGACAGCGAAAGATCCCGTCCGATCTCAGCGACCAGGACTCGTCTCTCGGCCTCCCAGGCCGGGCACTCCTCCAGCTGGGCAGAGTCCAGGTCGCTCCCGCAATGGTGACAATGTGTCGTCACTTCTCGGCCGATCCGGCACAGATACTCACCGAAACACCCGTGTCCGGTGAGTATCTGAGTCAGTCTGTAGGTGACGCAACCACCCTTCCTTCCCACCCAGGCCTCGAGGTGAGGCAGGATAGCACCGACGGCACGTTGGCGCGCGTTCAGCCGCAACTCAAGCCTTGCGCGCCACTGTGCTAGTACGCGCCGGTGTGCATCCCGCCTATAGGCAACGAGCGTCTGCTCTGGCGCCAAACCGCTCTCCCGGCGGACGCGGATCTCGGTGTAAACCGTCGCGTCGACTGCCGCCAGGAGATCAAACGGCGGGAGGCGCGCCAGGATTGTCGCCGCCTCAAAAGATACCGTCCGGTATCCTCGTGCGATCCGTATGGCCACCACACGCTGCAGGCTGTTCAGAATAGCTCTGCAGCGGGAGGCGCCCGTCAGGCGTTCAGACCAGACGGGCGCCCCATAAAGGACCATGGATCGCACGACACCTCCGTAGAGGCGGCGAACTTCTTCCCTGGGACCCCCGAGGTTCGGCAAAAGCCGGTGTAATGCTCCGGTTACCCGGCGCACTCGGGGGGCCAGACGCTAGAAGTGCTCCTCGAAGCCCCATCGGCTGTCTAGGGTGAGGCCCAGGTACTTCATGTACCGCCCCACCCTGACCTCTGCGTCACCTACACGCATCGACGTACTGGGTGGTTCCTCCCTACGGCGTAAGCCGTGGAACCATAGCGCCTCGGTCTTGTGAGGCGCTACCCGAAGGCCCAGACTCGTTATGGCCGCGACGACACACGCGACACCGAGTTCGGCGAGCCGTACCGCCCGCTGGAAACTTACCTCCCGGGCTATGACGAGCGTGTCGTCCGCATAGCAGACGACGCTCACCCCGGGAGGGAGGCTTATCCGCAGGACCGCATCGTACGCGAGGCTCCATAGCAGAGGTCCCAACACGGACCCCTGAGGAACCCCGCAGGAGAGCTCCCTCTGGATCTCAATCCCGTTCCGACCGACGAATTTAATCGTCCTGTCGCGCAAATATGCCCCGACTATACCACGGAGATAGGGAGGCACGTTATGATGGACCAGTGCCTCCCGTATCGCCCGCCAGGGGACGGAGTTGAAGGCGTTGACGATGTCTAAGCTCACCGCCAACGCCACCCCCCCCCCCCCCGCCCGAACGGCGGGCTTCGACAGGGCGCGGACGCGGTTGATCGCGTCCAGCGTCGAACGTCCCTGCCGGAATCCGAATTGGCTGTCCGATAAGTTAGGCGATCATCTATTGATTAAGTTTTGGACTACCTTTTATTTCAAGCATTTATTTATTTTAACCAAATAAGTTCCGCGATCTGAAACGAATTAGAGCCATCTAGTTACAAAATTGTGAACTTGTAGATCAGTAAAATTAAGATGATATTTTTTGGGTGCGATCATCTCGACACGTATACTACGCTAAATCGTATTTTAGGTAGATTCGTTATTTATACCAATTTGATTAAAATGTCGTATTTTTTATTTGTTATAAATATTACCAAAAATAAAAGAAATTACAAATATTATACAACCCTAAATCTTTACTTAGACGACAACGACGTTTAAGCAACTTGGCACAGAAACGAATTTCTCTAAAATTTGAGTTGGCGTAAATTGTTGGTGTCGATCTATTGAATCAGTTTTGGATTACCTTTTTTTAACATCAAATTACTCCCTGGATTGCTTTATTTTTTACTGAAACACACACAAACGTCAATTTACATGCGTAAAGCTCCAAAAAACAACAATTTATCATACAAACTTACATTTTTACACCCCTACTTTAGTTGACCTCCGGGGTGGAATTTCCAAAAATCCTGAAATACATATTTATAATTTTTAAATGAAAGGCCAAATACCAATTTTCTTCCGTTTGTCACCCTAAAGGGCTGGAGTTCCCAAAAATCCTGAAACATATATTTTAAATTTACTGAAATGCTAGATACCAATTTTCATGCGTTTAACTTATAACTTATTGTCACATTTTTCATACAATCTTACATCCCCAATTTTACGCCCTTGGGGGTGGAATTTTCAAAAATCCTGAAAAACATATTTTATTTTTTAACTGCAAGGCCATATACCAAAGCCTTTAACATCAAAATGAAGGATTTTCATAAAATTTTTCATCCCTTATTTTACTCCCTTAGGGGTGGTATTTTCAAAATCCCTTCTTCAGTGGATGCCTACGTCATAAAAGGTAATTACTGTCAAAATGTCAAGTCTCTAACTCCAGCCGTTTAGGCTGTGCGTTGATATGTCAGTCAGTCAACTTACATCCCCTATTTAACGCCCTTGGGGGTAGAATTTCCAAAAATCCTGAAATAAACATTATATATTTTTAACAGAAAAGCCAAATACTCATTTTCATGCGTTTAATTTCAAAAATATCACATTTTTCATTCAACTTACATCCCCTATTTTATGCCATACGGGGTGTATTTTTCAAAAATCCTGAAATATATATTTCTTATTTTTAACTGAAAGGCCAAATACAAATTTTCATAGTTTAACTTCAAAAATGTCGCATTTTCAAACAAACTTACATCCCCAATTTTACGCCCTTAGGGGTGAAATTCTCAATTTTTTTTTATTTTTTACCTATAAGGCCAAATACAAATTTTCGTGCGTTTAACTTAAAAATTGTCATATTTTCATACAAACTTACATCCCCTGTTTTTCGCCCTTGGGGGTAGAATTTCTAAAAATCCTGAAACAGGTGATTTTTTATTTTTAACTGAATGGCCAAATACCAATTTTCATGCCTTTAACTTAAAAACGGCAAAGTTTCATACTAACTTTGCACCCCCGTTTTACCCCTTTAGGGATTGAATTTCGAAAAATCCTTCCTTATTCCTTGTCTACAGTATGAAGAAAACATTTGTGCAAAATTTCAGCTTTCTAGGTCCAAGGGTTTGGGCCGGGCGTTGATGAGTCAGTCAATCAGTCAGGACTTTTCTTTTTATTTATATAGTAAATCTATATAAATAAAAAGAGAAGTCCTGACTGATTGACTGACTCATCAACGCCCAGCCCAAACCCTTGATTGATTATTTAATGTCGAAAAAAGTATAAATGAAAGGTAACTATTACAAATACGATTACATGGGTTCCATAATCGCAACAACCATTTTGTGTGAACCACGTGGTTCTTCTTTGAAGTTAGAATTTACAAATCCTAACTTCCAAATTACCCATCTTGTGTCATATTGTTAGAAAGGTAATCTTACAGTCTCGATTTTAAGAAAATCGTGTTAAAAACCGCGCTTTAAGGTGGTCTATAATAGAGCTATTCAAAAAACTTTGGCCGTTTTACAACTAAATTTATTTATAGATCGTGCCAAGTGGTAGAATGTCTAGGGTTGCCAATCAAATTATAACTAGAGTAGTGAAACTATTGTTTTAAGACAACGCCTTATGGAATCTAATCCCTATGTCGCGGAGTACTTTACAAACATATAATAGACGGACACAAATTACATCCAGACTCAGAACAACTCATTGTGAGTCACACAACTAATTGTCCAGCGCGGGAATCGGACCCGAGACACGAAGCGGCGAGGCGACTGTATAAGCCGCTGCGCCACACATGCAGTCAATTTATTCCCACTGTAAAAAATTTATATTTAAATGGACATATTTTTAAACATTAAGCTTTTTAGCCCCACACACAAAAAGGAAAATTATAAGTATGATGCCTATGTATGTCAGTGTATCTGACAGTTTTTAACATAATGGCTAATATCACCAATGTGGTCAACTAACCAAATAAAAAGAAAATAAAAAGTTCCGTTTATTTTTGAATTTATTTTGGTATGCCAAACAAGCGTATACTCAATGGATAGTATTATTTTGTAATAGAATTCATGAATTCGCTTGAATAATGATATATTACATTACACACACACATAGAAACACACACACACAATCAAGCGTCTACAGTTGTTAAATTATGCCATCGAGGTGAACCCAAAAACCATTGGTTACAATTTTTTATCCACAACAATCGCTTATGAAATCTTATCTTACCGACTATAAAGTGTAAAATAGTTCACACATTAGTTACTGAGATTACTTAGTAACTAATGTGTGAACTATTTTACGCTTATTTTTACAATAGACCTCTGTGACATTAGTCACAGACAGAGGTCTATTGTAAAAATAAGCCGCCACAACTTTGTAAACGCTACCGTCGTTAATTATGGCATCTCTAAATATGGAAGACTCGTATAGGGGGGATGAAAAAATAATGAAAACTTCGGAAAATTATTGCAGTGAAAGGAGAAAATGGAAACAGTACCTACCCTATTTCTTGCCAGGCTCCTGTTTCGATATTCAAACCTTAACAAAGCTTATATACAAACTTTTAAGAGACCCATCCCACCCTTTTAAGCAGTAATGCAACTCCTGTCACACAGGATCAACAGAGATACAATATCTGAAGGCTCCAAGCCCCAAGCACTTTCTAGAAAATTATTACAACTGTCTTGGATCGCGAATCAAATTTAAACGTAAATAAAATGCAAAGAATAGGTCCACTTTCAGGTCTTGCGCTATCCACATCCAGCGACTTCCAGCGACCCTAACAAGATCATCGGTCCACTTTGTAGGGGGCCTGCTCACGCTGCGTCTTGGCGACCACGACCTGATATACCAAATTCAAATAGTAGAAAACTTCTAATATTTTGTTTTTCCAATAAGCAAACTCTTCGCCCTCGATTCTATCGAAAAAAAAATTATGATGGAAGCTCGTGAACTTATCTCCAGAATTATTTTATAGCTAATAATTTTCAGTAGTAATATTAGTTGCCAACCCTCAGATTAGATAAGTCTCTAATTTAATAACCCTGAGAACCTATCTAAAGGGCATTAGGTAAGCGCTGACCCTTAGCCCATATCAGATACATGGACGAGCTAAAAACCTTCACAGACCTTTGTACCGAGATATAATTTTATGTAGGCACACAACTTATTTAGCACCTATTCTTATAACTAAAGTATGAATAAACGCAAGTGGTCTAGCCAGATAATATTGAATAACTGTGATTATTATATTAAAGGAGAAAGAATTCCATGATGGAATTACACATTTGCCGAGGACGGCCAAGGTAAAGTTGGTGAATTTGTCAGATTTTGACATAGGTGACCGTCGACAAATCTGACAATTTTAATACACATATTAATGTGACCGATTTCACTGAGCTATTCTGCGGTGAATTTGGTTCATACAAAGTCTAACTTAACTTGTCCCTTATAAAGTAGGTACTCCAGTAACATGCCAGTTTAGTTAAGTGTCTATACTGAGTGACAACCTATCTTAAGCTTGCTCTATATTATGCCGATACTACGGTTAGCATAAGCTCTCATTTAGCAAGCCCCACTCTACTCGGGGCTGCTGTGGTAGTATGAGAAGTGTCCACTACTGTCACCACATGAAAGCAGCTCCGGGAAGACAGCGATATGTTTGTGGCGCAGTCGCTGTGCCGGACTGGCAGGAGTCAGTCGGCAATAGGGGAGGGTAATCTAGAGCCCTCCCAGGGTACTTCTACCGACCATCTGGGACATGGCGCAAAAAAGGAGCACTGGAGCAGCACACCCGCGTTCCCGGGGCTCCCCCATCAGGCGCCAAAAGAAGTCCACGGCAGGTAGGTTTAGTCGGTCTGACATACCCACCCACAGACATTTTTTGCGGGTGGCATGCGTAGACATTCTCCCAGCTTATCAAAAAAAAAACTTCTGATTTAGCTAGCTTCTTGTTCTTTATAAAGTAGGTACTCCAGTAACATGCCAGTTTAGTTAGGTGTACATATAGTGAGCGAAAATTCAAAAGGCTCTCAAAACTTGTAAGGAACCATCTTGACAACAAAATCTCAGTCGCTTTCAAAGTGAACATGGCATGCATAATAACGTGTGGATTTATGTACACTACAGAAGAAGTGGGAATCTTGTATACAAAATTAGTATGCACAAAGACTTTGTACAGAAGGGCGAACGGGAGGAAGGCAGTTATTAATAAAAAAATAATCAACCGCTTCGCTGCCGAGTTTGATCGTATCGCAAGCTACTTAAAATATTAAGTTCGGCTCGGAACAACTTCAACTGACGTATGAAATATCATTTAAAATTTAAAGTTGTGAAAACAAATAAATTATATAAATGAAATTATATTATATGCTACTTTTCTGTTTGTATAAAATGTGTAGCTAGCTAATTTAATACTTAAACCATGTAATTTGTATATATATATAAATTAATGCTGCAAAAGATTGTGTATATTTTCTCTTATTATTGAGAGTTCAATTTACATAAATTGTGTAAATTGAAAGAAAAAAGTTTTATTAGACACAAAATAAAATTGTACAAGTTAAAAAAAAATCAAATTAAGATAAATCTTTTATTTTCCATCGCCCGTACTAGCTAAAAATCCCTGTGTCGCGGGATACTTTACAGCAATTGACAGACACAATGTACTATAGACACTCAGAACAACTACTTATCGGGCATACTAATAGTCGTACTGTGCGGGAACAAACCCGGCACAGGAAGTAGCGAGGCCACTGTCTTAATCGCTGCTCCACACGTGCAGTCAAATCAACACACATATAACTAACTACAATTCAAAAGAAATAAAAAATAAGTGTGAAGGCAAGTATAGATTAGTCTATACTATATATAAAATCTATAAAAATAAACACAAACATATGCCTAAAAGGCTACATCTCTGTATCTCGTTACAGCCTATACAGACTGGATCGCTAATTTTCAGCAACCAACCATAATGTGTCACCAATGCGCAATGCACATAAGATGATGAAATACTTGCATGTAATAAACGGAGAAATTTTAAGCTTTCAGTATTAAAAATTGTGAAATTTTGAACATATTGTCTTGGACAACGTACAGAAGTGTAGAAAAGAGGAACATTATGGTAAATTATGATTTTCCGTAATGATTCCAAAACTTTCAAAATTCCGAATCTCTGGGTCCTTTTTAGCTCCGAACATTAACACCTGCCGCTTGAGGAAAATCAAAATGCCACATTTTAGTACCGGAAGCACTCCAGTTTCCTAATGAAACTACATCTTACCTAGTGATTAAGTATGTACATTAATTAGCACCAACCTATCGGATACAATAGAATAACTTACCGAAGAGATGTTGCCCATATACGTAGGTATGTAGATCAACTACCGTAACCAGCAATGATAGTGGATTGTTTCAGTATCCTAAGAAAACATACAGTATAATAATATCAGAACCTGGTGATTTTAAATTAGATTACACATATAGGGAAGCAGGTTTAACATTCTGTAATTTGTTTTAGATTAATATAAGTTTAGTTTTTAATTGCAAGTAGTATTGATTAAACTTGCTTATTATATGGGCAGTAGTTACCCTAGTGTCAGAGTTGTTCAAGCCGCCCAGTAGGACCGACAGCTTAAGGTGCCCTCCGAAGCACGAAGATGCTCAGAAATTAAACCAATTTGGTGGCCACCTATCTATGGACTGTCCAAGCGCATAACTTCCTTACTTCGCCGATTATTTACGGTTAAGTGAGATCATCTAACTATGAACGCCTCGTTCATTAAAATTCATGAAACTAAAGGTATAAAAATCTTGTGGGGATAAATTACCTTTTTTATTTCTGATTCTCATTGTGTAATACTATAATTTCTGGCATCCAATTATGGTTGTTACTAATCCTTCTAAGACTTTGTAAAAGTTCAAATGTCGAAGTAAAGAGAAGCATTAATCTCTAAACAACGTAAATAATAAATTTGCTTTCTTTATGAAAATGAGATGTAAATAAATTGTGAAATTAATATTATGGTTTAGTTTAGAAACTACGGAACTGTTACGGTAGAATATTTCATAGTCTATTTTTGTAGATATGACGTTCCGAAAATCAAAATACCTGGCAATAATCTAGCGATTTGAAACAAACTAAACACAACGTTAGCATAAGAGTTTTTTGTTGTTTTCTTACTGAAAATATAGTTATAAATTGGTTTAATTTTTGTGAGAATATAGGAGAATATTAAAACAAATTTTGTACTTTTCTTTGCCATATGCATGTGTGGAGATTGTGAGAGTCAGCAATAAGGATTCCTCTTAAGCGGTGTCACTATTTGCCTGCTAATTCCTGCCGGATCATACCTTATTACTTTATTGTGATCCGGATTACATACCCAAATAATAATACACCACTTGCCAAGTTTCAAAGATATAGAATATTATGAGTACATTGAAATCAACTAGCATTTGATTATATTGTTAGCTGCAAGTGAACTGTCTTAAAAATACAGAAATGCAAAAAGTAAACAACAATTATAAGTGGAATGACCGAATAAAATTTTAAACACTAAATTTGTATATTTACTAAAAATTCTTTAGCCCAAACACTCCGGATTCTCAGAAGCTTTCATATTTATTTTATTTGACAAAGCTTTAAAACCTTTAATTGCAAAATTATGCACTCTAAAAGCATCCACAGTTTTAAAGAATTGTTTAAAAACTGTTAAGCTCTTTTGAACCTTAATGTTGCTGTAACTTCTTGCTTTCTTTTTTGAAATTTCTATTGGGATTGGATTGGAGGCTTGGAGTCTCACGTCTTGCTAGCTTTCAGTATAAAACGAGTGCTGCCAATAATAAATGAAACCAGTCACTGAGATGGTTTGATCAGGTGAGAAATTTTATTTGACTACCGGATGTCATACTTGTGTATCCAGTGTTCCCCGAGGCATGGTAGTTAAGTGATTTCAAAGATGAACCAACAAAAAACAAGTGATTTGTTTTGACAATGGTATAAGATTTGTTCATGGCGGGAATCAACCCAGCATCTCCCAGTTATACTCGTCCAGCAGCTTTCACTGCTCGAAAATTATGTAGTTAGGAGTAACGCTGTGCAGGTTTTTTTTTGTTATTTGTACCTGATGTTAGTTTGTTCGTTTGCCTACGTTATTAAGTAATATTCCTTAGTACGAATATTCATGTAAACAATATAATAGCACTCATTAGATATAAAATTTCCTAATCCTGCCGATTCTGTCGCTCCAATTACCGCCCAGAAGCCATCTCGTTTAAACTTTTAATGAAGACGACGCCGCGATGTTGTTGCAAAGATCGGTCAAGTAAAAACCGATTTCTTTTCATTTTCTGACACGATGTTCCAAAATTTTATGGAAATGTAAGAAGCGCTTCATTTATTTTGTATTTTATTTCTAGTTTGATTCTTAAATATCTATGCTTCGTAGCACATCAACAGTTTATCATCAATAATATAGGTACCTAACAACAATAAGTGTCCAAGTATATGTAAATATGTCTGTTTGTCCTGAGTCAGGTTGTAATTCTCTATACAAGTATGTATTTACTAAATAAAAGTTACTTATCAGTTTTGTGGTTTCCATAGTACAATCACTGCTTTGTTTGGGATTAGATAGCCCAGGATATTATAATATATACTATAGTAACCAAGGTAAATAAAAATTATATATATTCAACCAAAATTACTAAAATTAAATAAGTTGTAGTTAATAAAAGTATTGAAAAAATTGGACTGTAGACTTCAGCACTGCGAAGTATGTATAAGGTTAATATATAATTCCTGGTTACAGCTTTCATAACGCTGTCTCTATGTTCTGTATTATACTAAATATTAAGAAGCTACCCTGAGAATGAAGGGTTGTCGTCGCGTCCGATATAAACGGGATGGTATAAATAATTTATTTACGCGTGTACACTATAGGTACTGTACGGATGCGCCAAATTACGAAAAAAATATTGTCGTGCAAATAACCGCATACGTTATTTTATATTGGTTAAAAATAAGTATAGATAATCAAAAAAAATGAACGGTTCTGGAGTGGTGACCAGGGGACGTAGCGTGGGCAATTGTGAAGATCTTTGGGGGAGGCCTTTGTTCAGCAGTGAGCATCTTTCGGCTGATATGTATGCTATGTATGCATATGATATGCTGATATAACTTAATACAAGCTAGCTAAATATCACTACAATTATAAAATAAATTGTATAAATGTTTTAACATTTATACAATACTGTGGCAACACTAACGCTAACAGCTGATTTTGAATGTCCTTAATTAATTATTGAATTTTGTTTAATTTTCATTGTTTAAAAGCCCAAATCTAATTAAATCACTGAGTAATTAGTATAGTTAACGTGTTAAAATAATTATCTATAGTGTTTTATATGTTAAATTTGTGATTATATTGTGACAGTTACCGGCACATTTGCATGGACTCCTAAGGTAAAAACCACTGTATTTACTCGCAATCTAACAACAGAGCGTGTTAACTTTGATTTTATTTGGCATTTGTTATAGATGAAAGTTACTTTCAATCAAGGTTATTGCGTATTATCACAGTTGTTCTATACGTTGACATAACCCCATTCCAGTTGATTGTAAGTACATTTAATTATAAACAATGTCTGGCATTACCACTCGTGGGGCTTTGGCTCGTCAAGCTGAAGAAAACCTACTAAAACCTTTGAAGGAGCTACAGGAATCCAAGCAATTGTGTGATTGTTATGAGAAAGAGCGTGAAGATAATGAAAGAATACTGTTAGAGTCATCTGAACAGGTGAGGATATTAAAAGTCAATTGTCACAGCTACATGTACAATATACGGATGCTATTGAAGCCCGGGATCAGCTCCAAAACATCATAAATGATCGACATTTGATCAATGTCGTATTGAATATGATTCTGCATTGAATAGATCCTATCGCTTGGAACAACAACTGCAAGAGGCCAATAATGAAATAACAGCATTAAGATCTCAGTTGGGAAAATTAAATAACAACTTAATCACCTCGCATAACCAAACACTTTATGATGAGTTGGTGGTCAAGGATGCGTTCATGGTTTCTGTTGCAGCCAATAACCAGCCCCATATCACATCACTCCCCACAAGAGATGAGGATTTCATTAATATAAAATCAATGGCATTTAATGGCTGTAGCAAAATTAAATTTAAAAAATACCAAAAAATTAACAAATTCATTAAAAAGTCCCAAAAATTAGTAAAAAGACATAAATTCTTCTTTAAATATGATAGTCAAAACAGGGAAAGATTGGAATTAATAGAAAAGTTGAATTTGTATACTATAAAATTAAAAAATAGTACTTTAAAATACAATTGTGATATAAAAAGTCAACAAAAAAAAAATTGACTTTCTTCAAGATGAGCTCAAAAGAATAACAATAAAGTATGAACTGTCCGAAAAACAGTCGCTTACCTGTTCCTTGCTAGAAAAACAGTCTCCTAATTTACTGCAAACAAATAATAATAATAGTAATAGTTCCCCTAACCAATCTGAAACTTCACATAACAGGTCATTAGCTCATAGAATACACACAAATAATGTAAAAATAAATTTTAAGTCTGAAGTGACAATATTCAGTGATGAAATTGGTAAAAACTTAGGGCGGTTATTATCAACAGCAGGACATTCAAATATCAATTTCTGTATGCCTGGAGCCTCTAGCCACCATATCTTCAAAAAAGTTTTTGAACATAAATTTAATAATCCTGGTAATCTGATTCTTTTAATGGGAAATAGGGGTAATTTGTATAAAAAATCACTTGTACAGTATATTAATCATTTAAATTGTTTAAATATAAGTAAAATTGTTATACTCTCATTTCCCTATAGTGCTAGTTTGTCACAGGAGGAAAATATGATTAGATATAACTTGAATCTAACTTTACACACATTATCAACCTATATGCAGGAGAAATTAACATTAACACCTTTGTTAAGAAACCTTTTTACCTGACAAAAGATAACTATTGCTATCTTCCTAACTATTGTACAAGACAAATAGCTTCATCGCTATGTTATTTCTTTGACATTTCAGCCAGGAACTTGGCTAAATCTTTAGCTAGAACTGAGATGTTTGGCCAAGTACTGAGTACTGAGCAATGTACCGTTGACATAAATAATGCCAGTTGTATGCCTACTGATGACAATTTGAATATATCCAATTCAAATGACATTTATATTCAAAATAATTTAAATTAAATAGTATGACAATAGAGGATTTCTCTTGCATAATACCAAATTCTGGTCATGGTTCTAATGCGAGTTTAAGTGGGAAGACAGATCCACGTAATGTAATAAAAAAAAATTGAAACCATCAAACATACATGATAAAGTCAATAAATATACTAAAAAAAATTGTATTAACCTGGTGCACCAAAATATTCAAGGTTTGATGGGAAAAGAGCTAGAATTGGAGCTGTTTTTGAATTGTAACAATATAGATATTTTATGTTTAACTGAGCACTGGCTAAAACTCCATCAATTCATTTTCAGCTTCAATAATCACCAGGTTGTAAGCTCGTTCATCAGGGAAAAATATATTCATGGTGGCTCTCTAATTATAATAAATAAGTTGTTAAAGTTTAAAGAAAGAAGTGATGTTGTAAGCCTCTCTGTTGAGCGAGTTGTAGAGATTTCATGTGTTGAGTTGGAGCAATTTATTGTTTTGAGTCTTTACAAACCTCCTTGTGCGCCATTTGATACTTTTTCAGATATTATGGAGGATGCATTAAATAAATTATCTAACAGCCATAAAACAGTTATCATTTGTGGAGATTTTAATATAAATATTTTGGAGAAAAGCACAATAAGTTGCAATTTATTAAATTTGTTTAAGTCCTATAATTTATATCACAATTTTACAGAACCAACTAGAGTAACTGCTACAAGTGCTACATGCATTGATAATATATTTAGCACTGTAAAACCTTTATTTAAATCAATAATCAATAAAATTCTGTCAGATCATTCAGGTCAGTTGGTAACTTATTCAAATGCTCCAAAAATTAAAAGAAAACTTATAAGCTATATTCCATTTAGTGAAAACCGCTTAGAAAAATTTAAATGTCATATAGTAAAACAAATAGCATGGCTGCCCTATCATGATAATCCGGATCACTTGTACAACTCTTTATTCAATTTGATTAATGATGAGTTCTGCACAATGTTCACACCCAAACAACTGTCTGTAAGTGACCGTCTGGTATTCAGTGATTGGGCAACTCCAGGCATCTATAAAAGTCGGAATCGGTTGAATGAATTGTATGAAGAAAGATCCCATAATCATAATACAGATTTTCAAGAATATGTGAAACAATATGCCAAGCCTGTACCGCTGCTAAATCTTTGCACATAAAAAATATACTTTAATCTTCTACAAATATAATCAAAATTACTTGGAAGATAATTAATGCTGAGACAGGTAAAACAAAAATACGTAGTCGTGATTTTAACTTAGTAATAAACAACATAGATATTAAAGGCGATTTGGAGATTGCGACTGAGTTTGAAAAATATTTTTCGAATATTCCAGTCATACTTACTAACTCTCTTTCATGTTCTTCTACGTCTGCTGAGCAGATACTCAAGCAAAGCGTAGGGTCGTGTGACACAGTTTTTGAATTTTCGGTGGTTACCCCTAAAGATATTTTAAATGCTTTCAAGAGTATTAATATGAAAAACACAAAGGATATGTGGGGTCTATCTGTTAAGACTGTTTCATCAATTATTACTATAATCGCCCCATACTTAGCTACTGTGTTCAATTGCTGTGTTGCATCAGGTGTATTTCCTGACTTGATGAAGTATAGTAAAATCATTCCTTTGTTTAAAGCTGGTGATACTTCAGACCCTTCAAATTTTCGGCCTGTTTCCGTGCTGCTCACTCTTAGTAAAATATTTGAAAAGCTTATGCTTAGCCAGCTGCTCAGACACTTTAATATACATAATTTACTACACCGGAAACAGTTTGGATTCACAAAGGGTTGTTCAACCATAGATGCGGGGGTCAACTTATTAAAAAGTATATTCGCGGCGTGGGAAGACTCGCAAGATGCATTAGGTATCTTTTGCGATTTGTCCAAAGCGTTCGATTGCGTTCATCATGATACTCTGGTCAGAAAATTACACCACTACGGTATTAAGAAAAAGGCTCTCGAACTTCTGACTTCTTACTTGGGCAATAGAATTCAGAAGGTCGAAATAAACGGTAAAATATCTCCGGGATCTCCAGTGGTAATGGGCGTCCCACAGAGGTCAATTCTGGGCCCATTTTTATTTTTAATTTATATAAATGACTTACCTTACTACGTAAGGGATAAACATGAGATTGTGTTGTTTGCAGATGATACTTCCCTGACGTTCAAATTAAATTGACAATTAAGCAATTTTGACTATGTTAATGATGCAATCTCTTAGGTTGTTCATTGGTTTAATGCCAATAATCTTGTGCTTAATGATAAGAAAACTAAAGTCATTAAATTCACTACACCGAATGTGAAACAGGCGACAACCAATGTACAAGTTTATGGAGCTAGGTTGGACCCTGTTGAATCAACTGTGTTCTTGGGTATCACTATTGACTCAAAGCTACAATGGAGCCCACAAATAGAAAAACTGTCCGGCAAATTAAGTTCTGCAGCATCTGCAGTGAAAACTATTAGACGGCTGACTGATGTTGACACAGCTAGAAGGGTTTATTTCAGTTATTTTTATAGTGTAATGTCCTATGGAATTCTTCTCTGGGGTAGCTCTGCTGACATTAACACCATATTTATATTGCAAAAAAGAGCTGTAAGAGCTATCTATAATCTTGGCCCGAGAGTGTCTCTAAGAGAAAAATTCAAAGAGGTCAACATTCTAACTGTACCATCTCAGTATATATATGAAAACTTACTATATGTGCATAAAAATATTGATTCCTTCTGTAAAAGGAGCGATACACATAATTTAAATACTAGATATAAGAATAATTTTATACTGCATACTACCCGTCTCCACAAAATAAGTAACTCTTTTATGGGGCAATGTATAAAATTTTATAACAAACTTCCCAATGATATTAGAGAATTATTAAAGCCAAATTGTGTAGCAGGGCATATTACAAAATTTCTGATTATTTAAGTGATAAAAGTGCTTGGGATGGAGTTGTTCTGAGTCAACACACATGATTGTAATTAATCTTAAGTATATTTTATTTTAAAAAAGGATTCCCACTGAGTTTTCTGGCAGTGTTTCTCAGTAGCTGCCACGTCATGCACTGCACGGTAGGGTATAAAAAATATGACGAACTGACGATTCCACATAAATGTAAAATTTTTACGGAATAGAGTTACTTTGACTTTGAAACATTCCGTGTACCTAAATATCTGTAATAAGTAACTAGAAATAATAACTGTACTACTACAAACATGTTCTCACTATTTACAAGCGCTTTTTTAAAGTCTACGTGAATAAAAACCTTTTTTATTTTATTTTATGATGATGATGATACATAATCAATATCTACCATTGATTATTTATGCTTATTTGTCACCATAATTATTTCAAGTCAATCGTAACACTTTTATGATTAAAAACATAAATCATTTATGTTTAAAAACATAATAGCGACTTGAACTTTTCTTATAGACAACCGACTGGAACAAAAATTCTATGGGACGAATCCAAAAGCATTCCCTATTAATTATTAAAAGGAAATATTAATACCCTATCACATAATAATTGGTCCATTACTAAGACTCCACTAGTCTTAGTAATAGGGCTCCATTTTACCCTTTGGGTACGGAAGCCTAAAAAGATATGTAAAAGTCATACATTTATGAATTTCGTTTACTTGTTTAGTTGATTTTTGGCTCATTTCAAATGGTTGATCTGGTTTAAAATGTGATATTTTCCAGTTTTAAAGCTAGTTAAAATTTACATATTTAGAGCCTACTTTACAGTTTTTTTTCAATCGAGGAACTTTCAAGCTGGTTTTGTGATACTAGAACCTATGGTTAAGATAGATATACTTCAAAATCTAGACCCCAAACTATATTCTTAAAGAAATACGGTGAATAGAAAACCTAGACATTTTTCGATGTCAAAAACGAGTTTTACGGTTTAGAAGAAATGAACAGAAGATAAATCGAACATTGTATTTTTGGGGTTATTATTATATATAAGTTAAATGGTTTGTTTAGAAAAGTATTAAATCATAAACCTGAAAAATTGTATATGGAAAACAGATTATTTCACAAAATACAAAGTTAATATGTAGTGTTGATACCGTTAATTATAGCGGCGCGAGGGCGATGCATATTGGATCCCGGCTTAATTAAACTGACAATTAGCGGAATGGACACTACATATTAATTTTGTATTTTGAATGTTATGGATTTCCGCAACTCAACGCCTGATTCCATTATTTACATTAATTTACGTTTGTTGGTAAATTATGCGCATAAATTAGCAAAAGTGAATATAATTACAACATTTCTTTCAACCTTTCAATTTTTTTTGTGATCGTGATCCATTGACAATTAAAAGCCGAATATGGATACTTAATGTATTTTTTTTATCTTTAATATGTATAATGGCTGAAAAAATTGTAAGTATAGTGGTTTTTTTAAAGACAAGTTCCTCAGTAGTTCATTAAGTCAATTAATAACAAACCATTCACGAACACTACATATTAATTTTGTATTTTGAATGTTATGGATTTCCGCACCTCAACGCCTGATTCCATTATTTACATTAATTTACGTTTGTTGGTAAATTATGCGCATAAATTAGCAAAAGCGAATATAATTACAACATTTCTTTCAACCTTTCAATTTTTTTGTGATCGTGATCCATTGACAATTAAAAGCCGAATATGGGTACTTAATGTATTTTTTTTATCTTTAATATGTATAATGGCTGAAAAAATTGTTAGTATAGTTGTTTTTGTAAAGACAAGTTCCTAAGTAGTTCATTAAGTCAATTAATAACAAACAAATCACGAACACATGCACATCCAGCCTCAGAACAACTATCTGTGGGTAACACAAATAGTTACCCTGTAAGGACCCGAAAACGAGGGTGCCGACGATGTAACGAGGTGACTACCTTAATTACCATATCACCCGTACAGTACGGCAATTTAGGTGGCCTAAGTTTCATACGGTGTTTATTACTAAAGTTACAAATACCGTATAATATTGATGATGATGATTATGTTTTCCCGGCCGAATTTCGACCACCGCGGCCAGACTCAATGGAGATTAGCCAATTGCGTAGGACATATTATAGTGCACAAGTGTGTGCGCGATGGGACGACTATCGACACGACCGGAAAGAGGTCAGGACAGGTCCGACGGCTTTACGTGCTCTCCGAGGCACGGGGGTATAATACCGCCAACTTCCAGACTTTGGGCTGATACTGAGAAATTTCTTTTTACGCAAAAATCCCAAAATCACTTTTCGGCCCGACCTGGGATTTGAACCCAGGACCTTATTTTCTGCGGTTGAACACGCTACCGCTAGACTAACAAGCAGACTAAAGTTACAAATACCGTATACTATTACTATACCTCGAAAGACAACTGGAACACATTTTTGGATAGTATATGCATTAATTTAATCCTAATCCTAAGTAATATTATAAATGTGAGTGTCAGTGTGTTTGTTATGCAGTCATTTATAAATGAGAGTATGAGTTTGTTTGTCTGGTTGAGCAGTTAGAGTAGTAGTAGAGCCCAAACTACTTAACATATCGTCATGATATGCACACATGTTGTCAGGGACACAAATAAATTATATAGGATCGTTATAATTTTTACCCAAAAAAATATTTCCCAGAATTAATAAGAGCGTAACAGTAAAAAAAATCTACGTCTAAATGTCATGAAGAAATTTTATATTTAAGAATAGATTGATAAATGAGTTCAAATTCATTTTATTAACAGCATCATGAAGATATGGTTCTAAGTATTCTGTTAACGAATATCTGATTATCATGTTGACTTCATCTTTTTAACACAATATGTACCACAAGATGCCAAATGTGAAAGGCCGATCCTTTAGAATTTTCGGAAATAGTAAACGGATTTCCATAGAATATGTGCCTCGTATGGAAATTCGTTCGGTTGTGTGTGACCTTCAAAAGAAATCCAAAGGTATTTCAAGTCAAAAGCCAAAATGTTCTTCCAATTTATTACTGAATAACTACCAAAAATGTGTTTATGTAAATGTACGTTGCTTTATATTTAATATTCGTTTCGCAATAACATAGACTTGTCGTGCCTATGACACGTGAAGGTACAAATAATTTTATAAGGACACACCTAAATACAGTTTTCTTAGAAAACACAAATAGGTATATGAGTAAGTAAACTCCAGTTCCATTAGAGTAAGTAAAGCTTATTTGTTGAAATTCACTTTAAAGTTTGTTTAATAATAATAGAAATTTATGCAGCTTGCCTCTTTCAGTGAAACGTTTGCGAAGTGTTTGAAACAGAAGTACATACATTCCTGCATAACAAAAAATGCAGATATTTTTATGCGAGTATATAATTCTGTTTCAGTTCAGTCAGCAATAATATCTAATAATATCCTGGGACATTATTCACTCACGGTCACCTGATCCCAAACTAAGCGGAGCTTGTACTATTGAAACTAGATAACTGATATATTACACATATGTATTTATTACTTTCTTTTTTAAAATCAGAATTATCTGAAATATCGTTCCATAGAAATTTAAAATGCCTTTTTATCCCTCCCCTCCAACAATTTGCTTCCCCCAACTCCATCTGTGATTTAAGCAGGAACAAAAGAAATCTTGACTTATTTAACTTTTATTCCACTTTCTAATATTCAAGACAGAAATTTATATTTATGACTAGAAAATCATATTTTTATATCTAGCAGAACTCCAAATTGCATCTGCTCCCAATTGAGAGTTAAACATCTGCCTAGGATTAACAATAAAATTCAGCCTCAAATTTAAAAATATGATTTTAGAGTGTTGAATAAAAAATGAAGCCAATAAGAATGAAAATATTATCATCAAGCCTCTACTAAAATTGCCTTCACGTAAGACCCCAGGTGCATTGGACTGAAAAGCTCAGAGTTTAACAAAAGATTTGTCAGACGACTAAAGCCCAACAATCCATTTAAGTAAAATGTCTTTTAAATAATTCGTAGTCATCTAAACTCAAACGTCTTACTCTTCGACATAAATTTATATAGACAGGTTTATATTGGCTTTATTGGGCTAAAGTTATTATTTTATTATAAGGTTCAGTGTGCTTTTCAAATTATTTTATCTACTTATATATCGTCGCTTAAGAGTATTAAGACACTTAACACACGCTCAAGATTGTTCTTTGTATCTAACATGGCAATTCTTCTAGACTAACTTTTAAAGTTACTGCTGCACGGGACAATACAAGCTCAACAGTAAACAACGTATTGCACGAGAATCTATAAACCGTGTACGCACGGCTACATATCAAGCTATATATGTATTTCCAATATTAGCTGATCTGTCATTGTATGGAACTCCTATAAAACGCGAGAACAGCTTATACTAGAAATGTATAGGTTGATGTTTAGCCGTGTGTACTAATATTTTTTGTGTAGACTAATTGTTATTTCTTTTAATTAGATTGTTATCATATAAATTTTAACAGTCTAAATCTGAATAAAACTTGTCAAAATAGGTATAATAAACATCATAACACGTTTTAAAATTAAAATTATAGCAAAACATATTTTTTTCCTGAGACATGTTTTTACTCGCAACAATGTATCAGTAATTTTTAATTATGCTAGATGTGGTTAAAATAATCCTTTATGATAATATGTATAATTTTTAACCAACTTCCTCAGAGTGTGCGAGAATTACCTATCAGAAAGTTTAAGATACGGCTATTTAATTATTTAATTGAAAAATGCTTTTATTCGGTAGAGGAGTATTTAAAATTTAAAAACTAAATATGTGTAATGTTATAAATTTTTCTTATTACATTTTATTACCTTTTATTTTATTATTTTGTTTTTGATAATTTTAAATGAATATAATTAATAAATAAAATATTGTTAATGTTTTTTTTGTATTTAATAAGTATAATATAATGTATAACAAATAATAATGTCAATGTGTAAAAAATGTGTCACACATTAGTACGTTAGTATTTTGAGTTCAATATACCTAGTTTGTAAGTACAACATTTGTATGCCATGTACAATATGGCAAATGTGTGAAACTTAAATGATGTAAACAATAACACCTGTATTCACCACATTTATACAAATAAAGATTTTTATGATTTATGTATTTCTAAGTCTTTCAGAATTTCTAGTTTCTGAGTCAGTAGTAGTCACAGTCAATAATTAAATTTAATTTATGGTCAAAAGGTAGTTTATTTGGGTTAGGGTTTATTAGGACTCCGCTGTTTGGCTGTCTGTCTATCTCTCCGTCTGTCACCAGGCTGTATCTCATGAACCATGATAGTTAGACAGATGAAATTTTAACAGATGATGTATTTCTATTGCCGCTATATATATTTGGAAATTAGAATATGTTTCTAATTAGTTTTGGCTCGCTTTCAAATGGTTCAAGATTTAATATTCTTTAAAACTTGACGTTTACCACTTTTGACTTAAAACTAAGTGCTAAAAAAGTCTTTATTAAACCTAATTCTAATATTATATTAATCTAATATTATATAAATATAATATAAGAATTAATGAAAGAAAATTAACATAATAAAACTTATGTTAATATAGAAACTTTCAATCGATTAATATCTAATAGAATGTCTAATAAGAATTCTTTGGCCTTTTCTAGATTTTTCACGTTTATACCTAAGGTAGGAAAATAAATATTGTATTCGGTTTGTTTTTCTTTAGATCAAAAACAACTTAATACAAAAAGCGTGTTAAGTGCATTAATAAAATTTCGCATGGATTGTATAAATTCGAGTCTGAGAACCACGGTGCGGTGGCGGAGTAATTAACGCACATGGGGCCGGATACCCGTGATTCATGGGTTCGTTTCCCACGCGCACTTAAAATACAGTTCCTTTTAAAGAGGCTGAAACTCGATTGCAGCTTAGTATGTTTAAAATGCTAAAAATAATAAAAGACCCTTTAAAAGGGAGTTTGTAAGATTTCTATTTCTACAGACTCGGCAACGCGCTAATGATTCCTCTGGTGTTGCAAGCGTCCGTAGGCTACGGTGACCACATACCAGCAGTCATGCTTGTTTGCCAACTAAGTTGTATAAAAAAAAAGAAATCATAGTTAATTATAAAAACTATGACTTAAATAGTATTTAATGGAAATAGTATGTAAATGAATAATTTAAAGCGCCATCAGTTAGAATTTTCCGATCTGAGTATTCCAGCCGTTGTTAGCCGTGTAGGTATCGGTAAGATGGCGTTAAAAGCGTCTAAACTTAATATCAAATGGATTCTATAAATTCGAGTCTGAGAACAGAGATGGGGTGGCGGAGTGGTTAATGCGCAAAGGCCGAGATACTCGTGGTTCGTGGGTTTGATTCCCAGCCGCACTTAAATTTATACAATTCATTTTAAAGATGTCTGAAACTAAATACATGTACAAAATACAATCACACTAATATTATAAAGGTGATAGTCTGTGAGTGTGTGGGGTTTTTACATATTCACGTCTAAACGCCTCGAGCGTTTTTAATAACATTCGTATATGGATATTTAATATGGAGTTAGCTGACACCACACACATAGGCTATAATTTATAAAGTTTAATGCGGGTAAAACCATGGGGCTAGCTAGTATAATATAAATAGAAAAAGCTCGGCGTCGTAGAAAGTGTAATGGCGGGATGCATGGGTGGAGTGTCTGGTGCGCTTCAGAGCTCCTATTGATATCCAGTGGCCTTTGTACCTTTTAACACGTGTCTTCTCAATTTACCTTTTGATGATATCCAATAGTTGGATTTCTCAGTTATAGCCAGCGCCAGTTTCGATCGAGTATTCCATTTATTTATATCAACCGCCAGCGATCACACGCTACTTTTAACAAGAGCAGAAAATAATAAATTATACATTATTCACACACGGCCATCTGATACTGAAGTGAGCAGAGCTTGTTCTGTGAAATCTAATAACTGATATACTACACATACTACTTACTTTTCTTTTGTAAATAAAGACTTATATAGATAATTACACCCAGACACAGAACAAACAGACATGTTCATGCACACAAATGTCTGTAATGGGTGGGAATCGAACCCACGATCTGCGGGAATTATCGTTATCTAGTCTCCTATCTTCACCACTATTTAGTCAACGCATGGAACATAGCGGCGGATGGAACATACTTGGAGAAATTTTTTGCATGCAGTCTAGAACCACTCACTGACTCTCAGACTGAATATTTCGTTTATTTCCGTAAGCAAAAATGAACCCCTATCATGGGACTCACTTCTTACATTTGTCAATCTATCTGAGTGCTTTATTTCTGTTCCTACTAATGTCACGGCTTTAGAGATTTAAATGTTAAAATAAAAATATTCTTCTAAACATTAAGTTAAAGTTAAAATACTTATTCAGCGAGGCGGAAATCAGGTCTAATGGAATATCACATAAAATAGCATTTCTTTTTCACTACTTCACTTTTCCTAAACAGATTTTGTTTGTTTTTTTTTGTGATTAAAAATGTCATAAATAGACCAATCTTTCAGATGTGATTGTAATGTTTACTTAATGCATGGTGTACAAATGATTCATGTTAATAATACGGGAAAATGGAACGACACACAGTTGACAGTTTTGTGAAGCCAGAAATTATCAAACGAATGCCATCACGAAAACACCAGTGATGGCTAGATAAGATGGTGTTAAATTCTATCGGGCTTCTAACTGCACATATACCTATACAGATTGTCATAGAAGTTCTAATGACCAACCGGGACCGACAACTTAGCGTGTGCTCTCCAAGGCAGGGAAGCTTATACCTAAACCAAACAGACTCCGAAATATATTTAATCGGATAAATCGAATCCACGACCTCAGTGACATAAAAGCCCGAGCAGACGGCTTACACTGCTTAGTATAATATGTATAGAATGTTTGTTTAAATTGTAACTATACTCACAAACATCTAAAGTCAAGTTTACACTTTAGAATAGTTGTGAATATAGTCAAACAAACAAATATACCAATGAACCGAACAAACAAACTAGAAGAACATCCATATCGGTTGAATTTCAGTTGATCTTAACTTGAAAATGAATTTGGTAATTGATAGAATTTAATGTAATATGGTCGCTTTATCGATTTAACTCAGTTTTCTTGACTGATCAAATTAAGTACAGACGCCAGCACACAATCCAGCCAGCTACACCAATCTGTCAAATTTTCCCAAAAGAAAGTGCACCTTATACTTATATGATAAAATTGAAAATCTATTAAAGAAATTTGACAGATTGGGGTAGCTGGATCTGCTGGCGTCTGTACCAAACGGGTTCCAGTATTCAATCGTTATTAGCTTTACTCGTTTTTATTCACCTTCAAATTAGGGTATTTGTATCACTTCTATTTAACGACGGTCACCGTAGCCTAGTTGGTAGTGCTCCTGCCTACGAAGCTGGTGGTCCTGGGTTCGAATCCCGGTAAGTGCAAATATTTGTGTGATGAGCACAAATATTTGTTTCTGAGTCATGGATGTTTTCTATGTATTTAAGTATTTATCTATCTATATAAGTATGTATATCGTCACCTGGTACCCATAGTACAAGCTTCGCTTAGTTTGGGACTAGGAATATTTGTGTGACATTGTCCCTAGATATTTAACGTCTATTGTTTGGGAGTAACCTTTTTCTTTATTAATTCTTCATTTGGCCTTACAGATCCATAATAAAACAATAGACACGCTCCTTGTTTAGGGTGTGTAATGTAATCATAAAGTGCTATGGATTTAGTAAAAATATGTCTACTTCTAGCTCTATCCTTGAATTTGTGTACTTTTTATTGGAGCCCTTTATGAGGAAATATTAATTAACAACTGTTTTACCTATCATGGATCCAGTAAAAATGATACATAAAGTATTTCGAATTGTATATGTAATGATTTACCATGATAGTACAGGTTTGAAATTTCATGTTTTTTGTTGCTATTTTATACATTTATTACAAACAAATAATTGTTTCTTTTTAAGATTTATACAGCATTTTAATTAAAATTAACTGCGATATTTTATACTTGATGTTATTCTTCATATATTGTAATTATATTGATTTGTTAAAATAAACGAGCTGTTATCGGGGGGTAACGTAAGCAAGTTCAAATATAAACCGATGACGAGCTATAATGAAATGAAATAATGACATTTATTCAGCACTTATACAGTTTTATTAACATACACTTGTACTTGTCAAGCTCACAATACAGTATATACATAAAACATACATAATATTACTATAGTAATAATATAAAGCCATCGACTATGCCTAGTTTTTTTATATTGTGCCAAATAGCCCTAGGAAAACGCCCTTTGTACATTTTATACTACTATTTCATTATACAAATGTATTGCATAGCCTGTTCACTTGGACTAGCATAATGGATAAATAGACGGTGTATCTAATTGAGTTTAAGGTTAATACATAATAATTTCCACAGCATGCAGCTAATATGAAGTAAATCTTGCTACAAGTATATACTGTATAGTATCGACATTATATATCCACACCTACACTTGTATGTTTCAGAAACACAAATTTGCTCATTCACAATACTCTCTCGCTCTTACATACAAGATACACACAGAGAAGCACACATGTATCATCTACCTGTATCCTACTTACCCTCTTTCTAACTCTTCTATTAATTGTATATTTACTGCTTTTAATATTATTTAAAGTCTTTCAGAATGATATAATTCAAAAAATGGTTGAATAAGCATCTTACTAGCAATTTAGCCGCGTGGTTACCTGTAGTACAGGTTTATTTTTCAAACCTATATCAGGAACCAGTCCCTCACAAAGTTGGGGGCAGTTGGACACATGTTTGTTTGTTGAAACCTATGTATTAAATAACCCCATTTGTGATGAGTTAATAAATTATTATTATTTTAATCTGCCTACAGCTTTAAAGGCCAATTGCGGCGTTTAGATTGCAAGAACTTGACAATAATTTAATTTAAGTTAGTTAAATATCGTTATTGTTATAAAATAAATCTTATTGTTAATTATTCCCTACAATCCGTGTACCTAAATATCTATATGTACCTAGAAATAATTATAAATTAATTATATATTACTACGAACATGTTCTGACTATTTACAAGCGCTTTTTTAAAGTCTACGTGAATAAAAACCTTTTTTTATCTTATTATTTATTTAGAACTTTTCCAAACAGTTCCATGACTTTCAACACACAAAAAATCTTTATCATATGTCACCGTAGCCTAGTTGGTAGTGCTCCTGCCTACGAAGCTGGTGGTCCTGGGTTCGATTCCCGGTAAGTGCAAATATTTGTGTGATGAGCACGAATATTTATTTCAGAGTCATGGATGTTTTCTATGTATTTAAGTATTTATCCATCTATATAAGTATGTATATCGTCGCCTTGTCCCATAGTACAAGCTTTGCTTAGTTTGGGGCTAGGATGATCTGTGAGACATTGTCCCTAGATATTATTATTATTTATTAAGTCATAGAGATATTGTAACCTCAAAAGTAATTACTGATCTAAACTAATGATAATAAATGTGAAACACCAAACAGAATCAAATTAACGCCGTGATGAATGATCGTGTCGGGCCGCTGGACGCCGCCAATCAAGGTGCACCGGGCCGCTACTGACACCTCATGAAACTTACATCCGTTAATTCCAACCACTGACTGGGTGCTGACAGTTGTGCAATGCATCATAAGAAGCTTTTCTGATATTTATTTCTAAATCATAATATTGGTTATACATATCTATTGCAACACAGTCTCAACTGGGCCGTGTTGAAACCGGTAGTAGATGAACCGGCTGAGTTTGTTTCGCTGGGTCTTCTCAGTTGGGGCGCATTGGATCCGGTGGTAGCATTAAAGCGCGACCGTCGTTATAAATACAAGGTCCGTCATAATAATAATATTGAATTCGTACCTTAATATAATAGACAGAACCATTCAGACAATATGTAGTAAAATATAAATTTCTATAATTAAATCAGACTCATACAAAAAGAGAAACCAACTAAAACATACAAAATAATTTCAACTATAAATATAAATAACATTTTTAATTGGAACCATCAAGGATATGAAATTAACGTACGGTTTCGAATTTGTAGCTCCAATTTCAAATGTAATAATTTAGTTTTATCTTAACAGCGCCTGCCGTTTATAACTAAAAAGGTAATTTCCAAAATCTTAAGGTTTTTTTTCAATTCGAAGCCTCGCAAGTATGCTCATTCAAATGAAAAGTAGTAATTAAAATCTGTCCGCCAACTGAATAATCAATGTCCGAAATTATGCATAGAATTGAGAAATTCTTTTTTAAGTCTGTTAAAAGTACGTGCTACTTTCCTAATTATGATAGCTATCAATCAGCTATGACCAATTACTTGAAGGCGCGATCGAATTAATCGAGTAAAAAGCAATTAACGTCGATATGAAATCGACACCCCACGCCAATTAAAGAACCGTCTTTTACGTAGAACGTCCTATCCAATATACATCTAAAAGGAATTCCAACTTTCTCTAATTTAAAAGGGAATTTCTTTGAAACTTTTTTTAGCGAGAGGAAATGGACTTTTTGAAGGTTTTTAGTATTTAACACGATAAACATATTAAGCTTTGATACGACTTACACATGCAAATTGATGGGTACTTCATACATAAAATACCTACGTGTAAAAATCTCATAAGTATTTTAAAAAATACACTTTATCGTGCACAATTAAAACTTGACTTACACAGTAATTATTTTTAAATAGATTTTTAGTCTCAAACAAAAATAAGAATTCATCACTTATTTACTAAGAAAAGATTTCAAATTCAATTTCACTTATTCCATTCAAATGTAACATTTATATACTTTTTATGTGTTTTTGGGCTATTTTGTGCAACTCTCGCTCCATTTCATTGATACGAATGCAAACTGTTATGCCGCTTGCTTCATCCAATGCTATTGAAACAAAGAGCTTACTAACCAAAAACAAATATTCATTTGTGTGTGAGATACTGGCAACTTTCTTCACAGTTACTTAAATTAAATCTAGTTATTTAAATTAAATCTATAAAACATTAATTCCATATAAAATTATGGGGAATACTTTCATTCCTAGAGATAGTAAGAATTATCATTCGTAATGAAATTCCTCAATGAATTATATGAGACTATTTCAAACTTGTATCATATTCAGGAGTTAAATAATTTGCATAATAAATATAAAATGACTTTAGATATATTTTGATTCGATACTATTTATCTCTTGACTCGTCTAGTAGATGTTGAAACGTAGATATTTTTTATTGTTTTTGAGGAAAGCTTCCAGACTTATTACAAAACATAAAAAGAAATACTATATTTTAACAAAAAATTGCTAATAACAAGCTTCCACATATGGTCGTATTTTATATTCCATCTCCTTCATTATACTTATTCAGAACACTCAACTCAGTATCTTTTATGTGTAGTTACATTTAAATATTTAGCTTTTTTGAATCAACGAAAGTAAACTTAAACGTTCGGGCAAAAAAAAATATTGGGATTTTTTGCACCAATATTCTCACTAGAAACCCGGAGGCAATAAGTTAAAGGAGAAATGTCTCGTAGGACACGTAAAGTGATGCTAGTTTCATAGGAGGGTTTTTGACACGAAGGAAATTATTTTAATTATGACGTTTAACAATAAAATTAGCTAAACATTGCTTACCTACTTAATTATGTACATTCTAAAAGATTTTCGGGAGAGGATAGATAGATAGATAGATAGAGTACACTTTATTGCACCAAAAAAAAATTTATAAAACTTACAAATAACCAAATACAGGTACAATCGGCGGTCTTATCGCTTTGTAGCGATCTCTTCCAGACAACCGTTGGGTGGACAAGGAAAAAGTAAGACAGAAAAGGCGATAGTTGTAGTGTACAGTCAAAAATTCAAAGTTATGTACTTATATACAATTTACATAAACATACTTATATTCTAAATACTAATAATACTATACTATAATAAATAATATACTATACATACAAAATATTATGCATCTATTCAATTAAGGAGTTTTGAAAAAGGAGGTTACGAAAAGCAGTTAAAGGAAAAAAGACAAATTATGAAGATAATTTAAAGAGATAAAAAGTGTTTTTTTAAAGAAATTTTGAAGGAAGTCAGAGTTTGTGCACGTCTTATTTCTACAGGAAGTAAATTCCATAGCCGAGCTGCTTGGACAGAAAAAGATTTATCAAAAAAATCTGTAGAGTGCACTGGAATATGAAGTTTTAAGTTCTCTGATGATCTCAAAGACCTAGCATGTGTGTCACAAACGAATTCAAACCGTTGTTTAAGGTAAATAGGAGCTGTTGGATTAAACAAAATATTGTAAAGCAGACAAAGTATGTGAGAATTACGGCGAAGTCGGATTGGTAACCACTCGAGTTTTTTACGAAATTCGGTGACGTGATCGTATTTGCGGAGTCCAAATACGAATCTTATACAGAAATTTTGAAGGCGCTCGAGTTTATCAAGTTTGTCCTCTGTAAGGTCAAGATAACTGGCAGCAGCATAGTCAAGGATGGGGAAAAGAAGAGATTGAGCTAGTGCAATTTTAGTGGCGGTTGGAAGGAAATTACGCATTCTTCGCAAGGAACCTGCTGCCGCATATAATTTTCGACTAGTCTGCTCAAGCTGTGGACCCCATGAAAATGTTTTGTCGAAGTATACCCCTAGATTTCTTACATTGTCACTAAAAGGTATTATGGTATTATTAAAGATAATCTGGGGGATCTGTGTCCAGTCCACCTTGGATATCATGCGCGAACTACCAATGACAATAACCTGGGTTTTAATGGGGTTCACTTTAAGACCATGCTCCGCACTCCATTGACTTATTCGGCCTAAGTCACTATTGATTATACCAATTGCTTCACTAAGTCGTTCTACAGGTGCCTGAGTATAAATTTGTAGGTCATCTGCGTAAAGGTGGTAGGAAGAAGTTAAATTAAAGGAAATACAATTTATAAATATCGTGAAAAGTAATGGAGATAAAACGCCACCCTGTGGCACGCCTGCAGTAGTATAGCACCACGAAGAATAAGACTCCTCGATGCGAATACGTTGCCGACGACCAAACAGGTAACTACGAAACCAATCAATTGCCGTTGGAGATATGTTAAGAGAGCGTAATATGCCAAGCAGAATGTCGAAGTCCACGGTGTTGAATGCGTTGCTAAAGTCTAGCAGCGCAAGCACCGTCAACTTTCCACACTCCATGCCCAGTCGTATATCATCCGTAATATTGACCAAGGCTGTGGTTGTACTGTGGCCGGGACGGAACCCGGACTGACACGGATTAAGGAGACAATCATCTTGTGGTTTATAAAAATATGTCTTGTAATCAAGGCATATTTTTTATAATCTCATCATCATCATTACAGCTGAAAGAAGTCCACTGTTGGAGAAGCCTCTCCCGAGAATCATCTTGGGGGGAAAGCCATAATTGACCAGCTTAGCAGACGGGTTGGTGATCGCAGTAAAATGGTCAAAATACTCACAAAGAACCTGCTGCCCGTCCTCTGGTAGATATTCCCTGGGGTCGACTAATACGCTCCCCACAGGATGAGAAGGGGTGATGATATTCTGATATTCGCAGCCGTCACCACACAACCCATTTTATAATCTGCAAAATGTATTTTTTTATGTTAATAGTACCCGATTTCTGGATCTGAAGTTAAGCAAATTATTGTAAGTTACTAGCGTAAGTGAATTTCCGGCCCTAGAGCGCTCTTTGACTTTTTCTATTTGATCCACCCTTATCATGTACGTAGGTACTTGAGTATTTTGTATTGACAGTGTGACAATACATGAAAGACATGCGTATCAATATGTAGGCACTAGATGGACAGTTTCTTTATTAACGTGAAATAAGTTTCGTAACTACATAGTTCAATCTATATTAATATAATGTATTTCCGATTACCTCGTTGGTTTATTGGTAGCGTGCTAAACCGTCTGTAATGATGTTATAGTATAAAGTGTTATTAGGGGTTCTTCGCTCAAAAAAAACACACATCCCTCTTTGCAGTTCGTTTAGCAAGCGTATTATATAACACCTTTTTTTTGATCGACAAAATTTTGCCATATTATGATCTA
The DNA here is from genome assembly GCA_951640165.1 of Pseudoips prasinana. Classification (NCBI taxonomy): domain Eukaryota; kingdom Metazoa; phylum Arthropoda; class Insecta; order Lepidoptera; family Nolidae; genus Pseudoips; species Pseudoips prasinana. The sequence goes on from OX621251.1 coordinate 17,941,132, forward strand.
CTTAAAGCATTTGTTTATAATGACTTGTAGTACGATGATGCAAAATCACACCATTAGCCGTTGACTGATATAAACTTTCAAGGTTTTTGGAACGAAGTTCCTTATCGCGCGTTGTGAAAGGGGGCTAGACGGAAAAAAATGTTACGAAAAGTTGTCACGACACTTTTTGCAGCTGTGCGGCGTGCGCATGTTTCTCTGTCTGTCTCTCTCTCTCTCTCTCTCTCTTATAGAAAGCAAGCCAGATATTTTCATTTCCATTTCGCATTGAACAGTGTGGTGTCGCGACGATTATTTTTGTTGAGTGTATACAGGTTTTTTGTACATAATAAATAATAAGAAATAACTTTGTTCCATCCGGGTGTCCCTTGACACCTCTCAAGTTTTTTATGGTTTCGATTTCCATTATTAGCCGTCAAAGGATCAACACGGAGTCTGAACGAGCGTATAACGAGCACGTGAGCACTTAAAGTTGTCTTGAGCCAATCAGGCTCAAGCCACCAGATAGACCTGGTATGATGATATTATGAGCAAGGGTATGGAAAGTAGACCCGTATTTACCCACAGAATCCAGCAAATTTGGCCAGAGGCACTATTAATATTATGTAAATATGTATACTGTAACAAAATCGCGAGGGTGGAAAAGTATTTACATTAATAATTTTTCAGAAATATATGCAGGGGCTCTAAAAAGATTCAATTGAATCACAATCAGAAAATGTTTAAATATGTATTTATCTGTAAAATAATTGCCTCAGAACGACAGAATGGGTAAACGGATTACATCCAAAATTCACTATTGAAAGGTAAACAACTCAACTCAGAATCACTCACGAAATACAGCCTAATTCCGCAATTTTATGAAAACACCAGGAACGCAAAGGTCATAGTTATTCTTTTGTTAATCCATTCGAAAAAAAAGAACTAAATAAGATCATACTGATTGTATGAAAACATTTATAAAATTTATTTTAGTATAGCAATGATATTATATTTAGCTAGCTCGTATCAAGTTATTGTCAAGAGATTATGTTTAATTATCTAGTTTAAGTCTAATATTTTTACTACATATTGTCAATGGTTCTGTCTATATTTAGGTATTATTATTATGATGGACCTTGTGTTAATAACGACGGTCGCGCTTTAATGCTACCACCGGATCCAATGTGCCCCAACTGAGAAGACCCAGCGAGACGGTCCGCGTTGAGACGGTCCGGCGAAACATACTCAAGCGGGCATGAACACGGGATTTGGTGCAATTAGAGTAATTATTTAGTAGGCAAACACAATATATGCTCGATCGGTTGTCTGAAGTCTATGTTTATGTTCACATGAGTGCTACAACTAGGCTTTAAAACCACTACAGCGCCACATCTACAATTAATATAGTGATTTTATAAGTCTTAAAATTTTACAAGCCTATTTTAAATCCAATACTTAATATAAAACTATAACTATTTTATACGTACGGCCTATAAATATGGAAATGAAGCTTACTATCGCGGAATACAATTATAGTAGATATTAAATCTAAAGTAGAGATTCCAGCCTACAAAATTAAATATATTACTTTGAGCCTTCAAAATAAAATTTATATTGAAATTTATACTGAATAGATTGTAAATATCATTCGATCGGATTTCATTTCAAAATGTCCATGAAAGATTTTCTCTTTGTTCTACACAAGCTTTGAAGTTTGACTAGGGATGATTTTCAAACATTTTCCTGTAGTAATGGATATCAAAGCTTTATTAAACGAAGCACCTTCCAGTTTAGAAAAAAAAAAATATAAAAATGATAAATATTAGTTCAAAAACAAATTTTTGCTCCAAAATAATAAAAATTATGGCTTCACAAATTAGCGTCGACTACTTATACGCCGGGAAATCAACATCTTGACTATAACTATTTTTATTTCAACTTTACATTCAGTAGCATTCGTGTAGAAGACAAAAAAAGCAATTATAATGCAATCGTAATGCTTTAGTTGCTGAATATCACTCTAAAGAAAAACCGGCCAAGTTCGAGTCGGACTCGCCCATGAAGGGTTCCGCAGCAGCAAGTATTTCAGTTGATTAAATGAAAGGTAAATTGCGGTTTACGATTTAGTTATGACGCATAAAAAAAACTACTTACTAGATTTCGTTCAAACCAATTTTCGTTGTTAGTTTACATGGTAATGTACATCATATATTTATTTTAGTTTTATTATTCTCTTATTTTAGGAGTTACAAGGGGGAGACACTCATTTTTCCACTTAGTAAGTGTCTCTCGCGTAAACTATTCAGTTTAGAAAAAAATGATTTTAGGAACCTCAATATCATTTTTTAAGACCTATGCATAGATACCCCACATGTATGGATACGATGAAAAAATTTTTTTTGAGTTTTAGTTCTATGTATGGGGAACCCCCAAAATTATTATTATTTTTAAATTTTTGTGTAAAAATCTTAATGCGGTTCACAGAATACATCTACTTACCAAGTTTCAACAGTACAGCTCTTATAGTTTCGGTAAAAAATGGCTGTGACATACGGACGGACAGACAGACAGACAGACATAACGAATCTATAAGGGTTCCGTTTTTTGCCATTTGGCTACGGAACCCTAAAAAGGTGTTAAAAGTATTTACTAATTGTGGAAGCTCATATATTATACATATGAGCAAAGTTAAGTTTATAGATGTAAAAAGTTGTTAGAGCCAAAAATATATAATTGTAAAATACATATAATGTACTATCTGTACCGTGCGCGCGTTGCTACGGCAATATATAAAATTTATTGGAATGATAGTGACGCCATCTGTCGAAGATTAGTCGTACCAACTCAAAAACCTTCGTGGGCTCATGCACAAAACTTTGCTGAAGATCACCAAATGCATAGTTAACGATTCTATAAAGGACATACAGAACCATTATTTTTTATATGTATGTATATATATGAATTCAGTACTTAAATAAGTTTATTAAATTGAAGGTCAATAATTTTATATCTATAAATAAAGTAGACCTGCATAAGGTCTACTTTATTTTGTTAGTGTAGTCTTAAAATAACTAAACTCGTGCTTAATGAGCAAATGTTCAGATAAGACGGGTTTATCGTGAATCATGACGTAATCAACAACGGTAAGAGGTTACTTGATAATATAATTAATTCAAGAGGGCTTCTGGAGTAATTAATACCCTTTAGGTGGAACTCTAGTAACATGGCCGTTTATGGACCACTTTTTCCCGGAATTAATATGCGTTGTAACAACATTTTTGTCTTCACCGCAGAGAATGCACTATCTCTTCTCTTTCGTTACGCTCTTAGCAGAGAGATCGTGGTCACATCGAAGCATCCACGTCGGTGGTAAATGTGGCCACAGCTTTCCGCACGATCTGGCACAGTCAGACACGCAGCTTCCTACTGCGGATTTCACTTGGTCAGTCCAGCGCATAGGTGACCTGCCACGCGATCTGGTTCCCTCCACTTTTCCTTGCACAACCAGTCGTCCTATGGAGTCGCTATCCCGTCTAAAGACATGTTCGAAGCACTGCAGTATGCGCGACCGTACTATTGCCGCCAGACGCAACAATGCACTATACAACCGCCTTTATCACTTAGGTAAAGTTGGTGTTAGAGTGCATTCACTGCTGTGAAAACTTAGAATAAAATTTGTGCTCCAACGTAATTCGCTTCATTACGGGAATTACTGGGATATAAGCGATGTAACTGGAGTGCCACTGAAGTAGAGGCACTAATAGCTAGATGCTCTCATCGGTCTGTCAGTGATCGGCGAGATTAAGCAACTAAAGTGGTTTAACTTCTGAGCTTCTCCGTGTTTCGGAGGGTACGTTCAGCAGTCGGTCCCAACAACAATCGTTAAGCCATGTCAGATGCCCACTGGGCGGCGATACGATAAGTAAGTTGTCCAGAGCGATAATATCAAGTGTCGTGCATAGTCCTATGTTTGACTTATTTTGGATCAGTCCGGCTTTCAAAAGTACATATTTCTATGATTTCAGTCTGCCATGCAGTCGCGTCGTAGACATTCTCATGGAGTTGCAGATTATTTCCTGCTGGATTCACAATCAGGACCGCTTCCTTAATCAGACCTTGAACTCTGTAGATGGTGAGATAGTGCAATCGAGAAGGATTGCACTATCTCACCATCTCACTTTTAAATCCATGGCCAATAAAAGATTTATTTTCAGCCTGGAGTGTTGCTGAAGCATATATTATTTTCCACAATTGCTTCTGAATTTGAAGTTTGCAATAATATAATATCGATATAACATAAACATAATTATCAAGTTTACTATTTTAATCCATACAATTACTGGATTTGTGGACTTATTGTATAAAACCATTATATTTCAGTTCAAAATTGATCTTAAAAAGTACCGAATGATTTCATAAGTTTGTACTTGGCGTAGTTAGTACTCGTGAGTTTTAATTGATTTTTCAATAATTCATATTCAACTTTCATAATTATAATTCAAGAAATGCTTTAAACCTTCATATTGCATCTTCACAATTTTTATATTGCAATACTGACCTGCAGAACCATAACAATTGGCATGATGCTATATCTATATATATAATAAAATCGTAGGAAACTCATAACTGTACATTGAATATTTTTTTAAAGGATACTTAGGCCGTGATCTACAATCTCTACCGAAGCCAAAAATATAGTTTTTATAATTTATGTCTGTGTGTCTGTTTGTCTGTATGTATGTCCGGGCTAAACTCAAAAAGTACTGCATGGATTTACTTCAAATTTAGCATGAATATTACTAAGAGGTCGGGTCAACATATAGGCTATATATTATCACGCTATCACTTACGGGGGAGGAGCTGTGATAATTTATAAAAGTTAACGCGGGTAAAACCGTGGGGCACAGCTAGTATCCAAATACAAAAGCTGTTACAGAATGTTTTCAATTGGATCTCCAGCTGTTCATCGTTTATTATATTCTGATGCGTTCCTAGCCTAGGGGAATTGTGTCTAGATAAAGTCTTGAACATTACATTCCTATTTGGCTTGTGTATATATACTATTACCTATTAACATTGTTTTGTGAAGGATATAAATAATAATATCCTTACCTAAAGGATATTATTATTAATATCCCTCACAAAACAATGTTAATAGGTAATAGTTTTTTTATAAACAAAGTAAAGTAAAAGGAAAGTAAAGTCCCTAGTAGTAACTATACTTTATCTAATCTTATCAATTTTTCGTAGGTGCGATGTCGAAATGACGTTTTTATGATCTCTCCGAGACTTGGGGTATTACCGTTAATTTTCTGACGCGGCGACCGTGTATTAAGATTTTTCCTTGCTTAAATAATCCGTGTAACATTTTTCTCCGACCCTATAAGCGAACCAGGTACCTTATTTTTTATAAGTTGGACAGCCTTTTCCTGATGCACTAGACCCGTATGCATAGTGGCGGAGGTAGTGCAGCAGGACGGTACATAAATTATTTTTTATAATCATTATTACTAACATATTCTAAGTATCCTGTAATACTAACACTATATGGAATTTATACCCAAAATAAATGAAAAATAGTAATTGTTAGCAGTTGCATACGTTAACGCTGAAATTATCTATTCTATTCTATAATTACATATAATAAAATGGTAAGAAAGTCAAAACTGTACATTGAATATGTTTTAAAAGGATACTTGGGACGTGATCTGCAATCGACATCGAAACCAAAAATATAGTTTTTAGAATTTTCGTCTGTTTATCTGTTTGTCTGTATGTATGTCCGGGTTAAACTCAAAAAGTACTGCATGGATTTACTTCAAATTGCATGAATATTTCTAAGAGGTTGAGTCAACATATAGGCTACATATTATCACACTATAACCTACGGGGGAGGAACTGTGATAATTTATATGGTTTAACGCGGGTAAAACCGCGGGGCACGGCTAGTGTAGAATATACCAAAAATATAAAAACCAAATATACAAAAGCTGAACATATAGAATGGTGTTTTCCCATTATAAAAAACGAAAATTTACTTAAAATCTATGGATACACGTTTTCGAAATTAATATTCATAAATTAAACCCTTTGTTGATTTAATATTACAAACTAAAACAACATTTTAGAATAGCCAGAGTGGATTGGGCACGGGCGGTAGACGGTGGGATTCATTGCTCAAAATAAGGCTTTGTTGTGCTAACTGGAGAGGGAAAATTAGACGTAAAATATTAACTACAGCCTCTTTAATATTCTCGCGGAGACTTATCAATGTGTTCATTAATAAAGAGATCAAAGGAAGCAAATAAGGCAATCTAACTAAGAAGAAAATTTATAGGTAGGTACACGTATTAACATTTTGATGTACAGGCGCCAGCACATCCAGCTACCCCAATCTGTCAAATTTATTTTATAGATTTTCTTTTTATAACTTTATCGCATAAACATAAGGTTCACAAATAATACTGAAAGTAAATATATTTAAACATAAGGTTCACTTTCAATTGGGGAAATTTGACAGATTGGGGTACCTTGATGTGCTGGCGTCTGTACGAAGGAGATACGCAATGCTAGCTTACTAACGTAATCTTGTCAAACATTTAAATGTAAAATGTAGTCACTGGTAGAATTTAATATCATCACTGCAGCTTACATTTTCAAATAAAATTATTAATGAAAGTCTCTTCACACGTTTTCTTATGTTGTGTCGGCTTATTCCACTGTGACCTATTTTTTAAGAGGCAATAACATTGAATATTCCTCCAGCCGGGATTACGTAATATTTTTATATAGACGAAAAGATATAAAAAAATGAACGCCAGAAAATTTCTTAATAAGTATTATAAATTATATCCTGGGGACATCATTAACACACGGCCATCTGATCCCAAACTAAGCACAGCTTGTACTATGGAAACCGGATAGCTGATATATTACATATACTACTTTTCTTTTGTAAATACCTACTTTTTTTTTTTCTTTTTATATGGGACTAGTCCCTCCCTCTTACCCACCACTGCAACTCCTGTAAGCCAGGATCAACAGTGGCACACAATGAAATGACACTGAGCGGTGAAGCTCAGGCATGTCCCGGGGAATCGCTTTAACTGTCTTGGATCCCGCAACGAATTTAATCAGAAACAGAAAAAAAGGAGGAGTTAGAAAATGAATAGTTCCACTTCCCTCCAGAGCAAAGCGGGAGACAGAATGATGTAAAGAGACTATAGCCTCATAAAATGAGAGATTTGCAACTAGAGAAGCCAGCTGCAAAAGCACCGAGGATCAATTTAAGGGTCCTAAGTGAGCTGTTATATTTGATTCCAATAGTAGGTATGGCAAAAACGCTTAAACGCACGGAAGTTGTTCCTTGTTGCTACAAGATCCGTATAATAAACTACTCCAGATATTGGTTGCAAGCTGTTTAACATAATATCACGCTGATTTTGCCAGAGATCACACTCCCACAGGATGTGGTGAGCAGTTTGTTCATATTCGTTACTGGATGTTGAGCACAGACAGATTGGTGAAGATACTAATTTGAAACTATACAATTTACTTTTAAAATTGCCGTGTCCGGTAAGAAATTGTGCAACACAATGGTCTATGATTAGCCAAGTTTTATTTAACCGTTCGCGTACGTCCGGAAAGAACTGGTGCAGATGGCGACCCTTGGTTGACGTATTCCATCTACATTGCCATTTATTTAGTAGTTCGTTATTTAAGTCAGCTATTGGCATAAATAGCCTGGTTATTTTCGCAAGGTCGCGTAATGATACGAAATCATTTTCTAAATTATCGCGCGTAGAATAATACATTGAAAGAAAGAAAGAAAATATATTTATTCCGTAAACAAGCACAGATAATAATAATAATATATAGGTACACATAAAGAAGTTCTTAATTGCTATCTGTGCGAGTCCGAATTGGTCCCATCTCAGCACTAGCTGCGACATTACTGATGCAGCGCTGGTTTTCTGATGGAACCAGGTAAATAATAGCAATTCATGTGTCAGTACAGCTCGCATTTCAATATAAAAGTATCTGAACACTTATAATCTTGCTTACAACTAATTTAAATACTAAAATATGTGGATTATGGAGACTTATAAAATACTTAAAAAATATTAATAACTACAAACACTAATTTGTAATACGTAACATACACAGTAATATAAAATAAAGATAAATTTAATTTTGTTATTTATTCTTGTCACACGTTTTCCATTTATTTGGACACACCAAAAACAAACTAATTAAGACTAACTCGACTATTGCACAATATACATTAATTATTTGATCTATGTTACTAATCGAGCCGAGTTGTCTGTCATCCTTACATACTCTTGGATTCTGACTGTCAGATGCAAGAAAAAGAGACGCGGAATTTGAATCACTTATAAATCTATGTGCACAACTAATTATTTTGGTTCATTATACGCAGTAGGTACTAAATTAATAGCGTAAATATGTTTGGTGTATAGGTACGAGTGGTGATTGTGATTTTTTGACATAAAACTGAAGTATGTATGAAAACAACACTGATAGAGTAATGGCGATGCTCTTACCATGGACTTCGTCGCTGCGTGAACGTCAGGGCATAGTTGTTTTGAGCTGACACAAGCCGCTAAACGTGTGTGGTTATTTTGCGATACTCCTTCCCACCAAAATGTGCATAAAACCGGGTAAGTTCAGCCTTGTAAAGTAGTAAAATAGTACTTGTACTGAGCTTGAGAATTTAAGACATTAGTTTTTGTCGGTCTAACAATACTTTTTTATATTTGGTATTAAAGGTATGCAATGTTTGCAGACACTTCAAAGGGGGTGGTATATTGCACCAGACCTTTGCGGCCGCATATTTGAAGGATCCACGAAATGCTGCAGTCTTATGTTTCGGGGTTAAGATCAGGTGAGCTGAAGACCTGGTTCTGTAACTATTAACATCCATTGCTTGCTGCTCGCCTTTGAACTTCAAGATCAACCGGTAGTACACCCGCTAGGACAGGTAGGGCCTCTGTGCTCACTGTTCTATAGGCTTTACACAGAAATATCAACGCCAACCTCTGGCTTTGTAGTAATTTACGGCGAGCAGCTGCGATGGTAGCCCTATCAGCCCACACAGGCGAGCCGTAGCATATACACCCAAGATAGGTTGCCCCGTAAATGATTTTAAGAGTATTAAAAGAGAGGCCCCAGGATGCCGTCGATATCCTTGTAAGTGCATAAAAGTTTCGCTTAGCTTTTTCCCCAACTGATTTAATATGTTCTATAAACGAGAAATTCTTTTCTAAAACTAAACCCAAATAACAGGTTGATATTTTGCATTTTACAGTAACATTATTAAGTTTTACGCCCGGGGGGGATTTTAGTTCACCTTTAAGAAGGAGTTGGTAGGTTTTATGAGGAGCAAATGTAAGGCGATTTCTTTTACCCCATTCACTTATCATACTTAAGCAAGTTTGAGCCAGATTTTCCAACTCTCTCCTGGAGTTACCCTGTATAAGTAAGAGGCCATTGTCGGCATATGCCGTTAGAGAGCAGCGTGATGGCAAGGGTAATGTCAAGAAGTCATCAAAACCCAAGTTCCAGAGATACGGCGCGAGCACTGAGCCCTGGGGGCAACCCATGGTTAACGATTTAGTGACTCTGAAGTGACCAAGCTTAAGAGTTGCAGAGTCATGTACGAAATAAGATGTGATTATCGAATATATATTACTGTAACAACCGCGTAACTTAAGTTTTTGTAACAATATTGGCCACCAAGTATTATCAAACGCCCCTGAAATATCTAGGAATATGGCCAAAACGTATTTACATTCGGACGAGTTTACAGCTTTCCTCACTGAGATAGCTGCGTCCACTGTCGATTTACCCGCAGTAAAACCAAATTGATTTCCGTGAAATTTTGGTCCTCCCGGCAGCAATCGCGGTACAATAAGTCGTTCTAGAAGCTTGCCTAAGGAAGGCAGTAACGTTATTGGTCGGTATGACTTAGGGTCTTCAGGCAGTTTATCGCCATTTTTTGGTATAATACGAATAAAACCGCTGCGCCAAGAACGCGGAAAAGTCCCTTCAGATATGCAACGATTAACGTAAAAGCTCCTATTAACGACCCCCTAAAAAGTGTACTCTATTAACGATCTAATTTTTAACTCACTCATATTAAACATAATACAGGGTTCCAGACAAGTCATACCTTAAAAATTAGTTATTTATTTTTGTTGGGCAACAAAAAAAGTAAAGTTTATGTTTGTAAATAGCCAGTGAAAGAAATAATTTGACAATGAGTGGGACGCGCCCGAAATTGACGCACGTTTCATAGTGTTGCGTCTCCGGCCACGTAAGTACACCTAAATATTACTTAAGGAAAATAACACACTAAGAATGGATTTGTCTTCTTGATATCACATTACAACTGTAACGTATATATTTGTTTTCTAAACTAACTCTTGATATAATACTCATTATTGGTTTTTATGTTATAAAATCATGTTTCAATTTAAGGCGGTAATAGAAATCAAATTTCAAAACTTGATTCTAATAACGACCCATGGCGTTGTTAATTTTTAGAAACATTTAGTATTTTTAAATAATATCTATTACAAACTACCTCATATGATTAATTTTTTTCTTGTACAATTCTTAAAATTATTTTACTTCGTTAGCTCTATTAACGACACAGCTATTTCTTTAAGTTTTTGTGCAAAACTCGATTCAACATTAGACAATATGCCTATTATTATAATGATAGTATACTGTAAATAACCATTATTATCTGACTTAAAGAGTAACTGACACTAAAAGAAATAATATAGCAACGAGATCGAATTTAACAGTATTCCATAAAACGGATATTTTATCTGTTTATTATTAATTTTATTGGTCGCTAATAGAATATTGTAACCTTCATACTTGATTCTATTACCGACTCAGAGCTGTGACGATATTTTTAGTAATATTACAGTACACAAAAACAAAATGTATATTTTTGAACAAATTGCCTTATTTCTTGCTAACGTGACGTTTTGAGAGATTTTGTCACAGGTCATATTATTAATGTAAAATAATATTTGCTATCCAGTTTCATTCATGACTTCATGGCATTGGCTATATTTCATATGTTTTCAAATAAAATTAAAATGGCGGGACGGAATGAGGGCCATGTAACTTTTTAAAGCTTCTTTCGAAGAATTAAATTCTATATCGTTGATTACTGTCTCTCTCTCTTCTCCTAGCCAGCTAGATTAATCCCAAGCATCTTGGGGTCGGCTTCTGTATTGAGCGAATTATAAATGTGTTATTATAAAATTAACCTATTATAAAGGTATTTTGTGATTGTATTACAGATAAAAATATTTTTGTTATTGATTTATAATATCTAATTAGTAGGTATGTCGGTAATGAAAAAGTAAGCTTTAATTATTTGAAGACTATTTTCTGAGATTGATTACATTTATATTAATTAAAATAACAAAAACTAAGTTCTCTAAGCGTTGCAATAAATAATTATGTTCATATTGTAATAATGTTGATCTCATAACTGTTGTTATTATAGAAAAAGATTTTTTATTTTATTTAATAGTATAGAATAAGTGACATTTTCGTAGCGGTCGGTAAAAGAAGTTGAAAAATCGGTAATACGAGTAGAATCTTGCCGCATTCTATGGGTCGGTAATAGAATCAACTACTCTTTTGGATTAAATAATTATTTAGTAAATATTGCGTTATCGAATATTAATTTTAAGTACTGAAATGAAAAGAATACTTTGTTGAGATTAATTAAAAATTATAACATATTTCCTAACATAACAGTTTATATCTATTTTTTTAAACTGAATCCTAAGACAGCTAAAACTGGCGGTAATAGGAGCTTTTACGTTAAAAACTTTTAGTATTGAATCACCGGATTGTTTTGTGGCTTCTATTATCATTTTGTTGGATATTTTATCTTCACCTGAAGCTTTGTTAACAGGTAGCGATTTCACAGTATTCATAAACTCATTAATTGTAGGAAGACTAGACATATACGTAGCGGGTGGATTGTTTGCCCACTGTCTAATCTGCTTATGGTAGTCATTATCGTTCAAGGAACTATCATCAGGTATGAGCGAATTAAGTAAGGATTCCGTGGTCTCCTCTATGCCACTGGTGTAGGTATTATTGATTTTTATGTTTTGAATATAAGCTAAATCTATAGACCTATTTGCTTTAAACTCATGGTATAGGGGCGACCACGGGCCTTCTTTATCTAATTTATCGACTATTTTTCTAATAAGATTGCCTTTGGATTTCTCTATTGACGAGCGGTAACGTGAACGAGCTATTTTGAGATTTATATATGAATTTTTTGAAACATCGCCTACAGTTTTACGTTTTTTTAGTTTCAAAATCAAAAAAAAAAATCAAAAATGTTTTTATTGGCACCAAAGAGTACATAGTCGTAACAAATTAAAATGGACTCTTGACTTCCAAACTAAGTGAGAACTTGTAAAATGGAAGCCAAGGAGTTCTCTATCATATTACACAATTACAATTTAGCTATGTAATAGGCGTAGGATAAGCCTCTGTGTGTGTGTGTATGTGAGTGTATATGTGTGTATGTGTGGTACGTGAGGGAATGTGGGATTATAATGTGTATTTGCAGATAAAATCAGTGAGATCTGAGAAGATGAGAATCTATCAGTCTCCTCGTAGTTGAGAGCTATAAGCCATTGTGTTATGATGGTTCTACATTTGTGTTTGGTTAGTTTGAAGATATTGAGTGTTTTGTGAGAAATGTTGTATAAGTGTGTACCAATTACATTATAGTGTCTTTTTGCCAGAGTGGATTTATGATTGTACGTCTTGAATATATTAGTGATTTTACGTTTGCTGAAGATGAATTCGGTATTTTGGTTGTATGATGTATGCATCCGAAGTATAGTGTGGAGCACAAATAGTTTTCTCACAGAGAGGACTTTGGTATCAGCATACAGGTTGCAGGTCGGGTATCTGATGGGCTTTGAGGTCATGATCTTTAGCACCGCTCTTTGGGCTCTTTCAGTGTTTATTATAAGTTTTTGGACATCCGCCCCACACACATATGCAGTAGGTAATTATAGACTGACATAAAGAAAAGTATGCTAGTTTTAATGTAGGGAGGTCAGCACTGTTTCGGAGTTTCTTAAATACATATATTAATTTTCTTATACGAGATGTTAAGTGAGATAAATGCGTGGTCCAATTCAGATTTTCATTTATTGTGACTCCAAGGTACTTGACGTTAGTACGTCTTTTTAATGTATTACACGAGCAGTCGTCTGTGAGGGGTGAGCACGAGTGAACTCTAATAACAAAACTCTCAACTGGAGGAGTTTATTATATTTTTTACGTGTTCTCCGAAATTCACATCGAACTTTAATTAAGTAGTTATTCCACCAATCGCATCTTCGAATATTAGTGATAGGGACGCGGCCTATGGCAATATCAGCACAGTAGTTAAAAGTGTCCGACATCATTACAGCACATTCCTCTGTTGTTAGTTCATCCCGGGTGAAATCCTGGCATGCGCGGCAAAAAGAGCTCTGAATAAATCCCAATCGGCCCCTTCGAGCCGATATCTATAGTTACCGTAAATAGCCGTAGGTCTTTGTGCCAACCGAGGAACAAACTCGTACACGATTAAGCGGTGATCACTGGATGAAGCGTCAGGCAAAACACGCCATCCATCTATTCGGACGTCTGAGCTTGAAAAAGTGACGTCAATAAAAGATTCGCCAGTAGGGCTACAATAAGTAGGCGGTGCATCAGGAGTGTTATGTATTGATAGATTCATCTCAGCGACGAAATCATCGACGGTGTTCCGCCGTTCTGTATCGCTTGAACGGTATTTGCCATACCATAACGTAGAGGATGCGTTAACATCTGCGCCAATAATAATTTTGTGTCCTTTGAGGGACATCAAAACATGGCGCAAGTGATGTAAATGGGGACCGACAGGATCTGAATACTGAAAATAACAGCTCACTACGTAAACTTTCCAGGATGGGGATGATATTTCAGCGACAGCACAGTGTGACGTCATGAGGTTTCGCATAGCGCTTACCGTAAAATTAGTACGCGTTACGTAAATAGCAGCCCGTGATTTGTTGTCTAGCTGCACCAATTTATTTTTTAAACGCGCATATTGATATTGTTCTTGTACAAGCACTATATCTAAGTTGTATTCATTGACTAAAGTTTCCAACTCTGATGTCGCAACCCTATCGTTGTGAAGATTTAGCTGCCCTATTTTTAAGTAAGCCATATTAATATTTGGTATTTAGCACTAACTGCTCAAGTTTATGCTTAAATGTGGGGCAGTTGTCCGAGCCGCATTTGTGGTCGTGAGGTTTTTTATATGCTTTACACGATGCACAAACTGGTTTAAATTCTGGGTCATTGTGGTGCTTACATGATTTTGTGGGATGTGCTTCTGCGCATAAGGCACAGGAAGGTAATTTATTACTACAGTACTTGAAAACATGCCCATATTGCTGGCCGTTTAAACACCGAACTACCTCTAAATCATCAATAAAGCGGCATGTAGCCCAATCGATGAAAAGTTTTTCTTTAGTGCTGACTAAATGTTTTCCCATCCACTTGCGCCCATTAGCTACGTTACGCTTGCGCACAATTTTAGTTTTAGATGTAAAATCGTCTTCGCTGACTTTAAGATCACTATCTTTGATATTTTGCCTGTATAACGCCGTTAAAAAGACCTGGTCGTCCATTGACGACGGTATATCTTTTATAAGTATGCGCGGTCGTCGCCCGGATGGAGTTTGACGTTTTAAACCCGCCGAACGAATGGCCTCGACAGAGCGAATTTTATTGAGTTGGGTTACATTTGCCACTCGGAGTACAACGCCAGAATTGGAAGTTTTTTTAACGCCTACTATTTGAAAACCGTCGTCCGCGGGTTTTATAGCCTTCATAAGCGCTTCCTTGGTCGCCGACGAAGTCGCGTACTCCGCTGATCGCTCAGCGGTGGGATACGCAATAATTGAAGGAACCGGTTTTCGCGTCTGTACTATGGGGGCGGCAGTTTTTTTCGGTAAACGCAGTTTTAATTGTTCCGCGTACGTAGGAATCTCAGAATTGGTTTTATTTACGCAAAGATCTAACTGACGTTCTGCGTTCGCCAATTTAGTTTCATTGCATGAAGATTTAAGCGCAAGTAATGAAATAATACTGGTAAGGCGCTGCGTACAATCCATCACCGATAGCTTATTCGCGATATTCATACCCGAGTTGGAATCACTGACTAATTCGTTAACCTTTGACAGATAAACGGAAGCTTGTGTCACAAGATCGCAATAATTATATTCCGCACTGTTTGTATCGAAGACGACTAATCAAGAAGACGAATAATCGGATTGAGATCCCCAAAAACGTTTTATGTCCGATTCCTGTTGACCATCGGGAGTACAAAACGTCGGTGACGCATCGTCTAACACTCGTTTGTTGAAGCCTGAAGGGGGCGTTCTGGGAGTCTGTTTACTTCTCCCAAATACGTTTCGCCCTCTATCGGGGGGGACATCATTTATTTTTGACATGTTATTCACACGAATTAAGCAAGCGCTTTAATGTAAACAGCACGATAACTAATTTAGCACGATAACAAGTAACTGTGACTATGACGCGGTACCCTCACAAGAAAAAAGTTAAACTTACTCACCGAACGATAATTTGAACAAAAATCCAGATATTACTTATTAAAACACTTAAAAAAACTTACAGATTGTAGTATTTAGCACTAACACTAAAGCTAGAAACAAAACACAGGTCACAAAACAATCACGAAATAGCAGAAAAATAATATTATTTCACAGCGAACCTCCGACGCACTGAGCCGTAGCGTAGCGGGAAGGGAAGTGAAATACCTACTCATACTTATATAGATAATTACACCCAGACTCAGGACAAACAGACATGATCATGCACATAAATGTATATCCTGGGTGGGAATCAAACCCACTGCCCACGGCAAGAAAGATAAGCATTTTCTAAGTACTTTTTTCTTTTTAATTATTTTAATTTATATAATTTATCCTACAATTTTTTTAACGTTATGTGAAACTCCCTTATGTGGAAATTTCAAATAGTACTTCTGCATTCAAATGTCTATTGGTATAAATTTAAACAAAAGGATGGGAATAGTAGTCCATTTATATCTTTAAAGCTTGGTTCTCGATTTCATAAATTATATCCTTAGAACTCTTGTTTTGAAAAGAATATTTTAGTTTAATTTCTTATCAAATATTCAGTTTCAGTTTAAAATTTGATGCGAAGATATATTATATTATAATGCACCATAATCCCTGGCTTAATGCGGGTTAGCAGACTTCAGGTTTCCTCGCGATATTTTCTTGCTGTTAGCAGTTTTCTTTCGCCTTTTCTTTTTTCTATTCTTTCTGTATTATGTACTTGTGGCACGGTGGTTATGTTGAATTTCCAGCTAATAGTCATCTTGATATTTTGAACATATGTTATTTTGATCTCAATTTACTGTACTGAACTCTAGAAACAAACGGGTTAAATGTTCCTGGGAATAAAATAGATGTCTCAAATAAATTTGGTATCGGAGAAATAATACTGAAAGTTAATATATATTTTTTACATTTACCTAAATTAATTAGATATTTAACTTATAAACTTCAAACCAAACCATTGATTTGCAATTGAGTTAAAATCTATGTGATTCAAAACCGTTGTTAATTGTTTAAAATATTGGCCACGGCAGCTCAACGGAAACTAGCCATTAGCATGGGACATATTATATGTGAGGAATGTTTTCTTTATTTTTCCACATATTTCATCCGCATGCCTAGTAGCGTGTAAAGCTTACGGCGATACGCCTAACTTATATACGGTCGTATTAACTATTTTTCGGCGGCACCGACACTTCCCGCACTTGTGAAATGTGTCTCTGTATGACGAGGGGCTTCACAAACATGCAATTAACCCAAAGCACACCCAGACTCATAACAAATAGTTGTCCTGTGCGGTTATCGAATCCAAAACACTAGCCATAACCGCTTTAAAATTTGTAAAATTAGATATGATGAACTTGTTTGAAATGATTAGATACATTCATCCTGCTCAATGATGTTAGAAGGTGTCCTATTGTCCAAATAAACACAAAAGAACATGAATAGGTATTCATTAAATGTTGAGTTCAGAAATCTGTTTAACATTTTGGACGCGGCGCGGACTGAAACCCAGACATTTACATAGCAAATTTTCTTTTAATTAATAAATAAATGTTAGTTAACCACCTTTTTAAATTCCTTAAGAGCACTTAGAAGGGTATACAAATTATAAAACAGTTACCTCATTTAGCAAGCCTTTCATTACTGTTTGGAGCTTTAATTATCCCTCTTCTTTAATAAAAACTATTTTATCATCGCTTTAAGAATAAAGAAAAACTATCTTCTCTTCTATAGACATTTGAATGTTATAAAGTAGTACGGACACGTGGTGCAAGCTGAATATAAGCTACAATACATATATCTAAAGAAATTACGTATTTCGGTTTCATCAATTTATACTAATAAAAGATAGCAATCAATAACTATGGTTTTTTTTATTTAACAAAGTCATCAAAAGAACAATTTGGCTGGATTCTCGAAATAAATGCAACACAGTGATTTCGAGCCATGGTAACTTAAACTTCACACTGTTGTCCTTCACATTAATACTAATAATAATTATTATAGGTATATTAATATTTTTATTAACAAAAATAGGAAAATCAGAAAATAACAAATAAGGATGAAACAGCATTCGTAGCTAAACTAGGTAAAAAATGTCTATGCCAGCTTTTGGCGCCACTAAGTTTTTATTAGTTACTAAAATAGCTTATGTTATGGAAAAGCTCATTATTAATAGCACATAGTAGTAGTAAGAAGGAAGTTTACAATGAAACTTTCGGAGTATAAAGTATAAATCTTTTTAAAATATATATTTTTTTGTGTTAGTAATCTGTGAAAACGCCGTGGGTTGTACTCCTAACATTATACAGTGTTATTACTTTTAGTTTACAAGTACATGTTGTACAACTGTTTGTTTTCCAAATAAATAAATATAAATCTTTTTAATAGTTTGAGTACTCTATTTTTACGTAAATTAATGTCTGATTAAGTTCTTGTACATTTTATTTATTTTTAAAATAAAATAATAGACTCCGTGCACCGTGAATACCAAACCATGTAGAGGGTTTTTTAATTGACAATATTTAGAGTAATAAAAAAATTATATTTTTTTATAGTTTTAAAAATTTACATAGCAACACTTCACGAGGCTAGTGCGTCATGAAAATGTTTTCAAATTTACCGGTGAACTATTAATATAAGTGAACAAAGAGAAAAACATATTAAAGTTTCAATGAAAGCCTCAGATGAAGTTATTAGCACTACAAATATAGCATTGACTGGCGAAGCAGTGAAAGCCGACTAAAGACTATCAATACAATACAAGTCAATTTCTATGAGACGATAACGCAAAATTTCTATGGACACGTTTTAAAGTTATTTACTTTAAAACTTGTCCATAGAAATTTGACTTAATTGTTTAAGACTCTAGCCTAGTACTAAAAAAATATAGGAATCTTTCACTTCACCAAAATGAAGACGAGCATTGTTAATATTGTATTTTTAGAACTGTCATCGTCTGAATATTCACATTATCTCTTTCTTTATTACTATATCTGTTAAGGGCCGCCCGTCTAACCTATTTCGGCTTTATAGCTTCCATAATTGAACGAGCAGTGGTCGTTTAGTCCCAAGTTGCCAATCAGCAACAGAGATGGCTAAAACAGGTGGCTAATTCCATTAGGCTTATGACAAAATGTCACCACTAGAAGTAGTTTTGATAAAAACTGGTAGTAGGTACCCTCTAAAGTACGGTTGCTAATTGCACAACAACCTTTCCCCAAAACTTTGTAATTTTGACACATGTATTCTTCACTGAATGGCACAGCTTCCTCCAGTGATAACACTACTCACACACAAATGCTGTCTTATACAAAATCAAAGAACTCAACCTGACAACAATGCAACAGAGACGGAAAAGGAGACCTTATAGAAACTTTTAAGATACTCTATTCAATGATGAATAGTAATAAAAATCTAAGAGGGCATTCTTTAAAGCTAACCAAAACTCCATGTGCTAGCAAACCCCGGAACACACTTCTTGCCATTTCGTGTGATGAAATTGTAGAACAGTTTACCGGAAACAGTGACAGTTTTAAAAACAGACTCGACAAACATTTTGCTACTTACAATACACAAGTGTAGTGATATACACGCATCAGCCCATAGAACTGCGAGTGTATAAACAAATAATAATAATATACTCGTACTACGAACACAGGTTTAAAAATATCTTAATAAATTCTTTTGGCAAAATCCACAGAGAGAAGCTAGAACAATTACAAAAATGAGCATCTGCTCCTTTTAAATTCACGCAGGTGGAAGACATTCAACATAATATATACCGACTCGTTTCCTTGGTCCCAATTTCTATGCCCTGTATTGTATCAAAATATGAGATCAAAGGAATTACATGGATTTTTGTATGAGGAAGATTGTTAAATTTACTGTGAATAAAGTAAACAATGCGGGCATTTGTATCCCAAATCTCTTTCAGTTTTATTACCTTTCTGGAATGGCAGTAGTGTTCCGTGATAGGTGTGTTTAAATATTCAGAAACATTGTCTATCTGTACAGCCCTTTTAGAATATTTAATATGAAAGGAATAACTTGTTTGGAGATTGAATAATTAATTAGATTTATTCTACAACTGTATATTCTGTATAAACTAATAATAATAATAACCTCTTGGTTAGTTTAATAGTAGAGTGCTTCTTGTCGGACCGTCTCATGAAGTCGTGTTGAAATCGGTAGTACAGGAGTCGCCAACCGGTAGTTTGTTTCGCTGAGTCTTCTCAGTTGGAGCGCGTTATAGCGTGTATGACGTTAAACAGATAATAATAATAATGATTTATCAACGTAAAATTTTATTTTTCCGAGTAAAAGAATTTAGTCTTGACTGCTATTTATGTGTTTTGATTATTGTGTAATAATAATACGTTCTTCGTTGGTCTAGTGGTAGCATATTCACCCGCGGAGAACAAGGTCTTGGGTTCAAATCCCGGGTCGGGCCAAAAAGTGATATTGGGACATTTCCGTAAAAAGAAAATTTTCTCAGGTTCAGCTCGGAGTCTGGGAATTGGCGGTATTATACCTCCGTGCCTCGGAGAGCACGTAAAGCCGGCGGTCCTGTACGTGACCTCTTTCCGGCCGTGTCGCTAGGCGTCCCATCGGATCATGAGAGTGATGGAATAGAAATTGCTCCTGTATTTGCGCACACGTCCCCCAAGGATCTCCACAATGGCCGGTCTTGCTACACACTTGTGCACTATAATATGTCCCGCGCAGATAGCTAATCTCTATTGAGACTGGCCGCCGTAACCAAAATTCAGCTAGGAGGACATATTATTATTATATATTTAATAATAACAATAGAAATGTGTACTTCAGCAGTGTAAAATGAGTTTATAATATGAAACATAATAAAATAAAATAATATTGCGCCACCTAGCCCAAACTAAGTAAAGCTTGTAGTATGGAAATTACAACGGGTACTTTTTTTTGAAATTACACGCATACAATTTATATATAAAATACACAGACCAAGACTGATAGACATGCATCCATCCATCCATGAACACAAATATTTATCTTGTGCAAGGATCGAAACCGGTTCGGATATTGGATTAAAAAGCAGGTTTATTATACTTAGTTCGCACAATAATCTTATGTAGTAACTAGCTGTGCCCCGCGGTGTTACTTGCGTTAAATTTTTTTATATTTTCTTTGCTGTAAACCTCACGGAGCCCGAGATCTTTCCAACGAATGCAAAACCGTGGAAATCGGTTCGTGCGTTCTGGAGTTATAGCGTCAGGAAGGAAAACCCGACTTATTTTTATATAGTAGATGAGGGGCGGAGTTGTGATCACAAGTACATACCATTCGCACCATTTCTTAAGACAATATTTAGTAGATTGATGGATTCATTTGTAGCTTTTATCTTGTATCTATTGTAGTCCAAAATCTAATCAAGAAGCTGTTTCAACCTCAAGTTAAGCCCAATTGTTAACAAACTTAAGCTCTCTAGAGTTAGATCGGACCTCTGACCAATCAAATGACCCTTAATCTTAAATGTTGAATTGAAGCACTTGGCCGGTCAAGACTAAAAAACATGTAGTGTACTGCTGACACGTTTTATACGAGTATTTCTAAGTGACTTTTAAAGTACCGTACCCAATGGTCTATCCGTCTGTCACGGGTCACCAGGCTATATCTCATAAGTCATGGTGGTTTAACAGATAAAATTTTCCCAGACGAAGTATTTTTGTTGCCACTATAACAAAAAATACAATAAAATAAATATACCAGGTTCCCATGCAACAAACGCAATTTTTTTTGCCATTTTATATATACGGATCCCTTCGTGAGCGAGTTGGACTCGCACTTGACTGTTTTGTATCTTAAGTTTAACTTATATATATTACGCAATCGCTTCTTTACTATTGTAAATTTAATTATCTGCTCGTCTATTTCTCCGTAATTGTTATATCTTTCTTTGTCAGTAAATCTTAAGTAGACATGTTAAAATTACTTTCAGCTTAGTCCGAAATTAAACTAAACTGGAACAAATATTTCTTGCTTGTATTTTGCTTTCAGAAGCATTTAAGCGTCTGTTAAGCTATAAATAATTTACTGGTTTATAATTTTAATATTAAACTGCAAATGTGAGTTTAGTACCATGTTTAAAAATGAAGTATGACATTGAAAAATATATTTAATAATATACCTGGGACTTTATTCAAACACGGTTCAAACTAAGCAGAGCTTGTACTATGGAAATCAGATAACGGATACTACATATACTACTTTTCTTTTGTAAATACATACTTATATAATAATAATAATATCTGGGGACAATGTCACACAGATCATCCTAGCCCCAAACTAAGCAAAGCTTGTACTATGGGTACCAGGCGACGATATACATACTTATATAGATAGATAAATACTTAAATACATAGAAAACATCCATGACTCAGAAACAAATATTCGTGCTCATCACACAAATATTTGCACTTACCGGGATTCGAACCCAGGACCACCAGCTTCGTAGGCAGGAGCACTACCAACTAGGCTATGGTAATATAGTATAGTAAGGTAGTATATAGATAATTACACTCAGTTTCAGGACATGTATGTAGTATATCGGTTATCTGGTTTCCATAGTACAAGCTCTGCTTAGTTTGGGATCAGATCAACGTGTGTAAATAATGTCCCAGGATAGTTAAAAAAAAACTGTCCTCGATGGGAATCAAACCCACGACCTACGGCGTGAAAGGCTCGTATTTACCAACGTCGCCAACCGGCTCGTCTAAATTTAAAAATATTTATCTCTATGTCCCTGTGTGGGGTGTGCGGTGAGGGGTGAAGGGGACACACAAATAAAAATGCCGACGTAGTAGCAAAGTGACTATCCTGAACATAAGAACCAATACTAAATAAATTGAATTACTGACGCAGCTGGGCAATTAAACCGTCTGATCCAGACTTACTTACAAAGAAGGTAAACATAGCCTTTATATTTTAAACAACTCTAGGTACTAAAATTCAGTAGTAATTAACTCAACAAAGTCTTGAGAAAGTAACTTCTCAAGTGGTTTAAATATGTCAAATTTATTAACGTAGGGTATAAAGTACCTCTACCACGATTTAATATAGTTTACTTTCTCGATTCAGCTTGCCATTTTTAAGTACAGATATTTTAAGTTCATTGAAGTTCATAAAATAATATATTGCGTGGATCGAGATACAAAACGGCGTAACTTAGAATAATTATTGTTAGTGATGGCTACATAGAACTTAGAAGGTAATTTAGTCGGTGGTCCAACCAACTAAACGGGGACTAACCGCCGTATATTAGACAGAATATACTGCTCGAGTGTTCTAGTAAGTATATAAGATAAGATAAGATCATTTTATTTGCATTAGGCATGGTAATTATATAGGTCTTAGAAATAAAATAGGGTCCACATGTCTAACCAGATAGACTGGTATACAAAGATTAAAGTGTTAATTAAGCTGTATTACATTACACTATTTTATGTCCACTAATGAATTACAATAATATATCATTAAAATTACGTCAAGAAGTTAGTAAATGGGTACACAAACAATACTAAAATGTCAGTAAACATAAAATTATACAAATACAATACAAATATACACAATTACACACAGGTACAAATCACAATTATTATTAGTATGCCTTAAGGTCAAAAAACTCCTGAATTGTATAAAAGTATTTTTCTTTAAGCCATGTCTTCAATCTAAGTTTAAATAACCTAAGTACAGGTAGGTACTCTATCTATTCCCTCAAGTATGTCATGCATGCCGTTAGATCATTAGTAAGTTATAAAATACTGGAAAAAACTGCAAGTATCATCGAGGAAGTAAACAGGCCGGTTGGCGTGGTTGGTAAATGCTTGCCTTTCACGCTGCAGGCCGTGGGTTTCATTCCCGCCCAGGACAGATATTTGTGTGCATAAATATGTCCTGTTTGTCCTGAATCTGGGTATAATATTTTTTTAAGACAATTAACTAATAATAATAATAATAATATCTGGGGACAATGTCACACAGATCATCCTAGCCCCAAACTAAGCAAAGCTTGTACTATGGGTGCCAGGCGACGATATACATACGTATTTAGATAGATAAATACTTATATACATAGAAACATCCATGACTCAGAAACAAATATTCGTGCTCATCACACAAATATTTGCACTTACCGGGATTCGAACCCAGGACCACCAGCTTCGTAGGCAGGATCACTACCAACTAGGCTTCGGCGACCGTCCCGCACTAGTGAATCTAATCCCTGTGTCGCGGGGTACTTTACACAAATTACATCCAAATAGTTGTCCGGCGTGGGACCCGAACCTGCAACACGAAGCGGCGAGGCGACTGTCTTAGCCACTGCGCTACAAGTGCAGTCAAAAAATTTACCTATTATCTGCATAAGTGTGTATTTACGTAAGAAAAGTTGTATAATAATAATAATATCTGGGGACAATGTCACACAGATCATCCTAGCCCCAAACTAATCAAAGCTTGGACTATGGGTACCAGGCGACGATATACATACTTATATAGATAGTTAAATACTTATATACATAGAAAACATCCATGACTCAGAAACAAATATTCGTGCTCATCACACAAATATTTGCACTTACCGGGTTTCGAACCCAGGACCACCAGCTTCGTAGGCAGGATCACTACCAACTAGGCTTCGGCGACCGTCCCGCACTAGTGAATCTAATCCCTGTGTCGCGGGGTACTTTACACAAATTTAATCCAAATAGTTGTCCGGCGTGGGACCCGAACCTGCAACACGAAGCGGCGAGGCGACTGTCTTAGCCACTGTGCTACAAGTGCAGTCAAAAAATTTACCTATTATCTGCATAAGTATGTATTTACGAAATTCAATTCAATTCAATTCTTATATTCACAAGAAACATGGTAAATGGTTACAGATAGTCATGAAAAATAAGTAGGTACATACATGTTTCGCCAGTTTGGCATGCAAAAAATTACAAATTAATCTACGTTATACTTAAATACCTAATGTCCAATTTACATAGTCGTATTAATAACAAAATAAAACAATAATAAATGTCAAAAAATATAAACAGAATTCTCATAATAATAATGTCAATACTTGTTTAAAATCAATTTACATGTCATTGCACTTACAATCTAAATACGCTTTGAAGGTAGAAAGGTAGTATATGTCGTATAATCAGTTTCCATAATACAAGCTCTGCTTAGTTTCGGATTTGATGGTCGTGTGTATAATGTCCCAGGATATTATCATTATTGTAATTGGTCAAGAGCTTCTAATGGGTTGCTTAACTTCCCTCAGTATTTCACGCTAAAACAAATTACCACAATTATATATTTCCTTGCCTTTTCATAATAATAATATCTAATAATAATATCTGGGTACAATGTCACACAGATCATCCTAGTCCCAAACTAAGCAAAGCTTGTACTATGGGTACCAGGCGACGACATACATACTTATATAGATAGATAAATACATGTATACATAGAAAACATCCATGACTCAGAAACAAATATTCGTGCTCATCACACAAATTCATAAGAACTACGTTAGAAAGAAATGCATTGAGATTAGACTTAGTTAAGTTCGTATTGCATAGAATGGGGGACATTTCCTTGAAATTTCCGAGAAAAGAGCTGTGAGTTGTGCGGAGCTGAGAGTTTTTCTTTTCCCATATTTGTACCTAAGTTGAAACTTAGCAAGAAATGCAGGAAATGATAACTCTTAAAAAAAAAATTTGTATGACATGTACAGTACGATGTTTAACTACTACTAGCTGTGCCCCGCAGTTTTACCCGCGTTAAATTTTATAAATTATTATAGCATCTCCCCCGTAAGTGATAGCGTGATAATATGTAGCCTATATGTTGACCCGACGTCTTAGTAATATTCATACAAAATTTGAAGTAAATCAATGCAGAACTTCTTGAGTTTAGCCTGGACATACTTAAAGACAAACAGACACACAGACCAAAAATATAAAAACTATATTTTTGGCGTCGATGTCGATTTTAGATCACGCCCCAAAGGATACCCTTTAAAAAAATCAATGTACAGTTTTGACTTTCCTATGATTTTATTATATGTAGAGATTAATATTACTACTATTATATAATAGAGGCGCTCATAACCAGGTGCCCTCACCGGTCTGTAAGTGTTTGGTGAGCCCAAGTAACTAGGCTCGCGGTCAGTCCATACATGGTTGACCGCCAAAGTGGTTTAATTTCTGAGCGTTTCCGTGCTTCAGAGGGCACGTTAATCTGTCGGTCCCTATGGGCGGCTTGAACAACTCTGACACTAGAGTAACCACTGCCCACACGATAAGTAAGTAAGTAACTACTATTGAAAGATTCATAATAGAATTCACCTTTTTCTAAATAGGTTGTCTCGAAGAAATCACATAATAGTGATAAGTCCACCAATAGTACTGATGTCTCTAATTGCATTGTTCTTAAAGCCATAGGCTTGTGTTTTTCTGTGATTTCGCAGGCCTAGTGCTGCAGGAAGACATGAATCTTCGTCTGCTCGCATATCGACGAAGGCCTATTGCCCGTACAACTTATTGACGGATAAATAATAATAATATCCTGGGACATTATTTACACACGGCCATCTGATCCCAACCTAAGCAGAGCTATGGAAACTAGATAAGTATATATTATGTAGATAATTACAAGATAGATTATACTTTATTGCACAACATAGCATTGAAATATAATTTAATTTATATTAAGAGGTACAAAAGGCGGTCTTATCGCTACTATAGCAATCTCTCTCAGTCAACCGTTTGATGAAGCAAAGCAATGCAGGGAGACAAAGTGGTATTTGGCAGAGCGTCTACTTATATAAATTTACATAGATCTAAAATACGGGTATGAATATTTTGTATATACACATATAACTCACGCGTCTTTACCAGAGGGGTAGGCAGAGACAACGGATTTCCATTTGTCACGATCTTTTGCCTCGTTAATGTCCGATATTGTCAGTGAATGTTTTACATGGTCTCCCCCTTCCAGTGGTGCAAAATGCCCGTATCAAAACAGGACAATCAAGAAATTATTATTCATTAATTAGAGGGCGCGCTATGTTATTGAATAGTAGGTAATTATAAATGTGATTACTGTTGGCTATTAATATGTAACATTCAATCATACATCAAAGCAACATAAATATGTGAGGCTTAATTATTACAATATTAGAGGAGTAATAGGCTGACTTAATTATATATGGTAAATGAAACCACATCAATTATATACCAACAAAAGCCGCTAGTATCAAATTTTATAATATCCTCCGGGTTGAAATTTGGATATGGTCTCACCCTCGATTTCGCCACACTTTGAATACTATGGGATTGGCTAAAAGATACGCACGAAGAATGGTCAGGTCAAGGCCAACTACTTAAAGGATTTTATCCCTAAAACTGGTCTGCTAGACAGATAATTTTTCTGCAATAAAGTCTCCAAAAACACTTTTGGCCATAGCACACAACACCACACGCTTTGAGAGTACTGATTTTTAGGGTTCCGTAGCCAAATGGCAAAAAACGGAACCCTTATAGATTCGTCATGTCTGTCTGTCTTTCCATCCGTATGTCACAGCCACTTATTTCCGAAACTATAAGAGCGGTACTGTTGAAACTTGGTAAGTAGGTGTATTCTGTGAATCGCATTAAGATTTTTACACAAAATAGAAAAATAACAATAATTTTGGGGGGTCGCCATACATAGAACTGATCTGTCTACCGCTAGGTCTTTAAAAATCATATGGAGGTTCCTAATATCATTTTTGTCTAAACTGAATAGTTTGCGCGAGAGACACTTCCAAAGTGGTAAAATGAGTGTCCCCCCCCCCCCCTAACTTCTAAAATAAGAGAATGATAAATATAAAAAAAATATATGATGTACATTACCATAGAAACTAACAACGGAAATTGGTTTGAACGAGATCTAGCAAGTCGTTTTTTTTTAATACGTTATAAACCGCAATTTGCTTTCATTTAATCAACTGAAATACTTGCTGCTGCGGAACCCTTCATGTGCGAGTCCGACTCGCACTTGGCCGGTTTTTTATTAGATAGGTTATCAGATCAGTAATTTTACTAGTAAATCATCTTAAGGATTCATCATCATTCTGGGAATAGATGGATTTTAAGTTTAAACGTAGGAAAAGCGTCAATCTAGTTAGTAATATGATAATGATGTTTCAGTTAAGGTTAAATATTCAATTAGAACATATTTTTTCTTTACTTAACAAGTAAATTACGTTCCAAGAATTTACTTCAAAACTAATTGATTTTGGGAAAATAAACGCCTGTCTCTCAAAGTAAACCCAGGCACATAACAACCATATAAGGGTCAAACGTAAAAGATTCATTTGCATCTCTTGTGCAGGAATCGAACCTGATCTATCGATAGAAACTTCTCAGGTAATAGCCAGGCGACTACCTTAACAACTGCGTTTCTCGTAAAAAATATTAGTAATATTAAATCGTATCATCAAGCATGCAGTCTGCATTATCATTAGCTTATTATTTTTCATTATTTTATGTTAAATTTTTTCCCGTGAGGTACCTAATTAAGAAGGACTTAATTATGCCGTAGGCATTCTCTACCAGTCAACCCGTTTTAAGGTTGCTGATTTAACTGATACCAACACTGCCGGAATAGCCTGGTATACCCAAATAGTGTACATATGTACAGTAGGACATTAATAGTTAGATATTACAATCGCCACGCCTTGCCGTGAGCAGGGACATTATTTAAGTTTCTATGTTCTTATTGCAAGTTCTAATATTTTAGGTTTGTTTTAGGTAAGGAATTAGAACTTAAACACAAACCACTTATTGTAGTTAGTAGTATGCTATATTATTATAGACAGCTGTTTAGCATATTAGCTGTCCAGCAAGTAGCTGTCTTACGAGTAGCTGTCTAGCGAGTAACTATCTAGGCAGTGCTGTGTAGCGAGTAACTATCTAGGCAGTAGCTGTCTAGCGAGTAACTATCTAGGCAGTAGTTGTCTAGCGAGTAACTGTCTAGGAAGTAGCAGTCTAGCGAGTAACTATCTAGGCAGTAGCTGTCTAGCGAGTAATTACCTGGGCTGTAGCTGTCTAGCGAGTAATTATCTAGGCAGTAGCTCTCTAGCGAGTAAGTATCTAGGCAGTAGCTGTCTAGCGAGTAACTGTCTAGGAAGTAGCAGTCTAGCGAGTAACTATCTAGGCAGTAGCTGTCTAGCGAGTAACTGTCTAGGCAGTGGCTGTCATAAGATCAGCTCTCTAGCAAGTAACTATCTAGGCAGTAGCTGTCTAGCAAGTAACTATCGAGACAGTAGCTGTCTAGGGAGTAACTATCTAGGCAGTAGCTGTCTAGCGAGTAATTATCTAGGCAGTAGCTGTCTAGCGAGTAAGTATCTAGGCAGTAGCTGTCTAGCGAGTAACTGTCTAGGCATTAGCTGTCATAAGATCAGCTCTCTTGCAAGTAACTATCCAGGCAGTATTAGCTGTCTAGCGAGTAGCTATCTAGGCAGTAGCTGTTATACAATTAGGTGTTGAGCGAGAGCCTAGGCAGTACACTAAGCAACTACGTTTTTGTGTCGCCAATATCTATAAAGATGTTGGCGACGACTAGACCCGCTCCTTTTGTGTTTTTAGTATTCGATCTCCTGATTGTAAGTTGCGAGTGGCCATGGGCGGAGGAGTTCCCACCGATGGCCACTCGGAACTCCAAATACGGCGCAAGTCCCTTGCCGGCTATTAAGAAAGGAATAGGTTCACTTCTTAAGGGTTGCCATACCATAATGGATCGACAAAAATTCTACAGATTGGTAGTGTAGTTTTTATATTATCTAGTTTAAAAGCTAAGTATAAGTTTGGCAACCTTTGACAAATTTGTTCTAGAAAAGGGAATAGATATATACAGAACAGGAAGGTTTACTTTAACTAATAAAGTAAACAGTTATTCTCCTTGAAGTAGGATTTTAAACAGCTCTTATTGGATTATAGCCGCTTTTCTTTGAGATACGAAGACCGCTTTATAAACTAAAGTATTTAAAACCGAGTTTTAATGGAAATTTGGGAAAGATTTGATTCTACTTGTGTTAATAGAGAATAATTTCCCACTGTAGAGTAAAAAAAGGTTTGGAGTTAAATAAACTTAGTTGCTTATTGCTATGTTGCTTATTGCTATACAAAGCGTCTTTGGTCTAGTAATAACGTGTTTAGTCACAAAAAATCAAGTCCTGGGTTTTAACCTGAATCACGACAAAAAATATTGGCATTTGTACCATCGGGTTTTGAGAGTGGAGGATAGAGAGTGCAGCTGTATTTGAACATATTATAATATTATGCCCCGGGTAAATGGCTAGTCGAACAGTCGACAAGCTATGTCAGAGGCCTATTGGGCGGCCTTAACCACTGCCAATTTGATACTAACTCTTCGCTTATACAACAAGGTTTTATTTAAACGAACAATAACTAAGTAAATTATAAAGATAAAATTGAAAAAAGTTTTTAACGGATACCGAGAAGGCTT
Source organism: Pseudoips prasinana (assembly GCA_951640165.1). Classification (NCBI taxonomy): domain Eukaryota; kingdom Metazoa; phylum Arthropoda; class Insecta; order Lepidoptera; family Nolidae; genus Pseudoips; species Pseudoips prasinana. The sequence goes on from OX621251.1 coordinate 17,971,380, forward strand.
TTAAAAAATAAAAATGCATAGCTTCTATAAATGAAACATCAAAGAGACTCGACTGACACCCTCAATCAAATTAGCCTGAACTAAATGGGATACGGTTCTAATTGAATCATTTAGAACTACTTCGAACTTCTTTTTACAGTACGTCTAGTTTATATCGTAAATATCTACGCTTTAAGAATAGGCATCGGAAAATTTCTCCAAAAGTAATCTTAATTTTTTTTTTTTTGATTACGGCAATCTCCTAATAAATTAATCTTTATTTTACTATTGTAGAGACGCCAGTACATCCAGCTACCCCAATCTGTCAAATGTATTTTATAGATTTTCAACTTTATCATATAAGCATCACTTTCAATTTGGGAAATTTGACAGATTGGGGTAGCTTGATGTGCTGGCGTCTGTACATATGACCGTTATGCTCCTTAAATACTACATTTGATGTGAAATGGTATGTAGTGGTATAGATTATTTAGATGTACTAGTCACGTCATTGGACTGCTATAAAGCAACCCAGGATAGGCCAAATTACCTGTAAATCTTATAATTATTTTCGACTATGAATAATAACTCAACAGTGATCCCTTTTAAATATAATGATATAAATAATTAATGATTAAACAAAGTTCGTTAGCAACCGCAGATAAATTAAGTATAAAATAATTATATGTATTCTTTTGGTTTACAATAAAGAGTATTATATTCTATTCTATAAAAAGGACCTCCTACAATATCTCTATGACTTTCTACATTAAGAGAATTTTATATGACCTCATAATTAGTTTCTGAACCGAGCCAGGAGGAGACCACCAATTCACCACACCACTAATACAGCCATCGAATAATAATAAATAATAGTTTATTTCTCTGTAATTAAATAATAATAATTCATTTAGTAACACATTCATTCCCAAAGGTTTCTATAACGTTTTCATTAGGAGGGGTTTGCTGTAGCCATCGATTTTGGCACGTAATTTGGCGACCGCAATGAGGTGGTAGTAAGTACACTGGTGGCGATGCTGTCCGAGTTCCTGGTGTATACCTTAGTCGCCTTTTACGATACTCAAGGGATGGTATGGGGTGACCCTGTTATTTTTTGTGAGCCGGAAATCACACGACTTAGTTTTTCCAATGCCGTGCACGATGGAGTGTTAGTGCCAACTTTAATGTATGGAAGTGAAAGTTGGGTATGGCAGAAAAAGAATGAAAGTAAAATAAATGCAGTGGAAACGAGAGCTCTGAAAAGTATGTGTGGTGTGACTTTGAGAGACAGAATTCGAAAAACTGATGTAAGAGAGCGTTGTAGTGTGAAAGAGAATGTAGTCACAAAGATTGAAAAAGGTACGCTGAGATGGTTTGGCCATTTAGAAAGGATGAATGAAAGAAGATTGACAAAAGAAGTAAACCTGGCCTGTGTGAATGGGACAACTGGAAGGGGAAGACCTCGTCAAACATTCTCTGACCAAATCGGAGACGTTCTCAAGAAAGGGCAGGTAAGAAGTAGCCTAAGCAGGCGAGCATGTATGAAGAATATAATGACAGTAATAGAGGCAAAAGAGGTGTGCAAAGATCGTGACTAATGGAAATCCGTTGTCTCTGCCTATCCCTCTGGGAAACAGGCGTGAGTCTATGTATGTATGTATATAGTTTTTCACATTACATTGTTCATATTATCAACAATCTATGATGTCAATTTGAAACCATTGAGAGAGATCCAATCACTAGGCTTGAAACTTTTATGACAAATCTGCAAGCTTTTTCATTCTTGCAATTAGTTTTATCGCCGCTCAGCACGTTATAAATTAATGTCACCAACTTATATAAAATGTAGTCAACTCTTATACTACTATTTAGTAGATCGACTCAAAAGCAACATTGATTGAATGTTATTCACACGTTCACAATATAAAATTCACACGTCTAATAAGCATTAAAGTGGCCAACTCTATTGAGAGCACGCCTTCGATACTGAATAACGATGCTGCATTGTGCTCAAGAGTTGCTCCGTGTCCGATGAGCTCTATAAATCAACCACTGTACTCAGATCCACTAATCCCACATTATACAGCCCGACGTTAGATTATCTTACACTGGACGTAATAATGTTCGTCGTTAACTGTTTAAGATTTGTACAGTCTAAAGAATCGTTTGATCTATCGGTAGGTACAAATATATATATTTTTGAGACTGGTAAATATTACGGTTTCTTTCAAAATCATTCATATTATGTGAGTGTTTACCTACATTTGATTATCCACTCCATCAAGCAAAGTATGAGACATGTTATAAGTACGAAGAAAAAAATAGAAAACCAGATCTGAGTTTCGAAACTCCCGAATCTTGTTAAGGGAAAATGTGGAATATATACGGTATCCCGGAGTGAAATCGTATTTGGTGTCGTATTTTGTGCATAACAAAATCAAATTTTGCCGCTTATTGCATGATTGGGTTCTGAGATTAGCTTCGGAAAACTCTGATGGTGGTTTAGGACAGTTTATTGACAAATCAGGAAACATTGGGAGGAAAATTAATCCGGATTTACTACATACTTATACGTAAATGTTTATACGCCGACATTTGACAGAAACACTCAAATATATTTTCTGTTTAGTACTAGCTGTGCCCCGTGGTTTTACCCGCGTTAAACTTTATCAATTATAACCTATGTGTTATTCCTGGGTGTCAGCTAACTCCATACCAATTTATATTAAAATTGCTCCAGCCGTTTAGTCGTGAAGAAGTAACAAACATACACACTCACAAACTTTCGCCTTTATAATATTAGTGTGATATCTAAGGCAGGAAGGCATTTTGATGTAGGTATCTAACTAACTAGGTGATAAACATCACATAACTTGATTCACTCACATTATGATAACTACTTTTACTGTCGTTGTAATAAAGTAGGCTGTACTAAGGAGTAGGTAGAGTATCTTTAACGAATTCGGTTCCTTTTTGAATCTTTAATTGAAATTATAATCAAAGGAACTCTTCTTTGAAATTGAATAATCTACTAGTCAAGTAACTAAAGTAAATGTAAGGAATATTGGAACAGTGTATTCAAATTTATATCCATATTAATGGTAGCTAAGTGTACACAGTAGACGTACATACGTGTACTGTGTACAGTCACTTAACACACAGCTACTTAATAATAATATTGTAATTAGGTATACAATCTACTTTGATTATAATCAACTCATATGGGAATAAACAAGGCTTACCTACCAACATAGTACTATTATGTATAAATTAGCTATTCAGCTTTAGTTAAGCAGGTTCCAACATCAATATTCCGTACATGATTCATATCGGTAATACATTATGTAGAAGGCGTTACCATAATGTTCGTAGCCGAAAACTGGAAGTACTAGGAAGATTATTACCGATTTTTATTAAAACATAGTATCTTGATACTGGTAGTGGTAGGAATAGAAGTTGTCAAATTGTCAAAAAGAATAAACTTTCACTCTCTCCCAGCCGCTTTCTATTATTTATGTGTATGTGTGTGCGTGCGAATATTGAGATTCATGTAGACGAGCATTGTACTCGTCTTCGCGAATTGTGTGAATTTGTCTTAATTTTTGCCTCAAAGCTAAAAACGTTGTATTTTCAATTAGGCGGGCACAAACAGTAAATACATTCCGAAGACTTGTCAAGGGTCACTACATGACGACTTCATAGTTCACATAATGATAAATATTATTATTATGTACAGACACGTGATTCGTATGTAGGTATGTATAGTTGTGTTTATGGTGAAAATATTACTTTTTTACCGTAAAAACGGATATTAGTAGGGGCACGTATCGTCTCGTTCTGCAGCTGCGCTGCGCCTGAAAATGATCTTCTGAAAATATCGAACCAATCTTTACGTAAGTTGTACTGTATGGACGAAATTTTAAACATTGAATCATTAGATGAAAATATGGTAACATATTTAAGTAATTATTAATATGTAGTAACGGGGCTTAGCTAACCACCTGTTCATTAAGTTATGAATATGTAGTTCACTAAGCCCCCGGTTTCTTGTAACCCATTTCCGTCCCTTTATCAAAATCACTCCCACATTAAATATCTAAGAGGGTAAATGTTACACAACAAAAGAAGTAATAAGAGTGTGGTTCCTTGGGGCTGCAAGCGTCCTTAAGCTTGGCAGACACAATAAGATGATCCGAAGATGATCTCCTGAAGATATTGAAAGAATCTTCACTTAAAGCGCGATGTATAGGCGAAATATTTATCATTGAAACATTGAATGAAAATATGATAACATGTTTAATAATTAATGAAATAATTACCTGTTCATTAAGCCAGTCAAACAACATTCGAAGGGCTATTTAATTATTCAAAAGATTTGTATCACGTAATCTCTGAAAACCACCAATTGTTGGTTTTGTAGATAAGTGAAGGGTATATTTAAAATGAAAGGAAATGAAAAAATTATTATTTTTGACAAACATAAAATCTTAACACACATAACTTACATAGCTAAATTAATATAATAAATTTGGTTGTCAAAAAAAGGATTTGGAATCTTTTGATTACGTATTTGTACCCAATGTATATTTAGAATATTTATTTTTGTCTTTTCTGGTAGTGTCGATGCGTAACTCAACGCAACTGTCTAAAAGACTAGTGACCCGTCGCGGTAGATAGATATAAAGGTGAATTTATATATTAAATTAGTAATTTACGCCAAATAAAACTTTTATTGGCAATATTTTGATAGTTTGGGTTACATTGTTTTAATTTTCGTAGATATATCTAATTGTGAAATTAAACAAAGCCCATATTATTTTCTGATATATAGATTGGATAGGAATGGGACCATGTCTCTGCATGGTCGATTACTATGGGCTTCATAAAGGCTTGAGGTCACCCAAAGAACAATGGAGAGTGCTATACAGCGATACTTCTCTGCGTCATCGAATCAGAAATCTCGAAACCTGCAGACGAACCAACGTAATCGACATAGCCGAAAGAATTTCCAAACTGAAGTGGCAGTGGGCGGGGCACATAGCTCGTAGAACCGACGGCCGCTGGGGCAAAAAGGTTCTCGAGTGGCAAACACGAACCGGGAGACGATCTTGCAAGGTTCGCAACCTTGCAAGATCGTCTTCCGGTTCGTGTAAGTTCGTGGAAGCCGCTGGATGCGGGCAGCACAATTCCGGTCATTGTAGTGATCCATGGGGAGGCCTTTGTCCAGCTGTGGACGTATTTCGACTGATATGACGATAATGATGATTAATGTAAATTTGTAGATATTCAATTAGTTAAAAAGTTATCTTTATAATATTGCTTTAAATTTAGATTACGGTTGTTACTCAGCTTTTTTCTTTAAAAAAAACGCCCGCATCAGGGAATCTAATGCCTGTGTCGCGGGGTACTTTACAAACATAATAGGGGGACAGAAATTACATTCAGACTCAGAACAACTATTTATGGGTCACACAAATAGTTGTCCGGTGTGGGACTCGAACCCGCGACACGAAGCGTCGAGGCGATTGTCTTAGCCACTGCGCCACACGTGTAGTCAAAAAGTTATTAGTGGCGTATACCGAATGTTTATTTAGTTGAATAAAAGCCTTAAACCATGTAATATTACTATTTACTAATCTACTTTATAAGGGACTAAAAAACTAGTTGGAGCAGGGTTAATATGAATTTACAGTTTTAAAATTGCATTTTATTACCAGTATAAGATCAAACAAAGTATTATGATTATAGTAGTTAATCTTTGAACTGAACGCGGTTCTTCAGTGACAAGCCTAGACAGCATGTCTACGACATAAAGAAAGTGGATAAGCGCTGGGTACACCTGACATAACGAGAACTCAGCTCTCGGTTGACGAATTACCTCCTAGCTAAATCATATATAGGGACTCATGATTGACCAACCTGGCACGCCGAGATTAATGTCTGTGTAGGGCCAATCTGTGCTATAATATTATTCATCGTCTTATTGACGGGTTGGTCTAATACGGACATCTGCGCCGACCCTGATAACACAATAATGCTCTCATACGATCCAACATCCTTATTCTGTAGACGATTTGTTTAGGGTTGCCACTTCAGTGTAATCATTCATTAGGAGAGTGCAACGAACCTTGTTTGGTCTAAAATAAGTACACCTTTATAGTTGACTTCACAAAAAGTAAGTTGTCTAGAAAAGCCAGGTCAGAAGTAGTAAGTTATTTGTGTGATGAGCACGAATATTTGTTTCTGAGTCATGGATGTTTTCTATGTATTTAAGTATTTATCTATCTATATAAGTATGTATATCGTCGCCTGGTACCCATAATACAAGCTTTGCTTAGTTTGGGGCTAGGATGGTCTGTGTTAAACCGGCGAGCTGTACGAAGAATATAATGACATTAAACGGGCAAAAGAGGTGTGCGAAGATCGTGAAAATGGAAAGCTGTTGTCTCTGCCTACCCCTCTGGGAAACAGGCGTGAGTCTATGTATGTATCTATCATAGAAAATTAATAATTAGTCATTAATGTTTGTGTCAAGATTTATGATCAGTCACTGTTTCTTTATATATTATATAAAAAGTAGATAATATGACTAATCTCTTTTATTTTTTGAAAAGGAGAACAACAAGCAGTATTGTTCTCAATAAAGATTGCGCCATTAGCAATGCAATAAAGATTGCGAATAAAATAAAACTCGCAGCATTTTAGTTTATTTCTATTATCATTCTATTAGAAAATAATGAGTTCTAAGTGTACAAAGACAACAGATGAATATAAAAAATAGTATGTATGCAATTAAGAAATTTTGATAATGCTCTGGGATAAAAATAAATAATAAATATTCTTCAAAAAGTCAAGACATCGCTTTCGATGTAACCATTTTAAATTCATGTGCCTTTAACTGAAAGTTCAGCTTTCGGTTGATTCTTTTAAGGAAAGCAGGTATTTTCAAATTAGATTCGTTAATATAGTAGTTATTTGTAGGGTGAGGTTACATCTATAAATATACATGAAATGTTCACTATTTTGATAACCCTAAATATAATATTTAGGGCTGATTTAAGGAAAATGCGACTAGAGAAGTATTTATAGTGAGGGGTCCATCTGCAAATCTTTGAGATGCTTTTAACTGCGCGATAGAGTGCCATGTGTACCTTCGTCAAAATTATAGGTATTAGTCATATTCCGTGTAACTACTTAACGTGATTCCTATTTCTTACAAGAAAAGGAGTCCGAGAAAATATGGTTTACTTTTTAGAAGTACCTACATACATAAGTCGAAGTTCCTTGCTATTTGTTTATATTCGACACTTATCATATTATGAAAACTAAGTGTTGGTGTAGTGGTTAGTGACCCTACCTGCGAAGCCAGAGGTCGTGAGTTCGATCCCCACCTAGGACAAAGCTTTATGTAATAAGCATGATTATTTGTTATATGCTTGGGTGCAATTTATCTATGATATGTATTTAGGAATATATAATTATGTTTATCGGTTTTTTGGAAGCTATAGTAACAGGTCCAGACTAGTTTAGGATCAGATTGCAGTATGTTATCCGTCCAAGATATTTATACAAATTATTCTTTCAAAATAAATTTGCAGGCATCATTATAAGGTTACTAATAACATAAAATTTTAACCCTTTATTGCCTTTCACTATATATTTGTTTCATTATTTTTGAACCTCATTCCAAGGTAATAAGGTTGAAATTCATATGGTCTCGTATAGTACATAGTCTGTTTAAGGGTTAATAACATTATTTAAATGAGATGTTATTTTCTTAAAATTTATGATGATAAATTTAATCAAATCAAAATTTTCTTTTTGCTTTCAGATGAAGTTGGAGTACAAGGTAATTCAAAATTAAACATATTTAATTAAAATTACGATGTTTACTGCTCCAAATTTTACACCAATAGTGTTCTTAGAATTAAACTCTTGAATATAACGATGGTTTAAGTTTGCGGAAGATATCTATTCGCTAGGTGAATAAAACCTTGTGCAACCAGAATTGTCTGAAAGAGATCGCTACAAAGCGATAAGACCGCCCATTGTACCATGTACATTTGATTATACAGAGATAATGTATTGTGTTTACTGCAGCAAAAAAGTTTACTCTATTCTATTATATTCTATAATAGTTCTACCATTAGTAAGAAAATAATAATCTAGAAATACGTATAATAAGTTTTACCTAAATGTTAAACTGCAATCTAACTTTACAAAAATAATTAATTTTGTTAAAATTAATTGTCTTTTATAAAATAATCAACCATTTGTTTGCTGGCGTGGTTGGCAAATGGTTGTTATTCACGCCGGAGGTCATGGGCTCGATTCCTATTATAATAATATATCTAGTAATTTGAGAGATAATATAAATACAACTCGTATACCCGGCGGCTGAAACATTACTGTGACATGTGTAACTTTTGAATCAATATAAATTAAGTCATTATGTCGCATTCGTTCTAAACGTTATTCATTTCGCAAATTCCATGATATTAAAATATTAAAATACAACAACAAACATGAGCTGAGCATTCATGCGCGGTACTTTCGGTATCAAAACAGGATCGCCCAAATATTTGCATTCCAAAACTGTATACGAAATGTTAAAACATCAGGAACAAACCAACTCATTAGGTGCTTAAAAATACACACACGGTATAACTTCAGTATTTTGGAGTCAAGTGACCAGTTAAACGCAACTCCAACCAGTAACTTCACATGGTTCTTGCAAGCGCTTGACATAAGAAAAATCTTTGTTATATTGTCAATGCTATTGAATGCAAATGAAATTCAATTTCTACCTACAATGGACTTTATTCTAACCGCATAATGCTTACAATTCAACAACGATATTGCCCCACCAAGCGGTGACTTAAGGCTCATACTCCCGTTTTTCATTTCACTGATCCTTTTTAGTTTACAATTTAACCCTGCAACTTATTCACCATTTGATTCTGCGCTAAAACTTTATCTTCACGCTTTGTTAGCCACAGGGTTAGAATGCGGGTTGTGCCTACGGGTTAATTATGTATGTTTGAGAATAGAACACGAACGATTTATAAGTTCTTTGGAAAGTTTGCTAAAAGTTATTCAGTAAGGGATTAGGTAGCAGCTTTCGAAAAGCCGTGGATTCAGTCGAATGCATTTTAATCGACTCATTTCGTCTAGAATACATAATATGCAAAAATAGATGAATAACTTGTACAGTTCTTTGAAAACAGAAATCCCTGTGAACAGAACTTTCATTTTATTTTTACTATTTTGTATTATAAATTGAAAATAGTATAATGCAAGTTTAACACCTAATTTGTATATTTTTAAAAATGAGCAATTTATTATTAACATTTTTGAATTAGACAATGGCTGTGTTCAATTAATAAAATTCAATTAATTAACTAAGTTTTCATCAACAAGATAATAATTATAATAGTTAGTGAGGTACGTTATTCAATTGTCTTTTTTACGGCGATAGGTAAGTTCGTTTAATCAATAGCTTTAATATCTCTTTTTGTATTTTTAATTTCTGAACATGAATCTAATTACAAAAAACCGGCCAAGTGCGAACGGACTCGCCCATGAAGGGTTCCGTGGCAGCAAGTATTTCAGTTGATTAAATGAAAGGTAAATTGCTGTTTACGATTTATGTGGTATTAAAAAAAAACTACTTACTAGATCTCGTTCAAACCAATTTTCGTTAACGATATATTTATTTTATTTTATTATTCTCTCATTTTAGAAGTTAATGGGGGCAGGGGGGACACTCATTTTACCACTTTGGAAGTGTCTCTCGTGCAAATTATTCAGTTTAGAAAAAAAATATTTTAGAAACGTCAATATCATTTTTGAAGACCTATCCATAAATACCCCACATGTATGGGTACGGTGAAAAAAAAAATTGAGTTTCAGTTCTATGTATAGGGAACCCCCAAAATTATTGTTCTTTTTCTATTTATGTGCGAAAATCTTAATGCAGTTAACAAAATACATCTACTTATCAAGTTTCAACAGTATAACAGCTCTTATAGTTTCGGAAAAAAGTGGCCGTGACATACGGACGGACAGACAGACATGACGAATCTATAAGCGTTCCGTTTTTGTCATTTGGCTACGGAACCCTAAAAACATAATTCTTTAAATAAAACCTTTGTTATTAGACTTTTTATCAGAAATAGAAAATACAAAGAAGAATATTGCAGTTTTGATCGTGACTTACTTTGTAGTAAATAATATCTCATTATTATTGAAATTAATTCTTAGGAGTTCAATAACATCTTTAAATTATTAATCTTTGAAAAAAAGTAACAAGAGAATTAAAATGGTTTTTTAAATACCAGAAGGCCGCCATACTTTGTTATATATGTATATTTAAATCGTACTCTAGTCACCACGTTATCGCAAAGAGGACGAACTTGAATTTCAACATGCCCGTAAACGTTATAAATACCACTTCTACTGAAACTCCAATTGATAACATATAACAAACTTGCATTATTAGACTCCACAGTCTAACCACTAGCCTATATCTTTTATTATATGATCTACTCGTTAGATAGAATGCCACACTGTAATTTAATTTTAGAAATTACAATGTGGCATTCTATCTAATACTACGAGTAGAGCATATAATAAAAGATATAGGCTAGTGGTTAGACTGTGGAGTCTATATAAAACGATTCCACACAAATCTAATACTTATACGGAATTAATGAATATTGAATTTGATAATTTTAATAATATAGTAACGCTCTACCAAGGTCCACCACTCTTCGAAATCATGTGCATATTAGAAATTAATTAATAAAATATCGTGAGGTAACCTGCGTGCCTGATACTTTTCAAAAATGTATTTAATAGTATGTAGCTCTGTTGAATATTTGTATTTAAGAACCTGATATATAAGATAAGATAAGATAAGATAATTATTTTTTATTTCTCTCCACAATATTAATAATTACAAAATCAAAACTTTATATGGTAAGAGCTTTACATAATTTTTGTATCCATTAGTAAGAATTATTACTGTGGCAGACTGGTGCCTAAACTAGGCTCAAGGCCTGTATTTCAGGACACCAGGTCTCCACCCCTTAGATTTTTATAATACAAATTTTGAAATTAAATGTAACATTTAAAATACCCAGATATCCTATAACGAACATGTATCACATTCAACCTTCTAAAACCAACATCGGGATAAACTCACCGCTCAATAGGGTTTGTAGAGAGATGAACTCTTTCATGACATTTGTACCGGATGCCGACATACACCATGATTCCTTAAATTGTTTCAAGTCCAAAATCTTGAAGTCACTCAAAACTACTGTTAACTCGTCGTAGTTATTTCATTGTTCTATAGCCTAAATAATCTCAAGTGCCGATTATTCGTCTAGATTTGGAGAATGTTGGTTAACCCGTAATTGGCTAGTGTGTAAGTCTAATTTGTTAAAAAATATTCATAAGATATCTATTGTATGCACAAGCTGTGGGTAAACCTAATGTTAATAAATAAAAAATAAAAAAGCATGTGAAGCCTGCCAGTATTAGACCAGCGTGGTGGACTATGGCCAAACCCACTCATTGCGAGAAGAGGCCCTTTCCGTGCAGTGAGACAGTGACGGGCTGCATTATATATACAAGAAAGGCGTCAAAGCGTTAAAGAGGACTCTATATAGTATAAACTGCAGAGGTTGTATTGTTTACAGAATTCAGAGACTTTTTTTTTTGATGAGGCAGGGGGAATTTCTACGCATGCCACCCGCACAAAGTGTCTGCGGGTGGGTATGTCGGACTTGCACTGACTAAACCTACCTGCCGTGGACTTTTCTTGGCGCCTGATGGGGGAGCCCCGGGAATGCGGGTTTGCTGCTCCGGTGCAGAATTCAGGACCTAGCTGAAAACTTTTACCCTGGCCAAGTTCTAGACCATATTCTTAAACTTGAAAACGCTGGTTAATTAGATATGAATGGTATGTAAAGGTTTATTAATAATAATATAACAAAGCTACTGGCCGCATTTCATCTACAGTGGTAAATCTCCAGGGAGACTACCTAAAGGTGGCTATCCGGCACGAGCAAGAAGAGATCAGGTAAAGCCAAACAGTTTTTTTTTAAAGATTACCCTTTCTAGGGAATCTAAACCCTGTGTGGCGGGGTACTTTACAAACATATAATAGACGGACACAAATTACATACATCGCGTACTCTCCGTGTCACGGGCCTATAACACCACCAATTTCCAGAGTCCAAGCTTCTTTTTCTTTATTTTACGTGACCCGGGATTAGAACCCAAAATCTCAACTTCTGCGGTTAAACATGCTCTCGCTAGACGAATGAAGCAGTAAATGTGCATTACGGAACTACAGTTCAATAGCAATTTTTCTAGAGAGAAATATTCAATCAATTTATGATAAATCGTTTAATAATTTACCATACATGAAATGAAACGTGACCCATGTGTATCATGCCATAAAATTAATTATAATTATCAGTTGAAATTGTCTAAAATATGCGTGAGTCTCGCGGATGGCTGGTAAATAAATTAGTATTCGAACAATAATTTACCAATGGTATAGTAAAAGTACTAATTAATTGTTTCAAAGGAAATGAGGGTTTAGCGGCACCAAATACTATTTATTACAGAAATGATTATTTGACTGGCCTATAGTTTGTATAGTGGTTACTGACCAAGACTGCTAAGCCAGAAGTCGCGTGTTCGATCCCCATACAGGGACTCTACCAGCTAAGTCGCCGGTAGAGTCCCTGTATGGGGTCGCTTAGCTGGTAGAGTAATCGGCTTCCATGAGCACATGTGACGTCTTAAATGGTCCGGAATCGATTTTCAACGTTAAAGTCGATTTAACTATTGATTAAGTCATTTTTAACCGTTATTTATTTGAACGCGATTTATAAAATCGAAGTTCGGCGACTTAGCCATTAGAGCCCCTGGTCATATCTTTGTAGGATGAGTATGATAATTAGTTCTATCTTTGGAATCAGCAGTGTGTTAGTTGTTCCAACATATTTATTCCGATTATTAATAACACGAGTTTTTATAAGACATAAGGTGCCATTAAGCATGGGGCGAAAAAAATAGTACTAAGTATGAATGACAAATAAAGTCTACTGATAACACGAATAGGAGTCATCAATGCACCCTTTTTTGTAATTAAAAGTAAAGTTTTTTTCTGTGCAATATTGAACAAAAGACATAACGAACAAAATTGATGCTCGTTTCATTGCGGACTTCGGACAGTACCATCGATTAGTCTCTGATAAGCACTTACGCATTAACTTACATTGAACTACATTTCAATAATTGCCTCTGACTGAAAAACTGGCTATAATAAATTGTTAAATTTTCATGCAAAATTTTAATTGTATTCAGTGCCATGCTCCAACATTTGCTATATATTTATTATGCAGGAAAACCGTTTGACGCTATCAATCCAAAATATCCTTCATTCGTGTCTTGAATAATAATTCTATTGTGGATTAATATAAAAGGTTTGGTAATAAATTGACCTTTCTAAAAGATGGTACCTTTTTATAGGTAGCTGTTAATGCAAGCTTTTCTTTATCACTCTTTTTCGGACTGGGTGAACATATGCGGTCTTTTATGAAAATGAATTATTATCGGGATAAGGAAAAAGTTTAAAAGCGCATTTTTACTGACTACAGTTCGTCTATCCCTCAGTTATAATAGCTACGCAACGCAAGAGCAAAGATACTCACTCATATTCAAAAGGTAAGACCAAGTTTATAATCAAGATCATAATTTCGGCAGCCATACTGCAGCAGTGTGCCTTTCAGCATCACTGCAGATATTCAGCCTGGACCACACGGAACTGATACTTGACTTATGGATATTGATATTGATATGACGGTCACCGTAGCCTAGTTGATAGTGCTCCTGCCTACGAATCTGGTGGTCCTAGGTTCGAATCCCGGTAAGTGCAAATATTTGTGTGATGAGCACGAATATTTGTTTCTGACTCATGGATGTTTTCTATCTATATAAGTATTTATCTATCCATGTAAGTATGTATATCGTCGCCTGGTACCCATAGTACAAGCTTTGCTTAGTTTGGGGCTAGGATGATCTGTGTGATATTGTCCCGAGATATTATTATTATTATTTAGAGATAGCCACTCTTCTTTTTTGTTGCGTAATGCAAAGTTCCCACGTGGAAATACCATACCATGCAATAGCATTTCAACAGTATTTTGACGGGCCAATGTCGTGGTTGGTAAATGCTTGCTTTGCACTCCGCAGGTGGTTTGTTTGTTGTATTTCTGGGGCCCTAAGACGTCTTCGTAACTTTCTGCCGATTGCCACCAAAACTGCACTTGCCCAATCTCTTCTCCTTCCAATCCTTGACTATGCTGATGCCAGTTATCTCGATATCACGGAGGACCAACTAGATAAACTTGAGCAGCTCCAGAATTTCTGTATACGTTTCATATTTGGATTACGGAAATATGATCATGTCTCTGAATTTCGTACTAAACTCAAGTGGCTTCCTGTACGCCTTCGCCGGAATACACACATTCTTTCTCTTCTGTATAATATTTTATTCAATCCTAATACACCAAATTACCTTAAGGATCGCTTCCAGTTCTTAAAGGAGACACATGCACGAAGTTTGAGATCATCAGAAAACTTACGCCTTAAAATACCAATGCATTCCACTACATTTTATGATAAATCCTTTACCGTGCAAGCTGCTCGTCTGTGGAATGCATTGCCTGTGTCGGTAACACGAGCCCAGTCACTTCCTGTGTTTAAAAAACTCTTAAAAGAACATTATCTGACAACACTCTGAATGCCATTTTGTGTATTTATGTATGTTTGTATTCATATGTATATATACACATATATATAATTATATATATATTTATATTATTTTATTGACTTCGTAATATTCAAATAAATTTTCTGCTATTGAATGTACCTTCGGTATATTCATTCATCTTTTGTTCTGTACACCACCTACTACCCCCGTCTTTCTATTCACTAACAGTTCTGGTCCATTCATCGGTTGCCTGGAAGAGATCGCTTTTAGCGATAAGGCCGCCACTTGTACTATTTCCATTTTAATGTAATTTTTTACTCTAAGTTTATGTCTTTGGTGTGCAATAAAGAGTTATCTATCTATCTTATCTATCTTTGTTCGATTTCCACCCAGGACAGATACTCGTATTTGTGTGAATGAAAATTTCTGTTTGTCCCGAGTCTGAGTATAATTATCTATATAAGTATGTATTTACATAAGAAATGTAGTAAGTATATCAGTTATTTGATTTCCATAGTACAGACGCCAGCACATCAAGCTACCCTAATCTGTCACATTTCCCCAAGTGAACCTTATGCTTATGTGATAAAGTTGAAAATCGATACAATAAATTTGACCGATTGCGGTAGCTGGATGTCCTGGCGACTGTACAAGATCTGCTTAGTTTGGGATTAGATGATCGTGTGTGAATAATATCCTAAGATAATATCTAATTTATTTAATTTAATTGAAAGCCTAAACATCGGTCCTAACCACCAAAAACTAACCGATACGGAACAAATTTGTTAGCTGTAGCCGAAACAAACAATCCCATGTACGGATTCTAGTTTGACATTTGTCCAACTCGCACTTTCCTGAATTTTAAAGGTTTAAAAAATAATAACAATTATGTGATAAATAATTGGAATAAGTTTGTAAACAACAATGATACTGATTCGTTGGTCCAGCGATAGCGTATTCAACTGCAAATAATGAGGTCCTGAATTAGCTACCGGGGTCGAGCAAAATAAAGTCATATTTGTATATTTCTGCTGAGAAAAATACTCACACCCCCGTGCCTCGGGGAGCACCTAAAGCCTCGGGAGCCTCGGCAGGTCCGAAGCCTTTAAAACTACTTATATATTTCTAAATACATATATGTTATAGATACATTACACCCAGACACAATAAATAATCTAACTCACGACACAAAGATTTGTCACACAAAGAGTTGTGATAGGTGGGGATCGAACCCACGACCTCTGGTTTAGCAGTCTTGGTCACTAACTGCGGGACCAACAAGCCTTTCGAAGTCTTTGCGCACACTGGTGTACTATAATATGGCCTGCGCAGATAAGTCATTTCCTTCGAAATTCGACCGAATTATTCATTAATATTAAGTTCCGTTTTAGATTGAACAACAAAAATCCAAACTACTAAAGTTATATTATAGCTAACCTAAATATATTTATTTTTTTAATTTATTTGTTGTTCTCTCAACACAAAAATATTGATGATGATATGACGAGCCTGTTGGCGTAGTTGGCAAATGTTTGCTTTTTATGCCGGAGGTCGTGGGTTTGATTCCCACCCAGGACTAATATTTGTGTGCATGAACATGTCTGTATGTCCGGAGTCTGGGTGTAATTATCTATATAAGTATGTTTTTACAAAAAAAAACAGTAGTATATCAGTTACCTGGTTTCCATAGTATAAGTTCTGCTTAGTTTGAGATCAGATGGCCGTGTGTAACTAATGTCCCATGATATTATTATTATATGAACATGAGTGAAGAATAAAACATGCACCTGTCCACAGACTTACCGCAACTACCTACCTGTATGTGTAAGTAAATTGAACTGTGGGTACTTACTGTTAATTTTGCTTACATCGGCAGGTTTCAATAATGGTTGGGTGCCACTCAAAAGTGTAACGCAAAATTTTGACACTTTGCTCTCTTGTCAGCCCTGTCTTTTGCGAACCCTCTTTAACAAGAGCCTCTCACCACGCCTTATTCAGCATTATAGATCAAAAACACCATTTTAGGCAAAACCTTTGGATCGAGTATTGCTCTTATACTCTTATGAAACTTTAATAAAGCATTTCCTTTGTTTATGTACCACCACATCCGCCTTTTCTCCCAAAGATTACATGCGTTTGTACATATTACGGTTACTAATTCTATAGCAGGTCCCTGTTTGCAATTATAAACACTATTAATGTGGCTTAAAGGCGGGTATCCTGTAAAAGAGATCGTTACAAGTTGTTGAGTCTACGTTCCCGGTTTGAATATTTTATTTTCCGGGTTTATTCGTTTATATGATTTTCTCCTCGCCTTAAAGGTTAGCATAATAAGCTCGCAAAATTTTTAATTAAAACCATCGAAATATTGTAAATAATAGGGCGAATTTGTAATAAAATAAGAAACATGCGAATTTGGTTCCACATTTTTTTCTTACGTGAGGGAACATCATTTATTCATTTATTCTGTTGGTGTTATATTAAATAAAATTATGTTTCGTGAATTAAGTATTTAATTGTAATGCTTATTTTCTAAAAACATTAGAATTTATATATTAATAAAATAAATTGGTTAAAAAATAACTTAGTTTACAAAAAGAGGATTAGTGATATGTAGTGCTTTTTAACTTACTAGATTGGAGTAAATGGCTATCGACGATTGTAGTCAAATTTTTATGAAAATCCGCCATTTTGAAGATTTTGGTTATTAGACCGCTATTTTTTTTTCTCCGGGCTTCATAACAGTATCCAAGACCATGAATCACGGTCTCTCATATGCCTGTAGTCAAAATTATAAGCATTTTTGGTACTGGACGATGGTCATCGAATTAAGGGAGCAAACGCGTGGTCTCTGAGGGAACAGATTTACGGTAATCAGAAAAATATTTAATTTGCAAATTAAAGAATCATAATGAATGGAAAAAAATATGTTCGTCAATTTAAGTTAATGTATTATTACTTGCTCGATCGCTCTTAGTAAATAAATAAATAAAAATAAAAAAGGTTTTTATTCACGTAGACTTTAAAAAAGCGCTTGTAAATAGTCAGAACATGTTTGTAGTAATATAGTTGTATACATTAGATATTATTTCTAGTAACATAGATATTTAGGTACATCTTATATGAAAACATTTATAAAATTTATTTTATTACAGAAATTATATTTAGCTAGCTCGTATCAAGTTATTGTCAAGAGATTATGTTAAATTATCTAGTTTAAGTCTAATATTTTTACTACATATTGTCAATGGTTGTGTCTATATTAAGGGTATTGTTATTATGACGGACCTTGTGTTAATAACGACGGTCGCGCTTTAATGCTACCACCGGATCCAATGCGCCCCAACTGAGAAGACCCAGCGAAACAAACTCAGTGGGTTCATCTACTACCGGTTTCAACACGACCCAGTTGAGACGGTCCGGCGAAACATACTCAAGCGGACATGAACACGGGATTTGGTCCAATTAGAGTAATTATTTAGTAGGCAAACACAATATATGCTCGATCGGTTGTCTGAATGCTTATTATTTTAGATTATATTTAGGTATACAAAAGAAAAACTTCGAAACAATAACATTATTCATTTTGAGACAGAGTCAATAATTTTAAAATAAGTATATGATAGCAATCATTTACAGATAGTTCACGTAACACAGCAGATCAGTCATGTCTATATGGCTACAAGATCTCCAGCGAGCAATGTGCAGGTAGGAAGTGAGAGCCAGACGTCTTTGTCATCGATGTACTCTTTAGTGGTGTAATAACCCCTAGCCATAAGTATACGTTTAATATGTGTTTTAAAACTTGTGTCAGGCAGATCAGTAATTTGAGTAGGAAGCTTGTTATAAAACCTAACACAATTTCCTAAAAATGATTTATTCGTTTTGCTTACTCTAAAGCCTGGCATGGCTAGTTTGTTTTTATTCCTAGTATTTATATTATGCAGTTCACTTTTCTTTTTATAATTATGAATATTTTTTCTAACAAACATTATATTCTGATATATATATTCCGATGGTAGAGTAAGTATGAATCGCGACTGCCTAAACCATAAATGGCTCTGACTGCTCTTTTCTGCAATACAAAAATAGTACCTATGTCAGCCGCCGAACCCCACAGCAGAATGCCATACGACATAATGCTATGAAAGTACGCGAAATACACTAATCTAGCAGTTTGTTCATCTGACAATTGCCTTATTTTCCAGACAGCATAGGAAGCCGAACTTAATTTACCTGCTAACTTTTCAATCTGAGGACCCCATTGCAATTTTGAATCAAGTGTCAATCCTAAAAATACGGTCGATGGGACTAAATCTAATATTTCCGCATTAAGTGCAACTGTTGGTACAATTTGAGTCATCATCATTCGGCAATGAGAACCTGATGCATTTAGTTTTCCCTGCATTTAACAAGAGATTATTTGCCGAAAACCATTCTGATATAAACCTGAGTGTTTTATTATGCTCAATAAGATCTTTATCCTTTCTATTTACTTTAAATATGAGCGACGTATCATCAGCGAACAAAACTATGTCTGATACTTTCTCTACCAGATAAGGGAGATCGTTTATATAAACTAGAAATAAAAATGGGCCCAATATAGATCCTTGGGGCACTCCCATTTTCACAGGATAACGTGCCGAAGTGACACCGCCTATCGAAACCATCTGTTGTCGCCCCGATAAATAGGACATCACAAGATTAAGAGATGTGCCAGATATTCCATAGTACTTCAGTTTAACAACGAGCGTACGATGATCAACGCAATCTAAAGCCTTAGAGAGATCACAGAAAACTCCCAGCGCATCCTGTGATCCCTCCCAAGCCTCCAATATTGACCTAATTAATGTGCAACCTGCATCCTGAGTAGAGCGGCCCCTTGTAAACCCGAACTGCTTGTTATACAATATCTCATTGACGTTAAAGTGCGACAACATTTGGCTGAGCATCAGCTTTTCAAATATTTTACTTAAAGCTGGCAGTATTGAGATAGGCCTATAATTCGTGGCATTTTTTGAACAACCTGCCTTGAAAATGGGTATTATCTTACTTATTTTCATTAAATCGGGAAAGACACCATCACTTATACAGCCATTGAAGATGGCTGCAAGGATTGTAGCAATGTTTAGTATGATTGATTCAATTGCTTTAACAGACAGTCCCCACAAATCTTCTGTGCCTTTCCTTTTAATACTCTTAAAAGCTTTTATAATATCATCACTTGTTACGGATTTAAAACTAAAGTTAGGTACAGTTTGTTTTACGCTTTGATTTAAAAAGAGTTCAGCCACATCTGGTGATGATGCGAGACACTTAGTAATATCCACGGGTATATTTGCAAAAAAAGCAGCTAAAAAATTGGCAATGGTAAGCTTGTCTGAAACCAGTTCATCACCAATATTCAATACTAATGTTTGATCTCTTGATCTACTTTTACCAGTTTCAGTATTTATAATTTGCCAAGCTGATTTTATTTTATTATCAGATTTTTTAATTTTATCTCTTATATATAAAGATTTAGCTTGAATGCAAACGTTTTTAAAAATTTTTGAATAATTTCTAATATAATTAATAAAATTGACATCAGGGTTAAAGGACCTTCTGTCATACAACTCATATAAAAAATCTCTACTCAGTCTAATGTGCTCTTAGTGAAACCTGTAAGCAATGCTTTGATCAAATATTTATTGAATAAATTAAATATATATAATATACTAAAATCATTTTCAGATTCATGTATAACGATGATTACGCTGCGTAAAAGCTGATGGTAGGGAACCAGCTAAATTAGTTTGTAGGTTATCTCAGTTGGCCCGCATTTGTATCAATCATCGGTGGGCATGCATACAGATAACATCCTATGTGATTCACACTGAAACACATTGAAACACTTCTATGCGATTCGATGTTTCAATAATTATACTTAGTGCTAAAATCTGCTAGAGATTATAGCACTAAGTAATGATATTTATATGTCCTTACAAATACTAGAATGTAATAAAATATTACAATTTAATTATGTTTCTTAGTGTTATTTTTTGTTGTATGTTTAACTATCGCATCGTCCTCGTTCACATTCTATGGATAATTGTAGTAGAGCCCCAGATATATTATTATTATTATTATTAATATGTTTCTATGTGTTTTATATATGTATGTGTGTAAGTTATTCGTAAGTTAAGGTACGCTTGGCGGGCATTTAGTTTTATTATCGCATGCATACAGATAACATCCTATGTGATTCACACTGAAACACATTGAAACACTTCTATGCGATTCGATGTTTCAATAATTATACTTAGTGCTAAAATCTGCTAGAGATTATAGCACTAAGTAATGATATTTATATGTCCTTACAAATACTAGAATGTAATAAAATATTACAATTTAATTATGTTTCTTAGTGTTATTTTTTGTTGTATGTTTAACTATCGCATCGTCCTCGTTCACATTCTATGGATAATTGTAGTAGAGCCCCAGTAATATTATTATTATTATTATTAATATGTTTCTATGTGAACGGTGAACTCTTGTCTGTTTTTGTTCTGTGTTATAACATCATCAAATAAAACATTTTGAACATATTTATCAAATTAAAGCCATATACAGTGTAAAATAATCAATAGTGAGAAATAATAAATACAAGGAACATGTAACAGTGAGTGATTTCAACAATTATTGTAAAAAAACAATTGTGACCGTTAAATCTCAGCTGACAAAGTGGTGCATGAATGACAAGCAATATTACATTCAGCGCACGCGACCCTCATCCTTAGGCGGTGAACGTAAGTGATAAAGTGGTGTGCGTTTGCACTCGATGACGCATGCGAGCGCTCTTGCCAAAGATAAATCGGAGTACTTACTTAAGAAGGCGCTCATAGCTAGATGCTCTCACCGGTCCGTAAGTGATTGGCGAGGTCAAGCAACTAAGCTCGCGGTCAGTCCATAGATGGGTGACCGCGAAAGTGGTTTAATTTCTGAGCGTCTCCGTGCTTCGGAGGGCACGTTAAGCTGTTGGTCCCGGTTGTAGCCATTAGGCAACAGTCGTTAAGCCATGTCAGAGGCCTAATGGGCAGCTTGAACAACTCTGACACTAGGGTAACCACTGCCCACACGATAAGTAAGTAAGTAAGTAATTGCCTCTTAGAAGTTTACATCGCTGAAGAATTTTGTGGATTATATTGCTCATTTAATATGGCTGATGTTTCTGAACGTTGGGGATGTTGCGATAATGGAAATACTGTAGAAATCAATGAACATATAAAATGTGTGGCCTGTGGTAAATCATATCACTATTCTTGTTTGTCTCTCAAGTCTTCTCCAAATAAACCCGGGATTCAAAAGGTTTGGAAATGTCCTTCTTGCCTAAATAGCGCATCGAAGAAATTTAAAGATGATTCTACTCCTAGTCACAATGTAACTAAAAATAGAGGCAATAAGAGAAACGCCATTCTCCCGACTTCGCCGGCGTCACCACTGAGCGATAATGAAGATATCCGCACTATAATACAGGAAATAATTAAATCAGAATTTAGCGAGATGTTGATGCAGTTTAAAGAAAGTATGATTAGTACAATAAACAGAGAATTAGTGCCAGTTAGAGAAGAGATGAAGGAAATAATTAAATCCATTTCATTTATTAATGAACGATTCGAAGACATTACCAAAATACAGCAAGAATGTAAAGAAACTACTTTAAAATTACAATCAGAAAATAATGATATGAAAATACAGATTGGAGATCTTCAAGCTAAAATCAATAACATTGAGCAGCTATCCCGATCAAATAATGTTGAAGTACAATGTATGCCCGAAAGTAAAAACGAGAACGTATATAATATCGTCACTTCACTAGCCAAAACCGTAAATTGTGACATTAAAGAGAAGGATATACAATATTGTTCCCGCGTTGCAAAGTCTAATCCATCCAGTACACGCCCCAGATCGATTATTGTACAACTGGTATCACCCAAACATCGTGATCAGCTTGTGGCGTCAATTATTAAATATAATCGTGATAACCCTCAAGAAAAGCTAAACTGTAAACATCTAGGGTTCTCAGGGCAAGCGTCTCCAGTCTACGTAGTAGAACATCTCTCACCAACTAACAAAGCCCTTCATGCAGCAACCAGGATTAGAGCAAAGGAAATGGAATACAAATATGTCTGGGTCAGAAATGGTCGAGTATTTGTGAGAAAAACAGATACGTCACAATACATTTTAATTAAGAATATGAATTGTCTTAGTAAAATAATATAAATTTGTCTATTTCCGATATTTGATGTGCATGTTTATTTACATACTATATTTATATAATTCAACCATTTGAATATTTATTACCAGAATTGCAGAGGATTGCGAACTAAAACATACGATTTTTACTCTAATCTCGCTTGTGTAAATTATGATGTCATAGTTCTAACTGAAACTTGGTTAAATAGCAACATACGGAGTAGGGAACTATTTGATGACCGATATGTCGTTTACAGAAGGGATAGAGAGACAACAGGTTTTCACTGTAATAAAGATGGTGGCGGAGTACTAATCGCAGTTTCGACAAGATTTAACTCAAAACGCGTAGATAAATGGCAGAGTAAGTGTGAAGATCTCTGGGTCGTCATTGATGCATTTGTCAGTCCTTCAACACGCCAAATAGCTTTCTGTGCAGTATATCTTCCGCCACCAGTATGTCTTTCCGCAATCGATCATTTTATTGAACAATGTAATACTGTTTTTGAAGCAACTGATTGCCCTGTTTGTATAGTGGGTGATTTTAATATGTCCAAAATTAACTGGGAAAAAGATGTTCTTAACACTTCTTTACCCCAAACATGTCAGAACCTGTTAGATTTTATGTCTATTAGTAAACTTTGGCAATACAATAATGTAAAGAATTGCTCAGGGCGTGTTTTGGATTTAGTCTTATCAACAATTACGTCTTGCGTCGTCAGCGAATCTAGCTACCCATTAACCGCTATTGATAAATTGCATCCCCCCTTTGATTTAAATCTTTCATTGGTAATAGACTCAAATCTCAAATATAACAAATTTATTAACCGGCCAAACTTTTTTAAAGCAAACTACGAACAAATTATAAAATATCTAAATAAACAAGACTGGAATCAGCTGTTAGCTGAGAATAACGACGTAGATAGCATGTTGACTATCTTTTATAATACATTAACAACTGCAATTAATAAGTTTGTACCAAATCGTAAGACATCAAGCAATCGATTTCCACCATGGTTTAACACAGTACTTAAAAGATGTCTAAAAGAAAAAAATAATTTACGGCTGCGTTATAAGAAATACAAGAATCCCAGAGATGAAATAGAGCTTAAACTAATATCCAAACGATGTCAAAGTTTATCAAAGTGTCTGTACAATAACTATATAAATAACATACAAAAAGAAATAAAAAAGAACCCGAAAATATTTTGGAATCATATAAAAACAAAACGTGGTGGTACTAGTACTTATCCATCAACTATGACCGATGAGCGGACAACAACATCCAATGGCTCAGAAATATGTAATCTCTTTGCAAAACACTTCATCTCCGCCTATAATACCTTAGACTCAGGGATTCCCAACCAGTGGTCCGTGGACCACCAGTGGTCCGCAGAAGCCAAAATGTGGTCCGCGAACGATTTTAAATTTAGCGGGCGGTGAGCCGTTGGTCGCCGTGCAGCGAGTGAGAAGAGCACGGGTGGAGGGGGCGGTACGTCGGGCCGCCGCACCGGCTCGGCGAAGACGACACAACCACACAACGTCTGCGATCGGCCTACAATCGAACGTGTATCGTGTGCAAGAAATTACTTTCGCGTTGCGCTGATATTTGTTATTTCTGAGTGTCAGTAATACTATTTACTATTATTTAACTGTGCGAGGAAGTGAACCACTCCTTGCTGACCGTTAATTTTAACTTTATTGAATTTGTTCGTAAATAATATAAGTAAGTGGACATTTTTTTTTGATAAACCCTTTCCGTAGGTATTATTAAAATAATCGTTTTCGGGCCGTTATTAATAGAATATTTTCAATGCGGCTATTACTGTTTTGGCGGGATCGTACTTATGGTAAAGTAGTTTATTGTTTGTAAACTAAAACTACTATGGATATTATTTAAAAAATAAATATTTTATATAATCGCCTGGTACCCATAGTACAAGCTTTGCTTAGTTTGGGGCTAGGATGATCTGTGTGACATTGTACCTAGATATATATATATATATATATATATATATATATATATAAGCTTACGCGATCATATTACAATGAAACTTATGCTTTTATTTTCTTGGTTTGTATGCGGTATCATTGTTTGTCTATTATTTTCAGAACATGGCACCTAAGAGAAAATACGACAATAGTTACATAAAATTTGGATTTACCTCTATAGAAAGTAACGGAGAAATAAAACCACAGTGTGTTATATGCGCAACCGTTCTCGCAAATGACGCGTTAAAACCAGCTAAATTAAAACGCCACTTAGAAACGGTACATCCACATTTGTCTAACCGTCCACTAGAATTTTTTGAAGGAAGATTAGAGAACCTAAAAAAAATGAAACTCGGGTCTAGTGGTACGAGATTTGCAACATCAGAAAAATTATTAGTAGCGTCTTTTGAGATTTCTAAAATAATAGCACAGTCTAAAAAACCTCACACAGTCGGAGAAACACTAGTGAAACCGTGTTTAACCAAAGCCGTTGAAGAAGTTTTGGGATTAGAGGCCAAGAAAAAAATACAAGATATACCTCTGTCCAATAACACGGTCAAAGCTCGAATTGAACTTATGTCAAATGATATAGAGGAGCAACTTGTTTCAAGAATCAAAAAGTCGCCATTTTTCGCTTTGCAGTGTGATGAATCGACTGATATTTCGAATTGTTGTCAACTACTTGTATTTGTTCGCTTTTTAGACGATGACAACATAATTAAAGAAGAATTATTAATTTCACGGGAACTGGAAACAACATCAAAAGGTATCGACGTCATGAACTCAATATCGGAATATTTCGAGAAACATAATCTTATGTGGGATAAACTCGTTGCCCTCTGCACTGATGGTGCTCCGGCAATGTTAGGATCACGTTCCGGGCTGGCGACATTAGTAAAACAGAAAAATCCGAAGGTAATAACAACGCACTGTATCATACATCGCCAGGCCTTAGCTTCTAAGACTCTTCCTGGATGCCTTAATAATACACTACAAATGGCTATAAAAGTTGTAAATGTTATCAAAAGTAGCTCCTTAAATACACGCCTTTTCAAAAAAATGTGCACTGAAATGGACTCTGACTATGAATCACTTCTCTTTCACACAGAGGTTCGATGGCTATCGAAAGGTAATATGTTGGGAAGATTATATGAACTCAGAGCAGAGGTTGAGATTTTTCTGGTTGACAAAAAAATGAATGATCTGTTGAAACTATTTACTAATCCGGCATGTCAGCTGAATTTGGCTTATCTTGTGGATATTTTCACACACTTAAATAAATTGAATATGCAACTGCAAGGTTCCGGAAATAAGCAATTAGAAAACGTCGCAAATATATTTATTTTTGAAGATAATCTTCGCGCTTTCATTTGCAAACTCCAGTTGTGGTTACGTAAAATTGACGAAAATAATTATTCTGCATTTGCGACATTAAAGGCACTTATGGAAGATAAAAAGTATGACGCTAGTAAAGCAAATATACAAGAAAATATCAAGACTCATTTACAAATGTTGATTGATGAATTCAATCGTTACTTCCCAGAATATACCGAAGACGCTAAAATTGATCAAAAACTGATACGTAACCCTTTTATCACGGACGCTGGTGAAGTTACTGAAGGAATCCAGGAAGAACTTATTGAAATCCAAAATGACAGAAACTGCAAGGATTCTTTTGAATCTAATTCACTTGAGTCGTTTTGGTGTAAGAAAGCAATTTCTTATACTAAACTTCGAGAAATCGCCTTGCGCTATTTTATGGTTTTCTCAACAACTTATTTATGTGAACAAGGATTTTCTGCTTTGTTGGTAATTAAAAACAAGGCGAGGAATCGTTTGAAAGTAAGTGATGATTTGCGTGTAGCTTTGAGTAACAATATTAGTCCTAGGATAGCCGAACTCGTGAAGAAGATGCAAGCACAGAAATCACATTAATACAAAATTACAGATGTTTATCCTAATAATACTATTATTTCTTTTATGTTGTGTATTGTGTATTTCCTATTGAGTTTTTAATTAAAGTTTCAGTTTGATTATTACAGATTTTTTATTATTATACCTACATAGTGGTCCCTGCTAACAAGAATTATATAAAAGTGGTCCCTGACCAAGAAAAGGTTAGGAACCCCTGCCTTAGACCATGATGCAAAATTGCAACGCGATTATCCTGCCATAAATTTGTCACTAACCAACAGTCAGTGCCTAACAATCCCAGCTATCGAAAGTGATTCCTAACTCAAAAAGTTAAAATCTGTAAACATAAGTAAAGGAGCTGGTCCTGATGGAATCCCACCATTTTTATATATACCTGTGCATCATCACTGGTTAATCCGCTATTGCATATCTACAACACGTCTTTAGCCACAGGAACCTTTCCAAAGAGGTGGAAAAAAGCAAAAGTGGTTCCGGTCCACAAGTCTGAGAAAAAGGATATCATCTCCAATTATAGACCCATCTCAATTCTATCTACTTTCGCAAAGATTTTTGAATCTTTAATTTGTCCGCTTATTCAACGCCATTTGAGTCTGTATCTAAGCAATCACCAACACGGCTTTGTCCCTTCCAGGTCTACCACGACCATACTGTTATCTTTTACAGAATCTCTCGTACAAGCTGTTGATTCAGATAACCAATATGACGTAATATATACTGATTTCAGCAAAGCCTTTGATAAAATCTCCCATTCCATACTAATAAAGAAGCTTTCTGCGTATGGTATTACAGGGTTCTTGCTGAATTGGCTCAAATCCTACTTAACGGAGCGTGAATTTTATGTTGTGGTAAATGGCTACCAATCCGGGAGCAAAATTATAACATCCGGTGTTCCTCAGGGCTCTCATTTAGCACCTATACTGTTTAACTTTTTTATAAATGATCTTCCCCAGTGTTTTAAATATTCGGATTGCTATTTATTTGCAGATGATTTGAAATTTGCTAGAAAAATTAACTCTCTCAACGATACACTGTTAATGCAAGACGACCTAAATCGACTCATAGAATGGTGCCACATAAACCGAATGGAATTAAATTTAAAAAAATGCTTTTATATGAAATTCTCTAGAAAATCAAAATATATACAATCTGAATACTTCATAGATAACACAAAAGTCCAAGAGGTGGAAACTATTAAGGATCTTGGAGTAATATTTGATAAAAAAGTTACCTTTGTTCCACATATTGAGCATATTATAAAAAAAGCATCCAAAATTTTGGGATTAGTAATAAGAAATACTAAGAATTTCAAGCAACATGACACAAAAATTATGCTGTTCAATAGCTTAGTGCGGAGTATCTTAGAATACTGCAGCGTAGTGTGGAGACCTCATTTTGCGTCCCATACATTACGCTTGGAAAGAGTGCAAAAACGATTCTTGTGGCATTTAGCATTTTCCAAAGGCAAAGCAAAGGAGCTCAACTCGTATAACAGCCGCTTACAGTATTTTAAGATGCACACTTTATCTATGCGTAGAAATATCACGGATGCTCTCTTCTTTTACAAGCTGGTACGAAACAAAATTGACTGCTCTAACCTATTGAACCAAATAAGATTTCACGCACCTTCGAGATATCCGCGCAATACTATCACACCGCTTTGTCCACCCCTACGAAGAACTGTTCTTGGTGCTAATTCCCCAATACCTAGATTATGTAAATTGTTGAACAGCTGTAGTGACATTATTGATTTACATTACGACAATATTGCCAAATTTACCAAAATTGTAATTCAATATTTTTCCCAAAAATAAAATGTGTGAGTTTAACCTATTAATTAACAATTTTAATTAAGTTATTTTAAATTAATTAATTTTACGTTAGATGTAAGTAGGTATATAAAAAATGTTGTACACTTTGTTCTATAGTATTTTTTATTTATTTCTATGTATACTAATAATATGAATATTTTAGATTTAAATTTAATATTAAGTTATCTTATCAGAATGATGTATTATTTTAAGCGTTGATTTTATTTGTGTTTAGATGTTTTATTTTTATCATGTTATAGTTATAATTATTTTTTTTGAACTGTTAACTGTATTTTTGCATGTGGTGTTAACCAGTAAAAGATTGTTACATTTAAGCAAGCATATTGTCATCACAAACGAATAATAGTACTAATGTAAACAATCGTTGGTTAATCAAATAAATAAATAAATGTGTTTTATATATGTATGTGTGTAAGTTATTCGTAAGTTAAGGTACGCTTGGCGGGCATTTAGTTTTATTATCGTGATATTTTTCTTCTCTGTTATTGAGAAGTAATACCTATTTATTTAACCGTATTAACACTACCTAGAGCGGTCTTTAATTCTTTAGTACGGCGAACGTTGAACTGCTTTTTACAGCATGCGTCTTTTTCCAGCATCACACAAACCAATTTACTTATGTACTGTGCAAACATTTTTACAATATTTTCTTTCTTTAAAATAATTCAAGATAGGCGAAAAATATTCTAGCATTCAAGTGTTCGTATCCCCCGAGATATTTAACACAAAACAAACGGAGACAAATATTT
This sequence comes from Pseudoips prasinana, assembly GCA_951640165.1. Classification (NCBI taxonomy): domain Eukaryota; kingdom Metazoa; phylum Arthropoda; class Insecta; order Lepidoptera; family Nolidae; genus Pseudoips; species Pseudoips prasinana. The sequence continues at coordinate 18,000,890 of OX621251.1, forward strand.
TTATTAATCTTTAAAAAATTTGGTAATGTCTGTTTGCTGTAAATATATTCAAGATACACGATTAACTTAAAAAATCCAGTAAACAATTTCATTTCTGCCACGAAATATCTCAAAATTCTCTCTTTGTTTAGGTAGATCCATAAACTAACGTATTAAAAAACGAATGACCCGATGATTTTTGTATTAACTATTGACAAGAGACAGTATTGAATCTGCTATTAAAACCTTCTATCTTGCTATCTGTGAGACACAGTCTTCGGATACCCGTACCATTCTAAAACCGGACTTCATAATCAAGTTTTACTGTTTAATACTATACGTCGACGTGTTTGTACAAACATCATGAAATGTTCCTAAACACAAGTAGACTTACAGTAGGCGTAGTATTTGACTTGGTATCTACCTATAATAATAAAAATACACAACCAACCACAAACTACTATAATAGAAAATTTATTGTATTACTTGGAGCGTAAAAAATACTTCTCCGAACAACAGAAAAAGTAATGAAAGAAGAGTTTTTTTATGACGATTGCACATTTTTATATCGCTATCTACAACATAAAGTCATGGCCTTTCTTACAAAACAAAGCTGCAAAGGTAACAAAAACAATATTTGCATTCTTATTGCAGTCACGATTTACGATCTGCCATAAGATTCAAACTTTCCCTCTTCTGAACTTAATATTGGACGGCCACAACAAAAACTATTGACCTACATTCCACATTCTCAAGTCCAATAAATCCATTTCTCTTACACACTGGGAGCGACCTAAGGCTTTATTGCATTATCTCACAACAACTTTAACTGAATAGTCATAAGAATCTATTTTGATTCTATGTAGGTAGGTACGTGAAGGTGGATGTACGTCGTATCAAGACCAAGACACATAATCAGGTTAATCTACTGACCTAGAAAGCAAACTTATTTATGGCATGTTAAGTAATGATCGTTCTTGCCGATATGATAAGGGAAAATATGGTTTAATTATAGGGAAAGTTTAAAGGTAATTTGAAATTTCGAACAACTTTGGTTCACTGGGTGTTCAATTTATTAAAACTTGCCCGATCTCAGATCAATAAATTTACCACAGGATTCTATTTCTGTTTGTATACATATCTTGATAAAAATTTACAAACCAATATCATTTACCACTGAACCAATAATATAAGCGGGAGGTTTTATTGGATAGCCGTCCTAGTGAATTATGAGAGGGCACTCGTGTTTGCGTACTCACTCGTATAGTATACATACATATGTATATGTACGTCGTGTGTAGTTAGCTTGTCTGCATTGATATTGGCCGCCGTAGTTAAAATAAGGCCAGGAATACGATTATTAATAGCCTTTTAAGCCTTAAAGAATGATCATCAATTTTCGGCTCGTTACAAATGACCGTCTTTCTTAATTAAAACTAAATAAATTGACAAAATGTCCAACAACTGTCATTTAGAGGAAGTCTTTCGCTTAAATTACAGATCACTGTTTAAAACTTCCTTGAATAATAATACAATTTTACATTTGCTGTGATGATAAATTGTAGAGATCTTTCGAGTTTTTAAATTAATAAGGCGTTTACTTTTAATAATAATAATAATATCTAGGGACAATGTCACACAGATCATCCTAGCCCCAAACTAAGCAAAGCTTCTGCTATGGGTACCAGGCGACGATATACATACTTATAGATAAATAAATACTTATATACATAGAAAACATCCATGACTCAGAAACAAATATTCGTGCTCATCACACAAATATTTGCACTTACCGGGATTCGAACCCAGGACCACCAGCTTCGTAGGCAGAAGCACTACCAACTAGGCTACGGTGATCGTATAATGTGTTGAAGTTAGTTTTTTAAGTCCAGAAGACTTGTACTCAAGTCTTAGTCAATGTCGCAATATTTGTATGAACAATTAGGTGATTGATACTCTAGCATAATGGACAATATAATGGGACGACACATTCACACCCATCTGGAAAATGATTTGTAAACATTTATGAACGTACGTTCGTATTACCTACCGTCGCATTTAAACACAACAATTATTTAAGTAATAAACAAGCGATGCACGTCATATTCGGCAAAGAAATAGCGATTACACTGTTGCAACGTATTTGCTTGTATTCAACTAAACTTTAGGGAAAATAATAAGGCATTGTAACTAGTTTGCAAATAATACTAATATACAACTGCTACGTCAGTTTGTAACTAAGTCCTAGATATGTTTTTGATGTTAGGCCACAAAGTATCAGTGGGATTTTTTCAACAATGCTTATTTTTAGTAGCGGCTTATAGTCACTAATTTCAGCACTGTTGCGCTCTCTAGTCGTTTGTTACCCAATACAAACGTATATAAATGTGGCAATAGAGAACTTGGTCACTTTAATATGAACTTATGTGCCTGTTTATCTAGAGTAGTGAGGTCCTGGATTCAAAATAGTAAGACCTGGTCACCATAAAAAATGTTACAGGATTTTGTTGTTAGGAAAATGTCTCAGTAACAACTTCCTCTATAATGAGCTCTTTAGGTCTGATTATTTGTACCCAAGATCATAACAATAACATGTGAATACCAGCAGGTAAGGTAAGGTTGAGTTACTAACCGTGCCAAGCTGCTCTAAGAGCGTGTAAATGCTTGCTATAGCACTTAAATTGCTATCATTTAACGATATCTAAGCATTACGTGTAGAATTCGGTCACCGTAGCCTAGTTGGTAGTGCTCCTGCCTACGAAGCTGGTGGTCCTGGGTCGAGAACCTTTATTTATTAGCACTTAAATGTTTGCCTTATTCATATATGTGGCAATCCCAGTAAGTTAAAATAATACTTATGTTGAGTGTGACTGGCTTCTTTCTTTTAAGTCTATTAACAAAATGGTGATACTTGTTTCGTTAAGATACTGCTACCATTCACTAACATAAGTACAGAATTCGATACACCCATACACTATATGTATGGGTGTATGGGTGCAATAACGTCCGCACTAATGTATGTGTTAAGTGACTGTGACGTGAGGGTAAGATCGAGTGTAGATGAGTGAGCGAACATGTGGAGGTTTAACGTGCTAGTGTTGATTATCTTAAAAATGGGAATGGACTCTCAGATCATAATAAACTCAGGGCACGGTGCCCGGGCGCCAAAAAATGGCGAACACTAAACACAAATAAATATGAAACTAAAATAAGCGTCTCAATACCTTAACCCAGTCATTTTGTTAGTCAATTTACAGTGACTAATTGTTAATACGAGTTACATAAATGTACTACTCTGTCAAGAAAGTACCGGGAAAAGATCAATAATATTCAAAATATTTGTTATTCATCCAAATTTATTTTATCACCTTCAAAGTATGCTCCTTCAGAAACGATACACTTACGCCCACGAATAATCCATTCATCAAAACATTTTTTAAACGCTGCTTTCGGAATTGAGTTCAGTTCTCGCCGCGAATTCTCTTTTATGTCTTTTAACGATTGAAAACGGGTACCACGAAGTGGTAATTTGAGTTTAGGGAAAAGAAAGAAGTTAGCTGGAGCCATATCTGGTGAATATGGTGGTTGCTGGATGGTATTTGTTGAGTGTTTGGTCAAAAATTCGTTCACAATGATGGCCTTGTGCGAAGGCGCATTATCGTGGTGCAAAATCCAAGAATTTTCTTTCCAAAAATCTGGCCTTTTTCGTCGAATTTGCTCTCTTAAACGCCACATAACGCTCAAATAATATTCTTTATTTACCGTTCGACCTTCCGGTAAGAATTCAGAGTGCACAACACCGCAATAGTCAAAGAAAACAGTCAACATGACTTTGACTTTTGATCGACTTTGGCGTGGTTTTTTCGGTTTCGGTTCAGTTGGAAGGCGCCACTCCGAAGTTTGTTGACTAGTTTGCATGTCAAACTCGTAAACCCACGTCTCGTCACCAGTTACAATGCGTTTCATGAATATTGGGTCGGAATTGACTCGTTCTACCATGTCCTCAGCGACTTTCATGCGATTGAGTTTTTGGAGAAAATTCAGATCTTTTGGGACTAGCCGAGCGGCAACATGCTTCATACCCAAATGATTCGTTAAAATGGTACTGGAAAATTTGAATTTGGAACCATAAACAAATCATTCATCCCCGATACTGTTTTGACTGAATATAGTTGATACTTGTGATGTGGTTTTGCTCAAGTTTACATTTAGCAATTTTGTTTTCTGATTTATTATTTTAAACCTATTGAAATTCAAATTTACCTTGTTTGTAACCTTTGATATTCATGGAATGTTCCCGCATGCGCCTCATAAATAGGATATTGTTTTTGTACATTTAAATAAAGGAAAATATTTTTTTAAATTGTATTCTTTTATAGCGACTTGTAATCAATTTGCTTCAATACATTGAACCCAGGCTCCCGATTGTTTAGTTAGTGTATGTTTTTTATGAAATCATAGAATATTCATGATTCCCTTTTGTTCAATTTTAATCTAATTCAATGACACAATATTCTAAATAATTACATACGCAGAAAAAATGCTACAAGACAAAAATATTTACAATCTCGTAGCAGTTCGTAGCAGCATCCGTCTTCTACGAACTACTACGAAAACACAAATATTGCCACAGGTTACTTATTTATAATTGTTTATTTGATCTAATTTCTAAAAAGTTACATACTACCTTACATATAACACTATACAGCAGCTAGTGCCATGTGAAATGCTATTTGTAACTTTTTAGAAGATATAGATAAGATAAAATCTACAACGACAGGGAAGACGTCTAGGAATCTTGTCTTGTCGTTGTAGATTTAAAACAAAGAAGATTCAAACTTAAAGCGTAAAAAATCCGGCAGAGTGCATGTCGGATTTACATGAAAGGTACCTTACTATTTTAATTTTTAATTTATCAACACGCTCTGTGAATAATGAATTTATGTGACCTACTGGCAGACAATTAGACGGACAGACTGGACAGACATGGACAGCGGAAGCTTGGTTTAGTGCATACTCTTTGATTACGGAACCCTAAAAGTATGTGCATACATATGAAACGTTCTACAATGCTTTTTTTAAATTCAATGATTCGAAATACCACATTTAAAAACTACCAAACTAAAATTATGTGTGATTACCTATATATGAAAATATATTTTGTTTCACTTATATCATCAATCATTTGTTCTTACGAGGATAAAAATAATATATTAGGGAACCAATTAAAGCTGTCAAAAATAAGATGTAGGTTAACAAGGAAAAGGTGCAGGGCAAGGCCTATACCAAAGCACATCTCTAGTAGTCATACGCATTTTCATTTTCGCAGCAAATACAAGGCATATTGCAGGTTCTTACTATATTACTTTTTACTAAAATAGAAAACTGGCCAAGTGCGAGTCGGACTCGCGAAAGAAGGATTCCGTACCATTACCTGTAAAAACGAGCAAAAAATTTACGTTTATGGTATGGGAGCCCCCTTTAAAATTTATTTAATTTAGTTTTTTTTAATTTTTTTTATAGCAGCAACAAAAATACATTCTCTGTGAAAATTTCAACTGTTTAACTATCACGGTTCATGAGATACAGCCTGGTAACAGACGGACAGTCAGACACACAGCGAAGTCTTAGTAATAGGGTCCCGTTTTACCCTTTGGGCACGGAACCCTAAAAAGGGAACTGTAAGCTAATAAGTCAACGCATATTTGAATATAACCTTTGACATTAACGTTCTTATTTAAAATAAGCCCACGCTTAACCGTGGCTCAGGTAAACTCCTCTCAACCGCTGAATGTGTTGATATAGGCAAGCACTACAGGCAATGAAAATACTCCAAAACTATATACACAGAGAGACTAACGATATGAGCTAATGAATAAGTATATTAGGGAAGAAAGGCGAATAAAATCTAACAACATCTATTACATTAATTCTTTTGATTAGAATCATTATTTTGAAAATTAGAATCCAAATTCGAACGAATTTCGAACAAATTCGAACGAATTTGGATTCTAATTGATTCTAAATAGATGTTGTTAGATTTTATTCGCCTTTCTTCCCTAATATACTTATTCATTCTCTCATATCGTTAGTCTAGCGGTAGAGTTGCGCAAGCCGCCCAGTACACATCTGATATGGCTTATCATACGTTGTCTAATAAGTAGCGGCCGACAGCTTATAGTGCCCTACTAAGCACAGAGACGCTCGGAAATTAAATCACAATTGCACCCATCTATTAACTGGTCGCGCACTTAGTGACTTCATTATTTCATCTATATACATACATAGGCTCACGGAGATGGATTTCCATTTGTCACGATCTTTACATACCTCTTTTGCCTCGTTACTGTCATTATATTCTTCATTCCCTTATATGTTACATAAACTTCATCCATATCACCTAAAAGAATGGTTGCGTTCACCATGCGTTTCACAATAAACTTTTTACCACACACGACCAGAATCAATGAACTGCAGAGATATTTCCGCTCCGATACGACATGGCAAGCTTTGCATGAGCATGGGCACACCACGTTTTTTAACACCAAACTGCTCTGTAGGATAAAAACGACGCACGACAACTCGACAGCGCGTTTATAAAACGTGGTGTGCACAGGTTCTAAGTAGCGAGTCTACTCTTTTCGTAAAAACCAGCAACGCAATTACGGCCTCTCTGGTGTTGTGAGTCTCCAGAGGTAGTGGTGATCATATGCTATTGTCCGACCCACTTGCTAGCTTACCTTATTATTCAATAATAAAAATTAACTAGGCAGAGCTGCTTGTAAGTTTATACAATAGAAACTTAAATTGAGATTCAATTTACTTTAAAAAAAATCTCCAATAACACCGAACGTTTACAACTAAAGCATAAATATTAACGAAGAACTTAAACATAACGAGCAAGTCACTCTAAAAACTTATTTTACAGGCCACACGGGTATTCGAAAATATATTCTAGTTTATTTGAAGCTAAAAGATAAAATAGCTTGTTATTTTCGTAAATGGTTTTAAAGGGTTTTCATTTAAAGATAAATGATACTCATATTTTTTTTCTGATGCAGGTTTAAAAATAACCATAATTCTATTACTGACTGGTGAGTACAATTTATGAGTCTGAAAATCACCAATCTTCTATTTGTTTGCTTTACTAACTACACTGATATAGTTTAAAATTTTATTTGTATAACAATATACACCATAACTCAAGAAATACTGAAGCCCATAAAACAAATATATATATATATATATATATATATATATATATATATATATATATATATATATATATATATATATATATATATATATATATATATATATATATATATATATATATATATATATATATATATATATATATATCCGCAAGTGAACGGTAAGCACATAGGCACGCGGTCAGTTTAAAGATGGTTGACTGTCAAAGTTCACAGCGTGTTCAAGTGCTTTGGAAGGGGTTTTAATCTATGGACAACACCCCTTGAGCCATGTAAGAGGCCTACTGGGCGATTTAAACTACTCTGTCACCAGGGGAGCACTAATAGCATGAGGTCATCGGCACCTTCCTATTACCTTAGAGCCCACCCATTTCATGGGACAATTATTTGTGACACCGGTTTATTTTACCAATGCTTACGTTGTTTTTATTATGCAATTTGATTTGATACATGAATAAATATCGGGCTGTCTTAACCATAAAAAACAATGTTGGTTAAAGTGCGTTTGTTTCTTTAGTACGTTATATAAGTCGTAATATAAATACAGTTCTCCAAGTTACCAGCACACATACAAAGTTACTGTAACATCAATTCGATTGAAACATAGTAAAAAGCCATTTAATTAAATTACCGCATTCAAATCGGTATATTTGTTTGGAGGCTACGTAGCCACAGGAAGACTTACACAAACATGACATACGCTTTGAACTTAATATTTATAAATATACTCAATTAAATTTTATGGCTATCCACATTATCCACGCGTTAATGACAAGTGCTTAAAATGAGTTTTGACATTTTGGACGGTATTTTGAACTATAATTGTGGTATTAAATAAATAGATAATACGACAAAGGACTTCAACACAAATATTTATTGCAAGATAACTCAGCGTAATCCTTGATATTTATAAAAAGGAGGGGTGTCATAGTGTCGTTGGAGGTCCTTGTCATAGGTTAAAAAATAAATAAAAAAAACTTGTGTGTACTTATGTACACGCGTTAGAAGTTATACTTCTTAATATACAACTTGAACATAGTTATCAATTTTCATACCACCTAGAACTAACGTCATGCTGTTATTTTTACGATGCGCGCGCATCGTAAAAATTCACTCTCATACCACCTAGAACTAACTTCATGCTGTTAAATTTTTTGGTGTTGGTGTGCGCGCGCATCGTAAAAATTCACTCTCATCATTTTTCTCCATCACGCCAAAAGAAGTATAACTTCAACAAAATAACAAACTCAGATATTGTTTGAATTTTATAGAATTTCATTCAACATATTTTTTGTTCATATTACCATTTCAAAGAATAATTAATACTTACATTGAAACAACAAAATTGTTTAATTAATAAACAACTGTTGTTATAATATTCATTGTGCCTGTTGTGTTTCTGGAAATTTGTTTTATTCAAGCAAATAGTCGTTACAACAATAATATTTCGAATAAAATAATGGCTAAATATCGTATAAAATATTTTCTGCGAAACGAAATTCTATGAAATTCTGTCTGCGAAACAAGGTCCCTTGTATTGCGAAATAAGGCATGTTTATTGCGGAAACATATTGCAATGTATTGAAAGATAGTAGCGGGTAACTCACGTTATTAATTTTATGTTGGATTCGGCCAACCGTTTCAACTTCTTCCGGAAGTCATCTTCAGGGCTAATGCGACCCGAAAGACGTCGCGACGGATCTTTCAATATGTTAGCACCTGACGTCAGTTTTAATAATAATATCGCAATGTTACTAATTAGAACGTCGTATGTTTATGGTAATAGTCTACACTACCCGTCAACGCGTAAACTTACGACACTTCGTGCTTAACGAGTGGCGCACCCTATTTGCAGTCCCAATAGTTAAATCTAGGTCTATACAAGTTGTTGGTTTTCATAGAATTGTAATATTGCTTGTACACCACGTTCAATCAGCAGTACTATTGTACACACATAAAAAGTGTTTAGGCATCAAGTACATTTTTAACGGCCAAAAATATCCAATTCATATTTACCAATGCTAGTCTTCCAGACTGGCTTCATACTTTAATTTCTATGTTTAGTTAACAACATATTACAAAAATGTAGAAAAATTGCAAGCTTTGAAAACTGAAGGAAATTACCCTAAGTTAATCTTGTCAATTAATTTTTTAAATTACTTCATCCCCTAACACTTTTGATGTGGGTAGATATTATTATGTAATCGCTACCTAGGTACTTCTTCGGAGCTTACGTTATTTGTAAATAACCGAAATGTCAAAGTTTTAGTTCATAGTATAAATATATTTTAATATTGTGTTTTTTTTTGTTTAGACACGAAATATCAGTTATTCAAACTGATATTTCACATTTATAATATGTTAATATTCCATTAATGGTTATCATGGTTGCCTAAAGACGTCCACAGCTGGACAAAGGCCTCTTCTAAAGATTTCTAAAAAGAAGTAGACGCTTGGCAGACGAGTTGGCGATCGCAGTTTGATGATCAGTATACAAAGTGACGCTGCTGCCTATTCTCTTTGACGTACGTCTCAAAAACTTAAATCTACATATTATGAGCAAGAACTGGTTTGGTGGTAATTTCATACAAACATAATATCAATTTATAGTAACGATCTTCTTTTTTTTTTAATAATTTTGTATAATTTTATGCATATCAAGTTATATATGTACATATTTTATATAGTCATTAATATGTGAAAAATGCTAAATAGTCCTAAGTTATCCTTATTTTATACTACCTAAGTTAATTATATTTCGTCGCTGCATCCTCGAGATTTTCATATTACACAGTAGTACACTCTTCAATGTACTGGACATCGAACACTTTTGAGAGCTTGCAACATTAAAAAGACAAAATGTCAACGTCATTTTTCCGCCGCCACCTGGATGTCACCTCATTCACTTTTCGTGTTGGGCATCGAAACATCAATTCTTTTTATTTTATTTTCAGTAAACAAGTGTTATAATTATATTATAGTGACATTTAATGTGAATTACTGTATTGGCCTATAAAAATGGGCTAGTTTAAGTGCACGAAGAAGGAATATGAAGAAAAATTTGGTGCCGATTGAATCTACGCAAATGCCGAGTGTCAGCAAAAAATGTAAGTACATACTTACTCTCCAGCAAATATACAACATATTGAATCTTAAGGTGACCGACGGTTACAACGATACTATCATTTTATTTTATTACCAATTATGATTACATTACACACCCCTGGCAAACAGGCGTGAGTGTATGAATAATTAGATTTTAGTTTTACAAGCTGAATGTTTTCTGGCATTATTAGATTATTCTAACCTATTTTACAGTTAGCCATTCTATGGAATAAGATCTGCCCTTTGTGTCAGATAGTACAAGCCCTGTTTTTACAACAGGTATGTACCTGTTGTAAAACCCTAATAATTACAATGCCCTGGGGCAATGTTTGGGTTAAAATCATATGGAGTTGTGATGATTTATTATTAACAACCTGATTACTTACTTACAAAACTAACCTAGATATCTGCCACGTGTTCTCTGAACAATGGGGGCAAATTATAATGGACGCACTTAGCAAGGAGAATACAGGACTGAATCCTGAAATAGAAAATTTTCAGTTCCAGGAATTCATTAATGCTATAGAGGTTATTTTCATTCAACCATTCAAATAGCTTAATTCTAAATAATCTGCAATGTAGTTTCTATTTAGATAAGTAGGTAACAGAAACGTACGCACATAGCCAGAATGCTTTTATTATATTTGATTAACCAAGTACACGTACAACTCAAGTACAAGTCCCGATGTTGATCCCGTCTACTTCTAGAACATGTATTAGTAACATGGGTTACCAGTATAGCGAATATTTGATTGATTTGCTAGTTTTGCAGACATGGTTTTTTCCAGTTAAGTTGACTGTGATTGTTGTAAAAAACCTGTGGAAAATAGAATTCGTTTATGGTAAACGTGTATTAGTTTTGTTTGATATCCAGTATAAGAGAAAATGTTGTTCATTGCTTGTCTATCAATTTGAAATGGTATTAGTCATTTGCTACGTAACTACGTAACAAAGTAGCTATAAATATTCGATCTATTAATTTGAATATTATAAGTTAATTATACAGTATATTATATACATAATAACAATAAATAAATGTCTTGCCATCTCATTGCAGACTGGGCAGAACCAGTACTGTTGTCATAGTGGGGCCAACAGACAACTGATAAATATACTTGTATATCAGTAATTACATACAAATTATAGATGAATTGCACCCAGGTACGGAAGTAATAATCGTGCTAATCGAACAAATATTTGTCCCGAGTGGGGATCGAACCCACACCGTATGGCTTAGCACTCAGGAATATTAAAATTTTAATAAAACCATTAGAGGCCAATATTAAAATTAAATTTAAGATTATCATGTAGTTTCCTTATTTTGATACGGTTACTCGTATTGTTAGATGCATACATATATTTACTTTAATTTAGTATGCTATGTTTAGCAGAGAGATCGGGCTCCCCAGATCTAGAAAACAAGTTCAGGCCTACTTTTTAAATGAAAAATGACCTTGATATATTTACTGGAAGAAGGATACTAACGCTTTCAATATAAATGTTTACCCTTAATTAGAAATAGGTACTTTTTCTTTTGCTTGTTTCCTCCGTTTTTCACCAATTTTAAAATGATTATGCAAGATAATAGACAACCTGGCAGTAGATATTACTGTCGTTCCTAACTCGCCTAGTGAGATGTGAATCTAATCTGTGTGGCAAAGCCAATAAAGAGGCCTTTTTTTGTAACAAGCACTCAAAATGAGACAATTGAATTAATGATTGCATCTCTGTCAATAAAACGATAACGACGCAGCGTGTAAAATTTATAGAATTTTGGTCATAATAATAACATTGATGATTAAAAAAAAAAAAAATAAAATAAAAAAAAAAAAATAAAGAAAAAAAATCCTGTAGCATTAAACTTCATTACATAGCATGAGCTAATTTCTCATCTGAAAATACATTCCGTTCAGCACTTTCTCCCATATTGAATAAACGATTTAGTTCATATGCTAATATCAGGATATGGCTTATAGGTATTAACAAAACTCAATACTGTGGTACTTGTTTTGTAAGTAGATGCTACCCAAATGTAGAAATACCATTGACAACTAAATAATAATAATAATAAAAAAATTATAGCACCTGGTTGTGCTACCAATGTTCTTACATTCACTTCTAAAACCATATTTATTTGCAAATAAATCGTTGAATTTGACTTTATTATAATGTATATTTTAAAGAGTCGTGATGTGATTACGACCGAATATACGAATACCACACCAATGAACCATGATGGCATTACGGTTATTTACTCACATATGTATTGTAGCCTAAGCTGGCGTCTAAAAATATATATATTAAAGAGTAGTGATGCGAATATAATTATTGAACCGTAATGCGATTACGGTCATTTACTCACATATGTATGTGTTTTATCTGACGCAGATTAGCAGAAGGCTTGCTGGCGTTTAAAAATGTATATTTTTAAGAGTCGTGATGCGATTACGACCGAATATACGAATATCATACCAATATACTTATTGAACCGTGATGCGATTACGGTCATTTACTCACATATGTACGTGTTTTATCTGACGCAGATTAGCAAAAAAGTATTTCTGGCGTTTAAAATGTATATTTTAAAGAGTCGTGATGCGATTACGACCAAATATACGAATACCATACCAATATACTTATTGAACCGTGATGCGATTACGGTCATTTACTCACATATGTATGTGTTTTATCTGACGCAGATTAGCTGAGGGTTTTCTGGCGTCTAAAAATGTATATTTTAAAGAGTCGTGATGCGATTACGACCGAATATACGAATACCATACCAATATACCTATTGAACCGTGATGCGATTACGGTCATTTACTCACAATTATATGTATTGTATTTGATGTAGATAATGAATTTGAGCATTCATTTTCATCAAATCTGTGAATAAGCTCCGTCATATCGATACTGTTGGTCAAGATTAATACCCATAAAAATAAAGAGTCATGATTTGATTACCGAATATACGATACCAATATTATTTCTGAACCGTGATGCGATTACGGTCACTTACTTGCATAATAATATGTATTTTTTCTGATACAGATAATGTATCTGAACATTCATATTTATTTAATCAGTGAATACGCTCCGTCCGTCCGTCCTCGGTATAGTTGGTTGAAGCTAATACGGATTATATTAAATAGCCGCGATGCGATTACGACCGAATATACGAACACCATATATCAATATTATTTCTGAACCATGAAGCGATTACGGTCACTTCCTCATATATGCATTTTTTTTACTAATGCAGATAATGTATCTAAGTATTCATTTTCATTAAATCTTGGAATAGGCTCCGTCGTATTTATACTGTTGATCAAAGCTAATACCTATAAAATTAAAGAGTCGTGATTCGATAATGACCGAATATACGAACACATTACCCAATATAATTATTGAACCATGATGTGATTATGGTCACTTACTCGCATATTAATATGTATTTTTTTTTCTGATGCAGATAAAGTATCTGAGCATTCATTTTCATTAAATCTTAGAATACGTACCGTCGTAACGTTGGTCAAGGCTAATACGCATAAAATTAAAGAATCTTGATTCGATAACGACCAAATATACAAACATCATAACAATATAATTTCTGAACCGTGATGCGATCCTTGGTTTAGTCGAAAACCATCCAATGATATTGCTTGATCCACAGTTCAACTGTAGTTTAGTTTTAGACTTCGTTTTTTAAATAAGGGTGATAATGTATATTTTATTTTATGTGAATAATACATCTGAACATTCATATTTAGCAAATTAGGGTATACGCTCCATTTTCGCCGAATAATATTGACCCGATTACACATACTCTTGATAATGTTGTCGCTACGCAGGATCCTACCGCTGATATTGCTACCCCGACCAAATAATCTAATAAAGATGAACTCTCAGCACCCGAGCTTTGGCCGCAGGCCTTTTGGGATGCCTTAAGTGTATCAAAAATTAAAGTTGTCATTTATGAACCTAAGATAAGAGACGTTGTTTCAAATATTAGGAATAACGATTCCAATATTTAAAATTCTTGTAAGCGAGGCCTCAATCGCATCTAATTCTTTTATCACAATTAGAAGGAGATATGCCCAGGGAAAACCCTGATAGCATACATAGAACTAATAGGACCGTTTAGAGACACGTCTATCGCAGAAAGGTTAATTCTGACCACTAAAAAAAAAAAAAAAAAAAGAAAAAGAAAATATATATATATATACCACAACGCAACTGTGTCCACAATCAGCCGCTGTGTCCAGCAAGTATTGCAAGAGAGCGGATATTGACGCAAGCGTATACTCTGCGCATAGTGCTCGCCACGCAGAGACGTCCGTCGATGCGTTTCCATTGAAGTGATTAGGAAGGCAGCAGAATGGTCATGAAACTCCCACGGATTTAGTAAATTTTATGACAAATCGAATAATGATCCTGTATTTAAAAATTCCAGTTGATTATGGTTAAGTATAGTTAAAAATGATTAAGTTAATAAGATAAAGTAAATTATTGCATGTATTAATTCGTTTATGGGTATTGGTTCAATACTCTTACTAACGATTTCCCTAAAGCTCTAAACATCTACTGTGTAATATGAAAATCTCGAGGATGCGGCGACGAAATATAATTGAAGGTTAAACAAACTTACCTTAAGTGAAGTTTGACCATAATTATATGAGTCGCTGCATCCGAAGAGATTTTCGATCCCTCCCTCCCTTAAAGTATTCTTGTGAATACTTTCTTCCCGTTATTTGATTTTAATGCTTTGCCTTTAGTGAAATCTAAAGTAGATGCTGTGTTACTCTGAAAAGAATGAGGTGACATCCAGGTGGCGGCGGAAAAATGACGTTGACATTTTGTCTTTTTAATGTTGCAAGCTCTAAAAAGTGTTCGATGTCCAGTACATTGAAGAGTGTACTACTGTGTAATATGAAAATCTCTTCGGATGCAGCGACTCATATAATTATGGTCAAACTTCACTTAAGGTAAGTTTGTTTAACCTTCAATTATCACTGTATTTTTCCCAAATAAAATAAAATATTCCCTCGGGACGATTTCTACGGCCCCCAGAGTATGAGATGGGGTGGTGATATTTGTTACTGTCAGCCACACAGCAACCAATTTCATTAATCACATGAATGTAAAATAAAAAAGCTCGTAAGTTATGTGATATTAAAAAATGGTTCACATTTTTTAATAAGCACATTTTAGTAAAACTTTAATACTGTTAGTAAATACGGTTGAAAAGACAAGTTGATATTTATCTCTTTGAAAGAAAGCAAAATCTTCTTCAGACTTCGCTTTAAACTTAAACGAGAGGCTGATTAGAGCATTGAGCTAGATAAGTTTTAAAATATTCCCAACGTAAAGTGGGGTTAAGTAAATTAAGAAATACTCATAAATCCTGAGTACTCACAAAAAGTTTGTAATACTTATTAGCACGTCCGTAAAGTTTTACTAGGGTTAATCTGACATTTTACTAAAATGAAGAGAGGGAAACATGAGAGAAATTTCGTGAGGACATTTTAAAACTTTAGCATTACCAAAGATATCTGGTCAAAAAGATAATTTCTTAATTTACTAAAAACTTGATTTACTAAATCAGCTCACGCATGAATAGTTACTCACGATTGAATTTTGGCTATTACGGCCAATCTCAACAGAGATACCCAAATTTATGGTACATGTTGTGGCGAGCGGTGGGTCAGGGGATTGGAAAAGAAACTATTTTTGGCGTTGACAGTGATAGTTAATTCCCCGCTTAGAGTCCCGGTGACTAGCTCTTTGTTAGAGTTCACTTGCGGCGCACTTACAGAGTCACCGTAATGAGCACTGCTAAAGCTAAAGTCTGACATGCACGGTACACTTCTCACTGTGTATGGAACACTTGGTACTATTTACTGATCACTTGCACTTTTTCAGTTTTCCACTTTATTTATTTTTATTTATTCTTTATTGCACACAGAAATACATATTCATATAAGACATTAGAGCTAGCAAGTACACAGGCGAGCTTAACTCAACTATGAGTTCTCTTCCAGCAAACCTTTGTCAGAGTGAGAGCTTATATGAAATGGGTTAGAAACAGTGCACAACAATTTGACTTAAAAATAATACAAAAACAGAATTTACCAGTGGTAAATAAATATATACATAAACCTGCTTATTAATACTACATACTTAGTTACTTACGTAACTACATACCTAATTATATAACATATATATTAAACATATAATAGCGCGAATTGAATGTGGAAGGGCATTCCACAAACGCACTGCTTGAACAGTAAATGATCCGTCATACCGGCTTGAGGAGTGAGAAGACATTCGAAGTAGAAGTGAAGTGGTTGAACGACAGATTTTTTCTCGCGGGACTAAATACTCAAAGCGTTCACGGAGATATGTGGGAGCATTGGGGTTATGAAGGGTAGAATAGAGGTATGATAGAATATGACAATCTCGACGTCTTCGAATAGGTAGCCAATTCTACTGCGACTGAAACTCGGACACGTGGTCATACTTTCGGAGGCCGTAAATGAATCGGATACATAAATTCTGTAGACGTTCGAGCTTGTTGAGAAGTTCTTCATTTGCATCCAGGAAACAGACATCGGCATAGTCCAGAAGAGGAAGTAGAAGTGATTGAGCAAGGTAAATTTTAGTGCGAAAAGGCAAGAACTTCTGAAGCCGTTTTAGGGACTGAAATGAACAGTATACTCTCCTGCTTACTTCTGCAACGTGTTCGGACCATGATAAGGTGCAGTCAATAAATATCCCAAGGTTTTTGGCACATTTGGAATAAGTAATGGGAACGTCATCGTTAATTACTGGAGGTGGACATATATTTACTATTGTGTTAAGCATATACTGGCCACCAATAATGAGAGCTTGTGACTTAGATGGGCTTACCAGAAGGCCAAAGCTTTTGGCCCAATCGCTAATGATACCAAGATCACTATTGATGGCAGCTATGGCTAAACTAAAATCCTCCACTTTAAAGTGACGATAAAGCTGCAAGTCGTCTGCGTAAAGATGGTAATTAGGAAGAGATAATTTTGGTAATAGCATTAATAAATACCGAGAAGAGAAGAGGAGAGAGTATGCCACCTTGAGGAACACCTGCAGTAAGATTACACCACTCGGAGGTAGCCTCGTCGTGACGGACTGACTGCGAGCGCCCTCGAAGATAAGATTCAAACCACACAATTACTGAAGACGATATATTTAGAGAGGATAGGATACCGAGAAGGATGCCAAAGTCAACTGAATTAAAAGCGCTGCTGAAATCCAGTAACACCATAACCGTTAGTGATTTCCGCTCCATGGCCAACAAATGTCATCTATTATTTTGACCAGAGCTGTAGCAGTACTATGGCCAGGGCGGAAACCTGATTGGAAAGGGCTCAGCAGGCTTTTGGAAGAGAGATACCATGAGAGTTGCTTGTTCACAATACTTTTAAGGACTTTGGATAGGATAGGAAGGATAGAAATTGGTCGGTACTGGGATAAGGAAGAAGGATTGGCTGATTTAGGAAGCGGTAGGATAAGGGCTTTTTTCCAAATAGAAGGGAAGGAACTTGTCTCCAGGGAGAAGTTAATAAGGTGAGTTATTATAGGAGCAAGTTCCTATAGGATAAGGGAGATCATTTGTAGCTGGAGCCCGTCAACTCCTACAGCTTTGGTGGATATTGATCGGAAGGAATTTTTGATATCTCGTTCAGTAACTGCTGTAAAAGAGAAAGAAGTACAATCTGGCATTGAAAGGTTAGAGAGGTATCTAAGAGTTGAAGATTTGGTGGTGGCACTCAATGCGACTGGTGGCTGTGAAAAGTGAGTATTGAGGGCATTGAGATTGACAGCTGTAACACTGCCATTTTCACTTTTGCCAACACCAAGTGATTTTAGAAATTGCCATACTTTTGTAGTGCTAAGATTATTAATAGAGTTATGTATGTGGCGTCTTTTAGCATCTCGATACATACGACTGCAGCGATTTCGGAGCTTTTTATAGACGTCCCAATTTTCATTAGAAGCAACCTTTCTATAGCGTCTTTTGGCCTTGTCACGCTTAGACATAAGTTTTTTATTTCATCGGAGAGCCATGGTGCAGGTACATGTTTAACCCTCACTTTTTTAATCGGAGCATGGCAATTATATAGATTTAAAATGAACTCAGTAAATATGGCAACTTTTGTGTCCAAGTCGTTACAGTTGTAAACAGGAGACCATTCAATACTGCCCGCATCCTCCCTCAAACGGTCCAGGACAATATTTTTGAAGCTGCGTATGAAGAGATATTGAGACTTACGTCGAGGGCAGCGAATTTTGTATGATAGATATACAAGATCATGATAGGAAAAGGATGCCGGCAACTGGCCATGAGAAGATACTTTAGATAGGTCGGATACAATTATTAAATCTAAAAGAGAAGGAGAACTGTGAGGAGCATGATATGTAGCTTCCAGTGGTAGATACATGCATGTTGACCGAAAAAATCAGAGAAAGGAGCTAACGACTCCGTGCATCATCCTTAAGTAAACAGGTGTTAAAGTCTCCAAGGATTATTATGTTATCATATTGGGGCGCAAGATTTTCCAGTTTAGATTCAAAAGAAGAGAAGTAGTCGATATGGCATGATGGACTATAATACACCCCCAAAAGCATTTTCGAATGATTAACGGCAATTTCGATAAAAAGATTTTCGGCAAATTTTGAATAATCACTTGGAGACTTGTCGACCACCTTATGCTTCAAATCCATGCGTAAATAGATAGCCACTCCACCACACCCCTATCCAGTTCTATCATTGCGCACTAGCTTATAGCCAGGTATAGCATACTGTTTCGAAGGAAGTGCAGGTTTAAGAAATGTTTCAGAAACAAGAATAGCATGAATGAGGTCAGAGTCAAAAGATGACAGAAGGTCAGGGTAATGAGCGTGAATGCTTTGAGCGTTTATATGTACCGCATTAAAACATTTAGATGACGAAAACGAAAGGTGTGAATAGAGCTGGTCGCGAAGTTGAAGTGATTCATCATCAGTAAATGCACTAGCGTAGTGTTCAGACGTAGAGGAAGAAGAACATGAAAGAAAATCGTCGTAATCGCTACTGGCAGACATAATAAACTAAATAATAATATCAATACTATAAATGCGTAATAAAATAACAAATATAAAACAAATACAACTAAACGAAAATAACCCCTACACACTCATTTTACTAAAAAAAAATATAAAAATAAAACCGAACAACAAAATATTGGATAAACAGTGCAGTAATAGTACCACGTTATCCGTAACGATAAGCGCCAAAAGCCGCAGTCTCACAGGGTATGATTGACATTTGATAGTCGATAAAACAAAATTGTTAAAATGTCAATGTCATAGTTGTTATTTCTACACGGAACGCATAATTATTTACCTCCGAGTTATTTACATACAAATCTTAAATACCGTCAAATTACTGCAAGATTACAATATTAACTTGGTAAATTAAGAATGAGACATACTGTATAATGCTACCAATGAGTGTAGTTCAAAACATTGTCGGAAAGCTACCTCGGAAGATTTTATTTCGCCGGCCTGCGGGATCTCGTAGCTGTAGATGTGTTTGCACCTTTGCCGGTGTCTTGCAGAGACTTTCCCTTCTCGGCTCCCTTAGCAGCATCGCACGCTGGTGGCTGCGTGGCCGGGAACTCAGCCAGGAGAGCACGAAGTTGACTTCTAGTCTCGATCTTCCGCTTCGATTGGCCTGCTAGCTGGATTATGATCAAACCTGCTGATGTCCAGACCTGTTTTTGGCCATAACTTCTGCACGCATCCATAAAGACTCTGTGTCGCGGTTTTGTCAGGAACTCCGAGAGTGTATAACCCGAACCCTTCAGCATGGTCTTGGCATTCCAAACTTCACTCCTCCGTGTGTACTGGTGAAAGCGGACCAGGACAGGCCGAGGCTTGCTCTTGTTGGCTCCGAGGCGATGACAGACAGCTATATCTGTAGAAGTTATTTCGGCCAGTTGCATCTTCTCAGTTAAAATACTCACGACTGTAGGCAATGGATCCTCATCTTCAGTAACACCGTGTAGCAGCAACACTTTCCTACGAGATGCCATTTTGTGCCGGTCCAGCCCCAAACTCAAAAGTTCAACTTGACTCCTCAGTGCATCAAGTGTCTTACAGACAAAGGTTTTGAAGTCTGTAAACTCCCGTGACAAACTTGCAATTGTTTTGTGAGGAACTTCAGAGCTAACTGCAGCCTTCAGTTCAACCTCATGTTGGGCCATCCTGCTATTTAATGATTTTGACATCTCCTCCATCTGTTCAGAGAGCTTTGTGTACACATCCATCTTCAATTGTTGTTATGGTGAAAGTGAGTGTTAACAGGAGAATGTTGTTTTTAGTGAGTGCAGTAGAGGTTATAGATTAATTATACCACTAATTAAACATAATTAAATGTAAGTAAGATATTTAAATTAAAATAAATAACAGAGCACAATTTTTTGGTGTTGGCACTTGAACTACCCACAAGCAAAAATCCTCTTAATTCGCTTTCAATTTCACTAGAATTAAAACTCAACGATCTGCTTTTATATTCCGCTTATACGAGTATAACCCTAAATAGCTCAAGATTTTAAAAATTTCTAAAATCATTATTTTCCTTCGTATCTTCACATGTACTGTCCTTGTCTTCACCTATCTTTTTCTTTTCTAACAGTCAATTAACACCATCACTTTCTAAAACCGTCTTTTTGCATTAAGAATTTTGTATATCCTTTTCATCCGCTATGCCTTTTCTTTTCTTCTGGTATTAACTAGAACATAATAGCAATGTTACAAAAGCTACCAAAAACCCTTACTGGTGCTAGGGCTCGAAGCCTGAACATGACAATATTATAATACCTGAAAGAAAAAAAGAACGCAAGGTTTAAAACTGGCACAAATAACACAAGTCCTTAATTTAGTTAACATAAGTGTTCAGCGTATGAATGCATCCTTTATATCTCTCCTATGATTTATGTTTTAATGGGACGGCCATCTGTCAAGACCGGGAAAAATCTGCCACAAGACCGAAGGCAACAGGTGCTTATTGAGGCATGGGATGTAATACTGGGCATTCAGTAATGAATAAAATTAAAATGAAATGCTTAGTTGTAGAACGAAGTCCGCGTTCTTCCATCGGCCCACATGATATTTTCACATTAAATGTAGTTAGTTGTGTGTTTCTATTGAAATAGGCCACTGAAGCTACAATTTGGCCCTTTTTATTTTGTGTTTGAAACGGGCCTGGAGACGAAACATACTCGTACTATGCTAAGAGTGCTATAGTAATTCAGTAATATATTCATATAATGTAGAATTAAATAACTATTCCAAACATTAACATAAATTCATCTTAAAAGTATTCATCTTATGTATTTTAAACAATACAGAATTAACCTTCAAAATGCATTAGCATAGGTAAAATATTTTATGCTATTTTGAAACGTATTTCAATGAGGCAAAATCTTTAAGCGTAAACCCTTATCCTAGAAATTCCTAACCTTTAAATCTTCAAAATATGCGGTAGAATTAGACTTTTAAATCCCGCAAAAGATGAAATGTTCTTGAAATTACGTAATATAACATAATCCTAGGTATTTTACGATCTTTAAAAGCAAACAGCATAACTTAAAGCGGTCATTAAACTGTGTCCCTTGTAATAAAATCAAGAAATGTTGGAATAATTTTACTTTTTTATATCGCCGGCTTTAAACCTCAAATGAAAATGTTCCTGAAGTTAAATGGCTACTTATAATATTATAACTAGGACTAGCTTTATGTTTTTTTTTTAATACTCTCGTAGTTTATAGAACACTTATCATGAGATTATGTAGGTATTCTTTTTACAATTTTATTCTTTCAACTGGTGAACTGTCAGTTTTAAACTATTTGATAATAATCATATCCTGGGATATTAATACAAACTTAATTAGTGTAAACATAGTTGTGTGAATGTCTTAAAGACATTGGATATTGACGGGCCTTTTACACACGGCCGGGCCATCTGATCCCAAACTAAGTAGAGCTTAAACTATGAAAACTAAATAACTGATATACTACTTTTCTTTTCTAAATATACTTATATTGATAAATTTCACCCAGACTCTGGACAAACAGACATGTTTGTGCACACAAATATTTTGTGTTTTTTTGTCTTATATTGAGGACATGGGATTCAAAGGCGATAACAATTTAAGGCAAATTATTACCTTTAGGTTACCCGACGTTTCGGCATAGATTGCTCCAGTCGTCATCACGGGTCGACTGGTGTGGTTCGGCAGCGTCGTCTCTGTGAAGCTCGGGTTTCGGTATCTACCCTCGCATGGTCTTGATATTTTTCCTTATTTTCTTGTACGGAACTGTCGATATGTCTACACACAACACTAATGACATCAGCGAATGTCAGGTAACCTAAAGGTAATGATTTGCCTTAAATTGTTATCGCGATTGAGACCCGTGTCCACAATAAATAGAACTATATAAAAAATTGGTTCGGCAATGCAATGTTCACTTTGTTAAACCATTAACACAGTAAATATTGCAGTGTTAAACAGATACGAAAATTACCCTGTCTCAAAGGGACAAGGGCATATGTGGCCTTCGTAAACCATTCTCACAAACATATTCAACACGAACACACTATGAGGAGTTAAAAAAACAAATAAAAATGTCAAAGCAGTATAATTTTTCATTTTCTTTTCATGCTTACTGATTTTCAATTCAACAAAGCTGTTGGAAGCTTGTTTCATACATATTCAACATAACCAACTTTTATCTACCCATGTTATTTCTGACTAAAATTATTCCAGCCAAATAAAGCTGGAACATTATTTTACGGGTAAGTACCCGTTGCCCAATTCTTCAAAGGGTTTACACCTGAAATGAAATTGTATCTTTTAGGTTACTATTTTTTACCCAAAATTAAATAGACCAATATCGTCTATCATCACGATAATACCACTCCGCAGAAATCGTACAAATGTGTGACTATGTTTCGCTCCTGTTCCCCTAACCAAGCACCTTATGATTTTCATATCTTCCAAAAAATTATAGACTTAAAAAGCAAGCAGTTTGCAAGCAAAGAAGACGCTTCGGATTCATATAATTTTAATATTTTTGAGATGTCTAGAGAATTAGTAGTCATTAGAAGTTTGCAAGTGTTTTTTTTGTAATGTTAAATTGAATCATCCAATAATTGAATTTTACATGCTAGGAATTCTCCAAACTTTATACTTATTAATAAATAATAATTACAAATAGTTTATTAATAAATTGAAGTGAAGGCGAATGGTAAGCATAGACGTGCCTATGCAGGATGATTAATAATTGTATATCTAAATTGGACCGACAATCTTACACTGGATGTGGGCAGCCTAGACCAGCAGTTGTAGGTATTCGTAGCCGAGGCCTTTCTCCAGTAGTGGAAGTATGTATATCGGCTTATATGATGATGATGACACCTAACTTAAAGAAATACTATTTTTCCTGCGTATAAGCGCTACGTTCCTTTGTTTTTCTATTCCGTAAACTATAAAACTGTTAAGAGAACTGAAGTATTATTTGACGCATTTGAAGCCTGTCATTGGCGTGTATTTAAGGCTCTCTTAACGTTGCAGTATATTAAATGTCGCCAAGCTTTTATTCATACACAATAGTTCTATTGTGTAGAAATAAGAACCTAAGAGTTATTGTCCATGGAAAAAGCCCAGATTGGAAGATTTTAAGTCAGAAGGGTAGTCCAGTAAAAGTAATCATTAGTATAGCCTATAATAACAACGAACCCTATAAGAAACCTTATCTTCCGACCCCGAGTAGAAGACCAGCTCTACCTTTTTTTATGGTTAAACACATTGATCCTAATATTATAAACGCAAAATTTTATAAGTATGGATGGCTGGATGTCTGTTACTCTTTCACGTAAAAACTACTGAATGGATTTTAATGAATCTTGACAATAATATAGCTTATACACCAGAATAACACATTGGCTATAATTTATAAAGATATTGTGTGAATTCTCCAAAATATGAGGATAAGTATCAAGTAAGTAGGAAAAAATCTACCATCTGTGAGCTATTCCGGCGTGCACTGCCAAAACCGCTAGAGCCATTTTTACATTTTGTTTCAGGTATCTTGCCAAAGGTATTGATTTAAATACAATAAGTGAAGACTTCTTGATTGGGCGTTCTACTGCGTATGATATCGTCAAACATACCTGTATACAAATATGGAATGTACTTCAGCCTAATGAAATGCCAGAACCAAATGAATCTATTTGGAATTCGAACTCCGAGCTTTTTTATAAGAAAACTAATTTTCCAAATTGCGTTGGTGCAATAGATGGTAAACACGTCAGAATAAAATCACCTTCACACAGTGGTTCGAATTATTATAATTATAAGAAATACTTCTCCATCGTGTTAATGGCTGTGGCAGATGCAAACTGCTGTTTTACAACGATTAATGTTGGTGATTATGGAAAAGAATCGAATAACTCTATATTCAGAAAGTCTACATTAGGTCAAAAGTTTTTCAGAAATGATTTAAATTTACCGGAAGACAAAAATTTGCCCAGTTATACAAACGAACCCCAACCTTTTGTTTTTGTTGGAGATGAGGCGTTTGGTTTACACAAAAATATGATGCGCCCATATCCTAACAGAAACCTAGATAGAAACAAACGTATTTTTAATTATCGTCTTAGTAGAGCGCGACGATGTGTAGAATGTGCTTTTGGCATATTAACAAATAAATGGAGGGTATTCCACTCTTCAATGCAAGTTAACCCTGACTTTGCCATTGATATAGTTAAAGCTACATGCGTTTTGCACAATTTCGTGCGAAGGAGAGTTGGAGCTAACTTTGACGATGAGTTTCTGAAGTGTCCTTTACAATGTATTCAACAAATTTCAAATGGAAGAAGGTTGTCGAGTTCTGCTATAGCCACCAGAGATGTTTTTAAAAATTACTTTGTTAGTGAAGAAGGAGCGTTACCCTGGCAAAATCGAATCAATTCTGTATTCTGATCTTAATATAATTTTAATATAGGATACAGCATATAGATAAAATATATCAATAATATTTTAATGTTAATAAAAATATGGTAAAAAATACTCACTTTTCTTTTCTTTATCTTCGTTTCTCAAATTGTTCCATTCTTCAAAACAATTCTCAGCGACCTCTTGCCATGCTTTCTGTTTCAAAAACTTGTCACTATATGACTTTTCTGATAAATTCCATAGACATGGCCGTTGTTCAACTTCAACAACTGCATTTTTGTATGAAACCGAATGCAGCAGAAATTACGCGACAGAAATTTCGCGACTCACAACTCATAAAATTACGCTCGTTTGGCTTCACCCTAAATGCGAAAGTTCGTGAGTATAGATGTATGGATGTATGTTTGTTTCTCTTTTACGTCAAAACTACTTTAACGCGGGTGAAGCCGCGGAGCATAGCTTATATATAGTATTAATTCTAAGAAACCATTTAACTTTTAATAAATCAAATGAAAAAAGAACGTTTATTTTATTGGCTTAGTTGTTGTTCTAATTAATGAATGACTTACGATGCCACTGCCATACAGATATAACCACAAAGCCTTATATTGGTCACGAAATTCAAAAATGATTTAAAAAATAAATATTTGTAGGCAGACTTGAACATATTTATTATTGTAGTTAAAGGTAAAGTACCTTTAACTACAATAGTTAGAACAATTGTTCGAGTAAACCCACACAAATATGGAGCTAAATGGTAGCCGCAGTAGCCGTAGCAGCTAACGGTAGTAGTAGTAAGGTAGGTAGGTAAATGGTAATTCCACCTTCACAATTTTTTTACATTGCATAACACAAGTAGTTATAGAAATATAAATAGAATGCCTGTATGTCGAAAACTGCCACAGATAATACACATGATTATAAAAATATAAGTGCTACAGCATTATTGTTCTCTGTTAGCTCTAGCCAGCACTAGCTGCAACTTTTAACTATTGCAGCGCTGGAAATTCTGGTGTGACCAGGTGCAAACTCATGGTCAATAAATAAGTACTATGAATGTTTCTTAATTAATTCTTACTAGCTTACAAATCAAATAAGTAATTAATGCAATTATGAATCAATGTTTACAACTTAAAAGCAAAGAAAAATAAAACAAAAAAAAAATAGTAGATAAATTATCATTGTAGTATAAATAAAAATGAAGCAACAATTTTTACAAGGAATTGCTTCTTCTACCATACAATTTATTCATTTCTATTAGAGTCGGTTGTCAATATAACGCTTTGCAGTTACTAAAGAAAATTAATCGACCATCTGACCTTTTGAGGTCAGATGGTATCATAAGGACTTTTCTTCTACCATGCTGGTTGAATCATGTCCTAGATTCTATTAGCCTTCGTATTACACGTCCCACGTTTCCACAAAAATTCTTCGTGCGTGATCAAACGCGTGGCTTGACGGAATCAAAGATTCCATCCACCTGATGGCTTACACCACTCGGGCCTAAATTGAAATGATACACCTTAATAATTAATCTACATAGAGCTATTCATGAAAAATGACATCATCTGCACAGAAAATGCAATTTAGCGAACCGAATGACATGACTATTCTATCATGGTCCCATTTTAAGGGAAAATTTATTCATGGCCGTACTTAGAAACAAATCTCGTAACCTATTACATTTGTTGCAAAGTATTATACGTAAACCGTATAACCCGAAAGGAATTGATATGATATTTAGGTGTCTCCAAGGGGTGCGCCAAAGTTCACCAAAATTTTCAACTCTGAGAATTAGAAATCCGAAAATGTTCTTTCTAACATTTTTCCTCCTAACTATCACAATTTCTAACTACTCTGTCTCTAATTTTCATAATTCCGAAGCATTCAACTTCATAATGTCAATATACAATGCAATAAACGTCTTAAAACTTTTAATTGCTTTCCTATATTTTCTCAATATAACCATCTTTTACACTATAGTCATATTGTTTTTAGTACTTTTATGAAATAATTTGGGTTAGGTTCGGTTAGAACTGCGACCATTTAGCGCTAGATACTATCATCTTCTACCCACATATATTATTTATTACACTTGGTAAATGTTTCTTTCTGAGTATGAGTGAAAATATTGTAGTATATATGTTTAAGGATAAAAGCGTTATGATAAAAAACAGTAGGAGTTTAAATATATTTACATTTATGATATTATTACATCGCCGGTAGCAATACAAATAGTATGAATAAAAACTTTATGACCAAACATTTTAGGAAGATTGATCATTCCGATTACAAATCATTAGGATGCACAATTTCGGGTAAGGAATTTTAGGTGGCCAATATGGACCCGTCTCCATGGCATCGGATATTTTGTTTGAATGTTGTTCGAGTATCTCGCAGAAATTAACGTATTTATTTTATTAATCATTTAATATTTAAAACCTTTCGATAGGCTTAAAAACCTGTGTATAATATCTTTATATCTTTAGCTACTGTGTTCAATTGCTGTGTTGCATCAGGTGTATTTCCTGACTTGATGAAGTATAGTAAAATCATTCCTTTGTTTAAAGCTGGTGATACTTCAGACCCTTCAAATTTTCGACCTGTTTCCGTGCTGCCCACTCTTAGTAAAATATTTGAAAAGCTTATGCTTAGCCAGCTGCTCAGACACTTTAATATACATAATTTACTACACCGGAGACAGTTTGGATTCACAAAGGGTTGTTCAACCATAGATGCAGGGGTCAACTTATTAAAAAGTATATTCGCGGCGTGGGAAGACTCGCAAGATGCATTAGGTATCTTTTGCGATTTGTCCAAAGCGTTCGATTGCGTTCATCATGATACTCTGGTCAGAAAATTACACCACTACGGTATTAGGAACAAGGCTCTCGAACTTCTGACTTCTTACTTGGGCAATAGAATTCAGAAGGTCGAAATAAACGGTAAAATATCTCCGGGATCTCCAGTGGTAATGGGCGTTCCACAGTGGTCAATTCTTGGCCCATTTTTGTTTTTAATTTATATAAATGACTTACCTTACTATGTAAGGGATAAGCATGAGATTGTGTTGTTTGCAGATGATACTTCCCTGACGTTCAAAATAAACCGACAATTAAGCAATTTTGACGATGTTAATTACGCAATCTCTAAAGTTGTTCATTGGTTTAATGCCAATAATCTTGTGCTTAATGATAAGAAAACTAAAGTCATAAAATTCACTACACCGAATGTGAAACAGGCGACAACCAATGTACAACTTAATGGAGCTAGGTTGGACCCTGTTGAATCAACTGTGTTCTTGGGTATCACTATTGACTCAAAGCTACAATGGAGCCCACAAATAGAAAAACTGTCCGGCAAATTAAGTTCTGCAGCATATGCAGTGAAAACTATTAGACGGCTGACTGATGTTGACACAGCTAGAATGGTTTATTTCAGTTATTTTCATAGTGTTATGTCCTATGGAATTCTTCTCTGGGGTAGCTCTGCTGACATTAACACCATATTTATATTGCAAAAAAGAGCTGTAAGAGCTATCTATAATCTTGGCCCGAGAGTGTCTCTAAGAGAAAAGTTCAAAGAGGTCAACATTCTAACTGTACCATCTCAGTATATATATGAAAACTTACTATATGTGCATAAAAATATCGGTTCCTTCTGTAAAAGGAGCGATACACATAATGTAAATACTAGATATAAGAATAATCTCATATTGCATACTACCCGTCTCCACAAAATAAGTAACTCTTTTATGGGGCAATGTATAAGATTCTATAACAAACTTCCCAATGATATTAGAGAATTGTCTACGAATAAGTTTAAAAGAATTATTAAAGCCAAATTGTGTAGCAGGGCATATTACAAAATTTCTGATTATTTAAATGATAAAAGTGCTTGGGATTGAGTTGTTCTGAGTCAACACACATGATTGTCATTAATCTTATGTATATTTTATTTTAAAAAAGGATTCCTACTGAGTTTTCTGGCAGTGTTTCTCAGTAGCTGCCACGTCATGCACTGCACGGTAGGGAAAAAAAATATGACGATTCCACATAAATGTAAAATTTTTACGGAATAAAGTACCTTTGACTTTGACTTGACTGACTTTATATTGCTCTATCACATGCATAACTGAATTAATCTTCTGGTTTCTGCATATGACGTGCCACCTCTGAGGCTTTCCACAAATGTATGTAACAACACAATTGTGGCAAATTCATGAATTTCCAATTCATTACTCATAATGAGTGTTCAATACCATTAATTGTTCAATACAATTAATTTGAATATTGGAATATAAAGCAAGTATGCAGGTTGTACAATATAAATATCAAAACACAATATCGCGATTCATTACTACTAGAATCATTGTGAAGGTAGTTATATAGTAGTTTTCATAAGAAAAAAATTACAAACTACAAATTGAAAGACGATAAAAGTATACATACACCTAAATCTATTAAGCTACGATTCTACATAACATCCGTGTCATAGGCTGGACTGCATAACTATACATCCTTGTTTCTTATTTGTACAGACGCCAGTACATCCAGCTACCCCAATCTGTCAAATTTCTTTTGTATATTTTCAACTTCATCACAAAAGCATAAGGTTCACTTTCAATTGGGTTAATTTGACATTTGAGATTTGTTAATTTTAGGATAATAATAAACACTTTCATGAATTTAGGAAGCCTTCTCTTAATAAAGTTTTGTATTGTTCTAAAACTTACGCACTAGAAAATTAAGAGTAGATAGTAAGGATAATAAAATTCACTGTACTTCATTTTATTATCATTTGGGAAACAACAAGTACTAAATCACAGTTGCTACAGATTACGCAAAAACAAGTAATTATCAGTTTTAAAGACGAAGTTTTGTAGTAAAGTAATAGTTAAGAGTTACCAAAAATGTGTAAGTAAATACAAACATTAAAAAAACGTATAGAAATCTCAATAAGATAATTAAATGCAATACATTTTTACATAATTCAATTGTTTGTTTGTTACAATATATTTAGCAACCTCTGTGGTGGCTAGCACCTAAGCTAATTATTCGGAGATAACTTGTATTAAAGGTGCTAGGCCCAACTTTGTTGATAAAGTTCCATCATTCATCATCATATCAGCCGAAAGACGCCCACTGCTGGACAAAGGCCTCCCCCAAAGATCTCCACAAATGCCGGTCTTGCGCTATTCGTATCCAGCAGTTTCCAGCGACCCGCACAAGATCATCGGTCTATCTTGTAGGGAGGTTCCATCATTATTCACCAATAATTTATAGAGTGAAAGTTAACATAAAAAGAAAAAGTAATAATATGAACAAAATACAAAATCTTATATTAGATAATAGATGTTAATAGAAAGCTCATATTAGTGTGTACGTGTATGTGTGTGTGTTTGTGCGTGTGTGTGTGTGCGCACCTGATTTCACCTGACTCCTTCTAATTTCTAAATTTAGAAGGAGTCAGGTGAAATAGATTATTTTTATCATTTAATGGCAATAGAGTGTTACAAAAGTCCCAAGATCTTAAAATAAAAGTATTTTTTATCATTCGTTCCGGTTAAAACTACATGAAAGTGAGATTTCCTGGACGAGCACAAACGGAGATGTGCCAGATTTTTTTTTCCAAGAAGTTAAGAGGGGTCTACATTGTTTCTTGTCACTTTAAACAAAGAGTTCAAGAATCGACACTTTGCCACTAAAGTTGTAGTGCCATTTAATATGCAGTATAAAGTTAGTCCTACGCAGAGTCTGTGATGCAAATCATCATCATCATTATATCAGCCGAAAGACGTCCACTTCTGAACAAAGGCCTCCCCCAAAGACCTCCACGATTGCCGGTCTTGCGCTATCCGCATCCAATGATTTCCAGTGACCCTCACAAAATTATCGGCCCATTTTGTAGGGGGCCTGCCCACGCTGCGTTTTCCGGTTCGTGGTTGCCACTGGAGAACCTTCTGCTTGGAGTTTCCCTGTGAGATCGAATCAGAAATGCTGCGATCCGCAGGCGAACCAAGGTAACCGACATAGCCGTAAGGATAACCAAGCTGAAGTAGCAGTGGGCAGGGCACATAGCTCGTAATGCAAATACTTGATATTATTATGTAAATTTAGTATGTAGATTAAGTTAAGGAAATAAATCATTTTATTTTTCATTTTCATTTGTTGATATATAAATGATCTCTTTTGCCTCAGAATCAGAATCAGAATCTCATCGGCAAATAAAAGTAGTAGAATTTAAATTTATTTATATAAATTCAAAAGGTAATTTTTATGAGATTTCCAGTCAAGAAAGGAAGTTGGAAACACTGAAAGGGAACACAATAAATACTATTACAAGATTATTAAGTGTTTTGGGATCCTTAAAAGAAAAGCTGTAGGGACTTTCCTGGTAAAGAAAATCACCCAGAAAGAATGTTACCCCTGCACTAAAATATGACCTCTGTAGTACCTTGTCCACGTAGAGTTTGCTGCCTAAATTTGTCCAGAAGCAAAAATGTGAGTACCTGAACGTATCTTAGAAGGATTCCGATATTAAAATTTATGGATGAATGTTACACTTTATATAACAAACGTTCACTACACTGTAATGTCACATGACACCTCACGTTTTTGAAGTTTAAAACGAAACCAAAGCTTAGCGATAACAAATATCAAAATCCTATAATCTCCAATTAAAACTTGTCACTGACGTTTTAGTAGCATTATACCAGTCGACCTGATAATCCTACCCACGTGTTTATGCAAATTAACCTTTGCGTACATCTGCCTACGCTGATGTAAGACTGATATCGAATAAAGGTACGTTAAAACAAACCCTTAATGCAACTCACAGTCAAATGTCAATTGAACTCATAGGAAGGTCAGTTAATATTCAATCTAATATTTCCGATCATATCCATGAAGGAGGTTGTAGCATTTTTTTTACTTTTAATTAATATCTTGGGATAACCAACACACTGTCATCTGATCCCAAACTAAGCAATCAGACACCTGATAAACATACTTATATATTTCTAAATACATAGAAATTATGGGTAAATTACACGCAGACACAGACACAGGACAAATAAGAGGATTATTGTCAGAGGTTAATCCTCTGAAAATAATCCTTAGATATGTGATTGAATTTTTGTTGTAACTGTCTAACTAAATAACTAAGTGCAAGAAATTTTTGGATTAGATTTCTTAATCTTAAATCATAATAGATTATTATATTCAGTTCGATAATATACATAAATAAATAAATATATAGATACATATATATATATATATATATATATATATATATATATATATATATATATATATATATATATATATATATATATATATATATATATATATATATATATATATATATATATTAGATACATTAGCAAACAGCAAACATATACCTAAGTAATAATAGAATTTAGTATGTTTAACTAAAGCCCTCTTCCTCTCTTCTACATTTGCTGTGCCCGACAGGGTCCATAATGATCATAACACCTAATCAACATTGTGGAATGCAAATAAAACATTGAGTATTGAGTATTCGATTCCACCCGCGACAAATCTTTGTGTGACGAAAGCTCTTATTTGTCCTGTGTCTGTGTCTGCGTGTAATTTACCCATAATTTCTATGTATTTAGAAATATATAAGTGTGTTTATCAGGTGTCTGATTGCTTAGTTTGGGATCAGATGACAGTGTGTTATATATTAATATATTTATTTATATATAGTATTATTTCAGTAAAATAATATTTCTATATTATTCACTTAAACAAGTATAAACTGTAACTACTCTTTCTTTTTTAAACTTAAGTTGAAAAGAAAAATGTTTCTAAAATGGACACAAAAATACAAAACCCTTTTAGTAAAACCTTTTGACATACCACTTCGGCCTCTTTTATAAAGTAAATGTGGTTACAAAATTTTCCTATTTGATTCATGATGAATGGAACAGACTGAGACGTACAATAAACTTTCTTTTTACCGATGCTACGGAACCCTAAACATCGCCATCCAAACAGCTAAAAAAATACTGGTGAATACTACTACTGATCGCGATCAACTTAGTAGTAGGTTTGTTTATACTAATATTGTTACTGGAGTTCTATCGACTCTGTGAGGTCGAATACGTGACGCGGCATGTGAGCAAAAACACAGAGGTTTCACCACAGATATCTAATACAGACATCTAAAT
Organism: Pseudoips prasinana; assembly: GCA_951640165.1. Taxonomy (NCBI): domain Eukaryota; kingdom Metazoa; phylum Arthropoda; class Insecta; order Lepidoptera; family Nolidae; genus Pseudoips; species Pseudoips prasinana. The sequence continues at coordinate 18,034,420 of OX621251.1, forward strand.
AAATGCTCTGAGGGTTTCACAATCAATCTCTAATACGCACATGAATTCAAAAAGTCAAACTCAAACATTTTTACGAGCATCCCAGGTCGTGTTGTTTTAAAAGTTTTCATATACATATTTTCCTTTGTGGCACCACATACTGTTGACAAATTAATCTTCATCAAAGTACTTAATCTTTTCTTTTTAATTGCTTTATTAAAAGAACATGATTCTCTAAGCTATGCCTCAAAAAGGTATACTTAACTGAAACACAAATTGTCAACTAAATTAAATCTCAAAAATAGGAAATCAGAAATTTAATCGTCCGGTGGGTCTCAAACTGCCATCCAATCCGTGGCAGGCGCTCTGAGTTAAGCTACAAATGATAGATAGGTACTGGCAGATCAAATTTATGATTTCCTTGTTAACACCCTTCCATGATTAACATATGATTTCCCATTTTAGAGATTAGATTAACGCAAATTTAACTTAATTAAACTAAAGTAAAGTATAACACATACACACACATGCACATACATATACATTACATAGGTATATAGTTCAACCTGGTCAAAAACACTGCCGATGATGTACTCCTCCGCACCGCCATGTCTTGCCTACACGACTTGGCGAATGAGTTCAGAAGATTTATAACGTTAACTAGCTGGACAGCAATTCTCATCCATAGAAGCAGGAGAGTATAGACATTTATCAGATGGCTCACCAGGTTCCAAATTACTCAATTATAAAGGTAATTGGGTTTTAATCAAAGTAGTCTCTCTGGGGGATAGATAAGTCAGCAAGTCAGTACTCAGTAAAAAATCGAATAGAAAACCTAATGATCAAAATAAAACTATCAAAACATTATTATTAAAAACATTTTAATACTACGATATAACGGGAAATTCTGACTAAAATAAACGTTTCATATTGTACAGCAAAGCATAATATTTATAAACTGTGCGAACTCAAAGCGAGTCTATGCCTCAGTCGGTTTTCATTCATCCCCGTATTCATACTCATACGTTGCAGTAATGTTTACAGACGTATATTGTACAGACGCCAGCACATTCAGCTACACCAATCTGTCCAATTTCTTTTATAGATTTTCAACTTTATCACAAAAGGATAAGGTTCACTTTCAATTGGGGAAACTTGACAGATTGGGGTAGCTTGATGTGCTGGCGTCTGTACCTGCATACATACGTCGTCACAGATGTTAATAACCGACATTGTCGTGGGTACATTGAATATTTGAGCCAGAAAATTTAAGCGTGGACAAACGCACTTCGTAATTATTAAAAAATGTATGTACTCGTATGTCTCTATTGGACCATTTTCCTGTTGCCCGTTGTTGATAAAGTAAGACTGGATGAGAGCCTTTACAATCAAAGTATGACGGGCCGCTTGGCGTGGTTGGTAAATGCTTGCCTTTCAGGCAGCAGGTCGTGGGTCTGATTCCAAACGAGGACAGATATTTGTATGCATGAACATGTTTGTTTGTCATGAGTCTGCGTGTAATTATCTATATAAGTATGTATTTTTAAAATAAAACGTAGTAGTATATCAGTTATCTAGTTTCCATAGTACAAGCTCTGCTTAGTTTGGTATCAGAAGGCTGTATGTGAATAATGTCCAAAGATATTGTTATAAAGTTTCAAGTTTTTGTAAATGTCAGGTCGGTATTCTAAAAACAGATAATTGTGTAACTGAGATATATCGCATAACACCCAAAACTTTGGTAATATTGAAATGTATCAAACCTGAATTATTCTATAAAACACAGACAAAGGAAATCGTATTTTACGGGCGGGCATTGTGGTTATTCGCGGTTCCCGCTTGTTCATATGATATTTCCGAAACAATTTGAGACTAAAATAAAAGCAAAACAAAAGGTTCGCAATAATATTTTACTGCGGCTTTATATCAACAAGTTGAATGGCTAACATTTTTTTATAACTTGATTGATTATAAAATATGTAAGTAGGTGGTAATTGGGGTTCCTGGATCAAAAGAGATCCAGAAACACCCAATTACTCCCATTATTCAGTCTATTCAAAATGTATGTTCTAAAATATTTTAAAGTTTGTCTTAGAGTGATTGAATTGTCGTGCTGTACCTTCATACAATCTGAAGTTGGCTGCTAACATTTCTTTCTTATATATTTATGTAAGGTAAAGGATCTAAGTAGATCCAGAAACACCCAATTACTCCCATTATTCAGTATATTCAAATTCAAAAGTCTTGTTCTAATAAATGTATAAATCTATTTCTTAGAATAACTAAATTGTCGTGATGGCCTTTTTACACAAACTAAAATTTGTTGCTAGCATTTGTTTCTTATATATTTGTATGAGGAAATATACTCATTATTCAGTCTATTCAAGATAGATCTAATTCAAAAATTATTATCGAATAATTCTATATAATTTTACGGAATATTCCTCTTGCCTGCAGCATTTTCAATAGCAATATCTCTCGTAATAGATTTAGATTTCTTCTATTAGGTCTAAAAGACTGTTATCAATTCTTATTATTCGAGCCCATAACGTGAACCCCTCATAGTGAATTCTGGGGTATACACCATCTCCTCGTTTGCAGGGTAATAATATACCACTATATTGTTCATGATTTATAATATTTACAATATGAAGTCCACACAGTCGCTTTTCTACTATTATTATCTGCACCCGGTCTCCAATATTCAATGTCATGGTAACTAACTAGCACAGTACATTTATTTTATTTGTTCCTCATATTTATACTGACTGACTGAGACTTCTGAGTTAGATGAAATGGGGGAAGGAAATATGAAAAATAAAAAAGGGGATATTTATTTAAAAAATTTATTATCATAGCACCATTTCTTTAAACACAAAACATTTTTTAAAGCACATATTGAATCATGATACATGCAGCTGTACAAATCATCAGAATTTAAATAGCGATCATATAGACTTAACAAATTAGGACAATTTTTATCTTCTAAATTAATTACATTATTAGACCTTAAAATACCTTTCAACCACAACACTTTTTCACAACCCTTAGCATAAACACACTTATCTCTTAAGATATCTAAGATTAAATGTTGATAATTAGGGTAAGGTATAAATCCTTCAGACCAGTATATTTTTCTGTTGCGCTCAATCCAGCTGACTTGTCGTCTTTCTGATTTTGTTAAATCATAAAAAGGGAATGGCTCTCTAATTAGAAATACTTGCAAATTTTTACCAAACCATACAGCAATTTCTTTCACTATAAATTCATTTGCTTCTGTTTTAAAGCCTTGGACGTCAACAATAGCAGTCATGATAACCTGCGTACTATATTACTTAGAGGTTTGTATTCCACAACCCGATCATTTATGATCAGACAATAAGCCGCAGTATTATCTGGTATTGGTGAGGAACATTCGATTTCTAACCGAACATCTACTGGACCTGTTTTAAGAGTATCGTTTTGTCTTGAACAATCAAGTATAAACAGGGGAGCCTTCTCTTTAAAGTTCTTTAGACAAAGCAAGGGGTCTGATGGACAGTTATAATATGACTGACGAAATTTGGCATACATTTCATATAATATATTATACTTGTTTTCAGAAAACTTTAAATTCAAAGGTTCATACGGGTAATATTGTGAGTTTAGAAATAAGGTTACGTTGGTTACTTCACAATGATCAAAGAGTGAACTATCTTTTAGGCTATTATTTTTTCTATCTGTTTGTAAACAGAAGATTACATATCTAGGTTTTTCTAATTGCGATGCCGTTTTAACTGACCATGTGTGTTTTGTGGTTTTTGGTAGTAAAGGGTACTCATACAAATCCCAATTCCGAAATGCCATTTGAATAGCTTTATCTTTTTCCAAATATTTTAATAGTACTAACCGTTCACGATCAGAAACTTTAATATGTGGTACCCTCCACTGTACTCTTTCTACATCAATACGAAAATGTACATTATTATCAGGCAGAATAACGCTGTTTAGGTTAGAATTACTTCTATTCAATATAAGTTCATGTTTACAATTTATCACAATTCTATTGTAATCTTCTGCAAAACCTAGAATCTTATTTAATGGTATTACAGCACTAAAATAGCCATCACTTTTAAATCCATTCAATTTCCACCCCCACAGAGCTGCCACTTTATTTTCAGCTTCATTGAATGAAATATATGATTTTATTGTTGACGTGATTCCAGAATTTTTTATGCGATCTATTTCAATACCATTTATTTCGTATCTGATGTCTTGGAACAAAAACATTATAGGGTTATTACTAAATGTAACAGCTTTCTCAACTGGCTTCCCATCTTTATCGAAGATCCTCACTCGACCCTCAATGTAAATTGAACTGGCTGATGGTAACACGTATATATCTTGCTGATGTATAGGAATTCTGATTTCATCATTTTCTCTAAAGCTGTTACCGTAGGGATTGTAAGAATGCACTTCATAACTTTCGATCGATGTATCGAACTGTGGTAAATCATTAATATGTAGTATATTCATATTTTAAAACCTAAGGCTTTAAGAAATCGTATGTTCGATTTAGTCAACTTGTTCACTTTTTTCTTACGTCTTTGCACCTTAGTGGATGTATTAGAAGTAAGATGTTTTATTTTGAGTTTAGGGTTTATATTATACAAAATCATTTTACTTTTCTTATATGAAGTCTCAGCTGAATATGTTCTATAAAATTGATACTGTGACCAAATTGATCAACAACTTTAATACAAACAGATGAAATTGTAGTTTTGTTCACAGGGAAGTAAATAACATTTTGGGGCTTTTCTAAGTAATAGTTGCCTGCAGAAATATTAGCTACAAATTCGTGAATTATATGATTTGGTATTCCATTATTGTAGGAATTGTATATTAAATCACATTCGATTCTTATTACTGGAAGAGTTTTATTATTATTAGGATGTGAATTTGCTTTCGAGTTTAATACTGAATAATACAGCAAACCGCACTCATACTTTCCATTTAAACTTAGGGATGGTTGAAAATATGATTCTAATTCTGATTTATTACCAGAGATCGTTACTGTTATAGACATACTTGTATAATGAATATTTTTGATCAGTCATGTTTATTTTATGCTGTGTTGACACCAAAACTTGTTCAAAAACTTTAAGCAAAGATGTCCGCAGTTAAAAGGATGACTGCCCTGTATGTTTTCATGATTGTAGTGAACTTTTGACCCTAAGTATTTTATAAATTCCTTGAATGGTTTAAGATTTCCGTAACTATCAAAATATTCGATATAATCATTGTGTTTTGCATAGGCTACCCAATGAGAACCAGGATTGTCCGAGCTGTCTAAATTAATAACTCCACATTCTTTTTGGTAAGGGTATTTAGGAAGCTCGTCCCTCATAAAAACACCTCTGAAATAGGGAATCTCATTCCCATATTTTAAAATGTCAAAGTTAGTTAAAGCTCGTTTGGGTAGCCTATATTTTAGTTTTTTTTTTGCTTTGAAACGAAAATTCCAAGTCCATTTTTATGAGGTTTAAGATGTAGCCCTTTTCCAATGCAAAGAGCCTCCATCTTTTCATTATGTCTCTTGGATTCGTTATACAGCTTTTTTGCCATCTTTAGTTCATTTATGGTTTTTGCAATACCAGCTGCACCGCCTGCAAGAGCTCCTGCTGCAGATAATCCCGCAAAGATAGGAATCAGTGGTAATACTCCGCCTGTTTTAGGTATTGGTATAACACGAGGAACTTGAATGCTTGAATTGGAACCTAATTCTCTGGCAGCGGCCATGGCTAACTCTATAGCCGTTTTATTGCATTTAGGTTTAATTTTTTTGAAGCATGTTTTTGTAACAGAAATTACTTTTTTAAATTTATGTTTTAGTCCTTTTATAGATGAACTTTTTTTTCTCAGTTTTTGACTACGAGTTCCAACACCTGCGCCTATTTTAATTTTCGCCAACATAGCATTGCTTACCAAACGTGCTGCTAATTTTTCTCCTACACTTGCATCGGGGGCAATAGTTCGTTTTTTCGCCATTTTAAATAATGTTAAATCTGCTTTATGTCGTTCCTCTAAATTTGATGACTTGTGATATGCAATATCGTGTTCTTTACAATATTCGTCTAATTTATTTATACCTTTATCTCTACGTGCAAGTCGTTTAATTAAGTTTGTGCCAGGTCCGCAATACTTGTACCCTGGTAAATGAATTTCAAATGGTAAATGATTTATTAACCAATTAACGAGACTACTCTCTCCAATACACATTATAAGAATGATCAATGGAATATTAAACACATAATAATATATTGATCCAAAAATTGATATACAAACTTTATTATTCACAAAACGTTTGACTTATCAATCCAGCTATTTTCAGTAGAAGAAAAACCTAACCATTTCACGAAAACCTTATTCCCTTTCTTTCTAAGCACTTTTTCAACTAAATATACATCAGGATTTTTTGTCTTTTGGAGCTCCTGTTCATAAAATGCTCCCAAAATTGGCTGACCCCTGAGGGTATCGTCAATTAAGTATGTAACAGGAATTGTATTCTGTTTACGTCTAATTTTAAATATTTCTGCTGACCAATTAGGAGTATATCCTTTTTCAAATGTTCCTTTATACTTACTGATACGGACATAATCACCTACTTTTAACTTACTTTTCAAAGTACTTATTTTAATCAAGCTATTATATCTCTCTAATATATGTTTTTTATTTATGTTATTCACATTTGCCGGTATTTCTTGAATTGTGCGATGGATAGTGTGATTATATTTATACATTATATTATTGAGGGTATTATTTGTCCAATTATAATTACCCTTTAAACTAAATTCTTTATATAATTTAGATTTCAATGTTCTGATAAATCTCTCAACTATGGAAGCTTTCTTTGATGAGAATGTTGAATAATGATTAATATTATATGATTGCATAAGATTTTTAAATTTATTATTATAAAATTCTGTACCATTATCTGTTTGTAAATTTTTAGGGACACGCTTCTCATCTAATAAATTCTTAAAGGTCTTAAATATCTCATCTTTGTTCTTATTTTTCAGGGGAAATGCCCAAGCGTATTTTGAAAAAGTATCGATAATGGCGAGAATAAACCTAAACTTATAATTTTCTCCAGAAATGGATTGCATATCGATTAGATCTGCTTGCCATAAGTCATCTATATCTTTCATAATAACATGTCTTCTTGGAAAATTGACCCTTGCATTCTTATGAATTTCATTTACCACATCGGCTTTGTACTGCATTATTTTTATAGACTTTTAAAAGAGATTTATGCACATATATTCGAACACTATTTGTTTATAATAACATACATTAATAAGGAATGACTTTATAATACTGAATCACTATATTTTTAGCAATTAGTATTTATGCTTTTATTATGTTTGCTTCCTTTAATTCTTCTATTATTGATAAAATTTCATTGTCGTGATTGGTGTTGCCAGCTTCTTTTGAAGCTACTAATAATTTTAGTCTTTCTACCAATTCATTGGGATCGTCCCAATATACAAAATCTGTATTTTTTTTATATTTTTTTAGTTTTGGCAAGCTACCACCGAGTTTTATGTTATTTTCTTCCTTTAATGTCTCAAGAAATAATGGCTTGATTATTTCTCGATATTTTAAACCTTTATCACCTCTCATTTGACCATCAGGATTATAATCTCTCTTATGAGCGTTAGTAGAATTTAGCATATCTTTATAGACAAGCTTATCGACTTTTGTTATTAACTTCATATCAGGTTTCCTCCGAAGTAAAAGTTCTTTTAGTCCAGGGGTTAGATCGTAAGTTCTGTTTCCGATTTTAATCAAAATTGTATCTAAACTTCCAGATTTAGAAAATGATACTGAGGAGTTACCCATCATTAAGGACTTATTTTCAGTTCTTACTCCAAATGGAACATTTAAGCCATCGTAAATGCCATACATGTCTTCATTGTCAAGTGAAATATCTAATTTATTTATTAATTCGGTTTTAGGAGAACTTGCAGAATTTATATCAGCATCGTAAAAATCATCAAGTTTAGCAGAAGAGCTATTACTATTTTCGTTCGAATCTGTTTCTATGGAATTTTCAAATGATATATTATTTTCATCATTTTTAGTATTTTCTAGAAATCTTTGTGAATTAGCTAGGATTTTTAGTGGTTCGGAAACAGGTTTAAACATTTTATCAAGAGTTAGATTAACTGCATGCTCTTGATTTTTGATTTCCTTTAGTTTATTTTTTATGGAATTGACTGACTTCATTAATTCTATTTTAACAGCTTTCTCCATCTTATTTCGGACACCGTATACCATCAAGTTAACAATAATACTAAATGTATTTATGAACTACACTAATTTATAAGTTCATTCAAATCTAAAATATACATCCAAGTTTTTCCTGTATCTTCCATTGTTTAATAATGAATCTTTATTTATGCTAATAAAATTATAAGGTTCATTCCAAACTGTATCACAAATATTTTTAAATTGTTTCCATGACATATCAGAGCTCACATGTTCTTCATAAATGTGTTTTAAATTGACATCATCTTGTTTAAATATTACAAGAAAATTAGCATTGTCACGTAGTAACTGTTTTGGAATTTTTGAATAGGTTTGAGATAAATAAAAACAATCGATTTGTTTATGTCTACCCATTGAGAAATAATTTCGAATGTTTATTTGTTTCTCACAAGCAACATCATCAAAAATAAATACAGAATTGTTTAGAGCTTTATCTGGAGCAACAACATCTTTATCATCATTGAACTGATAAAATTTAATCTGTGGTACTCTTTTAACTACTTCTCGCAAGAATTGATACTTTGGTTGAAAAGTAGTCTTAGAGTAAAGGTATAGATTCCGAAATTTGAGCCCATTTTCATGTAATAACAAACTAATTATAACATTGGTTTTACCACAACTTGATGGACCACATATTATACAGCGAATTGTATTAGGTAATAGAACACTATGTCTGATTTGATGAGAATAATCATCGAGGCTGATATTACTAACGTTCAGTGATACGGGCTGTTTGATCAACTTCATCTTGCAATTTAATTTAATACCTTGTTTCTACTCTTAATATATACATGTAAATGACATGTATATATCATTATTGAACGGTAAAATAAAGGTGAGAAAGTAAGGAGAGGTTCCATATATCAGAAATAAAATAAAAATAATATAATTTAAACATATTATATACTTTATTCAATTACTTTAACACAATTATAAATACTAACAAACTGTAAATACAACTACATACTATTTAACAATTTACAATACCATATCAGAATGCCCCCAAGGTAATGTATTTATTTGATTTGATTGTATATGTATTTTATCATCAACTCTTTTTAATATTACTTTTTTAAGTTCTTGTGAATAGAGGACATGCCCCATTGATTTGATCATATTCATCTTGCACTTTAACTCAATATTATTAAATAATACTTTTTTATAACTAGATGTATTTAATTTCCTTGTAATTGCCTTTGACACTCCTTTAGCTTTATTAATTTGCGTCTTTAGTGATTTAATACAGTAAAGTTTCGGTCTTAGTCCAATAAATTCTGTAATTATATCACCACCCAGTTCATCTTTAAACAAACCGGGTACTTTTTCGTTAATTTTAGGTATACCATAAGGATTATGAGAATCAAAATTACTAGTATCAAATTCTTGTATATTATCTCGCATGTCTTTGTAAATATCAGGTGTATGTATTAGGTATAATAAACTATCAGTATCGGTATAACATAGCTTGACATTTTCACCATATTTATTCTTTATGAAATTGTAATGAAAATCATACATATGTTGTTTTGAATATTCAAGCACAGTAAATCCAATATATATTGGTCTATCTAAAATAAGCTTTTCATGACTCAGTTGTACTGCAATAAAATTTTCATTAAATATAGAGATGCTTTTCAAATTTGGTTTTGCAATCCATTTCTCTGCACCTATTAATTTATTTGTTTTATTACATTTATCATTCCATTTAGTAACTAATTTGACGTTGACTCGTTTACGTTTATTTTCAATTGTTTTACCAAATACAGAATTATTCAAAAGTTTGAAAAAATCTTTTTCAAACGGTGTCGAAGCTGCTTGACGTAATTTAGTATTTAAGTCAATATATTTCTTTAAAAAGTTCTCTTGCCTGAATTTAAGGATTCTATGAATTCTTTTTAATACAAGACCATTTCTTAGACATTTTTTCAGGTGAACAAAATGTATTATGTAATTATATTTATCATACAAATTGGCAATTAATTTTGGTGTCTTCCCTCCAATAGGTATAAATTTTTCTGGAGCAAACGGTAAGTCACTGTGTAAATTATGTAAATGATCCGGATACATCATATCAACTTCTAAAATGTAACCGTGACTACCATCATCAGGAACATCAAGCACATTGAATGTCACAATCTCATCATGTTTCATAAATTTAAAATCTGATATGGGCAATTTTTTTGTCATAGCATAACCATAAAGATTGTTACAGTCAAGATATATTAAATATGTTGATGGTTTGGAAGCATCAAAATTAGGTAAATAACAATTATTAGCTTTAGCATATCGATGAGTGCACTGTGCTAGCCCTCCACGTATGCCTTTTTCTATCATTTGATAAATTTCCAAATCGTTAATTAGCTCTAATTGAACACCTGTATAAAATAGCATGGCATCCCAACTTAAACTTGGTGAAGTAACATAATAGGCAGGATCAAGATTATAATTTTTTAAAGATATTTTTCTAAAATTTTCGAATACATCACATAGCAAAAGTACATCGGATTTTAAATATAAATCCGTGTATTCACCAATAGAGCTAATATTAAAACATTTCCAAACGTTTTGAGCATGTTCATATTCAAGATTTGTTATATTTTTCATTTGCAAGCTGTTATAGAAACAATCTTTACTTGGGATTTCGGTTTCATTATATTTCTGCCATGAGTTAACGTATTCATATGGATATATACCTTTTATTCTTATTAAGTCGAATTGTTCTTTGTGAGGGTAATGGGATGATAAGTGAATGAAATCTTCGTCATTCAAACTTTTAGTTAAAGTATCAACGCTTGAACTTAAGAACTGAAAAGAATCTATAAATTTAATTTGTACAGGCTTTCTATCAATATCTGATTTAATCAGTTTTGTTATAGATAAATATTTTTCTTTTGTTTGAGGTATGATTTTTATTTCACCATCGTGTTTAGAAAGTTCTGTAATAAATATATGAGCATCATAGCCGGATAAGTTATGAAATATAACAGGTATGAATGAACATACTTGAAACGATATATTACAATGTGAATGAGCTGCGCCTCTATATTCAGAAGTAATATGATCATGATCACACACTTTGTCATCAAATAATAATTGCTTGCAAATGTGACATATTGTTGCATTACAGTAATCATCAATTTGTTCTTTAGTCATTGGTTTCATGGGCTTTTTTGAAATTAAAATCTTGTGAAGTGTCTGTGCGTCTTTTATCAATCTATTAACAAATACTTGTACACAGTCTTTTCCTCTATACGTAACAAATTTATTCAAGCTTCTGTCATGGGAACAACATATATAATAGGCAAAACATGATGGCTGGTGACATTTATTTCTTACTGTATTTTTATCTGAATTCGGTTCTTTAAACTCAGATAAAAGACATTCAAAATCTGCATATATAACAAAGTTAATTTTATTCTGTCGCTCATAATGATTAAATTTTAAAAAACTATTTTTTTCTGGTAATACGGTGATAATCTTAGAACAGCAATGCGAAGTGTATTTTTTTTCAGTAGTAAAAAATTGTAGACATAATTCACATAAATACATTTGACCTTTATGATGTGAGATTTGACGTCTGACTAGACGCATTAGATTTTTTATCAAACAATAATGACCTTTGTTGTCGGTTTCAAAATACAGCAAGTTTACGTGGTCCATCCTCTTAGTACTAGTAACATATAGAGGACCAGTAACTTTATGGTGCCTGTCTAATCCATAAACATTTACACTTATTCCACAATTATTTTTTTCAAACAACTCAATATCTTTATATGAGGGTGGAAATGACATCCCCTCAATATTAAATATTGAGTTTAAATTCGGATATGAGCTTGGTCTACAGACATTATTTTTCTTGGGGAATAATGCTGCAGCTATACTCCACAAAAAACAATAATTATCATTATTCTGTATATTTATGCAACTTTTTGTATTCTTAATTTTCTCAGGTAAGTCGATATAAGATCCTCCCCGCATGGGAGAGTACTTATTAATATTTATTTCCAAGTGACAAAAAGACATCAATGACCATCCAGATTGACAATGCTCGAATTCCGTCAATTTCATTTTATATGTCTCCTTTACACGGGAAAACAATTCATCATAATCAGTATTTTGGTATACGGTTTCATATTTAGTATTAAATGACTTCAATTGCTTTTCACCTGTTGCGGGTAGCATAAAATAGGCAAACAACTCGAAGTTCACTTTAATACTGATATGTTTCAGTATAGTTAATTCAATTAGTTTTAATATATCGACTCGCTTTCCATCTAAGAACGCCTCTATAAAAAGGTACTCGTCTTCTTGAGATGGATGTAAGCGATATGTCATGATTCTGTTTTTGAATGCTGTGGCAACAATATCAACATTTTCAAACTTTGTCTTTATTAAACTATTTGATTTATGAATATTAGTTCTCTTATGATATCTGTATTCATGTTCTGGAATCTCAATATTGCATTTATCACAATTAATATAAGTGCTTGATTGTGAATTAGAAGACGGTTGAACTGCAAAGGAAAAATGCGATTGAATGGCTTTGAATATTTATTTAGAAAGATTAAACAATGGATAACATAAGTATATTAAATTATATAATGATTATAATTTTAATATTACCGATTAATAGAAATAAATTTTACAACTGTTTGTAGTATAATGACAGTTATAATAATATTTATTATTATTGATAGGAGCTAATAAATGTAGGAGGGCAGTTCAAAAACTCTTTTTTAACGCACTTAATATACGTATTTAAATGACTCCAAGACTCGGATTCTGTTTCACACTTATTTTTTATAGTAATAATCGAGTGCCGCCATCTATTAACCGGTGGCACTCGTTCAATATCTTTACAATTATAGATTTTCATCTCAACATAAAAACCGCCTTTCTTATTATCATAAACTTGTCTGGAAAAACCGTTCGCAAGTCTACGAGTAACATATGAAGAGATCGGGTGATGTTTTTTACCAGTTGCCTCCAGTTGTTCGTCTCCAGAGTCACTTCCAAACAAGTCACTGCACGTTGGTCGCGTCGCTGACTTCAATCTTTTGCTGGTGGAGGGCTGACACTCAGTGCTTCTCTGCGGGGACTTGCGCTTCCTTTTTTCTGTCTTGGTTTTTATTGAAGTTTCTGGTCCTGATTCATCTTCAGACGGGAAAAGTTGGTCTGCATTATGTTTGGACCTAAAGACAAAAAAAAACATATTTAGTATATTATCTTAAAAATTATTAGAAAACTGGATAGTTCCCAATTTATAATTATTAAAAACACATTAAAATAGCTACATAATATTCAATTCAATAATAAAAATAAAGTGAAAACTTTGATGGATTGAAATGAAAGATAGAAACGAATGACTAAACAGGTGAATTATCGAATAGTTTGAATAATAAATGGAAAGTGTAAACTTTGAACAGGTGAGTAATTAAAATGAATAATTGAAACGAATGATTAAATAATTGAATTATTCAATAGTCGAATAACAAAAAGAAAGTGAGAATTTTTAAACAGTTGAATGATTGAAATTAATGAAAAAAAATAAAAAAAATCAAAAAAAAAAACAAAAAAAAAAAAAAACAAAAAAATTGGATATACTTACATTTTTATGTTTGTAGATTGCTGCTGTGAAGATCTGGTATACTTTTTGTGAACTTGTAGGATGATCTCGCTGGCTCTCCAAGAAGTGATTTGTGGTCGAACTTTCGCATCCCGGCTTTTAAATAGCTCAAAATACACGTCATATTATCCCGAATATGGAATAGGACACGTGTAAGATGTTAAAACGCTGAGTAGATTGCCCCACACACACACACACATAAATTGTACATTGTCAGCAATATTGAAATATGTATCTACATTGCACTAGTACATTATAATACGCGACTGTGTCAAACAAAAGAGGATAATGTGTTTTTTAACTTTATAGATGAAAGTTTTTTCGAAATATTCTGGTAGTATTATTTATTTTACAATCATGTCAATATTATAATAGTGAAAATTTGTATGTTTGTTACTCATGTACGCAAAACTGCGCAATATGAATGAAATTGAGCTCACACATAAGTTATCTATCTAATCTGTATTAACCTAGGGATACGTATTATCCCCCTCTTTAATAGACAGGCAAAGCCGTAGTAACTATTTTTTGTGTAATTACAAGTTTATATATGTCTATGTCTTTAGAAGTTAAGTGGATGGAAAGAAAAAAAACATTATTTGAAATGAAGCATAAATAGCAGGCTAAAACCGGGTGCATAAACTAGTACGTTAATTCTGTCTATCTTAATGTCACTCCTAATAAAGAATTACTTGCGTTGCAGATTTATTCTCAATCATACACTAGTTACATGCAATGACGTTGCTTGTTGAATATTTTTAATAATACACATACAATGAACAAATGAAGTAGTTTTAATTTTATGTAGCTAATATTATAAATATGAATGTGCGTATGTTTAGATGCTAGAATGTTTGTTATTAATCATAGCTGAAATAGTTTTGAATTAATTTGATCAATCAAATAATTAAAAACATGGCTTAGCATATAGGAATAAAAAAAAAAAAAAAACACACACACACACACACACACACACACACACACACACACACAGAGACTCACACACAGATACATACAGATATATCATGCATAGACACATGTATAATTGAATAAAATCCATTATTTTAATAATTTTTAAATAATGCATAAATAGAAGGCTGAAGCCGGGTGTATAAACTAGTATGTCAATATACCTCTTTGTTTTGATTGTCTCCTTATAAAGAATTACTTAAGTTGCAAAAATATCCTCAATGATATACTAGTTACATACAATGACTTCACTTGTCAATCTTCTCAATAAAATGTATGAACAATTTTACAATGAACAAATGCACAGTAATATTTATTTTATTCATAATGATTATAGTAAACAATAAAGTCTTCGGCACCAGTCTGTCGCGATTATCAGGTTTCAATTTCTTTCACGCATACCTTACCATATTTGTTCTTAGCAACGTGTAACTAAAAAATATGTTTTGGATTTTGAACTCTATAGATTTAAAAAAAAATTATATAAAAGGGGAACAGTAATATCAAAAAATTCATTATTTTTCTTGCATTTGAGGCTCATACGAGGTAGATCGTTAATCACATTATGTCGGTAAGTCTTAACACCTTGTTATTAAAATACATTTTATTTAATAATTTTATATATTTATTTTAATTGATAATATAGGATATAATTTAGCAAGTAAATAACTGAATATCTGATGTTTCTATTTTATCTATTATACTTAATTATATGTTTTATCTAAAATATATAAATAGGAAAAAAAATGGTGTATTAATTTGTAATTATTTTACTTTTTCTAGGACGTGGAAGAACAACTATTTAATTTCATACCTATGGAAGACCCAATAGCTCAAAAAAAACCTGGACAGAAGTCGCTTGGTCTTTCTCGTAAGAGGCAGAGAACCGATCAAACATTTTTCCAATATATAAAGAAACCGGTCACCCGAGGAACAAAAATAATAAAAATCGAAATATATGATGCAGAAAATTTTCCCAAATCCGAACAGCCGATGTGCAATTGTGAAGCTGATGTCTGTGTTCAGCATGTTGTTAAAGCAATATTATTCGATGATATATACTCCACCACAAGAGAATTAATAGCAAAAATTCAAGATGACATCGAACCAAAAGCATAGGAATTATATTAAGCTTCGTGTGGTTATTTCAATTTTGTATTTTTGTTTTCCTTTATTTCTTTTTTGTTTTGTATGTATATATTTACCATAAGTTTTTTTTAATTTTTTATTTTCACTAATATAATATTTAAGTTAGTAGATATAGATATAGATAGTTTATGTGTACTGAGCTACTACATTCATTAATATTAATAAATTAAATAAATAATAATTCGATGATTTATTTTTTATTCTGTAGAAGTAATTCTAACCTAAACAGCGTTATTCTGCCTGATAATAATGTACATTTTCGTTTACTACTGAAAAAAAATACACTTCGCATTGCTGTTCTAAGATTATCACCGTATTACCAGTAACGCCTCTACCTACACCATCGAGGTAAAAATGTGAGTTTGTGTATTTAATATTCATAGTTAGTACAGTGGACTCTCATTATAGCGCTCTTCATTTTATCAAAACTCCGATTCGATTGGTGTTACTGAAAATTGAATTTTATTATTATTATATCGAGTAACATTATATTACTTAAATATAGTTTTATAATAAATACATGACATTCAGTAAATAATGTTTATTTAGAAAATGTTACTATATCGGGCACTCACTGTATAATGTACGAAATCCCCTGCACTATAAATGTAACGCAGCGGTGAGCACAAATGCATTCCTTTATCATCAGGTTACCAGGTTGAATAGATTGTATCTAATTATATTCAATTGTACCTACTCATTAGTATTTGAATAGTTGAATGATAAAAATTACATGAGAGATGAAGATACTCATTTATACTGAACACTGAAATGAATAAGAAATAAATAAAAAGCTAAAGTTTGTGTGAAGATTCAATCCGATAATTCAATCATTCTAAGAAAAGGTTCAAATAATTAAAAACATGGCTTAGCATATAGTTTCATGTAATATAGTTAGTTTAATACAGAACAAGAATGTGAATAGGCTAAATAATGAGAGTAATTGAGTGTTTCTGGATCTACTTAGATCCTTTACCTTACATAAATATATAAGAAAGAAATGTTAGCAGCCAACTTCAGATTGTATGAAGGTACAGCACGACAATTCAATCACTCTAAGACAAACTTTAAAATATTTTAGAACATACATTTTGAATAGACTGAATAATGGGAGTAATTGGGTGTTTCTGGATCTCTTTTGATCCAGGAACCCCAATTACCACCTACTTATGTATATCCGCATTTCAACGCTCCAATGAAATGCTGCTGACTCGGTATTTAGACTGATAATACATTTTAATATCAGTCTAAACGTTCAGAGGAAGAGGCGAAAAAAAAATCCACGAGATTCACCCAACACAACTAGACTGACCTTACCAAAACAAACACGTTGATTTAAAAAGCAAATATTTTTCCCCTATAGAAAAATTTTCACAAAAGAATCTCGAAAAATTACCAATAAAATTAAATTGATTTTTATTTTAAGTTATAGATTTGAGGATTAGGATATCTTTGTATTCTTCTACTTACTTCATTTATTTGGTGAAATATTTAACTTTGTTTTTTTCTGATAGTTTAATTTTTATTGTAAGTTGTCATTTAGTTCTTAAGTAGCTTCTTAAGTAAAATTATATTTGCACGGCTCCACGGCAAAACATAGCGCCCATATATTATGTCATTGTACTAACACCTTTATGTAACTATCTATGTTTTACAAACAAAATTCTCATTCTATTCCGTCACTTACAACTGTTTTTTTTTTTAATTATTGGTACTAACTTTAAAGGCCATCATTTCAGCATTGGATGCTTTGTTTAAGAAATATTTATAAATATTCGGTGCTTTAAAACAAGCGTTTGAGTGAATTCACCGTTGTAATTTTATACCTTTATTCTATATATTTTTTTAATAAAAAGCTTTAAATTTCGTTGTAATAATAACAATTTGTTTTAAAAAGTTGGTTTTTAACCTGTCTCAATGATCAACTTTTTATTTTTTTTATTAATTTTATTACTATGTCTTATAAACATGGTAATTATTTTACCTTTGTTATAAGTGTCTCCATCTTCTCCAAAGTAATTGCGCTGAGCCAAGGTTCGAACCCCAAAAGAGTTGCCCCCTGGCACGGCGGCGTACTAAATTAGTCATATTAAAAATAATAGTACAGACGCCAGCATATCAAGCTACCCCAATCTGTAAAATTCCTGAAAGTGAAAAGTTATCCTTATGTGATTAATTTAAAAATCTGTAAAATAAATTTAACAGATTGGGGTAGCTGGATGTGCTGGCGTCTGTACAACGCGTTAGACCTTCTACTGACTTTTAAATCTTGGTTGAAACTTAGATAGCTTATAAGTTATAACCAATTAATTTCCACAGATAAAAAAGTAATTTGTGGAATCCTCACGCAATAAAGAAATAGACAAGATTAATGACTCAGCCTCGGACAGTTTTACAAAGTTTTCTCTGCTCGTCAGAATTTGTGCGAGTCCCATGATAATCTTAAAACTTGGCGCTAACGCGGACACTTTTACTTTTAAATAAATCAAAATTCCAACTCCAAATAACTTTACAAAGTTGTAGCTTTGAAATCCGAACATGGAATTAGATTGGTCGTTGTTACGGGGACCTAATCACAGTGTTTTAACGTTACGGAACGAGGAAACTTTTATTTGTCATTGCATGTTTGGCCACAGGTTTTCAGTTTAGTATTTCTAGTACAGGTGCGAGAAAGGTCGCCAGAGCTAATCGGAGAGGGGGCCTCCACCCTCGTGATCATCGGCACTACGCAGTAATGCCGGTAGCAGTCAACCATAATAGTAGAATAAAAAATCGATTAAAAACATATTATATAATTTTATGAGAATAAGACAATATTCATAAAAACTAAATTATTGGAAAATTATACTTTATTGATAAGGTCAACAACAAATGGGCCTAAATCGACATTTTATTCAGAAGAGGATCTCGGCAGCAGGGCTCAGACATAAGCAAAGAGTGCATTTTTGATGACAAACATGTGAAACGTAGAGACTTCATTGAGTTGTTTAAGCCGCCCAATAAATCTCTCACATGGCCTAACAACTGTTATCTAACTTTAACACCGGTACCGACAGCTTAACGTACCCCCCGAAGCATGGAGACGGTCAAAAATTAAACCACTTTGGCGGTCACCCATCTATAAACTGACCGCGTGCTTGATGCTACAACTCACTTACGGATCGGTGACGGCAACTAGCTATGAAATGCACCTCATACGATACTTAGTGTGAAGTATATTATTTATCTTATTCATCATCATCATCATATCAGCTGAAAGACGTCCACTGCTGGACAAAGGCCTTCCCCAAAGATCTCCACAATTGCCGGTCTTGCGCTATTCGCATCCAGCAGTTTCCAGCGCCCGCACAAGATCATTGGTCCATCTTATAAAGGGCCTGCCCACGTTGCGTCTTGAGGTTCGTGGTCGCCAGTCCAGAACTTTTCCGCCCCAACGGCCGTCGATTTAGGCTGTGTGGTTGACGCAGGCTGTGTTGTTGACGCAGGCTGTGTGGTTGACGCAGGCTGTGTGGTTGACGCAGACTATGTGGTTGACGAGAATATCATTCCCTCACACCCCGTGGGGGGTCGTAGAAGTTGTCCCGAGGGAATATATATTCCAGAGAACGGGCAACAGCGTTTTCCTGAGTACCATGTACGAGTATATCTTACTGCGATCGCCAACCCGTCTGCCAAGCGTGACAATTATGGCATATCCTCCCAAATGATGAACACAACCAAAAATCTTTATCTTATCAACAGTACACATTCACCCAGACGTCGACGGACATACATGTTATGTTTCGATCCCAGTGAGAATTGCGCGGCTCGGCACTAAAATAAATTTAGGACCAATAAAACGCACAATAGCTTTGATTTCCTTTTATTATGTCTACCACGCGCGTCATCTTATATATCAATACGCAAGTATATCCCATTTCGGAACCAATATTGAATGGAAACTTCTTTTTTATCATGACGCAAACAGTTAGCCTCTTTTCACTGCTTCTACGGACAAAAGAGTCGATTGGGGGCAAAAGCTATCTAGCAAAGAAGACTGCTAACTAGATTGCCGCTCCAGAGACGCTCCGTTGCGCGGCAAGGTCGATTTATAGGGACGTTTTATGCAACTATCGCCTTACGTTAATACGTGAAGAAGCGGGTCACCTTTCTGGTAGAGGATCTGGGGGACAGGAACGTTGAAGCCAATTGTACGACTGATTTAGTAATTTTTAACCTTCATCTATTTGAACGCTGATCACCGACGAATTTAGCGTTAGCCCCACAGTTCTAGGTAAGTCGTCATATCGTCATTCGGATCGTCTAGGAGTTTTTTGACACGAGAGTGCTTACGGAAGAAGACGACCAGGGGGGCTACCGGCTAAGTCGCCGAACATCGGGATAGTGATCGGCGTTCAAATAAATAAAGGTTAAAAATTACTTAATCAATCGTTAAATCAGCTTCCATGAGCACATGTGACGTCATAAATGGTCCAGAATCCACTTTTAACGTTGAAGCCGATTCAACGATTGATGAAGTTAATTTCATCCTTTATTTATTTGAACGCCGATCACAATCCCGATGTTCGGGGACTTAGCCGGTAGCTCCCCAGTGTTTATTTAACTACGATAACGATACGACCACAAGACTAATAACATCATTATTGATGGTAGGCAATTCAAAATCAACCTGTTAGTTTTTATTGCGAACATAACACGGGACGCCCACGTCACGTCCCATTTTGATGAGTATAAACATTCAATTTAAAAATACCCCTCATTGCGGTATGTTATATAAATTTTTACGAGTGAATGACGCATTCGGGTGGAATGTATTAAATTGTTTGTTTTTTTTTAAACGGAAGGGTCTAAGTTGTGGCATTTAGCGACACAAAGAAGGGTCAGTAACAAGTCACTGATCCGAGGTTATTTTCAAAATTTTGCACAAAGGATCCTAACCCGAATTTAGAGATTAGACTCAGCTCAGTTGTAGAAGTGATAAAGGATATATTGAATACTAGCTGAGCCTCACGGTTTTACCCACGTTAACTTTATAAATTATAGCCTATGTGTTAATCCAGGGCGTCAGCTAACTCCATACCAAATTTTATTAAAATCGCTGCAGCCGTTTAGCCGTGAAGAAGTAACAAACATACACACTCACAAACTTTCGCCTTTATAATATTAGTTTGATTCTGTGTTCTTGACAGTAATTATATTTCTTTAGGTTTATATGTTAGGAACTTGATTCATGTATGTATTTTATAAAAAATATGTTGTGTGATTTATTTCCATTTATTTAATGTTATCACCTGTATCAATGGTCATCTACCACTGTGCGTTTCTCAAGAATCAATTAACTGCGGAGGTATTTCCGATCCGGTATGACATGGCAACCTTCAAGAAGCGAACCTATTCCTTTCTTAAAGGCCGGCAATGCACTTGCAGCTCTTCTGGTGTTGCGATTGTCTATTGTATATGATCACTTACCATCAGTTGAAACACTTGCTCGCATGCCATACATTTTATATAAAAAAAAATCACTATGCTATTTCTACGAATTTATTCTTGTGATTATTTTAAAGTATAGTTATCATTTATTATGAGATGCTCATAGACAGTTGCTGTCACTGGCCGGTCAATAAATGATCGGCAATTAAGGGCATGTGGTTATTCCAGTAGGGTGATTGCCATAGCCAAGAAAGTAAACCAAATTTTTGAGCGTCCCCGTGTTTTGGAGGGGACGTTAAGCTGTCAGTATTGGCTTTAGATATTAGACAACAGTCATTACGTGATTTTAGATGCGTAAAGAGCGTCTTAACCAAGTCTAAAAATAGGGTAAACACTGCCCATACGATAAATAGTGTTTAAGTATATCAAAATATCACTGAAAGTAGTATTTGTTTTCAACAGGTTTTTTTTTTTTTAATTCTTGCACGCTTATTTGCATTTTGCATTCATAAATAATTGTATCGCCATGCGTGGCACGGCGATACATTTCCCGGATATGGCACTTTATGTTTGGGGTAGAATCTCAGCCAATCAGATGTGACGTTAATCCCCTCCTCCTGAAATGAAACATGAATCTGATCGCAGTTTAAAATGTAAAAACTAAAGTTGTTAGGGAAATTTCTATTAAAATATTAATTATAAAGCATACATTTTGCTGTGTGGCGGCCAATATCAAAATAACATCACCCCATCTCATCTCATCCTGTAGTGGGCGCAGAAATCGACCCGATGGAATATCTACGTGAGGACGGGCAGCAGGTCCTTCTGAGTACTATGACCATTTTACTGCGATCGCCAACCCGTCTGCTAAGCATTGCCCTTCAAGATTATTCTCGGAGGCGGCTTGTCCTGCAGTGGACTTCTTTCAGGTGTAAAGATGATGATGATGATGAATTAAGAATACATACAACATCTTTGAATATTTACCTGTAGAATCTGTAAGTTAAATTTTAATTTTAAAGCAACAAAATTGAAGCCAAAATAGCCTCTAAATTGGCTGGGAAGCGGTGCTTATTTCCGAGGTTACGCACACACTTCGTTCTTATTATTTTTGTAAACAAGGAATGTACAGACGCCAACACATCCAGCTACCCCAATCTGCCAAATTTCATTTATAGGTTTTCAACTTTATCACAAAAGCATAAGGTTCACTTTCAATTGAGGAAATTTGACAGATTGGGGGAACTTGATGTGCTGGCCTGTTCGAAATAGCTACTTCAAAGTTATTTTTATTGCTTATACAGAGACAATAACAATAACATAAATCCTGTTTCGTTTATTTACCTTTTTAGTAACAAGGCAAGGAGGCTTTTTAGTAAAAAAGTTTTGATGACAGACTTAGGTAGGTACACTACCTACCTAAGTCTGTCATCAAAACCCACGTAATAATTAGATTAATATCGTTAATCTTTGTAGCCCGTCATATTTCTTCTTAACACTTAGGTTACACGTTTATCTGAAAACTAGTTGGAAGAGGCACTAATTTTCTGCAAAAGTTGGACCATTAATTTCCTTGCTTCCTGTATAAAGCTGAGATATATCAGTGTTATCTTAAACTTATGGAACTTTGATCATTTATTTTGTCGATGTTTAATAATTAAAATTGTGAACTATAAGACGAAAACTGTGAACTTTTATCGAAAGAAAAAAAATATTATAAGCTATAATCGGGTAAAATAATTTTGATTTTTTATAGAAGTACCAGAAATAGGTTGGCTTAAAGCAGGACTGGCACACTTCAGTTATTTGGTGCAACCAACAAGTACTCGTCAATAGGCGGGGTCGCACATGAACTTAATACTGATTTATTACTTAACTAAAGTATGAAAAATTAATCATTATAATATGAATTGAAATGTATTTGTTGTACTTGTTAGCATGTTTAAATTAACCTTATAAAAGCTAATTAATAAATGAATATGACATCAGATATAACGATGGCTATCTTGTTAAATATACAAAAAATATCATACCTTTATCACCATAAATATTATGAGAATTATACAAAGATAAGTTATATACTTGACGGTCACCGTAGCCTAGTTGGTAGTGCTCCTACCTATGAAGCTGGTGGTCCTGGGTTCCAATCCCGGTAAGTGCAATGCATATTTGTGTGATGAGCACGAATATTTGTTTCTACGCCATGGATGTTTTCTATGTATTTAAGTATTTATCTATCTATATAAGTATGTATATCATGGTCTGGTACCCATAGTACAAGCTTTGCTTAGTTTGGGGATAGGATGATCTGTGTGACATTGTCCCTAGATATTATTATTATTTTCTTTTTTGGTTCTTTTTGTTTCTCAGCTTTTGCTGGCATTACTTACCATTTACGGGCAAGCGCCAAGTAAATGGAAATTTAGAGGCATCAGATTAGAATCATTGAAAAAAATAGCTCTATGAATGTCACTGGTTTCAGCTTTTCGTTGAAAGAATGATCTTAGATTTTTAATTTGATTATTCCATAGTAAGTACTGTTATATTGGTTAGACCTCTCCCTCCATGTTGTCTCTTAAGTGTCATTCTTTCAATCGCGGACTTAGGGTGTAGACAGTTATACTTAGTTAAAATGGTTCTTGTTTTTATTTCGATATGTTTGATATCGGTTATAGTCCATTACCAAATGAATAAGTTAAAAGGGGTACTGCATAAGTATTTATAGCCTTTGTAAGGTTTTTCCCTGTTAGTTTGCTTTTACAGACGGCTTGAACTATACTTTTATACCCGTTTATGAGAGTTGTTTTTATTTTTGTGTGATCTAGGCCTTTAGGTTGTTGATATCCTAAGTATTTATACGATTCATTAGGTTCCATAGGTATTTTATTATTATACTCTTCACTCTTTTGTTCCGCCAAGTAGGCCCTCTGACGTGGCTTAATCAATGTTGTCTACGGACTATAATTAGGACCAACAACTAAACGTGGCCTCCGAAGTATGAAGACGCTAGAAATTAGCTATAAATGAAATAACTGTGATCCAAAAACAAAAATTAAACTACTGGTTGAAAGCCTTCTGCGCTAGCCAACTGCTTGGTGTCTTCAATTTTATAAATGTTAATATAATTGTAGGTACCAAATTTATAAATAATTGATTAAACTTGTTATTTATTAAGCATTTATAAAATATATGCGATAAAACAGACCGCATAGACAGACTAATATTTTTGTTGTTAATATTGTATTTGACTATGTTTATGTACTGCATTGTGACAAGTACAAGTGTAGGTATGTTAATATATATATTTGACGGTCACCATAGCCTAGTTGGTAGTGCTCCTGCCTACGAAGCTGGTGGTTCTGGGTTCGAATCCCGGTAAGTGCAAATATTTGTGTGATGAGCACGAATATTTGTTTCTGAGTCATGGATGTTTTCTACGTATATAACTATTTATCTATCTATATAAATATGTATATCGTCGCCTGGTACCCATAGTACAAGCTTTGCTTAGTTTGGGGCTAGGATGGTCTGTGTGACATTGTCCCAAGACATATATATAATATCCAAGTGCTAAATAAATTAAATTTCAAAACAGAGTGGCAGTCCGCGGTATGGTGCTTTGAAAATGAACTAATTCCAAAGTCGCACGAAACCCAATAATTGTTGGTCACCACATTAATATTTAAGGCTTACTTTACCACTGTAGTGCTAGTGAATAAGGAAAAGGACAGTTAAATTGAACACCTCCTTTAAGGTTAGGTTAAACAAACAATTGCTGAATACAAGGAGCTGATAGTAGCTATCCAGCATGAATGCAATCGACCTGTTTTCTATAAACTTTAATATAATTTTGCCATATCTGTAAATACAGTAAGAAATGATCTATCAAGTACGTGACAAGGAAACTTCGAGCATTATTAGCAACCGACATAATCAAACTTTTCAAGACATTTCTGGCAGATATTTTTTGTTATTGGAAAACTGAGTATTATTTTCCTAAACTAGAAACCTGAAGTTCGAAATAGATATGTGGATTTTGCATTAGGCTCTAAAATTATGGTCAGTTTTAAAAATAAACAAAAAAGTGTCGATTAAATTTTGGCGGGGATTTGGTTTTTAGAGAGTTGAACCTAACCTTAAAAACGACGCTTTATTTAACCTAACCTTGAAAATATATTAATAATTTTTTGACACATTCCGTTCGATTTCTTGCTGGTTAACTACTGTTAAACTTATGATTGTGAAATCATAAGTATTATAGTAAGTAATTTAGAGATTTTCCAATGTAAACGTATAGAACGGTAATTTTAAATTGAACTGATGTTGTATAAATAAACGGTGAGTCTGAACACGAGTCAGTGCACGCGATATCGACCCCGTAGTTTTTAAGTGTTCAATCAACTATATCAGACCAGTTGAAGTTGAGCTCTGCTGCTATTACAATAAGAATCAATTCTGTATAGTTTTGTTTGTTCGATACGCAAGACCTAAAGTGATGTTATGCTCGTAACACAAACAACGTATGAATGGTTATGACTTGAACTATTGTTGTTTGCTACTACTAAAACGTAGTAATAAATATACAGACACATATAATCTAAATATTATTTTAAAAGCAGTAAAACTCATTTAGCTGCACATATAAACTAACGTATTCAATATGAAGTGTTTATATTATCACAAATAGGGTGTTGGATCTATTAATTTCAAATGAAATGCCTTTTTGAATTCGTCTGTAAATCGAGGAGGTAACTCGTTCTTAAAGTTGAAACTCCTTCATGAACATTTTCAAGTGGGACTCTAAATGAAATAAAATAACAAAAGATGAAAAAAATACAAAAACAAGGTGGTACAGACTTTTATATAACTTTCCCGTCGTGGGCGGTAATAATAGTCGCCTTAAGGGTGGGTAAATAATATTGATTATACATACAGTACTATTGAAATTTAATTCTATTGAATTCTATAAACATGAGGATCAGAAAAAAATGTAAAATAATATAAGATCTAACAAATTCTTCTGATCCTCACTCATGTTACGATCTTTTATGTTGTTAAATTAAATAATGTTTTTAAACTTTCGCGATTTGTACACATTTTTATATACTGTGGACACATTTATGAGGTGGAAAATGTTTATGAGTCGTTCCGCGACTAAGGGATTAATTTGCCTAGATAATGAGTTGTCTTTTAAACAATAGAAAAATGTACTAATAAAGTACTTAGTATAACATAAACATCGAAATGTTTTGTACAATTTAAACAAGTTTCGAATCATTACATATATACAGCGGCTCCGTTCAAACCCTACCATAACCTCACTTATTTTATTAATAGACTCAAACACCAAAAAGCTCATAAACAGCTATCAACAATAGACAAAAACTTCTAGAACGCAACAGGTCTCATGAGTTTCAACTCAATTATTTCGTTAACGTCGAGAACTAATTAAAGAATTATTAACGTCTACTTACCTGTTGGTTTATTCTCAACAAAGAGGAACTTGTACAATGGAAATTAAATATACATAAGTTGTGGTTAAACAAAGAACAAATAAGATTTCGTTGTAAATTTCTCGCCTTCATCCGTGATTAAAGTTAAGTAGGGACGTTTCATCTGGAAAAAACAAACTGTGTTTAATAAATTGCCTTCCGTACTTTAACAAAATGAGGTTGAAAGTAAGTAAATTTGCAAATAAAGTTTTTAAAAGATAAAGTATTTGATAAAAAATCATAAGTTGGGATATTCTTTATCATAACATTTTGTGAATATACCGTTGTGAATGAAACGTCTACTTTATAGGAGTGATTATAATCTACGCCGCCATAGCCGCCGCCATATTTGACAGGCCTGTTGGCGTGGTTGACAAATACTTAATTTTCACGCAGCAGGTCGCGGGTTCGAAACATTGTGATACGACGTCAAAAAAAATAAAATTGCGACAAATACTGCGCCTCAATTATGAAATCTATGTACCCAAGATAAAATGGGGAAAATGTTAAATAGCGAGTTAATTTTCATTCTATATGTCCCATATAAAATAGAATAGATAATTAAAATAATATAATACTTACGTAATACGTATTAACTGCTCTTATCGTTAGCATAGGAGCATGGTCGTAGCAAGCGACAAGTTAACAGAGTAGCAGTGCCGTAGAACGTAACAACCGGAACGGCTACACCGTAGCAACTTGGCATAATTTAATACATCTAATTCATATAAGCACTGCCCGATACCCAGCGAGTACAAATCTTAATCGTACACGTATTAGCTCAAGCCATACACTGTGAAGAGCATACGAGCTGGGGTCCCACATTACTATCACAATAAAATGTTGGACTAAATGAACGCAGCAAAGTTATTTATGTTTGTAGACCTCGACAAAGTTGCTCAACTATAAAAAAGTGATTTTATTTGTCTGACGGGCTGGTTGGCACGGTGGTAAATGTTTGCCATTCACGCCGCAGGTCGTGAGTTTTATTCCCACCCAGGACACATATTACTGTGCATGAACATGTCTGTTAGCCCAGAGTCTGGGTGTTATTATCTATATAAGTATGTATTTACAAAGAGTAGTGGTATATTTAACATATCAGTTATCAGGTTTCCATAGTACAAGCTCTGCTTAGTTTGGGATCAGATGACCGTGTGTTTAATATCCCAGGACATTATTATATATTATTCTTAAGGATTCCTGATGATCCGTCTAGAGGATAGACACCTACTTCTAAAGCTTTATATGAAACGATGTATTCTAAGCTTGATTAAAACGTTTTAAATCGATATAGTATTGTGGTCTACCACGGCGTGAAGTTAATGCTCGGTAAATACGATTATACGCTCCATTGAACTGATCAACTAATATTTATTTCACGCCACATTTAATTTCATTCTTCAATCAACTCGACATACGCCTTATAGATATGTTAAATTATTAGTAACTTATGTAGCAAAATCCATATAATAAAGTGGTAGTAATAATTCTATAAAATAAATATAAAATATTTTTATGCACGAAGACAGTTTAAGCGCATGTAAATTCAAATAAACACATAAATTAATTAATAATAATTAATTTATATGTTTATTTGAATTTACATGCGCTTAACATAAATGCCATTTTTTTAAGATATCACAAAATAACTTTAACATAGACGATAACACATCTGCTACCACTACTGTTTGAAATCGAAATCGATAAGCGTCTCATAACGAATAAGCGTGAGCGTGCAATTATTTTCTTTACACCTATCATAAATTAAAGGCATAATCAACCACTGTCTGAATGTTAGGGTTTTTTCAACTCCCAACAGAACTGATACTAGTTAACTATTTATAAGATATATTATAAGAGTGGTGCTATTTTTTACGATATATAAGCGGTTATATCAACTCTCTACATAAAAGGAGGGTTTTAGCAACCCCAGATATAAAAGACGAGCGTCTCTACACAAGTGTTTTCAGGGATATTAAACGAACCATTAATTTATTACGGCTTATTTATTTTTGGAATAATTTTAAATATAATTTGCCGCCAACGACTTTTACAACAATTTAACAATTAATACCGTTTTCCAGTTATTCAGCTCTTAGCACCACAGGTGCATTATATGCAGATTTTACGTAAAGTTCCAAAGAATTTAAGATGCTTATGACTCTACTAACCAATTTTCCGCATAACATTGATCAACATTTTATTTTTGTTTATATTTTAAACTTACTTTTTTGCCCTTACGCATAATCTGCATATCTATGTTTCGAACTTCAAGTTCCTAGTTTTAGAAAAAAATACTCCAATAACAAAAAATATCTGCCAGAATTCTTGATAGGTTTGATTATGTGGGTCCGTGGCTTAGGCCCCCAGTGGTCGAGGCACCTGTGGCCGACGCCCCCGATTCGATTATTTTAATTCAAAGCAATTTTTGATCAAATGTACTATCAGGCACAAAAATCTTTTACAAAAATAATAAATGTCTAATGGTGGTATATGTATAATACATTAAATCATAATTATATTTATGTCATAGCAATGCTTTTATATTGGATGTATGTTTTGAAAAATGAAAGTCATAGTTATTTTTCATTATTTTTATATATTGTTGTAGATTGGAATTTTGTTACTGTACTTTTCACTCGTAATTTTCCAATTGTCGTTACATACAATTTTTAATAAATAATGGACTTATATCCTTATTTCTAGAACGCAACGCAAATCCAGCGTGCTACAATGTTTTTCCAACAAGTCTATATTTAACTATATTGTAAATATTTCGCACAAGCCCTTGTGAAGGATCTTCGCTCGTCATTATGAGATGACTTTCGTATCGGTTACATATTGCAATATTCAATAACTTGACTCAGGTGTGAAAGAGATATACTTAATATCTATTCATACCTCCTTATTATTTTAAATGTTGTAGACAAAAAGATGGACTTTTTATTGTTGCCAATAACTGGTTTGGCTCAGTTAGCTAACGATTTGGTTCAAGTTGAAAGATAATATTTCTACATGGTAATTTATTATAAATGTATATTAATATATTTTATATTAATAACATTCACTAACATTTTATATGAGGTCTTTTTAATTTCTGGATGATTGTACATAATAAATATGTTTTTAATGTAGAAAAAGGTGTGTAAGGATAAGGTTAAGTGGCGATCTATTTTCTGTGCAATTTGATAGATAACTTTTGTTTGGCAAGGAATAATATTATTACAGTGAAACACTTTTCTCATTTACTGTACTAAGTGAAAAAGCACAAAAATAAAATGATATGAAATAAATCCGATCGGGGGCGTAGGCCACAGGTGCCTCGACCACTGGGGGCCTAAGCCACGGACCCGATTATGTCGCGTGCTACTCGTAATAATGTTCAAAGTTTCCTTGTCACGTACTTGATAGAACATTTCTAACTGTATTTATAGATATAGCAAAATTATATCAAAGTGTATACATATATAACAGGTCGATTACAATAATGCTGTAAATCTACCATCAGTTCCTTGTACCCAACAATGTTCTGTCGGCGATAATCCGGCCGCGAAATTTATAAACGTTCTTTACTGCATTTATAAATTGCGCGGCATAATCTGTTCTAGTTCTTTATCGACACAATTATTACACTTAGCGAAATATAATGAACCACAGACGTCAACGGACACCACATAGAGGATTAATGAATGTTCACTAAGCTCACACACTAAAAATAAAACCCTTGCCCAACACAAGGATATGAACGAATATTCTTCTCATCCGTGATTGATAAGCCGTAGGTCCGAGAAGTGCTTTCTAAACCACGGAGACATCCACTATTCACTTAAAGCCACTGATAAGTCATCCACATAAATACATCGTTGAATGTATGGCAGTTAGAATACAAGAATGTGTACAGAAAATGCTTTAGACCAATCTTGCAATATAAATTAATGTAGTTCAAGCATATTCAAGTAATTTTGATGGCGCCCGCGGCTTTTAAATAATCTCCGGATGGAGGCTATAGTGGCTTTTAATTAAAACATGCTTTTCTTTATATCGTCCGGTGATGACGAGTTTTATTCTAATTCGTACTCACGAGGGGGTACTCGGAGATTAAAGTTGTTGAGAAAACTATGATTATAGGTATCTATTTCGTAGTTCTCGTTATTAATGTTCTTTGTATTAATCTCAAAAGACCCGAGACCTGCCAAGTATTGTATTATTACCTATCTTTTGTTTTGTGTTCCTCCGGCGAAAGAAACTGCAGGTATAATGATTGCAAAGACCATAATAGTTGAATAGTTACTAGGTATATTTAAAGAAATATCTAGTTATTATTTATGTGCTTTGTAACAATCACTGCATAGTATTAAAATTCATTTTGGTCGCAGCAAAGATTTAATATTTACACATATTTCTTTTTTCAGAAAGAAGGCTCCCATTTTGTTTTATCACATAATTAAACATAAAAATGAATTAATATTCATAAAATTGTGTATGTACAAAACGTGTTTTCAATTATGGCAATTCAATTTGTGTTAATATCGTTTTGGGATATTTTCAATATATTTTTGGAAATATTCCAAAACCATCGTAAAAGTACAATTGAGATGTTTTACAAGATTTCCTTAAATATTCATACTATTTACGTGTAAGTGGGTTTAATATATGCAGATTTTAACAAACATAAAGTCGGTAGTAGTCATTTTGACTTATCTACTTACCACTACTTTTCGGCTCCGCTATGATATTTAAATCGAGTTCTACAAAGGAGCTTAAAGTTTTATTTACATAGAAGATTTCAAGACTTAAAACCTAGCTAAATCATAGTACCTACTAGGAAATCTCGTTCTTACGAATTTAAGAAAAGTAATTAGATAAGATACTTAACACAAAGATAGATGAGACATGTATGTCTAACCTGTAACCAGTGAGCTATACCTTCTAAAGATTTCCACACGACTTCCCTTCGCCGGGAGCAACAGGTGCGTCTGTTCAAACGTATGTACATATTATACCAGCATCGTCACTTTCCGCTACTAAGCAAACATTGCTTAGACAAAATAAATACAGATGGATTGTTACTCTTTGATCCTGCGTACTGAAATATTGTATATCTACCTATCTGCCTAGCTTTCAAAATCAATATTGACGCAAGTGAGTACGCCTGAATTATGATATTGGTAATAATAATTGTTATAGACACACTCTATACAAATCCCAGTACTTAAATACCTGGAATTTTGTTAATGTTTTCCAATTTTGAGAATTTTGAAGAAACAATAACAACAATTTTTGCGTTTCTGTAACATTCGTAATTTTTTTTTTTAAAGATAACACCCGCTTTAGTGATTTTATCCTTGTGTCGCGGGGTACTTTACAAACATATAATATATGGCCTTTGCGTCTGTTACAGACGATTTACGGCGCATTGTCTGAGAGACATTTTTTTTGGTGGATAAACAAACCGATGCGAGAGCGACATAGCCTGCCGCAGGCTTGACAAGAGAAGTTTGCGGTGGTCGGTGCCGAGCCGCTTTCATATCGCTTCTGTCTCTTATCAGCAAGTACTCCAAGCCAGGCTTCGTCACAAATCTGACGACCCTCCACTACACGTTTACGCCATTCAACTCTATTTTCAGCGAGCAAAAGCTCGCTGAAAATAGAGTTGATTGAATGAAATTTACCACTGTATCTGGGAAAACCCAGATACAGTGGTAAATTTTAAAAGCTGCCATATCCCGCTAGGTGCAGTCTTTAAAGCGAAGCAGACGTCTACCGACATCGCGCTTCGCATTAGCTACCGCACCCAACAGAACACATCGTGGTATTCGAGTGGGTTTCATTCTGTGCACATGCCCCAACCAACGTAGAAGCTTCTGTTTAAGAAACGCTGTCAGGCTAGGTAGCTGTGCTATTACTAGAACTCTCTCGTTAGTGACCCTATCTTGCCATGTAATGCCCAAGATCTTACGGAGACAACGCATGTAAAAGGAAACTATTCGGCGCTCCTGTTTCGCATACGACGTCAACGTCTCTGCTCCGTACAAGAGTATGCTTAAGATGGAGGCCTGGAAGACTATCACCTTGGTGTTAGTTGTAGACAGTTTATTGTGCCATACTCTCGTGCCAAGCTTCCCAAACATGGCCGCCGCTTTCCCGATGCGAGCATCTATCTCTGCATTAAGTGAGAGATTATTCTCTACGGTCGATCCAAGGTAGCAGACCCGATCAACTTCCTCTAACTGCGTGCCATTCAGAGAAATCTCTGGGGCCACATGTGTGCCTTGTGCTAGCACAACTGTCTTTTTGTATTTATACACATGTCAAACAGAGAACAGGCCTGAAAAAATGTATCCACCATTAACTGAAGCTCGCCCGCAGAACTGGCCACAAAGGCTGCGTCGTCGGCAAAGAGAAGACTGTCAACGAAAAGATCCTCACGGGGTCTTTTAAATTTGAGGAGAGAGATGTTCAACATCTTTCCGTCAGCCCTCATGTGTAGATGGATACCCTGTCGGCCTTCGCCGAAAGCTGATTGTGATATTAGCGAAAAATATATTCCGAACAGGATAGGTGCCAACACGCAGCCCTGGCACGAACATATAATAAACAGACACAAATTACATCCAGACTCAGAACAACTATTTATGGGTCTCACAAATAGTTGCCCGGCGCGGGACTCCAACCCGCGACACGAAGCGGCGAGGCGACTGTCTAAACCGCTGCGTCACACGTGCAGTCAAAATCAAATTATATATATATATATATATATAATATATATATATATAATATATATATAAATGACATATGAAGACTGCCAAGATGAACTTCCGAGTAGCGACAACGTACCGGAAGAGGCAACGCGGGCAGGCATTCCGCTAGGTGGACCAATTACTCGGTGAGAAACGCTGGAAGCCGCCGGATTCAGGTAACGTAACAATGACGATTGCAGAGATCTTTGGGCTTCCCTTACCTTAGTCCAATAATAGTGCATGTTTTTTGGCTGACTAGATGATATGTACGTCATACGTCCAATAATTAGTGATTAATGGATGTATGTGTATATCAAAGAAGTGTGGCGTAGAACTAGTAAATATTTATGGAATATATTTTTTTGAACTGTGGTTTCAATGAAATGTTCGAGTTTTACTTGTCTGTTGTATGGATATGGAATCTTGCTTTTCACCATACTGAGATTGACCGGAATGCTATAAGGCCAAAAAAAAATCCCAAAAACAGAAAGAGTACCGAGTACACTTGTGAGTACAATAACAGTTGTGTTACTAAAGTTGAGAACATGGTTCATATTAAAATTACGTATTCAGAACATAATTCAGACAAATTAAATTTTAAAACAAAAATTCTTGTTTAATGAAATCATAAAATTGACGTCAACTTTTCTTTTGGAGAACCGATTGGAACAAAATGGATGTGAAACCATTCCAAAAGCTTAATCATCAAAATCGTTTCACAAACAGCCAGGACCGAGTAAAATATTCCATAAAAATACGTACAGTTGATTTAATAACTTCCTCGTTTTGAAGTCTGTAAAAAATTATACTTCAAAAGCCGCTTTCAGTGTTTGACTTTATGGTTTCTAACGTTAATTTAAAATAATGCCGTAATCCGCCGCTTAACCTTAGCTCAGGTAAACCTCGCTCAATTACTTGACGCTCAACTATTTCTTTATTTAAAAACCCTACTTAAAAGAATCTTAGCTAAAAACGTCGAGTACTTCAGGGACTGGTATAGAGTTTGACTAAAATTAATCAACTAAATCTGATGAAATGTCTATAGTTATTGATGAATGATGTTTCTTTATGGTAGACATGGAATGATAGATCTATGATTGTGACAGTGTATTTTCAAGGACTTTCGATTTTCCTAGATGATTTTTCAAGTTAAATTAAAGTAAAAAATTAATCCAAAAATTCAGTATTCATTTTGAAATGTAAAACAGCAAAAAGACATCCACATAACGTCAAGTAGAACGTCAGGTGATGCAAATAAAATCCGGTATCTTCCGGAACCGTTTAAATTTTGACATTACTTACCACCACTTAACCGCGGATCAAATTAAATATGGCTTTTAATTCAAAAAACAAAATCAATCAAATATAGTGTTAATTCCACTAATTGTCTACACTAGTTCCACTAATTGTTAATCATGTCGGGATGCAATTTGCACCGCCCTCCCGCCCGCAAAAATATGCACATGCAAGAAGGACAATAAATTACATGGGCCAGTACGATACCCAACACGTGTTTCAGTCCTCCACGGACTATTCTAAAGGGCTGCTAACTCGTCGATAGCTCGAATGAGGCATTTTTGACAACGAGACAATGAGACATTAGTTTTGAAATGAAAATTTGGAGAACCCATGGCTAAGCGGTCAGAAGTAGCGTTTTTAAATAAGGCTTTTAGTTATTTCACTTCACCGTATTCTTAAGTCTAGAATTTTATAATACTCTAATTGGCCTTCTACAATACCTTAAAGCCATCATTTCAAAAACTTTTAATTCCCTTTTTATTCTCCTCATTATTTAACTCGATTAATATAAAATGGCCCATAACACAGACATCAGCTGTCTAGTTATAATAATTACGCGACGGATTTCATCTCGCCAAGTCATTTTATTGACACTAATAAATTCAAGCGTATAATTTCATTGACGGTTATTAATTCTGAAATATAATATAGGGCTATAACTTATACACGTATAAACTTATGAGTGTCTTGTCTCTTTGATGTTTACTTGTAAGAGATGTTTAACTAAACAATAGTATAGACAAATTGAGCAACAAAACTTTGCATGGATTAATGTTTGTTATGTGTGTGATTTTGATTGAATTAATGTAATGAATTTTGAATATCACCTTCTTATATTATTTTTAAGTTAATAAATGCCGATTACTCACCGGCCCGTAAGTGATCGGCAAGGTAAATCAACTAGGCACGTGGTCAGGCCATAGATGGGTGACCGTCAAAGTGTTTTAATTTCTGAGCATCTCCGTGTTTCGGAGGGCACGTTAAGCTGCCGGTCCCGGTTGTCGTCATTAGACAACAGTCCATAAGCCTTGTTAGATGGCTACTGGGCTATACATGATCTGTCAAACTACTAATACTTACCAATAATGCGCTCCGTATATGAACGCGTGCATAATTCGCAAGTATTACAAAGTAAAACTAGATTGACAAAAATGCTTTGTTCTTTCCTTATCTACTAGTTTAGATTTTTTATAATTACGTTTAGTTTTTCAGCTTGTAATTGGAGCCATTGTTGAATTAAAAATAACTAAAACAAAACATTATCAACCTTTTAACGAATTTGTGGCGTAAAAAAGAGATATCAGATACAATATCTATAAACGTTTAAAAAGTAGAAGTTCGTGGAAACTGTTAACAACCGCCGCTTCAAACCAGAGGTTGCCTTTTTTCGTGTGACTAATGCTTTTTGGTAAAAGAAATGTTCTATTAGTCTCCAGGACTGATCGCCTGGTGTGCTATCCACGACACGGAAATGAATCCTTTAAATTAGGTCTATTCAGTAAATTACTCATCTACAACATAACCAGTGTTAATTTAAAATTCGGTTAATCGGTTCGGGAAATGTCTATACCAAAAAAGAAATACATCTAGTTGAATTGATAACTTCTTATTCCTTTTTTGTTCGTTAAAAGTAAAACAGTTTTAGTATATAGGTACTTACATATAAACTTAATACATGACATGATAAACTTACTTTATGTAAACCCGCGTTAAAATTTTATAAATTATCACAGCTTCTCCCACTTAAGTGATAGGGTGTTAATATGTAGCCTATATGTCGACCCGACTTCTTAGTAATGTTCATGCAAAATTTGAAGTAAATCCATGCATTACTTTTTGGGTTTAACCCGGCCATACATACCGGCAAACAGACAAAAATTCTAAAAACTATATTTTTGGCTTCGATATCGATTGTGGATCACGCCCCAAATATCCTTTTAAAAAATATGTAATGTACAATACAATTTCGACTTTTCTACGATTTTATTATATGTATATAGATATAATATAACTCGTTATCAATCTGTCTTGTCAAATATATTCTGGCTACCTATAATAACTTTTACTATCGTAAATGTTTCTTCCAGTCCATGTTCTTTCCAAGTTGTTGAACTTGGAAAGAACATGCTACTACTATATGAAAAGTATCGCGCCAGCCGTCGCGTCTTTACTTCGCCGTAAAACTTCGCCTTATTCTTCATATTCCGACACCGAAACAAACATTGAAACAAACTTTATCATCAATATTAGTTATAAATATTCCTACATCTGTGCCACTATCAATCTATAAGATTGATTACTGAACCCTCTTAATAAGAGGCTAGGTACTTAATTCTGCAATAACTTGAATTACTCAAAAATGTTTTGTATTTCTGTGGATTTAAGATTCAATTTTCAATAGTTTCTGAAATGAAGATTGAGCATACGTCGTAGAAATAATGCCATGCATGATTGCAATCAGATTTCTAACGCATTTAGATTGGTCTAGTTCGCCTGGTCGGCTGTGCAGTTACTGCATTAATATTTATACAATTGGAAAAATATAAATGCCTTCTGCTTATTGGAGATTTTTATTAATCGCTAGTATAATGATCAAAGCCTACG
Organism: Pseudoips prasinana; assembly: GCA_951640165.1. Lineage (NCBI taxonomy): Eukaryota > Metazoa > Arthropoda > Insecta > Lepidoptera > Nolidae > Pseudoips > Pseudoips prasinana. The sequence continues at coordinate 18,072,021 of OX621251.1, forward strand.
ATAGGGTTTTAAAAAGATAGCAAAGTCCACATTATTTATTGATCTTCTGTGACACGAAGGACTTAATAAACATGCAATCAGTCAGCCGAATGACATCCACTGCTGGACATAGACTTCCCCTAATATAGTTCCACAATGGAGTTGTGTCCATTCTTTGGGAAGGATATGGCATAAACGACACGCATGGCAGACGGGTTGCTGATCGCAATATAATTGTCATAGTACACAGAGAGTCGCTGTTGCCCGTTCTGTTATAGATATTCCCTCAAGACGACTTCTACGTCCCCCACGGGATGAGATGGGGTGACTATATTCTACGCCGCAGCCACACAGCAATACATTCATTCAGAAAAAAAATATGCAAGACTCCATACAGGAATTATTCTCAAAACACGGCGATGCTGAGTTAGTAGCGCGACAATTAAGCTAATCGTCGCCGTGATAAGGTAATTGTCACGCTACTAATTCCGCATCATCTTGTTTTGACAACAACGCGCTAAATGTTTTAAAAACAATTGCTACAACCAAGACTCTCGTGATGTTTATATTAAAGAATACCTAATTGTTTAAATATCTTTATTTATTGTTATGCCATGTAAAGGTTTTCTTCTTGCGTAGTCTATTTATGTTATAAACAACCCATTAGAAAATAATTTGAGTTGAATGAGACATCGGTTTTGAATTGAGTGTCTTACCAACTTGGGTTGAAAGTAATTTTATATTTGCAGGCTTGTATATTTTCAATCCATTCATATGTCTACCGAATACGAATTTTATGTTTTGGGCCACGTCTTTCTATTTATGGGTTTCTAATAACTTTTTAAAATTAAATGTAATGATATTTCTTTTTATATTCTTATTCTTTATTTGCATAAAGTTGGTACATGAAATTGATCTTATAAGTAAGTGGGCCCTTACTACTTTAGTCAATTTAATTGATATGCAAATATTAACATATAATTACATTATTATTATAAATATATTTTTATTATTATTATATTATTATTTTTACATATTATTACATGAAATTTCGATGCCATTCCCATCGAAACTTATACTAAGTTGACTCTAAAACTACATTGTACAACGCATAAACAATTGTGTCAAGTGCAAAAGGTGCACTACTTTATGTTTCTAATAATAACATACGGTATATTATAAGGTATATATTTTTTCGATCCGTTACATTAAGAAACGACAAAAAATCGACCCAAAATATTTAAGACATATCAGAAATAGCACACATTTTCCACTTGGAATAATAGTTTATATCGGATTAAGTCCATAAGTTTTACAAGTTCTATAAAATTACTGATCTTATTATACAGAGTGGAATTTAAAGACCGTGTCTCTAAGTTAAGTACTATTGATGACAGTAATTTGTCAGGCATAGCCAATTCATTTTTAAACAAAGAATCGTGCTTAATTTATGATGGCGATCATAAATGACAATCAGAAAGATCACTTGCTTCGTAATAAAATCATTATAGTCAAAATTTGCAGTAGGTAAATTGGTCATTTACAAATCTAGGAGAGCAAGAAATCTGTTATTAAATTCAAATCCAACAGTTTTAGAACCTGCGTAACTTTGAATTAAGAACTTAAAATCTGGTGTTTGGTATATGGTCTTCGGCTTCGTTATTAAGTAATTGAGAAAAGACTTACACTATTAATCAAAAAAATCTTGAGTCAAATAACTTATCATACTATCGAAATATATTTTTATAGGGTTATAACTTTTTTTTAATCAGAGGATATATTTTGCTGAATTAATCTATCATCCTGGTATAATTCCTCTAGTAAAAATACCTATATAACCAGTTCAGAAACATCCCCATCACCCATTTTCGGACGTTTACGTGCCTGAGTTAAGTGACTTGTAAACTCTGTTGAGTGCTCTATCAAACTAAGTCCTAAAGTTAGACCCAATCTTCCGCAGCCAATTTATATATTCCACACATAGAGTAAGCACCTATGGAGGATGTTAACGAATTCATTCGACTCCGCTGAGGTATGTACGAGTAGAGTGATATGATAGATGGTGATGGATGAAACTATAAGCATGTGCATTGCTGCAGCATTGTAAAGTAATACCGTAATGTTATTATTGAAGTAAATAATTAAGCATGGTAAGTTTTGATCTAATCATTTTGCTATTTAGATTGATCTAAAAAGGACATCAAATGCTGTTCCTCTATCATAGGCAGGATACAATATGTGAGTTTCATGAGTTCGAGCTTATCGTATAGGTTTGATGAGATCCTACCACGTACTTGTTATGATAATAAACATTGAATGATTATTTTCGTTTTATAGAACTAAATACAGTCAGCTAATCATGAAATGATAAAAAAACTAATATTTAGTTTTGTTGACGTTATCCATTTTTATATGAACATTTGAACCTATAAAACCCCCTATTTCCAGATTAGGTTGCTGACAGTGGGCCATCAGTGTAAAACTGTTTGTTTGATTTGTATCTCGTGTAATTCAATCTCTAAGACTGCTCCAACAAGCAATAATATACTGTTACCTAGTTCGTAATTGACAACTACAAATAATTTATCACTTTCAATGCTCTTAGGATAACCTTCTCAATACTTAAACTGATTTTCTTACTGATATACTTGACTTGTTCATAATAATAATATAATAATAATAATAATATCTAGGGACAATGTCACACAGATCATCCTAGCCCCAAACTAAGCAAAGCTTGTACTATGGGTACCGGGCGACGATATACATACTTATATAGATAGGAAATACTTATATACATAGAAAACATCCATGACTCAGAAACAAATATTCGTGCTCATCACACAAATATTTGCACTTACCGGGATTCGAACCCAGGACCACCAGCTTCGTAGGCAGGAGCACTACCAACTAGGCTACGGTGACCGTCATGAAGGGTACATGAAAATCATTGGGGTCGGCCTGCTCGATGTCTGATGTTCAAGTACTCGCCAATAGTTGTTGTGAAATTGTAATCCAACCACTTTCTACGTTACATTCGTCATCAAGGCTTCATAATTATGTATGTGACTTTTTTTTAAGACAACGCCCGCCTTAGGTAATCTAATCCCTGTGTCGCGGGGTACTTTACAAACATTATAATACACGGACACGAATTACATCCAGCCTCAGAACATCAATTTATGGGTCACGCAAATAGTTGTCCGGCGGGGGACTCGAACCCGTGACATGAAGCGGCGAGGTGACTGTCTAAACCGCTGCGTCACACGTGCAGTCAAAATCAAATTGTATATATATATATATAATCCAACCACTTTCTACGTTACATTCGTTATCAAGGCTTCATAATTATGTATGTGACTTTTTTTTAAGACAACGCCCGCCTTAGGTAATCTAATCCCTGTGTCGCGGGGTACTTTACAAACATTATAATACACGGACACGAATTACATCCAGCCTCAGAACATCAATTTATGGGTCACGCAAATAGTTGTCCGGCGGGGGACTCGAACCCGTGACATGAAGCGGCGAGGTGACTGTCTAAACCGCTGCGTCACACGTGCAGTCAAAATCAAATTGTATATATATATATATAATCCAACCACTTTCTACGTTACATTCGTTATCAAGGCTTCATAATTATGTATGTGACTTTTTTTTAAGACAACGCCCGCCTTAGGTAATCTAATCCCTGTGTCGCGGGGTACTTTACAAACATTATAATACACGGACACGAATTACATCCAGCCTCAGAACATCAATTTATGGGTCACGCAAATAGTTGTCCGGCGGGGGACTCGAACCCGTGACATGAAGCGGCGAGGTGACTGTCTAAACCGCTGCGTCACACGTGCAGTCAAAATCAAATTGTATATATATATATATAATCCAACCACTTTCTACGTTACATTCGTTATCAAGGCTTCATAATTATGTATGTGACTTTTTTTTAAGACAACGCCCGCCTTAGGTAATCTAATCCCTGTGTCGCGGGGTACTTTACAAACATTATAATACACGGACACGAATTACATCCAGCCTCAGAACATCAATTTATGGGTCACGCAAATAGTTGTCCGGCGGGGGACTCGAACCCGTGACATGAAGCGGCGAGGTGACTGTCTAAACCGCTGCGTCACACGTGCAGTCAAAATCAAATTGTATATATATATATATAATCCAACCACTTTCTACGTTACATTCGTTATCAAGGCTTCATAATTATGTATGTGACTTTTTTTTAAGACAACGCCCGCCTTAGGTAATCTAATCCCTGTGTCGCGGGGTACTTTACAAACATTATAATACACGGACACGAATTACATCCAGCCTCAGAACATCAATTTATGGGTCACGCAAATAGTTGTCCGGCGGGGGACTCGAACCCGTGACATGAAGCGGCGAGGTGACTGTCTAAACCGCTGCGTCACACGTGCAGTCAAAATCAAATTGTATATATATATATATAATCCAACCACTTTCTACGTTACATTCGTTATCAAGGCTTCATAATTATGTATGTGACTTTTTTTTAAGACAACGCCCGCCTTAGGTAATCTAATCCCTGTGTCGCGGGGTACTTTACAAACATTATAATACACGGACACGAATTACATCCAGCCTCAGAACATCAATTTATGGGTCACGCAAATAGTTGTCCGGCGGGGGACTCGAACCCGTGACATGAAGCGGCGAGGTGACTGTCTAAACCGCTGCGTCACACGTGCAGTCAAAATCAAATTGTATATATATATATATAATCCAACCACTTTCTACGTTACATTCGTTATCAAGGCTTCATAATTATGTATGTGACTTTTTTTTAAGACAACGCCCGCCTTAGGTAATCTAATCCCTGTGTCGCGGGGTACTTTACAAACATTATAATACACGGACACGAATTACATCCAGCCTCAGAACATCAATTTATGGGTCACGCAAATAGTTGTCCGGCGGGGGACTCGAACCCGTGACATGAAGCGGCGAGGTGACTGTCTAAACCGCTGCGTCACACGTGCAGTCAAAATCAAATTGTATATATATATATATAATCCAACCACTTTCTACGTTACATTCGTTATCAAGGCTTCATAATTATGTATGTGACTTTTTTTTAAGACAACGCCCGCCTTAGGTAATCTAATCCCTGTGTCGCGGGGTACTTTACAAACATTATAATACACGGACACGAATTACATCCAGCCTCAGAACATCAATTTATGGGTCACGCAAATAGTTGTCCGGCGGGGGACTCGAACCCGTGACATGAAGCGGCGAGGTGACTGTCTAAACCGCTGCGTCACACGTGCAGTCAAAATCAAATTGTATATATATATATATAATCCAACCACTTTCTACGTTACATTCGTTATCAAGGCTTCATAATTATGTATGTGACTTTTTTTTAAGACAACGCCCGCCTTAGGTAATCTAATCCCTGTGTCGCGGGGTACTTTACAAACATTATAATACACGGACACGAATTACATCCAGCCTCAGAACATCAATTTATGGGTCACGCAAATAGTTGTCCGGCGGGGGACTCGAACCCGTGACATGAAGCGGCGAGGTGACTGTCTAAACCGCTGCGTCACACGTGCAGTCAAAATCAAATTGTATATATATATATATAATCCAACCACTTTCTACGTTACATTCGTTATCAAGGCTTCATAATTATGTATGTGACTTTTTTTTAAGACAACGCCCGCCTTAGGTAATCTAATCCCTGTGTCGCGGGGTACTTTACAAACATTATAATACACGGACACGAATTACATCCAGCCTCAGAACATCAATTTATGGGTCACGCAAATAGTTGTCCGGCGGGGGACTCGAACCCGTGACATGAAGCGGCGAGGTGACTGTCTAAACCGCTGCGTCACACGTGCAGTCAAAATCAAATTGTATATATATATATATATAATCCAACCACTTTCTACGTTACATTCGTTATCAAGGCTTCATAATTATGTATGTGACTTTTTTTTAAGACAACGCCCGCCTTAGGTAATCTAATCCCTGTGTCGCGGGGTACTTTACAAACATTATAATACACGGACACGAATTACATCCAGCCTCAGAACATCAATTTATGGGTCACGCAAATAGTTGTCCGGCGGGGGACTCGAACCCGTGACATGAAGCGGCGAGGTGACTGTCTAAACCGCTGCGTCACACGTGCAGTCAAAATCAAATTGTATATATATATATATAATCCAACCACTTTCTACGTTACATTCGTTATCAAGGCTTCATAATTATGTATGTGACTTTTTTTTAAGACAACGCCCGCCTTAGGTAATCTAATCCCTGTGTCGCGGGGTACTTTACAAACATTATAATACACGGACACGAATTACATCCAGCCTCAGAACATCAATTTATGGGTCACGCAAATAGTTGTCCGGCGGGGGACTCGAACCCGTGACATGAAGCGGCGAGGTGACTGTCTAAACCGCTGCGTCACACGTGCAGTCAAAATCAAATTGTATATATATATATATAATCCAACCACTTTCTACGTTACATTCGTTATCAAGGCTTCATAATTATGTATGTGACTTTTTTTTAAGACAACGCCCGCCTTAGGTAATCTAATCCCTGTGTCGCGGGGTACTTTACAAACATTATAATACACGGACACGAATTACATCCAGCCTCAGAACATCAATTTATGGGTCACGCAAATAGTTGTCCGGCGGGGGACTCGAACCCGTGACATGAAGCGGCGAGGTGACTGTCTAAACCGCTGCGTCACACGTGCAGTCAAAATCAAATTGTATATATATATATATAATCCAACCACTTTCTACGTTACATTCGTTATCAAGGCTTCATAATTATGTATGTGACTTTTTTTTAAGACAACGCCCGCCTTAGGTAATCTAATCCCTGTGTCGCGGGGTACTTTACAAACATTATAATACACGGACACGAATTACATCCAGCCTCAGAACATCAATTTATGGGTCACGCAAATAGTTGTCCGGCGGGGGACTCGAACCCGTGACATGAAGCGGCGAGGTGATTGTCTTAGCCGCTGCGCCACACGTGCAGTAAATTACATGTTCATTTATTTTTATTAACACTTCTTTGTTGAAGAGCGTTAGGCATATAGACGATAGGTATATACTTAAGAAATTCATGAAATTCCTTTTCATAAACAAAAAATATACAATAAAATTACATAATAATAAAACAATTTGTTTGTGAGACAGATCTAACTGACACGTTTGGAGACAACAGTGTGTCTGAGCTTGAAAAGCCTGTATTACAGATCGTGAGCACCGCCCTTTACGATATACATACATAGATATAGATCTGCGTATCTGTGTCTGGTGGAGGAAAACGTGTGATTCGTGTTTAAGAGAATGAGCACTGTGTTTATGAGCGTGTGAGTTTAAATTTCAAGGTTTTAAACCAAGAAGTTACGGGCCTGTGGCGTTGTTGGTAAATGCTTGCTTTGCACGCCACGTATCGTGGGTTTGATTCCCACCCAGGACAGATATTTGTGTTCCATGAACATGTCTGTTTGTCCTGAGTCTGGCTGTAATTATCCATGTTAGTATGTAAGTGTTTACAAAATAAAAGTAGTATATCAGTTATCTGGTTTCCACAGTACAAGCTCGGCTTAGTTTGGGATCAGATGACCATGTGTGAATAATTTCCTAAGATTAATACTGAATTACCTCGTCATGAATGCCTCTAGCGGCAGCGTGTTGTAACACTTTGTATTAAAACATGCTCCCGCTATGAAGTCTACAAAAAACTAATTTCTATCAGGCATATATATTTCTAGCCGGTTAAATAATAATAATAATATCCAGGGACAATGTCACACAGATCATCCTAGCCCCAAACTAAGCAAAGCTTGTACTATGGGTACCAAGTGACGATATACATACTTATATAGATAGATAAATACTTAAATACATAGAAAACATCCATGACTCAGAAACAAATATTCGTGCTCATCACACAAATATTCGCACTTACCGGGATTCGAACCTAGGACCACCAGCTTTGTAGGCAGGAGCACTACCAACTAGGCTAAGGTGACCGTCTAAGTTAAAAGTTTAATAATTATCTCTCTCTTTAAATAATGAGTTTTTAATTTGAACTCTTTATCCACCCTTTTATCTTTATTGTAATGTAGAAAGAACATTTAGGAAAGAATTTGTAAGTCTGTAAGAGAAATTTTAATAAATTAATTAACCTTTGGTACTAAGAAATTTACTTGAAATAAATTGTGTGTGTAACATACAAGTTCAAACGTTTAAAATAATAAAAAGAAACACATACGACTAGTTACATACTTAGACAGTGAAAAGCAAGTGTACTACGTGAACTCGACAAACGGATGTGCGATTAACGCTTATTCGACAAAACTGTACTGCGACTCACCATAGTTCGAATGCACGCTTGTGCGATACACTGAAGATCGAGAAGATGAAGAAGATTTAGCGAAATGTCGATCTTCAGTATATCGCACTAGCGTGCATTCGAAAGTTTTGTCGCATAAGCGTTAATCGCACATCCATTTGTCGCGCTCACGTAGTACACTCGTGAAAAGCATAGCATTGTCTAGGGACTGACTATGCAATCGACGTTTGTTATGCAACGATGGAGAGCGTTGAACGCGCGTCATACGCCTCAGTAAAAATAAATACACATTTCTTGAAAATACAAAAAACACCTCTGAAGTTTGGCTTCGTAAATAAAACTACTACTTCTAAGCACATATTTATTAAATCACATCTATACATAGAATAAATAATCGTGCTCATCGCAAAATGTATTGTCCTGTGTGGAAACCCAAAACCCCCTGCATTAGCAGTCACTAACCACTACATCAACAGGGCAATTGGTATGAATTTTATGTATTGTTACACCATACATAAAAAAGTTATACAAACATACTAGTCTTCCGATAGCGCTAATACACTCTGTTGCCAGCATGGAGGCTAAGATGGAATCTGGCAGCCACAACACGCAGACTATGCCCTGAATCCAGTAACGCCACGACTTAGTCAGCTTCGGTGGGCCTCGTATCCATATTTGTTATGAATCACTATTAATAAAAAACAATATGTTATGCAAAAAAATGTGATTAATTGTAGAAACTGCGACTAAAATACACATCGAAAATAATCCCTCTACTTTAATTTATGGAATAAAAATATAATTACTTTTATTCAAATTTAAAATTGTGGATCGATACCAGATGAAATCCTCAATTAATTAGCTCTATTTCTTTTGTTATTTAATACGACACGCGCTTAAAAATACATCGATCTTAATTATAATCGAATAAAGGAGGATTTAAGACATAATCAAGATCCAGGTCCAAGTTACTTATTAATATTTGTTATCAAGTTCTATACATCAGCAATTACCTGAAGCTATCAAAACTTGCCAAATGTTTTAATAGGTATCTACAAAGTCATTTGAAACAACCACGTATCCAATGTGCGAACTACCCTTAGACTCCCTTTGATAGTGATCTAATAGAGGCTATTTACTCCCAATTTAATAGTTCACGAAGCTAGTGACCGCAATACGAAGTGCAGGAGAACATATTAAATGTTCTACGGTACAAGAGGAAGTACGGTCGCGATCATAACTCTAGTAGCAGTTTCATGAAGCAACAACTTGACGTTCTGGTTTCACTCATGTTATTCATATCCATGCTTGAAATAAATTGTTTAAACAGTTATCACATAACGCTAAATATTAAAAAAAATAATCATAATCATAATCATTTATTGCTTAAAGTGTTGGTACATGACAGGTCTTGGTAAAATATTATAAATCCGAACACTTAGTCATAAGATAGACATGCAATTTTATATTAGTATTAACAATTATTTTAGTTTAATAAATTACATAATTTTGTTAAAATACATCACAAGCATTATTAAATAAAGTAAAGTCAACAATATAACAATAATAATTTCTAATATGAGTTAAATTACGAATAAATAAAAATAAAAAATAAAGGACATCAGATCAATTTCAAAGTCAATATAAAATTATTTGTCACAATCAAAATTTAAAATGTCAAAAGTTAAAATTGTCAAAATATAAAAGTAAAAAAAAGACAGTAATCAAAAAAAAATAATATTTATGTAGGGATCGGTAAGATGTAATTTTATATTGCATTTGATTTCAGAAATTCATCAATAGAATAAAACATTTTTTTAATTAGCCATAGTCGTAGTGTCTTACAGAATAGTTGATATCTTAGATACTTAATTTCTATTGCTATTTTATTGAAAATACATCCACACATATAGTAACAATTTTTTTTGTACCTAGTTGTTCGTGGAACTCTAGGTAGAACTATTCTATCTGGATACCTTGTATTACGTGGATACTTCTCTGCAGCTCTTTTAAATAGATTGGGGAGTTGGCGAACAAATTTAGCGCACTCAAATATGTACATACATGGTAGAGTTAGTAGTTTCAGCTTGACGAATAAAGGCTTGCATGATTCCCAAGGAGGAATGCCACCAATGGCCCTGATGCATTTTTTTTGCGCTTGGAATGCTCTGTTTGCCTCAGTAGAATTACCCCATAGAACCAATCCATAGAGCAATGTGGATGCAACATAGCCGTGATAGGCGGACAATACGGTGCTCTGATTAGAGGTTTTTCCTAAGGTGTACAGAACATAAACGAATTTATTCAATTTTTGGCAGACTCTTTCGACTTGAAATTTCCAGGAGAGATGACTATCTAATCCAATTCCCGAAAAGGTAGTATTATCTGTTTCTGATACTATCTGTCCATCATAGTCAATATTAAGTTTGTCTCGTTTACTAGCGTATGTGCCAAATTGGATCATCTTAGTTTTTAATATATTTACATTTAAGTTATTAGAAGTAAGCCAATAAGTGATTGATTGGATAGTATTGTTTATGTCAGCTTTATAAATATTAATGTCAGTAGATATTGGTGATGTCATAATTATGGAAATATCGTCAGCAAACAGCGTACATGAATTTGATGTCACTTCAGGTAGATCATTAATGTATAGCAAAAATAAAAGAGGCCCCAGTATGCTACCTTGTGGGACTCCTGTGTTGTTATATTTATACTGGGATCTAATGCCATTTAACTCATTCAATTCGTTAATACCTAGAACCTCCACACATTGTTTTCTATTCACAAGATAAGTTTCTAGCCATTGTAGAGCTTGTCCACGTATGCCATACCGCTCTAACTTATTTAGTAGTAGTGTATGTGACACACAGTCAAAGGCTTTTGACATATCAAAAAAGATAACCGATATTCGTTTTTTGCTGTCTATTTCATCTACAATATTTTTTACAAGATTGAAACAGGCTAGAGTTGTAGATTTATTCTTCTGAAAACCATATTGTTCGTTTTTAAGCATCTTATGTTTTTCAATAAATCCTAATAAGCGACTTTGCATGGCCTTCTCAAAAATCTTCGAGAATATTGGTATGAGACTAATTGGTCTATAGTTGGTTGGTTGGGAACAATCGTCTTTCTTATACAAAGGTTTCACAACCACATATTTCAGAAGGTTGGGAAAACAACCTTCTTCAAATGACATATTTATCAAATGAGTCAAAATGGGTGTAAGCTCTGCCGAACAAGCTTTCAAAATTTTTGTTGAGACTCCGTCATACCCGACTGCTCCTGTGTTATTTAATGAAAGCATAATATTTTTAACTTCGTTGTATCCGTATGGGTGTAAGTATATGCTATAGTTCGACTGCGCTCGATATGTATATTTTAAATTGTTATTTTTTTGTTTAGTTAAGTCAATCCAGTAATCGTTAAAAGCATCAGCTATAAGTTGGGGGTTTTCCAAGCAAATATTATCTACATTCAACGTTTTTATTAGTTTTAAGTTGTTAGAACTCCCTGTTTCTCGTTTTATCAGGGTCCACGCTGCTTTACATTTGTTTTTAGATCTTTTCAATAAGTTTTCATTACTTATTTTAATGGATTGTACTACGCAATTTCGAAGTAATTTACAATACTGTTTGTATTTTATTTTACTTGGATTTGACTTGTTCTTATAATAATTATAACGTAATAACTGTTTATGTTTACTGCTAGTCCGAATCCCTTTTGTAACCCAACGGTATTTGTTGGTTTTTTTTGTTACTGTTATCTTGATTTTAGGGAAACATAAATCGTAAAACAATTGAAACAAATCAAGGAAGGCTTTAAGAGCAGAATTGGTGTCCGTCTGTTCAAACACTTCAGAAAAAGATAATTTTGATAGACATTCTTTAAATTTCTTAACATTCGTGACACAATAGTCTCGTCTAAAGATAGAATACTTGGAAAAATCCTCCTTTAATTTCGTAGGAATGGTTAGCATTTGAGCCGTATTATGATCGGAAGTATCCCAGTGTAGAATATGCCCTTTAGCTGACTTTATATTGCTAATGATATGATCAATACAGCTTTTTTGTCTAGTAGGTTCCTCAATATGAAAAATCAAATTGTAATTTGCAACAATATCTTTTAAATCTTTTGTTTTTTGGTCATCTTTGAGAATATTTATGTTTAGGTCTCCAAGTAGAATAATTTTTTTCTTATTAAATTTCCTGCTAATGTAATGAAGAATCCCTGTAAGATTTTTTACGAATAACGCATAGTCAGATGTTGGAGTTCTATATATTCCTAAGATCAATATATTATGTCTAAGCAGATGTATGCCACAACATTCAAAATGTTTTTCGAGACTGAAATTTTTAATGAAATCTAGTTCCTTATAATCTATGTCATGGTTAATTAAAATACCTACTCCACCACGTTTTTGTTTTTTTCTGCAGTAGGAAACTGCTAGATGATAACCAGATACCTTAATTAGATTCTCATTTCCCTTATCAATAAAAGACGTGTGGCACTCGGAGACTGCCGCGGTAAAGCTATTGCAAAGCATTTTTATCAACTTATGCAATTATAATTATTTATTTATTTTATAATACTGCATTTGTGATAATAATAATAAAATGAATGTATATAGAGTACTAACTCTTTTTCTTTCACAATTTTTTCGTGACTTTCTTCATTAATAAATGCACTTAGTTTATTCATATTTAAAACACTTTGTACACAAATTATACGAGTACAGATATTCACTGTTGTACGTAGATGATAAATACCTATACACCTATTATACTTTCTCACAAACAGGTGATTACGGTAGTTTTCCAATACAACCAATGCCACCTAAAGGCGGGTTGCTGAACTAAAGAGACAAGCGTGATATTTCAAAAAGTCATTAAAAGTTCTGGTATTTAGGGATAGATGGCGGTCGGAGTGGGGGGTGTTAGATTTTTTTCGTTACGGAATTTCTGGATTCGGTCCCCATGCTCAAGGCCCGCGATAGAAGCTATGCAATAGCTTAACAAAAGAAGACATTTTTTACAGTATCATAAGTGTTGCCATTTTATATAATAATGCTTAAATTTTTATTTTTCGTATTGATATATTTATTCTGATCATTGAATTTATAGGATACAGGTAATAGATTGTCGTCAATATAAAAATATCCTAAAAGTAAAACAACAAAAATCCCTGAATAGACTGTTTTACGATTAAAAATATGTGTGTATTCTCAATTGTATCCAACTTGGTATTAAAATATTGCAAGATTAGTATTTGTGTATGTTGTATAATGTGAGGGTTAGCATCTGTATGTGTCACACAAATGAAATCGTGATCTGAGACATATTTCATTTACTTTTTTTTTATTTGTGTATTTATAGATAGACGTGATATAGAATACTTTTAAAAGTAGATTTTAAAAGTATTCTATATCACGTCTATCTATTGTGTCATATCTTTGACTGAGCACTGTCTCTCAAGATACAGGTTTCAGCCTAGTTTAACCAGGACCAGTACCTATTGTAAAGCGCATGCATCATGGTAAAGAATCCGAATTTTGTAACAAAAAAAATTCTTGTGTCAAGGTGACGGTCACCGTAGCCTAGTTGCCAGAGCTCCTGCCTACAAAGCTGGTGGTCCTGGGTTCGAATCCCGGTAAGTGCAAATATTTGTGTGATGAGCACGAATATCTGTTTCTGAGTCATGGATGTTTTCTATGTATATAAGTATTTATCTATCTATATAAGTATGTATATCGTCGCCTGGTACCCATAGTACAAGCTTTCCTTAGTTTGGGGCTAGGATGATCTGTGTGACATTGTCCCTAGATATTATTATTAAATAAACATTTTATTCTTTTTTCTATTATAAATATGACAAGTGCACGTGAATTTGTTTTTTAACCTGCTATTGTACTTTTGAAAGATGGTCGTACCGAGTTTCGTGTTTGGTGGTTAGAAACTTTCCGCAACTATCTGAGCGAATGTCAATAGGGCTGGGTGAACTCCTAACTTTAATAACTACGTATTTGCGTAGAAATTTTGTTGGATTTCAATTTTGACATTTTATCTTTTTTAACGGGTTGAAGCACTCATTGCCAGATGCTCTCACAGGTGATTGGCGAGGTTAAGCAACTAGGCTCGCGGTCAGTCCATAGATTGCTGACCGCCATAGTGGTTTAATTTCTGAGCGGCTCCGTGGTTCGCATTAAGCAACAGTCGTTAAGCTATGTCAGAGACTTGAACAACTCTGACACTAGAGTCCCCACTGCCCATACGATAAGTAACGGGTTAGGGGTTATTGCAGTTATATTAGAGTGGCTAAACTTAAGGGTATGTCATTAGATTTAATTTAACTTATAAAGTAGAAAATAATTTACTAACAAGTATATTGTTACATACCCAATTGTAGCCCAATCCATTCGTTTAAAAGTATGTCATACAAACCTATTGCACAACTTTCCTATGTTTACATGTTGTTATAAATGTTGCCGATTTTGGTACAAACGGAAATATGTGCAGTCCACACTTTCAACCTAACCAATGCCTCTAAGTCTATTGATTATTAGGTGAACGAATTTGACTTTTGGTATGGTTTTCTTTTCACACATATGTATGCGTGGAGAGCAAGGCAGTCTCATTCTCAACCACAGACATTCCTCTTAAAATCCGCCATAGCTAACGTGATTCCATTTCTTACAAAACGCGCAACATTAAGACGTATCAAATAATACATCATTTTACCTTACACACCAGCTAAGAATGTCAAAAGCATTGCCGTACTTTTGGGTATTCCATATTTATATAATATATATAAAACTACCCGATTATTATAATTTTCATATTATTATTTTTAAGTCACTAACGTGATAATACTGAATATTCCTTCCTTTTGTATCCAAAAGGGAATTAATAAAAATCCTTCTAAGGCTAGACATGTAAACAGGTACTCACATATTACCTACATATATAACAAGACAAAGGACTCCCCTTGAGACTACAAGCTGTTTCCTATTACGAGATATAATCCTAAATAACTTATTTTCTTAATTATACCAAGATATTTATTTATTTAGATATATATGTTTTAACATGTTGTTTTTTTTTTGGTTTTATTGTTATTTTAAAATACTTGATCTATTTAATTTGTAGACCCTTAGGTGCATTATAGATGAGCTAGGTTTCCTAACACAATACAAATAAAACAAGCCTGCTCAATAAAAACAATATCCTCCCAATACATCAGACGCCGTTTGGTAAAACGGCGTCTACTTAAGTTTATTACGTATCTTGCAGAAGCGACGCGGTGGCGAATTTCGCGAAATAAGTATTTTCAAGCTTTCGAGGTTTTAACTTTGGTCAAATCTGTTGTCTGTCATAAAAAATTTGAAGTTGGTTCTGTGTTTTGTTTTTCAAATAGTTATCATATGTATATATAATAATAATAATAATACCCTGGGACATTATTTCCACATGGCCATCTGATCCCAAACTAAGCGGAGCTTGTACTATGGAAACCAGATAACTGGTATACTAATTTTCTTTTATAAATGCGTACTTAAATAGATAATAACACCCAGACTCAGGGCAAACAGACATGTTCATGCACACAAATATCTATCCTGGGTGGAAATCGAACCCACGACCTTCGACGTGAAAAGCAAGCATTTGCCAACCACGCCAAACGGGCCCATCAAAATATTTTTGAAATATGTTCAGTAAAAGAGGACTTACTATCACCCTAACCTTATTTTAATTACCTATCCTACTTATATGTATAAGTTCCTGGTACGTAGGTAAACACGGTGGGTAGAGGGTTAAGTCGACTTATAAAATGTACATAATTAGTAAAGCCCTTCCAGGCTTGTAGTAATTACGTGTTTTTTACTAGGCGTAAATGTGATGCAAATTTTTGTTAAGACCATGTCCTCGGCAACACCGTATAGGTATCAAAGATGGGTTTTATAATATTATAATCCACAATTATAATAATAATAGGGCACTTATTTTGTTGGCTACAACGGAGACTAGCTCGATACGTTTGACTACCTTGTTGGTCTAGCGGTAGCGACCTGGATTCAAATCCTGAGTTAAAATAGTGAGAATGGCTTATTTTGTAAAGGAAATGTCGGCAACAGTCCCCAGTCTGAGAGTTAGTGTTAGATCCTCTTGCCTTGATAACAACATATACCTTATGCCGATGTGTTAGCGCTCACACTTTTGTTTTATTATATATCCTACACAGGTGGCTATTTTCTATAGAGACTTTTCGAAGCGAAACTACATATATAACACTATGATATAATCGTAGTGCAAAAGTGTATCAAAAAAGATACTAGCATTGTCTTATACTGAAGAATCAGCAACACGACTAGGCCAGCGAAACGACTCGTGCAAGTATCGAACTCAAATAACTTTACCTATACGACCAAGTCATTCGTAAGTAATTACCCATTTTGTGTAAATACATGAAGAAGAATTTACTCATAAAACTTCGCATAATTAGAAAGCAGTCATGCCACTAACACTTAGCCATGTCAAGTACAGAAACTCTTCATACATAGCTCCTGTAAAATTAAAATACTTTGAAGTTCATATAAATTCTTTAAATTTTGCTGAAGGCGACCTTCATCAATTTATGACAAGGTTACTAAACTTAAACATAAGCAAACACTCCGTAAATTCTAAATTAAAAATAACTTCATAAAACATTCGTCCTGTTCCATTATTCAGAAGTAGTTCTATATTATTTATTAGCCTTTGTGGAATGTTAAAAAGTAGTACCAAATCCAACGACATTATTTCTACTCTCATAGGATTTTCTTGAAGGCCTATCATAGAATATAATATAGCCCAAACTGATTAACCAAATTCTATCACAAAAATAGCGACAAAATTTTATATATTTTATAAATCCTACACATCCGTGAACGTGACGTATTCTTAATGGCTATTCTTAATAAAAATAAAATATTAAACATGTTTCAATATTCTAACTTAAACAAGTTATACCTGTGAATAAAGAAAATACTGTATAAATAATAATATCCTGGGATTCATTTCATCATTATTCACACACGGCCATCTGATCCCAAACTCAGCGGAGCTCGTACTATGGAGACCAGAATACTGATATACACTACATATACTTATATAGATAATTACACCCAGACTCAGGTCAAACAGACATGTGCTTGAGCACACAATATCTGTCCTGGGTGACTGCCTCGTTGGTCTAGCGGTAGCGTGTTCAACCGCAGATAACGAGGTCCTGGGTTCAAATCCTGGGTCGGGCCGAATGTGATTTTGGAATTTTTCTGTAAAACGAAATAATCTTAATTTCAGCCCGAAGTCTGGGAGTTGGCGGTATTATACCTCCGTGCCTCGGAGAGCACGTAAAGCCATCGGTCCTGTACCTGACCTCTTTCCGGTCGTGTCGCTAGTCGTCCCATCGGATCACGAGAGTGATGGAATAGAAAGTGCTCCTGTGTTTGCGCACACACTTGAGCACTATAATATGTCCGGCGCAGATGGCTAGTCTCCTCTAAGACTGGCCGCCGTGGCCGGATCTATTAGGCTAGGAGGACATTATTATTATCTGTCCTGGGTGGGAATCGAACCTACGACCTGTGGCGTGAAAAGCATGTATTTACCAACCACACCAACCGGCTCGCCAAATAATGACTTAAATCATGCATTTTTTTATTAAACAGCCTCATGAATGTTGGAAAAGTGTTGTCGCATCTTACATAAGACATAATTTAAATAATAGAAAACGTAATATGATCATGCGGTTTGGAGTAGCTATAGTTTAAATAAGTACTTTAAACAAGTCTTGGATGAAATCAATGAAGTTAGATGAACAAAATATAGTAAATTATTAAGTAGCAGTTGGTTTAGTATAATCAATTTATATTAAGTTTTCAAGAAGTATTCACTTAATTATTCTACTTCGACTTGAAAAGGTTTGAGTGTTTATTATCTTGCTACTTTACAGTTAACAATATTCTCTTTGATTTCATACTTTTACAGGTGATCAATATTCATGATAATAGTAAATACTCCTAGTTGAATATCGGCCACAGCTACTAGTCTCTACGGAAGCTAGCCATCCACCAAAAGCCGGTGCGCGAATTACTAAAGAGTAAAAGTATGAAGATAAAGATTTTTTTATTTCTGTTTCTATGATAAGAATATCGAAAACAATATTAGTTAATTGTGAACTGGGAAGGAATAACACCCTAATTGTTTTTTTTTAATTTTGTTTTATTGGGACATCAAACAGTTACACATTAATACATAATTTTAAACAGAATGATAAAGAGCGTAGTAAACGTGTAACCCACACCAATGTCCGCGAAATAATGTTAAGTGCGTAGTTAAGAATACTCGCGCGATTTAATGAAGAGCGTGATAATTGTTGCCAAATATTTTAAAACGGGATCCCTTCTTTTCGCATAATGTTTTTTGTCCTAATATACTTCGGCATAACGATTTTGGCACAATTTGTTTTGGCATAATAATACTTTGGCATACTTTTTTTAGGCATACATTTTATGTTGGCATAATCATGTTAAACACTAATTTGTTTTGGCATAAATTTGATTCCCATAACGTTAGTAGGCCTAATGACTATTAGCATAACGTTAGTAGGCCTAAAGACTTTTAGCATAACGTTAGTAGGCCTAATGGCTATTAGCATAATAATATTTAGGCATACAATTAATATAAATAACAAAAACAATGTTCATGCAAATGATTTATTATAAATATACATGACATTTTACATTAGTTAACTTCAATCAGTTAACTTCAACAAAAGTTAGTCACAGAACCGAATTGCTGCAAAACCGACTTCACGTAGTCTTGTTTGTCCTACCCCTAGAGTGTTATTTAAAATCGCGTAGGCGTGTAGGGGCGAGGCGGCCCGCGGGCTGAGGAGCAGGCGGCTGCGAGCGAGCGGTGGTGAGCGAAAGCCGTCTGCGACGATTAGCACGCGTGGGGCCGCCGGAGGGCCGCAGCGCCGGAGCCGTCACAGAAACCCTGCCTGCTGCATGCTTCGCATAATCAACGCTAGCATAATAATATTGTATAAACGTGTATAGTGTCTAATATTCTAGGTGTTAATAATTATTTCACTGTTATACCTATAAAAATATGTTTTAATATTTTTATGCGTTATTTATGCTTAACTTTTATGCTTTAGGATATTATGCTTAAAAAAGTTATGGTTTATAACTTTATACTTAAAAAAGTTATGCTTTAGAACTTTATGCTTAATAAGTTTATGCTTTAAAATATTATGCCTAATCGTTATTATGGTTACAGACATAATGCTTAAAAAAATTATGCATGAGCTGTTATGCGTAATTATATTATGCGAAAATATAATTATGCCAAACAACATTATGCTAAGTTATATTAGGTCTTAAAATTTTATGCTAATGGATAGGGAACCTTTTAAAACATATTGTAATAATATCTTGGGACATTATTCGCACATGGTCATCTGATCCCAAACTAAGCAGAGCTTGTATTATGGAAACCACATAATTGATATACTACATATACTATTTTCTTTTGTAAATACATATTTATATAGATAATTACACCCAGACTCTGGACAACCAGACATATTCATGCATATAAATATCTGTCCTGCCTGGGAATCGAACCCACGACCTGCGGCGTGCAAAGCAAGCATTTAGCAATCACGCCACAGGCCCGCCAATAATACCATAATGTTTATAAATTGAGATATTTGTAAAATAAACACCACTCATTATCGCCTCACAACTATATTTCCTGAACTAATTAGTAATATTAATTAATGAAAGAGTTATCATTCGCTGTTTGCATTAAATAAATTTGCATTTAATTCGGGGTAGTACCCATGGACTCAATGTGAGATTCATGCAAATAGTTAATGCATATTCAGGGAATTGGTTCTACTACGGTATCCTTGTATGGGGAAATAGTGTTGATGCAAATCAATTATTCAATAAAACAAATAGTGTATTAGAATCCATGCGCACATAGATTCTAAGGTACGCTCCAAACCATATTGTAACACAGCTATAAAAACAAAAGTTACAACACCAGGATTCAAAGGGAGATTTTCGATGAAAATACGATTCTTGTATGCTGCCATAAAGATCGTATTACTTAACTAAGTTTACGTTTCAACATGGTTTAATATAAACTTATTTGATTACCCTTTGTAAAATAAAATATAAAATAAAAAAGTTTTTTAAACACGTAGACTTTAAAAAAGCGCTTGTAAATAGTCAGAACATGTTTGTAGTAATACAGTTATTATTTCTAGTTACATATTACATATATTTAGGTACACGGAATGTTAAAACATTTATACAATTTATTTTATAATGGTAGTGACATTTAGCTAGCTTGTATTAAGTTATTGTCAATTTTTTTTCAATTTGTATAAATATATATAAATTATGTGTTGATCTAGAAGATCAATGCATAATTTCTCATGATTTATACATTTATAATTATAAATAATACGTTTTGTAATAATAATATTTTTTCGTGATTGTTTTGTAAAATTTTATTTATATTCTGTTTACCAATTTTCATAATGATATCATGATAAGACCAACTTGTTGTGTGTGTGTTGTATCTTTATAGGGTTTATAATAGGTCTTTACCTATGAAATTGCCGTTTTGTATGAAAAAATTTAAACGAATTTTTTTCATGAATTTTTTTATTTGTATTAATCGAAGTAATCACCCATGCAATCAATGCATCTTTGCCATCGCAGTGGCAGTTTATTGATGCCCTTCTTAAAGAAATCAGCTGGACGGGAGGCAACAAATTCTTCAAAGGCATTTTGTACTGCCTCTCGGGTATTGAATTTTTTTCCCGCCAAGAAGTTATCCAAATTCTGGAAAAAGTAGTAGTCTGTAGGCGCAAGGTCTGGTGAGTAGGGCGGATGACGGAGAGCTTCCAACCCCAGTTCTTGCAACTTGGAGACCGTCTGCTGTGCAGTATGAGGTCGCGCGTTGTCGTGCAGGAGCAGCGGAGACGAGCGATTGACCAATGCTGGTTGGAGATGCGCCAGCTTCTCCATCATTGTGCTCAGTTCTTCACAGTACACATCTGCAGTAATGCTCACCCCGTTTGGTAAGAAGCTGTGATGAATCACACCGGCGCTAGACCACCAAACAGTGACCATCACTTTTCTAGGGGTAAGTTTTCGTTTAGGGCATTGTTTAGGTGCTGAACCAGGATCCAACCAACTTGCTGAGCGCTTGCGGTTATCAAACAGAATCCATTTTTCATCGCAGGTAACAATGCGGTTCAAAATTCCTTCATTTGTGTGTCTGTTGAGCAGTGCAAGGCACGTCTCGACGCGTACTTCGCGCTGGCGATCATTGAGTTCGTGGGGCACCCATTTGTCAAGCTTTTTTACCTTGCCAATTTGACGCAAATGGACCAATATTGTTTTGACGCTAACGTCGAAAGCTGCTGCTAATTCAGCCGTAGATTGTGTATCATCAGCTTCCACAACCGCCTTTAATTCGTCATTGTCGACCAAAGTCTTCGGACGACCGCGAGGTTCATTTTTCAGGTCGAAATTTCCAGAACGGAAGCGAGCAAACCAATAACAGGTGGTGCGTTGGTTTGTAGTGTTAGCTCCGTAAACGTCGTTGATGTTGCGTGCCGCTTGTGCCGCGTTGCTGCCACGACGGTACTCATATTCCATAATTACTCGAATTTTTAACGTATCCATGATGACGAAAAAGATTGAAATGCGATGAAAATGTAACACTAATCAATAAAGAAATGACTACTTTTGGAAAAAAGAATCCATGTTTTTAAAATAAAATTAATTTGAAATTAGAATTCTTAGCCAAACAAAAATTATTTTGATTTGAAATGGCCAGTACTGCAGAACGGCAATTTCATAGGTAAAGTAATATTATTATATAAACACATCATCCTCATGTCATATATATTTTAACACCTAAATGTACAAATTAACACAAGTCAATAAATTAAATAATTGGTTTTAAAGATACAGCACAATAATTTTGTCATATTATTATTTACTAGCTGTGGCCCGCGGTTTTACCCACGTTAAACTTTATAAATTATCATAGCTCCTCCCCCGTAGGTGATAGCGTGATAATATGTAGCCTATATCTTGACCCGAACTTTAGTAATGTTCATGCAAACATTGAAGGAAATCGGTGCAGTACTTTTTGAGTTTAGCCCGAAAATATATACAGACAAACAGCCAAAAATTCTTAAAACTATATTTTTCGCTTCGATATCGATAGTAGATCACGCCCCAAGTATCATTTTTTCAAAATATTCTATGTACAGTTTTGACTTTCCTACGATTTTATTATATGTAGGTATAGATAACATGGCAGGTACCTTAGTACACCAGAATTCTGAATTAAAATTTAAAAGAATCAAATCAACTACATCTGAAACTGCCATCAGAATCCTGGTATATTCTGGTGGTAGTTTTAAGTACTATGTTAATATTTTATTAAAGTAATACCTAATATAAAAGCAAATACTCGTACAATACAGATATTGATTTTAAATGGTCTGCGATATGCATATAGTATGTAGTATCCATATAATGTGTCGAATTTATGAGTTTACGGTCTACATTGTGGAAGCAGATTATTCAGGCATTTTAATGCTTTGCTATTTTCAGGAAAGTTCAGATATATAGGTTTGGATCGCGATCCACTATCGATAAAATACAAAAGCCAATGTGTATCCACATGGATTTTATTTAATCATGCCAATATTGTTTGCTTTGCGTATAGTCTAGGGCAGTGTTTTTCAACCTGTGGGTCGCGACCCCCTGGGGGGTCGCGAAGCCTCTATAGGGGGGTCGCGATGCTTCTACAGCGAATTCGCACAAGGTTGGGAAAGCTAGTCACAGGGTTGCAAATGTATTTAGAGTATTATGATTAGGCCTACTGCAAATACATTAAATGTTAAGCGCGAAGTTCCAAAACTCAGGCTGTACTTTGTCTCTTGACAATCACCTAACCTCTGTATTAAAAAGTAAATATTGGTGGAGTGCTCCCATGTCTTCACAATTTTTCGAAACAGACGTATCCGAAACGCTTTTTCTTTAATATAATTTACAATTTTTATAATAATATTTAGAACTTGTATGTATTCCTTTGGCAAGGCCTTTGGGCCGAAAGAGCTTGACGATGGAGAAAACTATGCGTAGTGCTGTAGTTTCGTGGGAAACGTTAAAAAAAAGTATTTCTTCCATTACATTTTCATTGGATTCAACGCACAAAAACTTGAAAGTGCACACATTCCGCAGTATCCGTAGATGCATTAAATTTCAAGGAGTCTTCGAAACATCAGTCGTCATATCGCTTATCCTCGATTTAATAAAACTTCGAAGCAAATAACACACTGAGATTTATTCCCAATCACAGTACATCCGAATTTCAGATTACGAATTGAAGAACTTCTTTCTTATTTTAGTTTCATCACTCTCGCTAGTAGTTGACGGTTCTGCGGGTCTTTTCAGAAATTTATCCATTTTAAATAATTAATAATCTCTGTTAAATACGTAAAAACAAGGGATGGCGCCCGACAAACAGTAACCGGCTGACGGTCACATTAAATAGTCGCAAAGCATGCAAGTCGCGATCGCTGGTGCGGCCACTGCATAGCCATCGTCGCCCCCGTAACGCTCATTACGTCTTGCTTACTCGTTCCCTCAACTCGTATTTTAATTATGTATTTATCCGAACTCTAATTGTGAAAATGAATAGAGAATAATATGTTGGATTCAATATTTGTCACAAAATAAAGTACATGAAATAAACCGGGTAAAAAACGGGTAGAGGGGGGTCGCGAAAAATTTCTTCATACTAAAGGGACCGCGCCATGAAAAAGGTTGAAAAACACTGGTCTAGGGAACAAAATAAATTTATTCGTATAACTCGCTATAAATTTTCCGTCTATGAAACCTATGTATTTAAAAATCACTAGATTATTTGAAATTCATTTGATATACAAATTTTAATATCTAAACAAATTAGACTAAGAAAATTGTTAAACCAAATTAAAACAAATTAATTGTTAAAATCTAAAACTTAGTTCAAACTGTTATTTAGGAAATCAGCAGTATAATGTCCTCCTAGCCGAATTTCGCCCACGGCGGCCAGTCTCAACAGAGATTAGCCATCTGCGCGGGATTTATTATAGTGCTCAAGTGTGTGCGCAAACACAGGAGCACTTTCTATTCCATCACTCTCATGATCCGATGGGACGCCTAGCAACACGACCGGAAAGAGGTCAGGTACAGGACCGGCGGCTTTAAAGCCGCGGGGGTATAATACCGCCAACTCTCAGACTTCGGGCTGATGCTGAGAAATTTTTCTTTACAGAAATGTCCCAAAATCACTTAATGGCCCGACCCGGGATTTGAACCCAGGACCTCGTTCTCGGCGGGTGAACACGCTACCGCTAGACCAACGAGACAGTCAAAAATGTCCTAAATAACAGTGTCGTCAGTATATGGATGTTTATTACGCTAGTAAAACTAAGCTTGCTATACCTACGTAATTCTTACCTAATTTCTTGGAGTCAAGAGGATAGACGCACAAATTTACAATGTTGATAACAAAACAGGATGTCCATGACACGTGATGGCTTTATTGGAACATAACTGTCGCCCGCGATTATTGTGAGCCAGCCAGTGTTTTATAGATTAGTAGTCACAAACAGACGAGCATAAAGGAAGACAAACGCAGCAGGGGACTTTATAACAAAATGTACGAAAGCATTTAATTGTTCAAGCAAATATTTTACTATGTTTGGTCATAAACATAACCCCCATTATGAGCCTTATTTCAGTTAATATAAGTTCCAAATCAAATCATCGTAACGCTTGGTTATGTAGGTGGATATTCTGCTGAAAGGAAAAGTAGGAGTTTGATTAGGGTATGGTTAAAATAATTATTTACTTAACTGTACCTACATACATAGACACAAATAGGACACGCTGGATGCGGGTAGCGCAAGAACGGAAGTTATAGAGATTCTTGGGGAGGTCTTTGTCGAGCAGAGGGCGTCTTTCGGCTGATATAATGATGATGATGATTTGTCTATGTAACTATTCGTATTACGGTTCAAAAGATACAGCCATTATTAAGACTGAGAAAAACCTATATTAAAGCGGAAATTCAAAAAACACGCTGTGAAATTTGAAACTGTTTACTTTAATAAATTGACAATGAAATTTTCTCAGTGTGTGTGTTGAGGTACATCAGATACAGCCCGAACACAAAATTAGATAATAAAACAATGGAAATTTAGTTACTGGGTTCAGTTGGCACTCTTGGTATCATCATCATCATATCAGCCAAAAAAGGTCCACTGCTGGACAAAAGCCTCCAAAGAATTGAATCCAAGGATCTCCGCAATAGCCGGTCCTGTGCTGCCCGCATCCAGCGGCTTCCCGCCACCCTTGCAAGATCGTCGGTCCACCTTGATTCCATGACTAATTTTTATACAGTATCCTAGCATCCAGTGTATAACCTCGAAATGTATTCAACAATACATAACACACAAGATAGATGTACAGACGCCACCACATAAAGTTACCCCAATCTGTCAAATTTCCCCAATTGAAAGTCAACCTTATACTTATGTGATAAAGTAGAAAATCTATAAAATTTATTTGACAGATTGGGGTAGCTGGATGTACTGGCGTCTGTACAAGGCTATAAAATTGTTTGCCACAAGCGGTTTTGGATCAGCCTTGTTTCCTACGGGTGTACGAAAAAAACGAAATGTGGGTACGAATACGAGCGCTATCTTTTTGTGCCAGTTGCACTGGCAAAGCGGAATTAAGGCTATCAGAATAAGCGGTTTTCTACGAATCTTTTTGTCAACCAGGATTACTCGTATGGTGTTGTTTTCATTTATTTTTATAAAAGCTTCTGTCCGTAGCTTATCACCTATATGCATGCTTATTCTGAACAAGAAAACGGATCTATTGTTTAGGTAGGTAGGTATTAATATTTGTCCTGGGTTCCATTCCCACCCAGGACAAATAGTTGTGTGCAATGTGTGCATGAACATGTCTATTTGTCCTGAGTCTGGGTGTAATTATCTATATAAGTATGTACTTACAAAAAAGTAGTATATCAGTTATCTGGTTTCCATAGTACAAGCTCTGCTTAGTTTGGGATCAGGGCTCTACCGGCTAAGTCCCCGAACATCGATTTCTAAAATATGAATTATGCTTGTGTGCTGACATAGCCATAGTAAAAAAATATAAGATTATATTTCCTCATGGGTAAATGTTGTTATAGGATTGATAAAACTCTCAAATACAACCCTACCGACGTAGTTATTGCATGGGAACATCTGGTAAACAACTCACAATCTGGTTCCAACAACCATTTTCCCAAAATACCATCCATCTTTATGAAAAAGTGGCACTTTTAATCTAGGGCGATGGTATTTCGTCCAAAAATGTTGTTTTAAAATACCCCTTGAAAATGTTTTTTTTTAATCCTACTCTTTGGGCTTGTTTATTAAATTCTTATCTACGCTATGCTGACGGTATCTGGCGCAATTTCGTAACAAAACGTGCCCAAAAAACAGTATAGTATTATAAAGGCTGTAATTTTTCTTTTGTTATCTAAAACTTACTACAAATTATTATTTCTGTGTTTTTAAATTCATTAATAACTCTAATAAACCCAAGATGGACCGATGATATTGTGCGGGTCGCTGGAAACCGCTTGATGCGATAGCTCAAGACCTGCAATTGTGGAGATCTTTGGGGAATGTCTTTCGGCTGATATGATGTCGATGATGAATAACTGTAATTTCATGTTACTATATGTATCTTAATGTGCTGTGAATGGATGATACTTTCCTCATTAAAATTAGGTTGAGAACGGCGTAACAACTTAGATACATTCCTAAATTTTGGGGTTAGTTTTTAATTGTACGATATTTAAACATACTTAAAAGTGCTCTGCAGTTTCATTGTACATTCTATTTATTCTGAAATATAATAATATGTATTATAATTCTTCTGTCGCTGGAAATCCGGAGTTTTTTATGGGCGAGCTTTTTTCTATGGCTTGTACTACGTGTATTCATTGTTGAGGTACCAAAATGTATTAATATTTATCTTTGTATCGATCGCTGTGTAATAAAATTAAAGCACTCATACCTATGTTTCAAAAACCTGTAAACTACTTTTTACCAATAAAAATCTTTGAACTTTACTTATGATCAACATATTTCAAATACATACATACATACATAGACTCACGCCTGGTTCCCTGAGGGGCAGGCAGAGACAACGGATTTCTATTTGTCACGATCTTTACACAACTTTTTTGCCTCGATTACTGTCATTATATTCTTCTTACATGCTCGCCGGTTTAGGCTACTTCTGACCTGTCCTTTTTTGAGAACGTCTCCGATTTGATAAGAGAATGTTCGATGAGGTCTTCCCCTTCCGGTTGTCCCATTCACACAGGCCAGGTATAATTCTTTTGTCAATCTTCTTTCATTCATCCTTTCTAAATATCGCAGCAAACCTTTTTCAATCGTTGTGACTACATCCTCTTTCACATCACAACGCTCTCTTACATCAGTATTTCGAATTTTGTTTCTCAAAGTCACACTACACATACCTACTTCTTATTTTTCACATACCCTTATTTAATTCCGTTGGCGATAAAAATGGGCCCATAACTATAAAATTTAATATCTACGAGTAAAACGGACAGGTACACGGAGGGCTCCGTACCATCGTACGAGGTAGGTATCGAACCCACGACCTTCGGCTTGAAGACAACTATGTATCAATCATGCCAACCGGCCGCGGCCCGCCAATTGGACTGTAGAATATTTATGTCTCCTTCCAAAATATTCTAAAAGCTTATTTATAGGAAGGAGGCATAAAAGCATTCATTTGACCGTCATTCTCCTTTAAAATATTAAGTACAGAATGCAATAGCACAGAAATTCTACTAACTACACAATCATGTGCAATACAACTAGAATGGAATTAGCTTTTGATGTTATTTGTCTAAAGTACAGACGCCATCACATCCAGCTACCTCAATCTGTCAAATTTCTTTTATAGATTTTCAACTTTATCACATAAACACAAGGTTCACTTTCTATTGGGGAAATTTGACGGATTGGGATAGCCAGCACTGGCGTCTGTACATTTAACACAAGTTTACACATATTATTTTATTATAAACATTTATAGTATAATATTATTTAAAATATATCTATATACTTTAGTGTACATGTACTGTCTCATTAAATATATTTAAGTAATCTCTAACGAATGAAGGACGATTACATTTTAAGAACTTAATACATATTAATGCAACTGACACGAGGACAGTGAAACGAAACGTTGCTAATGTCGATAAAGTCACATTCACATTCATTCAGTATTTGTTATAAAAACAACACTTCATAATGTATTGCCAAATATTTATATGCCCTCTTAAGATTGCTACAGATAACACATACTTGCGTCAGGATGACGTCATCATTGTTGCTACAGTCATATTTAGACACAGCTATATTTATTTGCAGTCAGTGAAATTATTGTAAGAGTGACTTATCACCTATGCTCGCGATTTACCTGGCCGTGATGCCTTTTTTTTTTTTTTTTTTTTTTTTTTTTTTTTTTTTTTTGATATGGCAGGGGGAATGCTAATGCATGCCACCCGCAAAAAGTGTCTGCGGGTGGGTATGTCTGACTCGCACCGACTAAACCTAACCTGCCGTGGACTTCTTCTGGCGCCTGATACGGGGAGCCCCGGGAACGCGGGTATGCTGCTCCGGTGCCCCCATTTTGCGCCGTGTCCCAGATGGTCGGGACACGCACCCGGGGAGAGCTGTGGTTTGCTCTCCCCATTTGCCGACTCCTGCCAGTACGGCACAGCGACTGCGCCACAAACAGTTCGCTGTCTTCCCGGGGCTGCTTGCACGTGGTGGCAGTAGAGGACACTTCTCATACTGCCACCGCAACCCCGAGGGGAGTAGGGCTAACGGCTGCCGCCGCCGCCCCGACGCCTCCTCCGTCTACGAGCGGGGTCGGCTCGTTCCCGATCCCGCTCGGCGGCCTCCTTCTGGAGCATGACTGCTTCGCAGAAGGAGACCACGGCGTCCCATTTGGTGGTGTCGCCAGCCAGCATCGCATACACGACTGCTGGCGGCGAAAGATCCCGTCCGATCTCAGCGACCAGGACTCTTCTCTCGGCCGCCCAGGCCGGGCACTCCTCCAGCGTATGCTGGGCAGAGTCCAGGTCGCTTCCGCAATGGTGACAATGTGTCGTCACTTCTCGGCCGATCCGGCACAGATACTCACCGAAACACCCGTGTCCGGTGAGTATCTGAGTCAGTCTGTAGGTGACGTAACCGCCCTTCCTTCCCACCCAGGCCTCGAGGTGAGGCAGGATAGCACCGACGGCACGTTGGCGCGCGTTCAGGCGCAACTCAAGCCGTGCGCGCCACTGTGTTAGTACGCGCCGGTGTGCATCCCGCCTATAGGCAACGAGCGTCTGCTCTGGCGCCTCACCGCTCTCCCGGCGGACGCGGATCTCGGTGTAAACCGTCGCGTCGACTGCCGCCAGGAGATCAAACGGCGGGAGGCGCGCCAGGAGTGTCGCCGCCTCAAAGGATACCGTCCGGTATCCTCGTGCGATCCGTATGGCCACCACACGCTGCAGGCTATTCAAAATAGCTCTGCAGCGGGAGGCGCCCGTCAGGCGTTCAGACCAGACGGGCGCCCCATAAAGGACCATGGATCGCACGACACCTCCGTAGAGGCGGCGAACTTCTTCCCTGGGACCCCCGAGGTTCGGCAAAAGCCGGTGTAACGCACCGGTTACCCGGCGCACTCGGGGGGCCAGACGCCCGAAATGCTCCTCGAAGCCCCATCGGCTGTCTAGGGTGAGGCCCAGGTACTTCATGTACCGCCCCACCCTGACCTCTGCGTCACCTACACGCATCGACATACTGGGTGGTTCCTCCCTACGGCGTAAGCCGTGGAACCATAGCGCCTCGGTCTTGTGAGGCGCTACCCGAAGGCCCAGTCTCAAAATGGCCGCGACGACACACGCAACTCCGAGTTCGGCGAGCCGTACCGCCCGCTGGAAGCTTACCTCCCGGGCTATGACGAGCGTGTCGTCCGCATAGCAGACGACGCTCACTCCGGGAGGGAGGCTTATCCGCAGGACCGCATCGTACGCGAGGCTCCATAGCAGAGGTCCCAACACGGACCCCTGAGGAACCCCGCAGGAGAGCTCCCTCTGGATCTCAATCCCGTTCCGACCGACGAATTGAATCGTCCTGTCGCGCAAATATGCCCCGACTATACCACGGAGATAGGGAGGCACGTTATGATGGACAAGTGCCTCCCGTATCGCCCGCCAGGGGACGGAGTTGAAGGCGTTGACGATGTCTAAACTCACCGCCAACGCCACCCCCCCCGCCCGAACGGCGGGCTCCGACAGGGCACGGACGCGGTTGATCGCATCCAGCGTCGAACGTCCCTGCCGGAATCCGAACTGGCTGTCCGATAAATCGGGGCCAACGCGCGACAGATGCTCGCTGAGACGGGCGGCTATGACACGCTCAAAGAGCTTGCCCGCCTCGTCCAGCAAGCATATTGGTTGGAACGCCGAGGGAGAATCGGCGGTCCTGCCCGGCTTCTGCAGAAGCACAAGCCTTGCCTCTTTCCAGCAGGTGGGGAACACGGCACTACGGAGGCAGCTGGTGAACAGTTGCCTCAACCGGTCCCCCAGTACTGCCAGGGCGCAAACCCACGCCCTGCCCGGTACCCCATCCGGGCCAGGGGCGGTATTTCGGGCCGCAAGTCGCCGTACTGCTCGGTCCAGCTCCCCCTCCGTCACCTCCAACTGGTCGTCCCAATCATGGTACGACGGCGACGGAGGGTCCGAGGGACTGTCCTGGACCCTAGGGAAGAGGGTGTCCACCACCCTCCTCAGGAAATCCGGGTCCAGGGTACTCGTCAACGGAGGGACCCATGGTCTGAGCTTGCCCAGTACCATTTTGTACGGGCGCCCCCATGGGTCCCTATCCAGTCCCTCGATGAGCTCGTTCCAGGACCGAGCTTTGGCTTCCGCTATCGCGGTGGATAGCGCCTTGACGGCGACTTGATACGCCCTGTGCGCTCCGGCAGCCTCTTCGGCATTGGCTCGCCTCCTCCGACGGGCCCGCTGGTGTCGGCGACGCGCTGCGACATACTCCGCTCGGAGTCGCGCGATTTCGGCCGACCACCAATATTGCGAGCCTCGTCTGTCACCCGGACGGATCCGGGGCATCGACGTGTCGCAGATGCGAGACATGATGCCCCGGAACCAGCCCGCTTGCGAATTGGGATCGGACGGGATCCTCTCTCCACCCTCACTCACCCCCCAGGCAATGGCGACGGCGGCAGCCGTCAGCATGTCGCGGTCCAAGCGGCGTAGGCACCAGCGCCGTGGCGGGACAACACTGCTGCGGTCAGGGCCGCCTCGGGGCGGACGGAAGGCCACGCTGAACACGATGTGTCGGTGATCCGACAGCGTGGCAATTTCCTCCGCAACTCTCCACCCCGAGACCAGGTGCATGGCCGAGGGAGTCGCCCACGTCAAGTCCACGATCGACTCCCCCTGCCATCGCACACAGGTGCTGACTGAACCCCGATTTAAAAGACGGAGGTCCAGTCCGGCGGCCCATTCCAGCAGTGACTCCCCTGGCCGTGATGCCTTAGCGTAATAATATTGGCACCGATCACTTTTCCGATTTCTTTTGTTTATATTTCATTTTACCGGAAGCTAATGACCGACGACTTTTGCTTTATGCATTATTAGAGATATTTGTAGACGAGCAAAGTATCATGTATCATATGTATCTAACTATGGTACGCCGATTATTTATTTAAAAAAGACAACGCCCGCACAAGGGAATATAATCCCAGTGTCGCGGGGTACCTCACAAACATAATAGACGGACACAAATTACATCCAAACTCAGAACTACAATTTTATGGGTCACACAAATAGTTGTCCAGCGCGGAACTCGAACCCGCGACGCGAAGCAGCGACACGAAGCAGCGAGGCAACTGTCTTAGCCGCTGCGCCATACGTGCATTCACGACATAACTTTTTGCTATTGACCGACACCTCTTTTGAACTGTTTTTCGTTTGCCAAAATTTACTATATTTTCACCACACCTAAACATGATTTTGCGGAATGGTCACAAAGATATAGCCTATTACTTAGTAGAAATTTCAATATCAAAATAAAATAGCGTCATAAAAAGTAAATATGTTGTGCTACAAAATTTTGTAACAGAAACGAATCGCTGCAAAACCGATTTCACACAGTCTGGTCTGCCCTACCCTAGAGTGTAATTTGAATTCGCTTAGGCGCGGAGGCGGGGTGCGGCCCGTGCGCTGAGTTGCAGGTGGTTTGAAGGCTCGCCGCCACGGCAGAGGCAAGCTGAAGTTGCAGTGGTGAACGTCAATATCATTGGAGTAGACAACAATCCTATTGACAAAAATTAACTGATACAGTGGCAGCCGTGAACTAAAAAAACGAAACGATAATAGTTGTGGCGAGACAGAGCTTGCCTACCCATCCCATTCGTCCCTTGCGCAAAAAATCTCCCGCCTGGACACAAATTGCCGTGGCTAACCTGGAAGTCTCAAAATAGACTCCGGACCCAGGTTGGTTTCAAACCCAAAACCCAAGGAAATCCTGCACTGCATAATTTCTAAAGGTTCCAACTAAGAGTGCAAGTGTGGTTCAGATCCTCAAACTATGGCACACTTGTTAACATGTTCTGCATGCCCTAATTCCTGCACGTTACAAGAACTAATGGACGCTACTGACAACGCTCAACTCGTAGCTGAATTCTGACATGCTAAGAAGACGATATTTCAAAGTTTTACGTGAAATTTAATTCGGTCAAATATTATTCTAACTTATTATAGGTAACCCTTACTAGTATTAAACCCTACGGACGCTGTATCACTCTACCCAAAAGCTTTGCAAAGGTTCATATTTATACAACAATGTTCTTACGTACGAGTAAGTAACTAGTAACACGCACGGAAATAGACAAAACTACTCATAAGTGAAGCCTGGAATAGCAGGTATAAATAAGTATACACGTCTGTACGAAGAGAAATACGGAATGGAATGTTTACTGTACTGGTCCAAATATATTTGTAGGCTTAATCTGTTAAAAAATATATTGTAATGTCCTGTCAGAATAATCCGATGATTTGCCACATCGGATTATTCTGCCGGGACATTACAATATTTTTTATCGTCTATCGTTTCGTATTTTCAAATAATTGATGGAGCTCGACTTATTAACAAAGTTCATATTATTGCTTCAAGGTTTCGGTTGAGTTTAAGTTCGGTTTCGTAGTGGATTAAACCATCACCTTAGTGAAATACAGTTATTGGCTTGAAAGTTAGGGAAATGGCTTGGCACAAGGTGCTATATTATTTTAAGGCTCGACTCAAAAAATATATTTCATAGTACGAGGTGCACAGCGCGAGGTGCACAGTGCTAAAAGCGCCCACGTATTTTAAGGCATGCTCCCGGCAATCACATACACACGCACACACGCACACACAGACACACATACATATACACTTAAAACTATTTGTGAGACTCATATATAGTTGTTCTTCGTCTGCTTAGTTTCCGTAAATCGCATCTTTGTTTAGTCTCATTTTAGTTAGTAATACGGAGATCAACATAAATCGTATGATGTCATTAAAAGATAAATATAAAAATCTAAACAGCAGCAGCAATATGATTGCCGGTTTTAAACTAAAATTTTTAATGTGTAAAATATATTACGCATTGGATAAAGTTTGAGACGTGACAGGTTGTACCCCGATAAACAGTGGGTACTCTGGAGGTGTTTTCCCGTTGTACTTTGCACAGCTGAGCTACCTACAGGAAAAAGAGTTGAGGAGGTAATGGAATCCCAACCGTTTATTATTTACGTAAGATCGTTATTAACCTAGAAGTTTAAGCATGAAGCTCTGCTTCGAGTAGTTTGTTGTTCATGTAAAGTACTCTGCTAATAAGTGAGTTAAGTGATAGTTAAAAGTTTGCCACCATAATATATTCTCATACCATAGCTTGCTCTATATTACATAGCCTTACAGCATGAACTCTGGTTTGAGTAGTGTTCATACAAACTACTTCTAATAACCTGTTTAAGTACTGACGTATAAGATATAACATCAACTTATAGTCAAACTTCAGCAAGTAATATGTCATTTCTCCCCGCGTGAGGACGAAGTGTAGTTATAGAATAGAAAATAGAATAGAATAGAATACTCTTTATTGTACACACTCAAACAAAACAATTATATGGAAGACAAAATAAATAACACAATAATGTACAATGGGCGGTCTTATCGCATTAAGCGATTTCTTCCAGACAACCTTTGGATGGATAGGAGCTCTAAATATTTAAAGTAGTAGGTGTGCAACAAATGAAGTAGAAAAGTATAGAAACATTGTAAGTATATATATAATTATATATAAATATATAATGAGGTTTATAACAATGTAAGGTGGCATACCAAATAGCATGTGTATATAGCAAAATATGTATAAATACAGTATATAATATATAACATAAATATTATATTAGACAGTAGGTGATTTTACGAAAGTAGGTAGTGTTCTTCAACAGCTTTATTAAACGTGGCAAGAGTTTGTGCACGTCTGATATCAATTGGCAAGGCATTCCATAATAGTACTGCTTGAACAGAAAATGATTTGTTCATAAATGTGGTAGAATGCATAGGAGTATGCAGCTTTAGGTTGTGTGATGATCTTAGGAATCTGGAATGTGTGTCACAGAGAAACTCGAAACGGTTTTTAAGATATGTAGGTGTAGTGGGATTAAAGAGAGTGTTATATAATAAAGTAAGAACATGAGCATTCCGACGAAGGCGGATTGGCAACCACTTGAGCTTTGACCGGAATAATGAAACGTGATCATATTTGCGAAGGCCAAATATGAATCTAATACAAAGGTTTTGAAGACGCTCAAGTTTATCCAGTTGTTCTTCTGTGAGATCTAGATAGCTGACATCGGCATAGTCGAGAATAGGTAGGAGAAGTGATTGTGCAAGAGCAGTTTTAGTGGTAATAGGGAGGAAGTTGCGCAGGCGCCTGAGTGAAC
The DNA here is from genome assembly GCA_951640165.1 of Pseudoips prasinana. NCBI lineage: Eukaryota > Metazoa > Arthropoda > Insecta > Lepidoptera > Nolidae > Pseudoips > Pseudoips prasinana. The sequence goes on from OX621251.1 coordinate 18,107,630, forward strand.
CAGATGACGCAAAAAGTTTACAGCTAACAGCTTTCAGCTGAGGACCCCATGATAACGTGCTGTCAAATATAATCCCCAAATTTTTTACGTTATTACTAAGAGGGATAACCGTGCCATCAAAGGTGATTTGGGGGAGTTGGGACCAGTCCACTTTAGACGTCATTCGGGAGCTGCCAACTACTATTGCTTGTGTTTTAGAGGGGTTAATTTTGAGACCAAACATCTGGCTCCACACTCTGATCTGAGCTAAATCGTTATTGACTGTCGCGATTGCAGTGGGTAAATTCATAAGCGAAGCATGGGAATAAATTTGAAGATCGTCTGCATAAAGATGGTAGGAAGAAGAGATATTATTGGAAATCGTATTAATAAATAAAGCAAAAAGCAACGGAGAAAGAACGCCACCCTGCGGCACGCCAGCAACTGTATTAGACCATGTAGAAAACATGTCATTAATACGAATTCTTTGCCGGCGCCCAAACAGGTAAGATCGAAACCATTCAATCACCGTTGGAGATATGTTAAGTGACGTCAAAATGCCAAGGAGAATGTCAAAATCTACAGTATTGAACGCGTTGCTAAAATCTAACAAAAGGAGAACTGTAAGATTTCCACTCTCCATGGCACCTCTTATGTCTTCCGCAATATGGACCAGGGCTGTGACGGTACTATGACCAGGTCGGAAACCGGATTGCATAGGATTGAGGAGATTGTGCTTACAAACATAGGAATTAAGTTGGGTGTAAATAAGCCGCTCGAGGACTTTGGAAAGGAATGGAAGAATAGATATAGGACGATAGTCGGAGAAGGAGGAGTTATACTTCCTCGCTGCAAGTTTTAAAAAAGGAGGGTATCCTAAAGTCGGCCTAAATGCGGCTCCACCGCATTTGACTATTCAGAACTTTTTTGTAGGGTGCAAGGGTGTCGTTGAATCGCGCCTTTTCTATTGAGAACTTTTCACTTCATATATTAACTCTTACACTTCTATAAACTCTAATTGGAATTACAAAAATCATAGATATTAACTTTTACCTTTAGAAGGCAGCAATGGTTGCAGCTATACCTAAAAATTAAATCCAGCCCTAGATATCTACAACCCATGAGCCTTCTAGTGGGTCTATCAATTTTTTTTTAGAAAGTAAATTTTGATCAAGTGACCAAATACGCGGAAAACTTCAAAATACTACTACATTAGCTGCTCTACTTGACGTAGTAGGAAACATACTGGAAGATATAGAACAACATATGGGTCTGCCAGACTTTGCGCCCATTTGACAGTATCAATATATCACTTTTGTTCTCTAAACTCTCATATTATTTCTATAACAAGAAAGCAGCTAAATGGTTTTATAGATACGCGAATAGCGTATACCAGTATTTTGGGGCAGGAAACAAACAACTACTAGTGACGACATATCCCCACAATGCCCAATGACGCTTAGCGTACCTAAGGTCTATATCCTCAACTCGGTACTTCCATCATTTATACAGCAGATATCTCACAAACCATATAGATACTAGTTTCCATTTGTACGCTGACGACTTACAGGTGTATTTAATTATCTTTTATTTTTACTGGGACAAAACAATTACGTATTAATATAAACCTTACTTCTTAAACAAATCTTAAATAATTACGCATCTAGCAGCGTTATCTACAGAATAATATTAATATAAACTAGTTACATAGTAATTAAACGACTGCGTATAATTTAAGTTCTAAAAGAAATAAAATACTGTACATAACTACAGTGAAAAAGTTTTTTGAAGTTAAAATGAAACTAACTTAGATAAAAAATAAAGAAAACTTAAAGAATGGTCAAGAAGAAAATAGTCTAACGAAGCACCTATCACCTGGCACCATTTCGAACATGCACGGATAAAAATTGTTTTTTTTTTTCCTCGCGTTATTTTGTTAGTCATTTTACTGTCTCTGTAATTTTCAAAATAAGCACTCTTCATTCTTTGTAGAAGGATTTTAGTCCTGCTTGGCAAGCAACCACCATCACAATTAAGTCTAAACTCACTAAATAGTATTACTACGTCAAAAGTTTCTATGTAAAAGAATTTGTAAGCTCTTTCTTTATTGCCCGAGCCATTAGACAAGATTAGTATTAAAAGTATCTAAGTATTCATTGAAAAACCCTTTACAAGCACATATATACACAAACAAATGTCCTATATCCTAATTAATATTCCCACGTAATAAAAATGTAAAGAACATTACTAATTTAGCTATTCTCGTGAATTTTAACTGTTGCTTTTATTACACATTAAATTTACTTAGAGATCGTAATAATAAAATGAAAGTGTTGTAATAAAATGCACCTACGGCTATTAAGAAAACAAGTTGTTAGCTAAGTAATTTATCAATAAGTATGTTAGACCATTAGCTCCCTTACTTAGTCAGTTTATGGTCAGTGCACATATGTAAAATGCAATTTAAATGACACTGTCACTTAAATGTATGTCAAAATATTGAAACATGAGAAGATTTAAATTTCATCTGGCCTAAATTTGGCAACGCTTTCGGCATCAGTACAAGAAGTTGTATGAACTACTGAAGCAGGAAACTGGACGGGAGGTCAAATAGATATTTCTGCTATTTTTGGGAGGATAAGCCACATTACCAGAAGTTTTGTGATGTGGGATGAAGCTCGGTTGCACTTGTTTTCTTTCGAATCTGCCAAACTAAGTGTACTCCAGGTTGAACATAGTAAGTGTTAGGGGGATAATTTTCTTCTTTGGCGTGGCAAACCAAGGACGCAAACGCTCCGGCTTTCTGTGCATCTATAGTAGCCGTGGTAGAGGCTAAAGTGACGGGATGGACTGGAGGAACGGACACTTTTACTGCTCTTATATTTATTTTCATTTCTGTTTTTTATACAAAACACAAATAAAAAAGAGTTATCTTAACTAATGAGATAAGATAAATCGATCGAAATAAACAATTCGATTTGTTTGTTTCGATTATGACTTGTTTTTAAGGCGAAACTCTAGGGAATCTAAATTTAAATGACGTATTGTAAGTGAAAAAATCTGTCACATTGTTCTTTTACAAAACTTTGGAACGTGGGTGGTAATTGTGCTTAACTGGCATAGTGTGTTTTCCATAAACGAGCACCTTCAACTGGAAATGATTTAATAAGAACGATTGTGGAAAGCACTCATAAAGGAATATAAATTGTTATTTCGAATAGGAAAGAGTAAACAAAAGTGAGTGACACTTCAGCTTATTACGAATAACAGTGCCATTATTACATTGATCTCATCGTATCTGCTAACATACCTGGGGCTTCGCCAAAGTGGCCACGTGAATCGGTTAGAATCGCTATCGTTGCCTTAAATACAATAGATATATAGCACGTTATTTCATTATTTTAACTGATGGAAAAGACATCAAAAGCTGTATTCTATTCGAAGTTTGAATCGAATAGCTTTTGATGTTTGTTAAAAACGTAAGAAATAGAAAAACAAAACAAGGAGTTAAATAAAATCCCGCTTTGAATCGTAATAATTTTACTACCTACTTGCACATCGAACATTTTATAAAGATTCTACGTTTTCTGTTTGATAAAAGTTACCAGCGATAATATCCATGTTGTTTTGGTCAGCAAAGTTATTGGGACTGAACTGGACGCGCTTCTCAAAGGAATCACTGTGGAAAGAAATAGATGTTTAGTCATCGCAAAATCTGGAAAGACTTACGAAGCAAAGTACAAAGTATTAAGACAAAATTAGAAAATGAATAACTGTATAATTCTGCGGTGTGGATAACGGCATTATGCTTACGGCCGTATGTTCGTTTGCCAATCTCCAATATTCTTCATCAGACAGCAACATCTCTTTGGAGACATATATCCATCACTTATGAATATACCTATATTTCTACCGAACACTCTGCCGCAACCCTGCAGGTTGCATCTTAATCAAATTAACTTATTCTTATTAAATATAACTTGATAATTTTCTACAGTACTTACTCTTGTTCTAACCCTTCGATATAACCCTGCTGTTCAAACACCAGGAAATAATAACGATGTAAGCCAGTTCCCGGTTCGGGGTTAGAACGCAATCTGTTTGTGATGGTCTGTCCCATGCTAACAACACCTTCAGGTATGTTAATAACAAGCCAATGTAGGAAGGAACGAGCCTCAGGATTGACACGGCTGGGAGGATCGGCATCTAAAACAATAAATTAAAAAATATATAATATATTCTTTTTATTCGAAAATGCATCACACTATGTTTTAAATAACTGATCTTTTCTAGAACTTCAAAGAAATAAGACAAGACCTTAAGTAGTTGCAACCATAAGGCATGTTTTGTTTTTTTTACTTGTCGCTAACAACATAGGTAATACATACTTCAGCAGTTCAAATAAAGTTGTACTACAATATCCGCCCTTAGTGCCTATGTTATAAAGATAATTTACTAACTTCATGCAATTATCTATTAGCAATCAACTTGGCATGAAATGCTTAACTGGTGACTATGTCATAAAGTGTGATCTCTTTCATAGTATAAGCGTTAATATATAAGATTTCTTAACCTGGGCTTTAATGGTCTAAATATAGGCATTACTCTTTATTATCTTGATGAAAGTGTATACGAAACTACAATAAATACGACATTTCAAAGTAATAGATGTAGAATTTCAGACCAGCCATAACTAGGGTGTAGTAGTGACCAGACCGATGACTCCATTCCAGAGTAGGTGGATCTGCCACTTCACTGATAGTCAACACATTGCCCCCTAGCACCTCCACTTCGCCTGGAAACGTTACCTGGTGAGAAAAAAATATACAAATAAGTTGATTAGATACTTTACTACGTCTATATGACGTAGACCAAAACGAAAGAAGTCTTGTTGTTAAACTAAATCTCATTATAATACACTAGTGAAGGGGTTGGTCTTTGAGATACCGGCTAAATAAATAGCGGCCTATAATGGATTAATTTTATACTGTTCCTTAGCTTAAAATATAGCACAAATTGAAAAGAGTTTTCAGTTTGTTTCTAGTAGGTAGATGAATTTCTGAAGTATAAGTTATATTTTAGTGTATTATGACATTATGATAACAGCAATATTAATGTTTAGTAATTGTGAATGTAATTGTAACGTAATCCTACTAATATTATAAACGCGATAGTTTGTAAGTATGGATGGATGAATGTTTGTTACTCTTACACGTAAAAACTACAGAACCGATTTTAATTAAACTTACAATAATATAGCTTATACACCAGAATAACACATAGGCTACAATTCATAAAGATTTTGTGAGAATCGTCCAAAATATGACGATAATTATCAAGTAACTAGGAAAAAATCTACCATCTGCGAGCTATTCCGGCGTGCACTGTCAATACCGCTAAAAGTACACATCCTACTAATATTATAAATGCGAAAGTTTGTGAGTATAGATGTATGTTTGTCACTCTTTTACGCTAAAACTATTTTAACGCGGGTGAAACCGCGGGGCATAGTTAGTAATGAATATATTTGACATGTTAAAGTTAATACTGTAAATATTGGTTTGACTTTGTTTAATGTATTCTACATGTAAATATTTGTATGTCATAAATCGTAAAATGTATGAACTAAGCTATTGTTATGTTTACATATTTATACCTATTTACGACATTTACATATTTATCTAGTCTTTTATTTATTATACGTTTGAAGTAGCAATTTCTTTTATTATTTTGAAACAATTTTCTGCGTTGGAGGTCCTATTTTATAACCCAATTATGAAACACAATTAATCAAATACATTTAAAAAGTTATAACATCAAAGAATTAAATAGAATATTACTAATGACTTTAGTACATATACTTTGGTTATAACTTCAATGCATTACAATTTACAATATAAGCGCTGCAATATGGCAAGAATGCACACAAGTTAATTTTTGATCTCATCTGATTTGAACTATCATCCACATTATATAATATATATATACGGTGTTATGTTAGCATTGATGACTTATAATTTGACATCGACTTTCCCCTTGCATCTAATGAGATTTCGATTCGACGTCGTTTCGGGAGTATGCTGTGAAAACTGATTAAATATTTCTCGGATTCTAGCTGGTTATGTGCGGAGTTTGGAAGTCGCTGAATGTGGATAGCGCAAAACCAGCAATTGTGGAGATCTTTGAGGGAGGCCTTTGTCCAGTAGTAGGCGTATTTCGGCTGATATGAAGATGATGTTGATGTGCGGAATGCTCACTTTGAACATACCACAGGTTCTTTACATAAAATGTACTTATTGTTCTAGTATATATCAAGACCCTCTGAAGCCTTTACAGATGAACAACTCCACCATCTGTCAACATGTGTTGCTGATTGGGGCTACCACAGGGCAGTGTGCGTGGTTTTATTTAACTGCCCAGATTAATCAACGGATCTGGCCCAGCAAAATGTGAACACATCATTCAAATACACATACATTAAAAGAATAGAAATTCTTTATAATATACGTAGATAACAATATTAAGTTGTTAAATGCTTACATATATTTATGTTCATGAACACGTCTGTTTGTCCTGTATCTGGTTGTAATTATCTATAGAAGTAAGTTTTTTTTATAAAAGAAAAGTAATATTTATACTACTTTTCTTTTGTAAATAAACATAACTGATATACTACATATAATGTAGTATATCATTTATCTGAATTCCATAGTATGAGCTCTGCTTAGTTTGAGATCAGTGCCTCTAGCACGAGTTCCTGCAGTTTACTTACTCGATCACACGTACAGTTTCGTCCCATACATTGAGCACCAGCGCCTCTCGCGGAAACTATTAAGAACTAAAACTCTGGTACTCAATGTATGGGACGAAACTGTACGTGTGATCGAGTAAGTAAACTGCAGAAACTCGTGCTAGAGGCACAGATGGCGGTGTGTGGATGATTTCCCTGGATATTATATTATTGTATTAATATTACAACGCATTTGTTTTATAACTTACTTTCAATACTTCGGCGGGCGGACTATCCATAACATCTGGAACTAGCCCATGTTGCACAAACGATTGTACAGTTTTATGCAGTACTTTTGCTGTCACAAAACTATTACTAAAAACCAATAAAACTGTGATTACAAAACGTAACATCTTGAACACAACTATTTAGATACTAGCGCACTATACTGGCTTTATCTAGACCTTTGCAGATAAAAGTGATCTCAAGCCCTTTATCGTTAAATTGATAAGTATACTTACTGTCAAAATATAGAGAGGAGAAATGTAACAATGCAGTTTTTTTTCATTCCCTTGACATAATAATATAATAGTAGATTCCTTAGTCGATGGGCTTTATATTTAAAAGAGGATTAATAGACATTGTTCACACACGGCCATCAGATCCAAAACTAAGTAGAGCTTGTACTATGGTAACCAGATAACTGATATACTACATATACTACTTTTCTTTTGTAAATACATACTTATATAGATAATTACAACCAGACACAGGACATGTTCATGCACACAAATATCTGTCCTGGGTGGAAATCGAACCCACGACTTCCGGCGTGAAAAGCAAGCATTTGCCAAAGACACATAAAAAGAGATTAATGCCCTATAGCTACACCATGCCATGTACCTTGACGACCATGATGTTATCTCTCAATGCCATATTTCGGCAGATATCTTTCATCCTCGTCATCTCCACGATGTTTTATGATTATATAAAACATCTATGAAGTCCAATAAGTCGTTATTTGGTGTCAATAAATATATAATTATTTATTAACTAGCTGTGCCCCGCGGTTTTACCCGTGTTAAACTTTATAAATGATCACAGTTCCTAGTAGGTGATAGCGTGATAATATGTACCCTATATGTTGACCCGACCTCTTAGTAATAATAATGCAAATATTGAAGTAAATCCATGCGGTACTTTTTGAGTTTAGCCCGGACATACATACAGACAAACCGATAAGGAGACAAAAATTCTATAAAAATATATTTTGACTTCGATATTGATTGTAGATCACGCCCCAAGTACCGTTTTTAAAAAATGAGTTAGTTTTGACTTTTCTACGATTTTATTATACACAAGCTTTGCCCCGCGGTTTTACCCGCGTTAAATTTTATAAATTATCACTTTTCCTCCCCCGTAGATGATAGCGTGATAATTCTATTTATTTATTTATAGTTAAATAAAACGGTTAATAACCAATTACATTAATTAACATAGAAACAATTACATAATTTATTTTTAGGGTAACATACAAAATTCAATACAAAATACTGGACATCCTTGCATACTTTCTTACGCAGAAAACCAAACATATTCGTATGTAACCTATATGTTGACTCGACCTCTTAGTAATATTCATGCAAAATTTGAAGTAAATCCATCAGAAACAAATTACATCCAGACTCAGAACAACTATTTATGGGTCACACAAATAGGTGTCTGGCACGGAAAACGAACCCGCGACACGAAGCGGCGAGGCGACTGTCTTAGCCGCTGCGCCAAACGTGCAGTCAAAGTTTAATTTATTTTTATGTAGGCAAAACAGTCTTACATAAATATTGTTACAAATAGACAAATACAAACAAACCAAATAATCCATATTATTACACAAACACTAATTAACTACGCAATTAAATTTAAATATAGAAATTACAACCAAACTATTTTTCATAAAAACTGTACAGTTTAAAAAGCTTTTTACTGGGATCAGACTAAAGACTACAATTAAAATGAGCTTGATTATGCAAAAGCTTCTTCTTGCATAATTTATGGTTTAATCGAAACCGTTCGCATTACAACTGGCAATGAAACTGCATCGTTGAAAGTAAAATCCTTTCAGTAATTATTGAGAAAACCATAGGGTGGTACCCATATTTTTTTTATATTAAATCCGTTTTCTTTATTCAAAATTCGTTTTTCTTACTATCAGTTTAATAATAATAATATAATTGACATATTTTCCATAGGATATGTGACAAATTTTTCCTGTACGTAGGCAAAACGAAGCTATAATGAAGGAACCGGGTTAGTTTTCGCCACACACTTTGTTCTTAGTAATTTGCCAAATGCTAAATATCTTAATTTAGATAAGAAAAAACAAAAATACATACATGAAAATTGTAGAAAACTGTTCTTCTATTTTTCGCCATAATCGCAATTCTCATCCGATACAAAACTGCTATAATATCAAATTATAGCAATTTTGTATCTTTCTTCAATTTTGAATCAAAGCTGTGAGTTATTTGTGATTTCATATAACTGACAGCTTTGTATATGCGAAGAAAACTGTTATTCGTACCTATCTTGAGAACAAAATACACAATAAATATTACATATTTATTAATATTTTGAGCAGAGTAATGGCCTTTAAATGCTTTATAACCAGTAAGTAAGTAAGTAATTGAGTAAGTTAAAAATGCTATATATAAATATTTTAATAGGTACTGAATAACACTACAAGAAATAAAAGACATTACTATTTTCCTTAAACGTCAGAAATAATTCCGTCTACCATACTACCCACTATGTGTGTGTTTTTGTCAGTATCCTATTTTGTCAGCGAGACGGTACTACGAACGCAATATACCTCCGTATGTATTCTATATAAGGTACATTTATGGGTAAGCGTATAAGCGCCTTCCGCGTATTGAGTCTAACGTCAATAGAACACATTTCACAGCTGATGACGTAATATATTTCATGGTTGATTTATGGTTGTATTCAAATTCACATACCACTGAACTTTGAAGATTTGCTTTGATTAAATTGCGTTAAACTGTTTAACGATTTTGTGTGTACATTACTGTCTTGAGGTTATGTGTAGTATACCCAAATTGTTTTAATACTTTAGTATCAGTGTTTACAGTAATAAGATAGTAAAATATCTTTACAATTTGGTAATTACGTTTTTTCCGGGTGGGTTTCAAAATCTTGGGTACAAGTGTTAGTTATAGTTCGAAGACTATTCAAGATCATTTCTAAGAAATAATCGACGCTACAAGAATAAGCATTCCTATACAACGTGGCAATGCTTCACACTCTTTTCGCACGTTATTCTTTGATGCCAATGCGGCGCGTCTACTGAATTGCCTATATAATATAGTTTATATTGCTAGAAATTTCACATTTTAGTTTTAGTTTCCTTTTCATTTTTCTTAAAGTTAATGTGTAAACAATGACAAAAAAAGAGGTTGTTGGGTCAAGAACCGGACTCAAAAAGCAGTGTTTTTGAACAGCTCGTATTGTGAAGGTTCCTGTCTCTAGAGCCGCAATCTCTAATAGTATGGAACCTGTTCCTGCAGCCAGTTGCAGATCCTATATTTTATATTTAAAATGTATATATTTATTACTGTATCTGTAAAACTGTATTAAATAAGAAACATATATGAATAAGGGGAACCATAATAAAAGTATTAAGTACTTATATATAAAATAATTAATAGGTTTAGATTTGGATTATTTATAATTAAACTATTTCCACCCAATAAAAATCTCATATCCCATATATTTATTAAACATAAGTGTGGCACTTCATCGTATGGTTCTGCTCTAGTGCCAAAGTTGTTAAAGCCACCATGTCGGCCTCTGAAATGGGTTAACGATTATCTAATCACCACAACCGGGCCCGATAGCTTAAAACACCATCGAAGCGTGGAGATGGTTATAAATGAAACCAAGTAGTAGTCAAGAAGTCACTCTTCTATAAGGCGAATAGCACACTGCCCCCCCCCCCCCCTCCTCCCCCCAAATAGCGTAGTGCGTGAGTTCATGTTCTAACATTGCTTGTAAGTATCTCCGTTTGTATAGAAAACACGCACAGTGCAACACACAGAACATGCATCCACGTGCGTTCATGCAGATGCGTGTTCTGTGTGTTGGACAGTGCGTATTCTCTCAAACTTTTTGATTGATTTTGACTGCCTCGTTGGTCTAGCGGTAGCGTGTTCACCCGCAGAGAACGAGGTCCTGGGTTCAAATCCCGGGTCGGACAAAAAGTGATTTTGGGACTTTTCTGTAAAAAGAAAAAATTCTCAGCATCAGCCCGAAGTCTGGGAGTTGGCGGTATTATACCCCCGTGCCTCGGAGAGCACATAAAGCCGTCGGTCCTGTACCTGACCTCTTTCCGGTCGTGTCGTATAGGCGTCCCATCGGATCATGAGAGTGATGGAATAGAAATTGCTCCTGTGTTTGCGCACACACTCGAGCACTATAATATGTCCCGCGCAGATGGCTAATCTCTGTTGAGACTGGCCGCCGTGGCCGAAATTCGGCTAGGAGGACATTATTATTATTATTCTCTTAAAAGCAACGTTAGAACACGCACTTATGTACTACGCTGCAACATGCATCATGTGTGCCAATTGCTAAGACTGACCACAAGCCTAAGACAGCGCCGATTACATACAAACTGGTGTGTCTTAGGTAAATCCAATCCACATGGCAATGTTATAGAAACCTTTAGAGGAGGTATATGTCCAGCAGTGGAGGATATCATGCTGCTGATGATGATGATGATATAAAGGAGTTTAAGTTACCAATAAAGCCGAACAAAAAATATACTGGAATATAATCTCATGCAAAAATTTTGACCGATATTTTTTTATATGTAATTAAAGTATACAGTGGATAGCTATCGGCTCTAATTAAGAGCTAAATATAAAATATATAATTCACCTAGTATATCTCTTACTAAAGATCTAATAATCAATTCCCTTAAGTTCTAAAAGAATACTATTGAAATTGAGACGAAAATACATCCATACAAAAAAGATTTTAAATGAACCAGAAAATTATTTTGATTTGAGATCTGTAATTACATTTTCCTTTGGAACATCAGTGGAAGTCCCTAATGCTATTATGGAATTCCTATTAAAATTGATTTAATATCCAATTTTCAATCACCAAGGACTGACGACGGCAAAATTGAGCGTATTATTTGAGCAAACATTTAGTGATTTTTAGGGTTCAATATATTTTTTATTCACTAAATTACTTGGAAATTATTTTTTTACTGATATTACATATGTACATATTATTCGAGCACAAAATGCTACACAACCGGATAGTTGTCAGCGTTATAAGGCCATGCCTCAGAGAGCACAGTCTTGCGCCAGATCTCTCCCTAGTTGAGAATAGCGGTCCCTTTGGGTTATAACAATGAAAGAATAGAGAGTGTTCTTGTGTTTGCGCACGCATTCCTTCTATTGAAATTGGCTGTTCTAGTTGTAATTATGCTAGGAGCGGATAACAGTTATCAGATAATTGTAATTGCAATTTATTTATCGGTTGTAGATAAAATACCACTGTAACTTATTAGTATTATAAGGTCGTGCCTCAAAGAAAACAGTCTATCACCAGACGTCTACCCGGTTGAGAATAGCGGTCTATTTGGGTTATAACAATGAAAGAATAGAGAGTGTTCTTGTGTTTGCGCATGCACTCCTTCTATTGAAATTGGCTGTTATAGTCGTAATTAGGCTAGGACCGGACAATAGTCATCCAATACTTATTTTAATTGCAATAAGGTCGTGCCTCAGAGAACACAGTGTTGCACCAGATTTTTTCCACGGTTGAAAATTTATTTATTTATTTATTTGGCTCACCAACGGCAACTTATACAATACAATCACAGAGAAATCAAAATATACATAAAATAATCCAAGTATAGCGACCACTTATAGGTAAGCACCACATCTACAGGAACAATATGGCATTAGTCTACAATTTTGAAATTAATAATTACAGAATTAAAAACCTATTTTAAATGTCCTAATTTGAATATAAATAAAATATAATATGGAAATATTGTATTAATTATTAGCCTAAGGATACATTAAAATATAACATTAAATAAATTATTGGAAAATTAACAAATTATTCAATAAAATTGTACAAATTTAAACACAAGATTAATAGGTTAGTAGTAAGTAGCTGTTAGTTTGAGTTATAAGAATGAAGGAATAGAGAGAGTTCTTGTGGTTGCACTCCTTGGAGCTGATAATACTTATCCGAAACTAATTTTAATTGCAATTAATTTATTGGATGTAGATAAAATACAAATATGGCAACCAACGTTTTAATTAACCACTTAGGTAGGTGCCGCTAGGGATGAAATTGAAAGCCTCTGAGTACCGAGTTGCGTATAATAGCGTTCCGGAATAATGCAATATCCCGTTGCATTGTCCGTCCATCCATTCGTAATTAGGGCGATGCCTAAGCTCATACGGATAACTGGTATTGGTATAGTAATCTAGAATTAGATACGCGTATCTCACTATATTGTGTGTTTGTTTTGTATTAACTCATTGCATTGAAGGTGTTAGGCGTTATTGCATGTAATCGTCTCATTTAGAGAGATCATCAGAGTTTGGGGCGGATATTCAAAGCCATAGACTAACTCATAGAATTAGTTACAAGGTTAGGACAAGCTGACTAGTATACGCTGTGTGGCTGATGGCATAAAATATCGCCACTCTATCTAAGTCGGCCTGATGGACTATATACCAGATACTGGTAGGAATGCAGCATGCACGAGGGAATATATACAGAACCAAAGTCACAAACATGACCGAAGAATAGCAAATCTGAGCCACAGATGACGGGGCACATATTGTAGAGCAGACGGTCGTTGGGACAGAAAGAATCTTTAGTGGCGACCACGAACCGTGAGACGCAGCGTGGAAAGGCCAAGATGGACCGATTTGTTTCTGGTTTCTCTTTTTTTCTCTTAAGAGTGCTGGATGTGAATAGCGCAAGATCTTTGGGCCAGGACTTGGTTCAGTAGTGAAGTTTTTTCGGGTGGTATGATCATAATTAGAATAAGTGTCAAATTGATAATGCTGGATTCTATCTGTCATACCACTAAATTAATTTAAATTTTATTGAATCTTTCTCTAATATCATCATCTTCATCATCATATCAGCCGAAAGACAGAAGCCACCTTGTACATAGAACTATCAAACGGCTAAAAACGCTTATAATAAGTTATATGCGCACCAAGCGCATAATTGGTGGGAGATTCTGTTTATTATTTTACCTCCATATTTCGCGTCAAAACTACATGGACCCAACTAAAGACACCCTGTCCTTTTCATAAGAACTATGTTAGAAAGAAATTCAATCATAATAAATTAGTTTAGTTGGTATTGTATGGAATCGAAGGCAGCATACCTACCTGAGATTTTATTTTGTAAGTTTTTAAAAAGTGTATAAACTAGCGTTTGTATTTATTAAGTTATGTCTCTGTGACGAATGGACGGACGCTTATAGTACCTAAGCGTTTTATTTTAATAAACATTTAATCATATCATATTATATTAATCATGCGTTAATAACTGCTATTTTGACTTGCCAATCGGTGACTTATGTATGACACCATTACAGGTGAAATTTCCCCTGAATGAGGATATAGTACTGCCAATAAGAACACCAACTTGTCACCATAATAAAGAAAGAAAGAAAAAGATTTATTCAGAAAACATTGAAACAGAAAACATTAATACATATATGTTTACTAATATGTACTTATTTATTGCAGGTAACGAGAAAAACAAACGCGCTATTGGTAACTATACACATCACTAAAACACGTATATTATTAAAGATCATAGTTAAAATAAAACTTGGAAAAAATACTTACTTATAAAATCTCCTTGGACAGATTTATTTATAAGATAAAATTATATAATATAAGATAAAATAGTGAAGAGCGTTTAGCAAAGAACTACTAAAATCTGTTGTTATAATGTTTAACACCATATATACGTAAACGGGTGGTAAAATGACCAGAAGGCTGGCCGCATTGCCACGCTGGATGGCAATACTGATTCTTTTGCCCAAAAAAAGTCAACTCTCTGGGCACGGGAAACGTCGATCGAGCGATTTGCGTTTTAGCGATACATACGTACGTTAAACCCCGGATACCCTACCTATTGGACCCCAAACGGTTCAAATACATAATTTTCAACGTGATTGGTGTATAGAATAGACAGACTTTATTGTAAACACTCAAACAGGATAAATAAATCGGACAAAAAAATACAATCTTGTATAGACTCCAGCACATCCAGCTACCCCAATCTGTCAAATTTCTGTCGTAGTTTTTCAACTTTATCACAAAAGCTTAAGGTTCATTTTCAACTGGGGAAATTTGACAGATTGGGTTAGATTGATGTGCTGGTGCCTGTACAATGGGCGGTCTAATCGCATTAAGCGATTTCTTACAGACTAACCTTTGGATGGGTAGTGTATTTGTGCTATTAGAAGGCTTCAACTGATGAAAAACCATGAATTCGGTCACCGTTGCAAGCGAGATGTCAGCCGCACCTATTGCAGCACTGATAACACGACGCTGTGTCTCCCAAGCTGGGCATTCCACCAATGTGTGAAGCGCCGTGTCAACGGGGCTTCCACAATGGTGACCACCGGGCGTCTCTTCTCGGCCTATCCGATGCAGGTACTTCCCGAAGCATCCATTGGCATGGTCTAACCTAACCTAACCGAACAAAACCTAAACCTATTGATCGTTTAGCGAGATGTCCAATTCGTGATCTTCAATGTGTCGCACAAGCGTGCATTCGAAATTTGGTGAGTCGCAGTACAGTTTTGTCGCATAAGCGTTAATCGCACATCCATTTGTCGAGCTCACGTAGAACACTTGATTAAGGTAATAAGATTTCTACGACGAACATTAGGTAGTCAAATCCCAGTCAAACGCGTGGTTTGTAGATTTGGTTACCTAAGAAGGTAAATATGACTGGTTAATACCAATAATCTGTTACTAGAGAGATCTTGCTACAAATTTCTATTTCCAAGTAACAAATTCCGCTTTCGTCGTGATTTGAATAATAGATGAATTTTATATAGCTCATAGCGCAATAACTAATGCTTGCAAAATTAAATGCCGTTCCACGTTTAACGGAATTTGTGATAGTAACGGCTACTCTTCCACAAATTAATGCAGCAGAGCGTTTTTAGTCATATTTTGGTCGGTAAGTTGAATTAAATTTTAAAATAATTATAATGGATTGGCTTGACTCATAAATAGTTGTTCTGAGTCTGGATGTAATTTGTGTCCGTCTATTATATGTTTGTAAAGTACCCCGCGACACAGGGATTAATTTCCCTAAAGCAGGCGATACCGTTTTAAAAAAGAAAAAAAAGAACATAAATCATAATGGATAAATTGTGTACTTTAATTACATATAAAAATATCGGTTAACATTCAGAGGGAATATCTACGGCAGCGGCTTCCTTTTAAGTACATCTTTCTACGATATACCCCCGAGATGATTCTTGGGGGAGGCTTGTCCAGCATTCTTTCGGCTGTAATGATGATGATATTATTGTTGGTTCAGCGTTATTGGTAACTTAAACTCCTTTATATCATCATCAGCCCGATATCGTCAATTGCTGGGCATAGGTATCCTCCAAAGGTTTCTACAATGTTGCCATGTGGAGAGGTTTACCTTAGTCACCGCGCTTGGCATGCGACTTGGTGACCGCAGGTAGGTGGTAACTAGTAAACAGGTGGCGCTGCTGCCACCCACGGGACGGTACGGAGTGGCCCGGTTAAAGCTGTAAATTCAAAAGTAAGCTAATTCATTTTAACAAGTCAACTATCGACCGTGACGTGTTTATTCAAATTTAATATATATAAATTAAATAATAATAATTTAATATGATTAAAAAAACATATTTCATGAAATGTCACAGATAATAGAAAGTATGGACAACCTATAAGTAAATATTAAAGTTAAGTTCAAAGTTAGGACGAACCATAGAGGAATTTTTAGACAGTGATTAAAATTGAAACAAATTGTAGTACCTAGGTACCTAAAGTTGACTGAATAATGTTGATAATGCTAAACAATAAGTAAATATAGTTTCAATATCATTGCATTTATTTCTATCATAGCTCTAATGAGAAGGACATCTTTGGCTGCATCAATTTAGTTTTGAGGCGAAATAGTAAAGGAAAATAAAAACATGTTAGGACCTGTCGACTACGGGAGGAAATGCAATTGTACTCCCAGGGCACATGTCCGACACCATGTGGGACTGTGACGTAAGAGGAGCAGAATTCCCGCCTTCCCGAGACTCCCTTCGCAGACGCCAAGCAAAGTCCACGGCAGGTTAGGTTTAGTAGGTGCGAGAGTTATTTTTTGTTAATGCAGGGGGAATGCCTACGCATGCCACCCGCAAATAGTGTCTGTGGGTATGTCGAACTCGCACTGACTAAACCTACCTGCCGTGGATTTATCTTGGCGCCTGATGGGAAGAGCTCCGGGAACGCGGGTATGCTGCTCCGGTGCTCCCCTTTTGCGCCATGTCCCAGATGGTCGGGACACGTACCCTGGGAGGGCTCGGGATTGCCCTCCCCTATTACCGGCTCCTGCCAGTCCGGCACAGCGACTGTGCCACATACAGTCCCTGAGCTGCTTGCATGGCGGCAGTAGAGGACACTTCTCATACTGCCACCACAGCTCCGAGGAGAGTTAGGCTAACGGCTGCCGCCGCCGCCCCGACGCCTCCTCCGTCTCCGAGTGGGATCGGCTCGCTCCCGATCACGCTCGGCGGCCTCCTTCTGGAGCAAGACTGTCTCTCGAGACCACGGCGTCCCATTTGAGTCCGACATTCCCATCCGCACACACCTTTTGCGGGTGGCAAACGTAGGCATTGCCTCATAAAAAAAGACAACCAGTATCGCCTATCGTGGTATCCACGGCAAGGAGGCTCATTTCTAAAGGTCATAGCTCACTAAAGCCACCCGGCACCCACCACCTCCATTTTGCCGTAATCCGTCCGATTGTTGTCGATAGGTGGTCCACGGGTTCCGGGATGAACGGAGTTCCAGGAAGGTGAATATGCTGCTCCGGTGCTCCCTTGAGCGCCATGTCCCACGTTTTTTGGAACACGTGACAATTACTTGCCTTCCGGATAAACAATTCTAGTTGTCTTGTAGAAGCAAGACAGCAAATTATTGGGTCATTATTTAAACAAATTAATGAATGTTCTCTGTCTCTTTTCGTTTTTTAACAAAACTTTGAAATGTGTTCATACATAGTATTAATTTGTTTTAAATATCCCTTTACAAGGTCAAGAATAAATTTATAACGAAGCACCATAACAACTTCTATATTTGAAAGTAGCCACTTAAAGGCCCTTTAGATTATTGTGAAGAGGCAAATCATAAGCAGAGTTGTAAAAAGTTCCGCCCAAAGTAAGATTAATTCCTTCCAAACTCGTAAAACTCCAACAACCAACCAAATAAAAATGTACAAGTGTTCCGCTAATGAAATCTGTCAGTACCATTCGTATACATAAATATTAAAATTAAGAACTAATTTAACCAACAAGAAAATTTTGATGACCCTGTTGTTATTATCGGCCAGAAAGAATAACAAGGTCACCCCATACTATCCCGTGGTTGTCGTAAAAGGTGACTAAGGGATATAATATACCAGGTAGTCGGGCAGCAGCGCCTCCTGTGAACTAACCGCCTAACTGTTATCCTGCACTTAAAATTTCTAAACTATGAGAACACTAAAAAGTCACTCCATCCGCCACAGTAAAACTATATACTAGACATAATACTAAGGCATAATACTTCCAGCCACCTTTACACATCACATAACACACATACCAGTACACTCCCACACATACAGACTCATCTCAACTCTCTACTTTCACACGTACATTCACACAACCACACATACATACTTCTGCATCCATTCTCTCGCTAGAACAATAAATTTAAGCCTATGTTTTAGCAACCTATTTCAGGCACCAGTCCTTCACAAATGCAAATAATATTCATAGTTATAATCTAGCCTTAAGTTACAATTTGTGGAAGGACAAATAAACGTATTTTATTATTTATTATTATATTAACTGTGTTCGCCAACTCGCATGCCAAGCGCGGTGACTGCAGCGCACCCCTACAAATGGCAATGTTAGAAACCTTTACGGGAGGCTTATGTGCAGATATGGGGCTGTACCGGCTAAGTCGCCGAACATCGTTTTCGTGAATGGCGTTCAAATAAATAAAGGTTAAAAATGACTTAATCAATCGTTAAATCGCTTTCAATGACCATATGTGACGTCACAAATGGTCCGGGATCGATTGTCAACGTTGAAGCCGATTTAACCATTGATTAAGTCATTTTTAACATTTATTTATTTGAACGCCATTCTCGAAAACGATGTTTGGCGACTTAGCCGGTAGAGCCCCAGGCTGGTGATAATGATGATGGTGATGATTATGTATTTATTGTATGTGTATATGTATGTGTTCCTAACAAAAATTAAATGAAGTGACATGAGCATATCGTAAAAATTACTCGTATTACAGATTGACTGAAAACATTATATAATGGATATTTCTATTATACTCTACAAGAAACTCGGTTTTAACTCGCCTTAACTTACATTGTTTACGTGGAAGATGTGGACCTACTCGAATAGTATTTTCCATATAATGAAACCAGCAGACAACTTTACTAAGCAACTGGTAGGAAATAATTGGGGCGTCTCTCTCACGTAGTCGATTCCCTGGTGGGGATTATGACGTAAACTCATTTAGCTTAGACTGCCCATTAGACTTTAGAGCGCTAAGCAAACAGTTGCACTGGGGCTGCCTTCGGAAGACTCAAATTGGTACGAAGAAATGCTACTACAATAATTCGTCATTCCGACAAACCTTTATTTTTTGATATAGTAGCATAAATTAAAAATATCAAAAATAAATCTTAACCAATGTTTTCACAGTAATGATATTGACCATATTCATAAAAAAATATGGACTGTTTTTTTGTCGGTTGTTCGAATACGTACCTATATATTTATGACCCTGCTGTGTGATGACGGCGACAAATATCAGAATCAGAATATCATCACCCCATCTCATCCCGTGGGGGGCGTAGAAGTCGACCCGAGGGAATATCTACCAGAGGACGGGCAGCAGCTTCCTTCTGATTACTATGACCATCTTACTGCGATCGCCAACCCGCCTGCCAAGCGTGGCGATTATGGCATATCCCCCCAAGACGATTCTTGAGGGAGGCTTGTCCAGCAGTGGACTTATTTAGCTGTAATGATGATGATGATGATGATATTTATGACATTTTGGTACTGGTGCTGTTTGAACAATGATTTAAATCTCAAATACGTATAGATTGATGTTAATTAAAAACAAGTTAAGTATTAAATAAAAAGTGATCTGAGAAATTCTCTGTTCAAAATTATAAGGTATCATAGGCGTATTTATTACAAAAAAAGTTTCGTCAATTAAGGATTTATTGCGAAATATTCATCCAAAAACTGTAATCCTAAATTTGTATAAGAGTCCTATCTTAGAAATGTTGCATTTAATACTAAATATTGAGCATATACCTTTCTTATTTTTTTAATAAAACTGCCGCACTACGGACATTAATCCACGTGTCCGTGGGTACTTTGCAAACATACAATTGATAGACACAAAGTACATCCAAACTCAGTACAACTATTAATGGGTCACGCAAATAGTCTTCCTGCGCGGGAATCGAACTAAAAACATTTATAAATATAAAAAAATTATAACTATATAATTATTATTTAATATTGGTTAGCCATTTTCAGGTTACGCCACTTCTTCATATTTATTTCAACTCGAAACGTATTATATTATTATACTCAAGAGGAAATCTGTGCCAAATTATCATAATGTAAATCCACGCAATCGTCTTTAGTCCCACATCTGACATTTTCGACATAATTCGACTAGGTAAGTAACGAGAAATTATCGTGCAAATTATATAGATCAAAGGAGATATTTATAAACGCTTTTTTTAGAGGTAAAATATATTCTATATGTACAGGTAGAACTGTTATTGCTAAGTCGGTATTTAAGGTAAATGAAGCGACCAAGGTTTGGTTATCTGTAAATACATAGACTTGCGCTTGTTTCCCAGAGGGTAGGCAGAGACAACGGATTTCCATTTGTCACAACCTTTGCACAGCTCGTTTGCCTCGTTTACTGTCATTATATTCTTCACACGTGCTCGCTGGTTTATGGTACTTCTGACCTGGCGTTTCTTGAGAACATCTCCGATTTGCTGGTCTTTCCCTTCCGGTTGTACCTGTAAGTATTGATACTTTAAAGAGTTTCGCTTCAAAAATACATGAAAAAAAAGTTAGTTACTCCACTAATATTATTATTATTCTGTTGATATTTTTACTAGAATAAATGAAAGAAAGAAAGAAGAAAAATAAAATTATTCCGTAAACAAGCACAGATAATAATAATATATAGATACACATAAAGAAGTTCTTAATTGCTATCTGTGCGAGTCCGAATTGGTCCCATCTCAGCACTAGCTGCGACATTACTGTTGCAGCGCTGGTTTTCTGATGGAACCAGGTAAAAATAACAATCGGACAATTTCTGTGTCAGTACAGCTCGCATTTCAATTTTAAAAGTAGGTATCTGAACACTCATAATCATACTTACAACTAATTAAAATACTACATATGTGGATATGGAGACTTATAAAAAATATTAATAACTCTAACACTAATTTGTAGATAACGTAACATACATATTCAATCGTTAAATCGTTCTCCTTTATAATAGCAACTTAAGCACACAGACCAGGAGATAAACGTACGAACGAACGAAACGAACTTTAATAATCAAGTTCTATTCTATTAATGTCATGTTCTGAATTTTTAAGCCGATGACCTTTTGTTAAGTACAGAATAACGCATTTTCACCCAACTTATGGAAAAGGGTGTTTATAGTTTATCAGACTACATATATGTTAATATACAAATACAGTCATAAAAATGCATTTTCATCTTTCATTTATATGAGGCCATTTCGCAAATAATTGCTATCGAAAATAAAAAATATACCAAAATCAGCTCACAAACTAGAAGAACTAGAATTTTCGTAGAAAAGTACACCGATATCTCCCTAAATGTAAACACGTTGATCATTTCAATTAATTTAATTTAGTTCGGAATTTATTGAGGTTACAATAGTGAAAAGCAATTCAAGTGGTCCATAACATTTTTGGCATATATTCCAATATCCCATTAAACGAAGTTGGAGGTTTTACAACAATTCTTCTGGAATATTAGAGAAATGTTATCTCACCATTAAGTTATTCCTCGACCCAGCCAATTTAAACTCAAATGTAAATTTAACCACTCTAAACAAATAAACAACAAAAATTTTACCTAATTCACATATTAACTCAAAATACTTGTTTAAATTTATGCTACGTAATTTTGACTTTAGCCCGTAACGTGTCATGGTAGAAAAGTTTTAAAATGCGACTTCATTTTAAAACTTTCCTACCATGACATGTTAAATGTATAAAGCAAATAATCACACTAATATTATAAAAGCGAAAGTTTGTGAGTGTGTATGTTTGTTACTTCTTCACACAAAAACTATCAAACGGATTTTAATGAAACTTCGTAGTAATATAGCTTAAATATCAGAATTACACATAGGCTATAATTTAATACGCTTAACACGGGTTAAACCGCGGGGTACAGCTAGTGATAAATAAAGTCGAAGCTAGTATATGCGATACGTGTCTCAAATGCTTTGTCCATTCTCATACAAACATATTGTAGTGGGCCATATCTAAACGAACACTAATACGGTAGTTCCTTTGGGCTGAGGCGTAATTAAAACCTTCACTATACGACCACTCTGTGAAACCAATTAACAGTGGAGATATTTTTGATGATGATGGTATACCATAGAAACCTTCATGCGAGAGCGAGCCTATTTCTTTCCTAAAGGCCGGCAACGCTCTTGCGGTCACTTCGGTGTTGCGAGTGTCCATGGGTGGCGGTGATCACCATTAGGTTGACCCGCTTGCTCGTTGCTATGCTATAAAAAAAACGATCTATCTAATTATTTTTTCTTTAATTAATTATAAATACATAGAATATAGAAGAATAAATTATAATAAAAAAAACATATATAGTCCTAAGAATGTATAAATATTGTTATTACCTAGTTATTTACTTAAGAATTTATAAAATGCGATAAAACCGCATGGACGAACAATTAGAAAATACACTATATTATTATTATTTTTTATTTAATATTGTGTATACTATATACATATATACCGCATTGTGAGCTTGACAAGTACAAGTGTATGTTAAGACCCAAGTGCTGAATAAATTTCATTATTTCATTTCATTTCAAATAAATATTGAAAGTTGTTGCGATTCAACCAGCCAAAACAAAAACTTGCTCGTTGCTATGCTATAAAAAAAACGATCTATCTAATTATTTTTTCTTTAATTAATTATAAATACATAGAATATAGAAGAATAAATTATAATAAAAAAAACATACATAGTCCTAAGAATGTATAAATATTGTTATTACCTAGTTATTTACTTAAGAATTTAAAAAATGCGATAATACCGCACGGACGTACAATTAGAAAATACACTATATTATTATTATTTTTTATTTAATATTGTGTATACTATATACATATATACTGCATTGTGAGCTTGACAAGTACAAGTGTATGTTAAGACCCAAGTGCTGAATAAATTTCATTATTTCATTTCATTTTAAATAAATATTGCAAGTAAACTTATATTCCAGCTCTTTTTCGCACAAATGTTTAACAAATATCACCGTTTAGCACTTCAATGCCTGTTGCAGTCAGAATTGTATCAGATTCCGTGATCAACGGTTTAATTGCTTTTTCCATACTGAATGGAGTTAATGAAAGCGGGATTTTGTATTCGAAAGCCAGCGATTGAGTGGTCTACTTGAAAACTGGATTTAAAATCATTGAGCGAATTCCTTTACCATATTTGGACGTATTTACGTCCGTTATAGTTCCATATGAAGAACAATAAACAATTTGATAATATGCACTGGTTATTATCAAAAAATAAAGCTTGCGGGGAAGCTTCACATACTTACCAACAAAATTAAACTAGGATTATGTTCTAACTTCGGAGCATCAAACGTTTTAGTTATGAAACTTTGCCTTTATAATAAGGCTAATAGGAAATAGAGGTATACCTATATACCTTGAATTTTTGGTACACACGGCTACATATCAAGCTATACATTTCCAATATTCATATTCGTGGAGACCTATAAATGGCTAACTGTTGTGTATACCTAATCTATTAAGTTATTGTAAGCTGTTGGTCTTCCTAATAATGTTAAATAAATAATGTTAAATAAATAAATATAACCTGACCTATCACTGTATCTCAATCCTATATGACGCGAGATCAGCTTATACTGGAAATGTATAGCTTGATGTGTAGCCGTGTGTACGATTAATATTAATAGCTGTGAGAAATAAAATAACCACGAAACAGAAATATTAAAATGGTTGATATGTGAAACCTTAATATTCCTTGACTAATATTCATAGAAAGATTTTTTTAATTATACCTAATACCTAGAAACATTTGAAAGGGCCGCCTCTCGGCGGAAAATTTCTGATTTAACATAGAAACCAAACAGCGTAATATAAAAGTATTACCCAGAATGACATATTCATATATATCTTATGAACATTAAAATCTTTTAAATTAAACAAAAATCAAGTCAATAACATCATTCGGTCATATCCTAGGACATTATTCACACACGGCCATCCGATCCCAAACTAAGCAGAGGCAACCAGATAACTGATATACTATATATACTGCTTTTCTTTTGTAAATACATACTTATGAAGAAGAGTAAATGCGAGGAACAGAGTGAATGGGGCACTACACGCCTTTATGAGTAGCCGGCAAGTCTCAAAGAAGGCTCGACTGGCCGTGCACGATGGAGTGTTAGTTCCGACTTTATTTTTATTTATGGGTATGGCAGAAAAAGAATGAGAGTAAAATAAATGCAGTGGAAATGAGAGCTCTGAGAAGTATGTGTGGTGTGACTTTGAGAGACAGAATTCGTAATACTGATGTAAGAGAGCGTCTTGGGGTGAAAGAGGAAGTAGTCACAAAGATTGAAAAAGGTATGCTGAGATGGTTTGGCCATTTAGAAAGGATGAATGAAAGAAGATTGGCAAAAGAGGTATACCTGGCCTGTGTAAATGGTACAACCGGAAGGGGAAGACCTCGTAGAACATTCTCTGATCAAATCGGAGAAGTACTTAAGAAAGGTCAGGTCAGAAGTACCCTAAACCGGCGAGCATGTATGAAGAATATTATGTCAGTAAACGAAGCGAAAGAGGTATGCAAGGATCGTGACAAATGGAAGTACGTTGTCTCTGCCTACCCCTCTGGGAAACAGGCGTGAGTCTATGTATGTATAGAAAATTACACCCAGAATCAGGACAGACAGCCATGTTCATGCACACAAATATCTGTCCTAGGTAGGAATCGAACCAATGACCTGCTGCGTGAAAGGCCAGTATCTACCAACTACGCAAACCAGCCCGTAGAGCCAATAACATAATCTAGTATGTATGGCATACAGTATCTTTTTAATTTCCATAGACAATTATTTTCTGAGCCCCTGCTTTCGACATTGTAGCCAATATCAATAACGCCGCAGTCGTAAATTCTCTACCCACTAAACCTAGTGAGTGTACTTCACTCCTAATACCTTTTGCTGTTTTACTCCAGCATTTCCACGATATAATGTATTGTTGTGCAGGAAAGCTCGTAAACAACTCGGCTCGGCTAAATCACATGAATTGTTACTGACATAAATGCTAGCTGGGATTGTGAACAACAGTAAATACGTAGGCATTAATTGAATATACCTACCATTTGTCATATCAATCATACGAATTAAGCGCATTTTTCTGGTTTTCGTGTTTGATTTACGACTTAATCAGTGGAAAGTGGATATCTCGCAACAAGGTGTGAAGACTCTTGGGACACCGACAAAAGCCAAGCTTGTTTGTTTTGAATATGAAGTTTATTCTGGAATCAAGATTCTCAGAGCGTGGTACGCGTTCCTTCGGAGGTTTACCGGTTAATTTAGTAGGGTACGCGAAAATATACGCATACGATAAATTTAATTATTTTTGGGTATCGAGACAGGAAGAATATGAACTTTAAAGTGTGAAAAATTATTATTTCCCTTTGAACATAGATTTGATACTATTTTGTTTAACTGAAAGGGGTTGACGCTCCTTTTCATAATAAAAACTAAATAAAAAAGTTAGTTCACCGATTTCAAATAAAGGAGGTTATTAATTCGACTGCATGTTTTATATGTACATAATGTTACGCAACTTCTCCATTGTTTGTAAACCGAACTTAATCATATTTTTATTGAACGGGATATGCTTTCTTTCTGGCCCCACATAAGTTTTGTTCAAATTGTTGGTCATATGTTAAAGTTGGTTTTATGTTTTCTATATGATCGAATTCCTATTTTCTATAGATTAAAAACCCGAATAGATCCGATTAAAATCATTATTAAAAGATATTGCATAGCATCCAACACACCTACAGAAAAAAAAGAAACAGACAATGCAATTGATAACCCTCTTCTTCTGAAATCTATTAAAAATAATACAAACTTCTCTGACTATACCATCGTTTTACTTGACAACATAAACAAAACTTTGAATAAATCTTTTAATAATAACTTTGAATAATCCAACATTTTCAGTCAAAATAGATGTTTAATTTGAACTGTAAAGTTGTTGGCATCTAATTCCAAAGTAACACAGGATAAAACGAAGAAACTTAAATGGTTTTAATTGCAAAAGTCTCGCGACTATACACTGTGGTATTTATTTGAGTTCCCTGATTCTAAGGGATATTAGGTAGGTAGGGACATTCTTAATTCTGTATCTTGTTTTACCCTGCTGGTAGATGTTTATTCAGGGAGACCCAAATTCCATATATAACCCATAATCTTTTATAGAGGTTAGTTAAATATATATAGCTGTGCCCACGACTACCTCCGCATGGAATAGTGTCTTTGGGTAGCATTCGAAACTCAGTAATCGCATGCGTGTGGCACAGTCAGGGCAGACGCCCTCACGTGTCTGGCCGTTAGGGTAAGCACACTTAGGCATATTTCCCCACCGTATCACGCCGCTTATTTTACACTTTATTTTACACTCATGAGGATAAAACTTTATATGTAATATATATGTAAACGAAGTGACCCTTCATTTAGTTTATAGTTTTCCGTATTATAAGTTTTTGGTTTACAAACTTGTCTATGTATAAGGGACTGGCCGTTTATATTGACGGATTGGCAGCATGATAAAATATGGAGATTCTGATAATTTCACGTTAAAATAATATTTTTAGAATCTTTAAATAAAAGTAATTTATAAGAACTGAAAGTAGTGAAACAATAGCTCTTAATGTTGTTTTTCTATTTACAGGTAAGTTGTAATGAAGTAATTATAAATAATGTTTTGTAAATATGCGTGTTAGTATGTAGTTCTTTAATAAAATAAAATTTTCTATTTACAGAGAAACACTTATAGTTATAGTTTTACTGTTCCCTACATATCTAATAAATAAAATTTACATATTATAAAACAACATTATACAGCTGGTTACTACGAATAATGGAAAAATTACGATTTGAGTTCATGCTCAAAGCCAGTGATAATGTAAAAACAAATATTATTTGTGTAACGACAATCACGGATTCAGATGGCCGGACCTTTGCGATCCCAGATAAGTTACAACCTGTAAAATTACATGACAGAATAGTACAGACCCAAATCTTTCAGAAAGTAAAGGCTACCTTACAAAAACGACATGATAAACGACAGGTGTGGATTCCCATGACCCCGGAGATGAAGGCGGTTTATTGTGATGACGATGGAAATAAACAGTGAATTTTAACATCCTCTGAAGACCGTCCAGATTCCGGTCGGGCCTTTACACCTAGAAGTCAGACAATACAGTTCGGCTCATTTACGCAAAGCGTACACTAAACCAAACTTGCTCGCTTCAAACTTTTTGTGGCTAAACTGCTTTACGCTGTCTTAGATACTTGCTTAGCTTATACCTGAGTTGTTGACCTGTTTATAGAGCGTTTAACATATCTAGTTGTCCCAATAATTACTTTCACTTGGTCTAATTAGTGAATCAGTTCATTATACCATATGGCACAAAAGAGTCTGATTGAAGACTTTTTTAACAACCTATGTACAGCATACAATTTACGTTGTGTTGTGAGAACATTTGGTTGAGACTCAACAAATTGTTGGGGAAATTACACAACTACATAAATAGCCTTAAATAATCCATATTAGAAGATTTTTATTGTCCTCCTCACTCCTCGACAAATGATGGGATTCGGGTGTCTGAAGTTTAGAACGAGTACATAACATATACAATTTTTGCCAGCAATAACTTCTTCCCGGATGAAGTTGCAAAAGCAAAATTTTAAGGTTATTCTTAGAATAGGAAGTCCTGTAATTCATGTCTGCATATAATGAACAACGGTGTCTTTTCCACCCAAATCTTTGTGTATTTCCCTGTTTCGGGTTCAATTCTTGAACAAGATAACTGTTTTTAGGATCCATATAACCTTATTTCTCAATATAGGATTGCTTTTTATTCGTATATCACATGTCTGTTAAGTACTCGCAATACGCTAGAGTGGACCCTAATAAAAAAAATACTCAACCCCAGACTCAATATAACACATAATACTAGAAATCTATGCGAGTTACTACGCTTTTACTTTGAACACAGGTCACGTAAAACTTTGTTACATTTCGTGTTATTATGATAAAATTTTGATATCTTCCTACGCTACGGTATAAAACTAAAAGTTATTGTACCTAATACTGTTGTTAATATATTTCTGAAAGATATTCAAGGCGGGTTGTTGGAGGAAAAGTTCTTTGATTTAATATTCAAGAGATTCCAGAGGTTTTACGCATTGTTATGCCAAAGTATATTTTAGAAAAGTACGGGGCAATAAAATTATAGAATAAAATGTTTGTTTACTTTTATAACTTTGTTTAAAGAACTGCGTTGAGCGTTTAGCGTTAATGGTACGTAACTCCTTGTTCGTTAGCGGCGGTTGAATGAAAACGTTGAAATAACATAAATAAATCCAATTATAATAATAAAACAAAAAAAAATATAAACGATTTTTATTCACATATACTTAAAAAGCGGTTAAGGGAATTTTATAAATATTACAAACAATATTTTTACTTAATAAATTTATGACATATCTTTAAACGCATTGCAATTTTATCGCTATACCTTTTATCGCTAACCGAGATGAAGTATTAAATTAAAAGTGCCCATAACAATCAATGAACGACAGGGGTGCGCATAATGGTTCTACAAAATGATTCGACGTACTCGTAAATATACAAACATAGCTTTACCAGCGCACAATTGTATGACGTAAGCTTTACATTAAATATATTGGTTTCACTAAACCTAAACTTTTAAATAAAAATGGTATTTCTCTTACTTGTTACACTGATTATCGCGAGGGACATTTTGACTTTGACTTTTACTCACCGACCCATCTATGAGAGTGTGGGAATACAGAGAACACCTGTCTTTGCACACACACCCGAGTACTTTCATTTGGCCTAGTCTCTATTGAGATTCCTGAAATTTGAGAAAGAGCATTATTTTTACTATTAAAAGACAAAAAACGATAATCATAACAAACTCAAATACGTTGATAACTAACATAATAATATGTGTATAACCTTCCCGACTAAATCCCCTGCCTCCAACTAATAAAAAGCCAAAACTTTTGAATCAAGACAACATAAATTGCTCGGAATAATGTCCATTAAACTAGCTTTCAGATGAAAAGACCTGCACTGAAATCGACGATGCATTTGAAACAAACAAACAGATTCACAGAAAAAATATAGACGCCACATCTATAACGTCAAGTTTGTTTCGGGGTTTTATAGATCCACCCACAGTACGGCAGGTAGGCGTAATTTGGATTTAGACTCATGACCCTTAACTTTTGCTGTGTTATAGTTAACCTCATTATTTCAGAGCTAAAGGCAAAATACGCTTTATAATGAATCGATAAATCTAATAAATAAGTAATCATCCCTATTTCATGCTTTCATTCCAGTTTTTTATTCGTCGTCAAGGATTTAGTAAGCAAAATTCTCTAAATACTTTAACATCATTAAGTAATCTCTCTCTTTTTTCATAAAAAATGGATTCCGAGAACCTTTTAGCTTTGTAAAGAGGTTTTTTATGAAACTACTAGTAGGTATTTCACGTTAATTACTGATGATAGCTTTCAAAGAATTTTATCAGACGACAAAATTTATGTAAAATATTGTGACCATCTCTGTTATTCTATTTATTGACTAGCTGTGCCCCGCGGTTTTACTTTTACGCGGTTTTAAACTTTATTAATTATAGCCTATGTGTTAATCCAGGGTGTCAGCTAACTCCATACCAAATTTTATTACAATCGCTCCAGCCGTTTAGACGTGAAGAAGTAACAAACATTCACACTTGTGTGAGTGCTCACAAACTTTCGCCTTTCTAATATGAGTGTGATACTTTTATGCGCATAAATAGTCCATAAGCGGACTTAATGCCCAAGGAATTATCTGCCAGTCAACCTTAGGGTGGTGCAGAGATAGCATGGTAGGTGCACGAATCATACAATTCTCAAAAAGTAAGAATATAGGGGATATACTAAGAAATTTATAATAATAGTAAGAATTGGACTACACAATACTACACTATAAAATGCAGTACTAGACTGCCTCGTTAGTTTAGCAATAGCGTGTTCAACCGTAGATTATACCGTAGGTTTAAATCCCGGGTCGGGCCAAAAAGTGGTTTCAAGATTTTCCCGAAAAAAGAAATTTCTCAGTATCTACCCGAAGTCTGGAAGTTGTCTGTCGTCCGTCCTGTACCGTCGTTGGTCCTGTACCTGACCTCTTTCCGGTCGTGTCACTGGTCGTCCCATCGGAACATGAGAGTGATGGAATAGGGAGTGCCCCTGTGTTTGCGTGTACGCGTGCACTATAATATGTCGTGCGCAGATGGCTAGTCTTTATCGTATATTTATAGATTGTATATAATTACAATCAGTTACCATGACAACATAAAAGCAACGCAGATGCACTGGACAGACAAAGTATCGCTGTGATGTCCTATAGTACAGACGCCAGCACATCAAGCTACCCCAATCTGTCAAATGTCCTCAATTGAAAGTGAACCTTATGCTTATGTGATAAAGTTGAAAATCTAAAAAATAAATTTGACAGATTGCGGTAGCTGGATGTGCTGGCGTCTGTACCTCTCCTGAATAGATAGAACAGATTGCCTGTCACGTAGTCCATTCCACTGCGAATGGAATGAGCACAGACAAAGTCACAGATTATTTCGCCGCATGAATACAAATCAAATTTGAAAGGGAAGATAATTATTACTTCGCTATAATCGTGATAATGGTGCCTTATGATATCAGTCTAAGTAGAAAGTCTTTGTAATAAGGGATACATGGGAATTAAGAAAGTACAAGTACTTTAATAAGTTATTAACCTATAGTCTATAAGTTATACCTTATCTATATAAAGAAACCTTCATAAACTGCACTGTTTGACTGCACTTGTGACGCAGCGGCTAAGACAGTCGCCTCGCCGCTTCATTTGTGTGACCCATAAATATTTTTTCTGAGTCTGGATGCAATTTGTGTCCGTCTATTATATGTTTGTAAAGTTCTCCACGACACAGGAACAATTTTCCCTAAAAAAGTACAAGATTGTGCAATTAGGAATACTAAACTGAGAAGGAAAGATTTAATTAAGTAGTTTTTATTGGAACGATGTTCCTTATCGCGCGTTGCGAAAGGGGGCTAGACGGAAAAAATTAGGACGAAAAGTTGTAACGACACTTTTTGCTATAGTCAGCTATTGTAAGCCTTGCGGCGTGCGCATGTTTCTCTGTCTGTTTCTCTCTCTCTCTTATAGAAAGCAAGCCAGATATTTTCGTTTCTTCTTTCTATTTCGCATTGAACAGTATGGTGTTGCGATGATTATTTTTGTTGAGTGTATACAGCTTTTTTGTACATAATAAATGATAAAAAATAACTTCGTTCCATCCGGGTGTCCCTTGACACCTCTCAAGTTTTTTGTAGTAGAAACAACGCCTGCACTAGTATAATGATGCAATAATTGCAATAACTTTATAATCAACACACAGACTTTATGGGTCACACAAATAGTTCCCCTGAGCGGATATAGAACGTGTTAGCCGAAGCCGTGGCCGAGGTATTTACGTGTTATGTTCAGACGCCAGCAATTCAATTCAAATTCAAAATTCTTTTTTTTTGCCAGCACATCCAGATACCCCAATCTGTAAAATTTCTTTTATAGATTTTCAACTTATAAGCATAAGGTTCACTTTCAATTGGAGAAATTTGTCAGATTGGGGTAGCTTGATGTGCTGCCGTCTGTACATTAACTATTGCGCCATATGTTCCATGGTAGGTATGTTATACGTAGGTAGAAACAATTAGGTAACCCGTCTGCCAAGCGTGCCACCCATTAGGCATCTAACAGGGTTTAACGACTGTTGGCTAATGGCTACAACCGGGACCGACAGCCTAGCCTACCTTCCGAAGCTCGGAAAGACGCTTAGAAATTAAACTATTATGGCGGTCACGGTCGCGGTCGCGGTCAGTCCATAGATGATGGACTGACCGCGAGCTAAGTTGCTAAACCTTTCCAATCCCTTACGGACCTGCGAGCATCTGGCTATGAGCGTCTCCGTGTGAAGCGTACTGATATTGCACTAAGGACTGGGTATTAATATAATTATTCACAAAGATAATATGTATAATATTCTGTAGGCGTTATATATCAGAATATGACGGCTTCAAATAGAGGGTACAAAATTGAACGAAATTGTACCGACACCAGCACATCCAGCTACCCCAATCTGTCAAATTTATCACATAAGCATAAGGTTCAGTTTTAATTGGGGAAATTTGACAGATTGGGGTAGCTTGATTTGCTGTCGTCTGTACAATGAACTCAAGTGTGAGTGAATGCCAAATTTACACTACTATACCGCCCTTTCTGCCAACAAAATTATAAATTGAACCGCAAAATACGCTATCTCTTATACCAATAAACCTCAGCTATTTATCTTGTGCATACGTATAAAAAAGAAAAAGAAAGTCGAGTTTTTAATGTGTTCCGTCTTACGGCACTACCTCTAAATAGAGCCCGTGTCGTAACGAGCGTTTTCTCGCTCAACGAGGACACGAACTGAAAAAGTCTTTCCACTGTACATAAAAATGCGGTGATACAAGATAATAATGCGTGGGAGTAATGTTGTGTGAGCTCAAACAGACCCATGCATGCTGCAATGCTTGAGTGTAACTCAAGCAATTTTCCGTATTGCAGGCGTATATTAACTGCTTACCATCAGGTGAGATGCAAGCCTCATTTATGACTTGGTAATATAAAAAATTACTTTTCTTACTCCGCAAGCATGTAGTAATCCAAATTTTTGGATGGTGCTGACTATGTTTTAGGTACATCCAGTGTAGGGGATATCATTACCAGGCCATAAGTTATGGAAGCTATCTTTTTAACCACCGACTCAAAAAGAGGGGTTTTACAAGTTTGAAGTTTGTTTGTGTGTGTATGTATGTGTGTGTGTCTGTGTGGCATCGAAGCTCTTAAACGGATGAACCAATTTCGATACCATTTTTTTCATTTGAAGCCAGTTTTCTTGCTGCAGTTCTTAGCTATGTTGGTTAATATCGGTCCAGCAGTGTAACAGTATTTATTTATTTTTTATTTTTATTAGTAAGCACACCAACAGTACAATTACATAGACTTATAAATTATTCAGTTAACTAATGTTATGTGTTAGTAATCATACAGATAACAGGTATGCATAACATTGTTGAAAATGTCTTTATAGACTTCCAGTGCAGATACAATTCTGCTTAAGAATCACAAAAATAACTACACATACTTAAATTAAAGAGCTATAGTAAGTAGGCCGTACAAGATTTAGATACATATTATTTATACAATAGGAAATGTCTGTATGATACAAATTTCATTGAAAAAATGTCTAAAGATGTATTATTTGTTAATCTTTCATTATATAACCTTGCAAAACGCGTAAGGGGACTGTTATAAGAAGAATTTAAAGTGGATTTGGGTATATCAAATAATCGATATAGCCGTACAGAGCGTTGAGGCACCTTGAAGTTAAAATGTTTTATCAATTGGGAATCAACAGAGCCATTTATGATCTTGTGGAGATATAGAAGATCAGATATTTCGCGTCTTTCCTTTAATGATAGTATTTTGAAGTGTGCCAATCTGTCATTGTAGTCAGGAATAGACTTACGGATTCCATTTCTTATGGACAAATAACGTAGAAAACGAGCTTGGGTGGATTCAATACCATTCGAATAGGTCGAGTAATAGGGAGACCATATGACTGAACAATACTCGAGAGTACTCCTTACCAAAGCATTATATAGAAGTATAATGCTATCATTATTCCGAAAGGGTTTTGTCATTCTGATAACGAATCCCAGAGTTTTCTTTGCTTTAAGCATTATGTAATCCATGTGTTGGCGAAATGATAAAGAGGCGTCAAAGTAAACTCCAAGATCGCGAATAACAGGCACTCGGTCGAGATACACTCCGTCAATGTGGTATTTATTGTCTATAAATTTAGTTTTGTTCGTGAATGTTATGTAATGACATTTTTTTATATTGAGCGTCATTTTATTGTCCACACACCATTGCTGGAGAAGGTCAAGATCGTTTTGAAGTTTTGAGCAGTCATTTTCAACAGTTATGCGAGAAAATATCTTTAGATCATCTGCATATGCCAGGCATTCGCATTGCAGTAAGTCCAGGAGGTCATTTATAAATAACAAAAATAATAAAGGACCTAATTTGGACCCTTGAGGAACACCGGAACTTGGAATAAATGGAATTGATTCATAACCTGACAGAGATACAAGCTGGCAACGATTTTGTAGGTAACTTTCAAACCAACGCAATAAAGAACCGTGAATCCCTGCATGATTTAGCTTCGTAGAAAGTATCGAATGATCGACCCGATCAAATGCTTTGGCAAAATCCGTGTATACAGCATCAACCTGACCTCTAGCTTCAAAAGTATCTGTAATAAACGTTGTATATATAATTAAGTTTGAAGCTGTAGACCGGTCAGAGACAAAGCCGTGTTGTCGGGGATTAATTAAGTGTCTGAGATGCGAGTAAACTACTTTATATATTAAACCTTCAAATAATTTAGCAAATTGAGAAATAATAGAAATAGGCCGGTAATTAGTGACGTCATTCATGCTTCCAGATTTATGTATGGGGACAATATGAGATATTTTCCATATTTCAGGGAAAGTACCTTCATTAAGCGATTTATTAAAAATTATAAAAAACGAGTGAATGAGAGCATTCATACAAACGCGAATGAAAGTAGGAGGTATACCGTCTGGACCAGCACCTTTGTTTAAGTTAATTTTTTCTATAGCTGATTTGATGTCAGTCTCTAATATACTGATAGAAGGTAAAGTGTAGCTGGATTTGAGGTGCGCCTCTTGATTAATTGACTGTGATTTATCGCTATTACTAGTGTATACTGAAGAAAAATATTCTGCGAAGAGATTAACCACATCCGTACCTCCCTCTCCAACACGATCGCCATATAAGACCTGGTGCGGAACACCTTTATAAAACTTTTTTGTTTTTACGTAACCCCAAAATGCCTTGATATTGCTTTTTAAATTGCTCTCCAGCCTTTCTATGTAACCGCGAAAGCAATTCAATATAGCTAATTTAGCTTTTGATCGTAAACAATCGAAAGTATCATAGTCTCGAGGATTACGGAACTTTTTGAACCGGCTGTGATATTTATCCTTTTCTTTAAGAAGTCTAATTAATGACAACGAAAACCAGACTGGATATTTACCCTTCTTAGGCTTACCTTGAGGAGTATATTTTTCAATGATTTCCCACATAATATTGTAAAAATGTTGAACATACTCGTTACCATCCAAGTTAGAAAACTGATCCCACTCAATACGTTTTAAATCATTAATACAAGATTCATAGTCAGTTTTAGAAAAATTAAAATTTATAAGTGATGTATTATGACTCAGATTGGGTTCAAATTGCATCTAGTACACTAACTCTAGGGGCGGGTGGTGAATATCCAGTTTACTAAGGGCCGGCGCCTCGGCGACATGTACACTCATCTTACTATCCACCATAATGAGATCTATTTTGATTACAAATATTGTTAACTTGTATATGGTCTGTCATACTAAGAAAGTTCTTGAGGGCTATGGATTTTGGATCAGAAAGTCCGAGAAAAGGGTTGCTCTTATGTGACCAATTAATATGTGGAAGATTAAAATCACCAATTATCAGTGACATTGATTCCGGGTATCCAAGACATATTTCTTCGGTTCTAGATATAAATTCATTAAAAACGTCAGGAGGTATATAACTAGGTAGATAGACAAGACAAAGATTAATACAGACATTTCCAATTGACAAACATAACCAAATATCCTCTACAGAGGTTTGCCAATGTATTTTATTCACAAATGTAAATTTATTACTAACAGCTACTAATAACCCGCCACCATAAGATTTTGAATAAACTTGTTTGAAAGCCGCGCTACGATCGCGACGTACAACAGTGTATCTTTGATCAAAATATTCCGAAGATAAGAATGCTTCGTCTAACCAAGTTTCTGTAATACATACTATATCATAATTTGTGTTTAAAATTGAAATGAGAAATTCTTGTGCTTTTGTTTTTATTCCTCTTACGTTTTGATAAAAGATAGATAACTTAACCATAATAATTGCAAAAGAAATAAGAATCTACGTCACATAAACTGTTAAAAACCTTAAATAATCTTATCTAAAGACTGTTCATCTTTAATCAGAATACTTTTGGAATCTTCATTTTTACATACATATATTTTCCCATATTTAATCCACACAAATTTATACGATTTTTCTTTAGCCTTAAGCCGAGCGGCAGCATGTAGAGACTTATTAATAGGTGAGAGATGCTCAGAAACATAAATCGGTTGCTTGGCGCAAGAGCAGCCTAAAAGGGATGTGTTTAATTTATTATCTTTGTTGGCTTTGTTGTATCGGGTTACAGCTGAGTATAGTTCGTCTCGGCACCTAGGGCTGCATAATTTGACCACAACAGTTCGAGGACGTGACTTGTTGTTCGTAAGACTGGCGACACGAGTACATTTCATTATTTGACAGTCATTTAGTTTGTATGAAACGACATTCGCCAATTGGAGCAATATATTTGAAAGAACTTCATTTTTGTTTTCCGGCAAGCCATGAATTTCCAAGTTAGCCTCCCGCATAAGTTGATCCATGTTATTCAACTGAGTTTTTAATCCACTTATGGTTCCTTGCATAGTCGCGTTCTGTGCCCGAAGTTCAACATTTTCGTGTTTCAATTGTTGGTAATTGGTTTCTAATTCCTGAACTTGTGATATGTCGAAAGAACCGGATAACTTTAACTCCTCCAGCTGATTTTTGATGTCTTCGATTTCGGCTCTAAGTTCACGGGTCATGTTTTTAACCTCTATACGCATCGAGTTACGGATTTCCTCCCTAATAATACGCCTTATGTCACCTTGTTTAGTTGCATCGTCTGAGCTATCATCTTCAGTGTACGGTGATTTTTGGGCCAGAAGTGTATCATTAACCTTGCTTCCTTTAGCCGTAGGCTGACTATGAATTTTACAATTCGAACATTGCCATGCTGCTAAAGCAGTTTTACTAAGTTTTTTAAACCCGGTCGCGTTCAAATTAACACATAAGTAGTGGTAGTCGTTTTCGCAGTTTGAACATGTTAATCTATCTTGTTTTTTTACTATTTTTCAACATGTATCACAACTAGACATATTTGTTATTTAGTATTATGTACAAAAAGAGTTCACCAGTCTGTCGTGGGTTTGAACTAGCAATCAGCGGACTATATCGTTATGAGGCACAGGTCTGTTATACCGTGCCACAGTCACATTAATGGTTCTACGTGAAATTGTTGATCACTATGGTACAAGTTTGAGCGGCGACACATCACATGTGTATAATATGACGGTATTCCGATTATTATAATTCACTAGTGTTCAATAACAAGTTCAAGTTCACTGTCAATGTTAAACTTAAATTCACTATTTTGAGTCACAAAACACTCAGAAATTGTTTAGGAATGTGTTAGTTATTTTCTTGGAACGTTTATTTATCAAGTTTTTAATATCACGGTGTCAAACACAAACTTTTTACAGTGTTTTAGATTAAAATTTTCGGAGCAGAAAAATACGTGACCGCGCTAATGGAAGTATAACTGACAACTGTATGAGCTCGTTTCCAAAATTATGTAATCATAGTTGGAGTCAGGGGTTTTCTAACGGTTAGATTAGGTTATTCATTAAGAAATTGATAAAGTAAGATGACAACATGTATTGCGTTCGAAATTTTCCTTCGCTTACTTACTTACTTATCGTATGGGCAGTGGATACCCTAGTGTCAGATTTGTTCAAGCCGCCCAGTAGGCCTCTGTCATAGCTTAACGACTGTTGTCTAATGACTAGTTTAAGTTAAGTTTTATCTGACTTAATTATTACAATAGTTTGTGTGGCTAGACTGGGGCTAGTTACATCGTTATATTATAAGGTATGTCTGTTATTAGTTATTGTTACTTTATTGTTCGATACTCCGATTAGAGCCGAGTTTAATACTTATTTACGTATCGTATGGGCAGTGGTTACCCTAGTGTCAGAGTTCGTCAAACCGCCCAGTAGGCCTCTGGCCTTAACGACGTTTCGTATGGGCGGTGGTTACCCTAGTGTCAGAGTTCGTCAAACCACCCAGTAGGCCTCTGGCCTTAACGACGTTTCGTATGGGCAGTGGTTACCCTAGCGTCAGAGTTCGTCAAACCGTCCAGTAGGCCTCTGGCCTTAACGACGTTTCGTATGGGCAGTGGTTACCCTAGTGTCAGAGTTCGTCAAACCGCCCAGTAGGCCTCTGGCCTTAACGACGTTTCGTATGGGCAGTGGTTACCCTAGTGTCAGAGTTCGTCAAACCGCCCAGTAGGCCTCTGGCCTTAACGACTGTTGTCTAATGACTACAACCAGGACCGACACCTTAACGTGCCATCCGAAGCATGGAGAAGCTCAGAAATTAAACCACGTTGGCTGACTGACCGCGAGCCTCATTGCTTAACCTCGCCGATACTTACGGACCGATGAGAGCATCTAGCTATGAGCGCCTTAAAACTCTCGCCTTTCCTTTGTTGAATGTACAATTGTACATAATACTATATCATAACATCTCGACAATGGCGTAAGTAGTTCTTCACTCTCCTAATATGTAGACGGAAATGCTGTTTACCTACCGTCCCGCTTCCTTGCAAACTTTACAATTACGAAGTTCAAAACTTTTACAAACCAAACATGGTAGAAGTTCATTAGTTCCTTACAAACGAGTTCAATCAATCTTGTTGAACTTGGTTCAAATATAATTGAGTTGGGAGTGAATACAGCAGCTGACGTCTTCTGAGGAAGGGAACGTTAATATACTTGCTTCCGCACAACTAGTGTATGTACAGTCGACGCCGTGCCGTCAGTAGAAGCACTTGCACTACAAAAATTGATCTTATTCCTTGTGTAATAAAGACGCTGTTAAGGTCCAAGTGTGTCTACAGATGTGGCAGACTGTACTACGTGTTTCATTACTTAGTTTATAATATCGACAAAGCTTTGGCTTGCAATATTTTTAAGTTTTACGCTCAGATTTCAAATAATTCTTCATTTTTAACAAAACGTTTAATAAATTGAAATTTTAAGTAAAACATTTTTTGAAGTGCAATCTTCTTTAGCAAGTGCAATCGCCTTGATCACTTTTTGGTTGACAAAAATCATAGAACTCGCGTCATCAGTGCACATAGATGTATATACACAGTATTGACGTGAGTCAATACTGTGTATATACATCTATGTGCACTTTTTGGGTAAATAAAAAGCGTGAAACTCGCGTCGTCCTGACGTCAAAGTACACATACCTATATACACAGTATACATATAGCTCATGGGAAGCGTCTATATATATATAAAGTTCACATACCTATGTTTACTTTTTAGGAGAACAAAAAGCGTGAAACTCGCTTCATCGTCATGTTACGGTTCGCAAGAGCTATATTTATACTAATTATATTGTAGATTAGAAGTGTAATAAACAATTTCCAATTCTATCGGCAGTCCCCCAATGATTTTTTTGAATATATAGAATAAGTTTGTTGATGTGAAACATCTATAGCCGCACGTAAAAACAGATTTCTGGCGTGGCGACGCATGCCGTGTGTTTTTTTTTTTTAGTTCATGTCACAATATGTTCTTTTCGACTTCGACTTCTACTTGGACTTCGACTTGACATCGACATTGACTTCGACTTCGACTTCGACTGCGACTTATACTTCGACTTCGACTTCGACTGCGACTTATACTTTGACTTCGACTTCGACCGCGACTTATACTTCGACTTCGACTTCGACTTCTGCATATTACTTTTACAAAATAATGTCGATGTTTCACATCTGCCAGGCGTCCCGTGACGGCTCACATTTTTTATTTAAAGAAGCGATTGCACTGAAAATGTCACTCAAGCACCACGTTTACTATATACCATACTTTCCTTGGAGACTGTATAAATAGTTAGTCAGTCATTTATATACACCATTGTGGATACTTTTGTACTTCCTAATAAAAGACACTGTCAAAGACTGTCTGACGCCAAAGTATATCCAAAGATGTCAACTGTACCGACTGTGCCATCAAAACCAGGGCGCAACACATTGCTAGTTAAGCCATTTCGTGGATCCTAAAGATTGTTCTAGCTACAAATACTATTGTGTCCCTTTTATTGTTCAATAATATAGCCTCAATATATTACGGCGAGCAAGAATATCGCCACCCCATCTCATTCAGTGGAGGGCGTAAGAGTTTTCCCGAGGGTATATGTATATTCCAGAGAACAAGCAGCAGCGTTCTTTTGAGTTCCATCATACTGCGATCGCCAACCCGTCTGCCAAGCGTGGCGATTATGGCATGTCTTTTCAAATGATGGACACAATACATTGTGGAAATCTTTTGGGAAGGCCTTAGGGCCGGGACACATAAACAAGATACGACGTCGTGTCGTACCACGATGCGGCGTACATATATGGCGTATGCGTACAAATACGCCGCATCGTGGTACGACACGACGTCGTATCGTGTTTATGTGTCCCGGCCCTTATCCAGCAGCGGTCATTCGGCTGATACGATAATATCACAAAAAGGCCATCTAAAAAGTATGTGATCTTGTCCACTTATGGTTTTGCTTATACTTAAATAATTTTTTCTTCGCTAATTTAGTGTTTAAAAACTGCCTGCCTCGTTGATCTAGAGGTCACGGGTTCAACCTTAACTAATGACGTCTCCGGTTAATATTTATGGAATTATGAATATTTATTTTATATGGTAAAAATTTTACTATACTTCTTTTAATGTTTGCAGGTAGATTGGTATGAAACGTGCAATTATTTAAAAAGAAATGCTTTTTGTTAATAGCGTCTACATGTATTTTATTTATTATTCTTCTTCAAATAGAAATAGCTAAATATAGATTGAAAAATACTACGTCTAGGAAAAGAACTTCCACTTGACTAGAAGGGTAGAAAATATCAGTTTTTGATAAAGATTAAATTATAATAAAAAAGCCTTTCTCTTTTCATTTTCCTTAAATACTTCTTAAATATATACAGATAAGGTTCAAATACCATCGAATGTAATGCTCAGAAAATGATGCCCATTTGAATCTGCGTACTTATTAATACCCCTAAACTTAATTTTCCACTCACATTATTTAACAACGTAATTAATAGGAGGAAGTACATGTAGGAGAAGATTCATTCTGCCAGACGCTTGAGAATAATAATGAAGTATTTTCGTTAATAAATTAAGTTATCATCATGGCGGTACTCCGTTTATATAACATAATTTTGTATAAGAATAACATTGTACAGGCGCCAGCACATCAAGCTACCCCAATCTGTCAAATTTCCCTAATTGAAAGTGAACCTTATGTTTTTGTGATAAAGTTGAAAATCTATAAAAGAAATTTGACAGATTGAGGTAACAGGATGTGCTGGCGTCTGTACATATATTAACTTTACTTGTCAGCAGTGTAAGATGGCAGCCTCGTTCATATTTAAAATTTTGCGTAACATGATTATTACACTTTCTTAAGAATTTCTACCTAAAAGGTCCATAAGTTTCATTTATAGCTTGTGGTAACTAGTCATCTTGCTGCCGGGGTACTTATTTTTATTAGTAAATAGCGTCACTTCTGGTTTTCTGTATCATCATCATCATCATCATATCAGCCGAAAGACGCCCACTGCTCGGCCTTTGCCTCCCCAAAGATCTCCACAATTGCTGGTCTTGCGCTATCCGCATCCACCGACTTCCAGCGACACTCATCATAAGATCATCGGTAATCTATATAATAATAATAATATCTAGGTACAATGCCACAGATCATCCTAGCCCCAAACTAAGCAAAGCTTGTACTATGGGTACCAGGCGACGATATACATACTTATTTAGATGGATAAATACTTAAATACATAGAAAACATCCATGACTCAGAAACAAGTATTCGTGCTCATCACACAAATATTTGCACTTACTGGGATTCGAACCCAGGACCACCAGCTTCGTAGGCAGGAGCACTACCAACTAGGCTACGGTGACCTGTGTGTTACTTGTTAATAATGTAAATTAGCGCGGTTGCAGCCACCGATTTTTTCATCTTGCTGGAGGCTATTCTAGTTGCCTCCTCTATAGTCCGGTAAAGCAGTGTAGTGTAGGAGCTAAAAATCAAGTATGATTGGTTCTTTGCCGGGTGCCCTTTCTTGTTCTTTACAATACATAGATCTGTCGATAACTATCAAAGATTTAATAATACAATAATGCTCAATCGTAGCATTATAATTATTCGTAGCTAGACAAGACAATTCTAAGAATATCCAACATGAACCTTAGGACTCAACACTATTTTAATTAAATTTCACATCGTAATATCAACAAGACCCGGGTAAAATTAATTCTGAAAGGAATTTTCTGAGATAGAATTGAATATGTTGAAGC
The DNA here is from genome assembly GCA_951640165.1 of Pseudoips prasinana. Lineage (NCBI taxonomy): Eukaryota > Metazoa > Arthropoda > Insecta > Lepidoptera > Nolidae > Pseudoips > Pseudoips prasinana. The sequence goes on from OX621251.1 coordinate 18,150,806, forward strand.
TATAACAATATTTACTAGAAAGAGATTATTTGATTTTAAAGTATATAGGTACCTGGTTGACTGAGACACGCTCAACACTTGACGTAAACTAGATCTCCCAATTAATTTAGAAATATATAATCTTAATTTCGGTACATTTCCCTATTCACAATAGATTTCTCTACACGCCATTGTAAGTTATATGCTAATATTGTCCCTTTAATAGTATAATAGAATTACCAACCCATAGAATTTATACTCACATAAAAGACACTTATTTTCTAACGTATTACAATATTATAATACTGGTCCCGGGTATGACCTTAAACTGCCTCTATCGGGGGCTCTAGAATCTTAGGATTCATCAGAGGCCTACGATAGCATAGTTACTATCAGTACAGGATAGTAACTTAGAGCGGCGGCGGAAGAGTAGGCATAATTATGCATACCAACGGCGGCGCTCACAGGCCGAGTTAGCTGGCTTACTGTACGCTCACCGAGACGCAGGGGACGAGCACAAGTGAGCTATTTAGTCCGAGGGAGCATACCCGAAACAAAACCCCGATCCAAAGTGTCATCCGACCCGTGCTGAGGGATCCATGGCCAGAGGGTATTCTGGTCGATAACGGAGGGTGTCTATGTTGGCGGTCATAGGACACAGAATGGATCCGCCTTACCCCCGTATAGGGCTCTGCGAGGGTGGACCGTTTAGTCCCTAATACTCGTGGGAACGCAATGGAGATAAGAAATTTTAATCCTTTAAATGGCGGCGACGTGGTCCGCCACCCGTCACGTCTCGTTTCCCAGAGAGGCGAAAAGTGGTCAACGGAGAGCCGTTTTGCTACGTTGAATGTTGGAGGAGGAATAGAAGGTAAGATGGACGAAGTATGTCAGCTGATGAGTGAAAAGCAGATCGATGTGTTGTGTGTGAATGAGAGGAAGCGGAAAGGGTGTGATACTACAAACCACGGACTATACACGGCGTATTGGTCTGGAGTACCGAACACCACCCGAGCTTGCCAAGGTGTGGGTCTCATTCTTTCCACAAGTATGTCTGAGTGTGTGACTGAGTTCGAATGCGTGAATGCAAGAGTAATGTGGTTGAGAATGAAAGTTGGTATGACCCGTATCTTCCTAGTAGGAGTGTACGCTCCTGTAGATATGGGTGCAGTTGTAATACAGCGAGAACAAGAGGAAAGAAAGGCATTCTGGGAGACCCTGAGAGATGTGTTGCGGTTAAGTCGGTATAATGAAAGAGTAATAATGTTAGGTGATTTTAATGGATGGGTTGGGGTAAAACGTGATGGTTTTGAAAGAGTACTAGGTCAATTCGGTGACGAGAGTGAGAATGAGAATGGGTACAGTCTGCTTGAGATATGTTTGGAATGGGGTCTTTGTGTTACAAATACTATGTTTGAACATAAAAGAATCCATACGTTTACACGAGAGAGGAAAAATGTGAGAAAGAGTATGATTGACTTCGTGATTGTAGATGAAAGACTGAGAAAGAATGTTCTAGACACAAGAGTCTATCGTGGGACCGCAATCCATACAGACCACTTTCTGGTGATGAGCCGAATAAGTGGTCTGTCCAAAGGATGGCGCCACCGAATCCCTGAGACTAAAAGTGTACTAGAGAGAATAAAAGTAGAGGAACTGCAAGAGGAAGAAGTGGCAGACGAGTACAAAAGTAAGTTGGTTGAGAAGTTTGAGGGATCTGAAGACATAAGAGAAGTAAAAGAGCTATGGAAGGTAGTCAAAGAAGGTGTGGTGAGTGTAGCTGGTGAAGTATGTGGTGTAATAAAGAGAAGAAGAGGAAGAAAGATGAAGAATATTTGGTGGGATAAAAGTGTACAAAAAGTTGTATGTGAAAAGAAGAAAGCGTGGTTAGACTGGCTAGCCACCAGAGCAAACGAACGAATGAATAAGGCGACGAATGAGGATATAGAAAGGGCCTGGAATGATTATAGGAAAATGAAAGTAATTGTAAAGGATGTGGTGAACGAAAAGAAAAATGAACAAAAGGATAATTTTGATAGAAGGTTGTCTAAGGATTTTCAGACGAACATTAAGTTTTTCTGGAAATCCGTTAGATCAGTAAGAGGCATAACTCAAACCTCAGAACTGAAATCCATACGAGATCAAGATGGAAATATAGTGAAAGGGGAAGAATGCGTGTTAAAACGTTGGAAGGAGTATTTTGAAAGTTTGTATGAAAGAGGTGTAACAGAGAGTGAACGTAGTTCACTAAGTATAGACGAGAACAAATGTAAAGATGAAATTGGTATGGATGAGATTGTGAAAGCTATTAAGGGTATGAAATCAGGTAAGTCACCAGGGTATGACAGGATAACTTCCGAGATGCTGAAGGCTGGACATGGCGTCATAGCGAGTCAGCTGTACAGCCTTTTCAATCTATGCTATACCACCGGCCAAGTGCCAAGTGATTGGTGCAAGGCTGTCATTGTACCTCTTTACAAAGGGAAAGGCTCACGGCAAGACTGTAAAAACTATAGGGGCATTAGTCTGCTCAGCGTCGTTGGTAAGTTGTATGCAAAAGTATTGGTTGAAAGAGTTGTGAAAGAAACCGATGCGAAAATATGGGATGCACAGGCGGGTTTTCGGAAAGGAATGGGATGCACGGATCAGGTCTTTTCTCTGCGAAGTATAGTAGAGAAGTTTTTGGGCAAAAACCAAAAGGTCTACTGTGCCTTCGTAGACTTAGAAAAGGCCTACGATAGAGTGTTGAGGAATGAACTATGGTCGGTACTGTCCATGTATGGGTTGAACGACAACCTTGTTCAAGCACTGAAATCTCTTTATAGGGATTCCAGAGCTTGCGTGAGGATTAACGGGTCATACACCGAGTGGTTTAGCATCCAAAAGGGTGTTAGACAGGGATGTGTAGCGTCACCGTGGTTGTTTAACCTATTCATGGATAGCTGTTTAAAAGATTTGAAAGAAAGTGAATGCGGTGTAAGGATGAATGAGTTACTCATCAAATGTCTGCTTTACGCTGATGATCAAGTTTTACTTGCATCATCGGCGGACGAGTTGCAGGTGATGGTAACAAATATGTATGAATCCTTTGAAAGGAAAGGGATGAAAATGAATGTAGGTAAGACGAAAGTAATAATATTTGAGAGGGATGAATACACGACAGCGTGTGATATTGTGATTGGAGGAGAGAAAGTCGAACAGGTGAATGAGTTTGTATATTTGGGAACTTTGTTTACGAGAGATGGGAAATATGAAAAAGATATTGTTAGAAGAGTAAATGCGGGGAACAGAGTGAATGGGGCACTACACGCCTTTATGAGTAGCCGGCAAGTATCAAAGAAGGCCCGACTAGCCGTGCACGATGGAGTGTTAGTGCCAACTTTAATGTATGGAAGTGAAAGTTGGGTATGGCAGAAAAAGAATGAAAGTAAAATAAATGCAGTGGAAATGAGAGCTCTGAGAAGTATGTGTGGTGTGACTTTGAGAGACAGAATTCGAAATACTGATGTAAGAGAGCGTTGTGGTTTGAAAGAGGATGTAGTCACAAAGATTGAAAAAGGCATGCTGAGATGGTTTGGCCATTTAGAAAGGATGAATGAAAGAAGATTGACAAAAGAAGTATACCTGGCCTGGGTGAATGGGACAACCGGAAGGGGAAGACCACGTCGAACATTCTCTGACCAAATTGGAGATGTTCTCAAGAAAGGGCAGGTCAGAAGTACCCTAAACCGGCGAGCATGTATGAAGAATATAATGACAGTAATCGAGGCAAAAGAAGTATGCAAAGATCGTGACAAATGGAAATCCGTTGTCTCTGCCTACCCCTCTGGGAAACAGGCGTGAGTCTATGTATGTATGTACAATATTGGAGCGGAGTTTTTGAAACGCGAAGACGTTTTAGATGTCGAGAACCGCCAAATTTTGGCTAAAACCTTACGGGAAAAAGTGTTTAACTATCTGAACCTAGGTAGGTTCACCTAGGTAAAACATATCATTTAAATTACTATTTTGTGTGCAATTTTTATTAAACTATTATTTTGTTACTATTTAGGGTAAATATTAACAAAATGATACTTTTACGTTTTTATCTCGTAGTTAGTTTTTTGTTCACAATATTGTGTACCCTATAAGTAAGGTGACTTGGATTTGCGTTATACAATAAAATTGCAATTAATCAGACTTTTTAGGTATTTTTATTTCGTTATTTACAACCATATAATTAGCTTAACAGGTTTGCATCCATTACGACTTTTGTAAGTACATGTTAATATATGTATCTATTATATCGATACCTTCTAGAACAAAGTAATGTTCTACAAGGTATCGCCAAAAATATAATGGCTCGAAACTTATTCTATAGAAAAAAAATGAGCAGTAGGGTCGAATTGTTTACTTTTTCTTTGTCATAACAATATATTGTCATGGATTAGTTAAAATAATTATGCTGAAAGTTTACTAATGAGCTCCAAAAGCATTATTTTATTCATAACGTTGTTTTTGTGAATTTGCCAATCCACCCGAATTACAGCCACTGCATAACACGCGTCCATGAATTATTTATATCATTCATTTAAAGCCAAAATAAATTTCAAGTGACCGTCGCATTGAATGAATAAAAAATAAATAAAAATCTTGGGATAAGCCCTGTCATCTTACCCCAAACTAGGCAGATCACTATGGTAACCAGATAACCAAAATAACTAATAAACGTATGTATTTCTAAAGGAATTACACCCAGACACTGAACATTACTTTATGTTTATTTAGAACTTTTTGAAGGATTTTTTTTAAACTCTTGCCTTTAGTAGGTAGTACTTCATTTCGTGGGTTTGAGTCCCGCATCGGACAGCTATTTGTGGGACCCATTAATAGTTGTTCTGAGTCTGGATGTAATTTGTGTCCGTCTATTATATGTTTGTAAAGTACCCCGCACAGGGATTAGATTCCCAAGTGCGTGCATTGTCTTTAAACAAAAATTAATGGTGAACATCACACTAAGATTTTTCATGGATTAAACCAACAACCTATGGCTAGTCAGGGTCATTAACCAATAGATCAGTTAATTCTTAATTTTTCCTACATATGCATCTACTTTGAAAGATGCAGCGTGGGCAGGCCCCTTACAAGATGGACCGATGATCTTGTGAGGGTCGCTGGAAGTAGCTGGATGCGGATAGCACACAATCTCCACAACATCGGCAATTGTGAGGATCTTTGGGAGACGCCTTTGTCCAGCAGTGGGCTTCTTTCAGCTGATATGGTGATGATGCACCTACTTTTAAATTACTACTTTTGCTAGTTTAATAAGTTCAGTCATAAAGAACTATGACTATTTAAAAATTGTCATAGTTCTCCTTGTGACAACTCATATAAAAATATTTTTTTTAATTAAGACCAAGTACAATATGAAAAAAAAACGGTTACTAGCTATTCAAAGAAAACTGGTCCAGTTATTTTATTTGCACTTTTCTAGGTATAATGTTATATAACTTAATTAATATAGATTATCGTGTTCTACTAATATTCCCACGAAGCATGGGCAAAGTAGCGTAGATTGCAAATGCTTTCTACGATGTATAGTGGTTAAGCGATCCTTTTAAGCATTAATTGATGCTTAAATGGTTTCTATTTATAATTAAAAATAATAATTTCGGTGTACTTTAAGAGACCAAAATTCTGTTTAAACCAATACAAATAGTCATATTTCGACTATTGGTTTAAACAGAATTTTGGTCTCTTAAAAGAAACCATTTAAGCATCAATTCATACTTAAAAGGATCTCTTAACCACTGTACATCATATAGTAAGCGTTTGCAATCTACGCTACATTGCCCATGCTTCACTGAGAAGTACTTAGAACTAGACAGAAGTCGTGACGTCATTGTACATCCTTTGCCTCTCTCAACCGGCAACGAGTAGGTTGCATAATTAAAACTTTGAATTTGCACCGAAGCATTCCATGCCATGCATTCAGAACTGATTAACTTAAAGTTTCTGTATACTTTGGAAAGCCGTACATTGGGATAGAAATTGATAATTAAAAAGACATCAATCCTAAAAATTATAATATAGGAAATAATAGGGTCCGAGGTATGTTTCCTTGATTTTGAAGAATACTTTGATATCCTTGGTTTTCTTTCTGATTTATTTATATAATACATTTAGTTTACATCATCATTTATTATATTTAGATGTTTACTGTTGTGTATAGTGTTACAGTGATCGGCGAGGTTAAGCAACTAGGCTCGCGGTCAGTCCACAGATGGGTGACCGCCAAAGTGGATTAATTTCTGAGCGTCTCCGTGCTTTGGGGGGCACATTCGCTGTCGGTCTGGGTTGTAGCCATTAGACAATAGTCGTTAAGCCATGTCGGAGGCCTATGGGCGCCTTGAACATCTCTAACACTAGGGTAACCACTGCCCATACGATAAGTGAGTAAGTTTATTGATTCTCGTTTAAGATTTGTTTAAGGATATAGAATAAACTAGTTAATAAACTAACCATACCTAAAAATATAACACTTACTTGCTCTTATGTTTTTATTATATAATTGTTATGTATATTATTATTTGTTAAGTATGTATATACGGCTACATATCAAGCGATAATTTCTAATATAAGCTGACCTGTCATTGTATGAAAATCCTATACAACACGAGATCAGCTTATACTGGTAGTGTATAGCATGATGTGTAGTTTTAATGATTGATCTAACTGTAATTGTAAAATCAGGGTGGCCGGGGAGTTGACGTTCAAACGCAAAATTTAGATACTTTATGATGAAGAGTATAACAATCATAAACCATAATCTGCCCATTTAAATTTATTTTTTTATGAACCCTAATTTTGAAGTTTCGAATAAATTCTAAGTCAGTTCTGCAATGATTAGATAAACCATACTTTTTAGGGTGTTAGGTTAAACTATGCTAATTAGTTATCACAAAAAACAGAACCAGAAATGTTCAACAGAACGAAAAAAATCGAAAACTGATGTTAGGTGAAATTTGCGAAAAAAATCATTAAAAAAATTCGATCTCGATAACTACGCAAAATCGTAGAACGTACATGGGGGTGATTCGGATACTCCTCATCATAAAGTAATTTTGCGTTTGAACGCCAACTCTTCGGCCACCCTATATAATGGGTCAGTATTTTCAGTAAGATATATGTATCGTCAGTAAGATTCCGAAATCAGCAGGTAAAATTAGCACCGCATAAATAAAAGCGCGCTCATGTCTCTATTTTCGCTATAACAGGGTTTTAAACTCTAGGTGCAACATCTGTTATACTCTTTTATTTAGGATTCTGTATCAAAATTTTCCATCCTTCTAAGGGTCGTAGCACACATATCAAAACGGAAAGGGATCGGCCTCGCCTTTCTCCTCGGCGTCAAACAGTCGTCCACTTTACGTAACCACGTAACGTAAGCGGTAAGCTAGCGTACGGAGAGCCGTAAGCGAGGGTACGGAAAGCCGACAGCAAGTCGACCGCGCACTGCATCGCGGTTCGTGAGCTTGCCCGAGGCGATGCGATTACGTTACGATTCCGATTAGTGACGCGTTGCAGTAAGGAGTTTCATACAAATAATACTGAACGTCTCGAGTTGATACGGTGACGATCCCTTTACATTTTGATATGTGTGCTACGACCCTAATTGTCTCAGAAAACGTTATCAAAAAATTTTTATGGCAGATGATATACCTATGATAGACGTTTACGTCACGGTTAAAGGAAATACAGAATTAATTGATCATTTTGGACATATTTACTTATTAGATATTATTAATACCTATCGATAAGAAACTGAATCCCAATCGTCGCCTGCGGGCAAGGTGCCCAGAAAGCTGGAAATATTACCCCGTTGTATAGTAAGGCTTATACGTTGTTTTAAATATTAAGAGGACATCTGTATATATTGGACGTATCAATTTTGATTATATATTTAACTAGCTGTGCCACGCGGTTTACCCGCGTTAAACTTTATAAATTATAGCCTATATGTTAATCCAGGGTGTCCGCTAACTCCATACCAGATTTTATTAAAATCTCTCCTGCCGTACAGACGTGATGAAGTAACAAACATACACACTCACACACTCGCAAACGTTCGCCTTTATAATATTAGTGTGATTACTTTTCATACTTTAAATAACTAAATATGTATTTGAACTGTGACAAAAATCACATGTTTATTTATGAATGTACATGTAATTTTGGGGACACTTTTAAACACACCAATTTATATTACGTGACAACCCACACAAATGCTAAATATGCGTCCCTTGGTATACATTATACGCGTCTTGAACAGAAAACCGTACCTCCATATAATTATCTATTTTAGCCACAGCCCAAGAAATGTATTATTAAACAACAATTCTTTTTTAGGGTTCCATACCAAAAGGGTAGGGTAAGGGTAACGAGACCCTATTACTAAGACTTCGCTGTCTGTCTGTCCATCTGTCACCAGGCTGTACCTCATGAACCGTGATAGTTAGACAGGTGAATTTTCACAGATGATGTATTTCTGATGCCACTATAACAATAAATAAAACAAAATAAAATAAATATTTAAGGGGGCTCCCATACAACAAACGTGAATTTTTTGCTCGTTTTTATAGATAATGGTACGGAACCCTTCGTGCGCGAGTCCGACTCGCACTTGGCCGGTTTTTTTATATTATTTACATGGAATGAAGTTTGGGATCAGATAGCAGTATTTAAGTTGTTTACATACATACATAGACTCACGCCTGTTTCCCAGAGGGGTAGGCAGAGACAACGGATTTCCATTTGTCACGATCTTTGCACACGTCTTTTGCCTCGATTACTGTCATTATATTCTAAGTTGTTTATATTTATACAATATATATTTTATATACTAGCAAAGCAAACGAGCAAGCAGGTCACCTGATGGTAAGTAACTACCGCCGCCCATGGACACCTGCAGCACCAGAGCTGCAAGTACGTTGCCGGCCCTTGAGAAAGCAATAGGCTCGCTTCTTGAAGGTTGCCATGTCATACCGGTGCGGAAATACTTCCACAGTTAATAGATTCCTCAGAGCGTTTTAGGGTTCCGTAGCCAAATGGCAAAAAACGGAACCCTTATAGATTCGTCATGTCTGTCTGTCTATCTGTCCATCCGTATGTCACAGCCACTTTTTTCCGAAACTATTAGAGCTGTACTGTTGAAACTTGGGAAGTAAATGTATTCTGTGAACCGCATTAAGATTTTCACACAAAAATAGAAAAAGAATAATAATTTTGGGGGTTCCCCATCTGAAACTTAATTTTTTTTTATCGTACGCATACATGTGGGGATAGGTCTTCAAAAATGATATTGAAGTTCCTTAAATCATTATTTTCTAAATTGAATAGTTTGCGCGAGAGACACTTCCAAAGTGGAAAAATGAGTGTCCACCCCCCCCCCCCCCCCCTGTAACTTCTAAAATAAGCGAATGATTAACGAATGATAAAACTAAAAAAAAAAATATGATGTACATTACCATGTAAACTATCAACGAAAATTGGTTTGAATGAGATCTGGTGAGTAGTTTTTTTTTAATGCGTCATAAATCGTAAACCGCAATTTACCTTTCATTTAATCAACTGAAATACATATTACCGGTTTGACTGTGGTAGTGCGTGGTAAAAAGTTCTTTGTGAAACTTACATTAGAAGACGAACATTTATTTATTATTAAAATTTCGTTTAGTAAATACAAGTAAATAAAAAAAGGGTCTTTGTCCTGAATATTAAAGAACATCACTAACAAGATGACCGGTGTAAATAAAAAGAATAATTGAAATGTATTCTTCTTCTGTGTGGGAATCTAATTTAAAACCAATCGGCACTGAAACACTAACGAGCGAGTAATATGTAGGTACTATCCACTGGAAACGTGCTCAGAAAGATTGCTACATTACTATATTAGAGCTTCACAAATCCGTTCATTATTATAAAAAAAATAAAAGAAATATTAAATGAAAGCCAGATACGAAATCGACGTGGTTGGGTTCACATGAATAAAAAAGCGCACTTTTTTACACTCGTTAGCCCGTATTCATTGTGTTATGTAATTACATCTTATGACTGTGTTTTTGTGGCCCAATTAATTCCAGTGCAGTTACTGCCTCTTTGGAAATTAATTTGTTACATATATATCATTCAATGATTTCAGAAGTATTGCTTTAACCTTAGTGCTGTGTAATTAACGTGGTGCTAATTACTGGTTGTACAACAGCTATATTTGGTGATTATTTAATTATCCGCCAGATTTTAGCCCTGCAGAATTTCTAAGTTTTAATCAAATGCAGTTATGATATCGACGTACAGACGCCAGCACATCCAGCTTGACATAGTCTGTGACACTTCTTTGTGTATCTGGTGGGCATCCTAAGAGTAAAGATTATATGATTGAAAATAACTAATAGAACAAATAATAATATGATGTCACTGCCACTGGCTTTTGATTTATATCCTGACTGTACCTGTTCACCAAACTCGACATATCGGTAATAATACATACATACATACATAGACTCACGCCTGTTTCCCAGAGGGGTAGGCAGAGACAACGGATTTCCATTTGTCACGATCTTTGCATACTTCTTTTGCCTCGATTACTGTCATTATATTCTTCATACATGCTCGCCGGTTTAGGGTACTTCTGACCTGCCCTTTCTTGAGAACATCTCCAATTTGTTCAGAGAATGTTCGACGTGGTCTTCCCCTTCCGGTTGTCCCATTCACACAGGCCAGGTATACTTCTTTTGTCAATCTTCTTTCATTCATCCTTTCTAGATAGCCAAACCATCTCAGCATGCCTTTTTCAATATTTGTGACTACATCCTCTTTCACACCACAACGCTCTCTTACATCAGTATTTCGAATTCTGTTTCTCAAAGTCACACCACACATACTTCTCAGAGCTCTCATTTCCACTGCATTCATTTAACTTTCATTCTTTTTCTGCCATACCCAACTTTCACTTCCATACATTAAAAGTTGGCACTAACACTCCATCGTGCACGGCTAGTCGAGCCTTCTTTGATACTTGCCGGCTACTCATAAAGGCGTGTAGTGCCCCATTCACTCTGTTCCCCGCATTTACTCTTCTAACAATATTTTTTTCATATTTCCCATCTCTCGTAAACAAAGTTCCCAAATATACAAACTCATTCACCTGTTCGACTTTCTCTCCTCCAATCACAATATCACACGCTGTCGTGTATTCATCCCTCTCAAATATTATTACTTTCGTCTTACCTACATTCATTTTCATCCCTTTGCTTTCAAAAGATTCATGCATACTTGTTACCATCACCTGCAACTCGTCCGCCGATGATGCAAGTAAAACTTGATCATCAGCGTAAAGCAGACATTTGATGAGTAACTCATTCATCCTTACACCGCATTCACTTTCTTTCAAATCTTTTAAACAGCTATCCATGAATAGGTTAAACAACCAAGGTGACGCTACACATCCCTGTCTAACACCTTTTTGGATGCTAAACCACTCGGTGTATGACCCGTTAATCCTCACGCAAGCTCTGGAATCCCTATTAAAAGATTTCAGTGCTTGAACAAGGTTGTCGTTCAACCCATACATGGACAGTACCGACCATAGTTCACTCCTCAACACTCTATCGTATGCCTTTTCTAAGTCTACGAAGGCACAGTAAACCTTTTGGTTTTTGCCCAAAAACTTCTCTACTATGCTTCGCAGAGAAAAGACCTGATCCGTGCATCCCATTCCTTTCTGAAAACCCGCCTGGGCATCCCATATTTTCGCATCGGTTTCTTTCACAACTCTTTCAACCAATACTTTTGCATACAACTTACAAGGGGTCAGCGTTGCCCAATTTTGGGAAGATAGAATATAATTCTTACCATCGACACGATAAGAAGAAGATACAACTTACCAAAGACGCTGAGCAGACTAATGCCCCTATAGTTTTTAAGGTCTTGCCGTGAGCCTTTCCCTTTGTAAAGAGGTACGATGACAGCCTTGCACCAATCACTTGGCACTTGGCCGGTGGTATAGCATAAATTGAAAAGGCTGCACAGCTGACTCGCTATGACGCCATGTCCAGCCTTCAGCATCTCGGAAGTTATCCTGTCATACCCTGGTGACTTACCTCGGTAATAAAAAGCGTAAAATATCAATACTTTGGAGAATAGACTCCCAGAATTGGCATAACGGGAATCGACGTAAAGGGAATGAATCCACACTCACACGCTCACCAACGTTCGCCTTTATAATATTAGTGTGATTACATTTCATATCTAAATATGTAATTTTAACTGTGACAAAAATCACATGTTTATTTATGAATGTACATGTAATGTACATTTTACGACTGTGTTTTTGCGGCCCAATTAATTCCAGTGCAGTTACTGCCTCTTTGGAAATGAATTTGTTACATACATATAATTCAATGATTAAAGAAGTATTGCTTTAACCTTGGTACTGTGTAATAAACGTGGTGCTAGTTATTGGCTCAAAACAGCTATATTTGGTGATTATATAATCATCCGCCAGATTTTAGCACTGCAGAATTTCTAAGTTTTAATCAAATGCAGTTATGATATCGACGTACTACGACTTTATCACATAAGCATAAGGTTAACTTTCTATTTGGGAAATTTGACAGATTGGGGTAGCTTGATGTGCTGGCGTCTGTACATTATATTCAAAGTCAGAGTGATTGAGAATGCCAGCCGGTGACGGTGCAGGTATTCATTGAATTTAAAGTAGTTCATCCGGAGCTAAGAGTAACCCGAATCTAATCTTAAGTTAAGAGCGTTACTGCGTTACCTCACGTTGTCGGCATGTCTTCGTTCAGCTCCTTTGATGGCTTCAGTAGTTCTGCGGTTTGACTGCGCTGTTAGTGCTGACTATATCGCTGATACTATAGCATGGGGTTTCAAACCCCACTTTGCTGCCGGATCCGGCTGCGCTGCATGCTCCGGTTGCCTTGTGGATAGTGATTGCCCTGGCGGCTTCAAATTCACACTTAAATTCAAGCTCCTCCCTATCTTACAAGTACTCGATTCAATTCTGTTAATAGAATGAATAAACAATCCGTCTGACCCAAGCGAATTAAATTGGGGCCCAAAAAATGTATGAGAACTCAACTTAAGGTAGGTAGGAACTTCTATTCTGTACAATTGCTAAAAGAAGAAAATTGATGATACACTGTCACTCAACCTTACATGTTAGTAACTGATGGCAAAAACAGGCGCAAACGAATTTGACAAATGTTTTGTTCATCAATAGATTGATCACAAATGGCTGGTTTTTTTGTATATATATTTTTTTACTATTAAGGCAGAATTTACAAGGGCTCTAAAATATAAATGTAGCAGTAAATGTTTGTACCTACATTCAATGACATTTTATTCTATTATATTGCCAGACTTTCAATTGAGAACACCTTAAAAAACAAGAAATACTTTATACTTTCATATGGATACAATTGGAAGTCAATTTGACATTTCACATCAGTTCTCTTCTCTTAGTTTATTGAAGACAATCTTTTGAATCCTGGTGGTTGACGATCGAGCTGCAATTACCACCATCATCTAAAAAACGTCCAGTCTTGCACTATTCTATCGTCAAACCGGACAAATCCTTATGTAGTAAAGGAGCTTTGCTTTGGTGTCTAGTTCGTTCCCTTCGTGCCTCGAAGAGCAGGTTTAGCCATCATTGCGTCGGTCTCCATTGTTATGAGAAAATCTAAGACAATCTTTAGTAAGTAATTATAAGCTTAACAAAATCTTAGACTAGATCAAACAAAATTGTAACTTGGCCTATAAGTTTCAAGATCAGATGGCAATCCTTCGGTAAATTTTATATTTTAAACGCAACAATATAGTCTTGGAACTGAAATAAAATCCAAAGGAACTAAACTGGCGATACATCTAGTATCCACAGCCGTAACTGGGACACATTGATACAATAAAATTACATCAGGGACAAAGTATCCGCGCGATTGCACAGTATACATATATGTAAGTTTTATATGGGTAGAAGAGCCAAATAACGATAGAAATTGCGTGCATTTTAACACAACATGTAACTACAGTTATCATTCAAGTATAGAATGAGAATTAACTTTTAATAAACTGAGTGAAAGTTTATTTGAAGATGTCTATAATGTTATGTTCGATTGCTTAGCTAAGTATTTGCTTTTAATATATCGTCCCCGTAGTTGGAAAACTAAATAAGTCCGATTTTGGCGATTTTGACTTTTTCCTATTTTCAAAACACCTATATCATGCCGCATATTTGAGCCTTACAGGCATTTTCATATCTTATTCTGTTCCAAAGATATAGCCATTTTTGTCAGACAGGTCATGACAGATGGAATAATAAATATCTTCATACAAACACATTTTTTTTAAAGGAAAAATAAATAACTCAATAAATAAATCAATAACTGTGGTCAATGACAAGATGAATGTCGAATAAGTTAAATAACTTGAGTTGTTGAATTTTTCCTCAACTTAAAAATTCTTTTACAATACTAACTTAGTTCTAGGAAAACTAAATAACTCTATTTATTTAATTCTGCTATTCAGAATTCTGATAAAACGTATCTAATTTATAAATAGTTGATGTTATTCATTTCTTCTACAACAAGATAAAGATTAATTATAAGATGCTAGGCAAATAAAATTAAATAAATTAAGCTGTCATCAGAGGAAATCAGAGGGTCAAGTCCCATTTCCGGTATCAAACCAATGCCACCTTTAATAGATGAAGAACCTTTTTCTGATTCTGGATCTACATGGATTCCGGACACAGAAGAAGAACATAAAAGCGAAACTTAGTTCAATATTTCATTGGATAAGAAGAAAAAAATAAAGAGATTTGAATGAATAAACCCCATTTTGTCGAGAGATTCTGAAGATGAAACAAGTAATATTATAACAACTCGAGCTATTATTGAAACCCTTATTGAACAAGTCTCACCGGGTTACCCTGAAAAAGAATCATGGAACACAATATTTCGCTGAGACAACAGATTCAGAAATAGAAACTGAAAATAAGGAAATAGAAACCGGGGTGCTAAAAACCCCCGGCAGACGCCGTTTTACCAAAACCGACATCCTCTGGCCCAGGCAACATATAACACTCGCATACTGCGGATCAACGAGAAGATCATCGAACTGTAGGAAGAACTGAGCAGGTTACATTGGGATATCATAAAATTGTCTCAAGTCCGAAGAGAGGAGGAGGACACGATAATCCTAAAATCCGGGAACCTGCTCTATTTCCGGAACCAACGGCGACCAACTTTCCCAATGTGGTGTCACCTTGGGACAAACACTTGGGACAACGTAGTCAAAATCGAGAGTGTGTCGATTAGGGTAGCATAACTTATTCTCAGAATTACCAAGTGGTATTCGTTGAAGGTAATACAGGTATGCGCGCCGACTTCGACGAACTCCGACGATGAGGTTGAGGATATATCAAGAGCCATACATAGCTCTAAAAACGTTTTCACTGTGGTCATTTGTGGACTTTGACGCGAATCTGGGCAAACGATTCGGAAATCGGCTGAGAGTGGGGCAATTTGGAACTGGAGACCGGAACCCCCGGGGCCAAATGTTGGCCGACTTCATGGAGATGGAGGAACTCTTGATGATGAATTCCTTATTCAGAAAGTCGGATCACCGCAAATGGACCTTATCTTGTCGATGAGACGACAGATGTTCAATGTGGATAAAACCGGCAGCGATCACAGACTGGTGAGAGGTTCATTGAACCTTAATGTCAAGTTGCAGAGGTCCCGACTGATAAAATCTACGCTCCGATCTTTACCTATGCACGTCCAAAACCCCGAACCATTTCAGCTGTAATTGCAAAACCGTTTCGAATGCCTAGCACTAGGTAATCTAATCTTATAGGTACTTTACAAACATATAATAGACGGACACAAATTACATCCAGGCTCAGAACAACTATTTATGGGTCACAAAAATAGCTGTCCGGCGCGGGATTCAAACCCGCGACACGAAGCGGCGAGGCGACTGTCTCAGCCACCACGCCACACATGCAGTCAAGTGGACTCATACTACGACAAGCTTGTAGAAGCTGTCCATACGGCTGGGTCTAAAGTCTTCAAGGCCCGCCGTACAAACAGAACTAAAAAGATCTCTGACTTTACCCTGCAACTTATAGAAGAAAGACGGATAATGGTTCTGAACCCCTCAGATGATGCTACCAGATACCGGCGGCTCAACAGACAGATCTCAAAGTCTTTGACTCGCCTCACGCGTCAATTTAATACAATTAGTATTAAAGAGACCATCGAGCGGAACAAAGGCTCTAAAGTGTCTCGGATCCCAGAGCATGACTAATCCGTCATTACTCATTACACCGAAGACATCCTGGAAGTCAGCCTGTACGAGATTAGAATGGCTCTCAGACAACTTAAGAACAATAAGGCGCTTGGTGAGGATGTAGTTACAGCAGGCCTTCTGAAGGCGGGTGGTACACCAATCCTACGGGCCCATCAGAACTTATTTAACTCCGTCGTTCTAGATGGTCAAACTAACAACAACTCCACAAGTATGGCACAGAAGTGTGGTGGTGCTCTTCTTCAAAATGGGCGACAAAACCCTATTGAAGAATTATAGACCAACACTGCTGAGCCATGTTTACAAGTTGCTTTCGAGTGTCATTACGAATCGTCTCGCACGCAGGTTTGATGACTTCCAGCCTCCCGAACAAACTGGTTTCCGAAAAGGTTTTAGCACCATAGACCATGTGGTGGGGCATATGCTGGGACAAGTTGTGTAGAAGACCGAAAAGTATAACAAGCCACTGTGTTTAGCGTTCGTGGATTATGAGAAAGCCTTTGATTCTATCGAAGCCTGGGCCGTGCTCAGGTCTCTCCAAAGGTGCCAAATCGACTACCGGTATATCGAGGTGTTAAAGTGTTTGTATGAAAACGCCACTATGTCACTGCGACACGGCTGGGCAGCGTTCGGGACGCTACGTAACATTTTCTCTTCCAAAATACCGCAATTTCTCATGTCGAAAGTCTTCGACCAGTGTGTGTTGCCAGTGATGACTTACGAAACAGAGACGTGGTCGCTCACTATGGGCCTTATTAGAAGGCTCAAGGTCACCCCAAGAGCAATGGAGAGGGCTATGCTCGGAGTTTCCCTGCGGGATCGAATAAGAAGTTTCAAAATCCGCAGGCGAACCAAAGTCACCGACATAGCCCGAAGAATTGCAAAACTGAAGTGGCAGTGGGCGGGGCACATAATTTGTAGACCCGACGACCGTTGGGGCAAAAAGGTTCTCAAGAGGCGTCCACGAACTGGAAGAGGAGAGAGCGTGGGTAGGCCCCCTACAAGATGGGCCGATGATCTTGTGCGGGTCGCTGGAAGGCGCTGGGTGCGAATAGCGCAAGACCGGCAATTGTGGAGTTCGGCTGATATGATGATGTTTATTGTTTAAGTTTGTGGCATGATAAGTATCTGATAACAATACACCTTTTCTAAACTTTTCTATTTATTGCTTAATGTAACTTTATTAATTAACTAATACAGCGTTTATTTCATATGAGACCAACAAAAGTCAAAAAATATCAAAGTAATAATAACATACAAAGCCACTAAATTTTACATTTGAAAATATTTCGAGTATGATAAATTCAATAACTGCACTTATTCCACCAAATTTTACTCTACCAAATGTATTTACCTTGTAGGAAAACTAAATAAATAGCCGAAATAAGTAGCTAAATGCAGTTACGTTATAAAAACAGTTGTGGCAAAATTAAACAACTTGATTTTTTATTTGTTATTTAGTTATAGTTAAATATAGAGTTCAGTTTGTCAAAGCATAATGTGAAAGGTTATCAGGTCCACAAAATATAAAATTGCCGACAGCAAAATTGTCTCACATTTTCTTACAAATGTACATTAACTAAAAAAAAAAACACTAAATCGCGTTTATCTCAGAACTACAAAATCAGAGTTATTTAGTTTTCCAACTACGGGGACGATATGATATGTTTCGGTGACAACTTTTATTTTAGAATTGTTCTAATATTAATTGTTTCTAAATCGTATTATAACACATCGTCGTATTTTGTTATTTAAGACATAGAATATGAAGTCATTCGCTTAAAATACGTAAAATCTACTAGTTAATACTTCACTCATATTGTTGAATATAACTTTAATGGAGCATCCATCTTTCTTTATGTTTGCTGTGGACGTATATGTTGCTGATAAAAACTTTATTATTACCCACATAAAGTACACCTTACACGTCGTTCCAGTAAATAAGTTACAATCTAATAGATAGCTTGTGTCTTTCTCGTGTGTACTATGCCTAATAATCGAATATCAATTGATCACCACTATAAATTGAATGTCTAAATACTCGAACGTTCATAATATCGATCGGGTAATAAATCGAATATTCAATCTAATGTAATGTGCTGGATTTCCATCCTCCATATCTTTTTAACATTTTTAAGTTCGCCCCAAAATCGGTAAAAGGTATGTTGTGATGGCTTGGGCATTTAGAAACGATGAATGGAAGAAGATTGACAAAAGAAGTATACCTGGCATGTATGAATGGTACAACCGGAAGGAGGAGACCTCGTAGAACATTCACTGACCAAAGCGGTAATGTTCTCAAGAAAGGCCAGGTCAGAAGTATCCTTAACCGGCGAGCGTGTATTTAGAATATAATGACAGAAAACGAAGCAAAAGAGGTGTGCAAAGATCATGACACATGGAAATCCGTTGTCTATGCCTACCCCTCTGGGAAACAGGCGTGAGTCTATGTTTGTATGTAATATAATGTATCTTTTAGCGATAAATGTTTTATTCGTTTTATGTTGTACGTAAACGTTGTATGGTCGCAGTTCTAACCTTACCTACTTTTCTTAGAAGTGAATGTTCGTATTAAAATAATAAATTATATCTTCTCTTCATTTATTGTACTCCCAAACAGTATTCATTTACGAAATTATATTCAACTAGCTGTGCCCCGCGGTTTTACCCGGGTTAATATAGCCTTTGTGTTAATCCAGGATGTCACCTAACTCCATACCAAATTTTATTAATATCGCTCCAGCCGTTTAGACGTGAAGAAGTAACAAACATACACTAAATTTTATTTAATTATATTTTTTCGGATATTAACTAGTCGTACAGCAAACCTTCGATAGCTACTTATTCTATCTACACTTATAAATAATGTTTATCTAAAGTTACTTCGTGCTTTAATATACTATATTATCAAATTGGTGATAAACCATAGCACTAATGAAACTTTCAACGTCATATAATCTTCCAGCGGTCGTTAAAGCTCCTGTTTTAATGGTCTAACTATCACTGCATTCAGTGAACATTATAGCACATAAATCGGTTAGTCACTTTTCTTCCACGTTCTTAAGAAACATTACTGCTGTATAGACTGGCAATCCACGCATGCGAGAGCAAAATAAAACAATACTACAGTCGATAAATTCGACAGACCACCAGAAAATAGGTTACGTACGTGTCTGACCGTTTTGGTGTTTTGGTTCAAATCGTCGTTATTGAACCTTTTTTTTGACAGTTATGAGGATATTTTCGTAATTTTTTGCGAGTACTTCTAAACGGAACAGATTTATCAATAAAAACGGAACGCTCTCGTAGACTGTTTTTAAGCGAAACGCGGTTAAAGCCAGTACCAACGACACAAATTGCTTGCAAACAATGGCTAAACTGGCTTCGACTCAGCTAACGTAACCACCGTTCCATGATATATATGGGATAGTGGAATAATTGTGTTGTTTTAACAACATTAGTTATAAGTAAAATTAAGCTGTGAGCCTTGTTAACTCTAAACAAATGGTCTAGTCTTGGAATAAGTTTGTAAGTGAAAATGGTAGATAAGAATGACTATATTATTATATTGTAAGAGATGCAAGAAAAACCACTTTTCAGATTTATACCAATTTAGGGATTGTCAGATTACGTTTCTACATTTGTAAACAGTAGGTACATACAAGAGCGCGCGCGATTTGTGCACCGAGTAGGTACTTATTTCAAAGGGGTGACGGAGAGATTCTAGATTGCAGATTCTGGGCTGCTACTAATGCTTTTCTTATCAGAAAACATAAGAAAAATAAACTTACATTTTTATGTTCAACTCGGGTTTTGAATCCATGGTTATAAATTGTAAATAATAAAAAAATTATAAATACAAATATTTTAAAATTATAAATACAATATTATCTGCGATTGAGCATGCTACCTCTCTAGTCCTATGAGGCAGCCAGTATAATAGTTAAAGTATTATAAAAGTTAGTTCTATGTTCAAAGTTCGGCTTTAGATTCCATCAAAGTTTGCTGCGCTTTGTTGTGGAATGAATCTTATGAATAGACTGCCTCAAACTATTGTAGGAAACTTTAAGAATTTACAGGAAGATACAACCTTAAATCTCAAAGGTTGTATCTTAAGGTTTGATCCCTTTAACTGAACACATAATCTTATAAGTAAAATGTAATAAATCAAGGTAATACGAGATGCTGAGATTTAGTCCGACACATTCCAAAGTTTTGTTTTAGATGCAAGGATTTTCTGCCTGCAGAAAACGTTTTGTCAACAAATTGGTCAGTGTAAGGTAAACAGCAGGAAGCTTATCATGTTACAGGAGAATGTTTGATATAAGACTAAAATAGAACAATTGAGTAACTACAGTATCATAGTGCAGTTTTAATAATATTCTTGCATTCGCTTTGTTGGAGCAAACTTACACCAGTTTATATACAGGTCTTCAATATACTATCCAGTGAATGAAAAGGAATAATATTTGTTGTCCACCTTCTCCTATATTGTATTTCTGATAAAATTTTTTGCTCGTTGCCCAGGGTTGTTAAATCGTCCAACAAGACAGGACTAAACATCAATCCTTGAAGTTTGTTCATTCATAACAGATATAACAGAGATAGAATGTAGGTTTGATTGGTCTTTTATTATTTTTCAGAGAAAATAAAAAAACTTGGCTCAAGCGATAATATTTTACAGTTTAGCAAGAGTTCTGAAAGTTACCTTATATTATATTGTTATAATAAGATTGGTACGTATCCTCAAATAATTAGTAAAATATATGTAATCAATAAATGTCTAACAGTAAGTTTGGTGTTTTTAGGTTGTCAACGGCTGTCCCTGTTCTTCAGTCCAATCATCGTTCACGATACCTATTTAAAACTTCATCTCGCAACTTCATCGCTTTCAAAATATTGGCAGCTGGTGTGCAATATTCACAAATAGTTTATTATTTGTTAAATTATTTCCAATCCCCGTTCGATAACTCTTCCCCTCACAACTCCGCGTCAGTTACTTAACTTTCTAAAATTAATTTACCAAGTCAAAATAACCCATTCATTTTCTTGTTGCCATTCATTTTAATGAAACTTTCTTGTACGATGTGCGTTGCTAGCTTTTCCTCTGAATCCCCTAGGCGAGGAAAACACCAGAGTGCCTGAGAGCGTCTTAATTACGAACAAAAATGTTGAGTGTTTTTCCAGAATAAGGTTTATAAATTATTGAATAGTAAGCTTCAGAAATATATTCTACAGCAAGTCCGTAAAACCTTTTTTCTGGCCTAAGAATTTGGTTGGAAATATTTTCTTCGACCATAATACCCGGTAAATTCTCCGGATCTGTTCGAAAATATGAGCATAAAGAAAATTCCGCAATAAATAAGGTTTTCAGGTTTACCCATAACGGCGGATTGTCCTAAGCTTAAGGTGGAACGTGCAATTTTCTCGAGCAAACTTAGACCTCTCCTTGTTTTATATTCAAACACGTCTTGGGGTCCGGTTTTTCTGCAGATGGGTTCAATCGTACGCACGTGTAACAATCAACCCCAATGCCAAGCATTCAACAAAAGGTGTTAAAATAAATTTAACGACATTCTAATTTGTTTGTCAATTAAGATTGATAGTCTAGTCAACAAGTTCAAAAACGTGAAAAATAGAGATAAAGGTCCTAAAAATATGAGCGATGGCTCATTTGATTCGGAATCACCTCTAGAAATATGTTTTTGAAGGATTTTGGTACAGGTTAAAAATTGCAATTGTTATTAACAAAATAAGATGAAAAAACTGATATTTCGTTTTTTGTTAATAACTTGAAAAATATTAACATTTAAGCAATTTTAATTAGACGTTGAAAATAGGGCTCCGCACAGCTGTTACAGCATGCGCGCGCCGACGCTAAAAAGAGTTCAATAAAAATATTTTTTTTATAACATAAAATGTGACTTTAAAAATTTGAAAAAATTCTAGTATCTTCTTAACACTTGAAAGAATCGAGCCCTGAAAAATAAAAAGTTTAATCATCATTTTTCAAAAAGTTATTCAATTGTTAACTAACAAATTTTTTCCCAATCTCCATTGGCATAAACAATGGAATGAAAGGTATAAATAATTGGCCTATAAATTTTAAACTTCGTGGAGCCCTTTTGATATATGTACTTTATAAGATCCTGCGATTAATTTTCATTAAAGTTAATTAATTTGTTAATTATGATTTTAAATAACTATTGAAAAATTAAAAATCTAAAAAATGTTGATAGTTTAAAAAAATCATATATAAGCCCAAAAGTATAGGTTCCAACCCTGTTAAAAGTTTTCATTGTTAACTCTATTATATATTTGGAAAATACCCAATATTGCGAATATGTTAAATATATTTGTATCCAATTGGTTACCTACTCTACCACCCTAATACCTAGAAAATCTAATACAAATAATGTAACTCGATCACATCCAAAGGCTTCGAGCAAACAAATGATACTTGTTCAAATACTCAACCATCTTATAATATATATCAAATAAAAAAGTAAGCACCCTGAATCTAACAAGCGAAAACAAAGTTAGTTTAAATGTTATAGATTCCGTCCGTGTGAAACGACATCAAAAAAATTGTAGGATAATTTCACTTTCATTAATACTGCCCGTTTGACGCAGTTGTTACGTTCGAGCCCCGGACAAGACAATTATTTATTCAAGCCGTAGATGGTTATTCAGAGTCTGAGAATTACATATTTCTAAAGTCCCCCGCAGGGACAGGGGTTTATTTTCACAAGAGCGGGTGTTGCCTTTACTTAAAAAAATCAAATTGTATTTTAAGTGTTTTTTTAATTATACCAAGCCATTCTTTATCGATATCACGTAAAAACCCATCATTTAAAAAAATGGATGAATTTGTTTTATTTTTAACACGCTTTACTTGTAACTATGTATGTAAGAAAATCTTGGAATCTTAATTTGACCCACTTCCTGGTCTCCGATTAGGATGAAATTTTGCACACGCTCTGAGTTCTGATGACAATATAGTCATATTTATAAAAAAAAAATCACCTGACTTAAATCCAATATGGACGTCCAAGATGGCGGACAGGCTATTTGAAATGCACCCGTAGACAGAGAAACCAATAGACAAAGGCACCGTGAAGCCGCGACTGAAACAGAGATAGTTTGTCAATGTGTGCGTGTAATGTTGCCAAAATAATAGCACTCCCTGTTTTGGGGGGGAATTCGGGAATCGATCATTCGCATTTTTTTTCAGATTAATTTTACCGAAAACTATTGACCTATGTCTTTTTTGTTATTAGCATCATTTGAAGCAAATTTATAGGTCGTCGAAGTTATTTGCTAAATCTATGAAACATAGTTCAATTAAATAATACCTATAACGCATGATGTTATAGGTATTATTTAATTGAACTGTTTCGTTGATTTAGAAAATAACTTTTTGCTATTGGCCGCTGCATCTTTTGAACTTTTTTCATTTGCCAAATGTTTTATTGCAATATTTTAACCACAATGAAACAACCTTTTGTGCAAGACCGGCAATTGTGGTTATCTTTGGGGGAGGCCTTTGTCCAGCTGTGAGAGTCTTTCGGCTGATAATATTATGATGATGAAGATGGTACTTGGTAAAGATTTTCATCCAAAGGAAACATCGGAGTACCAATCCAAAACAATCGATTTGATTATAGGTCAACTGATAGTGACAGCCTTTAGTTTAATAAAGTAAAAAAAAGGTAATACTTGAAAAGTTTCATGTTAAAATTCGGTCAAATATTTTTCGAACTTATGATAGGTAACCGGGAAATTTTGGATCTCATAAAATGGAATAAAGTAACAATAAAACTATAGAAATTAAATATTTTTTTTTATTTAATATATAAAATAAAACAGAGGATACCAATGTATAAAAACCACTTTAATGATGACTTTTAAAAATGTATCACGTAAACGTACTCCAGTTGCCCCAAGAAAATATAAGGGAAAAATGTATCCTTTACCTATTACAAAGCTCTTTATTGAAAAAAGGAGACAAAGAAATAGATGGCATAAAACAAGGTGCCCATAAGATAAGATTACTAAATAATATGACCAAAAAACTTAAAAGAGATTCAAAAACATGTTATTTTCATGTTCTTTGTTTTCCCAACTACACCCAAAAAACGTTAAGGAAATCTTTGTTTCCGCTATCTATAGTGCTTAATATGTCAGCATCTTCAAATGATATTAAGGATTTGATTTTAAGTTCCGAAATAGTATCTGATAAATGAGCATTTCGTTTCAACAAACGCCTATTTGTTTGACGGACAGCACGTATCTTTTTCTGAGATTAATAAGACCCTCAGTTTTTTCTTTAAATTCACTTTAAGTTTTTTCTTTCTTGGTGTATCTTCATCTACAGGCATTAGCAATTTTCTTCTCGAGATACTTTTTATGTTAACGTCGTCTTGCAAAACGGCACTTAATGATGTGGAAGTCAATGGATCACCTCTACACATTAAAGAAAAATAAATAAAAGCACACAGATTATGATGGCAAATAATGTTGTCATATTACTATGTAGAACTAGCAACTAAGGCCACCCTGTCTTGTTTACTTTTATGTATTTACTGTAGTATTTTCTTAACTATTGCAATTTTAATCTATATTAAATGATCTCTGTATTTAACATACTTATTTGGATAAGGATTCAGTGTTATTATGATGATGACGGAGAATATATACACACATCAACACAATCTAGGGATATTGAACATTTCATTGATTATCTAGAAAACTATAAACATTTTGTTATGACTGTAAATGGAAGAATTAAAGATAATTTCATGGCCGATATTTAAACATTAACAACACGATGCGATTTTGTTTTTCTAATTAATAAAAGTCTTAAATTAATTAAGCCATAGAAAATTACTGAGTGAACAAAAACATTTTATTCTTATAAAATTATTCAATGGAATTAAATGAATAAAAATCTTACCAAATCTGATAATCAGTAATCGGTATTTCCTCCTCTAACATTAATCACACAGCGGCAACGATTTTCCATACTTAAAATTAAGGTGTCAATGTCTTGCTGGGGTATGCAGTCCCAAGTTCTTTTTAAATGTTCGAAAAGTTGTTCTTCTGTTGTCAAGTTGGGCGGAAAATCCCTCAATGCTCTTCGCTGTAACATGTCCCAGGCGTGTTCAATTGGGTTTAAGTCTGGCGACTGTGGAGGCCAATCTAATACCTGAACATCGTGTTCTCGAAGGGCGGCCCTCACCAGCCGCGCTGTATGGGAAGGTGCATTGTCATGCATGAGCTGAAATTCTTGCCCCGTTAGGGCCCTGAGCGGGACAATGACACGTTCTACTACCTCCTCACGGTATCTATGGGCAGTCATGCTGCCCTGAATCCAAATGAGTTGGGTTCGTCCGCCGATTCGTATTCCTGCCCACACCATAATTGTCCCGCCTTGGTAAGAGTGGACCTCCTGTGGATGTCGGAGACGGCTGACCCTGCCTGGAGTTCTCCAAACGCGTGTTCGTCTCGAATCTGGATGAAATCCATAGCGGGACTCATCAGTGAACAGCACCAATGACCATTGTTGATCACTCCATGTCAAATGTTCTTGAGCCCATAAAAGTCGCCTACCGCGATTGCCACGTCGCAGCGCTGGGACTCGTAGCGGTCTGCGAGCATGAAGACCAACTTCATGCAGCCTCCTTCGCACGGTTTGGTCGCTCACCAGCAGCTGCTGACCCTCCTGGAGCCTTTGCACTAGTTGCATCGCTGTGATATTGGGTAGTCTTCTGGCGGTCATTTGGAGAAATCGATCCTGTCTCTGAGTGGTAACACGATATCTACCTGTGTGCCGTTCTGCCACATCTCCAGTAGCGCGATAACGTGACCACAGCCTGGATACCACATTTTGGCTTGTGCCCAGAGACTCAGCAACGACGCGTTGAATAGCACCGTTTTGTAACATGCCAACTGCCCGTAACATTTCATCTCGACTCAAATGATGGCGTGGCATGACGCTAAAAAGCTTACACAACCAATTGAGAAAAGAAAATAAAACAATTTATCAGGTTTTCTTCAATTAACACGCAAAAAAAATTTTAATGCAACTTCTTGAAATTAGATACAACTCAAGATTGCGCTGTGCTTTGCGTGTTTTCATTTGTTTCTCATTTTAATTTTTAAATTTTGAATAAAGAATAGACAAGGTTTAAATCTGTAAATAAACTTTTTAAGGAAACTAAATAGGTTTTAAACAATAAAGCCATGTTTGATTTCAAAATAACGTATCCCTAGACTTTGTTGATGTGTGTACCTTGATAGTCTTTTTCTTAATAATGATAAATAATGATAATGCATCTGATACTGGCGATTCATCAGAACATCCAAATTTAACAGCTCTTATCTGCAAGGTAAATATAAAATTATAAACTGTATTTTGCAATATACTTATAAATTAAATGAGAGTAATATAAATATAATATTTACTGTAGTCGGTACTGCATCAGGATACAAAACAGTTTTCTTCTTCTTTTTTATCTAAAAAGTTTCCGGAAAGTGATTACTACATATTTTAGAGTATTTTGTGGGGTCCAGTCTTTTCTTCCAGTCGCTTCATTCCATTTTCTGCATAATCCTGAGTCACCTGGAAAAGTAAAGATAACTGACTTTTATAATCAATATTCATTCTATCAAAAATCTGATGTTCATCACAAATTAAAAAAAGATGCTTTAAATAAATTTGTAAGCTAGCACATTTATACCCAGCTGTACTTCTACTACATTTAAAGCAAATGTGTCAGATAAGTTTGTATAAGATATGGGGCTACATGGAAAAACCTCTCAAAGATAGAAACTTTTTACTAAGTTGCGAAATGGAGGGGATTAATTCCAAGTTACCTAAAGGAGTCTCCATTTAGGTTGATGTATAAATGAGTCTTAGAAATTAGTTTGTTTAAAATTAAAATATAAAATTTCGGTCACTTAAGGTTCAATTGCAATATTTATTTAAAACCATTATAGGAAACAAAATAACAGCACACATAGTAAAAATCTTACAGAATTTATCTCAGGCTGTCGAAAACTTTATTTGGAGTTGATGAATTTGGGAATTTTAAAATTGGGGAATTTTACATTTGAAGTTTGCAACAAATACCACACAAAAATTAAAGGTTATAATAAGAAAACTTGACTAAATCCTTATATTTAACGAGTATTATCGTTACTAAATGCTATGTTTCAAGTAATTATCACTAAGAAACTATATTTAAGGACGATTAATAATAAAACACCGCCGTACTTACGAGTGAAAAGACACACCGGGAATTTTCTTCTCACTGTCACTATCGCATGAAATAACACGACAAAGCACCATTTTATTAGCCTAAATGTGGTTTATGATCATTTACGAGTAATTTAACTGTAAACCAATCGTTTTATAATGTAAAATCAACAGAATAATATAACATAAACAAGATGCTACACGAACTGTCAAAGTTTGTTTCGCAATTAAAGTTGCTGACCTTGAAAAAACTGGTTACACGATACGGGACAGAAGATATCATAGTTGTGTCTCTGTCTATCACATTTGTATCGCGATTATAGCTCTCGTTCTTGAGTGAAAGAGAAAGGAATTGTCATTTGGTCTATTAGTTTCTCTGTCTACGAATGCACCCCATCAATTATGGGTATCAAATGAAAGGGTTTGCTATCAGGAATACGACGAAAAATAGTATTTGTAATTTTTTGTACGTGCTAAAAGTGTGTTTTTTACTGTTTTGAACTATTTTTGACATCTGACCTGACATTTCCTATTGAAAATTTTATTTTATTATTGTATATTGCTTCCTTATTTGTTTTAATTTGAATTTATATTTTGATTGAACCCTGACAGTAACATAGGATAAGACTTGTATAATTAACACATTACGGAGAAATCCGAAATAAATGCATTATTATTATTTAATTATTGCATTGAAACCTTTTCGGTTATAGCTATATAATTCGCTTTTTATTGCTACAATAATTTTGTCAACCTTATTGCTATGAGCTGATAATTGCCAGAAAAATAATAAAACCAATTAATTAAATGCTAAATAAATAAAAAAAAAGTCGTTTTTCTTCTTATTACGAATCTCGCAGCGTTGGGAATCTCCGGATCCGAATTCCGAAATGTGCACAGCGCTTACATTTCGGTGTATTTAAATTCGTCTCTTATCGTAAAGTATTCTTAACGATTCGAGATGAGTGACGAGTGACATACGATAGCTAATGGGTTCCGGAATATTTTCCAGAACCCATTAGCTATAGAACGTCACCGTCAGCGTTATTGATTGCAAAGAGAATTGTGGTTCTACTGATTGCTAACGGATGACGTTAGTAGGTAGTTTAGTGGTGAAAATATTAATAATGTACTCCCGACCGAATTTCGGCCGCGGCGGCCAGTCTCAATGGAAACTAGCCAATTGCGAAGGACATACTATAGTGCACACTTGTGTACTATAATAAGTCCTGCGTGTGCCCAAACAGACGGGCACTTTCTAATCCATCACTCTCATAATCCGATGGGACGTCTAACGACACGACCGGAAAGAGGTCAGGTACAGGACCGACGGCTTTACGTACTCGCCGAGGCACGGGGGTGTAATACCGCCAACTCCCAGACTTCGGGCTGATACTGAGAAATTTCTTTTTACCGAAAAATCCCACAATCACTTTTTGGTCTGACCCAGGATTTGAACCCACGACCTCATTATCTGCTGTTGAACACGCTACCGCTAGACCAATGAGGCAGTGGATAGCTATAGAGATAATAGTTGTACGTACCTCAACTAGATTATTACCTCAACTATTAAACATTTTAAAAGGTTTATTGGAAGTTATAACACAATTTAATCTTACTACGCAGTCCTGGACTACGTTGACTCTGTACCTCCATCACTGAAAGTGCAGGGGCGACAAACACGCTTAATTTCATTATATCCGTCAAACGCTTGAGGCGCTCTCCAGTGGAACTTCCTTTTAGACGATAGCTTTAAAGCGCTTTATTGCATTTAAAATGTAACGTGATTCGGACACTAAACTAGCCTGTCGTTTATTATAGTATGATAATAAAAATATATCACTTTTCACTTTCTTAATTTATTGTAAGAAGGAGTTTGTTTGTTTATATGTTACGCGATTACAGCGGTGTAGATAAAGTAAATAGTAGGTTTTACATCGCAAAATGTTACACTACATAGTACATACCTATATATGCGAAATCCGCAGACAAATCAAAGTAACCGAGTGGGCCCGAAGAATTGCCAAGCTGATGTGGCAGGGCACATACCTCGTAGAAATGACAAGGTTCTCTGGGGTCCACGAAACGGAACACGCAGCGTGGGTAGGCCCCCACAAGATGGACCGATGATCTTGTGAGGTCTGATGTATCCAGCGTATGGATCATACATATTATAAATAAATTACATCCAGTCACAGAACAAATAATCGTGCTCATCACTTAAATATTAGTCCTGGGGTTCTACCGCCTAAGTCGCCGAACATCGATTTCTTAAATGACGTTCAAATAAATAAAGGTTAAAAATGACTTAATCAATCATTAAATCGGTTACAACGTTGACAATCGATTCCAGACCATTTATGACGTCCCATGTGCTCATGGAAGCCGATTTAACGATAATTAAGTCATTTTTAACCTTTATTTATTTGAACGCCATTTAAGAAATTGATGTTCGGCGACTTAGCTGGTAGAGCCCCTGGGTAGGGATAGTACCCACGTCCTCTGGCTCTCAAGATCACTAGCTACTAGACCATCATTCCAGACAGAATAACTATTAAAACATCGGAAAAAGTAATGGACATACACGAATATTATGATTAATGCATGCATGGAATCGCTTATTTGATGATATCTCGTGAACGGTTTGACCAATTTAGATGTATTTTTTGTCCACATCCCCCTCGAGAAGTCCCCTTCCTTAAAATAATTAATTTCATCTCTGATACATGATAGCTGTGACTGCACTCCTGAAACGGACACACCGATTTTGTTGAAATTTATCGCGTATGTTCGAGCTGGACCCTCGATGGTTTTAATTCACAATCGAATCCGATACGTAGCGCTTCGATCAGATCATAAGTTATTTTACTATTTTACGACCAGAAAAAGGAACAGCTAGTTAGAATAAAATATTTCATTAAAATAATGAAATATTTTGTTTACCTCCCACAGGACCAAAGTAATCACACACTCCGCTTGCAGTTTAATAGCTTTCATATTAGCTTAGTGGTAAGTGGAACTTTGTGTGAAACTGTCCAGTTATTATAATTTAATGTTTATTGTGGATTAAAACGAGTAAACTTAGGTATACAGGAGTAAGTAGGTATATTTAAACTGACGTGAAGTGCTGACATAGTGGAAATTGTAACAGGTAACTCACGTAATTATTTTTATGTTTGAATTTAATTACCTGTTACAATTACCGGTTACAGTTTAACACAGAGTTAATAGTAAGTATTATTCATTTATTTTGTTTACTAGGCATTTTCTCTATACCTTTTAGCTTGATGTTGTTGTTGTTTTACTGTAGGTATGTCGAGTGTCTTAAAAATAAATAAATGGATTTATTTTTCTTCAGTCGACAACGGAAATAGTTTTACGAGTAGGTACCTACACTGTTGATTTATTGTCAGGTTAAAAGCAGACTAAACATTGCAATCATCTTAGGATGGTAGGGGACGGCCAACCAACACGATTGCAAAGACGTTCTCCAAGGCACACCATCAATTTCCAGACCAGACTGATACTGAGAACTTTTCGTAAAAGAAAAATCCCAAATCCGGATTAAAGTGCATACTAGTTACAAGTGTTACTAGATTACAAGTACATACTAAGGACCATGAAGGCGATCCGTGGTAGTATAACAGCGGCGTTTCAGATACATTTGGAATCTTCCTTATGATACATGGAGATGATTTAAGGGTAATCAAGTAATATTGGTTCATCATCATTATCATATCAGCCGAAAGACGTCCACTGCTGGATATGAGCCTCCCCAAAGATCTCCACAATTGCCGGTCTTGGGCTATTCATATCCAGCGGTTGCCAGCGACCCGCACAAAATCATGTGTCCATCTTGTTGGGGGCCTGCCCACGCTGCGTCTTCGGGTTCGTGGTCACCATTCGAGAACCTTTCTGCCCCAACGGTACGGCACCAATATTGGTTGCTGGATGACAATTGTGGAGACCTTTGGGAGAGGCCTTTGTTCAGCAGTGGATGTCTTCCGGCTGATATGATGATTATGATGATGGTGAAAGGAATATTGTATTCTACTTTATTACTTTAACATAGTACCCAAATTCACATGTCGCAGCAGACATAAAGAGAAGAAAGAGGAGATAAGAGAAAAACATATATGTTGAGAACGTAATTAAGACCATTGAAACAATGATCTCATACAATTACAGTAGACCTCTCTCAGTAGAGTCTGTACGTATATTAAGTTACGTCGGCAAAATTGGCCCACAATCCATTACATATAATTATATCTGTGCTTTCCATTCTCATAGTCATTTCAATAAAATTGTACGAGGGACATAAGTGCCCAGATGGTGCCATGTAAGCAGCTAGCTTCCAACTAAAGGTTATTTGCTAAATGAGCACTTTTCATATTTAATAGGTAATAAGCTGGTACCCCACATTATCGTTCTTAGGGTCAGTATCTACTACTTGTGCCTCACAAAATCAATGCTATCAACATATATGATATTGATATTATTATCGTTCTCTATGTAATAATAGTGCTCCAGCTCGAACTTTGCCTACGGCGGCCAACTACGTACAACATATTAAATTGCTTAAGTGTGTGCGCCAACATAAGTGCAATCTCTCACGATCGAGGAGATATCATACCGTGTTTACGTAGTCTCCGAGGCACGGGAGTGTAATACCGCTAATTTCCAGTCTCCGGGCTGCATTCGTTTATCTTGCCACAGAAATCCGAATAGGTATTACTTTATGGTAGCCGGGTGAATAACAGAAGAGAGAGAATGAATAACAGAGCCACCCCATACCATTACGTATATATAAAAGGCGACTAAGGTAGGTAGTCGAGAAGCGTCACCTGTGTACTAACCACCACCTAACTGCGGTAACCAACTCGCATGCAAAGCGCGGTGACTTAGGCAAACCCCTCCAAATGGAACATTAATAAAAAAAACTTCGTTTAAAAAAACCGACTTCAAAAACTAAAAAGTATGAAAAAAATATCTTAATAAAGATTTAATTTAATACATCTCTTATGCAAACATAATACCTTTAATATTAATGAAATACTATAATTTGTATGTGCTACCTATTGATAGGTTTGAAGTCGGTGCCAAGCCAAATGTAATAGTAGGTACCACACTCGCCGCGCGATACTTTCAGCGGGATAGCTTCGAATTTCTACACAAACAACCCATGCGGGCAGACGTCGTTGACGGTCGCGGTCGTCTCGAAATATTGTAAAATTTTGATGTGTTGTCTCCTAATTAATAATTTATCTATTTGTTTTTCAGTTGCCACAAATATATTCATATATACGCATAATATAGATTTATTATAACTATTGTAACTCATTCAGGTATTAAAATTAAATATATTTTTATGATGCAGTTTCATCTGTTTCATATAAATTCATATTGTTCTTTAAGTTTATTTACTTTAATCTTTAAGGTACGAATTTCATCTCAAAGTATGAAAGCTGAATGTAATATTAACTTTTTTGCTTAGGGCTTGGCACCGACTTCAAACCTATCAATAGGTAGCACATACAAATTATAGTATTTCATTAATATTAAAGGTATTATGTTTGCATAAGAGATGTATTAAATTAAATCTTTATTATGATATTTTTTTCATACTTTTTAGTTTTTGAAGTCGGTTTTATTAAACGAAGTTTTTTTTTATTATTTATTATTTATTTAGATACCCCTCATGTATGGTACGATTATTTTTTTTTTAAGTCAGTTCGAATTATGAGGAACGCCCAAAATTTACTGTTTGTTTTTCTATTTTTGTGTGAAAATCTTAATGCGGTTCACGGAATACATCCGCTTACCAAGTTTCGACAGTATAGTTCTTATAGTTTCGGAAAAAAAGTGTCTGTGACATAGGTACGGACGGACAGACAGACATGACAAAAACATAACGTTTCCGTTTTTTCCCATTTGGCTACATAACCCTAAAAATGGCAGCTATTCCGTATCAAACTAAAGAAGAATCACGTAAATCGGTTCATAAATCTCAGCGTAATCGGTGTACGTACCTACATAAAAAATGCGCTTGTGCTAAAAGGTGCGCCTACATGCGCTTCCAAAAACGAGCTTATACGCACGTATTAAACGCTAGTCGTCTGAAACTGTCATTAATGTTCATTGCAAGACACACTTGAACAGTATGAGTCTAGCTAGACTGGCTAAGATTTAAAAACAGCTGTGCCAAAGACAAATACGTCGTCCACATAAACAAAAATTTTCATATAAAATGACCATAAAATGAAAACTACTTGGTCAAATTATATAATTTTTTTATGGGACCGAATGGCAACTATTCCGCATCAAACTAAAAACGAATCACGTAAATCGGATCATAAATCTCCGAGTAATCGGTGTACATACATAAAAAAAAATACCTTTGAACTTGAGAACCTCCTCCTTTTGAAGTCGGTTAAAAAAGAAGATTTAACTGGACATGGCCTTTGAGGTAGGCCATGTCCAGTAGTGGACGATATCAGAGTGATAATGATTACTTTATGGCCCGACCCGGGTTTAGACCAACGAGGCAGTTCCCTATGTATTAGGTAAGGAATGTAGAGGTATCCTCGTTACAGAATAATGTGCTCCTGTTATAATTTAGGACATGGCAGATAGCCTTAACGGGGACTAGCTATCTGCGCGGGACACATAATAGTGCCAAACTACTACTTGACTTACTTACTTTGACTGCTCGTGTGGCGCAGCGACTAATATAGTCGCCTCGCCGCTGCGTGTCGCATGTTCGAGTCCCGCGCCGGACAACTATTTGTGTGACCCATAAATAGTTGTTCTGTCTATTATATGTTTGTAAAGTACCCCGCGACACAGGGATGGGATTCCCTAATGCAGGCGTTGACTTTAAAAAAAAACAAAAACCTATTCTCATAGAATTATAATTAGCTGACATTGCTGACATTACCAGAGAGGAGTCAGACACCTGACCGAGGATTGACGTTCTATCAGTAGCACCGGAGGAACTTAACCGCAATTTTCGTTATTCCGGGATATTGTTGAGATTTTTACTTTGTCAGAAAAAACCAATAACACTTTTGGGCGTGACCCGGGAATCGAACCAAAGACGACTATAATATGTACCTACTTGCTTTGTGTTGTCCTTGGTCCTTGCGTTATAATTGTGTATTAACAGAATATTGTATACTGAAACATTATTCATTCATATTTAACTCTTAGATTTAGCATTACAAAAAAGTATTTCTTATATGGGTCATATTTTTGTGTTTTTCCTACGTATGAATTATGGAGACCGTTTAGTTTTAACCATAGCGGCCATTAAATGGCTTAAATCCAAATTATGCCTTAGCGAAAATTAAACTGAGCTAAATAACTTTTGCCGTTTAAACATTCAAATTGTTCTAACTTAAATATAAATATTAAATCTCGGGCGTGGGTTCTGCTTCACCACAATTGTAAAGAGAGTTTGTGCACCATTGAGTTTGGAAGGTAATTAAATATAACGTACTGGTTGCATTAACATTTATTGTTATAGCTTTAATAAATTATTTATTTATTTACATGGTTCACCAACAATTTTTACACCAACAGTACACAAAATAACAAATATATGATACAAGTAGCACTGTAACAATCACTTATAGGTAAACACCACATTGGTAATTAACAAATAGATGAAATAGTAAGCTAACCTAAGACTGCATTACGCATATTTATGTAGAGCACGGAAGAATTAATAAACAAATAATAACAATAATAACACAAAAAGAGAAATACGCAGCGTACTGGGTTACCATATATCTGGCAGACAGTACATAATTTTTAATTTTAATTTTGTGATATACTTACCTACAGAAATTACAAATCATAAGCTCCGTAATGTGGTCAAAATGTACACAAGCGTAGAATTTTGTCTTATATGATTAAACGGGCAGCCCATCTACGCTTTAAATATCTATGATTATTAGACGGTTACCGGTTATATATTAGACGGTCGCCGTAGCCTAGTTGGTAGTGCTCCTGCCTACGAAGCTGGTGGTCCTGGGTTCGAATCCCGATAAGTGAAAATATTTGTGTGATGAGCACGAATATTTGTTTCTGAGTCATGGATGTTTTCTATGTATTTAAGTATTTATCTATCTATATAAGTATGTATATCGTCGCCTGGCACCCATAGTACAAGCTTTGCTTATTTTGGGGCTAGGATGATCTGTGTGACATTGTCCCAAGATATTATTATGATATAACCAGTTCCGTTCGCAAATAGTAATAAAATCTATTTAGTATTAGTGATATAACAATCACAACAGGCATGGACACAGACTGAAAAACATTTTATCAACTGTCTTTTTGGCATTAGTAAACTTGCTGGGACACGTGACAAGGTGGTTGAGTAGTTTTTACTTATCTTATAATGTTATAAACATTGTAAGAAATCATAACAGAATGATACTAGTTACCCAATCAGATATACACAGTATATATGTATACACATTAAAATAGTCGAGCTGTTTAACTGTGTCTAATATTATGTAAAATTAAAATATTTAAAATTATTATTATTTTTATGCCATATGGCGACATATGAGTAAGCGGGTTACCCGATGGTAAACGATCACCGCCGCCCATGTACACTCCCAACACCAGAGGAGTCACGGGTGCGCTGCCGGCCTTCAAAAGAGTCAGCAAATTAGTGTTGCCGACCCTTCCGCCCACCCCGATGAGCTCTGGCGATCACACTAAGAAGCACAACATTAATGTTGTTAACATTAATGTTGTCTTTGAGCGAATGAACGCTGTGCCCTTCCTCACATATACATTATATGATATTCACGATCCAAAATGAACATTTAGATGTATTTTTACATTAAAGGGCAAAATAACAAATGCATTTTGTTTGTTGCAGTGTTTCGGTGGTGTTTTTCTTAGCGGTGTCGGATTTATGCGCGGTTCCGTTACACGATAAAAAAATTCATCAATTTCGTCTTCAATAGTATCAAATATTACCATTTCATTACATTATTCGCAATAAAACACAAGTCTAACAATAAACACCACCGAAATAAGCATCGAATGACATCTGTCAGATAACTTATCTATCAGTTTTATGAAACGCAAACGATGATGTCTTTATTCGATAGATAAGTTGCAAGTAGCTTATTCGGGACTTTATCTGGACATTGTGAAACAGACCCTTAGAGTAACAAAAACAACTCATTCATAGAATCAAGTCTATTACGTCGATCATTTTAAAATTTTATTTGGTACTTTTGGGTATTGTAAATATAAAGCACACCTACTTCTAATATCTTAATTTATTTATTTACTGGGTATGGGATATTAAAAGGTTCTGAAGTCTTTTCTAATTGAGTGTTCACAAATATAAGCTAGTTATAATTTTTTTTGTTTTATAGTATCTGTTATTCCTAATGCAAATTTAATAGTTTGGTAGGTGTTCTCACTATAATATGATATTGCACATGCAACTGTGAACATATCAGCCAGAATTATGTCAAGAAAACAAAGCCAATGAACGGAATCTAAAAACTAATTTAAAGGAAAGATATGTATTGCTTTTAGCATTTAGCTATAAGTTAGGTCTGTCGAGTTACATAAAAACCCCGTTTAAAACAAGTTTATGAAAATTAGGCATTACTTAATTAATTAAATAATTAATTAATAAGGTGATAATACTTTTAAACTGATAACAACTTCGATTCGATGAATTTGAATATTCTGAATTACGTGAAATTACTCCTCCTAATATTATACATGGGAATGTTTTCATATTTAGATCTTCGGATATTTGTTACGCAATAACGCAAAATCGGCTTGAATTTCGTTGATAGTATGTTGATAGGAATGGAAATGGTTATTCACTCCTGAATTCGCAAACAGGCTACAATAACTTGCTAAATTACGGCATGCACCGCGCTTTTGATTAATAGTGTGTTTTTGATTTACCACTAAACCCTTTATTAATAACTATCTTATCAATGTGAAGTCTTTTTGTTGTTTTTTTTTAAGACAACGCCCTCATTAGGGAATCTAATCCCTGTGTCGCGGGGTACTTTACAAACATATAATAAACGGACACAAATTACATCCAGACTCAGAACAACTATTTATGGGTCACACAAATAGTTGTCCGGCGCGGGATTCGAACCCGCGACACGAAGCAACGAGGCGACTGTCTTAGCCGCTGCGCCACACGTGCAGTTAAAGTCAAGTTACGTCTGAGATAAAAATAACTCCGTATGGAAGACAGACATACGGCTAAATGGGAATAAAAACCTAAATTCTCTCGGATAAAAATATATATCACTATATTTCGGACACTTTTAAACACTTTAATAATAAGTTTGACATTGCTGTGTGGTGACGGCATAGAATATCATCACCCTATCTCATCCCGTGGGGGGCGTAGAAATCGACCTAGATTATACCTACCAGAGAACGGGCAGCAGCGTTTTCCTGTGAATGCGTCAAATATCATACTGTGATCGACAACCCGTCTGCCAAGCGTGGCGATTATGACATATCCGCCCATTCTTTGGGCAGGCTTTTGTCCAGCAGTGGACGTATTTTCGGCTGATATAATGATGATGACATAAAGTTTATTCAATCGCCGTATCTAATTTTACATAATGCAATATATTACCCTGTAACGTAGTGTGTAATTTTCCTTTCTTTTTTTTAAATAACGCCCGCACTAGGGAATTTAATCTCTGTGTCGCAGGATACTTTACAAAGATATAATAGACGGACACAAATTACATCCAGACTCAGAGCAAATATTTATGGATCACACAATTAGTGGTCCAGCGCGGGACTCGAACCCGCGACACGGAGCGGCGAGCACTGTCTTAGCCGCTGCGTCACACGTGCAGCTAAATAAAGATATTGTTTCGTGAATTTGTACACAACGCGAGTTCAAATGGTAATTTATCATCCTTTTCCAAACGACGCCGACGAGTCAATCAACATTTTCTGCAAATCCCCCCAAACATTGTATTGTTTTAACTGTTAAATGTGTTCTTATCTAAACAAGTTCTTTAACGTCGTACTATACCAGTAGCTATTTACACAACCAGGTTGCAGAGTAAACACACTCGAGACAAATCACGATCAAAATCTACTTAACAAATGGTGATAAATCATATCATATCAAAATCAAATAAGATAAACTGCGTCGTTTCATTGACCTACAAGCATTTTATTATGACAGTGTCAAATATAAATAACATCCAATGCCAATCAGGAAAACGTGCAGGAAAAGTTGCTCGAGCCATTGGTTGAGAGCACGTTAAGATATCGGTCCCGGCTGCAAGTCACACTCTGACCAAATTAAAGCCAATTTAATAAACGTGCTATACGAATTATCGTATGGCTCGTTTTTAAGCTTCAAAACCTAACCAACTACGATACAATTTCTCCAAACCCTCTTGCCAGAAAAATAGGACCTCTAAAACTATGTTTACAACATCCTCATATTTTTCTTTTTAATATTAACGTAAACATCTATCGACCGTAATAGTTTTTAGCGGGCAGTAATGGGATTTTAATCCTCTTGATAAGTGCGCCGCAATCATCTTTACCGCGCATTTTTTGAATTTGGAACATATTAGTTTTCAGCTCCAAAGAAATCGAACGCAAATATTTGAATTTTTTGAATTTTGAATAAAGACTGGCTGGTGCGACGGCCCATAGTCACGCCGCACCGCCAGCTGAATTGTTATCATGGTTTTATTTTGCAAAATGAATTATTCAAGTGACATTGAAAGTGTACAATTCACTCCTGAAAGTATTAGAACTGCCGCAAGAAATGTGATGGACAATCTATTACCTGCAAAATCTGTTCTCAGTCAATAACGTGGAGTCTTTCCTTAATGAGGCACCCGACACAGTTTTTCTTGCCGTAAAAGTAAGTAATTATGTATATGGTGTATTAGTAAAGTATTACCACAGTGTTTTAAATTCGGATTTTATTGTAACCTGTACTCGATAGATACTTGTCTTATGTCTTCAGAGGCACATTTTTATATTTATTTAAAGACAGCTCAGATTACATTTACATACCCATGCAAAATTTCAGCTTAATTGGAAGGAGCGAAGTGGGTCAATTTTAAGTTGCAAGATTCGATTCGATTATAGACAGACAGGTAAGAGGACAAGTGAAGCTAATTTTTTTTTCATAAAAACACTCTTAAATCTATTTTGAAATGTGGTCATGTTTACCTTTGACTTGATGTCCCATTTAACGTGATACTTAAACCTATTTTTAAATTTTTACCTATTTTTTATTTTATATATTATTAATTATTCTAAATAACATATTAGGATTAGTAGTAAGGTTTACCGTTGTGACGCACTATAACCATACCTTATTTGTGAAGATAAAAACAATTATTGACTGTACAAACATACAATGTACACCCAGACTCAAAAGAGGTATGGGTCACACAAATAATTGTTCTTTGCCAGGTGTCAATTTTGCTACGAAACCCTACAAAGGATAAAATGGCACTGGTAATATTTTCATTGTTTGTCGAAACGAATGGCGAATCTTGTGAATTTTCTTGTCGGACTCTCCAACTCCCGTCTGTGTCAATTAGTTATTGTATCAAGACTCCTTGTACAGAAATCTTGCCAGTAAATAAACTCGAGGTTTTTGTTAATACTGGCTACGTCTGTGATTGTTTTAAAATTCGAACAAATATATATAATTTTGGATGATTTTAGTTAGCCTAGCTATCTAAAAGTTTTAGTTAACCCCAAGATAAGATTATCAAATCAAGTAAGCTAAAATAATATTGAGTTAGAACATCATCGAATTAAATTCGCTCCATAAATCCGTCTGCCATTTTGACTGTCAATAATAAATTATAATATTACTATAGTTGTCAAGGTGAATGTGATTGGTAAAACACAAAACTTGATTTAATTTAGAACGCTTTATTACTTAAGAGAATTACCGTCATATCGGTAAAAGAAATGAACGATAAAATTTTTTGTTATTTAGCTTATCGAACAGTATATGCATAAAACATACGAGAGACATTTCCTGTACTACACATACATACATAGACTCACGCCTGTTTCCCAGAGGGGTAGGCAGAGACAACGGATTTCCATTTGTCACGATCTTTGCATCTTTCCTGTACTAATGACGTGAAAAACACGTGTCAGTCTACGACAACATTTTATACTTTTTATTTTTATTATTTCAAAAATGGAATATTAAGGCGTTAAAACTATTATTTAAACCTAACATTCGTAACAACACTTTTAATTTTATCTTTTAAACCCCAAAATTGTTGTCCTTGTTTTAGATTACTTGATCATTTAAACCTCGGTGAGCGACTTGAGCGTGTTAATTTGAATCCACGCAAATTGAAACAAATGATCGTACGTGAAAGTTCGGTTCATTTTATTTTGTTACCTTTCAGGGACAGACAATGGAAAGATACTTTTATTCGATTTGCCATTTACATCGGCAAAATTAATAATTTTTATCCCTATGAAGCCTTTGTTAGTTTGATTCACATTTATAACCACAATGAAATATTGAACGCAATACTATTTTATTAATCTATTTAACAGAAGCGAGGTAGAACATAACGCTTTTCGCTCTT
Organism: Pseudoips prasinana; assembly: GCA_951640165.1. NCBI lineage: Eukaryota > Metazoa > Arthropoda > Insecta > Lepidoptera > Nolidae > Pseudoips > Pseudoips prasinana. The sequence goes on from OX621251.1 coordinate 18,192,041, forward strand.
TGAGCTTAATGAGCACTATACTGGGACAGTTTCTGGAGGGGTTTAAAGAATAAGCTGTAGGTTAGAGCCTACCTCGAAAAAAAAGGGCAAAATAGAACGAGTAATCAGAACTAGATGGTATAATTTGTAAATTAACCAAGACCTTTCTTTTTCGAGGTAGGCTAATCATAGTCTAAGCATTTGAGTTGGCTTTAACTACACGCGCAAGCGCAAATTAATGAAACAAAAGCTTTCTTTTTTCAAACTACTTTACTTTAAAAATATGGGAATGAAAGTTTATACCAACAATTTATTATTTTGGAAAAGTAAAAAAATAACTATTTTATAAACATACATCGTTATCAAATGAAAAATCTATGGACTGAGACTAGAAGATACGTTATCAAAGATTAGAGCTTATAATTGCGAGCTTAATCATATAAATGTAGCGTTTTTAGTAAAAGCTTTTACCAAAAGAATACAAAGAATTTATTTCTTTTTTTTGTCGATAATAATTGCCGAAAAAGTCCCGAGGGCATAATGTTGTTGGTAGAAAACAAAATGTTGATTTTAACTCAAACCTTTTCATATTTTTATTGGAAATAAAGGCACTGCGATGAAAATTTTATTAAATGAAACGCTGTCCGTTATAAATTGTTATTTACGGAGTTTAACTTTCCTCGTTTAATTAGTCAGTAAATACATGGCCCTCAGACATTATGGGGCTTTTTGTGTACTGTAAAGTCGATTATCGAGGCCCGTGACCACATCACTAATAAGTTACAGGCAGTTACATCGCATCAGTAAAGAAACCATACTGAATACATTACTGAACATTACTGCTAAGCAAATCATTATTCATGTCATATATTATATAACTAGCTGTGCCCCGCAGTTTTATCCGCGTTAAATTTTATAAATTATCACAGCTCCTGCCCCGTAGGTGATAGCGTGATAATATGTAGCCTATATGTTGACCCGACCTCTTAGTACTTACTATTCATGCAAAATTTGAAATTAATCTATGCAATACTTTTTGAGTTTAGCCCAGACATATGTACATACAAATAAACAGATAAAAATTCTAAAAGCTATATTTTTGGCTTCTATATCGATTGTAGATCACGCCCCAAGTATCCTTTTAAAATAATATTTCAATGTACAGTTTTGACTTTGCTACGCTTTTATTATATGTATAGATACAAGACCCGTGACCACTTTAGTTAAGTAACATCTTATCAACAAGGAAATAATGTATGTGTATGTATATGAGGTATAAAACAATATTTTGATATAATATATGTAAATAAATGTTAGCTAGTAGATGGGTGACCGCCATTGTGGTTTAATTTCTCACCATCTCCGTGCTTCGGAGGACACGTTAAGCTGTCGGCCTCGGTTGTAGTCGATAAGACATACCAGAGGCCTATTGAGCAGTTTGAACAACTCTGACACTAGGATAACCTCTGCCCAAACCTACGATAAAGTGAGTAAGGATTTCCTATGAGGTCCAGAGCTTTCGTTCCTAGACTAATATAGCTTACGAATTAAAGTATTCATGTAGAACTATTTGGTTGAAACATAGCGGCGCACGCGGCGGTAGTCGTGGCACCGCAAGTCACCTCACCTCCCATTGCAGTTATCGCCATGACCATGTTTCACAAGCCCCCTCTCCAGGAACGAAGATTCTTTCGCGCTATTTCATAAAACAAAAGAGTCCTGTTACGAAACAACATACGAGAAATATTTTATACTTTTTAGTTTGTTTTCTATTAGGACTGAATAGAAAATAGTAATTGAAATTTCACTTTAAGACAACATACCTACCTGATAAATAAACTCATTAAAGCTCGAACCAAAATTTTCCAATTTTCCAATTTTTGTGTCACGATCAGTTCAATTAAGACAAAATAAATATTAATGATATATAGCTGGCGTATACTCAATTACGCCAGCTATATATCATTAATACTTATTTCGTCTTAATTGAACTGATCGTGAAAATTCAGGAAAAATATTCATATAAAGTGTGTAACTTTTGACGGGCCTGTTGGCGTGGTTGGCAAATTTTGGTTTTCACGCCGGAGGTCGTGGGTACGATTTCCACCCAGGACAGATATTTGTGTGCATGAACATGGCTGTTCGTCGTTAGTCTGGGCGTAATTATCTATATTAGTATCTATTTACAAAATGAAAGTCCTCGGTGGGAATCGAACCCACGACCTCCGGCGTGAAAAGCAAACATTTGCCAACCACGCCAACAGGTCCGTCTATATATATATATATATATATATATATATATATATATATATATATATATATATATATATATATATATATATATATATATATATATATATAATATATAGGAACTATGTCACACAGATCATCCTAGCCCCAAACATCCATGACTCAGAAACAAATATTCGTGCTCATCACACAAATATTTGCACTTACCGGGATTCGAACCCAGGACCACCAGCTTCGTAGGCAGGAGCACTACCAACTAGGCTACGGTGACCGTCATGGAGATCTCTTTCTAGTTCATCATGATGACATTATTTTACATTCTTATTATTTCACATTTTATATCTAAAGCCAAGAATAGCCCAGTATAAAAAAACATCTTAGAATGTGTATCACATAATGTCTAATTTAAAAGCAAGTTTCAGACATCTTTAAAATTAATCGTATAAATTAAGCGCGGGTGGGAATTGATCCTACGGCTCACGGGGTATCGGCCCCTATGTGCGTTAATCACTCCACCACCGCACCGTTCTTCTCAGACTCGATCCATCCGATATTTTCTTAACGCACCAAAGTGGATACACTTGCCACTTGCACTACGTAATAAAGACGTTCAAGGTTAGTGCGAATCCACCAACATGACGCCGCCTCGCTCATTTTCTTGTGATAGCTCTAACGAGTGCAAACGAAGTTTCATATGAATGATACTCATCCTAAATCCACCTTTGAACGCCAAAATACCCCCATTTCCGATTAAATATTGCGTGGTTAATGATATCAGATATGTATATGTAGGTATTATATAATGGTTAAAGAATTACTCATGTAAGTTGCGATTGTATCTTTGTCATTAGTTTATTTGCTCACTTGAAATATAACTATTATATTTTTGTCTATAAATATTTAATCAAGCTAGAACACATATACATAATTACTAAAACATTGATACCAACCACGTCTTACTATCTCCAGTACGCTCTTTGAATACGTACTGTACATCTATCTCAAATAATAACTCACATAAAACAGTAATCATATGTTTACACAGCATTATCAAAATGATAACATGACCAAATGTCTTTTTTCAGGTTTCGCGGACAAGAAGGCTTAAATGGAACGAAGCCAATTAAATTAAAAACTAAAGTTCCTTGCACGATACGCAAATACTCGTACAGACTGCCGATGTTTGCTCTCAGAACGTTATCACTTGATAAGTTGGAACACAAGCCGCGAGCAAACAATCTTATCATGCCAACGTTCTTACTGGGGGCTTGGAGGTGTTCCGCAGACTCCGCTCCGCTCAGGCGCGCCACGCAAAACACCTGAGAGACGAGATCACCACGTCTACGCCCCACCATGGGAATACAGATAGAATTATACGAGTGATTGTGATAAATGTGACTATTTAGTGATAGTAGTGTAAATAGGCAAACCAAAGAACAAAACTAAAAAAAGCTGATCAGCTCAAATTCCTAATCGAGAGAATAAAGCCGTCAAACTGGAGGACCTACCGATAGTGGACGTTCCGGACATCTTAGACAATGTCAGTGCGAAGGTGGAGGAATGCCTGGCAAAGAACGTGGATCTGTCGGACAAGTACTGTCCGGCGTATTACGATGGATTGCTGTGTTGGGACCCGACGCCGTGGAACACGCTGGCAATACAACGATGCTTCAGCGAATTCCATGGCCTTCAGTATGATGACACGCGTAAGTACTTACTTTTATATTAAACAATACCTAGTGCTGCTGGCAAAATTTTGCTTCAGTGGCCAATCTCGACAAATACTAGCCAATTATGCCATTTCATAGTACATTAATGTGTGCGCAAACATGGGTCCGTTCTCTATTGAGGGTCCGGCTGGCGTGGTTGGTAAATGCTTGCCTTTCACGCTGCAGATCGTGGGTTAGATTCCCACCCAGGACAGATATTTGTGTGTTTCAAAAATTTAGTATACAAAAGAAAAGTAGTATATGTAATCTATCAGTTATCTGGTTTCCTTAGTACAAGCTCTGCTTAGTGGGAGTGGCCGTGTGTGAATAATCTCCCTGAATCTTATTATTAAGTACTGTATTAATATCCGGATGTGGACTGATTTATATGCTTTCCTAGGGAAGGGGGTCACTCTTATTTTCAGACACCTGGCTGCTACTCAATATTTTTTTTCTCGACACGAGTTTTGAAACTATCCCTCATTCTCTTTAGTAGGACAAGCTACCACTATGAACTAGTCAAGAACTTCTATCTTAATCTGATATTAAGTAGATTTTAGTGTATGTAAACAATGCGGTCACTTTGTAGGCTTGAGTTTTCAAAGGACAGTAAATAGCCCAAAGACCAAATCCTTAGAGATTCGTGTAGACATGTACGTAAATTTAGTCCGGCGTAATTAATCTGGGCTTTCGGTAACAAGGGTTCGCCGCAATACAAGTATGACAAATGTAGATATTTATCTACGTGGCCTTAGTTTTAGGCCTGAGGACTTGGGTTTTATGTTATTAGGTCTTATGATCTCTTAATAAGATAGTATTCAGTTTGAAAGCCATATTTCAAATTCATTAATGATGTAATTAATTCTGTCTTAAGATCTTGTGATCATATAACTGAGTAATATATACGAAAGCTATCACAAGGCGTATCCTTGGGGGGCTACGGCCATATTCGATCGGCGTTCAGGTAGATGAAGATTAAAAGCGGCCAAGTACGAGTCGGACTCGCTCATGAAGGGTTCCGTATCAGCAAGTAACAATATAAAATTAATAATATAAAAAAATCTCTATTTATTATTAATTTATAGGCCATTGAACGAATGATTTACTTATTTTTAATCTTCATCTATTTGAACGCCGCGCCGATTACGGTGATCGGTGTTAAAAAAAACAAGCAAACGAAAGTCGTTATCTTTATGAAAATATATTTATAAAAAACAATTCAATCATAACTCATGTGAGATTATCATACATAGATGTTTACATACAAATAAAAAATAAATTATAGCCTCCATAATTAAAAGTCGGTAAAAAATAAGTTGTACCAGGATGTTAGATAAAGCTCTCTATCCTGGCTAACTTATATTTGTATTGTGCGAGGAATGAACCCGCAACCTTCGGATCAAAATGCAGGTTTATTACCAAATGAGTCATGGTGGTCTTCCAATTCTTCAGGGCAAATGAGACCTGCAGCGCATACCTATACATTCGCCCTGGGGTGATCTTAACTGCTAATTAGGCCAGATGATTACGACATGAGTTACCCAATAATGTTTCATAAGATTTCATAATAGCGTTTATTTACCTAAAGTCTATGTTTACAAGCTTTAACGCTAGTAAAGCTCGGAGGATTTATTGTTTGTTCTTAGACGCTTTATTAAACCTTTGAGGAAGTGAAAGACAATGTTACGTCGGCGAAACAACGGCTTTTGTTTTCACTAAATCCGCCAATTTTGTTCCCGAAACATTTTTTATATTTCACTGTTATCGTATTCTAAAACGAGCCAAGCGACGACGAATGCTCAGTAAAATTCCATGAAAGAGTTTATTTAAAGGAAAGATACTTTATATTATTCGTCTTCAATGTGAATAAATTATTTTGACTACAAGACAAAAGATCATGTATATAACATAAGAAATTGACTTTTGTTTGTGTAGAGAAGTAGCAGAGAACATGTGAATAACCGTAGCTTATGGTGCCCTCGATACAAATGGCATCACTTATGCGTTGACAACTCCCCCCCCCCCCCCCCCTCCATATAGCAGTGTCTTCTGTAAAGTGGAGATGCCTAGACAGTCAAACAACTGATACTTTTATTTTTGTCATTTTATATATATTTTTATCTCTTGTTTTTTATATGTATTATGTCTCTTTCAGTACTATAGCAAAACCACATTTGTCAAAATCGGTTAAGCAATTTTAGGTACAGGTAACAATCAAACAAAAATACATGTACATACACTTAGAAAATAATACACTCTACGGGTCGTGATCGAGCATAAAAATTTAATATTTATTCTGTAATCTGTAATAGCAAGACGAAGCTAATACGCCAATTATATCAACAAAACTCTACAAACCTCGCCACGAAAGCACTGTTCAAAATATTAAAACTGGTAAATTGAAAACCATTTACTTAGCCAACTTAGTTGCTAAAACCTTTTTAAAGTCCGTTTTCACCGCACTCGTATTTCATTACAACGTCTCTAAAAGCATGTACATAACAAGTTAACTGGTGCTCCGTGAAATTAGTTTCGTTTTTATTTTACAGATAATCCGTTTGTGTACTGAAGTGTGGCTAAAATAATGACAAGGCTTTGAAATTACTTTAAAGCTTAGTGTAATGGAAGAATATATTGTTTAAAAGGGAAGTGCAGTATTTTTCTGCAGTACTTTTCACCGAACCATTTTTCTTTCTCTTTGCCTTATCCCACGTTAGGTGGGTTCGGCTCTCCTAATTATTTTGCCCCAGGACCGTCTGTCCTGGATTGTCAAATCTGGTATTTGGGCTTTTTCTAAAAGTTTGGTCATACAAGACCACCACGTCAAGGGAGGGCGACCTCTGTCTCTCTTCTTTTCGGGAATTGCGAGTGCTTTGCGTACTACTCGTACGTGTTCCTCTTCCCTTCGCATGACAGCCGGAGCGATTCAACTGGGCCGTGTTGAAACCGGTAGTAGAGGCACCCGTTGAGTTTGTTTCGCTGGGTCTTCTCAGTTGGGGCGCATTGGATCCGGCGGTAGCATTAAAGCGCGACCGTCGTTATAAACACAAGGTCCGCCATAGTATTAACATTTAATTCGTACCTTAATATAGACAGAACCATTCAGACAGTATGTAGTAAAAATATAGCTAAACTTTAAAATTTAGATAATTAAACCAATAATTTACAATAACTTAATTTCCTACAATCCGTGTACCTAAATATCTATATGTACCTAGAAATAATTATAAATTAATTATATTGACGGTCACCGTAGCCTAGTTGGTAAGTGCAAATATTTGTGTGATGAGCACGAATATTTGTTTCTGAGTCATGGATGTCCTCTATGTATATAAGTATTTATCTATCTATATAAGTATGTATATCGTCGCCTGGTACCCATAGTACAAGCTTTGCTTAGTTTGGGGCTAGGATGATCTGTGTGTCATTGTCCCTAGATATTATTATATATTACTACGAACATGTTCTGACTATTTACAAGCGCTTTTTTAAAGTATACGTGAATAAAAAAATTAAAAAAAAAAATGAAGCCGAAATAATATCATAGTCGTCCACGTTAGAAAAGGACCTTCCTAATTTAGTTTACGAAAAACAAGGACTTTAGCACAAATGGTTTCGTATTTATCTCAGATTTATAAAAGAAGACTGGTGTGATGGTCTAGCGGTTAGTGACCCTGACTGCTAAGCCAGAGATCGTGGGTTCGATTCCCACCCGGGATATATCTTTGTGTGATGAACACGATTATTTGTTCTGTGTCTGGGTGTGATTTGCCTATAATATGTAGGCATGTATGTAGAAATATATAAAAGTATGTTTTTCAGTTGTCTGGTTACCATAGTAAAGGCTTTGCCTAGTTTGGGATCAGATGGCAGTGTGTTAGTTGTCCCAAGATATTAATTAATTATTAAAAAAAGGTTCATTCGTTATTTATCTACTACAAAATATTTTTTTAAAGTCGTTTGATCCGAAAATAAACGTATTATTTCATTGTTTAGTTAATTTATTCCAACTGAAGTTAGTTAAACATTAAGTTAACCCACGACCTCTGGATTAGCAGCCCCAGTCACTAACCACAAAACCAATATTTCTCCCGCAGTCAAACCGACTGATCGGTTTCGTGGGGTATTTTTCTGGACTTGTGTTTTAATATTAAGGAAACAATAAATAAATAAATAAAAAAATAGGCCAGTCAAAATTTAATTTTTATGTTATACTTATATTATTTCCTACCACAGTATAATTTTTAACGTCTTCTGATACAAAAATAAATGTATTATTTTTAGGTTTAGCAAATTTATTCTAAGTTAGTTAGACATTAAGGCCGCATACGCTCTATGCGCTTAGCCGGAATGCATTCAGCCGTCAGCAATCAATATGGCAGACCGGCTGCTGCATCACAGTGCAAACAAAAACTACTTTCTCGTACAAATATCTGAGTACGGTCAGCCACACGGCTGGCCGCATTGCGGCTAGCCGCATAGTTAGTAGGAGGCCCAAGTTAACCCACGACCTCTAGGCCAGTCAAAAAATAATCAAATTTATTTTACTATCATATTGTTTGTATACGTATTGTATTCTTATATAAGATCAAGTTGCCCCAACTATTATGATGAATTTTACAGAAGAGGGTTATTCGGGGGTCTAATGAGGGTTATAAGGTTTTCTAGGTACAAATTTCTAATTCAAAACAACAAAGCTTACCCAAATCCAAGTGTATTAAATATATTGGTACATCTGGTGAACATCCTAAGTTGGTCGGATGTGGCGTAACTTAAATAATAATATTGTTTTGATACTAGGGAACAAGCCTTAATCTCCATATTATTCGGTAGAAGTCAGCATAGGAACCACAACTGCCACGATGTTTATTCTGGATCGAATTTCATTGTTCTTCGATATGTTTACTATGGATTATCGAACTTTACGACGATTAGTAAACATAAATATAGTAGGTTTGTTTATTCTCATGGTCGACCCATGTAGCAAGCATTAAGTAATTATAGTCAGTATAATTAATATATAAGGAGTTACATAAATAGTGGATGTAACTTACGGGGTATAACTTGTCTATGAAACTGAACAAACTGTAGCACGTGTAACTCAATATCGAAAATACACATAAAAAAGATTAACTTCCCATACATGAAGAACAATCTGCTGATGCAATTTGTATGGGGAGCAGAAAAACATCGTATTACCAAAACTCTACAATACTTTTAATTTGTTTATTTTGATAAGTAGATAAGTAAAGTTCATTATTTATTACCTCGTTTAAACAGTACTTAAAATATAATCTCTATCAGTTTGGAATTTACTTTACAGTCTAAAACACAACGTGGTTTTTTGTGTGTAGCAATAGATCCTCAGTCAACCATACTTTTCTGGATTTAATAAAGCCTACAATAATATCCATAAAAACGTTAAATTGGTTCATTTTAAAAAACAAGTGTATTATTATGCTGAGTAAATTCTCTGAAATTTAATTTACCCAACGAGTTTATAATATCAAACTATGATACATATTAAAAATATAAAATTTTGTTAAAACATGAATAAGTTTAATTAGCGAGGAAAGTCATAAATAACAGCGTTAGTAGCTATTATGTTTATTCAACCACTCATCAATATCATTTTATATGAAAAACACTCTTTATTTTAGTCGATAAGGTTCAGACGGTCATAACTATGATGAAAATATCTAACTTGCGTTAGAATATTATCATCACACCATTCGAGCCCGTGAGGGGGGTAGAAGTCGACCCGAGGGAATATGTGCCAGAGAACGAGCAGCAGCGTCTCTCTGTGTACTGATATTTTAAGGATTGATTGTAGTTGTCGCGTGTCACGTATAAGACGTTATTCATCCGAAACTTATAATAGTTGTAAACATTGCTTACCTAACCATAATACCTACTATTGTAGGGTTCGATAGCAGGTGTAATAAAATGCGTGGACTGTATATTGATGTATATATATCACACTACATATTCACGTTATCGTAAGGGTACACAGAATATTAACTTAAATAAAAAGGTTATTATGCGCGAGCGCGGAATGTCGTGGCTAACAGCTAACTTCCGAGCGCGTCCGTAACGTTAACGATAAAAACATGCGGGGAATTCTTTGGGAATGCCGATAGAAGTCGTAATTTTTTTCGTTTTTCATACTCGGAAAGTAATGTTAATTTGATCCGAGTAGTGAGCGGAAGATGCTATTTCCCACTTTTGGGCGCGGTAAAGACTCATAGTTATTGCTTCCCGCCCTATGATGGGAATAAATTTTGAATATATAACTAAATTTGGTTAGGCTTTCGGCTGTAAAATATCTAAGATAATTAAGAAAAATTGTACAACGCCACTAAAGAAGTTTTCACTTCAAAAATGCTGCATGTAAATGTACGAATATAAACGGCCAGTGTGAATTAATAAAACAGATCCTCCGTCTTCACTGGGACGGTTGGCGTTTGGGGGAGGGAACGAGCGGAGTTCTTTACCTCCGAGCGCCAGCGATCCCGGGAGGGTAATCTGCTCCCCGTGTGCTCTCACATGGGGAGCTCGTAAAGTCTAGCGAACGCTCAGTGTACAGCGGGGGTACTGGCGAGATCGTTCACGAGTACCCAGAGCCCCCGCTACAAACACTGTGAGGCTGGCTACCTTGGTGGTTTTAGTGGGTCGAGCCCCACACCCCGTGCGACTAGAGCATTTCCGCACGTTAAAAAAAAGATCCTCCGTCTTACGAATATTCGACGAGGTCACGTGTCTTGACGCAAGTTTCCAGTCATCCCAAAAAAGTGCACAACTCTGCTAAAGAAGTTTTCACTTCAAACAATATTTCGTGTATTTTTGCCAAAACCATAAAATCGTGTAAAATTATGATTAAAAAAATACGGATATTCATGACGACATCTCAATAATAAAGGAAACTGACTTACAGTACCGCAAACTTATCTGACCCGCTGGCAGCGTCGCTGTTATCGCATTTAGTGTTGCTAGTTATTATTTTTTGCAATAAAGTGGGTAAAAATAATATGCACATTGTAATGTAAATGTTACTTCACTAAAAAGCAAACAAATACTCTCATTACAAATCGTTATATTTTTATACAATAATTATGATCATTTACATAAAATGTATGCTGGGTGTTCTCTAACGGATCTCCGGATTCCGGTGACATAATAATACCTGGAGTATCTACTCCAGGTATTATTATGTAAACGGAATGGTTTAATTCAGAAGTCATTTCATCATCATCATTATCGGAATCACTGCTTTCACTTTCACTACCTAAATGAATGATGAAAGGCTCGTCTAAGTATCCATCCCTTTTTCGCCACACATTTTCAATATTTTTTTACATGGTCGCAATGCTTTTGCCATTCATTGACTGTTATTTTATCAAAAGCTTCTGCAATCAATGATAGGATTTCAGAATTCGATCTACCAATATTCTGATCTGCTATAAATTTTTGCACCTGCTTGCTCTTTTTCTTTCACAAGTTTTCTTACAAATCGCTCGCGGACACCTACAAAGGAAATAGCAAAAAATAATTAAATAATGAATATTTTAAAATATGTATTTTAAATTAAAGAGCGAGGGGGAGTTTCGTATTTTTTCAGAAGCTGACAACACTAACCTGTAGCAGCAGCTACGCATTCATACAACTTATTGAAGGGTATAATTGGTGCCTGAAGGCGTTATTCTTCCTTCATATAATTCAATACTTGTAATATAACGTTCCCCGCATCAATTTTTAAAGCTTTCGACATTTTTTACAATTAAAAACCACAAAAAGAAAAATAAATACGCGCAACAAACAATCAATGGCAGGAATGTCATGGATTGACATTTCAAATTGGCATCGTTAGTTCTACTTTTGGCCACCGGGCCAGATAAGTTTGTAGTACTATAAAATATCATTAACGTACAATTCAGCATTTCTCTCTGAAATTCGTAAATAACAACATCTGATTATTGTGGAAGCCATCGGCTTCGTGTCCTAAACTTTCATATCATCAGTAAAACGTACTAGCTTAATACTAGCTCAAAAGTGTAAATTATTTAAGTCTCAATCTTTTAAAAGGCAATCATACTATTGGAATTGTATACGTATTAATTATGTACTTTACTCCGTACCTTTGTTTCAAATGTATCGAAATGCAAACTCTTTAAGTGAACATCACCCAATACTTAATAAACAAGCTAACGCCCGCACTATAATTGAATCCCTGTGTCGCGGGATACTTTACATACATATAATTGACGGCCACAAATCTATAATACTGCAAACATAGGCATAGGTGTAATTATTTCCTTGAGATGAGTCCATTTCTTTATTGAAACTTACATCGTAGAATTACATTGACTGGACTGTTAAGCCAGAGGTTGTGGGTTAGATCCCAACCAGGACAAATCTTCGTGTGATGAGCACGATTATGTATTCTGTCTGGGTGGTATTTATCTCCAATATGTATGTATTTAGAAATATATACATAGTTTATCGGTTTCCCCGTTGCCATAGTACAGACTATGCCTAGTTTGGGATCAGATAGCAGTTTGCTAGATGTTTCAAGATATTTCATCATCATCATATCAGCCGAAAGACGTCCACTGCTGGACAAAGGCCTCCCCCAAGGATCTCCACAATAGCCGGTCCTGCGCTACCCGCATCCAGCGGCTTCCCGCGACCCGCACAAGATCGTCGGTCCACCGTGTAGGAGGCCTGCCCACGCTGCGTCTTCCGGTTCGTGGTCGCCACTCAAGAACCTTTCTGCCCCATCGGCCGTCAGTTCTACGAGCTATGTGCCCTTCCCACTGCCACTTCAGTTTGACAATTCGTTGGGCTATGTCGGCTACTTTGGTTCGGCTGCGGATCTCAGCATTTCTGATTCGATCTCGCAGGGAAACTCCAAGCATAGCCCTTTCCATTGCTCTTTGGGTGACCTTGAGCCGCCTGATAAGGCCCATAGTGAGCGACCACGTCTCTGTTCCGTAAGTCATCACTGGCAACACACACTGGTCGAAGACTTTCGACTTGAGACACTGCGGTATTTGGGACGAGAAGATATTACATAGCTTCCCGAACGCTGCCCAGCCGAGTTGTATTCTACGATTGACCTCCTTTTCGAAGTTGGACCTACCTAGTTGGATGGTCTGTCCTAGGTAAATATAGTTCTCAACAACTTCGAGTGCAGAGTCTCCAACCTTAACTAGAGTGGGTGCAACATGAATATTCGACATGATTTTCGTCTTATCCATGTTCATTTTCAGACCCACTTGTTGAGAGACTCTACTGAGGCCATCGAGCATTGTACCGAGGTCGTCAAGGGTCTCAGCCATGACTACTATATCGTCGGCAAATCTAAGGTGGGTGATGTAATCGCCATTGACATTGATGCCAAAGCCTTCCCAGTCCAGAAGCTTGAAAACATCTTCCAATGCAGCGGTGAACAGTTCCGGAGATATGACGTCTCCCTGTCTCACGCCTCGCTGCAATTGAATAGGTTTCGAGTTCTGGTCCTGAAGTCGGACTGACATGGTGGCGTTTTCGTACAAACACTTTAACACCTGGACATACCGATAGTCAATTTGGCACCTTTGAAGAGACCTCAGCACGGCCCATGTTTCGATAGTATCAAAGGCTTTCTCATAATCCACAAACGCTAAGCATAATGGCTGGTTATACTCCTCTGTCTTCTGTATAACTTGCCGCAGCGTATGTATGTGGTCTATGGTACTGTAGCCTTTTCGGAAACCGGCTTGTTCGGGAGGCTGGAAGTCGTCAAACCTTCGTGCGAGACGATTCGTAATGACTCTCAAAAACAACTTGTATACATGGCTCAGCAGTGAGATGGGTCTGTAATTCTTCAATAGGGTTTTATCGCCCTTTTTGAAGAAAAACACCACCACACTCCTGTGCCATGCTTTTGGCGTTTGACCTTCGAGTATGACGGAGTTGAATAACTTCTGAAGGGCCTGTAGGATCGGTGTACCACCCGCCTTCAGAAGCTCAGCTGTAACTCCATCATCACCCGGCGCCTTGTTGTTTTTCAGTTGTTTGAGAGCCATTCTAATCTGGTATAGGCTGACGTCCGGGATATCTTGGGTGTAGTGTCGGGTTAGTCTTGCTCTTGGATCGGCATGACAGGAAGTCACGTTGTCGTGTACAACTGTCCGTAGAACTTCTCGATCTCTCCTAGCAACTCAGGTTTTGACGTGACGATTCTACCATCCTCAGTCTTCAGCTTCGTCAGTTGGCTTTGCCCAATAGACAAATCTCTTCCGAACACTTTAGTGCCTCTATTCCGCTCGATGGCCTCTTTAATACTAATAGTATTAAATTGGCGTGTGTCGCGAGTCAGAGACTTTGAGATTTGTCTGTTGAGCTGCCTGTATCTGGCAGCATCACATGAGGATGTTAGAATCATTTTCCGCCTTTCTTCCATAAGCTGTAGGGTATGGTCGGAGATCTTTTTGGTTCCATTTGTACGGCGGGTTTTGTAGAAGTTAGACCCGGCCGTATGGACAGCTTCCACGAACCTGTCGTGATATGTATCCACTTCTTCACAGTCTGCTAGGCATTCGAATCGGTTCTGAAGTTTGAGTTGAAAGGGTTCGGGGTTTTGGACGTGGAACGGTATGGGACGGAGCGTAGACTTCATCAGTCGGGACCTCTCGAGTTTGACATTTAGGTTCAATGAGCCTCTGACCAGTCTGTGATCGCTCCCGGTCTTAACCGCATTGATCACAGAGTCATCATTGAATACTTGTCTCCTCGTCGACAGGATGAAGTCTATCTCGTTTCTAGTTTTCCCATCGGGGCTCACCCAGGTCCATTTACGATGTGCCAGCTTCCTGAAGAAGGAATTCGTCATAAAGAGACCCTCCTTCTCCATGAAGTCAGCCAACATCTGGCCTCGGGGGTTCCGATCCCCGGTTCTAAATTGCCCCACTTTCAGCTCATCACCGATTCGTTTGCCCAGCTTCGCGTTGAAGTCCCCCATGACCACAGTGAAATAAGAGTTCGAGGTATGTATGGCTCTGGAAATGTCCTCATACATGACCTCGACTGCATCATCGGAGTATGTCGATGTGGGTGCGTATACCTGTATAACCTTCAGCGAATACCGCCTGGTGATTCTGAGTATAAGGTACGCAACCCTCGTCGACACACTCTCGATTTTCACTACGTTGTTCACGAGGGACTTGTAGACTATTAACCCGACACCACCTTTGGATAGTTGGTCACCCTCCCGGTAATAGAGCAGGTTTCCGGATTTCAGTATTATCGAGTCCTCCCCCTCTCTTCGGACTTCAGATAATCCTACAATATCCCAATGTAACCTGCTCAGTTCTTCCTCCAGTTCGGTTATCTTCTCGTCGGACCGCAGTGTACGTGTGTTATACGTTGCCAGGGCCAGAGGTCGTCGTTTTTGGTAACGTGGAATCTGCCGGGGATTCTTAGCACCCCCTGCCCTGCCGTAACTACTGCTGTTACCACGGCTGGGAATAGCAGGGCTGCCGGGGACTGGGGGCCGCGGTTTGATTGTATCCATCATTTGAGGGGATTTGCAATAATCGCCACGCTTGGCAGACGGGTTGGCGATCGCAGTAAGGTGGACATGGTACTCAGGAGAACGCTGCTGCCCGTTCTCTGGTGTATATATTTCCCTCGGGACGACTTTTACGTCCCCCCACGGGATGAGAGAGGGTGGCGATATTCTTAGGCCGTCACCACACAGCCTAGATATTTACTGGAAGATATTCCATATATTGTCATCAAAGGCCGTTGCGACAGTCAGAATTATTTTATTAGTAAATCTATAAAAACCATTGACTGCATAAATATTTAATCAGCAACTAAGCCATAAAGTATGGGTGACGGCTACAAAATTTAATACATTTTTCAGGACTATTTATATTTTTACATTTCAAAATTTTTAGAAGGTATTAAAAATCGTAATAATAACTAAAATGGCGACAACACATACAGATTTTTGGATCCAATAGTGCTTCCAATTTTCGATGTAAATGTGTACATGTTAAATGAAATTGATAGTTTCTATCACAATCCCAATGTAGTTTGGTACTCGCAGGGTCAAAATATATTCACCCTCTATGTCCTCAACATTAATATTATATCATGTTCATAGCATGAAAATTCTAGCGGACATTATTATTGAAAGGATTAATCTAATACATCAAATTCTTGAAAAGCACAGAGCATTTTTAGAACTGACAAATACAGAGCGCATAATTTTTAGACAGATCATTTCCTCATAATATAACGTGGTTAACATTTAAAGTTATGTTTTTATTTTTATCCTCTGACTACGTGATCGCTAAAAGTGTTAAAATTCAATTTAACCAGATCATGCAAAAACAAATAATAGTCGTCGAAAAGCGTTGCAAAAACAAACAAGAAATTGCGTAATATACGCATAAAATAATAAAGAGTCGTATTGATAACACTTTTCTTTTGAAGACGGCAAAAAATGTGTCAGAATGTTTTATAATATTTCAACACGTAATGAAAAATTCATACATACATACAGACTCACGCCTGTTTCGCAGATGGGTAGGCAAAGACAACGGATTTCCATTTGTCTCGATCTTTGCACACCTCTTTTGCCTCGTTTACTGTCATTATATTCTTCATACTTGCACGCCGGATTAGGGTATTTCTAACCTGGCCTGACTCGAGAACGTCTCCGATTTGGTCAGAGAATGTTCTACGAGGTCTTCCCCTTCCGGTTTTCCCATTCACACAGGCCAGGTAAACTTATTTTATCATTCACCCTTTCTAAATTCCCAAACCGTCTCAGCATACCTTTTTCTATCTTTGTGACTACATCCTTTTACACACCGCAATGCTCTCTTAATGAAAAATTCCATCCACTTTTTTAAGTTTTGGTTATTAAATATTACTTGGTAAGTACTTATTATTTTAAAGTCAGATTATAGATTGTTTTTGTTCATCTACAGAAAACGCTTCACGGTGGTGCATGGACGGCGTATGGCGGAACTACTCCAACTACGCAAACTGTACGGAACGCATCGCCAACGTGTCGCCGACTGACGTCACCAGCCTCATATACCTCGCTGGCTACTCGCTTAGCCTCGCCGTTCTCTCATTAGCTGTATTCGTGTTTCTATATTTCAAGTAAGTTCTTCACTTTATTATATACTAGCTATGCCCCGCGGTTTAAGCCGCGTTAAACTTTATAAACTTACTTTTTATTAACTTTATACATACACACACATAGGCCTATGTGTTATTCTGATGTATAAGCTATATTACAGAATACTACAGTAGTATTAACGTGAAAGAGTAACAAACATCCATCCATACTTACAAACTTTCACGTTTATAATATTTGTAGGATTTATACACTTTAATAGGGTTGGGAGAGTTTGGTCATCGGTCGTTTGGTCAAAGCACCAAAAGATAATTTTATAGGTTTACTTATTCAATGCTTAAGATTATTTAGGTCAACCTGGGCATTTAAGATTATTTAAGCTCTTAAAGCCTAACCTGGATATTCATTAAATACTTCGTAGAACCCTCCTTCTACAGGGCTAAATCTCGTTACGACTAATAGTAGGATTCTTACTTCGAGGTTGACATTTTAACAGCGTATTTTAGAAAATAATGGACCATTATATATGTAACGATAATAATCTTACGCCCCCAACCAGTTTAGTAAAATTCTTACCTTTTTCAAAAAACTTGAATTAATGCTCTGCAAACTTTGAATTTTATAACCATTTGGCAAAAGAAACAGAAAAGGTTTCATTTCTTCCAAGTAATCATTTCTTTGATGTTAGTGTCACAACAGATAACTTTGTCAATAAATTGGTGAATTTTGACATTTATTCTTTACTAACGGTGCCCCGTGGTTTTACTTAAACTAAAACTTTGTGTGTGTTATTCGGATATTTATAAGCTATACCTATTATTACATAGTTTCATCTAAATCCGTTCCGTAGTTTTGGCGTGAAAGAGTAACAAATATCCATACATCCGTACTTTCTTAACCTTAGCTTTCGCATTTATAATATTAGTAAAGGATCAACGGTTTTATGACGTCCCAAATATAATATCTGAAAACTTCGAAATGCAAAGCAAATTTCGATCTAAATCATGCAGAAGATTAAAGCAAAACTTTAAAAACTATGTGTGAGTTCGGAGGATGCCCATCAGGAAAGAAGAATACTACTCTGTCAAGAAAGTACTGGGAAAAGATCAATAATATACAAAATGTTTGTTATTCATCCAAATTTATTTAATCACCTTCAAAGAATGCTCCTTCAGAAACGATACACTTACGCCAACGAATAATCCATTCACCAAAACATTTTTTAAACGCAGCTTTCGGAATTAAGATCAGTTCTCTCCGCGAATTCTCCTTTATGTTTTCTACCGATTGAAAACGGGTACCACGAAGTGGTAATTTGAATTTAGGAAAAAGAAAGAAGTCAGCTGGAGCCATATCTGAATATGGTGGTTGCTGGATGGTATTTGTTGAATGTTTGGTCAAAAATTCGTTCACAATGATGGCCTTGTGCGAAGGCGCATTATCGTGGTGCAAAATCCAAGAATTTTCTTTCCACAAATCTGGCCTTTTTCGTCGAATTTGCTCTCTTAAACGCCGCATAACGCACAAATAATATTCTTTATTTACCGTTCGACCTTCCGGTAAGAATTCAGAGTGCACAACACCGCGATAGTCAAAGAAAACAGTCGACATGACTGACTTTCGATCGACTTTGGCGTGGTTTTTTCGGTTTCGGTTCAGTTGGAAGGCGCCACCCCGAAGCTTGTTGAATAGTTTGCGTGTCAAATTCGTAAACCCACGTCTCATCACCAGTAACAATGCGTTTCATGAATGTTGGGTTGGAATTGACTCGTTCTACCATGTCCTCAGCGACTTTCATGCGATTGAGTTTTTGGAGAAAATTCAGATCTTTTGGGACTAGCCGAGCGGCAACATGTTTCATACCCAAATGATTAGTTAAAATGGTACGAATCGACTCGTGGGATACAGAAAGTTTGGCGGCTATCTCTCTCAGAGTTGAATGAGGATTTTCAGTCACTATTTCCTTCACTTTTGCGATGTTAACTTTAGTTGCAGACGTTGATGGCCTACCAGAGCGAGGCAAATCTTTCATCACATCTCGACCGCTTTTGAACGCTTTGAACCACTCATAAGCACGAGTTTTTGATAAAGTCAATTCACCGTAAGCCTTCTGTAACATTTTCAGTGACTCCGAACACGAAATTCCATTAGCGATGCAAAATCTAAGACAAACTCTTTGTTCGATATTTTTGTCCATTATGAAATTCGCAATACACACTATATATGATATTACTAAAACCAGCACTGTATTTAATATAAATGACAGATGCAACTCAAACTCCGAGTCAAAATGGAAAACAGTTGTGCCAATCTAACAACCACAAAAAAGAACAAAAATTTGAATTTAGAACCATAAACAAATCATCCATTCCCGAAACTTTTATCTGAATGTACCTTTGCGAAACTGCAATTATAAGACGATATAACTCCTGTATCATCATCATCATCATCATATCAGCCGAAAGACGTCCACTGCTGGACAAAGGCCTCCCCCAAAGATCTCCACAATTGCCGGACTTGCGCTATCCGCATCCAGCGATTTCCAGCGACCCGCACAAGATCATCGGTCCATCTTGTAGGGGGCCTGCCCACGCTGCGTCTTCCGGTTTGTGGTCGCCACTCGAGATCGTTTCTGCCCCAGCGGCCGTCGGCTCTACGAGCTATGTGCCCTGCCCACTGCCACTTCAGCTTGGCAATTCTTACGGCTATGTCGGTTACTTTGGTTCGCCTGCGGATCTCATCATTTCTGATTCGATCTCGCAGGGAAACTCCAAGCATAGCCCTTTCCATTGCTCTTTGGGTGACCTTGAGCCGCCTGATAAGGCCCATAGTTAGCGACCACGTCTCCGTTCCGTAAGTCATCACTGGCAACACACACTGGTCGAAGACTTTCGACTTGAGACACTGCGGTATTTGGGACGAGAAGATATTACGTAGCTTCCCGAACGCTGCCCAGCCGAGTTGGATTCTACGATTGACCTCCTTCTCGAAGTTGGACCTACCTAATTGGATGGTCTGTCCTAGGTAAATATAGTTCTCTACAACTTCGAGTGCAGAGTCTCCAACCTTAACAAGAGTGGGTGCAACATGGATGTTCGACATGATTTTCGTCTTATCCATGTTCATTTTCAGACCCACTTGTTGAGAGACTCTGCTGAGGCCATCGAGCATTGTACCGAGGTCGTCAAGGGTCTCAGCCATGACAACCATATCGTTGGCAAATCGAAGGTGGGTGATGTACTCGCCATTGACATTGATGCCAATGCCTTTCCAGTCCAGAAGCTTGAAGACATCTTCCAATGCAGCGGTGAACAGTTTCGGAGATATAACATCTCCCTGTCTCACACCTCGCTGCAAGTGGATAGGTTTCGAGTTCTGGTCCTGAAGTCGCACTGACATAGTGGCGTTTTCGTACAAACACTTTAACACCTCGATATACCGGTAGTCGATTTGGCACCTTTGGAGAGACCTCAGTACGGACCAAGTTTCGATCGAATCAAAGGCTTCCTCATAGTCCATAAACGCTAAGCATAATGGCTGGTTATACTCTTCGGTCTTCTGTATAACCTGTCGCAGCGTATGTATGTGGCCATGGTACTAAAGTCCTTACGGAAACCGGCTTGTTCGGAAGGCTGGAAGTCGTCCAACCTGCGCGCGAGACGGTTCGTAACGACCCTCGAAAACAACTTGTAAACATGGCTCAGCAGAGTGATGGGTCTGTAATTCTTCAAGAGGGTTTTATCGCCCTTTTTGAAGAAAAGCACCACCACACCCCTGTGCCATACTTGTGGCGTTTGACCTTCTAGTATGACGGAGTTAAATAACTTCTGAAGGGCCCGTAGGATTAGTGTACCACCCGCCTTCAGAAGCTCTGCCGTAACTCCATCATCACCAGGCGCCTTGTTGTTCTTAAGCTGTTCGAGAGCCATTCTAATCTCGCACAGACTGACGTCCGGGATGTCGTCGGTGAAGTGTTGGGTTAGTCGTACTCTGGGATCTGAGGCACAACTATCGACAGGTGACTGGGTTTTCGTATACAGCTGTCCCAGCAACTCAGGTCTAGACGTGACGATTCTGCCATCCTCAGTCTTCAGCTTCGTCAGTTGGCTCTGTCCAACAGACAGTTCTCTTGCAAACACTTTAGAGCCTTTGTTCCGCTCAATGGCTTCTTTAATACAATTTGTATTAAATTGGTGCGTGTCGCGAGTCAAAGACTTTGAGATCTGTCTGTTGAGCTGCCGGTATCTGGTAGCATCATCAGAGGATGTCAGAACCATTTTCCGTCTTTCGTCCATAAGCTGCAGGGTATAGTCGGAGATCTTTTTGGTTCTGTTTGTACGGTGGGCCTTAAAGACCTCAGACCCCGCCGTATGGACAGCTTCTACGAGCCTGTCGTGGTATGAGTCCACTTCCTCGCAATCTGCTAGGCATTCGAAACGGTTTTGCAGTTCGAGCTGAAAGGGTTCAGGGTTTTGGATGTGGATGGGACACCACCTTGGGACAGTTGGTCGCCCTCCCGGAAATAGAGCAGATTCCCGGATTTCAGGATTATCGTGTCCTCCCCCTCTCTTCGGACTTCAGATAATCCTATTATGTCCCAATGTAACCTGCTCAATTCTTCCTCCAGTTCCATCATCTTCTCGTCGGTCCGCAGTGTGCGTGTGTTGTATGTTGCCAGGGCCAGAGGTCGTCGGTTTTGGTAACGCGGAATCTGCCGGGGATTCTTAGCACCCCCTGCCCTGCCGTAACCACGGCTGTTACCACGGCTGGGAATAGCAGGGCTGCCGGGAACTGGGGGCCGCGGTTTTGTTGTGTCCATCATTTGGTAGGATATGCCATAATCGCCACACTTGGCAGGCGGGTTGGCGATCGCAGTAGGATAGACATGGTACTCAGGAGAACGCTGCTGCCCGTTCTCTGTTATATATTCCCTCGGGACGACTTCTACGTCCCCCCACGGGATGAGAGGGGGTGGCGATATTCTCTAGGCCGTCACCACACAGCCAACTCCTGTATGGTTTAACACAAAAGCAAATAAAAAACTAGTTATCACGAATCATTGTGCATTGAGGTAAACCAGCAGTGCACTATGCTCCTTGCTCAACTCTCACTCGTACCCATATAGATATAAAATATCGCTTGGATAGAGCAAAACACTTATTATTACGTGACGATTACCATTGGTACTAGTGTGATACAATAAATAAAATTGGGTGTTATCACCCTCTTAAGGATCTTCGTTCCATAATATAAGATACTTGTGAGCAATCCTTAAATTTACCTTTTCAATTATGAGGCTTCAAGGTCTTACAGAAAATGTGCCTACCTTAACGGACTTCGTACTTAGAACTAAGTGTAATAATGTGGAAGGATATATTGAACCCATTTATCAACTTACTACATCCCTACTTGACCAGTAAAATATAAGTAATGTCCAGTCAATTTATCACAAGTTACGCAAGGCTTTCTTGAGAGAACAGACGCACTGTCAAGTTTTGTTAGACCTAACTCAAAGGAGCCCCAGACAAATTAACTGCGACACTAAAGTCTGACACATGATAAGATGTTACAATGACATTTGAACATATCTCTAGAAGATTCGTTATACTTACATAACTCAAAATGTCGCCTAAACTGCGGTGACCTCTAAGGACAGAAATCTTAGATTATTAAAACAACCTAGACTTGGCGGTTATATGTTGCAAATTTTTATTTCCAAAACACTGAATCGACTTTTATTATTTTCTTAATCATTTTAAATTCTTAAATTATAGTGTATTTACTTGCTTGTCACTTCTAACTTAAAAATTAGTGCAAAATATTTACCTTAATTAACTTAATTCTAAATATTCGTTATTATAAACGCATATAAGTATTTGGCCCTTCTAAAGGTAAACAATTGCCATCGTTCATTCAAGAGAGGTAGGGCACAGCGTTCATTCGCTCAAAGAGCAGCTCGACTGGAAAATTACCTCCACTTTTCAGAAGAAATTCCTTAATAATAACATTAATAATTTTAATGTTGTGTTTCGGCGTGTGAGTAAGGTCGCCAGAGCTAATCGGGGTGGGGGAAGGGTCAGCAACACTTGTTTGCGGGTGCCCATGGGCGGCGGCGTTCTTACCATCAGATGACCCACTTGCTCGTTTGCTGACCTCTGACATAAAAAAAAACATTTGCATAGATCACTCGGGTGTTCCTGAGCTATGCTCTGGCAACCTTAAACTCGCCCAGGAACGCAACATCAAGCTATTATTGTATGTATTCTGTGTGGCGTAGGTTCTCTTAACAGGTAGTTTTTTTAGCTATTAAACGCTTTTCCTTACCTCTCGCTCAGATGGGTACTGACTATCACACACACACACAAAGGAACATAATAAAATGGCTTGGCTTAAATGTAAGGGTGATAGGGTGATCAGGCGGATCGTCATTAGCCTAGTCTTGAGCTTACTGGAAATGGTTAACTTTTACAAAAGCATGATTTTCTTAGCGTGCAGTGAGTAAATATTGAATCCCAGCCCATGGTCTCACGGAAAAGTTGTTTTGTTAATTTTTGTTTATCTTAAAGAAAAGTAATTATAATATACCAGTGTTAATTTGTCGATACCTTTCAGTTATTATGACAGATGTACGTAAGCAGTTTATGCATATTTTTATTAATATCTTACTCATATCAGATGTTGGAGTTAAGATAAAATCACATCCATATCCACTGATAAGTTTTTTTGTACGTTCGATAACCGATTTATCCGACGGCGGTTTGGCACTGATTATGATTTTTTACAAACAAACGATCATCTGAGACATACATTAATAAACTGTTGGAATAAACAGTGAATAGAAAGGACAAATGCCGTTGAAATCTGAAGATCCTTATATAATTTGTAACCAAAAACGAATAATAATAATAATATATAGGGACAATGTCACACAGATCATCCTAGCCCCAAACTAAGCAAAGCTTGTACTATGGGTACCAGGCGACGATAATACATACTTATTTAGATAGATAAATACTTAAATACATCCATGACTCAGAAACAAATATTCGTGCTCATCACACAAATATTTGCACTTACCGGGATTCGAACCCAGGACCACCAGCTACGTAGGCAGGAGCACTACCAACTAGGCTACGGTGACCGTCAAAATAACTATACAATGAACTTTACCGACTGTAAAACAGTCGTTAATTTCAGTGAGAAATATATAAGTAAGTTTATCAGTTGTACTCTGATTGCCATAGTACAGGTTTTGCCTAGTGTGGGATCAGGCAGTGTATTAGTTATCCCAAGATATTTATCATCTATGAAAATAGTAATAATAGTAATATTATCTACACTAATTAATAATCTAGACCCCCAGAAGGAGTGTATATTATTATTTTTCTTGATTAATAATCAAAATTTAATATGAAAAGGAATTTATGGCAGTATTACAAAATAAACAGATGTATGTTAAGATTTTTATCAAATATTATACTTTCGTAAGTAGGCTACAGTGCAATACATCAATCTGGCACAAATGAACAGGTAATCTAGATTCTAGATAAAGAGAGTGCGGCTATGCATGTGACTTTTATTTGCATAAAATAAAATACAACTGCAAACGCAATGCTATCATGAGTATTGCCTTTATTTTTACTGCATAAACAAGCAAACAACTCACCTGGCAACACTTGGAGCAAGACTTATGTGTTAGTAAAGAATGACTCCTGGTAATCTTACCCACCATCAGAAATAATAAATTATTTGACCGTACTGAAAAAAACTGATTAAGTACTCTGCTTTTTCTCTATTATAAATCAACATTTTTTCGACAAAGAATTCTACTGTATGTTTTTGTTACGTAACCCGATTTATTCTTTATTGTACTTATTATTATAAAGAATCAATACAAAGCGAGAAATACATACAAATTATAGGTAATACCGTTATGGGAACTGATTTTGGTAGTTAAATATTTTTTGTTCGGTAGAAAATGCTTTCTTTATGGAAGTTTTGATCAAATCAATCGTTACAAAGAAAACTTGGGCTCAGTTCTATGGTATTTCAAACCCTTATAGTTCGTTTATACTATTAATAGACTAAAATAAATAATCGCTTCCTGTGAGTCTATCACTGCAACAACCACCCTTTGTTAGCCAATAGGTAACCACACGAACTCTAAACCACAAAAACTCCACTACTTATCTAGCTTAACCTTAGTTTACTTTTAGTGCAAAGGATTTTGCGTCAGTAATGCGTGTTTGGATGCATTACACACATGCAAAAAATGTTCATTTACAGTATAAAAATATTTATTTATATCATTTAATTGATTTTGTATGTACACACAGAAATAACAAAAGTAAATTAAATGAAGAAGAGACACATAGTACATGGGTGTGCAAAAAAGCGGAACTGCCACAAAATACACATGTATATCATATGATAGAACGAAATATTATAAGTTTGATAAAATAAATATATAAACAAACATCAATTTCAGCATCTCAGACAATTTTAAGTGCAATTCGACCTCCAGGGCATAATGCCCAGTAATGCTCACATGATATGCTAAGAAGAAAGATCAATAATCACTATATATTATCAGATGACAGTCCGTTCGATATGCCACGGCTGCACAGCAATTTAACAGAATGACCGGACGTTTATGCAAATCCAGTTTACTCATGAATATCTCCCCTGTTTCGTGGACGCATTGGACACGACCGGATATTTGCTTATAAGAGAGACTAACAGCGTCCAGCCACCGCGATGTGACCGGCATTTATTGTACATTTTTTTTTTTTTTTTTTTTTTTTTTTTTGTATGACGCTACAGTTAGCCTAGGAGGCTTTCACTGCTTCACCGGACTATAGAGGCGAGCAGAGGGCTCGAGCCGTCTAGAAATTAAGTAACCCGCGCCGGAGGGCACCCCCTGTGGGGTTCGAACCTCGACTCTGGGCGATTACTGGCGGGGAGAGGGCAGAGATCATCATTTTAGGGAGTTTAGTGCAACTTTCGCTCTACGTTAATGACATGACGCGGCCCCCCGTCCGCGTTGAGGGGGGCTTTTTATCGGTACGATAGCATTTATTGTACAGGAAAGTACATGACGCGGCGACGATAGAGCCACTTTGACCACTGCGTCTTTATTTTGTATGCAGTACGAACTGTTAATGGTAGTAAGGTGTCAAGTGGCGTGAACTGTTCCGTATATGCATTTTTATGGTTCAAATGGCACAAAGCGGAACCCTTATGGATTCGTCATGTCTGTCTGTCCATCCGTATGTCACAGCTACATTTTTCCGAAACTAAAAGAACTATACTGTTTTAACTTGGTAAGTAGATGTATTCTGTGAACCGCATAAAGATTTTCACACAAAAATAGAAAAACATAATTATGGAGTTACCTATACTTAGAACTGATCTCATTTTTTTAATTAAACAAATACATGAGGGGTATCTATCGATAGGTCTTCAAAAATAATATTGAGGATTCTAAAATACATTTTTTCTTAACTGAATAATTTGTGCAAGAGACACTGCCAAGGTGGTAAAATGTGACCCGTCCCGCCCAACTTCTAAACCCCCTGTAACTTCTGAAATAAGAGAAGGATAAAACTAAAAATTTGGTTTGAACGAGACCTAGTTAGTAGTTTTTTTAGTACGTTATAAATCGTTAACCGCAATTTGCCTTCGCGGTTGTAGAGATCTTATTTTTCCATCTTCATATATTAGGGTATATGAGAGAATTCACGACGGGCCCGTTGTCGTGGTTTGTAAATGCTTGCCTTTCACGCCGCAGGTCGTCAGTTCGATTCCCTGTTCTTAGATATTATTATTATTCATCGTTTTAAATATACAGAATAGAAAAATAGGATACATGGTATTTTCTTATTAATATATTACCTGTATCAGATCATACCGCTTTAAGATTAACCAATGTTTATACATTGTACACCGTGTAGAAGCTGCGGATTTTTTTTAATAATATTGGCTCATAAACCTTTTTTCTCTATTTGAGAGACATAGTTTGTATCAAATGTGAAACGTTTAAGCATTATTAGATATTTTTAGCCTTTGTTATATTACGTGACGTCATCAGAACCCCGGTCAGCCCTCGAAATATGTAATGTCTGGCTTATATCGAAAGACATTTGTTTGGACAGTGTATTCGCTTACGCGTAATATAGTGTTTTAGCAGAATTTAATGATCGAAAGATGATTGTTATTACATTCTATTTGTATCAAGTTCATAAGCTAATTTTGAAGATATATTTCATGCCACGCCACTACTGGCACACTTGTAAAAGAAGAAAATCTTTACGCCGTCATAATTTAGCCTTATCTCTACGCATAATTAATAAGAATAATTAATTTATTAAAATTACCTATCATGCTCCTCATTAAATTGCGCGAGTATTCTTAACTACGCACTTAACATTATTTCGCGGACATTGTCATACACGTGTAACCCACACCGGGTTACACGTTTACTAGGCTCTTTATCAGTCTGCTTAAAATTATGTATTAATGACCCCCTGTGACTTCCGACGGTCTTTCGACCGTCACCGTAGCCTAGTTGGTAGTGCTCCTGCCTACGAAGCTGGTGGTCCTGGGTTTGAATCCCGGTAAGTGCAAATATTTGTGTGATGAGCACGAATATTTGTTTCTGAGTCATGCATGTTTTCTATGCATTTAAGTATTTATCTATCTATATAAGTATGTATATCGTCGCCTGGTACCCATAGAACAAGCTTTGCTTAGTTTGGGGCTAGGATGATCTGTGTGACATTGTTCCTAGATCGCTGTATCTGTTTGATGTCCCAATAAAAAACATGTGTGAAAAAGAGAACAATACTAAAATCAACGAAATTGAGATTCCGAATACTCGTATTCCCTTCTGCAAAATTTGCACCAAATTCAATTTTCAGTAACCAACCGACTAGAAAATAGGATACGCTTGACCATTTTATTTATTCTGTTTCAAGTCGATAGATTTGTTTACTAGACATTGGCGGTTTTGTTGAAATATACTGTTGTATGTGGACAAAATACATTTATTAACAGAAAGGGAACGGCATATAGATATTGCTTAAAATGAATATGGGTATCTAAAAATCCGGGGAGCAATATGCAGTAACATTTTATAGGAACACCAAAGCTTAGAATGGTTATATATTAAGTGTTTTTCATCATCTACAAGTCAGCATGTGTTGTAAATTTACTTAAAGTAGAATCCAAAAGTAATGCTGTTGATGATCCTCTGAGCTAATATAGAGTTTATTTGTAAATTGCATCTCAATCGCGACAGCCTTTTTGGAGTCCATCGGGAACATACATACATAGTTAGATTTAGTTTTATATATTTAGATTATCAATTTCTAGCTTTATTTATAGCCAGTAGTTATTAGAACTGTCACATAAAATTGAGTAGAAGTCTTTAAGAGCAATCTCCTAACAGACTTAAACAACCAGTAGAACAATTTTGCAGACACCTTTAAAATGAATTGTATAAAGTTAACCGCTCCGCCACCGCACCGTGGTTCTGTGACTCGAATTTATACAATCATACGATATTTCTTAACGCATTTTAGACGCCTTTAGCGCCATCTTCACGAAACGTACACGGCTAACAACGCACTGTGATTCGCGTAGAACAAACTAGCTGGACAAAAACAACTCTTCAATTCCTAATAGTTAATTATTAAGATGAACTCATTAGCCCTATACATTAAGGAATACATCTATTAATTTTCGTAATTACCCTCATTAGGCCCGTCATTAAGGTAAGTATATAAAGTGTTGATAATTCAAAGTGCATTCATTTGCATTTTTACACCATATTGTTAACATTATTTTAAGTCACTAAAAGAAATTTGTGATAGTGTTTTTGTGATGGATTGTGTACATAAGGGTAAGTAGTTTTGTTTTAGTTAATTTTTATCACAGGATCTTCATTATTTAATTTTATTAAATTAAATGTTTCGATAAAAGTGGACTTTTTCACCCATATTTTTGAATTCAATAGTCAAAATATTACATGTCCACTCATGTCCACTCTGTAAAATCTATTTTATATGATTCTCACAAGTATCTAGTAGTAATTAGTAGAAAAAAATATTGCGAATTATTTGCACAACTAATTTTTTTCTTTTTTTTTCTTTAAACAGTTTTCACCGTCTCAAAAATGGACTTTTTTGAAGAATGGCTAAAACACCCGAAGGAAACGCGAAACGTGGAGCTCTTTCGGTTTATATCTTTGAGACATGACTTTGATGGTGTTACGGAGCAGTCCCTGAGAGACGTCAAGGTCATCATCTCAAAATATTCTTCAAAATTGGCTGAAAAGTGGAGCAGCTGTGCAAGAAATAGCAGCTGTGCAAAGAATAGCTACGAATAGAGATTTACTTAATATGTTATTGATAACATCTGACCCTGTAATAAATGGTTTAAGAGAAATTCCCCGGAAGAAAATAGGTTCATTCCCTATCGAAGTCCTAGATTTATTAGTTCAACCTAGCTTTAAGGAACAAAATGTTAATATAGTTTCTAGTTTTCATAGTTCTGCCACTCATGATCATGACTATTCAATGGATGATTCATCTGATGATAGTGATGATGAGTGATCGATTTAGTTTTTAAGTAGGTATTTTATGTATCTGATATTAGATTTTGTAGTTACATTTATAGTTAAATTTATTTATAAAATTGTTTAAAAAAATATTGTGTTTTTATTTCACTATACCTGCTCAAACGACCAATGGACCTCAAATAGTATTATGACCCTTATATATTTGCTTAATAACCTCATTTATAAATAAAAATCGAAACAAATAATATTGTCCAGCTAGCTTGTTCTACACGAACCACTGTGCAACGGCTTGAATGCCAATACTAGATCGGACAATTCCAACACATGCCGCTTCAAATTATTCATTTTCGAATACTTTCAAATCATAGTTTTTTTTTTATTATTAACTATGGTTTAATTTATTATGTTCTAGCATTTTGAACATGCTAAACTGAAAACAATTTTTCAGACAACTTTAAAATGAATTGTAAGAATTTAAGTGCGGGTGGGAATCGAACCCACGACCACGGGGTATCAGGCCCCATGTGCGTTAACCGCTCCGCACCGCACCGTGGTTCTGTGACTCAAATTAATACAATCGATTCGATATTTCTTAACTTAATACAAAATCAATCTGCAAAATGCAAAGAAAGATAATATGATTAATTATGAATTATGAAAAAACTCGCCTGCTGAACCACGTTAGCATAGGTAGTTGGATGTCGCGTACTTTGAAACTGTTCTATAAGATTTTCAGTTTAGTGGATTGATAAATGGATTAGTAGATACACGGTAACAGCATCATTTTTAAATGTCTTAGGACAACTAACGCACTGACTTCTGATCCCTATGCAGAGCCTGTACTATGGCAACCTGATACATGATAGCTGTATACTGCCTGTAAGGCGTGCAAAGTAGTATAGGTGATTGCCAAAAAGTAAACAATTTGTGAAGATTTTAAAATCTATTGTGAACATTATTATATTTGTGAACACTTTATAATCATCATAATATATGCGACATAAATAAAATCATATTTAATATGTATGCATTTAGAAATATTTAAGTATTTTTATCAGTTATCTAGTTGCCATACCTAAATTTTTACAATCCATTCGATATTTCTTAACTTAATAGAACATCAATCTGCGAAATGCAAAGAAAGCTTTTAATACAAATAGGAAAAAATTCGCCTGCTGAAGCATGTTAACATAGGTAGTTGGTTGTCACGTACTGTGAAACTGTTCTATAAGTTGTTCAGATCAGTGGACTAATAAATTCGATGAATACACGGTAACAGCATCATTTTTAAATATCTTGGGAAACTAATACACTGCCTTCTGATCTCTAGGCAGAGCCTATACTATGGCATCCATATAAATAATAAACATACTTCGATATTTCTAGATACATACATATTTTAGACCCAGACGCAGAATAAATCCATCAAAAAATGATTTGTCCTGGACCCCTTCCAGGACAAATCATTTTTTCCCATCCCACGACGCTTAGCAGTCAGAAGATTCGTATTCATAAATATTTGGAAGAAATTAAACCCCTCATCGCCTGTATTGTCCGGGGAAGCAGTAGTGATAGCCTTCTCGACTAACCGTAAAAGTCAACTAAAAAGAAAACGCTACCTTACCCAGTCTGCTTACGATAAAGTACTTGAAAATTCACAATATTACGAATCGAGGAACTGTGTGTTAGCTACTATCGTTTTTTTAATAATACGTTCTAATTTTAAATGTTACCAGCCAGCGATATGAATGAAAAGATATTCTATTTTCAAATAAAAAAAAATATGTTGAATAGACAAAATATGGTGTATAAAACAACTTAACCTGACATTCACCAGCAAGAAAAACAGCTTTAATGTGTTAACTGCTATTGAACGGTTTTTATGTAAACTTATATAAAACCATATCGATCAAAATTGCTTTCAGATCAATCTTCATCGAAATCGGTCGTGCCCTTTAGGAACACTAATACTAAAGACCGACTGTCACACAGTTCACATCAAAACTTTTTTTTATTATTCAAAAGTCCACCTTATCCCAAACGTATCAGAGCATGTACTATGGAAACCAGATAACGAATATATTACATATACTACTTTTCTTTTGTAAATAAATACTTATACAGATAAATACACCCAGACTCAAGACAAACATACATGTTGCACAAATATCTGTCCTGGGTGGAAATCGAACCCACGACCTGCGGCATTAAAGGCAAGCATTGCAAATAAATATGGTTATATAATATTATCTTATAAGCAGAAGGTATCCAAACGTTGCAGCTAAAGGCAGTAACAGGTTTCTCTCTTGACGAATAGGCAAGTGAAGTCGTTCATAAGAAGAATTCTTTCAGCATCTTATATTTTATCAGAGTGATGAAAGATGACACACCAGCAGCTAGTTGATTTAACACACATTTTAGTTTTGCAACCGTCGTCGTTTTAGTCGTTGTTCCATAACTTTTTACTAGTGCCGGGTGATCTGCTGATTTAATTTGATTAAGCACATTAATAACTTTCCTCCAATTTCAGTAGCACAGTAAATAGAGTTGTGAATATGATTTCTTGTAGTTATACGCAATTGATACAGGATGCGGATAGCGCAAGACCGCCAATTGTGGAGATATTTGCGGGGGGCCTTTGTCCAGCAGTGGGTCCCTTGCGCCTGATATTATGATGGGGATGATAAAGGATACTTGTTGATTTAAATAATTCTTGATTGGCTTTCTACTGTGCTTACTACTTATCCCTTGCTTCCGCATTCGGTCCCGTTTCGAAATGTATTAAAGTAAGATAAAATCCATACTTCTGAAAATAAATTTAACTAAATTTACATTAATGGTACTGATAAAAATTAACAGTAAATTTTGGCACTGATTTACATAATGTTTGCATATCTTACTTAATGTTTGGAATATTATAGAGAGATAAAGTAAGAGAAAGAACTGAATGTTTTATATGCTTAGTTCCCTGTATAGATTGAGATCCACACTGTCCATGTTACACGTTGTTAGTATACATATAAACAGGATTTATACGCAACACGACATTTCTTTCTGATGTTGTCTTATATGTAGGTACGGGTGAGTGTGCGCAAAGTGAACCTGAGCTTGAACAATTTGACCTGTTGTTTTACTCTTGTGTGGATAAATTGCGGCGACACCTCACACAAGTCTACGTCTGTTCACGTAATGTGTGCGCCGAGACTGAATAGTAAATAGGGGTTTGGTTTTGTATTACTGAATTAAAAAGGACATGAGATTATTTTTTGAGATAGCCGAAATGTTAGTTAACCGTACCGTTCTTATTCTATTCATGTACAGACTTCAGGACATCCAACTACCCCAATCTGTTAAATTTCTTTTATAGATTTTCAACTTTACAACATTAGTATAAGGTTCACTGTCAATTGGGGAAATTTGACAGATTGGGGTAGCTTGATGGGCTGGCGTCTGTACATACCTAAATTACTTTTATTTATTTCTTATTTTAACATAAAATGAGTTGCGGCGTTATCATGGCAAATACAGGTCCCGCAAAAGCGTAAACAATATTCCGCGTAGGAAACAATTACGCATGGCCCGTCATAAATCTCGGGAGGTATTTTGTATGCAAATTGGCAAAGGAGCCATTTTTTTAAATAAACGTATTTTTGTGATAACGTGGGAATGCAAGAGAATATCAAGAAGGGAAGGAAGTACCTGGTTGCTAACCACAATCAACAGATGTGTAGTAACGAGTAGTATTTAATGACTAGGTCTTAGTTAAATAATTTGTAAGGTGATTTATTTTGTTCTTGACATGTGTAATTTAATTTTACTCAAATTGTAGTTAGAATTGTGAAACACAATCACAATTCTAAACTTCATAAATAAAGGACATGTCCAAAAATGTATGGACCATAAACCCAGAATCGACAGGAATGAAATGTATACCAGTGGATTGACATTGAAATATAATATAATGTTACCAAGGGGGCAACCCTAAAATCGTTATAGTATAGGAGCTAGGAGCAAAATAAAATAAGAAAAAAAAATCGTTTAAAACAATAATAAAATAAGTTTACGTCATGTTGTGGCTTAATATGACGTTGTTTTAATGTTGTATCACTTGTGATAATTATCATCAACACATTTCACAAGCAACAGCAACGTAATAACAACATCATATTAAATCACAACATAACAAACACTCTGTTTTTTGTATATTTTTTTTTCTTTTGGCCCATAGACGACATTCTCGACATTCTCAGGTTCAAATAATAATATTGAAATTTTTCTTTCAAAGCTATGAAGGTTCGACTTATTAATTTAGGTACTTGTTGTAATGGATATCTCATCTGATTTTATTAGATATGAAATGTATTAATGTGATTCTTTTATTATTTCTCCTTTTCTTAACTTTTTGTTTATTTTATTTGTAACTGAATATTCTGTGTAATAATAAATAATATGACTGGCCTGTTAGTCTAGTGGTCTAAGCTAAGATAGAGGTCGTGGGTTCGATTCCCACCCGGGACAGATCTTTGTGTGATGAGCACAATTATTTGTTCTGTATCTGAGTACACTACATATTGAGTGTACTCAGATACAGAACAAATAATTGTATTTAGAAATATTTCAGTATGTTTATCAGTTATCTAGTGACCATACCACAGGCTCTACCTAGTTTGGGATCAGGTGGCAGTGAATTAGTTGTCCCAAGATATTCATTTTATTTTATTTATATAGATATTTTGTCCATAACCCACATGTTGGACGCCGAGTATAAACGGCAAAATATAGCGGACTGATCTGTTATAATTCTAATTAACACCTATGTATTGTATACCTATGTATTTCAAATATAATAAATGATTACTGATTATTGAATTCTTCTGAAATGGGGTGAAATAATGTCAATTATGAGTTACAATCCCATACTAAGGGCTTATTTCTTTAATTTGATATTTCCGGTATTTATGTATGTTACGTTATATAATAATATAGTGTAATAATATCCTAGGACATTATACATACATTAGTTATGACTCAATATATAAAAAAGATGGCCATGGCTGGCGAAATTACCCCGCTGTCAGCGTTCGATCCCTGCACAGAAAACATTTATATATTTGTGTGACCCACATATAGTTGTTCTGTACCTGAGTATACTCTTCTTCTTTTGGACGATTTATTATTAAGCTATACATTACTTAGTATAAAAATACTAAGTAATCTCTATCTTAATACTAAACTGTTAGTATACATCTAAACAACGGTTTAGCTGTAGTAAGTTAGAGATTACTTAGTATGAAGAAAAGTACACTAAGACACGGAACAACTATATGTGGGTCACACAAACATTTATCCTTTATAGCATGCATATTTAACTAAACGCTAAATCTACGGTAGGGAAATAATACGCACAAAGTTTAATTCTCCGCAAACATCCGCCTGTGGTTTGTCTGCCATTTGCAGGTAACAGTAATGTAGCGTCCCTCGATTTGGCTGATGTGCTGTTCATTATGTACGGTGGGAATAAAATGCTCGTTATTAGAAAATCGATTTAAGTAAGTATTTGAATAGAGCAGGGGTTTCATTATCTACATAAATAAATCAATTTGTGGTGTCTGTTTGTAATAACAAAATTTCACATGAAATTAGACCTAGTCTTCTGTTCATGCAGACTATTTTATCATTATCACATAAAATATACAATAAATATGAGTAGAGCGATTTCAGTAGGGCAAAGCTTACACGATATAATACTTATTACAAAAACAATTTAGCCTTAAGGCGATGCATTGATAAACAGGAAATCTTAAATGAAGCTCCGGCTCGCCCTCCACAACCTGCGTACAAATTCGCGCGTGATCTAGGTTTTAGTATGCGCCAAAAATTATTTGACTCTTATAAAGTTCATTAATTCCGATATTAGAGTTAACTATCCAGACAATTTGAATTTTTTGTCGTTATTTAGATATCTTTTTTCCGTTGGCAGTTACGTTATAAGTTAACTAATTGTGTGAAACTAGAATCAAAAATACGACAAACCTGAACAAAAATATTCATAAATATCGTATAACTGCTCACAAAAATTTAATTAAGTACCCTGTACCACTCGTATCTTGTAAGCATCAAAACTATTTCAATTCTAAGGTAAAAGCACCTATTACGGAGGTATTTCGCAACATTTGAAAGTAAGAAACAAAAATAAGCATTTGTAAGTATTTTTAAAGGTACCAAACAACTTTATTGTCAAAAGTGGAACTTACATATTGTATTGCTGTTGAGTCTATGTTTGTTTTCATGATATTTCTTATTTTAAAAAAATATTTAAATAGTCGGATCGATTTTCCCTAATATGGAGGTATGATTTTGGTCAGAGCCTATTACTGCGGTAGACTGCTCCTAATACGGAGGGTCAGAAATTATATTCATTGAAGTTCCGTACAAATAATATTTATTAATTAATGTTAGTAAAGTAAATTGTAAGTTTTTCATTCATTGACCATTGATTTGATTACATTGATTCACTGTTAATGAAATTACACAATATATTATTATATTACAAATATAGCATAACCGTGCATTCATAACCACGTTTTAAAAAGCGTTTTGGTTTATTAAAATAAGGTTGATTTTTCTTTTTACGTTCAGTAAAATGAATGTAGGCAGGTTTTATCAAAAAAAACATGCATATCAAATAAGAATCAACATAAAAAGACACAAACTCATGTTATTTACGCAACCCTTAATCTTGTAATTTTATGTTCTATGAATAGGGCCGTAATAGGAGATCATATAACCTAATACAGAGTTACCTGGAAATAACTACCACCGTAATAGGAAAAATACTCGTGTTTTTCATAATCCTAATTCTGACCCATCAAAATTTTGATAAACAAAAGAGTGTAAATGCTTATTCAAACGATAACAGTTTTTTGGCTCAGATGTGTAAAACTCAAGTCAACAGTTATACAAAATAAATGTTTTGTGATAAATTAAAATACACCTTCCTATTTTTACCCCTTCTAAGAAACCAACATTTTTTACTCAACAGTTTTCATATTTAACTAGATTTCTAATTAAGAACACATACCGCAGAATATGGTTTCTAATTTATGAGATTAATAATTAAAAATTTAACATTATAAATAAACAGTTAATAGAAAGTTATAGACAATTAAACTTTATAAATGTTTTCATACAATGTGTACCTAAATATCTATGTCACTAGAAATAATAATGTATACAACTATATTACTACAAACATGTTCTGACTATTTACAAGCGCTTATTTAAAGTCTATGTGAATAAAAACCTTTTTTATTTTATTTTTATTTATTTTAAAAAAAAACATGCCCAGTATTTTTCCTATTTCGGAGTTATACCACCGTATTAGGATTAATCTATAAAATTCGTATCGTATTACGGCGGTATTTTATTTCTTATTTTTTGGCAATAAATGAGTTACTAATATGAAACGAGCTATTTAAATAGTGGGTGTAATAGTAGGAAAATGCTATAAATAATATATAAACAAACTTGAACGCTTATTAACACAAAAAAACTTAGTTTACAAATATTTGTGTACTTACTTTTGTTGTTCCGCGTTTGTATGGAAACGCCTCTCACGTCCATGCCGTTACACAGATTGATTGATCTTGTTATGTTGTCTATGTCCTATACTTGCAAACGTCAGTTAAGTCATGAAGTAATAAATTTGGAATAAATAGTTTACGTTTTGGTGTACTTAAACTGAATAAAACAGGAATACAATTCGAAAATAGAAATACCACCGTAATAGGAAGCGATTTTGACTACCGCCGTATTAGGAGCTTTTACCTTATACAATTTTAATGATGTTATGCTCCTTAATTATATTTATTTCAACTTAAAATTATTGTAATATTTCAACATATACTGCCAATTGTTACTGAAGCACCTTGACAGTCTATAGATGGATGACCAGATAAGTGGTTTAGTTTCTGAGTGTCACCGTGCCGTGCCTAGGGTGGAACGTTAAGTTGTCGGTATAAGTCATTATTATACAACGTCAAAGTCAACAAGTCGTAAAGCCGAGTCAGAGCCTGCTGGGCAGCTTGAACAGCTTTACACTCACGATAGAGTAGAAATAATAACCCAGATATATTACTATATATTACAAGCATTTACAGACATAAGCAGACATCGCGTCGCATTAATAATTGTTTTCATTGTCCAACTTCTCGTTTTAGTTTCATATTGTATTCAATAAACCTCTCATTTTTCCTTCAATGTGAACCAATAATAAACTTTTCGACAAATTCTTATCGAGGCCATTTTTTATATTTATTACCTTATCTTCATAAGAGAAATGAAAAAAATCCCATTATTATAATTCTCTTTTGTTTACCGTTTTGTTTTACCGCCTAAACTTGGGCCATTTAGTAAGGTTATAAGATATTTAAGTAAGATGAAAAGTCACTGACCGAATTAACTTATTGTTGAGCCAAGCGGGTTAGTCTACGAGATTTAATATGACTTTGCTTTCATAATAATATATAAGCTGGATAACTCCAGTTGATCTAAATCTGAAAGAATCAAAAGATTCAGGTCATATAATTACCGACTGTTTTATAGTAATAGATGTGAACTATGAAATATGCAAGACCGGCAATTGTGGAGATCTTTGGGGGAGGCCTTTGTCAACCTCGTAGAAATGTCTGGTATAAAAAGTAGCACCTAGGTTTTGGTTAAGGCTTACGAAACTTGAAATCACATAATTACTTACTTGTTATTGTTATTATAGGAAGAGATCTGGTAGATAAGTCTTATATAAAAAGTAGCACCTCTGTTTTGGTTAACGCTTACGAAACTTGAAATCACATAATTACTTACTTATTATTGTTGTTATACGAAGAGATCTGGTAGATAAGTCTTATATAATAAGTAGCACCTCTGTTTTGGTTAACGCTTACGAAACTTGAAATCACATAATTACTTACTTGTTATTGTTTTTTAGGAAGAGATCTGGTAGAGAAGTCTTATATAAAAAGTAGCACCTCAGTTTTGGTAAACGCTTACGAAACTTTAAATAACGTAATTACCTACTTGTTATTGTTATTATAGGAAGAGATCTGGTAAATACGTCTGATATAAAAAGTAGGACCACTGTTTTGGTTAACGCTTACGAAACTTGAAATCACATAATTAATAATAATATCCTAGGACATTATTCACACATATGATCCTAAACTAAGCAAAGCTTCTACTATGGAAATCAGATATTGACGGTCACCGTAGCCTAGTTGGTAGTGCTCCTGCCTACGAAGCTGGTGGTCCTGGGTTCGAATCCCGGTAAGTGCAAATATTTGTGTGATGAGCACGAATATTTGTCTCTGAGTCATGGATGTTTTCTATGTATTTAAGTATTTATCTATCTATATAGGTATGTATATCGTCGCCTGGTACCCATAGTACAAGCTTTGCTTAGTTTGGAGCTAGGATAATCTGTGTGACATTGTCCCTAGATATTATTATTATTATTATTATAAGATAACCGATTTACTACATTTACTACTTTTTTTGTAAAAATATACTTATATAGATAATTACACCCAGACACAGGACAAACAGGCATGTGCATACACACAAATATCTGTCTAGGGTGGGTAACTTTTATTGTTTTTATAAAAAGAGATCTGTACTACAAAATCTGGTAGAGAAGTTTGATTTAGAAAGGAGTGCCTCTATTTCATTTAACGGCTATAAAACTCTAAATCACATAT
Source organism: Pseudoips prasinana (assembly GCA_951640165.1). Lineage (NCBI taxonomy): Eukaryota > Metazoa > Arthropoda > Insecta > Lepidoptera > Nolidae > Pseudoips > Pseudoips prasinana. The sequence continues at coordinate 18,231,449 of OX621251.1, forward strand.
TTACTTACTTATTATTGTTTTATGTTGTAGATCTGTACTACGAATGATATTTAATCTGGTAAAGAAGTCTGAACTAAAATGTAGCGTATCTGCTTCGGTTCTAAAATTCAATATTGTTATGTTATTTTTCATTTTTAAAGACAATGCCCACACTAGGGAAATATTATGTCTTTAATCGCGTGTTACACCCAGGCTCAGGACAACCACTATTTATGTGTTACACACATAGTTGTCCTATGCATGCACCTAACTTGAAACTCGAGGGCGCTCGGGATGGTAGCGAGCCGTCAAATTCTTACTTCATTCTCGTCTGGGCAGTCTCAGAGATTTTTATGTCGTCCGTCAGTAAGCCTCTGACATGGCTACACGATTATTGTATACTACAACTAAGACCGGCCGCTTAAGATACCGTCCGAAGCACGGAGACTCTCCGAAATTAAACCTCTTAAGCGGTCACTCAGCTATTGACTGGCCGCATGTCTAGCTGCTTAACCTCGCCGATCGCTCACCAGACTATGGGCTCATCTAATCTTGAGTAATAATATTATGTATATTGTATTTTACATACAAATGAGTTATTCATGATCATTTTCACGTCCACATTACGTGCTATGAATTTAATTATGTGGAATGTGTTCTACATAAAATCCTGTGTGGTGACGGTGGAGAATATCAGAATATCATCACCCCATCTCATCCCGTGGCGGGCGTAGAAGTTGACCCGAGGGAATATCTACCAGAGGACGGGAATCCAACCCGTCTGCTAGGCGGTGCGATTATGGCATATCCCCTCAAGATGATTTTTGGGGAGGCCTTTGTCCAGCAGTGGTTTTCTTACAGCTGTTATGGTGATGATGAACATATCCGTAAAGTTGATGAAAAGGTCGTTCCAAAGAAACCCACCACAATTTAATAGGTGTTTAAAGTAAAAGAAACCTCTATATAAAAATATACTTACTGTGGTGTAAAATTTTACCCGCTCTGTGGATAAAGAAGACAGCTTAAAATTCCAAATAAAATCCTGAATAGAATCTTTCTGCACCCCCTAAAGTAGAGGCACTCATAGTCTGGTGCCTTTTTTATTAAAACTTTTTTTTAAATAATTATAATAATAATTTAATAATATCTAGGGACAATGTCGCACAGATCTTCCTAGCCCAAAGTAAGCAAAGCTTGTACTATGGGTACCAGGCGACGATGTACATACTTATATAGATAGATAAATACTTAAATACATAGAAAACATCCATGACTCAGAAACAAATATTCGTGCTCATCACACAAATATTTGCACTTACCGGGATTCGAACCCAGGACCACCAGCTTTGTAGGCAGGAGCACTACCAACTATGCTACGGTGACCGTCAAATTCATATTCATAGATTTCAGATTCATAGATCCATAGTAGTTTGTTAGTTGTGGCTTATAACTATGTTAGTGCTACACTAATAAATAAAAAATTGGAGCCCTGGAACCCATTAATTATGTACAATATGGTATTTAGAAGGCTTCTGATACTGCCACATACACGACGCATTAGGGAGGCAGTTCTTTTCCTTAAAATAGCTTTGAAGGAATCAGTCCTAGCTTCTGAAAACATGCGCGTTACACCAGCAGGATAGCCCCATCAGCACCCTTAAACCATTATTGTACTGTACATGCAGTTTTTCGAGTGACCTGCGACGATAACTGACCTACAAGCTGCAGGTGTTCAGTTTGCCGTAAGCGATCGGCGAAACAGATTATCAGTCCATAGATGGGTGACCGAGTAAATAGTTCTTATTTTCAGAGTGTCTCCATGCTTGGAAGAGCACGTTAAGCTGACTGCCTTGGTTGTTGTCAGTTAACGTCTAGTGGGCGTATTGAACAACTCTGCTAATTAATTAATGTTTAGTCGGTGGTATAGTTGGTCGGCCTTTTCATTTCAGTTGACTATTTAACAAGAACAAAAGATTTGCGGCCACATCACCTTAACCTTTTTTAATATTGTCACTCCTTTACACGTTGCCTAATCTGTTCTTCTTAAGGAGTCGATGGCAATCTCAATTGTATCTGCCCAGAACTTGGCTTCGTCTATTAGGTCTTTGAGCGTTCAGTTATTAGGACACAAGTGCCCCGTGGTTTGCGGGACAGCACCGCATTCCACAACCGTCAATTTATCCCCACTGGCACGTTTTCTTCGCTTCGACAAACCTGGGTCCAAAGTTTATTCAACGATATCCAGGTTAATCAAGACAGTTTCAGCTCTACCTACCACATTTCATGTAGTCGCTTTCAGTTCAGTATACCTACTATACTTTATGAACTCACATCAATTTATTAACTCCTACACTCCATTGTATTGCTCACTTTTATGTAGTTCATACACATTGTTTTATTATCTATCCATCACTGTATCAAAATATAAACATTCTCAGTGAGTCATTGTACCGCAAGGTATTTTTAGTGAAATGTTTTCATTATATGAGGTTAAACATGTTTTGAACAATTTTTGTGACCTGTATATAGTGGTTCTGATTCTAGCTATGTATTGTGTTCGAATTGTTTGTAAAGTCTCCCGCCGTACAGAGATTTATTACTTTAGTCCGGGCGTTGTCTTAAAAATGAATATAATAATCGGTACCAAATACTAGCAACATCCAATGAGCTCAATAATAACAAGATTTAGGTATAGAGCTGATGAACCAATGACAGGCTGAAATGCTTTGTCGGGTAGTTAATAATAGTCCATTGGTATGTCTGCAACTGGAATTTTAGCTAAGAGCCTTCTGCAAAGCTTCGATGTGTTAAAAGTCCATTAGCTTAAGCTTAACACCGTGCAGAAATTAATAATCCTGAAGAATTTCTTAGTACTTCATCAAGTTCTTCAACTTATACTAAATCGTAATCCTCATTTTACGCTTGGCTGCGGCCCGTGTGACAAGAAGGAAGAAATAAAATAAAAGTAAATATTAATAATATTTCTATATTCCTGGTCAAATTGAATCCTCATTATCATCATCATTATGTCAACCAAATGACGCTGCTGGACAAAGGCCTCCCCAAAAGATTTCCACAATGGACTTGTGGCCATCATTTGGAGGGATATGCCATAATTGCCACGCTTGACAGACGGGTTGGCAATCGCAGTATGGTTATATATATATCAGTGCATATTATACAGAAAGACGATGCTGCCCGTTCTCTGGAAAATATTCCTTCGGTTCAACTTCTACGCCCCTCACGGGATGAAATGAGGTGGTGATATTCTTCGCCGTCAGCCACAACAGCAAATTTAGTAATGGCTGGCAGTTTAAACGGAGGGTTGCTTTCAGCACGGATCACATAGATACTTGCGCCAAAACAGGCGCATTTTTTATTCTTTGACATGCATACGACAGTTGGCCGCGTAATAGCACTATTACGCCGCTAACTGTGGTCTCGGACTGCAACTGATTTTTTTTTCTTCCTAAACCTTAGTAGTACTACTTGTACTGCACATATTTTGCAATGATAAAGGTACTTCCTGCTACATTGGTGTACCCGTGTTTAAGATTCGATCCGTCATGGTACATGCCCGTGAATCGCATGTTTGTAAAGTTTCTTCGGTGTAACAAAGTGTGAATCAAACTATATAGCAAGTAGTATAGCAAGTTAACCATTTATCGAAAATTGTCCCTTCGCTTGAAATTCTTTTAAACTGTTTAAATATTTTCTGCTTGGATCAATATTTTTGAACGCAAATAAATCATGTCCATTCTATCTACGCTTTGTATTAATACAGAAAATTATGATTTAAAAGTTTAAATAAAAGCATAATAACTGTTTAAATTCATGAAGCACTGCATTTCTGTCTTAAATATTAAAATGTAATTTCTCTGTGACGTTTCATCTTCAACTCGACGTATTTGTATTTAAATTCTCGTTTAGTGTACGGACAGCTATAGAAGTAGTTTTTTTTATTTCTGTTTAAATAATCAACAATAAATGAGTACCCGTATGGCGTGGATATTGGCGTTCAATGCACAGACACAAATACACTCAGATTCTGGACAACTATATGTAGGTTATGCAAATAATTGTTACGTGTGGGGTGTCAAACCCGAAACCCGAGTAGCGCCGCCATAGCTTAACCACCGAACTCCACGTGGCCTGTCTTATTATAAAGAAGAATGTATTGTCATCTACCATGTATATACTAGTTTATTAACTTTTTTGGTTTATTTTAATTTGTTAGCATGTGAATATTTTTATTTTTTATTTTATTTTATTAGGAAAACAAACAGTATTAACATCTTATGCTAAGTAACAGGTTATTATAACTAATTACCAATTATATGTTTTCGCAAATGAATACAAAAATAGCTTGTTTGCTTAATATAACATACAATAAGACAACGATAATGAGATTGAGATATTATGCTTAACTATACAATTACACTTGATAAAGCAACACAGTTATTGAACCATTTCGAACCAATGTTTAGTAAGTGTATGCTTAAATACATGTGGCTTAGTTGTGAATAAGTCAAGATCAGCAAAGTCAACCAACTTAACTTAATACTTACTTACTTAACTTAATATATATGTAATATTCATCATATCAGCCGACAGATGTGGACTAAGTATTATTCTGTAAGCAAAGTTTAAATAAACATTAGTGTTAATTAAAATCTGTACAAAAGCAAAAGTTTAATTAACACATATGTTTATTTAAACCCTGCTTGTTCTTATGTATGTAATGTAAGAAAAATACTTCTTTTGAAATAAAAACCAATTTCCTTGGCATCACAGTATTGTTACAAATAAGTCGAAATAATTATGTTTAAATTTAAGTAATATGATGATCTTATTTATTAAAAGTCATTCATTTAATTATTAAACAGATTCACATATTTCTTTCATGGATTTTGGCATCCACATGCAGTACAACCAACGCACATTACGGGTTCATAAACTTATTGCAAGTATATCATACATGCCCCTCCCTATTTTGAGGCAGGCTCACCAGTACTCTACAAGTTCATTGATACTTCTCTAGTTAGATCTTGACGTGCAACGTCGTTCTGGTTCGTACCTCCGTACGGCCATAGCGCCTTGGTCTTGTGAATCGCCACCCGAATCTTATGGCCGCGACGACACACGCTACATCTTCCTCGGCCATCCATACCGTCTGCTGGAAACTTACCTCCCGAGCGTGTCGTAGCCCGGAAGGGAAGGTAAACTCTGGAAGGGCGGCTACTCCGCAAGACCGCATCGTAGGCGACATCTGCACGGCCATCTACTGCGGGGTTCCACAGAGGTACCCAACACGTACCTTTGTGGATCCCCGCAGTAGAACTCCCTCTAGATCTGAATCCCGTTACTATCTATGACAATTAAATTAGCTATTCTGTTCCCTATATTATAAAACGAGTAATATTTATAAATAGAATCATCTTACTATATCGATCCGAGTTGTGTGATAAATCTAAATGGTACCCACAAATTAAGTAGTAAAACCCTGTTTTCCGGGCGATGATAATTTAGTTCTTGAAAATCTACTTAGTTCACTGACTGTACAGTATGCAAACAAAATTCTAATAGTTAAAAGTCTTTAAAATGGAGCATAGAGCGCCTCACTATTTAAGAAAATAGGAAGAAGTCCGAATAGCCTCGTTAAAACTGTAGCGGAGAGCTTACATTCAATGATTTGATGCAGCTTAGGTAGAGATTCTGACTCGAGTGATTGACACGTCATCGTCGCGTGTCATGCTTGAAAATATTAAAATTTTATTTAGACTACTTATTTAGTACCACGTTACTAATCGCATTTATATAGCGAATGATGCCTAATGTCGTCAGACTGGCGCCTACATTTCGTAGCTTATGCTAATTTCACGTATGTCACCCAGCCAGGCGAGCGACAAATTAAATAGGTAGTTGTTGAATATTTATATGGATCGCTGTTAGTCTGGAGCACTGTCTACCATATTCTTATTTTACAAATAACCGTTTTCTCGTTATCGTTTGGTGCGCAAACGCTATACACCAATGTATCCCTGTTGACCGTTACAAAAATTGTTTCAAAATTTATTTTTATCGGTGTTCGCTTTACTAAGTATTGTTTTCTTTTCAGAGACCTCCGATGTCTACGGAACACGATTCATACGAATCTTATGTCTACATATATATTGTCTGGATGCAGTTGGATTTTAAACTTAGCTTTACAAGTAAGTACCCTATCTATTATTCTTTTACTGCATGTATTAGAAAGTTTTACTGTTTAAAAGCATTTTATGCTTTGAAGTACCCTACCCAACAGCCCATGCTACGTATTATACGAATTTAATATTTTTTTAAGACTACCCTCCGCTTATTGAAATAAGTCCCTTTATCGCCAGTGACATTACAAACAAGCAAGTCACAGCCACAAAGCATTCCCAGTCTTAAAACAACTGTACGAGGTTTCCGGTGAAATTAGATGTTCATATCGTATTTTTTTTTGTTACATTTTGTTTTGTAATCATTGAGTGCAAGTTTAAGTACGAACAAACTAAACAAAAAATAGTGTGCCAAGGTACGAGCGAGGCAACTAATACGCCACATTTTCAATGGCATTCGTGCAATGTTTGGCACATAGCACGAATGATAGATAGCGTGGTTCGTTTTTGCTCGTAGGGACTGTCACGCGCTCCTTACATCTCTTCCAAAACTGAATTGTTTTCATTGTCGTGTCAAGTCGCGATCTATTTATATCAAAAAAATATTTAAGATAACTTGAGATAGGCAATTTAATTCTTGACAGTCCTATCTTCTTAAATATGGGTTTGTCACACGGTAAGGCTTAATCGTGGCAAATATGAATGATTATTGTTTAAAAATGTATTGTTCTTATCTTTAAATCCAGATATAAAAATCAGGAATATATGGTCACTAGAACATTGGGGTGGGGTGAAGAGTCAGCAACACTTGTTTGCCGACTCTTAAAGGCCGGCAACGCACCCGCGACTTCTCTGATTTCACGAGTGTCCATGGGCGTCGGTGTTCACTTACCAGCAGGTGACCCACTTCCTCATTTGTCGACCTCTAAAAAAAATCCAAACTTGATCAAGCGTTATACATTATACCTTATGCTTGTTTGCCGACATGTTAGTGTAGAAAAAAAACCATCGACAATTTATAGTTACTATATACCTACATAATCTTGTGAAAAAGCGTAAAATGTACTCACGAGTCTAATATGCTACGAGGGCTATGACCGCCTTACGTTCAATGTTAAATGAATATAGGTAAGTCCTATATTCATTTAACATCGAATGTGATCTGTATCTCTTCTTATTTAACATCAAATGTCATACGTAATATGTTTAGTGTTTCCAAATGGTTGCAATAAAAAACTTTATTTAACAGTTTATTTACACTTTATTTAATCAAACAAAATTAAATATAAAACTAAGCATTAAGTTCAAGGCATTCTAAACATCACACTAATATTATAAAGGCTAAAGTTTATGAGAGTGTTAGTGTGTATGTTTGTTACTTCTTCACGTCTAAACGGTTGAAGCGATTTTAATAAAATTTGGTATGGAGTTAGCTGACACCCTGGATAAACACATAGGCTATAATTTATAAAGTTAAACGCGGGTAATACCGCGGAGCACAGCTAGTATCATATAAAAACACCTTCGCAAATATTGCATTATTTTTGAGCAAATTTTGTTAGCATAAATAAGAAGTGAGCCAACCTAAAAACCAACTTAAAAAACAAAGAGAAAGACTTTTTAGAATTTTTAAATTGGAGGATGGGGGATGTGGGAACCAACCGTCACACATGATTTTTGCGGAACTTTTAATCGTTTACGCAGCGCACGTTGCGGAAGCTCTCAAAAACAAAAATGTCCCGCGATTTTGGCACATTCTTCATTGGTGCTCCGCTCCTATTGGTCTTATCGTAATGATTCGAGTATATATACGTTTCCTATAGCTTTCCTCGATAAATGGACTTTCTAACAGTGAAAGAATTTTTCAAATCGGACCAATAGCCTGAGATTAGCGCGTTCAAGCAAACAAACAAACCAACCAACCAACTCTTCAGCTTTATATATTAGTATTAGTTCAGAGTATAGATATTTCAGTCAGCAAACTAATAATCCCTATCCTTTGAAGAGGCAATCTAAATTCATATAAATTTGCATCAATAATCTGGAATAAGCACACAATATCAGAGTGCCAGTTTATTAGATCATTGACTTTCTTTGTGTTCTTTTACTGAATTCGATTTTTATTAGAACTTTACTTATTTATCTGAGATTTTTATAAATTTCTCCAATTTGATATGTAAAATAAATATTCGCGGTATGAAAATACAAAATTACACGTTAATTAAGCCCAATAGGTTTTTCTTTAATTATAGAAGATATACCTATAGGTGTTTGCCCGAATTCTATCAAAGAGCGATAATATTCAATTTAACATGCTTATTTCTAATGTTTGGTACAGTGGAGAACGTGGGTAGCGCATTGTAAGACTGGTTGTGTAAACTATCCGTCTAACTATCTGTCTATTCTTTTGTATGAATAATATTTTGTATGAAATCTGCAAATTAATAGTGAGTAAATCTAACCTTAATCTTGGCACTGTTGAAATCAAACACTCTAAAGAAGTGAACACAATTAAAAATGAACAGTAGAAGTTTAATGTCGGGTTTCCTTTTGTTGCATGAATTTTGGTGGTTTATTTTATTCTACCTGCACGTGCCGATTTTGAAGGTGAGTAGCTGGTGCAAAACTGAATCCAAGTTTTACTAACCAATGTTTAATGAACATAATACTACCTTTATTTTTAATGCGGTTTATCTATACATCTATACAAATAAATAAAATTGGAGTGACTGTTTGTAATATTGAAATAGCCGGTTTTTACTACATAAATATGAATATATATACGGTACATACACCAAAATAACATTTTTTACAATTTTTGTCTGTCTGTCTGTCTGTTTGTTCCGGCTAATCTCTGAAATGGCTGGACCGATTTAGACGGGACTTCTATTGGCAGGTAGCTGATGTAATAAGGCGTAACTTAGGCTACTTTTATTTTAGAAAAAGTATTTTATTTTTCTAAAAAACTAAATAAACTAATTAACACGCGGACGAAGTCGCGGGCACAGCTAGTTATAAATATTTTCTTACTTATCGTATGAGCATCCTAGTGTCAGAGTTGTATAAGCCGCCTATTAGGCCTCTGACATGGCTGAAGGACTGTTGCTTAATGGCTACAACTGGGACAGACAACTTAACTTGCCTTCCGAAGCACGGAGACCCTCAGTGCCTCTAGCACTAGTTCCTGCAGTTTACTTACTCGATCACACGTACAGTTTCCTCCCATACATTGAGCACCAGCGCCTCTCGCGGAAACTATTAAGAACTAAAGCTCTGGTGCTCAATGTATGGGACGAAACTGTACGTGTGATCGAGTAAGTAAACTGCAGGAACTCGTGCTAGAGGCACAGAAATAAAACCACTTTTGGGGTCACCCATCTATGGACTGACCTTGAGCCTAGTTGCTTAAACTCGCCAATCAGTTACGGACCGGTGGGAGCATCTGGCTATGAGCGCCTTTTATTTACTACAATATATAATAGCATAGTATAATCTATTATTAATACTAAATAAAATTGTTTAAAGGCGTCATTATTCCGCTACGCTTTGTGTACACATTGCTGATTACAATTACTGTCAACCAATGTCAGCTAAGTACCGACTGGGTTCATTTTAAGGGTTCCGTACCCAAAGTGTAAAACGGAACCCTATAACTAAGACTTCGCTGACTCTCTGTACGTCTGTCACCAGGCTGTATCTCATGAACCATCATAGTTAGACAGTTGAAGACTCAAGCCGAACAGACATGTTAATGGACACGTGCGAATCGATCCCACGACCTGCGCGGTGAAATGCAAATATATACCAACCACGTCAACCTTTGTATAGAAGTAACCGGCGGTGTGTAACGCCGCATAGTAGACTACCATGGTGGTTTTAGGCGCCATTGCCGTTAATTACAGTTTTATTACATAATATCAAAACAATTTTTATCGTTAACCCCGTTTTTTATTCCAAAATGGTGGAGGTGGTACATTAAAACGATAAAGGATAATCGCTTTAAGTACAGACGCCAGCACATCAAGCTACCCCAATCTGTCAAATTTCCCGAATTGAAAGTGAACCTTATGCTTATGTGATAAAGTTGAAAATCTATAAAAGAAATTTGACAGATTGGGGTAGTTAGATTTGCTGACGTCTGTACAATTCTTGCTAACTGTACGTTTTGTTTACAATATTCAGCTAATATCAGTTTGATATTATTATGCTTGTATAGCCGTAGTTACGGAGTATTGCACTCACCGTACGTTTGTGGTTTGTTTAGCTTCGATCTCCGTTTATGAGAGATGAAAGACTATAAAACTGAGTGTGTTCACTGTAAATATACTCTATTTTATAGTTCTGAATTTGTCTGCATGTTTGGTCTGGCGGTAATATGTTCAAACGCAGACAATGAGATTTCAGGTTCGATTACCAGGTCAGACCCAAAAAATATTTTTTGGCAAGTAACTTTTTCAGTAGCGGTGTCGTAGTGAGCAGTATCTCTCGTTATACAGTATCTCTCGGCATTTATTTATTTAACAATATCCAAAACCATCTTTCATAGTAACCTCGGTTTCAGAATTGTTCAAGCCGCCCTTAAAGCCTCTGACATAGCTTAACGACATTTGCTTAATCGCTACAGTCGGGACCGACAGCTAAAAGTGCCCTCCGAAGCCCGGAGACGCTCAGAAATTAAACCACTTTGGTGGTCACCCATCTATGGACTGACCGCGAGCCTAGTTGCTTAACCTCGCTGATTGCCTACGGACCGGTGAAAGCATCTAGCTATGAGCGCCTCAATATGAACAATGAGATTAATAAGTATAAATTAGAATTATAACGATAACTTTAAGAAGCTTTTAATTAACTTATGCATTCAACCTAAGGAGGTTATCAATTCAACTGTACGCTTTAGTTAAGCATTTTCCCCATTGAATAAGATATAATTTTTATAATATTTATTACTTAATAGGAAATGCTTTCTGTATAGTCCCATAAATATTTTGTTCAAGTCAGTCGTTATAAAAAAATAGGTCAGTTCTTTGCTGCTTAATCTTAAAACAAAATATATAAATGATTTGTTTTTCTAAGATGGTTCATTAATAAATAGTTGTTTAAAAACTAAAGATTTTTTGTATTGTTTGTAAATTGTCGATCGCAACTTTGGTAACAATGAGAGGCTAAATTCTTTACTCGCTTTCATGAACAACCGATTTGATTCCTGCTAATATTATGTATGTGAACGTTTGTGATTATGGATGCATGGATGCTTGTTATTCTATCACACAAAAATAACAGAATGGATTTTGATACGAGCTTATATATCCGAATAACTCATAAGCTATAAATTATAAAGTTTAACGCGGGTGATACAAAGGAGCACAGCAGGATAACATTGAAAACAACCAAGCAGCCTGTGAATACGCCTAAAATATGGGTATGTAGATGTAATAAATAAATAAAACTATTTTAAAGTTATTTTCTACACTCCTACTTTCCATAAAATCTAGATTTAATTATAAAACCGTTAAAGTTTGACATGAGCCTAACTTTTAAACTCATATAAAGCCCTCAAGCATATTGTTCACTAACTTTTGTTTACGTATTTATCGTATAATCACGAGTATTCTAGAAACTCTAAACACGTAACACGAATTTGAATTTTACCCAACGATATAAGTTGAAGTAATTATAATTATCCATACATTTGCTGTATTATTAGAACAATTTATTATTTTTATTTAAACACATATTTCAAACAAAACTTACATTGGAACTAGAATTTGTTATATCTGTAACTAAAAACTATTAATGACTATCTGAGTCTAGCGGTTTTACCCGTTATTTTGTTTTAAGCATTTTTTGAATCTCTAGTACAATCGTATTCTAGAACCAATGAAGTACTTCAAAATATTGTCGAATTTATTGCATATGCAGTTTTAAGTTGAAATCGTTAAGTTGAAGTCGTGGTTTTGACAAAAAAATTCCGGAAAGGCACCAATTTGACTGATGTCAGGGTATTTTAAAAAGCGGTTTACTCATATACACAGCTCGTTTAATAGAAAAGAAGCACATAAAAAAGTATTACTTGGCCAAGATTTTGAGATAATGTAACGCTGATATCATATTGCAAAACTGTGTCAACCCTAAGGGCACTCTTGTATCAGTATACAGACAATATATTGTAGGTATGCATATAAACACGAAATATGGCTACAAACAGTTATGTTTCATTCATCTCTGTCAATAGTTAGCTTGTCGAGATAACCTAGTGTTCAGACCGTTAGACTGTACTTACTTACTGGTCGTATGGGTAGTGGTTACCCTAGTGTCAGAGTTGTTCAAGCCGCTCATTAGGCCTACGAAATGGCTTAACGACTGTTGCCTAATGGCTGCCACCGACAGCTTAACGTGCCCTCCGAAGCACGATCATGAACTGATGACCATGATGACTGACCATGAGCCTAATTGCTTAACCTCGCCAATCACTTACGGACATGGGAGAGCATCTCTTGGGAGAGTCTCGAGTTTTAACCTGAGGCACGCACCACTGCCTTTTCAAATTAATTATCTCAAACTTAAAACGGTAAAGCAAAACATCGTGAGAAAACCTGCATGCCTCAGAGTACCTGAGAGAGGTTAAGGTAGTCGCATCACTATTACTTCGGCGCCTTCGTTTTACGGGTTCGATTCCCACACAGTACAACTATTTGAGTGTTTCATTTAAAGTTGGGTGTAGTCGGTATGTACTTACTTCATGTCTGTGAATTATATGTTTGTAAGGTCTCTCTGGCCGTTGGGCCAGAAAGGTTTGAGTCGCGAAGACGAAGACCCCCTACAAGATAGACCGATGATCTTGTGAGGGTCGCTGGAAGCCACTGGATGCAGATAACGCAAGACCATGCAGATAACGTAATTGTGGAGATCTTTGGGGTAGGCCTTTGTCCAGCAGGCGGCGTTTTTCGGCTGGTATGAAGAAGGCCTCTCGTGATTCAGAGATTTAAGGTCACAGCTCATTAGAGCCATCCGGCACCCACCCCGCACCGCCTCGCCTCCTGCGGTTAGTATTCTTTATAAGGACTTGTATGGGTATGCGCTCACTATGTCAACTCCGAAGCGTCACCGGATCGCCTCTGTCGTAAGCCGTCCCCGCGCGGACCACTCGGTGCCAACTCGCTGCTCGTATGCTTACCTTGCGTTGACTGCGCATTGCCCACGCGCGGGTCCCGAGTGGACCGCGCGCTGCCCGCGAGTGATTCACGCGAGAACGATACTTGGCGATGCGCCGTTCCCCTTCTACCACTAGAAAATTCGTGGACCAAGCGACGTCCACTCGTTGACCACTCGGCGTTCACTCGTTGACCGCTTGGGGTCCACTGGTTGACCGCGCGACGTTTATTGGTGATAACGCGGCGTCCACCCGTGTACCACCTGTCGACAACCAGTGAACGCCATGCGACGAGGCGGTGCGGGGTGGGTGCCGAGTGGCTCTAATGAGCTGTGGCCTTTATTACCATAGTTCCGGCGTTGTATTCGTATCACATGAAAATATGGTGTTGTTAGATAGATAACTCTTCATTGCACACCAAAGGCATAAACTTAGAGTAGAAAATTACATAAAAATATGAATGTAAATAATGGTTTTACAGTTGGTGAGATTTTGTTAAGTTGTTGTTAAGTCTATTTGAAGTAAGTTTATTTTTTATTTCTTATCTGTTTTATTCAGTCACGTAGCGTCTTTACAATCGCATCGTACATTTATTTTTTGCATAAGAAATTTTACCTACCTACCTGAAAATGATAGAATAAGTATAAAACTGAGAATAATATCACATTTGTAATTCAAGGTTGTACGTAATCCGTCTTGTTCTTTTTGTCTTTACGACAATAGATTAAGCCCAGACCTTTTCAACTAAATCTACATCAATCAGGCCCGATATTTTTTATTTGCAAATGTCCTCAGACTTTTGTTAGACTTTGCTTTATTGAGTTTAGCATAATCTTAGCCACACTGAGATACGTAAAGTCAATTGCCCTTACGGGCGGTATACAATCAGGTGGACGGTAGATAACCACATAAGTATTTCTGAGCTTAGTATTCTTGTTTCGGCCAGTACTTATACTTTAAACTGTCGAACCTGACTGTCGCCATTAGACGACATTAGTAGTAAATTTAAGTCTGACACTTTCTTATAAATCTGACGGTGGAGTATCAGTTGCCTTGGCGATGGTATTAACCCGCTTGTTACTACTGCACTTTATAAAGTACAACAGACTAGCTAAAGCAGAACTCGTGATGTCTATAATACATGGGTTATGTAACATTCATCTTCATCAACATATCAGCCGAAAGATGTCCACAGCTGGACATAGGCCTCCCCCAAGGATCTCTACAATGGCCGGTCTTGTTCTGCCTGCATTCAGCGGCTTGGGGCGACCCTTGCAGGATCGCCAATCCACCTTGTAGGGGCCGGTCCTCGCTGCATCTTCCGGTATTAAGTAAGCTCAATATGAGGATAGCCAACCACTCAATATAGGTACCAAAATTGGACCGCTTGTTACTATGATTATTTTTACAACGAATAGCAGTTTAGCTAAATCAGAGCTCTGGCTGTCCGCAATGACGGAGTTACAACTTAAATAAACATATACCGAAGTCACATTTTTATTACGATATATTTTTAATGGGCTTGATGTTCAGCAAACGGGAAGGTAGGAAGACGGTTTGACTACCAATTAGCCAGACGTAGAAGATTACGAAGAAGAATAATTACGGGCCATTATAACACTTCATTTGGGTGTAAGTGCCGACACTAATAGAGCGTACAGCGTATGCGTACGAGCGTGAATTTACACGTGCTCCAAACAAACATATCGAAACCTATAACAATAAAACAAACAAATCGAAACATATACTAAATAAACAAACATTGAAACTCGTGATAATAAAACAAACTGATTAAAAACGTTTTATAATAAAACAAGCAAATAGAAACTTATAATAGTAATGATGGTTCTAAATTGATCCGCCACGTGAAGTTTAGGAATCGTATACTTTAGTTGTATAGACATCTTGAAGCCTGTGTGTGTCTTTTACGTATTCAGGGTACAGAAAAGTATCTATGATACCGTTAACTCAGAAATAACGTACCAACTCGTCACGAGGATGAGTTAAACAACTTATAACAGTAAGGGAAGAATAGTTACAGAATAAACTTAAAATTTCCAAATAATAAATGCCTGAGTGATTCATTAAATTTAGCACATAATTCTAACAGTTAATATACTTGATGAGACCACAAGAGATATAACGCTATATACATGTTGCCTGGACGAGGGTCGCGACTACTATTAATTACCCTGGGTGGGTGGTTAATCCTCCTTCATAATGACAAACACACTTGACACCTCACTGCTAATTGAATGCTTAGAAAATGTACTTGTTGCTTAGTACTAAATGTATAATGTTTCTGGCTCATGTAAATAATAGAGGGGTTAAGAAAGTTTAACGGCTACCCTGAAAATTAGGCGCATGACGCCGCGTGTGATTTGAATGCGACTATATACATATTTAGATACTTTGTATGTTTTTCGTAAAGGTATGTATAATATAAATATGTATTTTATATAATTTCTATCTTTTAGGATAGCGATTGTACGAAAACCATTTTGTACGCTATGAATTCAAATGATACATAATATCATTACTTCGGACAAAGACAATATATCGGAATCGGCAAGGTAGAAAACATATATTAAAGCTTACATTTGTTTTTGTTTGGATATTATAGAACAAATTTTCATAAAAGTCATACGTGGAACAATTACCAATCTGTAAACTTAAATAGGAAATATTAGTTTTTGATAATAATAAGTAACCTATATATAGTACATAAAATAAAATAACTAAAATAAGCTGCTTGAGAACAGAACATCATAAGTATCAAAGATCAAGATCTAAGAAAACAAATGAAACATATACCTATACAGTTATATATTTACGTACCTAAACAGTGAGCGTAAGGCTAAGACCCCAGAAGGCTGGTTGTGCTGTCACATCAAATAGCAAAGCTAATTCTTTAACCTAATTACTGACCAGCATTCTGGTCACGTGAAGTGTCAGCCAGACGTTATGTTATACACGATATAGTATCCACGCGCTTCAAACCCACGGGAACAATTAAATCTTCTTCTTATCGTGTCGAAGGTAAGAATTACAAACAATTAAATTATGGTCTAAGATCTCACGTGCGATCATTCCCCTTCATTACCAAAGACGACACTTAATTTGCGGCGGCCATTATTTCCATCAGATAGGAATAATAAAGGAATGCAGATTAAACAACATAATAACACACATATTTGTTTTGTTCCGTGATCACACCACAGCAGCCCAACCCGCAGACTCATACAACAATATGTGTATTCTGTATTTTAAAACACCAATTTTAGAGTTATAGGGGAAAATACATGTTGCCATGTTGGTATACCTAGTCAATCTTATTTAGTGGAAAGACGTCACTAAATTGTGACTTTCGGTAGCAGACTTCGCCCGTCAAGTGACTGAGTCATAATATAACCCTGTCCAATGTTTCTCTGAAGTGATTTGCGGTCAAATAAGCCTACACGAATTTGGTAAAAGTAATATTCAGCCTTTTTAAGGATTGGCTGGTACTTTATACGTAATACTTTTAAAGTACACACATCAACACAATCTAGGGATATTGAACATTTCATTGATTATCTAGAAAACTATAAACATTTTGTTATGACTGTAAATGGAAGAATTAAAGATAATTTCATGGCCGATATTTAAACATTAACAACACGATGCGATTTTGTTTTTCTAATTAATAAAAGTCTTAAATTAATTAAGCCATAGAAAATTACTGAGTGAACAAAAACATTTTATTCTTATAAAATTATTCAATCGAATTAAATGAATAAAAATCTTACCAAATCTGATAATCAGTAATCGGTATTTCCTCCTCTAACATTAATCACACAGCGGCAACGATTTTCCATACTTAAAATTAAGGTGTCAATGTCTTGCTGGGGTATGCAGTCCCAAGTTCTTTTTAAATGTTCGAAAAGTTGTTCTTCTGTTGTCAAGTTGGGCGGAAAATCCCTCAATGCTCTTCGCTGTAACATGTCCCAGGCGTGTTCAATTGGGTTTAAGTCTGGCGACTGTGGAGGCCAATCTAATACCTGAACATCGTGTTCTCGAAGGGCGGCCCTCACCAGCCGCGCTGTATGGGAAGGTGCATTGTCATGCA
This sequence comes from Pseudoips prasinana, assembly GCA_951640165.1. Taxonomy (NCBI): domain Eukaryota; kingdom Metazoa; phylum Arthropoda; class Insecta; order Lepidoptera; family Nolidae; genus Pseudoips; species Pseudoips prasinana. Next base: position 18,248,829 of record OX621251.1, read on the forward strand.
TGAGCTGAAATTCTTGCCCCGTTAGGGCCCTGAGCGGGACAATGACACGTTCTACTACCTCCTCACGGTATCTATGGGCAGTCATGCTGCCCTGAATCCAAATGAGTTGGGTTCGTCCGCCGATTCGTATTCCTGCCCACACCATAATTGTCCCGCCTTGGTAAGAGTGGACCTCCTGTGGATGTCGGAGACGGCTGACCCTGCCTGGAGTTCTCCAAACGCGAGTTCGTCTCGAATCTGGATGAAATCCATAGCGGGACTCATCAGTGAACAGCACCAATGACCATTGTTGATCACTCCATGTCAAATGTTCTTGAGCCCATAAAAGTCGCCTACCGCGATTGCCACGTCGCAGCGCTGGGACTCGTAGCGGTCTGCGAGCATGAAGACCAACTTCATGCAGCCTCCTTCGCACGGTTTGGTCGCTCACCAGCAGCTGCTGACCCTCCTGGAGCCTTTGCACTAGTTGCATCGCTGTGATATTGGGTAGTCTTCTGGCGGTCATTTGGAGAAATCGATCCTGTCTCTGAGTGGTAACACGATATCTACCTGTGTGCCGTTCTGCCACATCTCCAGTAGCGCGATAACGTGACCACAGCCTGGATACCACATTTTGGCTTGTGCCCAGAGACTCAGCAACGACGCGTTGAATAGCACCGTTTTGTAACATGCCAACTGCCCGTAACATTTCATCTCGACTCAAATGATGGCGTGGCATGACGCTAAAAAGCTTACACAACCAATTGAGAAAAGAAAATAAAACAATTTATCAGGTTTTCTTCAATTAACACGCAAAAAAATTTTTAATGCAACTTCTTGAAATTAGATACAACTCAAGATTGCGCTGTGCTTTGCGTGTTTTCATTTGTTTCTCATTTTAATTTTTAAATTTTGAATAAAGAATAGACAAGGTTTAAATCTGTAAATAAACTTTTTAAGGAAACTAAATAGGTTTTAAACAATAAAGCCATGTTTGATTTCAAAATAACGTATCCCTAGACTTTGTTGATGTGTGTATATTTTGTATAACATTTTGCAAGATAGTCGAGATTTACAATTTGATTCATAACTACATAATTATAGCTATTATAGACCCATTTGAAAGGTAAAACTATGTCCGCACTAGATATATTAATCCCAGTATCGCCTTTATAAATATACAATACATAGACACAAATTACAGTGAGACTAAATAGATCACATGAAACGCATGAACGCCGAGGTAATAGCGAGACTACCCTCACCACTGCGCCCCCACTAGTCTATGAAGTGTAACAATATTAATGTACACACATCATCACTGTCTAGGGATGTTTTGGATTTACTTAATTTACTCAAAATTTATTAATAATGGCATACAACATGTATATATTTTTATAAAGCCCATTTATCGGACTACATTCCAAAATAAAATAAGTTTTCTTTTTTATTTTGAAATGTAGTCTGATATGATTTTTTCGTAATCAAATTTTCATCCTAATAAAGAAGAAATATTAAATTAAATATATAATTAAATACTAACAATGAATGTATAATTTAAATAATAACAAATATAATAACAATGAATGTATTTCTCAAGAAAAAGTGACAATTATGAAAATAAAAATCAGTTTTTAAGAGTTATGTGAAAAATCAGCAGTCAAAAAAACTACCCATGATGTTAACAACGAACTTGCAACGGTTTTTCATGCTTTGGATTAAGTTGGGACAATTCCCAGATCCGGCTCAGATGTAAAAAAGTGCTTCCCGCCTGGGTGTCTTTCAGCCACTTCACCAGTAACACGATAACGTGACCATAACCTTGATCTCACGTTGTGTCTTGTTCCAATCTCCTCAGCAATACTCCGTTATGTAGCCCCAGCTTGGAGCATGCCTGCCGCCCTTAACATTTCCTCTCTCGTTAAATGGCGCCTCTGCATGATGCACACAATAACATTAATTCGAAATTAACCGATAACTTGTTATAAAACTTAAATTTGACACAATAAAAATAGCGAAAAATACTGTAGAGAAACCTTCGGACTTCGCTACCATTATTCCGCCTAAATCATTTCTTTTTCCTAATTCAAATTTAGATTCGTTCAAAAAGCTTTCTTCAAAATGTAAAGGCTACTCGTAGTTTTAAATTCACTAGCCAGTATTTTTTGAGTTTATGAACTTTATACTAAATATCCATAGACGGTATTGATGTGTGTACCAACGTTATACATATATCCACCTAATGTTTAAGAATCATTTTCACATAACTGGGTGAAACTTGTACAAATTCAATCCGAGATATACCCAAAATAAACCCGAGTTGGGTTTATTTTGGGTATATCTAATTCGTAAATTGGAAATGGTTGTGCATCGTTAATAAAGGTATTTCTTTCTTTCCTTCTTACTACACAAAATTTGTTAATTGAACGTCATGTTTGTACGGAGAAGTTAACCAGTAGGTCAGTTTAATAGGTAGGTTTAAAGTCCCTTTAATAAAACGTTAATATGGTCATATCTTCAAACATCTACACAAGAATTTATTTTATTTATTTACTTAATCATTTATATACACACAAAAAGGAAAAAAATACATCACATAATAAAGACACATTAAATAATAAAGAATTAAAAGATTCCACAAAAGTACTGCTCATTACAATAGAAATCTCTTTCAGCAGACCCGCAAGAGGAAACTAATTAGAAAAAGAGCACAGCGTATGTAGGTTTATGCTATTACATTATAAAATACTAAGTGTATATCTACACTAAATATATTTATTGCTTTCTATACACGAGACAGATAATTATTATTCAGGAGGTTTTCTATCATCTATCACGTAATTGAATTATTAATTGTCCAGAGTCCGTATAATGGTGTGATTCTGATGCACTGCATTTAGGTAATTTCGGCAATTACTGGGGCACATTTAGATAAATGTAGATTTATCACACGAAGGTGATAATTTAGCATTCATCCAGCATTTAAACTAGACACAGTACATAGATGGATTTGACTTTCGACTTTAATATGGTTAAAATTGAGTCGTTAATCTAAACCAGTGGCTTTCAACCTGTGGGTCGCGATCCCCTGGGGGGTCGCGACGCCTATTTAGTGGGGTCGCGAAACTTCTATAGGGAAGTTGCAAAAAATTGGGAAAGCTAGTCATAGAGTCGCAAATGAATTTTGAGTATTATGATTAGGCCTGCTGCAAATACATTAAAAGTTTAGCGCGAAGCTCGAAAACTCTGGCGAGTACTTTGTCTCTTGACAACCACCTAACCTCTGAATGATAAAGTAAATTTTGGAGGAGTGCTTTCTATTCTAATTCTTCACAAATTTTATCTTATATATGTATATATCCGAATCCTATGAAAATTAATAAAAATGTTGGTTTCAATATGTGTCACATAATAAAAGCATCACGGAAAAAACGGGTAAAGAACGGGTAGGGAGGTCGCTTGATGATAAAGGTTGAAAAACACTGATCTAAACCATCAGGCTGGTTAGACCGAAGAGGCTGGTTTGAATTTCACTGTGCTGCAGTGGTTAAGATATTCGCTTGGGTGCTTGAGCGCAGTCGTTTTTCGGGTTCAATCCCCGTACTCGACTACTATTAATGTGACCCATATATGGTTGTGCTAATCCTAGGTGTTCTTTGTGGCCGTGAATCGCATGTTTGTCAAACCCCCACCATAGATGTTATAGTTTGCCTCTAGTGCAGGCGCTGTCTTATAAAAAATAAGGATATTCGGTATATGACTTCCGTTTATGTTTATTGTGACTGCATCGTTGGTCTAGCGGTAGCGTGTTTAACCGCAGAAACTGAGGTCCTGGGTTCAAATCCCGGGTCGGGCCAAGAAGTGATATTGGGATTTTTCAGTAAATTAAATTTCTCAGTATCAGCCCGAAGTCTGGAAGTTGGTGATATTACACCCCCGTGCCTCGGAGAGCACGTAAAGAAGCCCTCGGTCCTGAACCTGACGTGGTCTTTCCGGTCGTGTCGCTAGTCGTCCCGTCGGATCATGAGAGTGAGGGAATAGAAAGTGCCTCAGTGTTTGCGCACACACTTGTGCACTATAATATGTCCTGCGGAATGACTGAGTTCATCGCTCTAATAATTTCTCTACACACTTCGTATTTCTCACATAATACAGCATTTAAATGACAACTACAATGTCTTAGAGTTTAATATTATCCCTTTATCAGGCAGTATATAAGTTATTATTTGATTAGTTTTAAACTTTAACTCAACGTAATAGAGTTCAAAATATGGTGTCCAATAAGTGGATAGAGCCTTATACGGTTATATTACGTGTTAATGTGAATGAATGTAAACTACTAACGTAATGATATTAGAGAATTGTTTACGAATAGGTTTAAAAGAATTATTAAAGCCAAATTGTGTTGCAAAATGTCTTATTATTTAAGTGGCAAAATGGCTTGAGATTGAGATGTTTTAAGTCAACACACATATATGTAATTAATCTTCAGTAAATTTTATTTTAAAAGAGGAATCCTACTGAGTTTTCTGGCAGTGTTTCCCGTAGATGCCAAGACATGCACTGTCCGATTCCACATAAATGTAAAATTATCACGGAATAAATGAATTTAGAATTTGAATTTGTAATATTATTTTTTTGTTACAGAACTGGTACGACGAGGCCCAACAAGAGCAAACGTCGTGTATGATACTCGTTATATGTATGCACTATTTTTACCTCACTAATTTCTTCTGGATGCTTGTCGAAGGTAAGATTGAACACCAAATTTTAATACCTTTAGATCTGAAGACATAATATAATATCACTCTTCTGTAGGTACATATAAAAAAAAAAAATCTTGTAACTATAACCCATTGAACTGAAGAGCTTGTTATCTTACCCAATACATCATACCATTCCTACCCTACCCCTATACCAATACGTCACATCAATACCCAAGAGCATACTATGTATTGTGTGTCATTGGAGACTGTACATTTCCAAAAGACCTTTTATGAGCGGTTTGTATTTCCAACGCTAGAAACGTTATCGACCATAACTCGATAACAGGTTGTGTGCATGAACGTGTCTGTTTGTCCTGACTCCGGGTGTTATTATCTATATAAGCACATACTTTCATGCATTTACAAAAGAAAAGTAGTATCTAATATATCAGTTATCGGGCTCGACGGTCACCGTAGCCTAGCTGGTAGTGCTCCTGCCTACGAAGCTGGTGGTCCTGGGTTCGAATCCCGGTAAGTGCAATTATTTGGGTGATGAGCACGGATATTTGTTTCTGAGTCATGGATGTTTTCTATGTATATAAGTATTTATCTATCTATATAAGTATGTATATATACAACAAACGGTGATCCAGCAAAAGTCTGGAAATTTCTTAGATCTATGGGGGTTGGCAAGACAAAAGAATGTTCCATCCATAAAAATCTGGATATCAATTCCTTAAATCAACATTTCTCTTCTTCATCCAAATGCAACAGGATAACTAAAGACCAAACTATTAATTATCTTTCGTCACTACCAACACCCAATTACAATCCTATGGTTTTTAATCAAATACCCACTTGTGACATTAAGAGGAGCATTATGTCAATTACATCGAAAGCCATTGGTAGTGATAACATTAGCTGTAATATGATCCTCCCTATCCTTGATGAAATCCTACCCGTCCTGAGTCACATTTATAATTTCTCCTTATCCAATGGGTGCTTTCCATCCCAATGGAAAGCAGCCTATATTATTCCGGTTCCTAAGAAATCAAATCCTAAAGAATTCTCCGAATTCCGTCCTATATCTATCCTCCCCTTTCTCTCCAAAGTATTGGAACGGTTAGTTTATAACCAACTAAATGTTATCCTCTGTAAAAACCAGCTCCTAAATCCATTACAATCTGGCTTCCGACCCGGTCATAGTACAGCTACTGCTTTGATCAAAATAACCGACGACATTCGTCTCAGCATGGATGAGAGCAATGTCACGGTACTTTCCTTACTAGACTTCAGTAATGCCTTCAACACCGTAGACTTTGACATCTTGCTTGGCATTATGCGCTCACTTAATGTATCTCCAACGGTTATTGATTGGTTTCATAATTACCTGTTAGGTCGTCGGCACCGTATTCGCGTAGAAGATACTTTTTCTTCATGGTGCGATATGACTGTCGGCGTACCACAGGGAGGCGTGCTATCTCCATTACTTTTCGCTGTATTTATTAATACTATCTCCCAAAACCTCAATTCTTCCTACCACCTCTATGCAGACGATCTCCAGATTTAGGCATTTAGGCATCTCTAGAAATGATATCGTCCGCTCTCAATGTCATGCGGCATGATCTTGATAAGATTTGCGAATGGAGTACGTCTTTTGGACTTGAAGTTAATCCGGCAAAGACGCAAATAATTATAATTGGCAGCTCCAGAACTCTTGTTAAAATAGATTGGTCCTCGATACCTCAGATTAAATTTAATAATACAAGCATTCCCTACAGCGACACAGTGAAAAATCTCGGTATATTCATTGACAAAACATTATCATGGGGTCCTCAGCTTCAGGAAGTCAGTCGCAAGATATTTGCCTCCGCAGGATCTTTGCGACGAATCCGAAACTTCCTTCCTACTGCCACTAAAATTGCGCTAGCACAATCTCTTCTTTTACCCATCCTTGACTATGCCGATACCAGCTATCCTGATCTCACCGAAGCCCAACTTGACAAACTCGAGCGCCTTCAAAATTTTTGCATAAGGTTTATATTTGGTTTGCGCAAATATGACCATGTTTCAGAATTTCGCACCAAGCTCAAGTGGCTCCCGATTCGCCTCCGCCGAGATACTCATATTTTAATGCTTCTATACAGTACATTGTTTAATCCTACCACCCCACTTTATCTCAAAGAACGGTTCGAGTTCCTTCATGACACACATGTAAGTTAGTAGTTAGTAGTAGTAGTTAAGTTATCTGGTGGGATCAGATGACTGTGTGTGAACAATATTATTATTAAATATATATACACATATATATATATATATATATATATATATATATATATATATATATATATATATATATATATATATATATATATATATTTCCATCCCGGAGTTGATATTACGTCCTACATGGCGGTTTTTACCGATGATGTTGCGTCCGACTGACTTGATGCATCCTGTATATGGACGCAAGATTGTCCATCTCTCAAATTCAGCCAGAAGTAGTGTAAAGATTAGTACAATGGCTGGGTGAAATATTGGCATGGACGTTGTTTTGTCACCGGAGTGCTTTTCGGCGTATTTCTTAGTTCCGCTGTTTGGCGCGCGAATTTTGGAGGTCGCTTATGTGCGCCGTATATCAGTGGCGTATATTCGATATTTTGTTGACGTATAACACGCCGATAATGTGGCTTCTGTATATAATAAAAGTTTTTATCAATTCTAATGTGTGATTTAATTGCGTCACACAAAACGACATCGTCCCAGAGGAGACGTGGGGGTGACAGAGGTGAGGGGGCGGAGTTCGCATGCGATATGCAAGCGGCATGTTTTAGTTTATAATATGTTTTTGCCGGCCAGTGCGGACGCAATAACGCTTGTGGTATAAATATTGTATAGTGGAAGTAAAATAACAGGCACCTTGAAAAGAAGTGCCAGGATACTCTCATTGGCAAGTAAGTATCCCATTAAGTATATTAAAAATAATGAATAGGTAGGTAAGTACCTACCAGTAGTAAGTTTTAATTTATACTTAGTTGGAAATTATCGTTATTATATCGTTATAATGAATAGTATTAATTCTGTTTATTTGTTTTGTACAAAATGAGGACGGTATTTGATTATAATACAAGTTCACAATAATAATGAATGTTTTTCGTAGTGTAAGTGTCATAATGAAAGAGTTTGTTAGTTAGTAATAATATAAATAAATGAAATAATAATAATAAAGTAATCTCGCTTTTTCATCCAAATCAACCAAGAAGTACCAAGTGACATAGAATTTAAAAAAAATTAGACCACAGATACTGTCTAGCCCGTCACCCGGTGACCACTTTACGTTGGGTTTCGGGACACCTGAACAATTAATTGCACGCAACTGGCTGTTGATATAAACATTATTTTTACTGTTTACTATTTAGGTTTAAAATATATTGAGTAGTCTTTACACAGATACGTATGATTTATTTAACTGACTTTTATTGTTTTTTTAGGAGGAAATAAAGAAAATTCACGTGATTTATTTGATTCAACGCTGTTCAATGGGGTTTGTATATCTACATGAATTTTAATTTTTTTTAATAACCGTAACTGTTTCATGCTTACGACTTATTTTTAACGACTGTACCTAGTTTCTTTCCAGGAACAAATATCTGTTTCAAGTCCTGATTTTTCCTGTCCAGGAACAAATATCTGTTTCAAGTCCTGACTTAAAAATCCTAAAAGAATACCTCGGAAAAAAATCAGAAGAAGCTGCGAACAAAATCGAAGAAGGGTTATTTAATGTTTCGACTTATATTCAGCTTTTAGAGACTGTATATTGTAGCGTTTTGTTACTGAACAGACGCAGGCCTGGAGAGCTTCAGAGAATCAAAGTTCACGATTATTTAGAATTTGATAATAATGCTGCTGATAAATACGAAGAATTTGACCGGGCTCTTACTGTATCGGAAAGGGTCTTGGTACAGAAAATTAAAAGAGTTGTCTGTAGGGGCAAGCGTGGGCGTGAGGTTCCTGTTTTATTTAATAAGGAGGTTCAAGAGGACATTAAATTATTGCTGTCGATCAGAGACACATTTGTTTCAACATCAAATCGTTTTTTATTTGGTAATCCAGGTTTTGAAAATACAATATATGGTTACAAAGTACTAGAAAGGCATGCGAGGCTATCTGGAGCAAAAAATCCGAAAGCAATTTCATCTACAAGGCTTAGGAAACACGTAGCCACGTTATTCAGTATATAACTATATCACAAATATTCAGTATGTCTGAAAATGACATGGAACAGCTAGCTACATTTATGGGCCATACAAATGATGTACACAAAAAATCTTATCGGCTACCGGATGATGTCTACCAAACTGCCAAGATATCTAAGCTGCCCATCCTTATGGAAGATGGGACAGCAGACGCTTTCACAGGCAAATCCCTGGATGAGATTGAACTTGATTTAAATGAACAATTAGATGAAGGGATGACAGAAAATGAAGTAATTTTAGATTATGATGTCGAGTCACCTGGACGAGCGCAAGATATAACAGACGGAAATACGTAACGACTACCGCGATCACCATCACCACCATCTCAGCCAGGACCATCTGGTCTTCAAACAAATACTTTGGAGTTTGATCATCACGTCAAGAAAGGCAAAAAGAGGACTCTGATACCATGGACTGCAGAACAAAAAAAAGTGTGCTCTGCATTTTTTAAACATCATATAAAAAACAAACAACCACCTAAAAGACATGAATGTGAGGCTCTTAAAGAGACGCACCGAGACCTCCTGCATAATAAAGATTGGCTCAAAATAAAAGTATTTATACAAAACACTTACACTAAGAAATAGACCTGGTAATTGTTCATTCAAAATTTGTCGTTTAGTCTTAGCTCTCTATCAATATCATTTATTTCTGTCATTCTTGCCGGGTGGTTACATGAAACCTAGTCATTTATTTTAACATAGTCGTAGTATTTTATTTATAATTTTCTGAAGTCTGAATACTGGTAGGTATAGTTTGTAATTCAGGTATCCTGATAAACACGCTAAAACTCTCGAAGAGGGACGGGACTCGACCAAAGTCGACGACTCGGACACTTTTGGATGTTTATAATGATATCTTAATTAACAACTCATCTAATCTTCAAGACCAGATGCGAGTACTTTGTATTTTTGGACTAAATGTGCCAAGGACAGTAGCTTGTGATTGATTTAATTTAAGCATAATATCACCAAATACAGATTTGTAACGTATTAGTTTTTATTATATTTTATTTTGTTTTGTTTTTATTATTGTGGTTTGTTTCCAAGGTGATTTGAATATATATTGTCATTTAAGAAATTAGTATTGTGCCTCATCTTTTAATACTATATAGAGCCTAAGTATTAATAGCGATAAAAGCAACAGCTGTTTAGCTCATGACTGATTTGTTACTTAATAATTATGTTTAATATTTAGTGACGTTAACGCCTACCTCAATGGTTTTGGTTTTTTTATGTTTAAATAAGAGTATTGAGGTGTAATTTTTATATTTGAGGTAATAGACTGATTTATTTTATTTTTGATAGTTACGTTAATAATTTTTGATTTTTATTTTACTTTTTGACGCCTTAAGGGCTTTTTTATTTTAGAGACTTTGTACTGATATGTATGTCTGATATGTGAATATTCAGGTTAATAATTTTCTAAGCATCTGTATTTTATTTTTTTAACGCCTAAACGGCTAAACAAATTTCTGTTTGTTAATTTTTATCGACGTGTCACGTGGGCAGATCCACGGTTATGGCTTACACACACAAGTTAATTATAGTCAATGACACAGTAAATTAGCCTCTCATCTGGTCGTTCTTAAAATTGTTAATTTCTTAAATTACTTTTTTGTTGCGATTTCGGTGTATTTGATTTGTCCGACACTTTGATTATTATGACTATGGGATTATTATTTTACCTACTTGATTTGTAAACAATAAAACTTAAAAATACCTACTACCGAAACAATTGTTTTATTTTGTGTTCATACTTAAGTTCAGAAGAAACACGCTCACATAAATAAAAATATCCCACATAAACCTAAATATCATATCCTTAATATTGTTTAATTAGCCTAGCGGACTTAGCTAACTATAATTTAAAATTTAATGAATCTATGTAATATAGGAATAACTTGTTTTGATTGCCTGTTATGTAGGTACTCCAAGTTATATAAATAAGTATTTTATTTTAATCGACTTCATAAAAAGTTATTCATACATACATACATATCGTCACTCCTGTTCCCCATTGGGGTAGACAGAGACCACGTCACGCAATGAATTTATTGATTTATTTATTTAATATTATTTAATTTATTTATAATTTTTATTTATTATATGGGTACCTATGTATGTATCGATATAACATAAGGTTAGGAGGAAGCAACAAACTTAACAGTTTATGGCGTACATACAAAAATAATATACGGTACCGATATAATCTCAAATATAGTAAGGAGTCATTTAATTAGTAGAATGCATGCAATTAATATAGTACAATATACGGTATCAATATATCCATGCATTTAGATGGATGTAGGAAAAACAATTAAATGCATGGAACGTATACAAAAATATACAATGTGTCACATGATTTCCATCGAGAACGGACGCAAAAAACCAGCGAGAATTATTTCAAATTGAATATCTAATTTTCGTACCTAAACAAAATTTCTCGTCGACAATAGAATTCACATGACAGCAATGTAACTATATTCGCACGAATAACAATTAAAAAGTCATTGGAAATGGTAGACGCTATAGGGTTCGACTTTGAAAAGACGCAACAAGTCTTCGGCGATTTAAATATATATATATATATATATATATATATATATATATCTCAAGATAATATTGTGGGACATTATATTTAAGGACTTTACTTTGTAAATTACTTGAGCTTTATTTACTAAGCTCATTTCAATTTAAAAAGTAAATGTGGAATAAATGTACCTAGTGAACGTTATTAATATTTACGATAAAACCGTTGACTCTACCCAGATCAGTATACAAACAGAGGAAAGTTTACTGGAACTAGATAACCGCCCAACTTGATTCGGCTTAACCCAAATCTCCTACATTATACAAACAAGCACCAAATAACAAATGTAAATACTGTTTGTTTATTTATAAAAGGGACAACAACAGCTGATTTAAACATTTTGCTTCTTAGTATAGATTACATAAATGGCCTATGATAGTTATCCTAGATAGCTCTCTGTGTAGGTTAACGTTATACAAATATTAATAAAGAAAACTAATAACAACTCGCCAGTAAGGCAAATACAATCATCTGAAAACAAAATATTTAAATGCAATATCTAAAATATAATTACAGAGACTGCATAATAACTAAATAAAGTTAATTTAATTTAAAATGTTCTTAGCTATCTAAGATTGTAACAAAGCTTATGTTATCTTTTTTTTTCAGGCCTATACCTCTACATGTTAGTTGTTGAAACTTTCACAGCTGAAAATATAAAACTTAAAGCGTATGCAACTATCGGATGGGGTAAGTGTATTTTTAGAGTACTGGCTTCTACATTTCTATACAAATACTCTTTTCCAGTTTCCATACTCTTTCTCTAGGAAACATTAAACAAACGATAAGAGGGCATAATGGTTAAGATATGTATTTTAAAATTATTATTTTTCACGCAATATAGATCTCATCCCGATCGTTTTGTTTTTGAAGTAAACGCTGTAGACGTTATGAACCTCCAAGAAACAATAAAAAGCTATTTCAAACTATAGAAAATAAATGTGTGGTAATCAAATTTGGTGACTTACAGCTAAATGAATACATAGTTATATAGTTTTATAAGAGAAAATAGTAGAATCCAAAACTTTGATTTTGTTGACTTAAGTATTGATGTCCGTTACAAATGTATGTGAGAGTAAAGTCTCGCCTAAAGGATTCCTTTTAAGAATGTTAAAGGCGTATTTTCATTAATTTAAGTAACTGTTAAATTTAGCAAGTGATATCTCGCAGGTTTATTTGTTTCTGAAGGACATGTATTTGCTAGACTACAATTTGAAATCGTGTATCACTGACATTTGTAGAATGCCCACTTTCCTACAAATACAAAAAACAACCAACTGATGTTCAATTTGCTAAGGATAGCAGACTTAATAAGAAACAGACACGCATATGATTCAGAAAGCAAACAAATATAAAAAATAGACTGATATAGATATAAGCGTTAAATGTTAAGAACATTTAACGCTTATATCTATATCAGTGAAAAGTCGTATTGCGGGAACGGGACAGAGCATCTCAACTTTATCCCCAAACGGTAAGCCGTTTGGGGATAAAGTTGAGATGCTCTGTCCCGTTCCCGCAATACGACTTTTCACTACAAATGACGTCATATGTTAGTATAGCGCTTTCTTTATCTAACATGACGTTTTATTACTAATAACTGTTTGCTTTTTGTTATTACTGTGATCTTTTATTTGTGGCCAGTCTAAATACAAATATATTAAAAAGATCCATACCCCTATTAAGAAATTGAGGGAACGAAGAAAGCACGTGTGTTTGCGCACACAATCGTGCATAAATGCGATAAAAATTTATGTTTGTCTTGCAAAATTGTTTAGGCTCCTTTAAAAAATATTCGGCTAGCAGCACATCTGAACTATTATTTTGAAACACAAACACTAATTACCCTTGATATTGAACAGCTTATAAAGTTAAACAACTGAAATACTTACATCTCAATAAAATTAAATAAATGATGTGCTTTAATCCAATAATACTCATGAAATACCTATCTCAATGCTACTAACAATGAAAATACAAAAGTAAATTGTAATAGACGTGTTGAATTTACAAAATCCAAAATAGCTTTATTTTAATGAAGTAATGATTTGAATTTAATGAAAACTTCGAATATTTAACAAAGTTAAGAAATATAAGTTAACATCATTGTTATATTTGCATTATATTTAAGTAATACTTTGGAATTACAATTGTTTTGAGAAAGTTAAGCCTACGTACATTAAGTAAAGATTTTATATAGAATGGCTTTAAAGAAAATAGCTTCTGTGACTGAAAGTTACCTCGGTGGAAGCCACTGCCATATTACGTAACATGTATAAACGAAGCAATACCGAAATTTTTGCAATCATTGCCTATACTGACGCAATTTAAGAGTAATAATTTCGAAAATTTTGCTATAAGTATATATGCGTTCTTAAAGGGCAGGTCGGAACTTCACGCCGAAGATGGTGACCGCTGTACTATATAGAATGCTCGATATGTACCCAAAATAATATTACCTATCTATGCATGTTTATGGGCAATGATTTTTAATGATTTATTTGAAAATATTTGTATGTTGCTTTTTGAGAAGTCTCTTTACTTATTATTATGCTTATTGTAATTATTAGATACAGTGTTGACTTTATGAGTCATACGGAGCGTTACAAAACAGTTTGACTTCGAATGTTAATCTATGTTAAAGAGTTTATGGAAGTGCTATGATAAATAAAGATATCCTTTTCTATGGAACGCTATCTATCAAGATTTACATATATTTTCCTTTGTGGCTACTGTGTACCGCGCTACACTACACAAGCGGTTTTCACTGTGGCGTTAATTCGTTGCGGGTTCCAAGACAGTTAAAGCGATTCCTCGGGACAAGCCTGAGCCTCACCGCTTAGTGTTATTTCATTCTGTGCCACTGTTGATCCTGGTTTAAATGTATTGCAGTGGTGGGCCGGCCGGAGAGCCTAGTGCCATAATTCCCTACAAAGTTGTCAATCGTTTTCAATTAGTTAATACATAATTCTTTACTGATAGATTGATTAATTTAATTTTATTGTAATCTCATTTGCAAAGTGAACATAAACCACTCCGCTCACCTGCAGCATAAAGTAATTTAAAGCCCAGAATGCGCATTTTGAAATGTTTAATAGGATATAAAATTATGTTCAGCACATTCGAAAAATGAGCGTCGATCATTTAGTGACATTAATATTTTAAAACATTTGACTCAAGTTTTCACTTTTATATGTTTTTGTTGTTTTTATATTCTACGTAATAAATAGGAAGAAAACAGCTTATCTCATATCACATGCAAGCTTATTTTCTATGGAATATTAATCGAAAGATGAACGAAGTCATTTTTAAAAAGTGTATGCCGCTGTTGCATACCATGTGCAAGCGGAATGGCTGTGCCTTCAAACCTTTAGTGCTCGGCCTTAAGTTAATATGCAACTTAAATTTCATATAGGCAGTATAATAAAGCAATTTTGTGATAACGCAGTCATGAATTGAAAAAGAATATTTCACAATTTAATTTATTAGGTACTCACGTTGATATTTTATTCTCAGGAGCACCGGCGATATTCCTCACGATATGGGTGATATCGAGGTGCTTCGTCACAGTTGTCACCACCACTGGAACTGATGGGGTAAGAAATTTGATTTTCTACGTGCTATTCTGATACTATACGTTATTAGGGTGTGCCTATATGTCAGTGTTCCTAGCATAGTAGCTCTCTCTGGAAGCTAGTAGTAGCTCTAACAAACTACCGGTAGAGCAACGCAGATAATGAGGCCTTGGGTTCATATCCCAGATTGGGCCAAAAAGTGTTATTTAGATTCTTCTATTCATACAAATATTTAGTACGGAGTCTGGGAATTAGCGGTGGACTTGCTAGTACGTGTCATGGAAGCATGAGAGTGAGAGTGAGAGTCAAGAGAGTTGTGCACTATAATATCTTGCGCAAATGGCTCAATTGTGACTGGCTGTGAGGGGTACAATTAAACCTAGGATAAGGTATTCAATTAGCTCCCAAACGCATATACCTTTTTAATTGTTTTTATTTTCCATTTTTTTTGAAAATAGGAAAATACGTATAAACGTGACATGAACAATGTCGCTTGTCGGTAATAGTTACGTATCCGTTTAAGGAGTTATTTTATTAATATAACCTAACAACATCAAAATATTATAGTACACCTATCATTAATATAAACCGACCTATCCGTAAAATAAAGTTACTTCTGCATAATCGTTACTTTAGAGGAGAGCGATTTGAAACTTGTTTAGTACAAAATCAGCCATAACATTAAAATATTTTTTCTAACAATTTGATTACTTTTCTTAAATAATCAAATTTCAAGAAAAATATGTATAATGTAAAATATTATAGCCGATTTTGTACTAGATAAATTTCAAAACGCTCTTCTCTAGAGTAACGATTATACAGAAGTAACTTTATACTTCAGTTCTTTCTACCCATTACCATATTAATTAATACCATGTAGAATATGAGCAAGCTAAACCCCAAAAATTAATTACGGTAATTACTCATACCTTTATTTTCTTCAATTTATCACGGCCGCATTTATGACCGTACCAACGTGCAATTCACGAATTCCATGCACACCCAGACTCAAATCAATAGGTGTCCTGAGAGCGGTGGGAGGAATGCGAATACCTTAACCAATTTGTTGCGAGCGTAGACCTCCTTAATTGCCTCCATAGCTAAACAAGTCTAGGATTGACTCATTATTATAATTATTTACCGATTGAACAAAACCTATATGTGGGGCCATTCCACAAGAATACAAAAATATTATACTTATATATTATATACTTTTGAAATCAGTTAATAACATTTTAAGTCTTTCATAAATTAACGAATTTATGAAAAACCTAATTAATGTTTGTTGCTCTTCGGATAAATACAACTATTTATAGTATGGCTACATACCTAGTTATAACGAATATAAGTAAGTTTTCAGGGTTATTGCTTAATACCACTGTAACTTCTAAATAATGCTTAAGTATAGATGTGACTATGTCATTATTAAGAGCTATTTCTTAGAAGAAAAAGTGATCTTCATGTATGATTAGATTATACTGCTATAAATAAAATCTTACTCTTTCAAAGATAGAGAATACTAAAGATGAGTTCTCTGTTGTTGCGTAAGCTATTAAAAAAAATATCAAAACAGTCAGTAGCTACATCCCGAGCCCATTTGGAATACATTGAAACTGACCCCATTACAAAATAACGACGCCATCAATGAATATTACGCAACCTTAATTTCAGCACAAGATTCGGGTCTACATAAGAAAGGGTACACATTGTGTATTCCTATTTATAACCTTTTATAACGTCACCATAACATCATAACGTTGAATCTTAGCGTTTGGTGTAAGATACTCAGAGCTATATTATTTATTTGACTTGAATTATTTTTAACCCTTAATAGTATAATACTTATCACCTCATTTTAAACTCTGTTACGTTGTAATAAGAGTTATAATATAGTATATACGCCATGTCCGATTAAGGGTAAACGATGCTTTTAACCATCAGATAAGCTAATCAAAATTCTCTTTTATTTTAACGAGTTACGTTTTACATTATTGTCCGTTTTAAGAAATCGAAAAATCTTGAAATGAAATAGAAAAAAAAATATCTTTATTCTTATACTTTAATACTGTGCGGCATATTCGTCTATATAACGTTGTTACGCGTTAGAGGTATTTGCTTTTAAACCGACTTCAAAAAAGTGGAAGCTTCTTAATTCGATACGTATTTTTCTCATGTTTATATATCGGTTAGTCCGGCGTGTATGGATGGATTTTGTGTAAGATTTTTATTCGAATGGGTATGCTTACGAAAAAATAAAAAAAATAGGATCAGAAAATAATATTATGATTTGTAATGATAGTGACAGCTTCAATTGAACGTGTATTCCCTCTTCGTTCAATATCGTGTATTTACCAGTATATTTAACAAAAAATCCAAAATAAAAACGAAACACTGTCTTTAACCAACTTTTACCAACTGATAGTTACATTATCTAATACTTTTTAGTTCGTTTTCGAGTCGATGTTTTGTTTTATGCTACACTTTTTAGTGACTGTGCTTTTGGTGAATACGTGTTATTTTAGCATGGTTCCTAGCATGATAAAATAAACATAATTCCGTAATTATTCTACATTCATAAGAAGCCGAAATAATTTAATACTTTTCAGTTGGTTTTGAAGGCCGTGCTTTGTTTTTATTATACTTTTTAGTTAATGTGCCGGTGAATAAATTACTAACGAAGATCGAATATACATACGTACCTTATTTATGTTCGATCTTCGTTCGTAATGTATTCACCGGCTATGTTATGTTTTATTATGTACATACAAACGACAATGACATATATATACAAACAAATGAAACAAAAATAACAATATCGGAAAAAGCAAAGAGGATTTTAATAATATCTATCCGAGTCTGTGGGGTCTTTAATATTTTCGACGCATAAAAAGGGTAAGGTTAGTAAAGGCAGGCAATTTTATTATATATCTAAGCAATTTGTTTTGACTACAGTTGGCGCTCGCCGGGGAGACCAAGATGTGTATATGGATGCATGAACACCAAGTGGACTGGATTCACAAGGCACCGGCGCTCGCAGGACTTGCACTGAACTTGTTCTTCCTTATTAGAATTATGTGGGTGAGTACATCTAAAATATATACTTTTAAAACCATAATTATTTAAATGAACGTTAAGCAGCTACAGATAGAAATAATAACTAGAAGTGGCAAAATGTTCAAGATGATGATAAGGTTAAAACTTCACTTAATATAGTAATGTTATTTTTTTTAAATCAAAAGCAAACGTATAATTTCATAGACAAAACATAGTAATGTAACTTTTATCTGTGAATAACTTTTTCAGTTGTCACAGTGCCGTTGACAATTGCACAGGTATAATTTATATAATTGAAGTTTAAGTGTTTTTCTTCCTTATTAGAATTATGTGGGTGATTACATTTGAAATGTATACTTCTAAAACGTTAACAATTTAAATGGACGGTGAGCAACTACAAATTGAAATAATAACTAGAAGAGGCAAAACGTTCATGATCCAGATAAAGTTAAAACGGGACTTAATATAATTATGTTAACTTTTTCTAAATCTTATGTATGTTGTGTCACACTGCTGTTGACAGCTGCAAAAGTATAATTTTTATAATTTAGGTGTAAGTGTGCGTGTGTATAATTGAATTGAATTGTTAACATCCATATATATAATAATGTTCTTTATATCCAAAGTATTTTCTTTCTTGACTGCCTCGTTGGTCTAGCGGTAGTGTGTTCACACGCAGGGAACGAGGTCCTGGGTTCAAATCTCAGTATCAGCCTGAAGTCTGAGAGTTGGCGGTATTATATCCCCGTGCCTCGGTGATCACGTAAAGCCGTTGGTCCTGTACCTGACCTCGTGTCCGTTCCGGCCGTGTCGCTACGCGTCCCATCGGATCATGAGAGTGATGTAATAAAAAATGCTCTTGTGTTTGCGTACACGCTTGTGTACTATAACATGTCCCACGCAGATGGCAAATGTCTATTGAGACTTGCCGCCGTGGCCGAAATCCGGCTAGGAGGATTTTATTTTCTTTCCGTTTGAGTGTGTACAATAAAGAGTATTCTGTCTATATATCTATAACACTGCTGTGTACTTCTTTAGTTCAAATTTCAACGTGTTAGTTTCAGCATAATGTTAAATATCAGCTTACAAAATATCGATATATAAAACGATTTTCATGTGTTACATCTTTTGGCATCAGGGTAAGATCGACTCGTAAACATCACGTCTTAGGAGTAGATTTTACCACCAAATAGCATCACGTTCTCACAAAACCTCTTGGGTACTTCCTTGAAAATTGGTATGCGGGCTATGATTGGCACAATAACAATGAAAAACTTGAGACATCTGTAATATTCTCCCTGTTTTCTCAAAAATCAGGCATTCATGCAGAAATGTTTCATTTAAGAAACAATATTTTATTTATTTCACTCCATTCTATTTAATTGTTACCTCTTTAGTTATTAACTTCTCAAGAACTAATCGTAGTCGAGTGTAACCAGGAACCACAGCTTGAGTATTCTCTATCTCTAAGAAATGAAGTAAGTTAAGTTTTTACTTAACTTACTTCATTTCTTTTTCAGTAATCATACTACAAAAAGTTATGCTTGGCAGTTTATTTGTTTTCTTTTTCTAGACGCCTGATTAGATAGTCACCAGACATGTATATTCTCCATTTTGAAATAGATATTACTTTTGATTTTTGACGCATCATAACTTCGACAAAAATAAGTTTACCCACACCATAGAAACGGTTGCTTATTGTCGTGATAAATATCAACTTTGCGTAAAAAAGATTCTAATATAATATTAGTATTCACACTAATGCGTGGAAAACGAGATAGTCTCGCTAGTTGCGATTCATCTTAAAACTTGTAAACCTCAAAAAATAACTCGCTTTGGCGGTAAATTGTCTATAAAGAGACCGTGTACATTTCAAGGTTAAGATTTTCCCCCTTATACTCTTGAAGTCGTTCACAACAATGGAAGGATTCTTCGTATTATTGTCTTATACGACTATATGACAGAACATTTATTTTACCTGTAACCTACAAGTAAGCTCTACGAAGCTTTTAAAAATATTGTGTAGTAATGTACCAATTTTAATAGTAGAGACCATACATTTTTTTTTTAATTCCGTATAAAGAGGCTAGGTACTCAACAGAAGAGCTATCAACGCCAATTTAACATCATTATTTCTAAGTGCAAAACAACATGTCTGTTAAATATATATTTTCTTGTGAGGGTTCTCGCAATTCATTTATTATTGTTGCGCTTAACATTGTCCGAACAAGAAAAAATCGAGGAAAATCTTGAGAGACGTTAATGGAATAAAATAAATAAGAATAGCCGAATGGAGCTGAAGAGTTTTTGTGTATATCTACAATACTTCTATTGCGTGGTATTGTCGCCTTTTCGAGCACTTTCTATTTTGATATTTCCTTAATCGTTCAAAGCTTAAGACCATTTGTTTTACTGCTGAAAAGAGTAGCTATACTTTCTCACACCCTAGCAATTAGAAGTATACCCAACTTTGAATGATTAGTGTCAGATTCAAATATATATATATTATATTTGAAATGAAATAATGACATTTATTCAGCACTTGGTTATTAACATACACTTGTACTTGTCAAGCTCACAATGCAATACATAAACATAGTCAAATACAGTATCACAGTACCTAATCTGAATTAGTCTGTTATTGCGGTCTGTATTATATTTTTAAATTTAGTTCTTAAAATTGAAGACTGATGAAGAAGATGATTAGCGCAGTAGGCTCTCAACCTGTAGCTCAATTTAAGCGACTAATACCTGAGACCCGTATGTGGTTCAGGCCACAGCTCAGGGTGCGGCTCTGAAGGCTCTGAAGTAAAACGATGGAATTTTAAATGTGGGTGACATCACTTCCACGGGTTCACCGATCACGTGTTAAGGAGCGAACGTGATCCTCGCTTCCGAGGAACCTACCTAGCTGCGGCTTTCTCTATCTATCTAGGTGGACGATCCGGAGAAGAAATTAATTAGAGTAGAAGTAGTTCGACTCATTAGAGAAGTAAATATTATCTTACAGTACTGCCAACTAATCAGTTTTATATCTCTAAACTGACAGGTTTAGTACAGAACATGAATTTTGAATTCTATAAATAGAATCATGACTCTCACACGTTATAATCATCCAGAATTATGTTAATGTTGGAAAACCTTTTGCTGTACAAAACATAAAATTCTTAACTTTAGCTACGCTATATCACTAGTAAATCACGTAATCCCATAAATGCCGATAACATTGCAACTTACTGAAAGTTGATATGAGTTCCAGGAAAATGTAAAATATTTTTATAGCCTTTGACATAAAACAGAAGAATATATTGTAGTATGCACAGAGAATTCTATTCAACAAACACATTCACAATTCATTTATTAAACAAACCATTACCTAATGGTATGAATAGAATTCTCTGTGCATACTACAATATATTCTTCTGTTTTATGTCAAAGGCTATAACAGGCGTGAATACAGTCGAAGAAGAGGTCTTCTTCGACTGTATTCACGTGGTTTTCAGAGTTTCTTAGTTTCTTTCTTCAAAAAATTGATTTTTATGAAATCTTTTAGGGCCTACGGCACGATGCAGATTGCCATTTGAAAACGTTAAATTAAAATATACTTCTATCTGACAGCTAACTAACATACGAATCCTCTATTTCATACATATTGGTTGATATTTTCTAAAACGGCCTAACAATTATGGGTTTCTTTATAACCAGAAGCCTGAATATGTGTTATTTTGACTTTGATAGAGCCCAATCCATACAACCGTCCAACTTTTGGACGTCAACCAACTCAGACTCACTCAACAACTTATTCAGACTCTTTCGTTTGCTAGATGAAAGCCGTCTCTCAAAAGAGCAGGTTTGATTATGCTGAGTTGTTATACTGAGTATAATCAAACCTGCTCTTTTAAGTTCTCTTGTCTCATTGTAGCTATGTCTAATCATATATATATTTTAAGTAATATTGACGTCTTTATTATTATGACATCGACGAAATTATTAAAAATAGCTATCATATTATTCAATGCATGTCTTCCATCGTTTTATCGACACCAGTGGGGGATAGTAATATCAGTGCAGAGTGCCATTAGAAACCTGATGTGTCTCCGCCAAATGCCATTAACAGGCATATGGTAACATTCAATTTGTGACGTCATACTATAGAATAGAATAAACTAAAAGAACACAAAGATATATAATTATATTTATTTTTATATAATCGCAAAACAAACAAACAAAGAAGGACACCTGATGGTAAGTGATCACCACCGCTCATAGCCACTCGCAAAACCCGTAAGTGTGTTTCTGGCCTTTAAATAGGCTCGTTTCTTGAAGGCAACCTTCAAGAAGCGACGTCATACCGTATCGGAAATACCTCCGCAGTTAATTGATTCGACACAAAAAAGTTTCTTGTGAAAAGCACGGCGGTAGACGACTATTCATCCAGGTGATATGAATAGAATTTTCACTTCTGGCGAGAAGGACACAAATAACTCAATGTGAGAGTTGCGGTGTTACCGTATTAAATGAATTCTTTCAGACAACTTGTAAATGTTTAGGAACTGAAAGCATTGTAAACATAAGTAGCTATAAATATATAAGTGTAGGAAATATTCACTGTTCTAAAAGTTCTTTTAATATGTACGTGTATCAAATTTTATAGCATTATTCACAATGCAAAGCGTTAATCTAATCTCAAAATGGGAAATCATAAATTTAATCGTTCGGCGGGTCTCCAACCGCACCATCTACCAATCCGGGGTAGGCGCTCTGCGTTAAGCTACGAACGATACACACTGGCAGATCAAATTTAGGATTCCCTTGCTAACACCCTTCCGGAGGATGTAGGTATTATCTATCGGCTTTGTTTTCCTACCCTACCTACCCTGGATTAGTAGATGGTGCAGGTTCGAGACCCGCTGGGCGATTAAATTTATTATTTCCCATTTTTGAGATTAGATTAACGCTTTGCATTGCGAATAATGCAAAAAAATTAAAAATTTAATAATTTAGAAGGTATTATCAATATGATATGATCTTTCACATGCAACTGTGAACATATCAGTCGGCCATGTTTCTAGAAAACAAAGCCGATAGATAATACCTACATCTTCCGGAAGGGTTTTAGCAAGGGAATCCTAAATTTGATCTGCCAGTGTGTATTCAACGTGTATTGTTATCTGCAACTGAGCAACTTATTGTAGTCTAAAATAACCTATCCCCATTCCAAATTTAACCAAATCCGTGTAGGCATTTATGAGACTAAATAATAAACATACAAACTTTCACATCCATAAAATTAGCAGTATTTGAGACTAATTGCCTTAATTATTGCACCCGGATATTTTAAGATATGAACTAAGATTTTTTTGTTTTTAACAGGTATTAATAACAAAACTCCGATCAGCAAATACGTTGGAAACGGAACAGTATCGGAAAGCAACGAAAGCGCTTCTAGTCCTAATTCCTCTCCTGGGCATCACCAACTTACTGGTGTTGTGTGGACCTAGCGATGACTCATGGTTCGCGCTTGCTTTCGACTACGCGAGAGCACTCTTGTTATCAACACAGGTATGTAAAAAAGACTTTCATATTATAGCCTATTTTTTTCATTTTTTCGTATGGGCAGAGGTAAATCTTGTGTCAAGGATCTGCAAGTCTAGTAGGCCTGTGAGATGGCTAACCGACTCGCGTCTAACGACTAGAAATGAACCGACAGTTTAACCATAGTACCACCCTAGAGCTACTCTGAAATCAATATGCCTAGGAACATGTGGTCTTTGCGTCATAATGTGAGTGCGAGCGGCTTCAACGACCCGAAAACTAGTGTAACAACCTGATCTCTGACATGACAACAACCTGAGCTGCCAACTATCATGCCTTCCGTTGGACTGAGACACTTAATAATAAAACAATATGAAATCCAGCTATAAAATGACTGCATGCCTATGTGCTTAACTTCGCAGATCATTTAGTGACCCGTGACGGGAACTGATTATGCTATCTCTATAACTTATATATTGCCGTGTACCTAGTCGTGCATTAATTAAAAAAAAATACTAGTTTTTTGGAATTGAACCATTGTATAGGTACTGGAGAATATGTTCATCTGTTAACCAATTGCGCTTTTGCTGCCATCTTGCCAACAAAGGCCAGACGCTATTTATTAACTACTAGCTGAACCGGCAGACTTCGTACTGCCTCAATCGATAAATAAAAGACTTTTGTTTTAGAAAACGTTTATATGGGAAAAAGAAAAGGACTGTTTTTAGGGTTTTCCCGGCAATTATTCAAATTTTTCTCACCTTTAAATCTTCCCTAGACCTCCACGAACATTTCAAGGCCAAGATAAGATAAATCCGTTCAGCCTATATATCTATATCTATCTTCATATTCTATAGATAGATTGTGTATTGTCTTAAATTATACTTTAGTAGAATAAAAAAAAAAGTTTCACCCTTTCCCAATCAAGGATATTAATCTACCTTTAACCTATCTCTGTTTTAGTACTTGATGTTTACACATTTTCACGAAAATAAAAACATCAAAGTTTTTTATTAGTTTAAAAAACAATACTTAGTTTCTACATCCTTTATATTAAAATGTTAAAACATAGATTAGCTTTATCATTGGCATTAACTGCATCACTCAACTATATAATAACATTTAAACGACAACGGCAAAACGTTCGCTCACTAATCAGTCTCAATGTTTTTATTACTCTGAGTTTTAATGTTGTCTCCTTAATGGTGCTTAACGGAAATATTACGGTACTCAGTGGCACTTTCATGTCGATCTGAAAACTATTAGATGCAGTCATGCTCTTTATACTTCATTCTGACAGTTCAAAAGGGTCCACCATAGCTGAATAACTTTGAACGCGCCTCTTAACCGCTTAAATCGTTGCCAATCGTCTTTTGAAACCACAAGATCACTCTGTCGACTTCAGTTCTGTTTATCTTCAAAGAAAATTGCCTCGGTGATCGTCGCTTGGCGTCCCTCGAAACAATCAGACGTAAGCCAGAGTTTCTATCAATGTTGTAATGAACTTTGTAACTTTGATATACGTTTATTTTAGCAACCTTATGCTTACCTTTAGAACTCTGGTGAGGAATGAATTGCAGAATATATATTACGAGTATTTTGTAGGCACTAAGTTGTTATGAGAAAAAGTTTTGACGTAGTCGTTCTTGGAATATTTCGAACGGGCGCTGTTCAAAATATATGTGATGTTAAACTCATATGAATATTTTTGTTGATATTGGCTAAAAATAATTAAATTTCAAACATCTATAAAATGAATTGTATAAATATAAATGGTCCCAACCACATTTAAATGTATACAGTTCATTTTAAAGATTTAGAAACTTGTTTTCAGTGTAGTATGTTTCAAATATTTTTATTTATTTAGGAATGACTGACATCACCGTAATAAAATGTATTTCTTTGACTCTATTCATCTCCTAACAGAAATTGAGAATTAATTGTTACATATAGCAACAATAGATGCCTTAAACAGTGCTACTCATGAAAACAATCCTTTCTAAAAATATACTTCATAGTACAAGCCCATTATTTTTCTAAGATATTACTAGCCGAATCATCATGTTTTGATACAGAGTAAATAATTTCCAAACCACAAAAGCCTCGGTAACAAGAACCGTATCTAAAGCCAAGGTCATCTAACAATACAAAGATATCAAATAACTTTATTTATGCGAAGATTTCTGTTCTTAATTTTTTTACTGGATTGGATAGAGTATTCTTTATTATCTGTATTATTCATATAAATAATAGGTAATACTTATATCAGCACCATAATACGAAATATAAATGTAATATTTAGACTCATCACATTAAATAAATAAATAACTTGGAACAGCTAACACATTACCATCCGATCCCAAACTAGGTAGACAGGCTCTACCTCGCTTGGGATCGGATGGTAATGTGTTATAGTTGTTCCAAGTTATTTATTTATAGAATGCGCTATGGCAACCAGAATACTAATAAACATACTTATATATTTCTAAATACATACTATAGATAAATAACACCCAGAAACACATAATAATCGTGCCCATCACACAAATATTTGTACTGGGTAACCCACGAATTCTGGCTTCATAGTCAGAGTCTCTACCCAGTATTTTAATTTTAATATCGAAGTAATCGAAATTTCAAATAAATTTAAATAAAATCAATTCCACTGCACATTTTTAAGGGAACGTGAATTTGTCTATGAAGCGATTATGAAAATGATTTTTATATTCTATAGGAAATACTTTAGGAATACGAGTACCTAGTCCCATATAATTATTGGTAAATCGCGTATTCTGTAGAAAAGTTAGTCTATTATATTTTTTTTAAACGGTAAATATTTATTGATAGGTAACTTTATTTGTCAGTATTATAATACATTCTCTAAGATTTTAGCCCATGCCACTTTGACTTTGTCTTCTTAGATTTAAATCTTGAGCATATAGTGAGGACCTATCTGATGATGAGGATATAGAAAGGGAGCGTAGGGCGTTGGCGGTTCGCTGTAATAGGTTAGGGCTCTTCAGCTTCAGTAGTGCATCTAATATGTTCGCCGAGACACATGTTGACAACTTTTACGGCATAATAAGAAAGCGATCAGCTTCAATATTAACTCGGTTGCATGGGAGCACTAACGGAATCCTAAGAATGCAAGCAGGGAAAATGGATAGGTCATTCCTTGAACATTGGGTTCGGCTCCACGTGTCAACCCGACGTTCAAACATATGAGAAATAGATCCTAATTATATTCTTACTAATATAATTTTGTATTAACTTTGTTACAGTTGAAATAAAATATTTATTATTATAATATTTAGCTCACCATTAATAGTTTTGTTCAATGCCCTGATTTAATGTGTTTTGATAGTTTTCTTTCACTCTAGTTTAACGTATCAGTCTATCTCGCCTTATAACCTAACAAGTATGGGTGAATACTTAGATTGTACGGGCGAGATTAGAGTAATACAATAGAATTTGGTGCTGTCAGCCTCTTTAAGTAATGATATCATCGCGCTCTGACCGATCGCGAGGACATACTTATTTTCGAGGGAGACTATTCATGCATATACTATTTGCTTATACGTAGGTGTAGAAAACGCCATAGATAAAAGCGGACGCCGCTTACGCTTTCGGGTCAAAGGGGAGATTAGTTGAAACGTGTTGCCGCCGTCATAGCGTCGTGTCCAGTACTGACGAGATACTATGTCGGCGCGCTGCCCTTTATAAAACATTTCGTAGAATTAAGAACAACTGTGTGCAGAGACTACTGTAGCTTTTAAATTTAGAAAATGTATGTGCCCCCTTTAAATGGCTAAACGGTAGAACCATGTTAGCGAGGTAGGGTAGTAATGCCTATTTCGTTTTATGAACGAGTAAATTCATCGTCGCCAAAATGCCCATATCGACCGTCGTGACCCAGTTGATAGTGAAACTGTTTCCTGAACCAAAGGTTGTGGGTTGCATCCTCGCACAAGACGAATATTTGTGTTCATGAACATGTTTTCTGTATATTGTATCCTTATATTTACAAAAAAAGGATCTAAGTATTTGTTTCCATCTAGCTTGGCCATCTAGGCTATAGAAAATAGACTACTAATTACCAGAGCATAGCCGGAGGCATCCCTTTCTGGGTTCGAACTTCAGCGCACGGAGATCCATAAATTTCTCGGTTTTAGGAATGTTTTACGCAACTTTCACTATACGTTTATAAACGAAAATGTGGGCTGCACGTCCAATTGAGCATTGGACGACCTATTTTATGGACAAAAGAGAACAACTGTTATGAGTCTGGGTGAGCTTTATGTCCGTGTAAAATCTGCCGTTATACATAAAGTCACTTTTAAAAATAAAATAATACTAAAGTAAAAACTTCATCCCCAGCGTCGATTAAGGCAGGTTCACGTTTTAGAAACAAAAATAATATATTTTTATTTATACCAAAGTAAAAATGTCATCCACAGGGTTTCACAGTGGCTTTGTTCTACTGCTTCATGAATACTGAAGTGCGACACGCAATCCGATACCACGTGGAGAGGTGGAAGACCGGCAGAACTATCGGTGGGGGCAGGAGGAGGGGAGCATCGTATTCCAAAGACTGGTCCCCTCGATCTAGGACTGAGAGCATACGGTAAGACATATTATAACCTACGTTGCATGTTTTTGGGGTAAAATTAATTTGGAATTTCATAGACACACTATTATCATAAACCATATAAGTACAATATTTATAAGTCATAAGTCACAAAGTAATATACATATTTATCAGATGGACAGCAATAATTTAACATGGTATGTAATTCTAAACGGAACATCGCAATATGCAAAGCTTTTAACAAAAAATAAGATGAGCTAAAGCAAGAGAAAACAGTTATTCCAGTCATTCTTTTACACATAGTTGAAGATTTTCCTATCTCACATTCCAACTCAAATTGCTCTTAAAGTTTTATTCAAAGCACTATAAGAATTTCAATACGTTTTCAAGTTGTCAAGTTACGTGACTCTTTCAATATGCAAAATAAGTACTGGTTATAAATGGCTTAATATGTACCGTTATTGGATACAAGCCATCAAAAAAAGATTATCGTCGATGGCCAAGTTCTTAGACATGCAGTTAGAAACTACAAGAAACTCTGTATAGAGACTATGTAGAGACAGATCTGATTGACGTATACTATATATCCGTGATAGCCAAAATCCAACAAATTCAACCCGCAGATCTTTGTTGGAAATAGATTTCGAGATTTTTTAATTTCAAGGGTGTTTCGATATTTACCCCAAATTTTACATATAGTTACAAGTAACCCAATATATACTATATACCAACATATGGGATGATAAAAAATTTATTATTCTTTTGATTTGCTTAATTTGTAGTGGTACACGTATTGCAGTTTTTATTCAGAAAATTATAGATTTAGATCACGATTCGAACCTGCATATTTTGGACAACAGCACCTAACGACTTGATAATTATAATAAGGTGAACCCTGCTGGGTCATTAAATGTATTATTCTCTGTGTAACACCTTCGAAAAGAAAAGCTCATAAATGTTCATACCTAATTTCTTGATTGGCAAAGCAGTAGGATTTATATCAGACAATGCGGGTTCAAATCCTGTCGGTAATCGAAATTTTGACCACTCATTGCTTTAAAAGTAGGGAATAGATCGATTGCCACTGTACATTTAATTTAACATGGCAAACAATTCTATTATATTGAGTTAAATCCTGGGTTCGATTCCATTAGTAATAGTAGAACAATGACCTTGATAGGCCTTTGTCAATTTATTTTCCTCTTAAGCTCCCAAAGATAGGCTTAACTCAATGATGCCAATTCAAGACAAGGACAAGTAAGGGACAAATCCTTTAATTCTTAAAGCTGATGCCACTGCCCGCCTTATCCGATAGTGCCACCAAAACATGCTTAGAAATTTACTTTGCGGGATACATTGGGAACTTAAGGTATTGTAGGATACGTCTTAACTGAAATAACATCATCTTTATACCCAAAACGTATATAGTAACGAAATAATGCCTATCTTTATTTCAAATAAATAGAATAGATTTACTTTAAATGTTTAAAAGCCAATTATCAAAATGAAATTTTACTGAAATCATAAAAGTTTGTTTAATTGAAAATGACGTTCATTTTAAGAAATTTTGTCAATTTATATGCTAAATTAGTAGACAGACTAAAAGGTTTTGATCGCTATAATTTATCATCTTTCCAACGACATTAAATATATTACGTTGAATAATAAGTTCACAAACTCATTTCAAAAACTACAAGTCATAGTAAATTATTGAGGTAGGTAAATCACCCTGTCTGGTGAACAAAATGTATGCGAGATAAAAGTCTTCAAATTGATAACGTGGTAATGTCTCAAAGTCTTTATGATCAAAAACCACAATAGTGATGAAGTTAAATTGCTTAAAAGAGGACGATATTCTTAATTTTGATACCGTTCTTACCTACATATTGTAATGTTTCTCGTATTTCTCTCAATAAACAGCATATTGCTGTGTGTCTAACGGCAAAGAATATCGTCACCCCATTTCATCCCGTGGGAAGCGTAAAAGTCGACCCAAAGGAATAACCAGAGAACGGGCAGCAGCGTCTCTCTAGCCAACGCGTCTGCCAAGCGTGGCGATTATGCGATATTATCCCTCCAAATGATGGACACAACTCGAATGTAGGTATCTTTTGGAGAGGCCTTTTCCCAACAGTAGACGTCATTTGGCTGACATTAAACAGCATCTTAGAACCAATATTTACATATATAATTACAATCTTTAAAATCGAATTAACAGATTACGTAGCGCTGTTGAAGTCTAATTAAATAAGCTTTGTTCTGTTTAAAGAAGCCTCATCTATACTTCTATACTAATATTATAAAGTGGTAACGTTTGTGAGTTTGTGACGTTGTAAGGGGTAATCTCTGGATCTACTGAACTGAGTTTCAAAATTATTTCACCAATAGAAAGCTACGTTATTGTGGAGTGTCATAGGATATGATTCATCGTCATAATTTTTATTTATCCTGAACTTTTAACCCGAAGTATTACGCGGGACAAACGGGCAGGGCCAAAAATATTTATAACGGGGAACGAAATCCGTGGGCTCTGCTAGTATTTAATATCGTTAAATTATTCCGTTTTACTTTTACGTTATTTTTATGTTTAAAAATATAACCATGTATTCTACGAATCGACTGACGAATATAATTAGATGCTATGAAAGAGATAGATTCGTGGTAATTCTTTATTACTTTTCGCTAATCTAATTTAGCATAAATAATAAAAATCTCTGTTTCTTACAGAGCGTATTTAGAATTGAAAAATGCCTTGCTTCTAAATATGCCTTCTAATTAATTATAGGCGCTAGACAAATTATGTGCGACTAAACCAAATTGGAAGATCGCGATATTCCCTGTGTTATTTACAGGTAAAATATTTTTGTATTTCTTTCTAAGGTTCGTATAAATAAATACTGTGACATTAAAATTTTGATTTTAGTTTGTGTAGCATATAAAGTATGGGGAAAGCCTTTAGCCAACGGTAGGAAAATATACGCAAGGTAAAGGAAATTAACTCCAACTTAAGTAGTTCCTGCGTCCGAATGGCTTAAGCCGTCCGGTCGAGCCTTAATGACGCGGGTTAGATTGCCGCACCGTAAAATGTTTTAATATTTTAGAGCAGAACAGGTTTTATTTGTCGTTTATCTACGGCCAAAAAAGAAGATAGCAATACCAGCGCACCATCTACGCCTGCCTCTATTTTTTCTCATGATAACAATTGCCCTCGGTGAATTGTGAGGCTAATATAGTATATAGTACATATATTCAAAATTAACTGTACCACTTTCAACTTATGTAATACAGTTATAGTCTCTAATAGTGAAATAGGAAACAAGTGATTTGGCAAATAGCTGCTAGCTTGGCTATAGTTGAATACTCTTTCACAGGTTAATTCACAGAAACCAAATATTTGGGGACATTTTATGTACAGCCTTGGCAAAAGGGGCCTGTACAGGTGTTACTATTATCACTTTAAAATCATTCATTTGTAGTTTTACGGCGCCTTACTGCACGCTTGTGGTCCCATATAAAATTATATGCATCCCATAACAATTTTCCAAATCCATATTTGATCAGAGATTTTTATTTCCCAATAGACTCACTGTATGAAGAAGCCCGGATCGAATCTGGAATATCGCCTATTTCTGGGTTAGCAACGCATTAGCTAACTGGAATGGACTTGCATTTAAGAAGATGTTTAATGATTACTTCAAAATGTGGATTTGGATGGATATTTGTTATTTTATTTTTGTTACGTATGTTTTATTAATTTTACAATAAATGTTTAATCCGCTTTTTGCACAATTTTCATTTCTTTTATATCCCTATTCATTTAAAGTGTATTATTAATCGATATAAAACGTTTAGCACATAACTTGCATATTTCTCACCCTCGTACTAGAAGTCTATT
Source organism: Pseudoips prasinana (assembly GCA_951640165.1). Taxonomy (NCBI): domain Eukaryota; kingdom Metazoa; phylum Arthropoda; class Insecta; order Lepidoptera; family Nolidae; genus Pseudoips; species Pseudoips prasinana. The sequence goes on from OX621251.1 coordinate 18,281,009, forward strand.
TTTTAATTGGACACAAATTTATGAAACAAAACTATCTACTTTGAAACTATCACCGTAGTATATTTCACATCTGTATAATTGGAAGCATTATTAACAATGGGGATGGAAAAAAAACAAAATAAATTCTTAAAAATATACTTCAGTACACTTGGGCCCGTATTTTAAACTGATTTCACAGTTATCTAACAAAATATGCATGGGCTTGAGAGTGAACTTCGATAGTGAAACCAGTCTAAAAATACTTTGCTACTTCCATGTGATATTTTGAAGACTCCCGGGCACATTAATTATGTAAAGCTGGACTCTTAACTGCATCATTAATAAATGCCCATATTTAGATATTAAAATTAGTTCACAGCCGTTCTTAAATTAATAAATTTGTATACCTAATCAGCTTTTCAAGTAATATGACCAACAAGCATATGGCGCACCGGTTCCGCAGGTTTCCGTAGCCCTTGCTTCATGAGGTCTTGACCGCACGTCTGGCGCAGCAGCTTAGATAGTCGCCTCGCCACTTCGTGTCCCGGGTTCAATATTTGTGTTACCCATAAATAGTTGTTCTGAGTCTGGATGTAATTTATGTCCGTCTATTATATGTTTGTATAATACCCCGCGGCACAGGGATTAGATTCCCTAGTCGTAGCAAGCGTAGTCTATAAAAAAAATTAAAACAATGACGTATTTGAAAAAGATATTCCCAAATTTATTCGCTCTAATATGTAATAATAAAAATAATAATTAATTAATTAAAGGCCTGGCGACCTTTTCAATACACAGGACCACATCATTATAAAAAAAAACTATAGCTAGTAAATGTGGTCGATACCAGAAATCGCCATTGATATGCGATTTCTGGAATAAACAACATTGACTATCTGTAAGCTTTATTAGCAAAATTGTATAGACTGATTTAAATCCCTCCCCCCCCCCCCCCTCCTATTGGGGATTACTTTCTTTCCAAAACCCCCTCTAATGAAATAAAAATATTTTTTTGAAATTTTTGTAATAGTAATATATAATGATTGGACCTACAAATTTTAAAATATGTGTTTTAATACCCAAAATATTGCCAATTATTATGAAACGACGTCACGAAACTGGCTGAGTTTGTACCCCAAACTGACCCGGTATTTCATTATCAAATCCGAAAATATGTTAACGACACGCCCTTAAGGGATCTAGGTCGAGCTAACCTGTAACCCGGTATAATCCTTGTCAATTTGTTACGTCGTTTTTCTCAAACATCTTTAAAAGTTCAAAACGATTCAACATATTTTATTTCCCAGTATGTTACAAGAATTTACGTGGAACTGATCTGAATTTTCTAAAGAAGTGTACTATACCTATAAACTTCAAAGGGGTCACCTGAAAGGGTGAATCTCCATATCTATTTACAACCAAGTGCAAATGAAAGGAAGGAAAATGGAATAAATCGTTCCCTTTAACAAACGCTCTCAATACTTAGAAACTCCTTTTAAGAACCAGATTTGTAGTCAGTTTAAACAAGTAAAAGGTACACATAAAGAAGATTACTTGTGAAATCAAATATTAGTTGGCACAAAATCTAGTATTATATGTCATATAACGACGAATATTAATATAAATAATAACATTGAATATCAAATATTATTTGCGAACAAATATAAAACTTTTATAATATTTTTGAGAGATTGTGCCGTCATTGAGATTAAAACACATTGAAACTTCTGTCAAAAGAATGATGAAAAGCAATCAAATGCTTCGAATCGTTGAAATTACTTTTTAACTTTACACAAAACACAGCGTTTAAAGTTTAAGCCCCGAAATAGTTTTATTAATCGTTAGTACAGACGCCAGCACATCAAGCTACCAAAATTTGTCAAATTGCCCCAATTGAAAGTGAACCTTATGCTTGTAAAACAAAATCTTTAAAAAAAATTGATAGATTAGGGTAGGTGGATGTGCTGGCGTCTGTACTTACTTTTCATCGTACAACCGTTTCATGAATATTAAAGTATTATCTAGAATTTAAGATTCATGAAAATTATCCGGACATAAAAGTTATTAATAAGTTTAACTTAACCATTAGCGGTTCCATTGTACGTTTGCTTAACTGCATGGCCGGTATGTAAATATTTTTTCTTTTATTTTCACTGCACCATCACAATACATTTTAGTTATTAAGCAGCTGTTTTAACAGATCTATAATGTTTAAATTATTTTAGTGCTTCAAAAGCATTAATTTATAAAAGAATTTAATTGTTATGAAATTTTGTTATACAGGATCTTTTTGCTTAACTTTGTATTAATGTATGGGTGTTGTATGTTCCCTTTGCGCTTTCTTTTACAGAAACACTTCATCTTTTATAACCATATACACTAATCATGTTTTTTTCTTTGTTCAATATAATTTATAAAATGGCGTATATGCACAGAGAATGTTTGAACGATGTTAACAAGAAGACTGTGGGGCAGGTTGTACCACCACCCATCTAAACGGGAGTCAGCTGCTTCGGAGACGACCACTACTACACTGTTGGTGCCTAGGACTTCGTTATTACCGCCTCATGATGCCCGACATCTGCATGCTGTAAGTTTGTATATTCTCGAGTAAACTAGTCTTAAGGTCCAACCACACCAAACGGCCCGCATCGGCCAGTATCGCACCGCAGGGACGCGGTCGGATGCCGCCGCATCCGACCGGATGCGGTCGGATACGGTCGAATGCGACGGCATCCGACCGCGTCCGGCCGGACGTTGCGTCGTCGCATACTACTACCTTCGCTTCTTTTTTAGTTTCATAGTTTTAAGCCCCAGCGCACCCGGTGGAATCCGAACGCAGGCGGATGGCTCCGAGCGCATTCGGCGGTATTCGAACGTATGCGCCGGTATCCGAACGCATGCGGACGGAGCCGATCGCGTGTCGCGGCATGTCACCGGCTGTGTTTACCCTTGACTTGGTAATATAAACTTTAAACACTGTATACAAGATTTAATTTCGTTTAAAGATTGTAGAATTCGTTTCGATGCGGGCCGACGCGGGCCGTTTGGTGTGGTTGGACCTTTAGGGTCAGCGCAGACAGAGAGGAGCGCAGCGGAGAGGATTTTATTATGGTACTCGAAAATAATATTTTTTTTCAAAATCAACTTTAGAGCTATAGGAATAAAGTGCATATATGCTTGAACCTGACAAAATGCTCGCGCAGTCTCGCGCATTATAATGTTCAAGCATACACTTTATTTAAATAATTTTAAAGTTGATTTTCGAGTGTCTTAATAAAATCCTCTCCACTGCGCTCCTCTCTGTCTACGCTGGCCCATATTCTTCTGGTGGTAGCTATTTCCAGTCTCTGAGAGTCCTGTTCACACTGATTCGAATTGGTGTCCCGCTCCACATCTCCAATCCTCCATCTGCGTTCCACTCGATTTGTTGTGAACTTACATTATTATATCTAACCCCGAAATATAGATGAACTCCACATTTTGTTTATCGAGAGTATTGCTAACGAGTAAAATAGTTACGACAACACCAATGGGACAAGAACATTTCGGATTTTACACATTTCGGAGTTCGGAGAACACCTCCGAATTTCGTCATTACAGTCATGTTGCTCATTGAACTGTCGTGAATCTGCTCGTTAAATTAGTATTGTGTTTTAGTTCAGAAAAAGTGAACCAGTTTCTGAGATTGGATCATTAACGGTTACTTCAATATATCTTAAGTTGTTATAAGTAAAGGGTGTACATAGAAACTATAATTATGATCGTGGTTGTGTGGAGTGGTGTGGTGGATCGATAAATCGTGGTACGATTTCTTCTAAAATCTAGTTTTACCTAGTTCAAGGATTTAGTGACATGACATTACTTAATTTTTTTTTTTAATTAGTTTACTTATGTGCTAACAGGACTACATCACAAGTGGGAGTGCAAGTGGTGAGCAGTCTCCAGTGTGAGGAGGGGGGCGGGGGAGGCTATTGCGCCTGCGCACCCTGCCCGAGGAGGACGCGTGCGCCCCTGCCGTGTCCCTCCCCGCCTCTCCCGCCTCTTCACCTCGTTGCCCTAGCCATGATTGGCTTGACACCACTGCGAATAACTACTCCATCTCCCACCTTCCCCCCATTACTCCAAATGGGCATACTTCTACAGCCAGCAAACCAGAAGGAACACCTAATGGAGCTTACTCACTTACCAGTCGAGTAGATTCTCTCACGAATGTCACAACTCCGAATTCAGCCGACTCAAATCTGAACATGAAATATTTCGAATATTAAATGCATTTAACATTTCTTTATGTAATTATTGTAAAATACAAATAAAATTATAACATTTTATTTATAGAATAATATTTAGATTATGCATAATTAGTAATGTATTGAATATACTATTAGATATAAAAAAATCTTAACTTAAAATATATTAAGAGATTAATTCACTCATTCAATTCAATGTTCATTCATGTAATTTGAAATAATTATATTCATATAGCCATATATCCATTTAGAATATTTTTATGTCAAAGCTGAAAGTTTTTTTTCCTAGTGTCATAGACTTTTTAATATTCATGTAACTATGTGATTTTATATAAAGCTCGAAAAAAACATTTTGTACGTAATTCGTGTTATTTAAGTCAGTCTATAAAATGTTGCCAAAGCTAATAAAGCTTATAGATAGTAACATAGTTCTTAAAATTATAGTGATAAGGATGAAATTGGGAAACAATGCGCTATTTGTAATATAAATTTTATAGCATATCGTAAATTTTACATACAAATACGTTATTTTCTCTGTGTAATTACTTTTCATAATGTGACATCAAGTGAAACTTATAAATAAATACGTATAACATAAATACCAAATTATTACTTATAGTAGTTAGAAAAATAAATTATAAAATAACCAGCAGGTTAATAATAAATTTATAGCTATTATGTAATAAATGTTTCTCATGATTGTCGAACAAATTAATTGTTAGTGCAGGTGATTCACGCGAATATGTAACGTATCGTATCGTAGATAAGGCTCAAGATGAAGATTGTGCTTATGCCCCGATATCGAGTCATAAATGCCAGAAGGGAATAATATCCTTTGCGATGTAAATTCGAAAGTAATTTATTATTTGTACATTTATCGTAATAAAATTTGTGATCGTCTAAATGTTTATTTATTTGATTTATTCCTTTAAAACCAACAAGCGAATTTTTTTAATATAACACATAAGGTAGTTTTCGACTCTATATCTAACAGTCTTATTTAAAAACGCTACTTAAATTTAAGCCGGCCGCTCAACCAAGTTTTATCAAATTTTTCATTTAAAAACATGATTTAACTTTGACCCGCGGTTGAGCCATGTCAAAATTTAAACCAAATATGGCGGATTTTATTTGCATCAGCTGACGTTTTGTTTGACGTTTGTTTGTGAATGGAGGTTTTATTGAAGTTACTAACCGTTTTAATTTTTAAATAAATACTGAATTCCAGTGGGAATCTTATCACAAACTTCAAAATCCACCGAAGAAAATCAATAGTCCTTGAAAATGCACTGTTACGATCATAAATCTATCATTCCATGTCTACCATAGAGCAAAAATCATAAAGTTTTGATAAATAATCCGATTTAGTCGATTAATTTTGGTCAAGCTCTATACCAGTCTCAGAAATGTTGACAGTGTAAAATAAAATGACGTTACTTAGCTGAGAAACCTTTAAGTAGGGTTTTTAAATAAATAAATAGTTGAGCGGGGTTTAAGTGGTTGAGCAGGGTTTAGCTGAGACATGGTTAAGCGGCGGATCAAGGAATTATTTTAAATAAGAGTGTAAATGTTTATTTATTTGATTTATTCCTTTAAAACCAACAAGCAAATTTTTATTAATATAACACATAAGGTAGTTTTCGACTCTATATCTAAAGTAACACTACCCACATACATATAGGTTATGTTATGTTAAGTTCTGTGCATGTGGCAATTCTTATTAATACTTATACTTATTTTTGTAAAGATCGAAGTAAATAAATATACTCATCAACAGAGTCTACGAAAATATTATTTATCAGTAGATATCTAACAATATAAGAATAATTATTCGATCTTGAAAAAAATTAAGACTTTAATCAAACATAAATATCATTTCGCAATATTTGGGTTCAAATAGAAATGTATTTTTTTAATTCAAATTAAATGTTGTTATTAAAAGTATTAATTGAATATATAATTACTATTAATATATGATTATCCTAAAGAACTGAGAACTGAAAAAAAATTGAATGTTGTGGAGTTGAGATCCCTTCGTTTCTAAACAATACCGAATTCAAACACTTCAGTATTTTTTAAACTGGTATCACTTTTACGAAACGTGAAATATAGGCATGAAACCAGAGATATAAAGATTTTAAGTAATTTAAAGACAAATGCAAATAGGCTAAACTTAAAGATTTGGTGTATAATTATGGTTTCTATACCCACATTGATAAACCCACACGACTGGAAGCTTGTTTGGATCACATTTATAGCAATATTTTTCTGTCGGACCCTAAATTTCATATAATTAAAGACAAAATACCTGCATTAGTATATTGGTATTCCTGTACAATAGATTAATGCAAAGACACTAATTAGAAATTGGTTGAAGCTTTAACAAGTTTATGATGGAAGGACATAGTTAATGCCATTGATGTTAACAGAGCATTCGATAATTTTCATGACTCTGTTCTTTTAATAACATATCGATCACTAAAGGTTTTAGAAGTTCGTGTATTAAATAAAGTATATTGAACTAAAATTAATATGTTATCAGAAAAATAACGTTAAACGTTAAAAAAATACTTAAAATTGAAGACTAAAAGGCAAAATTTGATGAGAAGAATTTAATCCGACATCATACAATTATAATTGTTTAAGCCACAATTTATAGGTATCGAAGCTAGGATTTGTCGCTCACAAGCCTCACTCACCAAAAGTAAACTAAACAACAAGCAACAATAATACCTTAAATCTGCTAAACTAGTACACTAAAAGTAGTTTCAAGTTAAGTTGAAACTTTACTGTTGCTCAAAGTGAAACAAACAACACTCAAGAGTCAAATTTACACTTTAAACCCAAACTACGAAACTTTCACGGTTGGTGGAAACTCAGACAAGGATTAAGAGGAGATCAGGAGAAGTTGGGGTACAATGTTAGAAACTGATAAAAAACCATCACAATAAATAAAAGCTAACACAGGTGCACCCTCTTATTCTCACTCTCATAATCTCATTGAATGGCGGAAAAAACCCCTTGAGAAAGATCAGGGCCTCACGTTCTCTTCGAGGTACGGACGTATAACACCGCTAACTCTGCTGCTGAATATTTTTATTATAAATGGAAGTGGTCTTATTTAGGTAGCCCGATAAATATTTAAAATTATATATGAAGCATGATAATTACAGCCGATGTTTTTACAATTTTAGCCCTTACGAACCACCTCAACTAATTCGGTTGAGGTGTATTTCATACAAACGTATTCGTAAAATATCTCCACTATTTATCACAAATCCAAAATATCCCAAAATTAAATTTATCGATAGGTCTCGACATAAATCAATTTAAATCAAATTTGGTAATGCCAACGAAACATAGACGCCATTGTTTAACTACTATGTCTGTAAAGTAAGCTGCTTAATTTTTAAAAATAAAATGAGCTTCTAATTTTAACTGATATTAGAAAAGAAAGATCGTTCTTTGTTGCCTGTATGTTTTTGTATCTATGGAATGCGATTTCTTCATTGTTTTAAATTCATTTAATTTTATTTGCATATCCTGCTTCAATTAGAGCGGCAGTCTGACTTTCCAAGACACCTAACTTACTAGAAAAAATAGTTTTAATCATGTTTTATTTTGCAAAATATAATAATCATATAACCATAGCAACATACGCATACTTGTTGCTTTATAAGTAACCTGGCGTGTAATATATCAAGTTCCCGTCTACATTTATTACGAAACCAGTGAATTATGGAACAATCCAATATTAATAAACAACATCAAGGGTACCCTTATTTGACAAATCATTTATAACGTAATTTAAAACTCATTTTATACGGTGTCTGGTTTCGTTATTGTCAATATAAAATGAATTGCTAGAAACGATTGTAATAAATTGTGATTTATTAAAACTTTCGATAGACACTTGTACTAATTATTTTGAAGCTGTAGATGTAGACATTTTAAGATGAATTATTTTATAAGAAAGTTAGTGTTAAGTCTTGTTAAAGTCTTCGATCGCTCAACTCCCCTGGGGGCTGCAGTGGCAGTATGAGAAATATCCCCTACTGCCGCCATGAGCAAGCAGCTCCGGGAAGTCAGCGATCTATTTGTGGTACAGTTGCTGTGCCGGACTGGCAGGAGTCGGCCATAGGTGAGGGCAATCCAGAGCTCTCCCAGGGTACGTGTCCTGACCATCTGAGACATAGCACAAAAGAGGGTAGGTACCGGAGCAGCATAACCGCGTTCCCGTCACGCGCCAAGAGAAGTCTAGTTTAGTCGTTGTGAGTCCGAAATACCCACGCGCGTCTGCGTATCTTTATACGCAGACGCGCGTGGGTGCTAAGGCTATCTCCTGCCTTATCAAAAAAAAAGTCTAGTAAATAAAACAACCATAAAATAATTAAGAGAACAAACCGGTAGATTTGAATAATTTAATGTTTTTTAAACGATTCCTTACTGTTTAAAAACATAAATAATAATAAAACGGACAGTCTGTTCTTTCAGACAACAAAACAAAATTTATGTAGAAACACTACGAAAGCATGTAAAAAAGATTTTAAGTTCTCTCCCGCGCCTTTCACAGTCGAGAATCTGGTTTTGGATGGATATGGGAGTAGGTACAGACGCAGCACATCAAGCTATCAAATTTCCCCAATTGAAAGTGAACCTTATGCGATAAAGTTGAAAATATATAAAATAAATATGACAGATTGGGGTAGCTGGATGTGCTGGCAACTTTAACTATAAATCCTTGTCTATTTAAAGGAAACTTCAGTGGAATGTTCTGAATCGCTTAATCCATAAAATCTTCAGTGATTAACTACCTACTACCGTATCAAACAAGAACCTGCTATTAACCAGTAACTCAGCACGTTGCGTTGCGATTACAGCCAGGATCCGACTAAAAGGTTTTTTGAGGTACAGTACCTGCCGTAGTACCTAAGACACAGATGAGATTATCCTGAAGGGTAATTTAAACAAAACTAAGATTAAATTTCTATTATTTTGTTACAGGTGTATTATTCCTGTTTAAATTATGATTTAAGCATAATATAGATATAATATAGACATAATGGTTAAATCATAATTTGGGAGTCAAAATGTTTAAAATGGCTTTGAAATAATAAAAAAAACACACACATGAATAGAATCTATTAAATACTTTATATTTCATCAAATATCAAAGATCTATGACGAATTTTGCGTCTTGGAGGAAATGGGCTGTGTTTGGAGGGATAAATTTGATATACCCGCGCTAAATTAGACTAGGTTACACTTACGCTAAGGCTGTAAAATAAGCACGCTAGGAGGATTTCCACATGATATCTCAATGAAGTCTTCAAAATTTTCTATGAACTCGATAAAATGAATAAATCAAGCCACTAAATCACTTCCACTATTTTTTTGGTTGAGCGCGAGATATAATGCCAGCCATGTTTTTTGTAAAACTTTCCGCACTTGTTAAAGACGGTTAACACAACAGATGGTTGCTGGAAAGCAATATGTGTATGGCAAGGATTGCTTAAGATTTATGGGGGCCCGTCTGGTGAAAACACGAATTTACCGTCTAGGAGGACGTACATATGTTTCCCGTACTAGGATGGTAAAACCTAATAAGATTAGTCTTGCGACGGTAGGAATATGTATGGTTTTATTAAAAATATATCACTTAGGGATTTAAAATATTAGTGTTATATACAATTAAAAAAAAAAGATATGAGTATTTATTCATTCAACTTTCTTTCTACAAGTGGGTCTGAAAATGAACATGGATAAGACGAAAATCATATCGAACATCCATGTTGCTCCCACTCTAGTTAAGGTTGGAGACTCTGCACTCGAAGTTGTAGAGAGAACTATATTTACCTAGGACAGACCATCCAACTAGGTAGGTCCAACTTCGAAAAGGAGGTCAATCGTAGAATCCAACTCGGCTGGGCAGCGTTCGGGAAGCTACGTAATATCTTCTCGTCCGAAATACTGCAGTGTCTCAAGTCGAAAGTCTTCGACCAGTGTGTGTTGCCAGTGATGACTTAAGGAACAGAGACGTGGTCGCTCACTATGGGCCTTATCAGGCGGCTCAAGGTCACCCAAAGAGCAATGGAAAGGGCTATGCTTGGAATTTCCCTGCGAGATCGAATCAGAAATGCTGAGATCCGCAGGCGAACCAAAGTAGCCGACATAGCCCAAAGAATTGCCAAACTGAAGTGGCAGTGGGCAGGTCACATAGCTCGTAGAACTGACGGCCGATGGGGCAGAAAGGTTCTAGAGTGGCGACCACAAACCGGAAGACGCAGCGTGGGCAGGCCTCCTACACGGTGGACCGACGATCTTGTGCGGGTCGCGGGAAGCCGCTGGATGCGGGCAGCGCAGGACCGGCTATTGTGGACATCCTTGGGGGAGGCGTTTGTCCAGTAGTGAAAGTCTTTCGGCTAATATGATGATAATGATTTATTCATTCTTGGCACGTCAGGCAAGGTAAACGAGTAAGCGAGTCACCTGATGGTAAGCGATGCACGCCGCGCATGAAGCGGCTTTCAAGAAAAGACTAGGTTCGCTTCCGGAAGGGGGCCATGTCCTATCGGATCGGAAATACCTACGCAGTTAATTCAAGAAAAAGGAATTTTAATTTTCGTTTCTGAAAAATAAATTACTATTTATTATTACTATTTAATTATTATTTGTTTCAATTTCAATTGTCTGGAAGAAATCGCTTTATGCGATAAGACCGCCCATTGTACATTATAATTAATGTTTGTTAAATGTTCTTTTATTTTTTGTGTACAATAAAGTGTATTTTATTTATTATTACCAATTATTAATTAGTAATAATAACGAAATATAATGTCCTCCTGGTCATAGGACCGATTCAATCTTTCTTTATTTAGTATAATGAACCTAATACAGGTGATAACACAGGTGTTTGCATGCATGTTTACATTATATGATTCGGTAGTATAAAAAAAGCTTAGTATTACTTTAACTCCATCTTAAAAGCCAAGAAAACGATAATTACATTTTAAACTAATGTATAATTGGTTGGCCGATAATTTTCAAGTAATAAAAGCAGAAAGTTTTAATAATGGTCGGCGAGTTGTCGAATCGTAACGTTTACAGATAAATTAAGGAACACCTTCGGAGTCATAAAAAAGGCTATTCTTAGTTAAAAGAGTTCAAAATTTCTATGCATACCTCCATGTTAATTCTAAAGTAAGTTTCATGAACATCTGTTTAGCTGAGATTAATATAAATAACTTATCTTATAGTTGGATTCGAGTATTTTAAAAATAAACAAACCACTAACCCCTTTTTGACTATAATACACGTACGAAGTACATATATCCAATAAAATAAATATTCAAAAACAAATTCAACTGTAAGAATTAATTACTTTTACATTGAAATTTTCCTTGAAACAAAGCATACAATGGATTGTTACACAATTGTATCAAAATTTGACATCTGAGCTTACAACAATTTTCAAGGCAATTAGCATTCTGTATACTTAATCCCTGTGGGCTCGCAGTAATGCAATGGCTGTAATATCCGGCCTCCGGTCTTACTGAAAACATTACTAGCGCAAAGGAAGAAAATAATACATTCACATTACACATAGTGTATTTAAATGTGAAACTATTCGGTTTTCTCACTCTTTCTGTTCAAAGAACTCGGTCCTATCTGTGTACTACTCGTTTATACCAAATGTGGGAAAATGAGACAATTAAAGCCTTTGTTGCTAATATCTTTGTACAACGTAAAGTATTCGATGGCATTTATGGAGATCTTTGGGGGAGGCCCATTTTTAGCAACTCTCAGCAACTTTCGATTATCATGATGATCATGATGATGATAAAAAAAATATATATAATAATAAAAATACACTTTAAGCCAGTCAGTATTTCTGTATGTCCTTTATATAATCGTAAACTATGCATTTGATCATGTGATCAAATGCATACAACAGTGTTGTGGAAAAGCCCACGAAGGTTTCCGAGTTAGTGTGACAAATCTTCATCAGATGACGCCACTATCATTCTAATGAATTTCAAATATTATGTGACAGTTAGTCGCTTAGCAACGCGCTTAGGGTACAGCTTGTTTATAAGTTTTTGTGCGAAAAGCAAACGTTGACACCTACTCGTACATCACTAGAGCAAAGACAAATGACGTGCCACGCATTCGCTTCAATCACGCAGCGCTGAATAATTTATATTGCATGTATGTGTTCGCCCTTTCAAAGGACAGAGGTTCACGCCTCTTATTAATTAACTTGCCTCACAATACAATAAACGACCTTAATTTTGAAATTAAACACATTTACGACTTTTCGTTAAAACTGCCAACATTTATTTCTTTCTATTACATGTACGACTATGCTAATGCAGACGGGGTAGATGACCCGAGCGGTCCGGTCATGGGTATCACATATAATTACTTTTGTTGGCTAAGTTATACAATACAATACTCTTTATTGTACACCAAATGAATAACAACAATAGAACATAAATAGTAGCATAATAATGTACAAAGGGTGGTCTTATCGCTAGCTGCGATTTCTTACAGACAACCTTAGGATGGACAAGAGTTGTATGATATGAAAACGGATAAAAGGTGTAACAAGTTCAGTGAAAGAAGAAGGATTAAAAGAAACAGAAAAAGTAGGTATCAAATATTAAGTAAGAGTATATATATTTATGTTCAGCCGGCAGCACATATGAAATTTCCCCAATTGAATGTGAACCTTTTACTTTTGTAATAAAGTTGAAAATCTATAAAAAAAAAACAATTGACAAATTAGGGCAGTAGGATGTACGACTACGCTAATGTAGATGGGCTAGATGACCCGTTTCTCCAATTGAAAGTGAACCTTATAGTTTTGTGATAAAGTTGAAAATCTATAAAATAAATTTGACAGATCGGGGTAGTTGGATGTGACGGTGGTGACGGCGTCTGTACAACTATGCTAATGTAGATGGGCTTGATGACGCGAGCGGTCCGGTCATGGATATCACATATCATCACTTTTGTTGACTAGGTTATTATCATCCGTACCTCAGAGTGCACGTTAAGTTGCACGTAAGTTTAAGTTGCACCTACACTACCCTGTGTTTTGTTTATCTAAGATTATTTTTATAGTTAGAAGCCGAGCCGAAACTGACACCTGGGTTAATCCGCGTTCTCGAGGTGGCGGCTGTTTCTAGTCATCAGGAACCTCATAGTCTATTCTTGCAAGATAAATGTACTGCAGGATTTTTTCGACAGAGGGAACATTATCTAGGTGTAGAAATATTTTATGCGTCAGGGTTTGATAACAGTAAAGTAGATGCAGTAGTGTTCTGCCTCAAGAACCTCAAAGACTGCACGTGTGGCGCAGCGGCTAAGACAGTCGAATCACCGCTTCGTGTCTCGGGTTCGAGTCCCGCGCTGGACAACTATTTGTGTGACCCAGAAATAGTTGTTCTTAGTCTGGATATAATATGTGTCAGTCAATTACATGTTTGTAAAGAACTCCGCGACACAGGGATTATATTACCTAATGCGGGCGTTGTCTTTTCAAAAAAAAAAGATCTGCATGATTCTCTCCATCACCAGGTCCTTCTTAATACGCCAGTGCCAAAGTAGCATTCCGTTTAAACATCTGACTAAGAACCTGCGAGGCGATGTTAGCGGTTGGTTGTTTCCATTTTAGCCAATACACATATTTTTCTAAATACAATTTTTGTTTCATTTAGTTTTTAATTTCAATTATTTTATTTAAGGTTTATATAAATAGATTGAAGGTAGATTTAAGCTGAGGTTGTTGCTTATAGTTATATCAACTATATTTTTACTGTCACCTACATAATCATGTACAAAATTATGAACAAGCTTTAAAAATTGTAACGGCAGTCCGCACCGTATCGCGATAGACTACGCACGCGCTCTGACCTTTTGTATATATTTCTCGCATTTTCAATAAATCGTTATAAAAGCTATTCAACGTATTCTCACTCGCTGGACCCTCGCCCACATCAGTAACAGTATCTAAGCCGTCCTTATTACCAAATTAGAAAATTGATAAGAAACTGTAAGGTCCTTAATATATAAAGGGTATGGTAGACGCGAATAACCGTTACTAGTGTCAAATATTTATTTAATATATATTATTCAAATTATTCGCTGATTCATAAAAATAATATATAAATATACCCAACGGCCGCATGAACAGGGTTAAAGCAACCCAAAGTTAGGGTTCCATTGGAAGGAACCTCTTTACAATACGGCCGTGTGTGTGCGTCGTCAAATATTTATTGAAATGTTTGCTCCTAACATACATACACACTTAAGTATAAACATACATACATACATAGACTCACGCCTGTTTCCCAGAGGGGTAGGCAGAGATAACGGATTTCCATTTGTCACTATCTTTGCACAGGTTTTTTGCCTCGATTACTGTCATTATATTCTTCATACATGCTCGCCGGTTTAGGGTACTTCTGACCTGTCCTTTCTTGAGAACGTCTCCGATTTGATCAGAAAATGTTCGACGAGGTCTTCCCCTTCCGGTTGTTCCATTCACACAGGCCAGGTATACTTCTTTGGTCAATCTTCTAAGTATAAACAAATTTGACATTTTTAAGTTAACCGGTGTTGGTTTGTTGGCGTGGTTGGTAGTACTTGGTAGATACTTGCTTTTCACGCTGTAGGTGGTGGATTCAATTCCTGCCCATGACAGATAGTTGTGTCATTAACATTTCTGTCGATTCGAAATATGCGTTTCGAGGCTTTCTTAAGAAAGCCTCGAAACGCATATCTCGAATCGACTTCACTGAGCTTCTGACACTTCTAAAGCCAGCATCAATCATAATATGTGAGAACCTCGTTGTTCTTGATCAGACTTGTGAATTACACTTCCGAGGTTTTCAGTCTACGGGTATCTATAGATAATTATACTCAGACTCAGGACAGACAGATAGTTGTGTCATTAACATTTCTGTCTGTCCTGAGTCTGAGTATAATTATCTATATAACGACGCCGTAGACTGAAAACCTCGGAAGTGTAATTCACGAGCTAACTTTTCAGGAGCACTTCCGAGGTAAGTACCAACAGCAAGTCTGATCAAGAACAACGAGGTTCTCACATATTATGATTAAAGCTGGCTTTAGAAGTGTCAGAAGCTCAGTGAAGTCGATTCGAAATATGCGTTTCGAGGCTTTCTTAAACAAAACATGCAAAGAAGCTAATTTAGTTAAAATTAGACATTTGATGTTTTCACTCTACGGCGTCGATAAGTATTACAAAAGAAAAGTAATATATGTAGTACACCAGCTATCTGGTTTCCATGATACAAGCGCTGCTTAGTTTGGGATCAGAGAGCCGTGTGTGAATAATGCCCTAGGATATTATAATTATTGGAATTTTTCATTTATGATTTACTAGCTCTACCCTGCGCGCGTTACTACCGCAATATATGAAATTCATTGGAATTATAGTGGCGCCATCCGTTGATTTCTCCAACGCCTTTAATACCGTCAGTCACGATATCCTTTTATGTATCCTTTCCTACCTTAGGGTGTCTGACGAATCTCTGGAGTGGTTTTCTTCTTATCTTCAAGGGCGCCAACAGTCTGTTCGCAGTGGTGATGTTTCATCAAACTAGTGTAAATTAGATACTGGCGTTCCTCAAGGCGGTATCCTTTCTCCCCTCTTATTTTCGGTATTTATAAATCTCTTAACTCAAAATCTTCAGTGTTCGTATCATCTATACGCCGATGATCTACAACTTTACGCACAGACAAGCATCGATAAGTTAGCAGAAGCGATCGTCGCCATAAATAGGGATCTTGATTTAATTAGGGAGTGGGCTAACAGGTTTGGCTTGACTGTCAATCCACTCAAATGTCAGGCTATCATCGTGGGCAGTTCCCGAATGATGAGACTATGGTGATGTGTGCTACTTTGACCTGAATGCAGATCAACTCAATAAATTAGACCGTCTTCTGAATAACTGCATTCGATTCGTATTCAATCTTCGTAAGTACGACCATGTGTCATCTTACCGTTCTCAATTGAATTGGATGCCCATTCGGCACCGAAGAAACCTCAGAGCACTCACTACACTATTTTCTCTTCTCGACTCTCCGATTTCTCCATCCTACTTAGCTCCCTATTTTCAGTATCTATCTTCTAACCACAACAAAAATCTCCGTTCCACTCATAACAGACTTTTACAATGCCCTTCTCATCGGACTAACTTCTTACATTCTTCCTTCTTTGTACAAGCTATTCTTCTCTGGAATGCGCTACCTCCGGAAATCAGAATGGCTAAGACGCGGGTTACTTTTAAAATCAAAACTCGTGACTACATTCACAAAAAAATTAAGGCAGAATCATCTTAATATTACAGTTTGTGTATATATTATTATATATGTAATATATTTATAAATGTATATATATATATATATATATATATATACACTTATAAATATATATAATATACAGTATGTTAGTTTAGACGAGGGACGTATTCAAACCCATAATAGTGTATGCTTATATGATACTAATAAAAATATGAACAAAAAAAAAACACTGATAAATAACAAACAGAACCATACCAAAAATTTCGCAAAAGTCTCACAACGTGTATACACCCTTGCGCTACATAACGTGTTTAGTATTATCGCAGAACATGTGTGCGGGTCAATGACCTTTAGGTAGAATCCATTTTCGCTTCATACTTTAAACCAAACGGGTCTAAAATGGTATGGGTGCATTCCTTCTTCATGCAGCAGCTTCCACACAGTCCAATGTGATACGCCGAATCGTCTTGCAGCATTTCGAGTGCTTTCTTGTGGGTGATGCTCGAAGTATTCAAAAATGGCTTCTTGTAGGTGCACTGGGTATGGCTCCCTCCCTCGTCCTTGGGCATGCGTCGGTACGGTGAACTGATCGAATCTTCGCAATCGTTGGTTGACACCTAGCATAAGGTTGTACAACGGAATCAGGCGGTAGGGAAACATCTCTCGGTACAAATTAATAGCTCCTCGTACACTATCATTCGATAACACGTAGGTACGAACCATATCCCAGTTTTCTTCATTGGAATATTGATATGACGTAATTTTTTGTTAGTCAAGTACACGTTTACAGAACACACTTATCGGTAAGCGGGGTTGTTTATGCAATACGCGGATGCGCCAGACATGCGGTACTAGCAGCGGCGCGCTCGCATAGACTGCGGGTGCGGTCAGCGCGGGGGTGGGTCCTGTCGGTGCATCGGAACAACACAGAGGAAAGGGCGAGGGGGAGGGCGGGGTTTACGCACGAGCTTCTACTGTTTACAAGTTCACTTCTTGCGCGCTCAGTGTTCATGATAATGTATTTTATAGGACAATTACGAAAAAAAATTAGGTTATATGTTTTTAAAATATTTGGGACGAGAATCGAATACTGAACACCCTCCCTTAATATGTCCCTCGTCTAACCTAACATACTGTATATATATATATATATATATATACCTATATATTTATGTATTTATACGATTGTATTTTATAGTACTTCTCAAGTATTTTAGTAATTTTTATTATACATGGTCTATAGTGCACCTACCATATTATCTCTGCATCACCCTAAGGTTGACTGGGAGAGAATGCCTTTGGCATTAAGTCCGCCTTTGTACAGTTTTGTGCAATAAGTATAAATAAATAAATAAATTGGTCATACCAACTCGGAAACCTTCTCATACACAACACTTTCCTGAAGATCTTCACATGATCAAATGCATAGTTTACGATTCTATAAAGGACATACAGACAAACATTCATATACATATTACTGTCAATTAAAGATAATAATATTAATAATTCTTATTTCATTACATGATCGTGTTTTATTTTATTACTAGCTGTGCCCGCGACTTCGTCCGCGTGTTAATTAGTTTATTTAGATTTTTAGTAAAATAAAATAATTTTTCAAAAATAAAAGTAGCCTAAGTTACGCCTCATTACATCAGCTACCTGCCAATAAAAGTCCCGTCAAAATCGGTCCAGCCATTTCAGAGATTAGCCGGAACAAACAGACAGACAGACAGACAAAAATTGTAAAAAAAATTATTTTGGTGTATGTACCGTATATACAATGTGTCCGGTTATGGACTAGCGATAATTTAAATACATGTGAAGGAACTATTTTTATACACAAAAATACACCATATACTAGGGCTCAATACCCCACCCCGCCATATGGCAGCCATTTTGTTTTTTTTGATGACCTATTCTCTACGTGTGAACAAAAACGTTCATATCTCTTAAAGTTTTGGTCTTACTGAGATAAAAATAGGCTTATTCGACTGACAATAATACTGTCTATCAACAACATTTCAAAACAAAGTGTTAACGTTTTCTTAACTTTTGAAAAAAGATGAAATACAAAAAAAAAACGGTCAAAAAATTATTCAAATCAACAAATTATTGCAAATCAATGCAAAATTTGTCCCGATAACCCTTCATTTTTTTTCACTAAATCGAAAGTTTTTGAGTTAAGCTACGATACAACATTAAATTCACAACTGTATGTTTATTACTTTAGGAGTTATTGTTGTTTGAACATAGCGTATGCGCAAGCACAAAGGGCCTTTGTCGGGACCTTAAACAGGTAAACATTCAAACCACATAAAATTCTTATTACTTTTTATTTAATACTTTTACAATCTTTTTTACACATTAAATTTAATACATATTCAACCTACAGCAGTTGTTCAAAGTGCCCACCTCCAGCTTGTAGACAAGTTAATGCTCTGTGTGCTATCTGGGCAGTTGAGCGCTTAATTAGTTCTAAGTCTGATCTTATTTCTTCAGCAACTGCCATAATTTTAGCGACTAGGTCTTCTCTGGTGTTCGAAACTGTAGCATACACCTTTTGCTTCATATGACCCCACAAAAAATAATCCAAGGGGGTTAAATCCGGTGAGCGAGCTGGCCACGCTACTACACCACCCCGACCGATCCACGGTGCATGGTTATTGTTTAAATATTCTCTCACTGCTCGAGAATAGTGCGCGGGTGCACCATCTAGCTGCAACCACATATTATGTTGACGGTATAATAACGGTAATTCCATGAGGCTGTCAGAGAACTGTGTCTGCAGGAACTCCAAAAAATTAGCACCGTTTAATGTAGGAGGCAATTCCAACGGCCCAATCAAACGATCGTTGATTATGCCTGCCCACACATTCACAGAAAATTCGTGTTGAAACGAACTTGGGCGCACCGCCTTAGGGTTTTCAGAGCACCAGAGATGGTCATTTCTGTGATTTGTAATACCAGCTCTCGTGAACTTCGCTTCGTCAGTCCACAATATCCTTTGTAAGAAATGACGGTCCTCTCTCACACGTCGATTAATCCACGAACAAAATACAGATCTTGTTGCACAATCTATTTCGAGAATATCTTGGACCCGACGAAAATGATAAGGGTGTAGTCCTTCTCTTTTTAAAATTCTCCATACATGCCACCTAGACAGTTGTAATTGCGCTGCAATCCGTCTAACACTTAGTCTAGGATCATTGGTTATTAGCCTAAGTACTTCTTCTTCATCTTCGGGCGATACCAAACGAGCACGGTCATTTATAGCTCTCTGAATGCCCCTTTCTGCTAATCTTGAGTGCACGTCGATAAAAGTTTGGCGAGTCGGTGTAGGCCTGTTAGGGTACCTTCTTCGATATTCTTGTACAGCCAAATTTGCACTTCCATTGCAGAAACCATACACGAAGTGTATATCAGCAATATGTTGCGTTGAATATTGACGATTTGCCATATTTATATCACAAGATAACCACTAAAACAGAACGTAAACAGCACGGACGGTAAGTAAAAGTAGCGATCACAACGCAGGGCGAGGGACAACTAACGTAACTAGTTTTTATTCTCTTTATCCTTAAAACAATGTGATTTTTTTGCAGGTAGAGCCAATATGTTCCATCTCGCTTACTCCCGCTAGTCGCCAATAGTATTGCTAGCCTTTTCTCGGACAGCACGCAGCTAATGCCAGATGTCACTTAACAAAGGTCTTACTCCGTCTTACGCATACGCTATGTTCAAACAACAATAACTCCTAAAGTAATAAACATACAGTTGTGAATTTAATGTTGTATCGTAGCTTAACTCAAAAACTTTCGATTTAGTGAAAAAAAATGAAGGGTTATCGGGACAAATTTTGCATTGATTTGCAATAATTTGTTGATTTGAATAATTTTTTGACCGTTTTTTTTTGTATTTCATCTTTTTTCAAAAGTTAAGAAAACGTTATCACTTTGTTTTGAAATGTTGTTGATAGACAGTATTATTGTCAGTCGAATAAGCCTATTTTTATCTCAGTAAGACCAAAACTTTAAGAGATATGAACGTTTTTGTTCACACGTAGAGAATAGGTCATCAAAAAAAAACAAAATGGCTGCCATATGGCGGGGTGGGGTATTGAGCCCTAGTATATGGTGTATTTGTGTATAAAAATAGTTCCTTCACATGTTTTTAAATTATCGCTAGTCCATAACCGGACACATTGTATATTCGTATTTATGTAGTACAAACCGGCTATTTCAATATTACAAACAGACACTCCAATTTTATTTATTTGTATAGATGTATAGATTATTTAGTTCGTTAGTTGTTTAATTTATTCTATAGAAATTACAGTTTTTGAAATGTTGTACGTTTGGACACCTAGGTAATTGTAGTCAAAAATTGTAATGAACTACTAAAACCAGATTAAAAGATTAACTTTATTGCGCACCGGTGATAAAATAGGGCCTGTGTTTACTTTTCCTTAATCCCAATGTTTTATGGTGCTTCAAGTGCCTACCTACATAGTGTAGCGATAGGACGAACGAATGGTTTAACGATGGACTTCAGGAAATTTATGTTATCGCTATTCCGAAGACTCTCGGGCACTTTTGATAAGATATATGGATGTAAGAACCCCGCCAAAGAAGTATTAAGAATCGAAAGTATGAATACGTTTATTGCTCATATTCATACCTTTTAAATATATACCCTCCATGGACGAAAACCTATTTCTTTCAATTATGTAATATTGAAGAATCCACTGCGCTTAGTGAAATGTAATATTACATCAGATCGTCATCGTGACAAACAATTTCAATAAATAAATCACAAAAACAATACACCTTTCAGCAGTCAATCACACTAATATTATAAAGGCGAAAGTTTGTGTGTGACTGTGTGAGTGTGTATGTTTGCTACGTCTTCAGGTCTAAACGGCTGGAGTGATTTTAATTAAATTTGGTATGGAGTTAGCCGACACCCTGGATTAACACATAGGCTATAATTTAGTAAGTTTAACGCGGGTAAAACCGCGGGGCATAGCTAGTTAAAAAATACTATTTGTATTTGTCTATTACGACAAACATCTGATACTGTAAACGATTAAACAAAAACGCCAAATAATTGAGATAGTTACGTTTATTGCTCTACAAGCTCTTTTTTGAGGAGAACCTTGCTAATATATACATAAAAACAATTTCAAGGTATCTTTATAACGGCTTAGTAGCGGTTTCACCTTAATTTCGTTCGCCCGAATCGGGCAAATGAACTACTTTCAATTTTGATTATTTTATAGGCGGGCGAATCAGGTCAAGCAAAATTCAGTAATGTAATATTTGCCCAAATACCAATATACCTCAAAAAATAAGTCTTTATTTAATAATAAAATGTGAAATTTTATAAAAAAGTACAGTTGCGTACACAATTGTTACTTATAATATATTTTATTTTTTCTGTTGCTGTATCTGATTATTCCTGTATGTTTTAATTTACACAAAACAATTTGAAATAAAATCTATTAACAATCTTGCCACACTTACATATTTCTTATAATTATACTTCACAGTCTTCTACTCATTAACTTAACTTTGTAATTACTAATAATCAATCACTGTATTTTTACGAATATCAAAGCACAATAAATATAATTTTATACTTATTTATGATAAATAATTTTGTGAGTTATATAAAAAGGTGTAAATGACAACATAATTATTTATATTTTAAATTATATTTGAAAGTATGAATATGTAAATTAAAATCTCCTTCCATAAATACTCCACACTACTTCAATTGATTAGTACACGTAGTCTAACTTATCTGAAAATTTTATTTTAGAAACACTAAACCCAATGATGGGAAACACGCCGCACAGTTTGCAAATGAATGAGAGACAGCATTATACGACTATCTCTTGTGTTCCTGTGGGTGAGTTAATATGCTGTGTCTTTACTTCTATCGCTGAGGAACAAAAGTCATTGTGCATATTATCTAGTAGGTTACTTACTATTGTCGAGTAATACATGTAACAAATATTTTAAAGAGGATTATCCTAACTCCTCTTTAAAAAATATTTGTACAGGGTGCGCTCGACTGTACTAAGTATTTTTTCTGAAGTATAATAGTATTTGGGCGAATAGTCCATTACTACTTGAACTGATTCGCCCGCTATTAAATTTATCTCGGGCGAAACCGTCCCTAAAAATATTCAAAATCGAAAGTAGTTCATTCGCTCGATTCGGCGAGCAACATTAGGGCGAAACCGCTTCTAAGCCTTTATAACAACCAAGATTTAAAATGCATTTGCCGTCGAATTGTTTTTTAATTATCAAAATCCATTTGATAATTATAATAATATCCATTTGTATGTATGTTTAGCGATTTATACTATATAGTATAAATCGCTAAACATACATACAAAAAAATACATTCAGTCTAATTGATTACCTCCTTCTAAGGTAATCAATAAGATTATTTTTTATTTCATTCTAAGCTTAATTAAGCTCATTGAAAATTATAGGATTTAAATGTAACTTAAGACATCTATCAGTACAATCAAATAGGACAATTATAACAATTAATTTGGACGATTTACCTTAAACAAAGTAAAAGTCGGTCTTTATACAATCATGTTATAACAATCTACTTTTAACACGAAATATATTAAAAAGTAACCAAAACGTCAGACGATAGCGATATAAAAGTTGAGATAAAAACCAATTTGAATTAATGTTTAAAACATTGGTCTTTATTGTCTTTGACTGTCACCATTTTTCTTGTTTCATCGTAAGGTTTTACGAGTGAAGTGTAAACTTTTTCATTAGATTTTAACTTGAGAGTTCTCTGAACTACGAATGTACGACAAGAAAGTAGCCACCAGCTATGACAGATAATACAATTATTTAATTAAACATTGAAAATTACTAACTAATTGTTACTATGTACAAAATTACTATTTTTGTACTGTTTAGGTTGTTTGGTTGCTGTTTAGGTTTAATATCAATAACTCTATTCGACAATAAAATTACAGATTTAGATTTATTTAATTGTACAATATCTGTGTCGTTACAAAGCTTTGCTGATTAAGCCACGGTGAATCCTAAAAGGTCTTCGAGATTTATTATTGGTTATCTAACGCTTGCTTTGGTTTTTAACTGGTAAAGCATTGAAGCATTTAACTTAATCAAAATACAAAATCAATATTTAGTGTTAATTCCGCTAATTGTCAGTTTAATCATGCTGGGATGCAATTTGCACCGCCCTCCCGCCCGCAAAAATGTGCACATGCAAGAAGGACAATATAAAAAGCAAATTACATGCGCCAGTACGATACCCAACACGTGTTTCGGTCCTCCACGGACCATTTTCAAGGGCTGCTAACTCGTCGAGTGCTCGAAGGAGACTAAAAGCCAACGTTTGTAATTTAAGGTATGACGCTACAGTTAGCCTAGGAGGCTTTCACTGCTTCACCGGACTATAGAGGCGAGCAGAGGGCTCGAGCCGTCTAGAAATTAAGTAACCCGCGCCGGAGGGCACCCCCTGTGGGGTTCGAACCTCGACTCTGGGCGATTACTGGCGGGGAGAGGGCAGAGATCATCATTTTAGGGAGTTTTGTGCAACTTTCGCTCTACGTTAATGACATGACGCGGCCCCCCGTCCGCGTTGAGGGGGGCTTTTTATCGGTACGATATGCAAACTAAGGGTCATGGAGGGCGTTGGAGGTCGCGACGCGATCGCGGTCGTACTCTCGTCCGACGAGTACGAATTATCGGTCTGTGTGGAGTGTCACGGGAGTTTCTAATGGTTTTGATCTGAGCTAGGTAAGTAGTAATCTCGTCGTCCGGTTCGTCCAAGACGGACCTGGGACGACGGTGCTTACGTGAGAAGCGCGATGGGGTGTACTTGACCGCCTTTACCACCAAATGGTTTGGATGGTGAGTGGCCGAGTCAAAGTATGTTTTTGACGCCTGCTTCATCCACTGCTTGATGGTAGGCAGCTGGAGACGGCGTGTAGGTTTTTATTGCGGACGTACCATGGTGCGCCCACGGCGCGCCGCATGAACCGATTCTGAAGCGTTTGGAGTCGGTATAGGGATTTGTGACTGGCGTACGCGAACACCGGGCTGGCGTACGTCATTATCGGTCGAATGCACGTCTTGTAAATTCTCACCTTGTTAACAAGGTGAGAACTTACTTTTATTTTACTGCGTGCATTCAAGAGGCAGTGTAATCGACCAAGAGCAAATGCGGCCCGATTGCGAACGGTCCGCAGGTGCTCCCTGAAGTTTAGCCTGTGATCGAGGATCACCCCTAAATATTTGGCTTTCCTATCCCAAGGGATAGGCTCGCCGAACATTCGGACGGGTGGTAGGATCGGGGGGGCTCTTGACCTAGAGAAGAGCACGGCAGTGCTCTTGGAGGGGTTTATCTCGATCCTCCATTTCCTGAACCAGTCGCCTAAGGCGTCGGCTGCGGATTGGAGTCGAGAGTGAATGGCACTCGGGCTCCTGCCCGAGTAATACAGAGCGGTGTCGTCTGCGAAGAGGGCCAGATGGGCCGCCTTGGGGGTGGGAATGTCGCTGGTGTACAGCGAGAACAGGAGGGGGGAGAGGACTGACCCCTGGGGAACTCCTGCTCGGATCGGGCGAGGGGTGGAGAAGGCTCCCTCGACGCGGTATCTAAAGGTACGATCCGACAGGAAGTCTCGTATGATGTGTACGAGACGGTCTGGTACTTCGTACTCCAACAGCTTGTATAATAAGCCGTTGTGCCAGACTCTGTCGAATGCTTTAGCCACGTCGAAGAAGAGTGCTCCGGTGTGGCAACCTTGCCGGGCTGATTTTACGAGAACGTGTTCAACGATGCGGTGCACCTGGTGAACACATGAGTGTCTGGCTCGAAAGCCAAATTGGACGTCAGGGAGGAGTTTGTTGGCATTGGTGTATGCCAAGAGGCGGGCGTAGATTATGCGCTCGTAAAGTTTCCCCATCGTGCTGAGGAGACTTATCGGGCGATAACTAGCCGGGTCGGTTTTGACTTTGCCGGGTTTCAGTATACCAATCACTGTGGCCTGCTTCCACTGTTGTGGGAAGATGTTATTGGAAAAGGCCGCGTTGAAGATCGCGGCCAGCAGGTTAAGTAGGGGCACAGAGAAGTGCTTGAACACACGATTGGTGATACCGTCGGCGCCAGGGGCTTTACGTGGGCGGAGACCCCCGATCAGGGTCCTCACCTCGTCGATTGTGACTGGCCTCAGGGGGTCGTCGTCGTCTATTACGACGGCATCGTCCTCCCGGGAGGACTCTGCCCTGGGTGCTATCGGGGTCGGGGGGAGTGGGGCAGCGAGTCTACGTTCTACCTCAGAGTCGACCTTAGTAAGGTTTGGTCATTCAACAATGCAAAACTATTACTGCTATGTTTTAATATTTCTAATTGTTCCAACACACATAACCGGAAACTTTTATCACAACTATGTAAAATATTATACGTATTATTGTCGCCCAAGGAATGGCCAGTTTCAATTAAATGTTTGGCGTAATGAGATTTATCAGGATGGCCATTCCTATAAGCAGCTACATGCTCTTTATACCGTATTTCAAAATTTCGGCCTGTCTGACCTATATATACCGCGTCACAATCATCGCAGACCAACCTATACACGCCGGATTTCTTGCAATTTTCCAAATTATCTTTTCCATTACAAAGACGTCGTATAGTTTGGTCCGTCCGAAATGCAACGTGAATATTATTTTTACGCAGTAAATTGGCAATTCTATCTGAAATTGGGCCCATATAACTTAGAAAATGCAGTTTCCTAATACTGTAGGTGTTCTTAATTTATTTCTTCTCCGAATGAATTTTTTTTATATATACTTCTTTAATAACAAAGAAAAATTTGCAAATCATGCAAACAACATAAGGGTTTTTCTATAGGTGGATTAATTAATTAATCGAATCGTTATAAATTAATATTTAATATTAATTTTTTGTGTCTATTCTGTAAGCCATTATTTTAGGTTATTGTAATTTTTAGAATTTTCATAATTGGCAGAGCCTTTACTATGGCAACCAGACAACTGGTAAACATACATATGTATTTCTGAATTCATATATGCATATTACAGGTAAATTACACCCGGCCACAGAGTAAATAAACAGGCTTATCAATCACGGTCACTAACCAGTAGACCAACAAGCCATTTAACATTTTTAACTTAATTTAAATGATTTTGAGACCGAAGTAATTTTTTATTAAGAAAGCTTACGTCAAGATCATAGGCAAAATCTGTTTAAATAAAAGTAACAACATACTATATTTACGTCATATTAATGTACAGACGTCAGCACATCCAGCTACCCCAATCTGTCAATTTTTTTTATAGGTTTGAGAAATTTGACAGATTGGGGTAGATTGATGTGCTGGCGTCTGTAGGTACCTACTTAACAACAATCATAATGTTTGAAGAAGCTTTTCAAAATCGTTTTCAACTTTTATTACAGGTATAGCGATAGTTTACAATAAAATAAAAACTTGAGTAAAGAACGTTTCCTACAAAGAAAGTTATCAAAGGCAATTGCAGCCGTCGTCGCGTCGTTTTGAATTGAAAACTGTAAAGTTGAAAAGAGCGGAAAATGCGAAGTAAGTGCTAAGCGCAGGAAATGGCGTGCTCAAGTCAACCAAGACTGAAATAAGATTCCTTTTCCTTAACCCTTAAGAGCTATAAAGATTTTCATAACCCACTAAGGCTATAACGGGTGAAAAACACCCCAATGTGGAAACATCGGTGTGTATTTTGTTTAGTTGATGAAATTTTGTACGTATTTAAAACAAATTTTAAATATTATACTTTCACCAGATAAGTTTGGACATTGTTTAAAAAACAAGAGTAGTTATTAAATATATTTATTTAAATAATGTCAATAAGTTCACTGTATGAGAGGGGACCGAAACAATATATTATAAAAAAATTAAATAGAAACACCAATCAAATATTTTTATTTATTATAAATCAACAACCCTGTATTTAATTGGGGTAGACTAAAAAACATATCTTTAAAAAGTATAAACAAATTTACCTTTTCGGGAAATTTTGTTGTCAGTCCTGTTAATGTTTTAAATTTGAAAGTAAATTTACTTGCTAGATTAAATTTAAAACCACGTATCTAAAGATCCTTAGGTACAATTATCTTTGAAGATTCATTTGAAGATATTGGAAATAATTTCTTCTTTATCATCTACACTTTGGACATCATCTTAAAGTGTGTGTTCCTCCACGAAGTCCTTTTGGTAGGTTGGATCTCCGTCATATTCTAGTGAAACTTCAACATCGGAATCCAACCTACAACTCACGCCTCACGCAAGTAAAATAACAAATGATAACAATATATAATTCCATTGTGTATGTTAAATCAAGTAAGTAAACATAAAAATGTTAAACACTTAAGTTTTAATTCAACAGTGCACTATGTATGACTATAATAGGTGAAAATACACCCCAAAGGCATGAGCGTGGCAAAACTGCGTGCGTTTGTAGGCTACTGACGATTTACGATTTAGGACATGGAAACGCTGCAATAAAAGCTTTAAAGTGTAGCTGCAAAAAACCAAATCGGCTGGGGTATTTTTAAACCCAAATTTTTTGAAAGCCTTTAAATGTTAAATATCTTGTTTCATTGAGGATTTACGGAGGTATAATAATAATAATCATAATTCTTTATTTGTCTCGGTAACATTCAGGTGTGAACTTTTCATAGTAGCTACAATAAAAAATGTGGTACATTTAACAAAGACTTTTTTATGATGTGAGTAAAGCCTGTATTTTAGATCACCAAACGACCCTTACTAGATTACAATTAACGTGATTTGCATACAATTTTAAACCACATAAATATACTAGAATTAGTGATATTTATAATAAAATAGGAAAATTAAGTCCCTTAAGGCCGCCTACGCACTATGCGGTTAGCCGGAATGCGGTCAGCCTTCAGCAATCAATATTGATGACCGGCTACCGCATCACAGTACGAATAAAAACTACTTTCTCGTACAAATATCTGACTACGCTCAGCCGCACGGCCCGCCGCATTGCGGCTATCCGCATAGTGCGTAGGACCTTACTTTTCACAATTTATGTTATACATTGTATAGATATAATTCTTATTTCTTTGACTGCACGTACTGCGTGTTACGTGCAGCCAAATAAACGTCGTAGTGCGATATACGTGGCGTCACGTAACATGCTGCGAAATCGCTGGAACCTGACAGCCTCAGGCCAAAGGAATTCTTCATAAACATCGAGGAGAGGTAGGTTTTCAGTCGTAACCAAAGGAATTTACTGCCCTATTTAATTTCTCGCGTGTCGCGTCCAAAGACGGCAAAGACAAAGATTTTTTATATTGCTAAAACTGTGTACGTGATTGTAGATGGTATTTTTTATATCTATATTTTCTTATAATTTTTATTATCGACAGTTACCCGTATCGGGGGTGCAACAGTAATATGAAGCCGGTAGGCTTATTCCACTGATCTGTTGTGATTCTGTTTAATTTGGAGCTACTGAAAGACTATTGATATTGGCAAGGGTTAAAAATGATAAAAGGGGTTTAAATTAAAACGAATGTTCGACTGCACGTGTGGCGCAGCGGCTAAGATAGTCGCCTCACCGCTTCGTGTCGCGGGTTCGAGTCCCGCGCCGGACAACTATTTGTGTGACCCATAAATAGTTGTTCTGAGTCTGGATGTACTTTGTGCCCGTCTATTATATGTTTGTAAAGTACCCCGCGACACAGGGATTAAATTCCCTAGTGCGGGCGTTGTCTTAAAAAAAATGTGTGTATGAAAAATACCGGTACCTTGTAGCAAAATTATTTCAACGTTTAAATTCAAATATTTATTGCAGACAAAGTGTGCGTAGATGAGGTGTTAATATTACAGTCAAGAACTTACAACTTGTCACCTTTCCTAAGTTTTGTAATTTCTCTTAATGCAATACAAATAATAATGAATAAAAATCTTGGGACAACTGATACACTGCCATCTGATCCAAAAATAGGCAGTGCCTGCACTATGGCAACCGGACAACTTATAATCTTCTAGCAGTGCCCCGCGGTTTTACCCGCGTTAAATTTTATAAATTATCACAGATCCGTCCTCGTAGCTGATAGCGTGATAATATGTAGTCTATATGTTGACCCGACCTCGTAGTAATATTCATGCAAAATTTTAACTAAATCCATGCGGTACTTTTTGAGTTTAGCCCGGACATACATACAGACAAACAGACAAAAATTCTAAAAACTATATTTTTGGCTTCTATATTAATTGTAAATCACGCATCAAATATCCTTTTAAAAAAATATTCAATGTAGGTACAGTTTTGACTTTCCTACGATTTTATTATATGTATAGAATATAAACATATTATAAATAAATTACATCCAGACACCGAACAAATAATCGTGCTCATTACATAAAGATTTGGGTTGGATCCCCACACAGGTCAAATCTTTATGGACCTTTGCCAGTCAGGGTCACTAACATTAACATAAGACCAAGAGGGCCTTGTTTTTTTATTTTTTTTTTACGTGGTGGTAATGCCTTTCGCACGTTGTGTAGGGCCGACCCACTAAAACCACCACGGTAGCCAGCCTCACAGTGCCTGTAGCGGAGGTTCTGGGTACTCGTGAACGATCTCACCAGTGCCCCCGCCGTACACTGAGTGTCTGAGCCTCTCACCCGGGGACGGGAGGGGCCCGAATGCCTCCCCCTCCCCCCCATCACGCACGAGCGCGTTTAGGCAACCTGAGCTACAGCAGGTTACCTCTTCCCGGGACCGCTTATACAAGACGAGTGGAGTGCCGGCCGCCGCATACTCTCTCGCGCTGAGATTAGCTCCCAGCGCCGGAAGACCAAGAGGCCTAGTGGTTGGAGAGGTTTGCTCTTTAAAATAATGATATTTCTAATGGAATAAAACACAACAGTTTAATAAGTATCTTTTTATTTTACACCAACTAACCATATTGATACTTTTCACAAGATTGTAAAAATTTGCTTAACCGTAGATATTAAAAAAATATGCATGAAGTGGTGATCTTGGGGTTGCCGTGGCGGTTTAGCGCGTCAGGGATGTTCGCTGAGTCGTGCGTCGACGGGTTCGCCGCGATCATGCGGAGGCGCTGCGCTTCCATTGCGCATTGCGCTTCTCCTCCAATTGGGGAAACGATTGATTAAGTCATTTTTAACCTTTATTTATTTGTACGCCATTCACGAAAACGATGTTCGGCGACTTAGCCGATAGAGCCCCTGTGTTTTCAGACCGGTGGGTCTGGAGGGGAGAGCCCCTTTTACGCAGGTGGGTAAGAGTCCAGCAACCCTGAATATAATTATTCCTGTTGTAATGAAAATGTAATTGATACTAACATTAGGCTAAGTTATATAACATTATATGGATATTTTTCTGAAATAAAATATTTGAATTGAATTGAATAAGTGATTAGTTTTATCCATATTAGTTTCGAAACCCTAAAAAATACTCGCTGTATAATGTAATAGACTTTTTTTTTGAATATGTATTCGAACGATCAGTCATTTTTTCGGAGACAATCGCCTATCCCCCTAACAAAGTACCTACATGATGGATAGGTTTACATTTTTCAAATCACACTTTCTTATACAAAATAAACAAAGATAAATAAAAATAAACATAGCCTACTCGGGAAACTACGTAATCAAGGGCATTGGATAGGTGGGCTAATGTGTGCAAAACACATTTTATTTTTGTTCCAAGATTGGCAACATAAATTCGAACTGTAAACAATAGAAAAACTGCGTCATAGATTTACTCAACTTTTGATAAGTTTAGATATAAAACAAATTAAAACTAAACAATCTATACACATAATGAAATCATCGGAAAGTCGAAACTGTACATTGAATATTTTTTTAAATGATACTTGGGGCGTGATATACAATCGATATCGAATCCATAATAAATAATATAGTGTTTAGAATTTTTTGTTTGTTTGTCTGTATGTATGTCCAGGCTAAACTCAAAAAGTACTGCATGGATTTACGTCAAATTTTGCGTGAATATTACTAGGAGGTCAACTATAAGCTACATATTACCACATACGGGGGAGGAGCTGTTATAATTTATAAAATTTAACGCGGGTTAAACCGCGGGGCACAGCTAGTTTGATATAAAACAAACTACTTGATAGTAAATTGTAGCTTAATTCTTTAAGTTTGTGTCTTAAATCATCAAAAGTCGTGCAGACAATCTATTGCACACTTTTACTATAGACAATTACATTACCTCTGAGTATCCAATGCCCTTAAGGAAAAAAAACCGTTGAAACATACCTAAAGTAAATAACGAAATTTAAGGAAATAGATAGATAAACTCTTTATTGTACACCTAAAGAAATAATACAAAGCGACAACATACAAATTATAATAGTACAATTGGCGGCCTTATCACAAAGTGTCATCTCTTCCAGGCAACCTAGGTAGTGAAAGGAGAAATGAGTTACAGAGATGGAGCAGTTGCAAGTGTACAAATTAGTATAGGGTACTATTTGTACCATACTTAAAACTATATATACCTATTTACTAATTATAACTTATAATTACGTACGTTCATAATAATGATACGTGTCATTATGTGAACTATATAGTATTCAAATAGTGATCCTTGACCAGTCTTTTGAATGTATTTAGTGATTGTGCACCCCTAATAAACATTGCAACGCATTCCACAAACGAGCACCTTGTACAACAAATGAGTTATCAAGAAACTTTGTTGAGTGCGTCGGTATTTTTAACCTTAGGCTTTCGAATTTGATTAATGTAGGAAAGAAAAACGTTCTTTCCTATAAGAGGTAGTGGAAGAACTAAACAGAATACTGTATAAAAATGTCAGAATATGAGCATTCCGGCGAAGGCGTATAGGTAGCCACTTGAGTTTAATGCGAAATTCAGAGACCTGGTCATATTTGCAAAGGCCAAATACAAATCTTATGCAGACATTCTGGAGACGCTCAAGTTTATCCAGTTGGGCTTCAGTAAGATCAAGATAGCTGACATCTGCATAATCTAGTATTGAAAGAAGAATTTTGGTGGGAATAGGCAGAAAGTTTTGTAATCTTCGCAAAGATCCCACTGACGCATAAAGTTTACGACTAGTATTCTGCAGCTGCGGACCCTATGAGAGACAGTTATCAAAATAGACACCCAAATCTTTTACAACTCGGTTTATTTCCAAAATACTCACGTCAAAGTTAACTTGAGGTAGTTGAGAACATGAAATCTTTGCCATAATCCTTGAGCTTCCAACAATAATTACCAAAAAATAATTACAAAAATAAACATTTCCAAGCTGAACCCCATTGCTTGTTAGATTTTGGTTTGAAATAATCTAAATATTAAACAATTTGCTGTCCACTAAATTCAATCTAGCAAACAAGCAAAGCGTTTTATAGAGGCGAACTTGTAGTTCACATATCCCTCCGAATTTCTGTCCACTTAATCCAATACTTGGACTTTATAATAGAGGGGAACTTGTCGTTCTGATATCCCTACGAGCAAAGTTTCCGAGACATATCCAGTACAGATATGTCGATATAACTAAGCGAACATATGGCCCGGATGCAGTACCGGGGAATCAGGGAACCCATCCCCCTTCATTGGGGGATGAGCTCAGGCAACTGGACGCAACAAAAGTTAAAAATTTAATGTCGTTGTTAATTAGGTAAATATTTAAAGCAACACACTACATACTAAAATAATGACATTTGCGATGCATTATGCGGTGAGCCAATAATCATTTGACAATTACACTTACGGCTTGACGCATCGTGTGGTACCTATTCCAGTAATCATTTGATCATTAACAACGCATCAAGCGGTGCTCCAGTGGCCATTTAATATTTAAACTGAAACTACTAGAGGTTTGTTTAATTCAAATCAAAATTTTGCGACGTTCCATACCAATACTAGATTGATGTCGAATCCTAATTGATCGGGCCTGAATATCTTTAAGTTTTATTATATATTTAATTAAAAATAAGGGCCGGTGCGGCGGCTGAATCAGCTGAGAGCCTTAAGAGGCGCAAATATAGCACGCTTGGTAGCGGTTATATATTTACGCCTTTTGGGGTTGAAACTTTGGGGCCGTGGGGACCGGGGGCTAAAGAAATCTATAGAGAAACGGCAGCTCGACTAGGAGAAACGACACGTTCCCGGAATGCTGGCCTATATTTCGCTCAACAACTGAGCATTGCTATACAACGTGGCAATGCTGCCAGCATTCTAGGAACGTTACCCACTGGCACGAATTTCGATTTTGATACTTTTAGAGTTTAGATTTTAAGTTAGCTTTAATTATTTTAATAAATTAAAAATTAAATAAAAACACAACGATATAGTGTTGACTAATGTAAAAACTATATCGCCATCTTTTTTATTATGGTACGTGATTTCTCCGATATTTGTGGGCTGATTTTGAAATTACTCCTTTACTTTTTTTTGCACAGGCCCCATATAAGTTTTGTTTGAATTGGTAGTTGTTTTGTACAGCCGTAACTTAATCAACATAACAGTTTTTTCTGTGTGTGAAGGAGCATTAGGTTTATCAATTTTGGTTTCAATAATTCGAACACATGGAAATGATTATTTTCAAAGCTTTAATATTTTATAATGAAAAAAAATGAATTATTATAATTTTTATAATTTTAAAAAATATATTTTGAATGGTTCAAGTAATATTATTATTAATAATATTTATATATTTATAAATATAAGAATAATAGGTATATATTTTTTTAAGATTTACCTTTTAACTGGCGAAGAGTCATTATATGACACACGTCATTGTTTTACTATTGCATCTGAAATGAGTGCCGAGTAATGTATAATTTTACAATACAAAGACCTTCAATAGTCACAAAAATACTCTGCTGTGTGTTAGTAAAACTAGATCCATTGAAGAGTATTATTGGGACATTTCTCTATTAAAAAGACTTTTTTTTTATTTTTTTTTATTTATTATCAAATAGAAATACATTCATAAGATCTTATTACTATAGTAACACTTAAGCCTCTTGGGCTTGTGTGTGATACTGTACATTCGTTTTTATTCAATGTGTAAGAACTTAAGTATACATAATACAGCTTAATTACCAAATATAATTAGGTAGTTTTATATTGAGGTTATTACAAAAAAGGAACTAATTACAAAAAGGATATTGAAAAATAGAAAAACAATCTATAATTTGACAAATTTAAGGTTATACTGCTGATAAGAAGTGTGATTTTAATTTATTTTTTAAGTTATTCCTAGTTATTGCTTGGCGTAAGGCGGTAGGTAGTACATTAATAAGTCTCGGTATAAGGTAGGCGCTCGTCCGTTCGCCGTAGTAGTTCTTTGCTTGCAATGTAACCAGTTTATTTTGTGCGATCCGGCGAGTATATACAGGGTGTTCTACCGTATGCAGTATTTTTTCATAAAAAAATTGTTCTTTTAGAAGTATGAATTTTACTTTATCGTGTACAGGTAGTGCATTGCAGTGTTTAAAAAGTTTTGTTTCATCTGTTAACTGAGATCTTATTGTTTGTGGTACTAGTAGTTTTAGTATTCTTATTTGTAATTTGTAGATTGTGTCTAAGTAAGTTTTGTAGGTGCGACCATAGCTGGATAAGCCGTATCCTATAACTGAATCTGCCAGTGCATTGTATAATAAGATTCTTGTCTTGAAAGGGAGTCTATTTTTTATTGCATAGAACTTTGCTAAGAACGCCCGTAGCTTTTCACATACTTTTTCAATGTGCGGACGCCAGTTGAATTTGTTGTCTATGAGTAGGCCTAAATAAACATGGGTAGCAACTTCTTCGATAATTGGGCATTTTGTATTGCAATTTTTTGGGTTATAGTGAAGACAGCTATGGTTGTGAGCTATTAGGTTGGGTGAATACGTGTCATGGTTGAGATACGGCGATTTTATATGCATTAATTTCGTCTTTTGTACGTTAAGCACTAGTCCAAGGTCATGGCACCACATATTTAGTCTGTTAAAGTTTTGGGTTATTTCACTAAGGTTCTTTCCTGCAATAAGAAGGCAAGTATCGTCTGCAAACTGGAACGATATGCTGCTTTGAAATACATTTGGTAAGTCATTAACATAGGCTAGAAAGTGCAATGGACCGCAGACTGATCCCTGGGCTGTTCCCTGTGATACAAAGAATGTGTCACTCAGACTTTCCGCTATTTGAGTTCGATATTTTCTGTTTCTGAGGTAGTCTTTGGACCAGTTGTACATAGGTCCCCTCAGTCCTGACTGTTCTAATTTTTCCATAAGCTTTTTATGGTCCAAGGTGTCAAAAGCACGCGAAAAATCAATGAAAAGGGCGAGTACGTGATTTTTTTCGTTGAGTGTGGTGTTTACGTGGTCTGTGAAGTTAGAGAGTAGTGAGGTAGTGCTTTTATTTTTTTGGAAGCCGTACTGCAAGTCGTTGATTATCTTATTCTGTTGGTAAAATGTGTGGACCTGTTCACAGATAAATTTTTCAATGATCTTATCAATAGAGGACAATAAAGTTATGGGTCGATAATTATACTCATTATTCCTTTCTCCTTTCTTAAATATTGGCCTAACACATCCTAGTTTCAGTTCATCGGGGTACTGTCCCGTAGAAATGCTAACATTTATCAAATGCGCAATGGTAGACGCAATCTTGTTACTTATGTTTTGTATATCTACAACCCTTATTTTGTCCATGCCTGGTGCCTTCCTGCTGTTAAGGGATAGTATAAGTTCCTGTACTTTATCTGGCGTTGCTTTACGGAATCTAAAGCTAACATCACTTGGCTTACTGGAACTTTGGTGACAAGTAAGGATAGGAAGATTGCAGTTTGGTAGTATTGTTTTCACCGAGTCCTCAAAGCCGCTTGAAAATTTATTTGATACGAAGACAATTTTTGAGGAGCGAATGCTTCAAGGATCGTTTTATCAATTGATTGACTAATTCTGCCGGAGATGGAGTTTAGTATTTGCCACAGCTTTTTTGGATTGCTATAATTTAACAGAATTTGTTTCCTATGGTATCGATTTCTATAATATTCAATAGTTTTATTGACTTTGTTCCGCAACCTAGTGTATTCTAGTCTATTTATATTATTATTTGTATCTTTTCTCCATTTCTTGAAGCTTTCGTCTCTCATTTCGCATAGTTTGGCGATGTTGCCATTTAGCCATGGGAGTTGTGACCTCATTTTTCTTTTATATTTAATTGAACGTATGGATTTTTTTATGGCGTTAATAAAAGCATTTTTAATAAATTGATAAATGGACTCGGGTGTAGTTAATTTAATAGTCTCGACCCAGTTTACACTATTAAGCTCATTATATAAACATTTTTTATCATAAATGCATTTCGAATGTAGAACACCCCGTACATCGCGCCGTCCGCACGATCCACCTGTTAGACAAACAGCGATAAGCCGGTGGTCGGCTAGTACTGTGTCGACTGCCGCCGTGTGCGGTGTTAACGTGTGGGATCGGGTGAAAATATGATCAATACACGATTTAGTGACTTGTTCTAGTCTTTTTTCAATGCGAGTGAAGTCAGATATCCCACACGTAAAACCACACCCGGAGAGCATGTCAACATACAGTGATCGTGTCGATGATTGTGTTTTCAGGTCAATGTTTATATCACCCAAGATAATAGTGGTAGTGTTGTTTGGTATACTTTTAAGTGTGTTTTTAAGTTCTTTAATAATCAAGTATTTATTCGTCGAGGGCAGCCTGTAGATTGCACACACAGCTATCGTGTCATTATGACAAGTTTTTAATATACCACCGAGGTACTCAAATGTGTGGGTTGTTTTTAATTGCGGAGTGAATTTAAGACAGTTTTTCACATATATAATTAAACCTCCTCCTTTTCTATTTATACGAAGTTGTGTGTGCATTCTGTAGCCCGTAATTTGAAATAAACTTGAGATGTCTTGGGTGATGCCTACCTCCGATACGACTATTAGGTCAATATATGACGCTGACGTATTAATAATCTGTAATAATTTCGTAAAGTTTTTAAGCATAGACCTTATATTGATATGAATACATGTTAAATGATTACTATTTGTT
This sequence comes from Pseudoips prasinana, assembly GCA_951640165.1. Taxonomy (NCBI): domain Eukaryota; kingdom Metazoa; phylum Arthropoda; class Insecta; order Lepidoptera; family Nolidae; genus Pseudoips; species Pseudoips prasinana. Next base: position 18,318,697 of record OX621251.1, read on the forward strand.
GGTACATTGTTGAGGAATGAGTTAATGTTAAGACAATCAAACAATTCTGAGTTTGTAGGTAAATTATTGTTAATAATATCGAATTTTAGGGGAATAGGTTACGCACATGTCGGTTTTTTTAATGTTACTTAGGTTTATTATTAAAAAAGAAATTAAATATTACTATGGGACTTAAAAATAGCGTCAATATCTTGAGTAGATCGAATCATCTCGACGTTTTTAGAATCTTCGTTCTTTTTAGCATACAATTTACCAGTCTTGCACCATACATACTTGAACGGGCCCTTGGGGGTTTTTAGTCGATCTTTTGCTTCATATAACAGTGTTTTCATTCTTCGAGTAAGTGCTTCCCTCACGAATACTTTTCCATCTGATGAATCTGTACGTACCGGAAGAGATATGTCACCAACCGTCAGTTTCTTTGTTTTAGCTGCAGAGATCCACTTGTCCCTAGTTATTTTCGAGCTGAACTCCACTAAAAGATATCCCGACTTTTCTGTGCGACCGGAGACTTGACGGGCGTCGTGTATTGTTTCAGTATCAACCTCTAAATAAGCTGCTACTGACTTTGTCACGTTCATTACTTCAGCCGTTGGAATGTTAGGCAGGCCGGCGATCTCGATGAGGGTGCTTAACCCTTTTTGTTCTGATTCATCCATACGTTGTTCCATAGCCGAAAGTCGAAGTTCCAAGTTTTTTTTGTAATTTATTAGTTCGGTGTTTTTATTTTCGAGTTGTTGAATTTTTTTGTTTTGGATTTTCAATGTTGTTTCGATTTCAGTTACTTGATCACCGATAAATTCTAGTGTCTCTTGGAAGCTGGAAAGTTCTTCTTTAATGGCTTTTTTTATTTCTGCGTTAATATTTTTCAGTAGCTTATTTATGTCAAATGGTATTGTTCCCGACACTTCTTCAAGGTCATCTTCAGGTACAAAAAATGATGATCGCTGAGTGGGGCTGTGGACGCAGTCCTCGCAACTCCATTCCAGTCCATCCGTGGCTCGAAGGGCTGCTAGTTGTTTTGCACTTAACTTAGCGCATTCATTATTGGCATGTACTATCTTTTCGCACCTGCTACACTCTAGGCCAGGAAGTTTTTTGGTGATATTGTTCGTACACTTTGCGCATTTTTTTAGAACCATTTTACACTTTTTTATATACGAGGGTAAATTCACTTTATTTTTTTCTAGTTTCACGATTGATTAGTAGCACAAGTATTCGCTACGATGACAAAAGAACGAATGACTTATGATTAAATTATATTCATGTTAAAAAAAAGCAATTGCAGCGGAGCAATATATTTACCTATACATCGATTTATGAACACAATTATATGTTAATATTATAAAAGCAAACGTAAGGGTTCAATCACAAAACACCGCGTAAGGGTCAGCACAGACAAAGACGAGCGCAGCGGAGAGGATTTTCAGAGGATTACTAGAAAATCAACTTTAGAGCTATAGGAATAAAGTGCATATATGCTTGAACCTGACAAAATGCTCGCGCAGTCTCGCGCATTTTAATGTTCAAGCATACATGCACTTTATTTCAATAATTTTAAAGTTGATTTTCTAGTGCCTTAATAAAATCCTCTCCGCTGCGCTCCTCTCGGTCTGCGCTGACCCTAACCGTTGTATGTTAATGAATAAATTCATATATCCCAACGGCAAAGTGAATCGTATGTTGATTACAATCCACTTTTCCTTTGCGGAATATTTGAAGTTTTCCATGTACCTACTGCACTTATGAATATATTAATAAAAGTGCAGTGGGTAACTTAAACATTGCACCTATCTACTACTACTGGACTTCTATATAAAAATAAAATGTGTTGACTATTATATTTTTATAAATATTTTATTTCTGAGTAACTTACATATGATCTTGAATTTCAGTTGGTTTTCTCAATCTAAGTACACCAAAACTTGTAATTACAGCCCTTTCAATAGTCAACATCTTTACTTATTCCTTTTCTCGAAAATACGAGTAACTTGCAAGTAACTTAACAATTACATGACATTCTTTCAATGTTTAGGAAGAGGCTTCTTGATTAAATGTAATAAAATAAAAAAGGTTTTTATTCACGTAGACTTTAAAAATAGTCAGAACATTTTTGTAGTAATATATAATTAATTTATAATTATTTCTAGGTACATGTAGATATTTAGGTACACGGATTGTAGGAAATAATTTACAATAAGATTTATTTTATAACAGTAACGATATTTATTTTACTACTATTAATCTTCAGCATACTTACATAATTGTGAAACGAAACTTTTCTATCAGAATTTCGTAATGTCTTGCTGCTACTCGAGACCCTATACTCTAATATATATCATACATTATTTTTGGAGATCAAGCGAAGGTTTTTAACGGATGTGCCTGCCAAATCGAGCGCCAAGTAATCGAATGTCTAAATACTCGAACTTTCATAATATCCAATGGTTAGATAATAATGTATGATAATAAATGAATAGTATAAACGATACATTTGTTTCTGTTTCGTTTAATTTATTATCCATTCGATGTGAACTTTCGAGTATTTAGACATTCGTGTACTTGGCGTTCGATTTGGCATAGTACACACTGACTCACGCATTTTCTTGGGCTCTGGCGACCAACAAAATAATTATTGTTTAGGAATAGTATATATCAATAAAAAAATGGCGACATCGAAATAAAAAAATCGAAAATGGACTTTTCTTTATGAAAATCGTTTGGATTTAAATTTGTATGGAAAGTATTCGCATCATTGGCATTGTGGTCATATGATAAAAAGATTACCTAGTTAAAGTCCACCCTAAAAAAATTACGCACGTAGACAGTAAGGCACTGTACGAAATGACATAATATTGAAAGGGACCAGAATTTTTTACGATATGCAAAGTCCTACGGGAACGACCTACGGTTCTGGATTGCCTTATAAAAGTAGATCTCATTTATCAGTGATGTGTGACTAATATTTCTGTAACTACGTATTGTGGAATCCTTTTATTTCTTAAACAGATTTACAAGGCTTTGAATCTTCTCATAAATCATTTCGAGTCGTATAGGTAGTTGAGTCAGAAACAACATTGTTATTGAATATTTTTAATCTATTCGATCTTTTAAGGCCTTAATTTTTCCGTGCTTGATTTCATCGTCATTCCCTGTTCTATCCTAGAATAGTTAAAAGTGTATGTACATTCAGTCAAATAAGTATCGGGAATGGATGATTTGTTTATGGTTCCAAATTCAAATTTTTGTTTTTTTTTGTTGTTGTTAGATTGGCACAACTGTTTTCCATTTTGGCGCGGAGTTTGAGTTGCATCTGTTATTTATATTAAATACAGTTCTGGTTTTAGTAATATCATATATAGTGTGTATTGCGAATTTCATAATGGACAAAAATATCGAACAAAGAGTTTGTCTTAAATTTTGCATCACTAATGGAATTTCGTGTTCGGAGTAACTGAAAATGTTACAGAAGGCTTACGGTGAATCGGCTTTATCAAAAACTCGTGCTTATGAGTGTCAAAGCGTTCAAAAGCGATCGAGATGTGATGAAAGATTTGCCTCGCTCTGGTAGGCCATCAACGTCTGCAACTGAAGTTAACATCGCAAAAGTGAAGGAAATAGTGACTGAAATCCTCATTCAACTCTGAGAGAGATAGCCGCCGAACTTTCTGTATGTCACGAGTCCATTCGTACCATTTTAACTAACCATTTGGGTATGAAACATTTGCCGCTCGACTAGTCCCAAAAGATCTGATTTTTCTCCAAAAACTCAATCGCATGAAACTCATTGTTACTGGTGACGAGACGTGGGTTTGCGAGTTTGACATGCAAACTAGTCAACAAGCTTCGGAGTGGCGCCTTCCAACTGAACCGAAAAAACCACGCCAAAGTCGATCAAAAGTCAAAGTCATGTTGACTGTTTTCTTTGACTATCGTGGTGTTAGAGTACACTCTGAATTCTTACCGGAAGGTCGAACGGTAAATAAAGAATATTATTTGAGCGTTATGCGGCGTTTAAGAGAGCAAATTCGACGAAAAAGGCCAGATTTGTGGAAAGAAAATGCTTGGATTTTGCACCACGATAATGCGCCTTCGCACAAGGCCATCATTGTGAACGAATTTTTGACTACGAATTTAGATATGGCTTCAGCTGACTTCTTTCTTTTTCCTAAACTCAAATTACCACTTCGTGGTACCCGTTTTCAATCGGTAGAAGACATAAAGGAGAATTCGCGGCGAGAACTGAACTCAATTCCGAAAGCAGCGTTTAAAAAATGTTTTGATGAATGGATTATTCGTTGGCGTAAGTGTATCGTTTCTGAAGGAGCATACTTTGAAGGCAATAAAATAAATTTGGATGAATAACAAACATTTTGTATATTATTGATCTTTTCCCGGTACTTTCTTGACAGAGTAGTATACTGCAATCTTCGTTGGAAATATTAATAAAATAGAATCAAAATTAACATAAATATCTTTAACTTTTATTTTGGTACAAAGGAAACTTGTCAAATTAAATTAAATTAAACTCGTTAGGGTCAAGGTATTAAAATAAAATAAAAATGAAGGTGTGCCGGCTGAGTTAATTAATATATTTAAATATTGGTATGGCCACTAAACTAACCAGGTCAAATGGCTTGGTGAACTTTCTGACGAGTACGGGTTGAGGTGCGGGGTGAGGCAGGGGCGGTTAACCTCGCCTTCACTCTTCAACTTGTACGTGAACGGGCTGATTGTTGAGCTGAGCGCCACCGGTGTAGGATGCTCAATTGATGGTCTCTGTATCAACAGTATTAGTTACGCAGACGATATGGTGTTGCTCTGCCCATCAAAAGCCGCTCTCAGGAAGCTGATAAGCGTGTGTGAAGAGTATGCGAGGGTTCACGGCCTCTTGTACAATTGCAAAAAAAGTGAGCTCCTGGTATTTCAAGCCAAGGGTCGTAAACTGGGGGTTGTGACACCTGTGCTGCTTAACGCAGTCGCTCTTCGAAGAGCGAGTTTAAATACCTCGGCCATGTTGTTACCGAGGATTTAAAAGATGACTCTGACATCGAAAGGGAGAGGAGAGCGATGGCGGTCCGCTGTAACATGTTGGCACGCAGATTTGCTAGGTGTAGCTTGGGGGTAAAGATCGCTCTTTTTAAAGCGTTCTGCCAAACTCTCTACACCTGCAGTCTGTAGGTCAATTACACGCAGCGGGCCATCAACGCTCTCCGAGTACAATACAACAACGTGTTCAGGGTGCTGGTGGGGCTCCCACGCTTCTGTAGTGCGTCTGCGATGTTTGCGCACGCCCACACAGACGGCTTTCACACGGTGCTGCGGCGCCGGATCGCTTCGCTGATGTTTCGTGCGCGTGGGAGCCCCAACACCATCCTGAACGTCCTCAGTCAGAAGATAGACAGTCCCATTCTGGGGCACTGGGTTCAAGTACAAGTGCGTGTACCTGGAGTCCCAGAATGTGGCAGATTTTTAAATTAAATTCATTACTTTTTATTACTAACATAGTTTTTAAGATGTAATTTACTAACAATATTATGGGCCAAGTGTCTGAAATAAAAAGATTGTATTTTATTTATTTATTTATTATTACAGTATTGATGTGGCCATCATTCGATCAACTTCTTCTCTTCGATTTTTTAGTTTCGATGGCAAACTCATTAAATTCTTGTGGCCCAGAACGTGGCCACACTGATTGCCCGGCATTCCTAAGAGCTTACCCAGCCAGCCCTGGGCAAGCTGTTAGATGGCCATGGATTAGAGTCCCCACCTAGACATGTTTTCTTTGCTTCGGCCCACCTGAGTCCGGAGTCTATTTAGGGACTTCCAGATCGGCCACGGTAATTGATGTCCAGGCGGGACGCTTTCGGAAGACGTGACGAACTGATCTAGGAGTGATTGTATTGCACGCTAGATACTGCATCTCGCTGTTGAGGATCGGTCGTTAGCGGAGCGCCGAGCGATGCATTTGGCAAAACTATTTCGGCTTTTATGTTAGCTCCTCACGTCAGTTTTAATATAAGATTAGTTTAGTAACACATTTTTAAATTGCATTTAAATGAAAATACACATACATATAAATAATGACTCATCATAAATTAAGACAACGCTTTTTTCACATTTCACACAGATAACATTAAAAATCATTCCTTTAAAAACCTTAAAATTATTACTTATTTTTTTACATTTCCATGCCTATATGAGAATTCCCGTAAGCTTGAGTAACGACTTGTCATAAATTGAGCTAAAAACAAAGTGTGAGACAGATATTGCTAACGCTCGGCTCTTGGACTAAATTGCTGTCAAAATGAAGAAGCGAAACCATTTATGGAACAAATAAGTCAAGTAAATATTATATGTTAAAATATTTGGTTCTGCGGTTACTTAAAATAAACATCTAATTTATTTTGTTTTGTTTACCTAAATATAATCTAAAATAGAGCATATATTGTGTTTGCCTACTAAATAATTACTCTAATTGGACCAAATCCCGTGTTCATGCCCGCTTGAGTATGTTTCGCCGAACCGTCTCAACTGGGTCGTGTTGAAACCGGTAGTAGATGAACCCACTGAGTTTGTTTCGCTGGGTCTTCTCAGTTGGGGCGCATTGGATCCGGTGGTAGCATTAAAGCGCAACCGTCGTTATTAACACAAGGTCCGTCATAATAATTATTCCTTAATATAGACAGAACCATTGACAATATGTAGTAAAAATATTAAACTTAAATTAGATAATTAAACATAATCTCTTGACAATAACTTGATACGAGCTAGCTAAATATCATTGCTATTATAAAATAAATTTTATAAATGTTTTCATACAATCAATACAATGTGTACCTAAATATCTATGTTACTAGAAATAATAATGTATACAACTACTACTACTAATGTATACAAGCGCTTTTTTAAAGTCTACGTGAATAAAAACCTTTTTTATTTTTATTTTATAATTCACATATTTTTCATAACAGTATTAGGTTGAGATGATTATATACGTGCAGTTGACATCTATTCGGCGGGTAGTTTTTGATCTTGGCAGTATCCTATCATCTCGGCAGGGAAAGCGGTTTTCGTGTCGTTACTGTAGAATAAGGGACAAGGCCTCAGATATTATCACGCCTCATTTGTTATATTTTTTTATAACAGCGTCAGCACTGCGGAAATTAATCCCTGTGGCCCTTGGTAATTTACAAATATATAACTCACGGACCAAGACCCAGACTCTGAACAGCTACTTATGGGTTCCACAAATAGTTGTATCTACTTGTAACCATTTTACCTACTGCACAAGTATATAAGGCGACTTGTATATCTTGCAAAGGAATATTTCATTTAAAAAATGAAAATATTACCTACTAGCCGTGGCCCGCGGTTATACCCATGTTAAATTTTGTAAATTATCACAGCTCCTCCCTCGTAGATGATAATATGTAGCCTATAATATGTTGATCCGACCTCTTAGTAATATTCATGCAAAATTTGAAGTAAATCCATGCAGTAGATCCTTTTTGAGTCTTGTTCGGACATACATACAGACAAACAGACAAAAATTCTAAAAACTATATTTTTGGCTTCGATGTCGATTGTAGATCACGCCCCAAGTATCCTTTAAAAAACATTTTCAATATACAGTTTCGGCTTTCCTACGATTTTATTATATGTTCCAATTATTCTCAACTTAATATCTAATTAGTGATGGGACAAGAAAAAACCTAAATACTGACATTGAAATGAAACAAAGAAATAAAATAACTCTATTATGCACCCCTAAATTTTCCCTCAAGTTCCAAAGATTCCAATGTTCAAAATAACAACAACTTTTTTATATCTTTAACACACGTGGAAATTGAGCGTAATACTCGTACATAACGGCAGTAACAATAAACATATGAAGTTACAGAATTTACTAGTTTACGTCAATTCACATCTCTATTATTATCAGCTTGCTATTATTATCTGTACTGACACGTGCACTCGTGTTCTATGAAAACTTCTAACATATATATATATATATATAATTTATACATTTGAGAATTTATTAGTTTTCTAAGTGTATCACGGAATGAGAAAACTATCTATACATATATTAAAATCGTAGGAAAGTCGAAACTGTACATTGAATATTTTAAAAAAAGGATTCATGGGGCGTGATCTACAATCGATATCGAAGCCAAAAATATGTTTTTAGAATGTATGTCCGGGCTAAACTCAAAAAGTACTGCATGGATTAACTTAAAATTTTGCATGAATATTACTAAGAGATCGGGTCAACATATTTTATAGGCTGCATATTATCACGCTATCGCCTACATGGAAGGAACTGTGGTAATTTATAAAATTTACCGCGGGTAAAACCGCGGGGCACAGCTAGTCATTATGCTAAAAACAATGTGATGACCTATTTTCTATGGCTAGGAGACTCCTTTCTAATTAAGATATGAGACTATACTTATATTAGCCCAAGACAGTAATTATAAAAGGGTAGATAAACGTCAAAACTAAAAAACAGGTTATTTAAAAAAATCGCTTCTACTTAGACTCGCAAACTGTCGTGAAATGGAAATTAAATACGAGCAGTAAACAAAAATACTTATAAACATTAAAGTACAAAAATACATATCAACTTATAAAGAAAATGATATAATACTTTATATTTTTCACAGATTACGGCGAAGGTAGGAACTTAACCACATTTGACTAAACTCGTACGACTTATATTTATTGGACTACCTAAGGCCAATGTGATTGAAATATTCCATAAAAATAAATCGACATTGAAAACAAGTTTTAACTATATTTTTATTGAGCTAATATCCACATCTACAATAACTTCAATATTTCAAGCATACACTGACATGTATTATGTATCTAGTCTGCGTGCAACGTAATTTAATTGAAAACTGCGTATATTTTGTAAATAACTTGTGCCACATTACCAAAAGTCTCCCTGTTCATAACAAAAATATCAGCTGCAGTTAAACACAAGGGCTTTTGAGACAGACCGAGCATCAGTAACACCATCTTAGCTCTTTTCGCGTCCATTAATTCCCACCCACAAGTGTATACAGCTTCCGACATTTCCAGGCCTGCGGATATTAATAGCTCACCACCAAAACAGTAAAATAATAGAGGCATGGTACCAGTGGCCCCTGTCAGGATCGTGTTTCTGATATCCCAGGTGCTCATTGTCTGCAATGTTGACACGAGTACTATTGTCATCATCAGGAAGTGTGCCCCGAATACAACCTTATACAAATCTTTTACTTTACTGTGGTATTGCATGAGAAACTGATGATGCTTCACACAAAATATCAGCAATTCATCTATCGACTGCTTTTCTATTACTTCGTCTTCTTCAGAAGGATTATTTTTACTTTCTTCTTTCTTTATCAGAATCTGGTGGATATCATTCAAAGATACTGTGATGGCGTAAAAGTGGCCAAGTTCGTGGGAGAGCAAAGTGATGAAAAGTACGATGTATCCTGTCTGATTTATAGCCGAGAATGCAGTGGCAATACATGTTAAAACGAAAGTTACTTCAAAGAATGGAGTTTCATATTTTGGAGTTAGTCCTGAAAATAATAAAATGTTATATTATTACAAAGTCTTTTGCTGTGTGGTGACGGCGGCGAATGTCATAATATCATCACCCCATCTCATCCCGTGAGGAGCGTAGAAGTCGACCCGGCAGCAGCTTCTTTTTGAGTACTAAGACCATCTTACTGCGATCGCCAACCCAAGCGTGGCGATTAAGGCATATCCCCAAGATGATTCTTGTGGGAGGCTTTCGTCCGTGGCTTTTGAGCAGTGGACATTTTACAGCTGTTATGATGACTTTGATACATTTAATAATTTACTTATTCAAAATATTTGTTTTATTTATTTATATTATATGCTTAGTTTCATAAAACATTTCAAAAACATCGTAGCAACTTTTTCGCACAACAGCCGCCATTTTGAGGCACAAAATATAATAAGGGTAATCATAATTGAATTCCATACCGTACGTTTCGCCAGGAGTCGTCGGCAAATATCTGTCGTGGCCAAATAATGTGAAGAGAAATGGCGTCAGCAAATATGTTATGTGAGTGATTGCTTGGTTGGCTACGACCAGCCAGGAAGCGTATCGAGCGCGCTGTAAAGTTCTCAACATTTTTTCTTTCGCCGCACTCCCAGGAGGTATAATTTTGACCCCATAGTGACTCAGTTCAAATATTGTCTTGAGGTGAGACCTAATAAAATTTGTACTGAAATTAATAACGAGTACACAGACCAAAAAGAAATTACTGGTTAAGAACCTTCTACGTTACAAATAGACTTAGTTATGAGGTTCGGTTCTTGAGAAAATATCTCATATAAAACCGAACCATTAATTATATCTATTTGCGGAAGACAAGTTAGTAGGTTTTTTCAAATGATTCTAATGAGCTTAAGATGGGATGAGAATATAAGGAACAGATGCACGACTTCGCGGTCACATTTAGGAGGTTTGTTTTAACAGAACTGAAACCTCTCATGAAAGTTTATTCTTCATTAGGTTTAGATCGCATTATTTATTGTTTCGAAATGACTAAAAAAGCATTAGTATGATGTCCTCCCGACCGAACTTCGGCCACGGCGGCCAGTTTTAATGGAGACTCGCCAATTGCGCAGGACATATTATAGTGCCCAAGTGTGTGCGCCAACACAGGGGCACTTTCTATCCCATCACTCTCAAGATCCGATGGGACGCCTAGCGACACGACCGGAAAGATGTCAGGTACAGGACTGACGGCTTTACGTGCTCTCCGAGGCACGGGGGTGTAATACCGCCAACTTCCAGACTTCGGGCTGATACTGAGAAATTTCCTTTTACGGAAAAATCCCAAAATCACTTTTTGGCCCGACCCGGGATTTGAACCCAGGACCTCATTATCTGCAGTTGAACACGCTACTGCTAGACCAACGAGGCAGTATATAGTATATAGATATTTAAATAAGTGACAATGTTTTAAATTTTTTGTCATCATACACAATACATTAAACAATCGACAAAACATATAAATCATTATGCATTTGCAAAATTGCGATCGACTTTACAAATGCAAAATAACTGATATGTTTTGTCGTCCTTTAAAGTTATTTCCTGTTCATTTTTGATTTTAGCGTTATCTCAATAAGCAATTTGGATCGTTGAAACTAACCATAAAGGCGAATAAAACTTACACTCATTGAACGGGGGATTCTCAATACAAACGTAATATTTAAAAGTGCATTTCTAACCTTGCAGTCCACAAAAATATATACTTCGAAAGTGGCACACATGTAGCACTGAGGCAATTAATTGCTTTAAAACATTCCACTTTGTCAGGAAACACTTGTATCAAATAGACAAGCTGGCTGAACGACCCCACGTAGATAAATATACCGGCCAGGATGAATGTCGCGAAGAAGGATTGTATTGTCATATCTGAAAACAAAATATTAACCAATAATGTTCTCCCTCTTGGTTCTAATTTTGGTGGCCAATCTCAATAAATAATGTCCTCCTAGCCGAATTTCGGTCATGGCGGCCAGTCCCACTAGAGATTAATCATCTGCGCGGGATATATTATAGTGGACAAGTGTATGCGCAAACACAGGACCACTTTCTATTCCATCACTCTCGTGGTCCGATGGGACGCCTAGCGGCACGACCGGAAAGAGCTCAGCTACACGACCCACGGCTTTTCATGCTCTCCGAGGCACAGGAAATTTTTCTTTTACAGAAAAGTCCCAATATCACTTGGTCCGACTCGGGATTGAACACTGCAGGACCTCGTTCTCTGCGGGTGAACATGCTACCGCTAAACCAACAAGGCAATTGACGGGCCGGTTGGCGTATTTGGTAGAGATAGAGTGTTTTGCGCTGTAGGTCGTGGGGTCGATTCCCATGTCTGTGCACCTGGATTCCGGATTTCCTGACTGGGCGGTCTATAAGAGTGGTCGTTGATGGCTCCTCTTCAGACCTCAAGGCCATTAATGATTGCTAGATTTATGAACCGACTAGCTATGCCCCGCGGTTTTACCCGCATTAAACCTTATAAATTATATGCTATGTGTATAATTATACCTATGTGTTCTCCAGGGCATCCGCGCGAATGGCACCTAGCCTAGTCCACAAAAGGCACCTATCAATATTTTTGGCAGGTGCTCTTCGTGAATTCAATTTATTTTTAACATTCTTGTCCACGAAGAGCACCTACGACTCAGTAACCTAGGTTATTAAATGAAAGATATCGATAAAATTTCCTTGCTAACCATTTCGGAGGATGTATTAAGTTCGTCGATACGTCATCGGACGACATACGCCAGATTTGGAAAGCCAGCCTAAGCCCTCCTACAGTTACACATACGATTAAAGTGTGTCTCTTTACTGTGCTTCCTGCAACAGGAAGCACAGTAAAGAGACACTTCTTAAGATGGTAGGGCATAGCGTTCATTCGCTCAAAGAGCCGCCCGACTGGGGTAGTACCTCCACCTTACAGAAGACATTCCTTAATAATAACATTAATAATTTTAATGTTGTGTTTCCGAGTGTGAGTAAGGTCGCCAGAGCTCATTGGGGGGGGGGAAGGGTCTGCAACACTTGTGTGCTGTCTCTAAAAGGCCGACAACGCAAGCTAAGGGTGTCGCCGTGGACGGATACGTCTGGAATGACATCATCATCAACACCTGTATACATTTAGTCAAAAAAGTATCGGGAATGGATGATTTGTTTATGGTTCCAAATTCAAATTTTTGTTTTTTTTTTGTTGTTGTTAGATTGGCACAACTGTTTTCCATTTTGGCGCGGAGTTTGAGTTGCATCTGTTATTTATATTAAATACAGTGCTGGTTTTAGTAATATCATATATAGTGTGTATTGCGAATTTCATAATGGACAAAAATATCGAACAAAGAGTTTGTCTTAAATTTTGCATCGCTAATGGAATTTTGTGTTCGGAGTCACTGAAAATGTTACAGAAGGCTTACGGTGAATCGACTTTATCAAAAACTCGTGCTTATGAGTGGTTTAAAGCATTCGAAAGCGTCGAGATGTGAGGAAAGATTTGCCACGCTCTGGTAGGCCATCAACGTCTGCAACTGAAGTTAACATCGCAAAAGTGAAGGAAATAGTGACTGAAAATCCTCATTCAACGCTGAGAGAGATAGCCGCCGAACTTTCTGTATCTCACGAGTCGATTCGTACCATTTTAACTAATCATTTCGGTATGAAACATGTTGCCGCTCGGCTAGTCCCAAAAGATCTGAATTTTCTCCAAAAACTCAATCGCATGAAAGTCGCTGAGGACATGGTAGAACGAGTCAATTCCGACCCAACATTCATGAAACGCATTGTTACTGGTGACGAGACGTGGGTTTACGAGTTTGACATACAAACTAGTCAACAAGCTTCGGAGTGGCGCCTTCCAACGAAACCGAAAAAACCACGCCAAAGTCGATCAAAAGTCAAAGTCATGTTGACTGTTTTCTTTGACTATCGCGGTGTTGTGCACTCTGAATTCTTACCGGAAGGTCGAACGGTAAATAAAGAATATTATTTGAGCGTTATGCGGCGTTTAAGAGAGCAAATTCTACGAAAAAGGCCATATTTGTGGAAAGAATATTCTTGGATTTTGCACCACGATAATGCGCCTTCGCACAAGGCCATCATTGTGAACTAATTTTTGACCAAACACTCAACAAATACCATCCAGCAACCAGCATATCCACCAGATATGGCTCCAGCTGTCTTCTTTCTTTTTCCTAAACTCAAATTACCACTTCGTGGTACCCGTTTTCAATCGGTAGAAGACATAAAGGAGAATTTGCGGCGAGAACTGAACTCAATCCGAAAGCAGCGTTTAAAAAATGTTTTGATGAATGGATTATTGTTGGCGTAAGTGTATAGTTTTTGAAGGAGCATACTTTGAAGGTGATAAAATAAATTTGGATGAATAAGAAACATTTTGTATATTATTGATCTTTTCCCGGTACTTTCTTGACAGAGTAGTAAGTATGTATTTACAAAAGAAAAGTAGTATATGTAGGTAGTATATCAGTTGGGGCTTCGAAAAGCATTTCGGGCGTCTGGCCCCCCGAGTGCGCCGGGTAACCGGTGCGTTACACCGGCTTTTGCCGACCCTCGGGGGTCCCAGGGAAGAAATTCGCCGCCTCTACGGAGGTGTCGTGCGATCCATGGTCCTTTATGGGGCGCCCGTCTGGTCTGAACGCCTGACGGGCGCCTCCCGCTGCAGAGCTATTTTGAATAATATATCTTGAATAGCCTGCAGCGTGTGGTGGCCATACGGATCGCACGAGGATACCGGACGGTATCCTTTGAGGCGGTGACACTCCTGGCGCGCCTCCCGCCGTTTGATCTCCTGGCGGCAGTCGACGCGACGGTTTACCCGAGATCCGCGTCCGCCGGGAGAGCGGTGAGGCGCCAGAGCAGACGCTCGTTGCCTATAGGCGGGATGCACACCGGCGCGTACTAACACAGTGGCGCGCACGGCTGGAGTTGCGCCTGAACGCGCGCCAACGTGCCGTCGGTGCTATCCTGCCTCACCTCGAGGCCTGGGTGGGAAGGAAGGGCGGTTACGTCACCTACAGACTGACTCAGATACTCACCGGACACGGGTGTTTCGGTGAGTATCTGTGCCGGATCGGCCGAGAAGTGACGACACATTGTCACCATTGCGGGAGTGACCTGGACTCTGCCCAGCATACGCTGGAGTAGTGCCCGGCCTGGGAGGCCGAGAGACGAGTCCTGGTCGCTGAGATCGGACGGGATCTTTCGCCGCCAGCAGTCGTGTTTGAGATGCTGGCTGGCGACTCCACCAAATGGGACGCCGTGGTCTCAGAAGGAGGCCGCCGAGCGGGATCGGGAACGAGCTGACCCCGCTCGTAGACGGAGGAGGCGTCGGGGCGGCGGCGGCAGCCGTTAGCCCTACTCCCCTCGGGGTTGCGGTGGCAGTATGAGATGTGTCCTCTACTGCCGCCACGTGCAAGCAGCCCCGGGAAGACAGCGAACTGTTTGTGGCGCAGTCGCTGTGCCGTACTGGCAGGAGTCGGCAAATGGGGAGGGCAACCCACAGCTCTCCCCGGGTGCGTGTCCCGACCATTTGGGACACGGCGCAAAAGGGGGGGCACCGGAGCAGCATACCCGCGTTCCCGAGGCTCCCCGTATCAGGCGCCAGAAAGAAGTCCACGGCAGGTTAGGTTTAGTCGGTGCGAGTCCGACATACCCACCCGCAGACACTTTTTGCGGGTGGCATGCATTAGCATTCCCCCTGCCTTATCAAAAAAAAAAAAAAAAAAAAAATGTAGTAGATATATCAGTTATCTGGTTTCCATAGTAAATGCTTAGTTTGGGATCAGATGGCCGTATGTGAATAATGTCCCAGGATATTATTATTATTATAGGACATCGAGGGTGAGCACAAACACAGGTGCACTCAATATAATCTCACTATCATAATGTGACGAGACGGGAAGTGTGGCGCTTCCGGAGAGACTTCTGGTGCAGGATCAAAGGCTTTTCAGGGAACCCGAGGCACAAGGAGTATATAATAGAAGTATGTAATTAATATTATGGTATAATGTGCGATTTTAATATATTATAATGGGTACAACTTTGTATAAAAATCGCCTCGTTAGTCTAGTGGTAGTCTAGCTAGTCCTGGGTTAAAATCCCGGGTCGGGCTCAAAAGTGATTTTTGCGATTTTTATGTACAGAAGATTTTTTTGGATCAGCCTGAGGCCTAGGAGTTGGCGCCTGGTGATATAATACCCCCGTGTCTTTAGTTACTTATCGTATGGGCAGTGGTTACTCTAGTGTCAGAGTCGTGCGAGCCGCCCATTAGGGCTCTGGCGTTGCTTAAGGACAGCTACCTAATGACCAACCGGGACCGACACCTTAACGTCCCCTCCGAAGCACGAAAACGCTCAGAATCTAACCACCGTGAGCTTAGAAGAAGAAGAAGTACATAACTAAAATAAGTAATATAAAACAATAGCTACAAACAAGAAAATTTGCTTATTTTAATGCAATTGGCGGCCTTATCGCTAAAAGCGATCTCTTCCTTCATCCAACCGATGCTTAGTAGCTTAACCTCCCCAATCACTTACGGACTGGTACCGCGGTGGTGGCTATGAATCCATAAAGGCAGTTAAATCCATAGCAAACAATAAATGTATTTAAAGATAAACTTACTTTGTTTTCTATCTCCGAAGATATTATGTATTCCAGTCAGCTGTTCAATAGAGCTGACCATAGCTTTGGCATCCTCTACTGGGTCCTCCATACAACTTAATCTGCCCATATACTTCCTAAATTTATCTTTTAACACGTTCATCTTTACGCTTCTTATTTAGCAAGGTTACCTGAGGGTACTACTTGAGCTCGACAAATGGATGTGCGATTAACGCTTATGCGACAAAATTGTTGTGCGACACACCATAGTTCGAATGCACGCTTGTGCGATACGGCATCTCGTAAAAAGCAATTGGCTTTCTGGTACTGCGCTGGCCGCTGAAGCGGCACGCTCGCTTCGCTCGCTCGGCTCGTGCGTTGCTTTGTCATGTTCTAACCTAACCTAACCGAACCGAACCAAACCTAAACCAATTAATCGTTTAGCGAGAACGCGAGATTTTGTCGCACAAGCGTGCATTCGAACTATGGTGAGTCGCAGTGTAGTTTTGTCGCATAAGCGTTAATCGCACATTATTATTTATCGCACTTTGGATACCTTTATGTCTAAATTGTTACTGCAATAGACCTCTAACTTGACTGTAAAATGTTCGTCTAATGTCTATAGCAGTAGCTAGAAGTCTCCTAAATGATTACATTGAAACATTGTAAAATTAATGAAAATTAACCGTCGTTACAATTAAAAAAGACACCCTCTATTACTTTAATAGATAACGAATTATTTTTGATTGCTATTGCTTGTTATTAAAATGGCGCTTAATATTGTTGATTGCGATAATTAAGAAAATGAAAGTGTCTCTGTTTATTGAAAGTATTTGTTTATTTAAGCGAACAAATTGTCCTTGTTAAATTTCAGTAATAGCTGGATTACATTTATATTGTGTGTGAATGTTAGGTATGTGATTTTGTTTGTATGTGACCCGATTTCGCCGTTATTCGAGAAACGATTTAAAATATTTTTAGACAACGCTTTCGGAATGGTCCCCAATTTTTTTAAAGACAGCGCCCGCAGTAGGGAAATTGAGAGCCGCAGGCTAGCTAGGGTAGGTTCCTCAGCGGCGAGGATCGCTTTGGCCCATTAACGCATGATCGGTGATCCCGTGCATGTGATCACACCCTCACTTAGAATTTCGTCTTTTGCTTTAGTCTTCAATTCTTTAATTTTAATATAGTAGAACTAAATTTCAAAATAACAGATTAGTAAATTGTTATTTATTTAAGGATTTCAGAAAATATATGCGATAAAACAAACCGCACGGACTGACAAATTATTATTTTTTTTGTAACTTTTTACTATCCACTATGTTTATGTACTGCATTGTGACCTTGACAAGTACAAGTGTATGTTAATACCCAAGTGCTGAATAAATATTTCATTTCATTTCATTTCATTAATCACTCTGGGGTACTTTACAAACATATAATTATAATACATAAATAGCATATAATACACAAAGTTCATCCAGACTATTTTTAGGTCACACAAATAGTTGTTCTGTGTGGCAATTGAACCCGGGACACGATTCGGCAACGAGACTGTCTTAACCGCTGCGAAGTATTAATTTTGTAGAAATCGGGAGACACGTTGAAGTCGTTCCATTTTAAAAATGATTATTTAGATTTAGAATATTAATTGTGTGAAGTAAAAGAGTAAATAAGAAGTGTCCAGTGTTCTGTTCGTTAACTCATGCATCACCGCGTCAGAAACCGCCCAGAGTTGAGGCGCTAACCCCAAACAGGTTGCCCTCCGGCGCGGGTACTTAGTTTCTTGTTTTATATTGGCAGACGGCTCGAGCCCACGCTCTCCTTTATTGTCGAGCAGTGAAAGATTCCTAACTATAAACGTCAGGTCAAAATGGGACGCCTTTATGCCATAACTTACTTATCGTATGGGCAGTGGTTACCCTAATATCAGAGTTATTCAAGCCTCCGACATGGCTTAGCGACTGCTATCTAATTACAACCGGGACCGACAGCTTGACGTGCCCTGAGAAGCACGGAAATAGTTAGAAATAAACCTCTTTCCTCACCCATCTATGGAATGACCGCAATCCTAGTTGCTTAACCTCGCCGATCACCTACGGACCGGTGAGAGTATCTAGCTATGAGCGCCTCAATACAGCTTTTATGGTCCTGAAAAAATGTATACGAGGTATTTATAGGATTTTTTATGATGATTCATGTCAACCATCAATGATACGTAGATAATAGTTGAAATATTTCATTTAGAGTAATGAAATATTTCAACTTTCGTCCGTTTATAAGTTTTGCTCTATACCTAACTCTACTTTGTAAATTTTAGTTTATAATTCTACTAGCTGTGCCCCGCGGTTTTTCCCCCGTTAAATTTTATATAATATCACAGCTCCTAGGTGATACCGTGATAATATGTAGCCCATATGTTGACCCGACCTCATAGTGCAAAATTTGAAGTAAATCCTACAGTAGTTTTTGAGTTTAGCCCGGTCATACATACAGACAAAAATTCTAAAAACATATTTTTCGCTTCGATATGGATTGGAGATCACGCCCCAATTATCCATAAAAAAATCAATGCATAGTTTTGACTTTCCTACGATTTTATTATATTTATAGATAATGTAAACTATTTTAATTTTATGAAATTTTTTGTACTACTTGAAACCGGTGTCATAATTATATTATATCTTAGAAATTGTTTTGTAAATTTTAAGTGCATGCTGTAGTCTCCTATAACTGAGGAAGCAAAAGGTGTTTAATTATTGTTATCAATTATAGCAAGTAGAGTGTATTCATCGTCGGAGATGCCAATTAAATAAAATTAAATAAACAAAAACCAATATTTAAAAAGCTTAAGATGCTACCGCTTCTTTTATTAATTTATCTGAAACGTATATAGCTGTACAGACATACATATAAAGAAGTAGGTCTGTCTGTTTAAAAAAGTAGGAGAAATGTGTTCTAAAAGTCGGCGGGATCAACATAAACTTGGACTTGATGAGCTCTCTAGGTTTACAAAATAGAATAATAGCAGTCTGGTGTGTACGTTACTTTAATAAATTACCTAATAGACTAAAACCACTACGTTGTAAGTTATTTAGAATTAAGCTTTATGAATGGCTGAAAGGAAATAAATTCTAAAGCACGGTAGCGCTTCGTGTATGTTTGCAGAAGCATACACGGATAGCTTTCATACTATGATTCGCGAAAAAAAAACCGCATCTATCCATAGACTAGTGTGAAAAAGTTCCAAAAGCATTGTGAAAGCGATGGCGAAGAGCCCCTGCCATTTTGGAGTAGTTCATGACATTGATTAATTGAAAGATGTCGGTGTCACATGAAGTACTAGACTTTATATTTTATTTATATTCCTAACACTAGATTCTTAGAGGCTTTGTTACTAACCTAATAATAGATCGATATTGTCGGAAACATTTTTTTAAATTACTATTATATTATATTATTTATATTATTATTGTTATATTATATTATTATTATTATTATATTATTTACAGTTTTTACTTTTGCGGCTATCATCGTTATCCATTATGTAATGTAATCCATTGTTGTAAGTTCACACAATAAATCATTATTATTATTTTTTTGCTAAATGTATTTTATAAATTTAAGTGCGGGTGGGGAATGAACCCACGAGCCACGGGGTATCTGTCCACATGTGTTAACCGCTCCGCATTATAAACTATGATTTGTTAAGTATGCAAAAACAAAATAAAGATATTTTAATTTAATTTAATTAATTAAGAAATTTAACGAACAAAATATTTGCATGCCTTAGTTTTGAGCAAAATGTGTACGGTCTCATCTAATTTTATAGCAGCGCTGTATACCATGTTTTTCGGAAACAAATATAAATATAACATAATATGATGTCAAAGGTCTAATGGCCATACGAATAATTATATATACAACATTATAATATTTAAGCTGTCATTGTCATTTTAGGCCTCTAAAACCTCAGAAGCCTCAAAAAATTTAATATAGCAAGGTTATCTGTATTATAAAATGTCGTTTATTATACAATGACCGCGCTAGGGAAATAATCCTGTATTGCAGAGACTTTACATAAGTACATGAAATTCATGGACACTTAACACACTCATAGACAGAACAACTATCACACAAACAAACAAATAGTTGTTGAAGTTAGGCACTTCGCCGCACGCTCGAGCCACGGAGTGATACGGCTGATATTATAAGTGTTGCAGTTCTTTATTGTGATTATATAAAAATAAGTTTTATTTGGATTAGAAGTGATGAAATATTTAAATCTTCTTATTTCCCATACTGGGAACTACGTCTGCACGTGGAACGACCGAACTCCACGTCTATGTACAGACGCCAGCACATCCAGCTACCACAATCTGTCAAATTTCTTTTATAGATTTTCAAATTCACAAAATCATTAGGTTCACTTTCAATTGGGGTAATTTGACGTATTGGGTAGCTTGATCTGCTGGCGTCTGTACAATCGTACCGGAAGCTAGTCCCTATTTACCGTCCCGGTGGCTGAACTCTAAAAGTGGAGAGGATTCATCTGTCAAGACGGCGGGCTGGTATTTCAGGGGAGTCTGGACTGCAAGGCATCTATTCTCAAACCGAAGGGATTAAACCTACCGACGACCTCATTTTCAAACTGAATTTTTATACATTCTTAAAAAAATCTTTCTATAAACTATTTTGTTTTCGTTATTTTTTATATTACTTTTAGTGGTAAAATATAAACGTGACAATGGTTGTTCTGTGTATCGTATCTAGATATATATTTATTGACAAAAAAGTAAGTATTTCTACCCTTTATTATATCCATAGTATAAGCTTTGCTTACTTTGGGGTAGATGGCGTTGTCTTGATGATTTATTAAATAAAATCAACCTTACGGTCATACATACTATTGCCCCATTATAGACATCGCCTTTGTTGACTGTACATAGGATTGATTTTCTGTACATTTCTACGGTGGTACAGGTAGGGAACATCAGCTTTCGGGTGTGCCTCACCCTAAATTAATCAGTCAATTTAGCGAAGTGCTTGTTCCACATTCATAAAGGTCGCGCAGGTACAATATTATTTGTATTCTGTGGCGAGTCGTTTATACGGCTCGCCACAAAAAGGTTAGGCTGAAGGTCAGGATGTTACATCGTTATTTTTTAAAAAGGTATTTAAACCACACAATAGACAAATACAACTTAAATCTAATGTTCTAACAACGTTTCATAACAGCGATTGTATTAATTTTATTTGACTTCAAAATGAGGTGTTTTCACGTTTTCTCCGTTTTAGAAAGCGGTTGTATGTTTTGTAAAACAGTAGTTATCATTAAAAAACTTCTTTTATTCAACCAAATTTAATTCGAATCAGTAAATAATAGGTCTTTACCTATGAAATTGCCGTTTTGTATGAAAAAATTTAAACGAATTTTTTTCATGAATTTTTTTATTTGTATTAATCGAAGTAATCACCCATGCAATCAATGCATCTTTGCCATCGCAGTGGCAGTTTATTGATGCCCTTCTTAAAGAAATCAGCTGGACGGGAGGCAACAAATTCTTCAAAGGCATTTTGTACTGCCTCTCGGGTATTGAATTTTTTTCCCGCCAAGAAGTTATCCAAATTCTGGAAAAAGTAGTAGTCTGTAGGCGCAAGGTCTGGTGAGTAGGGCGGATGACGGAGAGCTTCCAACCCCAGTTCTTGCAACTTGGAGACCGTCTGCTGTGCAGTATGAGGTCGCGCGTTGTCGTGCAGGAGCAGCGGAGACGAGCGATTGACCAATGCTGGTTGGAGATGCGCCAGCTTCTCCATCATTGTGCTCAGTTCTTCACAGTACACATCTGCAGTAATGCTCACCCCGTTTGGTAAGAAGCTGTGATGAATCACACCGGCGCGCGGCGCTAGACCACCAAACAGTGACCATCACTTTTCTAGGGGTAAGTTTTCGTTTAGGGCATTGTTTAGGTGCTGAACCAGGATCCAACCAACTTGCTGAGCGCTTGCGGTTATCAAACAGAATCCATTTTTCATCGCAGGTAACAATGCGGTTCAAAATTCCTTCATTTGTGTGTCTGTTGAGCAGTGCAAGGCACGTCTCGACGCGTACTTCGCGCTGGCGATCATTGAGTTCGTGGGGCACCCATTTGTCAAGCTTTTTTACCTTGCCAATTTGACGCAAATGGACCAATATTGTTTTGACGCTAACGTCGAAAGCTGCTGCTAATTCAGCCGTAGATTGTGTATCATCAGCTTCCACAACCGCCTTTAATTCGTCATTGTCGACCAAAGTCTTCGGACGACCGCGAGGTTCATTTTTCAGGTCGAAATTTCCAGAACGAAAGCGAGCAAACCAATAACAGGTGGTGCGTTGGTTTGTAGTGTTAGCTCCGTAAACGTCGTTGATGTTGCGTGCCGCTTGTGCCGCGTTGCTGCCACGACGGTACTCATATTCCATAATTACTCGAATTTTTAACGTATCCATGATGACGAAACTGATTGAAATGCGATGAAAATGTAACACTAATCAATAAAGAAATGACTACTTTTGGAAAAAAGAATCCATGTTTTTAAAATAAAATTAATTTGAAATTAGAATTCTTAGCCAAACAAAAATTATTTTGAATTGAAATGGCCAGTACTGCAGAACGGCAATTTCATAGGTAAAGACCTAATATTAATCTATGTATAATTTAATTTGTAAACATAGCTAGGTATATTAAAAGTAATAAACCATTCACAAAGATATAATAAAAAAAGGACATTACATTTTAATTAATTACAATGAAAATTTAATTAATTAATTACATTTAAATGAAACAAAACATACCTATTATGATTAAAAATTCATGTTATTAATAAAATTATTTATCAAAAGGTTGTGCCACAGTACCCAAATTGAACCATACCCTATTTTGCTGGGTTATTATTTAAAAAATATAGCGATTTGTATGATGATTAATTTTTATAAGCAGAGACTAATTATATTTGGTATTGAGATTATAATGTACTTTCCAGTGTTAAGAATTAGTTAATATGTTGGAAATTAGTTCCTACATTATGTGTTTATTTTATAGGCGTTATATTTTCTTTCTTCTTTTCTAACCACTTTAAGCCACGTAACTAAATTTGTAGTTCTATTTGCTAGACGACCTCCTCGCCTATGTAGTCTGGTAAAGCAGTGACAGTTAACGTCGTTTTAAAAACACACAAGTTACGAGTTGCTACTGGGCTGAGCTGCCGTTTTGCAACAAAAATGACACTCAAACATGAGTTTTTAACCTAAGGCATCACATTATCTATGGTTGAACACGCTTCGGCTAACGAATCACATTATCTATGGTTGAACACGCTTCGTTAGCCGAAGCGTGTTCAACCATAGATAATGTGATGCCTTAGGTTAAACACTCATGTTTTGATGATGCAGTCAAATGCTTCTTAACATTATTTTACAGACCCTTTACAGTTAGAAACAGGAATCAAATTTTGATTTTATTCATATTCATATTTCATAGCTAGATGCTCCCACCGATCTGTAAGAGCTGGTTCACATTAGGTCGGACCGACAGTTTTACCGGCCCGACAAACGTGTCGGATCCATATTGGCGCTATTGACATACATACATGTCAATAGCGCCGTTCACATTAGGGCGACCCGACCAAACTGTCGGAGCCGACACTTTTACCGTACGTCCAGCCACGATTTCTGTCAGATCGGACATAATATTGGCGTACTAGCAAGTATGCCGCCGTTCACATTTGTTGGCGCGACACCAGCTTTAACTTTTGCGATTAAGTCATCAAAGGAACGAATAGACATTCTTAAGTAATTATAAAACTTTAGCTCGTCACTTCTTAATTCGCTTATTAAAGTTTGAAAAGTTCCAACCTCATTTCGCTCGGCAATTATTGGATGCACCCAATATTTCCTTTTTTTTCTGCCTTATATTTAAATACCACATTGAAATGAAAACGTTGTCGTCGTCCATCCTATACTAAAGCCAACTCACAACTGTTTTGTGACGAACCAGGCCGGGCAGTAAATCGACCGTACCGTTCACATTAGGTCGGGTCGGCGGCCGCGGCGTCTAGTGTGAACAGCAACACCCGGTAGTCGGTGAACGGCAAACTGTCGGTCCGACCTAAGGTGAACCAGTTCTAAGAGTTTAACTAAGCTGCTCGCTAGATGACTCGCTAGGCTTACACTCTACGCAAGCCGCCTGTCTGTGCGGCCACCATTGAGTTAAATAACTAGAGAAGCAAACCTCATTACAGCGAGTCGCAAAAAGTGTAACCACTAGTCAACAGTGACGACGTAGCTTTGAAACCGCTAGACATTAAAAAAAAAACATATATCTATCTTACTTACACCTGGCGCAAGGACAATACCGTCGCTTAGATTAGACAAAGACAAACGCAAAACATGCATCGGCCGGTTGGGGTTGCATACCATATAAAAATTCCCCAAAAAAATATTTGAAGTCAAGTTTATGTTAAAGATAATTTGTATTAAAATAAATTATTTAAAGTAAGTATTTCTTATTAAATGCAGTAAGCATGACGAATACAATAATAGACAGGTTTTGTTTCAATATTTTTTTATTACCCTACCCTAGTTGGTAGTGCTCCTGCCTACGAAGCTGGTGGTCCTGGGTTCGAATCCCGGTAAGTGAAAATATTTGTGTGATGATGATGATGATTGATGATGATACTGCAATTAATATAAAATTGGTTATAAAAAATACTAGACAATTGATTATTACCCACTTAAATTAATTATTTTTATTTATTTAAAAAACAGAGGTAACAACGTTACGTATTCCATAAATTACAAATTACCCCAATATTGTGGGAAAACTAACCAATGTTTTAGTGGTAACACTGAACCTTAAATTGAATATTAAAGGTTTTAATTCAATTTTGGCGTCATTTAGGTTAATATGAACACATAAACAATTAACTTACGTGTGGAAAGTAATTTAAGTGATGTTTTTTCGACCTTGAAACGCATTCTTTGACTACGCATTTACCCATTTTTCTCTTGGTTGAACACGGTTGGCGTCTCACTAAGCACTGAACTGACATTAGCTGCACATAAGGCTGTGGCCTAATGTGGAGTGGTTACGCATTGGCGCGGTAATTACTAATCTAGTAGTTTATATCAATGGCGGCCACCGTGTATCCTAGCAAGTAGCTAGAGCGCAAGCCACTAGGCGCTAGTCGCTAAGCAAACCGCTTGTCTGTGCGGACGTAGCCTAAGTGATCGACGAGGTTATGCAACTAGACTCGCGGTCAGTCCATAGATGGGTAGCTAGACGCTCAGAAAATAAACCACGCAGTCTATATCTAGATACGATACACAGAACAACCTGAGGCGGTAGCTTAAGTGGTTTATTTTCTGAGCTTAACGTGCACTCCGAAGCACGGAGACGCCGTGCTTCGGAGTGCACGTTAAGCTGAAGGTCCCAGCAGTTAGCTAACAATCGTTAAGGCCAGAGGCCTACTGAGCGGTTTGAAGAACTCTGACACTAGGGTAACCACTGCCCATATACGATAAGTAAGTTCAAACTCTGCTCCAAGGGTCGGACAATAAAGTAACAATTACTAATTACAGTCATACCTTATAATATAACGATGTAACTAGCCCCAGTCTAGCCACGCAAACTATTGTAATAATTTAGGCAGATAAAACTTCATTGTAATTATTGAAATGGTTTAACTTCTCGAGTTATCATATCTTTTATGATGCCAGTATGACTTTAATTCTACTATTTATTGATTATACAGGGTGACCGATATTTAGAAATATTCTTTATAGGGGTTAATTAGAGGGTAATTGAAATGACGATGCGATTGCGAAGATTTTCATAATAGGTACAGGGGTCATAATGGGGTCAGAAGTCTTGGAACATACCAACGTTTCCACGAGCTATGAACAAAAAGTCGAAATCGTTCATACTACGGTACTAAGTAACTATAGGAAATAAAAAAGGAATTTCAATATTCTTAGTGTATCCCGTAAGGTTTTTTGGGTTTCCGAACTACCCTATAAAGAAAATCTGTGTGCTAAATTTCTAAAACCAAAGCTTTGGGATGTGAGGAAATGCTAGCCAATGAGGGATTGCAATTTGTACTAATCTGAGTGTTCTCTCTAGGACCTTTCAGACTATATTTGGGTACCATTGACCCTTTAGTTAGTTGAATAATTGCACGCCATTTTATTATTATATTATACAATCATATATCGGTACAATCATTTTTAATAATCACACTAGTATATTTTATATAATATATCTTGTTTTATAGGTTCTACCATAGCCCATAACAGAAAATCATCCAAAAATGCAGAACAACACTGGCTAAAAGACACGCATATTTTCTTAAAAATTCACTATATAACAAACCAAGCCAACAAACACCTCAACATATAGGTATCCGTTAACCAAATGGAATTTCAAAAACACATTAAACTACGGTGCCACAGAAATTCTTTTCAATAATTAAAAAGCTTATCTTTATATCTCCTTCTCGTCTCGATGTTTTATTAGATATCTCAATTTCACATTCTCAATTTCCTTATGCGGACTAACATAGTGTTCGAACATCCACACACGTTATTTCTCACGCTTATGCATTTCCATCACTCACTACACTTTCACACACATACATTGTACACACCCTAGATTTAATTATTTTTTGTAAACTTCTCCAGACGTAGTCAGAACGAAGAACCACTGATGACTCAAAATACAGGTTTTACCTAGTTTGAGAGTCAGAGGCCACTCAAGTCTGCTACTTGTACTTCATAGCCATGTTTTATAATCATAATTGTACGCTGATTTAAAAGTACGACACGCATCAGCTTAGCTGCATATTGTATTACCACTATGATTGTTAATTAATTTATTGTAATTTGTAACTGTTTTGATTGAATAAATAAATTTATTATTATTATTAATACGGCAGTTTATGTTATTTCAGTATACTAAATTTCCCAGAATAGATCTTAACTATAAATAATATTACATACATCGTGGCTCTTTATCCATGGAGAGGGGGATGGGATTAATTTAGGGATTAAAGTGTTTCAATAGCATATCCTCTGTGTAAATTTCATTACATTTCCAGTTAATTTGTTTTTTACTAGCTGTGCCCCGCGGTTTTACCCACGTTAAATTTTATAAATTATCAAAGCTCCACGGGGGAGGAGCTGTGATAGTTTAAAATGTTGAGGTGATAGCGTGATAATATGTAGCCTATATGTTAACCCGACCTCTTAGTAATATTCATGCAAAATTTGAAGTAAATCCATGCAGTACTTTTTGAGTTTAGCCCGGACATACATACATACAGACAAAAATTCTAAATTGTTAGCTTGGATTCGATATCGATTGCAGATCACGCCCCAAGTAACCTTTTAAAAAAATATTCAATGAACAGTGTTGACTTTGCTACGATTTTATTATATGTTCAGATGCACTATATTTTTGGAGTGTTGAGACACTTTTGAGATATTTTTTCTCTTTAAATATTGTGAATATTCATTGGTTCAGTTCGTGTATTCGTTATTTCGTTCGTATTTCGTATCATATTTGTCTTTTATCCATATGCCATACAATT
Source organism: Pseudoips prasinana (assembly GCA_951640165.1). Lineage (NCBI taxonomy): Eukaryota > Metazoa > Arthropoda > Insecta > Lepidoptera > Nolidae > Pseudoips > Pseudoips prasinana. Next base: position 18,346,517 of record OX621251.1, read on the forward strand.
CATCACGTTTTGTACACATATTTTAAGCCGTACATTCGCTCACGAGCAAGTATTTCTTTTATTATTCTTTTTTGCTACCGTGAACTTCCTTTTTTATACACACTACAAAATTTATCGTAAACATATACAATTTTTAATTTGGGTTATTATATTGCATCGATATCGTCCAGTCGAGAGCACATAATTTAGTTTCCAATTTAGGTTCCATTTTCTTATCACTGATTAGCGTCATAGTCTGTTTTTGTGTATAAATATCACGAACTATCTATTAAACTATAAGATTTTACTCCAAAGACCCTACAAAATACCTTGGTGAGTTCCTATACAATTCAATTTAGATCCGTGAACCAAAATTGGATATAGATACTGCGGAAAATATAATCAAGAGTAAACATGATCATTAAACTTCGACCACACCATTAACACGTAACATAACCCCTTCGGTCCCCTGACGGTTAAACCAGAGATTATTTGTTGATGACACTGACCCAACCTCCGAGGTATGGACAACCATTTGTGGCCGCTTTACCTACCTATTACACGTTAGTATTTTCTACCTGCTTTAATATTTTTATGTTACGTATATCTCATAATTCGATTTTATATATTTAAGAAATGTATTTTATCGTTTTTTGCATATATATATATGCAAAACCGTGTTACCGGTTTGACTGTAGGATCGAGTCTCTGTACAGCAACTATTTTATCTGTATAACAAAATATTACTATTTACATTACATGATGTATTAAATTAAATCTATTTGGTGTTTTTTTTAACTTAAATTTAAATTTATTATTTATCAGTTTCATGCCGAATGTCATGATATAATTAATTTCAATAGAATATTACTTCTACTACTCACTTTCAATAATAATAATAATATCCTCCTAACCGAATTACAGCCACGGCGGCCAGTCTCAATGGAGACTAGCCATCATATATGTGTGCGCAGACACAGGTGCACTTTCTATTCCATCACTTTCATAAACCGATGGCACAACGACAGCGACACGGCCGGAAAGAGGTCAGGTACATGACCGTCGACTTCACGTGATCTCCGAGGCACGGTGTTATAATACCGCTAAAACTAAAACTCCAAGACTTATACTGAGAAATTTTCTTATTACTGAAAAATTCCAAAATCACTTTTGGTCCAACCCGGGATTTGAAACTTCTAACTTCTTATCGGACTGTAGACGTAACCGATGATGACTGGAGCCGAATATACACAGTATAGTGCAGCCCCGACCCGATCGCGCTTGACTTCGAATAGGAACTAATAAGCTAGCTTCAGCCTCACCAACCTGAGTGCGACACTCAGACTGAGTGGGTCACTTACATTCACTCCTCAGCATAAAAAATATATTTTATATTTTAATATACCTATTTTTTATACACATGGACTTCAAAAACCCTTATAAATAGTCAGAATATGTATAGTATTACAAATTAACAAATAGATCTTTAGATCGTAACTTTAGTATATTTTTAATCATATAGAATTATAATTTTTAAGATAATGATTTAGTTAAAAGCTATTTCTATAAGTTATTGTCAATTTGTTTATCTTCTATCTATATTGAAGAAAGAATTGAATATTATTATTATGACGGACCTTGCGTGTATAGCGACGGCCACGCTTTAGTCCTACATCCGGATCCAATGCGCACCAACTGAGAAGACGAATTAATGACTTATGCAGTGATAATATTACTTACCTACAGCTAATTATGATGCAGACTATACGAATACACGAAGCTTAGGCTTTTAATTACATTTTACAACGCCGTTTCGCTGACTCGGGATAAAAACGGGCAAGCGGCCAAATTGGATCATATTTTACGAAGTACTTGGCTTGGGTCACTTGGCTGGTCCACAGTTTTGTTACTTTATGTTTGGGTACTGTGATAACATTTGAGGATTGTTTACTAATTTCGTAAGATATAAATAAGCGTATTGTGTAGTATGATGTTCTTATCTGTCACATTCAAGGAACATCGCTAACTCATTGATGAAGTATACTTAAATAGATTTTTTCTATCGCAAGTGCATGTTACATCACCAATTTTCTGCCATGCGATCCCCAGAGAATCTCAGTCTTTGCTACGGAACGTTAAAAAAAAATATGAACAGAATTAATGATGCGACAAAAATCTTACTAAGAATACAAGCGAAAGTAAGCCCTTCAAGTGCTTTTCAATAATTCTAAAATTCAATATTTCAGTTGTGCGGATTCATAAAGATTGAGAATCAAACCCCCGTGGGTCATAAAGCGCTAAAGCCTTCTTCCTGATCTATTTCGCATCTTGCCACCTTGCCCATCCCTTTAGACATGAATATGACCGCCAAAAATATCCACTGAAACAAAATAATAAAATAATAAAGGATGATTTTTAGTAGAGTTTGGTTAAAGTAGTGTTTGGTAAAATTGAGACAATCGTAGATAAGTGAAAGCGTAACGATATCGAAGTGTAGGTACTAATACTAAATCATAATAATCTAATTAAAATAAGTATACTCACATATATGTTTTAATCGTAAACTATTTAGCCCTACTAATTGGCATACTAATTCTTTTGTTCAGAACTTACGTAACAAAAATAAGGAGAATGATTAACCATAGATATGCTCATTTAAATCTTATATACCGTATATTGTAAGACCCGGTATATAGCATCGACCCTCATAACACCATTGTTTTTATGGTTTTTAGTAGCGGCCGCGTCATGGCAACTGCATAAATGTTTATGGTTCTAAAAATATGATGGTTTACTATATGTAGGCCGGATCTTAAAATACGCGTTATACGCACATACTGTACCTTATAGATGTGCTCTTGTATCTCTTGAACGATCTCGCCAGTACCCCCGCCGTACACTGAGCGTCCGCGAGACTCTCACCCGGGAAGGGCACGGACCTGAATGCCTCCCCCCCCTCCCCAGTACGCAGAAGCGTGTTACCTGAGCTACAGCAGGTTACCCTCCCGGGACCGCTAGCGCTCGGAGGTAAAGAACTCCACTCGTTCCCTCCCCCAAACGCCAGCGGTCCCAGTGTTTAGTTAGAAGCCAAACATAACCTGACATAATAATAATAATAATATACTCATGCGGCATTGGGACATTATACACATACGGCTCTCTGATCCCAAATTACTTGTACTATGGAAATCAGATTTCTGATATACTACTTTCTTTTGTGAATACATACTTATATAGATAATTACACCCAGAATCAGGACAAAGAGACATATTCAGGCATACAAATATCTGTCATGGGTGGGAATCGAACCCACGACCAGCGGCGTGAAAGGTAAGCATTTACCAAGCACTCTTGTATCTCTATAAATATTTTAAGATCCAGAAACTGGTTCTTAGTATACCTTACTATTGGCGTTGATATGAAGCGACTCACCCTTCTGTCCTATTGATACATTTTACTCAGCCAACCAAATCAACGCCCAGCGCTTGATGACATCGAAAGACTTGGATGCCTAGTCGATAGTCTAGAGTAGCACTTCACAGCACAAAAAATTGCAAACCGATCACATTGCACATGAACTTAACAAAATGTGAACTAGCCATCAACCCAGATAATACGTTCAGCATGAACTAACCTCTCACTGATCTCCTGTTCTTTTGTTATAACACTAGCTGTGCCCCGCGGTTTTACCCGCGTTAAATATTATAAATTATCACAGCTCCTGAACCGTAGTTTAAGCGTGATAATATGGAGCCTATATGTTGACCCGACCTCTTAGTAATATTCATGCAAAATTTGAGGTAAATCCATGCAGTATTTTTTGAGTTTAGCCCGGACATACATACAGACAAACAGACAAAAATTCTAAAAACTATATTTTTGGCTTCGATATCGATTGTAGATCACACCCCAAGTATCCTTTTTAAATAATATTCAATGTACAGTTTTGACTTTCCTACAATTTTATTATATGTATAGATATAGTAGTAGCAAGCGAGTTAAAAGTAAAACTAAAATAGAAAATTAATTAATTTAATCAGTGGTAATTAATTTGATAATTTTACTTTTAATTTTAGTTTACTAGGAAAACAAACAGTATTCACAAATTATAACACAAAGAATAAATAATTATATTATTACAATTAATTAGTTTTAGAAAATTAATACTTATATAGCTTGTTAGTTTAAGATGAGATTACAAATGAAATTACGAAAATGAGAAAGAAATATTATGAAATTAAAGTAGTAATAAAGCATCACAGTTATTGACCCAATTCGGACCAATGTTTAGTAAGTGTATGCCTGAATACTCGTGCATGTGGCTTAGTAGTGAATAATTCAAGTTAAGAAAAGTCAACCAACTTATTGTAACATTTAGCGGAACTAATATTTACTTATAGTATGGGCAGTAGATACTTCCCTAGTGTCAAAGTTGTTCAAACTGCCCATTAGGCCTCTGACATGGCTTAACGACTGTTGCCTAATAGCTACAACCGGGACCGACAGATTACCCTCCGAAGCACGGAGACGCTCGGAAATGAATCCACTTTGGCGGTCACCCATCTATGGACTGACCGCGGCCTAGTTGCTTAACCTTTGCCAATCACTTACGGACCAGTGAGAGCATCTGGCTATGAGCGCCTCTGCGGATCGAATTTTTTTTTGTATTATTAGCGGAACTAATAAAAAAAGTTTTTTCTGTAGTTTGTATTGCTGTGGGAGAAATATACTAATACTAGCTGTCTCCCGCGGTTTTACCCGCTTTAAACTTTATAAATTCAAGCTTATGTGTTACTCCAGGGTGTCAGCTAACTCCATACCAAATTTTATTAAAATCGCTTCAGCCGTTCAGACGTGATTAAGTAACAAACATACACACTCACACACTCAAACACTTTCGCCTTTATAATATTAGTATGATTACACATAATTTTTATTAAATCGGTCTATTATGTAACAATGAAATATAACTTAATTTTCATCTATATAAGAATTACTGTTTCGTGTAATCACAACGGAAATTAGATAGAGAGATTCGTAAAGTAGATACAGTACGTTACGTCGAACTGGTCCCAATAGAAAAGGCTTTAATTTCCGCCGACGAACGAAAGGTAATGGGGGGAACAGGGCGCAGTAATTACTCCTAGTTCCATCTACTGCCGCAGACGAAGGTAGGGTTTTATGGAGGAGGTACTATAGATTTTTTAATGTATTTAATTGTTTGTAATGCTTTCTCTTATCTTGTGATAGCATTTCTAGCCGCAGATAAGATACCTTTTGTTCGTTTAGATAGGTACTCGCATAATGCTACGAGCTTGCTACGCGTTACGAATATTTGTAGTCTGAAGTTGAAACAGGACACCGTCATAAATCCTAACAGCATCTTAAACCGATTGTCTCCCTGGTGACCAGCATTATGCGAGTACCTATCTAAACGAACTAAAGGTATCTTGTATGCACTAAACGATTAAGAGTTTCCAACATATCTTTAGAATACTTAACTTGTATTCAGGATTCTATTGTTACATTCAAGCAACCATCTCTGTTAAAATGTTCATACTGCAGACTACGAATTATCGTAGCAAATGTAGCATCCACGAGTTCCTGCCTTTACAAAAAAAAGGACAATCTTATGACTTCTTATTTCAAAATTTTCAATTAAAATACAGTAAATAATAGGATAATGGCCTGGTTCAACGTATTCTCAAAATTACTTTACATAATTATTACTTTACTGTTTTATGATTAGTTCTTTAAAAAAATATCTTTAAAGGCCTTTTTTGCGGCAGTCATATACACCGTGGCTCTCTACTCTCATTCTCATAGCTAGATGCTCACACCAGTCCGTAAGTGATCGGCGAGGTTAAGGAACTAGGCTCGCGGTCAGACCATAGATGGGTGACCGCCAAAGTGGTTTAATTTCTGAGCGTCTCCGTGCTTCGGAGGGCACGTTAAGCTGTTGGTCCCGGTTGTAGTCATTAGACAACAGGCGTTAAGCCATGCCAGAGGCCTAATGGGCGGTTTGAACAACTCTGACACTAGGGTAACCACTGCCTATACGATAAGAAAGAAGAAGCACCGTCGACCCAGAATCATCTTAGACCATGAGATTACGGCTTACCTATCTTGAGAAAGTTGTGACACTGTACACAATTCATAACGTCGAGCCGCCATCGCCCTAAATCCTATCAGTTTGCATTCGCATGGATTAAATGCCCTCCTAGGACCTTGGACCTTGGACCTCCTATGGCTGCACGTGTGGCGCTGCGGCTAAGACAGTCGCCTCGCCGCCTCGTGTCGCGGGCTCTAGTCCCGCGCCGGACCACTATTTGTGTAACCCATAAATATTTGTTCTGACTCTGGATGTAATTTATAAAAACTGCATATGTAACAATGAATATTCTGTATATTAGTAAACTTTATTTATAAATGTTTTTGTGCTTTTTTTTATATCGGCAAGTAGTAGTTCATAAAATATGTTAATATTTACGTAAATTGGATGAGTATTTTTGAAGGAGGAATAAATAGTAAAATATAAAATGAATATACCCTAGATGATACTCAATAATGGTAATAAATGTAGTTAGTTCATGTATTTCTATATGGATAATGTGGTGAGTAGAAAACAAGTATACTTGAAGAGGCGCTAATGATCAACATTGATAATTAAATTAAATTTAAGTTGAAAGTTAACTTGCGTAAACTAATATACTTACCTACTATTTACTTGTTGTGTGACAATATGTTTTACCTATATAGTGATGTACCTACACACACACTACATGTACAGTACGAATTAAAGTAGGAATTCATAGAGTCTGACTTCAGACGCGATACCATTTGACTCCCAAAAATATCTACTATGCCACGGGAATGAAAACTTGAGCAAAAGCTAGTACTTAATTAATTAAGATCAATGTGTACCCACACCTTTATTTCACATGTTTCAGGAGCAAAGTGACGTCAAAATTTGAGCCATGTTGGTTCTTCAGTCGCAAATTACTACGATTTGTCAGTATTACATCATACGCAATTGAAAATTAATAGGAACAAATTATAGAAATTCGGATATAAAAATGAAAGTCAACAGAATCACTTCACAATCGCTGTAAAATTGGAAATTACTCAAGCTTAAATCCCGACGAGAATAAACCAGGCACGGCGGCACGCTTCGCATACTTTTGTCAAGCTTACACATTGATCCGAAGACAAATAAACCTATACATTTCGATTGTTTGTCAACCCACAGGAAAGAGCTTTGTGACGCTTCTTTGAGTATTAAAGGGAATTGTGCCAAATATTGTGCGAACACGCGATGTGAGCAGCGTTTTAATTGAGAATATCAATTTTAGATACTATTAACCAATTTTGTGTTGGCATTGGTGTGGGTTACACGTTTGATGTCTCAATAAAACTAGATGTTAGGTATAAATTTACGTCAATAAATTTAAAGGCGATTTAGAGATCGTATGAGCGACTAGGTTTCGTTTAATAATTGTCATCATGTCATACGCAATAATATATGTTTATACACATCTCACAAGGGATTTTCAAAAACGAACTAGTTTACAATTTTCGTTACCTTAAATCGGTCCTTGTGAAAGTCTGGCTGGAGACTGAACTAGGGCGAGACCTGTACTACAGAAGTCCGTGCTCTCCGGAAGTTCTAAAGAGTACTTTTTATAAGGTAAATACCTAAAACAGTTCGAAATTACAATTATACCGAATTATTGTTAGTGTGTGGGTGTGTGTTTGTGTTAAAGTAGTTATGAGAGTAAGTGCACGTAATCCGGTATATTTAATATGTTTTTGGTACCTACTAATTTATTTTTGAGAAGGAGTAGGTAGATGAATTATGTTTTCAGTATATTTATGCGATAATGTTTGTTTACGAGTTAGAGTACGAGACGAGTAGTATAAAAAGCCTACCACGCCGACAAAGGTTTTCCTACTTTGGTCTGCTCACGAAGCTTACATTATAAACAAAAGTCTTTCATTTCTAAAAACAGATTTAGAAATAAAATACTTTTGAACCAACTTGAACCTGACCGTTCACAATTTAGCCCTGATATATAGTTAGTTCCATAGAAGAGAATAGAATATGTTTTATATCATTAGTTAACTTATTTTTTTTATTACAAGTCATTTATAAATTTTATTTTACAAGGGCATTTCGTATTTTGGCGCATTTTGTCCTGGGAGTGCGATCACTCCCCGGACAAAATGCGCCAAACAATGCAACCTACTTTTTCAATTCTTTTTACATAAAATAATTATTTTATATAAAAAAAGTGTGAGAAGTTGTGGATTTAGGATCCCATCAGGTCTAGACCTGAACTTACTTATTTACTAGGAGTAGGTAACTTTACAAGTCAAAGCTTAGGCTGCCGGGGGTGGGCCAGTCTCTTGTGGAGCGGTTTGCCTCTCAGTTAGTTCCATACATTATGCTATACGACTAGTTCTAATAAACAGTGTTGTAGTGCCTGTGGCGTGGTTGGTAAATGCTTGCTTGGCACGCCGCAGGTCGTGGGTTCGATTCCCACCCAGGATAAATATTTGTATGCATGTACATGTCTGTTTGTCCTGAGTCTGGGTGTAATTATCTATATAAACATGTATTATATCCTGGTTATTTCTTTGCTTCTCGATGTAAGTAACAACGAATTTAAAGTAACGAGATAGAAGTAACAAAAATTAAAATTTCATTACATTCAATTACTTAATGCATATCAGGAGACAGAAATATCTTCCAAGGAGTGGACATCTTTCTTTCTTCTCTTCTATTTCTGATTTAATTTGTTGCTTACAAATATTGTAGGATTTTCGTTTAGTAGAACATTTGCTGTCAAATGTAAGTTCATTATGCATTAGTTCATCATGACAAAAGAAAAGCAAAAGTTAAAAGTAAACTCATAAATTTTCTTTTTACAGAAAAGTCCCAAAATCACTTTTTTTATATAGCTGAGGACGACAAACGAGCAAGTGGGTCACCTGATGGTAAGTGATCACCGCCGCCCATGGACACGCGCAACATCAGAGGGGTCACGGGTGCGTTGCCGGCCTTTAATTGTCAGCACACAAGTGTTGCCGACTCTTCCCCCCAACCCGATGAGCTCTGGCGACCTTACTTACACGCGGAAACACAATATTAAAATTATTAAGGAATGTCTTCTGTAAGGTGGAGGTACTTCCCCAGTCGGGCTGCTCTTTAAGCGAGTGAACGCTGTGCCCTACCTCTCTTCTGACTTCTGGACCGACCCGGGATTTGAACCCAGGACCTCATTCACTGCCGGTGAACACGGTACCGCTAGACCAAAAACAAATTAAATATACCGGATTACGTGCTCATACTCTCGTACCTATTTTAACCAAACACACACACACAAACAATAATTCGATATAACTGTAAATATTTAGAACTGTTTTATCTAATAAAAAGTACCTACTTAGGTACTCTTTAGAATTTCCGAAGAGAGCCTGGAGTTCTGTAAGTCTCGACCTAGTTCAGACGCCAGACTCTCACAAGGGATTTTGTTACTACGAACAAAGTAACGAAAACTGTTTACACACGCGATGCTAACACGCCTTTGTAGCTATACAGACGGGCGTTAGCATCGCGTTTGTATTGATACAAACGACAACAAACTGCTCTGTATAATAACAGCGCGCCGTCGACGCGCGTTTTGGAAACGCGTAGAAAAACCGTGGTGTCGGTGTGCACAGGCTGACGGGCGATGCTAACGCCCGTCTGTATAGCTACAAAGGCGCGTTAGCATCGCGTGTGTATCGATACAGACGCGCCGGTGCCGTGTGTTTGAATCAATGCTAACGCGCGTTTGTAGCAATACAGGGTAGAGCAAAGCGCATACAGTAGTGCTGTCTCGACCGATGACATCTTGCTACTTAATAAACAGTGTTGTAGTGCCTGTGGCGTGGTTGGTAAATGCTTTGCACGCCGCAGGTCGTGGGTTCGATTCCCACCCAGGGGCTCTACCGGCTAAGTCGCCGAACATCGATTTCTTAAATGGCGTTCAAATAAATAAAGGTTAATAATGACTTAATATAAATATAATAACAGCGCGCCGTCGACGCGCGTTTTGGAAACGCGTATAAAAAACCGTGGTGTCGGTGTGCACAGGCTGACGAGCGATGCTAACGCCCGTCTGTATAGCTACAAAGGCGTGTTAGCATCGCGTGTGTATCGATACAGACGCGCCGGTGCCGTGTGTTTGAATCAATGCTAACGCGCGTTTGTAGCCATACAGGATAGAGCAAAGCGCATACAGTCAGTGCTGTCTCGACCGATGACATCTTGCTACTGTTGACGAGGTTCTGCTTAAAACCCCTAAATGCCAGCATGGCTGTATCGCTACACTCGCGCTTTTGCATCGCGTCTATATCGATACACACGCGCGTTGTCAACGCGTCTGTATCGCTACACACACGCGTCTGTATCGATTCAAATGTGGATTTTTATACTGATGTGAATATACATATATTATTATTGCGTATGTGATGACAATTACTAAACGAAATATAGTCGCTAATACGATCTTTAAATCGTCTTAAAAATTGACGTAAGTTGTTCGGATGTTAACGTTAGTAACATGTGAACGACATGTTCTTTACGTAGTTTATAAATTGCGCGGTAGTGTTCTTTACGTCGTTTGTAAATTGCGCGGTAGTGCTCTTTACTGCGTTTATAAATTGCGCGGCAGAGTAATTCAGAGTTATTCAAGCCGCCCAGTAGGCCAGTGGCTTTAAGACTGTGGTCTAATGACTACAGCCGGGACCGAGAGCTTAACGTGCCTTCCGAAGCACAGAGACGCTCAGAAATTAAACCACTTAGGCAGTCACCCATCGATGGACTAACCGCGAGCCTAGTTACTTAACCTCGCCGATCGCTTACGGACCGGTGAGAGCATCTAGCTACGACTACACTTGACGATCATTATTGTAGCAACACTACCTTCCAATTTCAAATATAGGCCATATATTGTTTTGACGAGATAAATCGTCAATAGTACTACGTCTTTTTTCCTGGCGAGATAACACGTCAAAAGTTTGTAGTGTAAGATTGCAGTACATAAATGTAGATTTGATTACGTTACAGTACAGGGCAGCCATTTTTGATTTTATCAAACCAACACATACATATCATAATTATAATCATCAATAAGATGCACAGTATGTATCAATGCTTTAATTTTTTAAATTTCCAGTAGACAATAAGTCCTCATTTAAAAAATACAAAACAAATAGTTTAATTAATAACATTCTTATTGAATTCTATATCATCTACTACCAATGTAACTCATTCATACGAACAGAATAACAAAGAATATTTACAAACAGTAACACTACTTCACTTATTTCAGAATGGAACCTCTCCAGCTTCAAATTTGAAAGATATCTAATACTGATAGTGATACTCTATGGCAATGCTGAAGTTAGATTATAAAGGAAGTTGTTCTTAAAACAAAGGATTTGATAGAAACGATATGCCCTGCATGGCATTAGCCTCTTCTGGAAGTATCATTTTGAAAGATTTTTTTTAATAATTATTATAATATCTTCCTGGTCAAATTTTAACCATGACGGTCACTCTCAGAGAAAACATGCAATCGTGGGCCGAACTGACCCGGCGGAAAGAGTTCAGGTACAGGACCGAAGGTCTAACGTGCTCTTCAAGACAAGAGGGTGTAACACCACTAATTTCAAAACTCGGAGCTGACTCTGACTGAACTGAGAATCGAATAAACCCCGTGGTTCGTGGGTTCGATTCCCACCCGCACTTAAATTTATACAACTCATTGTAAGATCTGAAACTTGTTTTCATTATACCATGTTTAAAATGCTAAAAGTAAAAAAAAACCATAGTTTATTATAAAAACTTGCGTATTCAAAAATTAATAATTAAAGCGCCATCTGTTGGTAAATTTTAAGTATTGGCATTCCAGCCGTTGTTAACTGTGTAGATTTTGGTAAGATGGCGTTAAAAGCGTCTTAATTGCGTTAAGAAATATCGAATGGATTGTATAAATTCGTGTCTGAGCACCACGGTGCGGTGGCGGCCAGATACCCCGATGTTTGGATTCCCACCAGCACTTAAATATCTATACATATAAAAAAATCGTAAGAAAGTCAAAACTTTACATTGAATATTTATTAAAAAGGATACTTGGGGCGTGATCTACAATCGACATCGAAGCCAAAAATAGATTTTTTTAAATTTTTGTCTGTGTGTCTGTTTGTCTGTATGTATGTCCGGGCTAAATTCAAAAAGTACTGCATGGATTTCCTTCAAATTTTGCATGAATATTACTAAGAGGTCGAGTCAACATATAGGCTACATATTATCACGATATCACTTACGGGGGAGGAGCTATGATAATTTATAAAGTTTAACGCGGGTAAAACCGCGGGGCACAGCTAGTATTTATTAAAAAGGATTCTTGGGGCGTGATCTACAATCGACGTCGAAGCCAAAAATAGTTTTTAGATTTTTGTCTGTGTGTCTGTTTGTCTGTATGTATGTCCGAGCTAAACTCAAAAAGTACTGCATGGATTTCCTTCAAATTTTGCATGAATATTACTATGAGGTCGAGTCAACATATAGGCTACATATTATCACGCTATCACCTACGGGGTAGGAGCTATGATAATTTATAAAATTTAACGCGGGTAAAACCGCGGGGCACAGCTAGTATACGACTAATTTTAAAGATGTCCGAAACATATTATGATGACCTTAATCTTAACCTTTCGACCCCATCAGTAAGGACGCATTTCCATATATGACTGTGGCAGTCAAAATTACTATAGGGTCAAAATTCCAGACGTACTTCACAAACGAGGTTGATGTTGGTTTTTAGACTACTTTTACAGTTAGCTTTCACTGCTTCACCGGTTAATAGAGGCGAGCGTAGACTCGAGCCATCTAACAATATAAACTACAAACTTAAGTACCCTCGCCACAAGGCACCTTATTTAGGGTTTAAACCTCGGCCCTGGCTCGCTTGGGCTACGTTAACACACGAAAGGTGACACAAAGGTCCGATCTCCAATCGGACGAGAGGCGAATGCCAAATAGGTATGCTGATATGGTTTCGGCATTTAGAAACGATAAAGGAAAGAAGATTAAACATGTGATAATAATATCCAGGGACATTATTCAAACACGGACATCTGATCCCAAACTAAGCAGAGCTTTTACTATGGACATCAGATACTACATACACTACTTTTTCAATTGTAAATACATACTTATATAGATAATTACACCCAGCCATAGGACAAACAGACATGTTCATGCACACGATACAAATATATGTCCTGGGTGGGAAACAAACCCACAACCTGCGGCGTGAAAGGCAAGCATTTACCAACCACGACAACTGGCTAAAGAAGTTGACCTGTCCTGCGTGAATGGTACAACCGGAAGGGGAGCCTCGTATAATATTCTCAGACCAAATCGGAGATGTTATCAAGAAAGGCAAGGTCATTTACACTAAACCGGCGAGCATTTATGAAGAATATAATGACAGTAAACGAGGCAAAGGAGGTGTGGAAAGATCGTGACAAGTCGAAATACGCTTTGTCTATGCCTACCCATCTGAGAAACAGGCGTGAGCCTATGCATGTATGAATGTAAACTAAGGCTATGGAGGACGCTGGGAGGTTGGTTCCATTCTGATTAGTTTGCAAGGGAAAGATATTTCATTCTAACTATGTTATGCTAAAATTGTCTTGTTTTCGGGCGTTGTGAGAATGCCATCTTCTTGTTCTGGAAAGGTGGGATGCGCTTGTCTGTTGCTTTTGACAGTTGTATTTCAGCATTCAGTAACTGGTCTAACGTCTGGAAATAAAACAAGTTTTATTTAATTATTTTGAATAGTGTGGTTTTGATGTGGTGTCAATAAAGAGACACGCTATATACAAGGTGTAACATAAATAGTGCAACAAACTTAAGGAACACTGTTAACCCATGAAACTGAACAAATTAAAGGAAACCAGTTTGTGAAAACTTTGTTGTTTGTGAAGACTACAGTGTGACGCAGCGGCTAAGAAAGTCGCCTCACCGCTACGTGTCCCGAGTTCTAATCCCGCGCAGGACAACTATTTGTGTGACACATAAAAAGTTGTTCTGCGTCTGGATGTACTTTGTATGTTTGTAAAATACGCCGCGACACAGATATTAAGTCCCCCTGTGTGAGCGTTGTCTTAAAAAAAAGAAAGAAAGAAAACAAACATATATACTAAGGGTATGTTACTCCCTATAGAAAAACATATTTTTCACACTATTATTATAAATGCGTAAGTTTGCGAATATGGATGTTTTGTACTCTTTCAAGCAAAAAGTACCAAACGGATTTTGATGAAACTTTGTAGTTATATAGCTTATATATTTTACACACCTTGTTTTCAATAAGTCCTCTATCTTTTAAAGCCTTTGCGATATCATTGAACTCTTTGGCCACATCCTTGTTACCAGACTTGTCTACAGCCTTTCGGACTCGTTCAATCTAAAAGTAAAATAACAGAGGTTAAATTAAAAAAAACCTTAAATTTCTAAAATAATTCTTTTTTTTGGTATTCGGCAAAATAAAACAAGCACCAAAACCTAAAAAAAAATGTTTGTTGTTGTGTGGTTAATGCAAGACTTGTACTATAAATCGATAGTCCAACCCGACTAAACTTAGTGAATTAGTCTACATGCATAAAATCCGACCAAGCGCAGTTGGCCCACTCTCTATTAGGTTCCCAGTCGTAATATGATATCACCCATGCAATAAATTGTTTGTTTTAGTTATTACTTGCAAAACGCATTATGTAATTGCATATTGAATACTGCCTGTAATAGGACTGCCTACAACCCCTTTGGTTCTAATAATATAATTATAGCTAATTTTAGATTAATCCGGCTCACTAATATTACACCTTGACCTAAGTCTAACAAATTCCACCAATGGCAAATTACCAATTTCTGTGATGACTTGCATTAACATATGTATTGTACATATATATTGAATGCACATAACATATCAATTTATTTTTGCTCCAATAAAGTATTTTGAATTCCACTCCGCATGTTTCGCTCTACTGTACCTGCAGGTTAATATTGTTACAAAACCCTAATGATAGTGACATTTGCTCAAAATTGTTGGAGAATCGCAAATACATATCAGCAATACATACAAAAGGGCAAATATTATTCAAAATCTATCGCTCGAATTCTCAACATTCGGTAGGACCACATATTGAAAAACAAACACTGATATACTTAATGACATTCGGTCGTCTTTTTATTTCTGCATATCTTTCTTTTTTATTTCTCTTCTCCCGTTTGGGAGTTTTGCCTCGCACTTTTTGTGCCAGCATCATATTTTTCTTTCTAACAAATTCTAATTTTAAAAAATAAACCTTCCATCATGTAAAATTGGTCTTGCTGGTTTATGCGGCCAATGACATAGTTTTTGTCGAAAAAGTCCGTAACATCTACATGAGTGATTAAAAAAAAACCAGGCAAATAGACAACAGAATAACAGGTAAAATATGTTCGTTTTAGTATGGAAACCTAACAAGTAAATTTAAAAATATATGGGAACTTACAGTCTCTTCAAAGAATGTGTGTTTGTCCTTTTGTGTAGGGCTGTCAATATCCAGGACAGATCGTA
Organism: Pseudoips prasinana; assembly: GCA_951640165.1. Classification (NCBI taxonomy): domain Eukaryota; kingdom Metazoa; phylum Arthropoda; class Insecta; order Lepidoptera; family Nolidae; genus Pseudoips; species Pseudoips prasinana. The sequence goes on from OX621251.1 coordinate 18,362,174, forward strand.
ATGTAGGTAAAGCATCGTCAACTCTACCTAAATCTGCCAAAGCCATTGCCTGTGAGAAAATATAAACCTATGAACATTTGTGAAATCACTCAAACATACCCCATGTATTTACCCAGACAATATTCCTGGATGGATAATAGAGATACGGATGATATGGATTATGCGCACCTACTCATTAATTAATGTCTACATTTTTAAATTCTAGAAACACATCACCATAAAATATACCATATAATATTTTTTCAAGCGAATGGTTGAAGAAAATTGTCATACCTTTTATTTAGGATTTATTAAGATTTCTTTTTTCAGACGAAGTAATGATTTTATATGAAGTACTATTTATTATAGAAATGGTAGGTGGCATAAATAAAGATTTTCAACCACTTAGAATACGTCAGCTAACAAGTGATCGCAAGATAATACACAAAAAAGTAAAAAGATTACCATCAATATCATAGACAACCCACCTGATGGCAAGCAGTTACCATAGCCTATACACATGGCGTCTCGCGTTGCCTTTCCCCCTTGCCCGATGGGATCAAGCATTAACACGTAATTTCGCACGACCCAAGGGACATGTGCAGGGTCAATAAAACTGAAGCAATAGCATTCGACCTCCATACATATTTAAGTACACATCCAGCTACCCCAATCTGCCAATTTCGTTTATAGATTTTCAACTTAATCGCATAATCATAAGGTTCACTTTCAATTGGGGAAATTGGACCGATTTGGGTAGCTTGATGTGCTGGGGTCTGTACCTTAATTACTGTATTTTTTTTTAATTAGTGGAATTACAATAAAAGTCACAAAGTTTTGAATTTGAGATAATTAAAGAGAACATATTTCTACAATTACATGTGAAGATAGGTGCTAAATGACCACCAATAAACTAAAATGAATGTGCCATACATAGTAAGTAATAGTAACCAACCTTTATATTTCTAATAGTAACATAATGCTGTTTCTGACTTGATATTGATTCCAGTGCGATGTGTGGAGCTCCCTGCTTTAACGCCAATGCTGTAAGCAAAAGAGTATTAAGAAATTAAAGTTTTATAAAATGTATTAACTGTGATTTTAACAGCACAAAAATTATTAAACGAAAATTTACTCGCCAATTGGATTCGAACGAATGTCCACTGCATTATAGCAGACAAATTAGCTATCAGAAGTGGGGATCTATGGGCATATATATGGGTATGAAATAAGACTGTATTAGATGTGTGGGGAGAAATTGATTGTGAAACCTTATGAGGCTGAGAAGCAACCAACATTGAACCATGGCGTTATTAAAAATATTTGATTGATTGTTTTGTGGATTTTGTTTAGTTAATTTAAAAATTAAGAACTTCTCTTGCAAATATGTACATGTATAATAACAATATGCTATAGTATCACCAAAGACCACAACACAATAGCTTGAAATTATATTTATAGAAAAAACCATAATGCACTAATTATTTCCAAATAATTGAATTAAAGCAGTATAAATAAAGAAACATATCAGTTTAAACCGGAAAGACGGATACCGCCTTTCACAATCTTGGAATCCTGTAGTGACGATCGCTTAACCAATATCGTACTGCCTGGTGCTGATACCATTAGTGGTGTGGGTAAACATACCAACAGTACCCTACAAAATAATAATAAAAAGGCACACTCAGTATGGAGATACTGACTGCCAAGCCACATCAGTCAACCCATGAGCACGGCTGGCGGAATATATGCCGAAACTTGGGGTAAACCAAAAGATAATGATTTACTTTAATTTGCTATCGCGATCGAGACTGCCTTTATATGAGAATGTATATATTTTATTATTATTATTAAGTCCAATAACTCTGACAACATAAGCATGCAGAGGTTAAGAATCTTTTGACAGAAAAATTTGGTTCAATATTTTAGTATCTTAAGATTAATCAATTATTCAACAAACCTGCAAAATATGTACAAGCTCTTCGTACTGGTACAGATCCTGAGGATGACATTTCAGTCCATAACTTTGATGCATATTCTAGACTCTTTGGTGAATTCTAAAATAAAATAAAATATCATGATAAATAATTGAATTATAAAGATGCTTAAAAATATATTTCATCTAAAAAAATAGTGTATTTGGAATTATTATAGGAAATATATATTAGTTAACCATTGTGGTTGACCACATAATCAACAAAAAATGTGGAATGGTCAGGAAGATAAATCTACCAGTGAAACTGATATACAATTTTTAGTATATTCATAGAAACTAGTATACTTTTCCATATTTTTCAAAGTAGGTATTTATTTTGGCTGACAGTTACTGATTATGTATCATGAAAGTGTAACATTGTTATGGCAGTTGTGTAAGATAATTACCATGAAATCTATATGTTAGTAATGTTTCAACAAGAAAGGACATATTATGTTTCGAAATTAAAGCCCTGAGGGATGATGTGTTGTGAATTTAGAACTAGCTGAAAAGTAAATTTAAGTGACTAGATTGTCTTAAGATCACATTCACAACCTTGTGAATTATCTTGTGAATTTGAGATAAAAATATATATACTCACTTGTTTATAACAGGCAGCCAGTATTAACACAACAGAGTACTTGGGGAATTTCGTCATGTTGATCTGTTTCTCCTGTACCCTCGCAAATACTTTGTACATATCATCATACAGCTCATTGCAGTACAGAAGGTCGAGTAGAATGTGGTATGAAATAAGCTGGTCAAAGAAACCATCATTTTTTGGGTCGAAAAAGCACTGTAAAATAAAATTTTATATTTTTTTAATAACAAGAGCCTAGAACATTGTGTAATCATGGCTATTTATTAAGAATAATCTCCTGGATACCAAAACATAATAGACATATTATTGGTACAGATTAGGGTTGTAACGGAGGCCTCTTAGCGGAAGCGGAGGCGGATGCGAAGGTGACAGATTTCACCTCCGCGGATGCGGAGGTTAACGGATGCGAATGCGAAGGTGAAAGTGGATGTGAAATAATATGCTCAAACTGCAAAACCGAGTGGAGTCATACCACATCAGGTTCGTAGAAGCTGTCCATACGGCTGGGTCTTTAAAGCCCGCCTTACAAACAGAACCAAAAATATCTCTGACTAAACCCTGCAGCTAAAGGAAGAAAGACGGAAAATAGTTTCGACATCCTCTGATGATACTACCAGATACCGGCAGCTCAACAGACAGATCTAGACAGTCTTTGACTCGCGACACGCGCCCAATTAATACAAAATGTATTAAGAAGCCATCGAGTGGAACAAAGGCTCTAAAGTGTTAGCAAGAGAACCGTCTGTTGAACAGAGCCAACTGACGAAGCTGAAAACTGAGGATGGCAGAATCGTCACGTCTAGACCTGAGTTGCTGGGAGAGATCGAGAGGTTCTATGGACAGCTGTATACGAGAACCCAGTCACCTGTCGATAGTTGTGCCTCAGATCCCAGAGCACGACTAACCCGAGACTTCACCGAAGACATCCCGGACGTCAGCATGTGCGAGATAAGAATCCCTCTCAAATAGCTTAAGAACAACAAGGCGCCTGGTGATGATGGAGTTACAGCAAGTTACAGCTTCTAGCTCTTCTACGGGCCCTTCAGAAGTTATTGAATTCCGTCATACTAGGAGGGCAAACGCCAAAGTATGGCACAGAGGTGTGGCGGTACTCTTCTTCAAAAAAGGCGAAAAACCCCTCTTGAAGAATTACAGACCCATCAATTGTGATGGGTCTGTAATTCTTCAAGAGGGGTGGCTTAGCCATGTTTACAAGTTGTTTTCGAGAGTCATTACGAATCGTCTCGCACGCAGGTTTGACGACTTCCAGCCTCCCGAACAAGCCGGATTCCATAAAGGCTTTAGTACCATAGACCACATAAATAAGACCGAAGAGTATAACCAGCCATTATGCTTATTGTTTGTGGACTATGAAAAAGTCTTGGATTCGATCTCGTTATACCTCTGAAACTGTTCACTGCTGCATTGGAAGATGTCTTCAAGCTTTTGCACTGGGAAGGATTTGGCTTCCATGTCAATGGCGAGTACATCACCCACCTTCGATTTTCCGACAATATAGTAGTCATGGCTGAGACCCTAGAAGACCTCGGTACAATTCTCAATGGCCTCAGGATAGTCTCTCAACAAGTGGGTCTTAAAATTAACATGGATAAGACGAAAATGATGTCGAACATCCATGTTGCACCCTCTCCACTTAAGGTTGGAGACTGCACTCGAAGTTGTAGAGAACTATATTATTTACCTAGGACAGATCATCCAACTAGGTAGGTCCAACTTCGAAAAGGAGGTAAATCATAGAATCCAACTCGGCTGGGCAGCTTGCGGGAAGCTACTTAATATCTTCTCGACTCAAATACTAACGGAACAGAGACGTCATCGCTCACTATGGGTCTTATCAGGCGGCACAAGGTCACCGAAAGAGCAATGGAAAGGGCTATGCATGGAGTTTCCCTGCGAGATCGGATTAGAAATGCTGAGGTCCGCAGGCGAACCAAAGTAACCTACTTAACCCGAAGAATTGCCAAGCTGAAATGGCAGTGGGCAGGGTAAATAGCTCGTAGAGCCGATGGCCGCTGGGGCAGAAAGGTTCTTGAGTGGCGAACACGAGCCAGATGATCTTGAGCGGGTTGCTGGAAGTCGCTGGATGCCGATAGCGTAAGACCGGCAATCGGGGGTATCTTTGGGGGCGGGGGAGGGGGGGCTTTTGTCCAGCAGTGGGCGTCATTCTGCTGATATGATGATGATGACAAAGGTGCAATTAATGCCAAAGGCATTCTCTGCCAGTCGACCTTTGGGTGATGCAGAGATATATGATTATGCCGTAAATAAACCTCCGTTATAACTCCGCAAAAAAACAGCGGAGGCGGAGGCGGAGGCGAAGGTACGATTTCATGCGGAACTTCCGCAGTAACGGAAGCGGAGGCGAAGATCCGTTACAACCCTAGTACAGATCTACTATCTAAGAATTGATTGAGAATCTAATATTTACTTTATTTGAAGAACTGTAAACATGGTCTTTCAATGACAGATCTAACAAGTGTCTTCTATGTAAATTAATGTAAATAAATCTACATACTGTATTTTCAATTATTTTAAAATAATAAAACTAATAAGAAAGATTTAGTAACTGTAGGTCTACATATACCACTATTTCTTTTGTAAATACATATTAATGTAGATAATTACACCCAGACTCAGGACAAATAGTTATAGTTAGTATAGTTCATGCACACATATATCTGTCCTGGGTGGGAATTGAACCACAACCTGTGGCTTGAAAGGCAAGAATCTACCAACCACACCCACCTGCCTGTTGCCATATGAAAAGATATTTATATCAAACCTGTAGTGCTTCATTTGGAGCATCCAGGAAATGAAACATTCTCATTACAACTGGCCCAAATATGAATGATCCAAATCTGAATTCAGTACTTTGAGAATTGAACCTGAAAAGAAAATGTATTATTTAATTTATGGAATATATTATTTAATTCATCTTGTAGGGGGCCTGCCCACGCTGCGTCTTCCGGTCTGCGGGTCTCTGGAAAATGCTGGATGCGAATAGCACAAGACCGGCAATTGTGGAGATCTTTGGGGGAGGCCTTTGTCCAGCAGTGGACGTCTTTCGGCTGATATGATGATGATGATGATGATTATTTAATTAAATCTTACTGCATTCCCAGTAAATTTTAATTACAGAACACCATCATAAAGCCTGAAAAAAATGGAAGCAGTTTCTTTTATAATGTCCTTCCTGTCTTTGCATAGGCACATGTTCTCTTTTTACTTTGGAAATTACCCAACTGAAGACAAGGACCTACAACTTTACAAACCTGTGAGTACAGCTGGTGTTTTTGGTTCACTCTCATAAAACTAGTCATTGTATAAAAACGAAAAAAACTAAAACTCCAGACTAAAGGCAAAGGATCTATAAAAAGAACTATTCGCTGAATAGATGAATGCACGCGTTTTTTCTGCCGGAGACGCGCCAATTTTTTTAAATTAATTTTTTCAAAATTGTAAGACTCCATTCAAATGCATAAAACAGAACGCAATTTAGAACATTGAACATTTCGTAGCGATTTTGATACCTACAGGGTTGTAAAACAGTGTAAAAACATTGCTTTCGTGTTTAGAAGTTATATTTTGTTTCTATATAATTATCCAAAAAATTGGGTTGGGGATGGTACAGGAGGGTAGCCCCCTCCCCCCTCCATCCCTCCCTCGTGAATTTACTTACGTTTGAAGGCGACTTGATTTGAGATATTAACCTTATAAAGTAAATAAAATTTATATCAATGTACTTTTTCATACTTCTGTATCATATCCGTCACAAGTTTCAAGTCTGTGGGCTCTGCCAAATGAACCATATTTTTCAAATCTTCAGTGAATATCATATTTTTGGAGTCACCCAAGAAATCGTTCATCTTAGCTCTGAATTTGTCTTGAAAATTAACAAACTGCTCCTTGGTCCTCTTCCTTGTTAATAGATAGTTGTCGATTCCTAGTGCGGCTGGGGTATATAGGTTTCTTACTGTGAAACGACAAAAATTTAAACCTTCTACATAAACATATTTATAGAAATTGAAATATCACCAATTTTCTTTTAACTTCTTTAATAAGAAATATGAAGTCAATAAACCTTGTGTAACTCGGAAATTCTTGCATGATGATACGAGTCTTATGCCTGAATGTAAATGGCTTTTCAGTACGGAATTGACAAAATAAGACATGTTGTTATAATTTTATTAACTATCTAATTAATTTTAAATGCCGTAGTTTTTTAGGTTATATAAATCATAAACAAGATACGTCAATTTTTTTTTACATTGATCAAATAATCATGTTATTATTTATGACACATAATATTAGAAGATAACGAAGAATCCACGAATATATTCTAATAATGCAAACCCTTAAGGATTTTATGTTAATTTCTTTTGATATTTAAATTAACTTAATTTGAAAATTAAAAGAATGCCAAAATCTTTCATTTACAGTCTATGACCAGTGACCGCGATATAATTTATTTGACATGACTAGATAGAACCTATAGTCAGTGCTGCCATTTTAGCGCTTTCGGCGCTAGATCTAGCGCTTTTTTGCTATGTTCAGCGGGCACTTGATAATTTTAGCGCTTAACGGATAATTTAGCGCTTTCTTAATTTTTAATATGGCAGCACTATTTGTGCCGTGGAGAATAAAATTCTGTGATAAAATTATTGTCTATGTTCAATTTTATGCTCTATGCCAGTTGGGTTTTAATATGGCAATAGCTCTATTGTCTTATAGAGCACGGGGAATCCCTTGAACATTAAGTACGGTTTGTTTCATGTTTGGTTCATTGACTTTGCTTCTTTCATTTTCATTCTGTCTATGCAGTGCTGCCATTTTAGCGCTTTCGGCGCTAGATCTAGCGCTTTTTTGCTATGTTCAGCGGGCACTTGATAATTTTAGCGCTTAACGGATAATTTAGCGCTTTCTTAATTTTTAATATGGCAGCACTATTTGTGCCGTGGAGAATAAAATTCTGTGATAAAATTATTGTCTATGTTCAATTTTATGCTCTATGCCAGTTGGGTTTTAATATGGCAATAGCTCTATTGTCTTATAGAGCACGGGGAATCCCTTGAACATTAAGTACGGTTTGTTTCATGTTTGGTTCATTGACTTTGCTTCTTTCATTTTCATTCTGTCTATGTGAACGCACTGAAGTTCAAGTTTAGAAATAACGTTTTAAGCACTGATTTTACTAGTTACTCTTGTGAGTGTTCCATAGTGTTGTGTTGGTTAACTGTTTTGGAATGGATGTACCATTATCAAAAAAAATGTGTACAAACAAAGATATAAAGTTGAATGGGAGAAATCGCCCAACTTTAAACAATGGTTGAAATCTGTGCCTGGAGATGATACAAGGGCAATGTGTTTGTATTGTAGGAAGGATTTTCTTGCCAAATTAAGCGATATCCAGAGACATTGTGATTCAGTTCATCACAAGAAGCAGGCGAAACCGTTCTTGGACAAAAAGCAAACACAAATCTCTTCAATGCTGCAAAAACCCGTCGATAAGCTCTGTGTTGAGGCTGAAGGTGCTCTCTCAATGTATGTTGCAGAACACACAGCTATACAAGCAATTGATCACCTTACCGAATTATGTAAGAATAAATTTTCGGATTCTAAGGCTACTACAGAAATGAAATTGCACCGAATGAAATGTACAGCAATAATAAAGGAAGTATTAGCACCTCACTTTAAAAATTGTATAAGAAATGATATTGGTGATAATTCGTATAGCTTGATTATAGATGAATCTACTGATGTTTCTGTTCGAAAATATCTCAGTATTGTTGTTAAATATTTTAGCAGCAGACGCAACGAAATAGTTTCCACATTCTTAGGGCTGGTTGAATTGGAATCTGCAGATGCCGAAGGAATAGTTTCAGCGTTAACAGCACAACTTGAAGCTTTTAAACTTGATAAAAGCAAGTTAATTGGAATCGGAACAGATAATGCTTCGGTTATGACTGGAGTTAACGCAGGTGTCCATAAAATATTGCAGGAAAGGTATGCTTTACCCAATCTAGTGTTGATAAGATGTGTCTGCCATTCGATTCAATTGGCAGTGTCACATGCGTCATGTGAGACTATACCAAGAAATATTGAATTTATGATAAGAGAAACTCACAATTGGTTCAAGCTTTCACAGAAACGAAAAAACGAATATAAAAAAATATATGAAGCGATAAACTTTGGAGAGGAGCCACTTAAGATCTTAAAAGCTCGTGATACACGATGGCTGTCAATTGAACCTGCGGTAGCTAGAATCTTAAGTCAATGGATAGAACTAAAATTACACTTTCAATTAATGAGAACTCGTGAAAATTGCTACCAAGCCGAATTATTATATAACATGTTCAACGATCCAAGAAACAAAATTTATTTGCAGTTTTTGTGTGGAATACTTAATAATTTACAAGGGGCAATAAAAACTTTTGAAAACAAAACTTCTGACCCATGTCTGCTCTACAATACGCTACATGATTTAATACGAAACATGTGCACGAAAATAATAATAGCGCAACCGAGAATGCAATTCGAAAGCATTAAAGTGAAAGAACATCTGTCTATGTCACCATACCTTGGTTATTTATTTGAGAAAGAGATGAACGAGTCTTCATTGAATGAGGATGAAAAAAATGCAATGAAGGCGAGGTGTGTTGATTTTATTATTAAACTAATAAATGAGCTGCAACAAAGACTGCCTGAAAATTTAAAACTACTTAAAAACTCTATGGCATTATCTGTTTCCGTCATTTTAAAACCAAACAGAAATATCGATAACTTTATACAAGTTTTGGAAAGTCTGGGTTACACAGAAAATATGGATAATGTTATACAGCAGTGGCAAACTGTTATCCTACAGAACTGGGAAAATACCGAAGATACGGTGAAGTTCTGGACAGAAGTTCAACAGTCGAGGGACGCAGCTGGATGTTGTCCATATAAAGACTTATTCAATGTCGCGGCAAAAATAATGAGTTTGCCACATTCAAATGCTGATATTGAGCGGGTGTTCAGCTTAATGAATGTGGTTAAAAACAAGTTGCGAAATGCATTGCATTTAAAAACTATTAACGCCATCCTATTAATAAGAGCAGGATTAACCGGGGTTAACAGCAACTGTTATAATTATCAACTACCAGCTGATATTTTAAGTAAGATAGGATTATCCGAAAAATATAAAGTAAATACTACTGAACCTAACCAGCCTGGACCCTCGAGTTCAGCTATGATGGACGAAAGAATTTTAATTTTTTTTACTTGTTTTTTACTTAAAGTTGACTTTACTATACCCAAACTGTAGGTATAGAATAATATGAATATGTTTTCTCTTCTAAATGTTATTATTGTAATAAAAAGTTGTTTTTCACTACAATCACTTCGTATTTTATTTTATTTTTGTCGTGCGTATGACGCTTTTTCCACGATCAATGTGATTACACAATCTACCATAATAAACACAGCCCATGTTTAGTATGGGAGATTATTTAAATCACACTGATCGTCTAAAACGAGCTTCAGTTAAAAGTTCGAATTTAGCGCTTTATTGACTCGTTTGAACCGATTTAGCGCTTTAATGGCTTGTCAATATATTCGAATCTAGCGCTTAGTGCACCGCTGTCAGCGCTGATTGGATTTTTTCATCTGGCAGCACTGTGTCTATGTGAACGCACTGAAGTTCAAGTTTAGAAATAACGTTTTAAGCACTGATTTTACTAGTTACTCTTGTGAGTGTTCCATAGTGTTGTGTTGGTTAACTGTTTTGGAATGGATGTACCATTATCAAAAAAAATGTGTACAAACAAAGATATAAAGTTGAATGGGAGAAATCGCCCAACTTTAAACAATGGTTGAAATCTGTGCCTGGAGATGATACAAGGGCAATGTGTTTGTATTGTAGGAAGGATTTTCTTGCCAAATTAAGCGATATCCAGAGACATTGTGATTCAGTTCATCACAAGAAGCAGGCGAAACCGTTCTTGGACAAAAAGCAAACACAAATCTCTTCAATGCTGCAAAAACCCGTCGATAAGCTCTGTGTTGAGGCTGAAGGTGCTCTCTCAATGTATGTTGCAGAACACACAGCTATACAAGCAATTGATCACCTTACCGAATTATGTAAGAATAAATTTTCGGATTCTAAGGCTACTACAGAAATGAAATTGCACCGAATGAAATGTACAGCAATAATAAAGGAAGTATTAGCACCTCACTTTAAAAATTGTATAAGAAATGATATTGGTGATAATTCGTATAGCTTGATTATAGATGAATCTACTGATGTTTCTGTTCGAAAATATCTCAGTATTGTTGTTAAATATTTTAGCAGCAGACGCAACGAAATAGTTTCCACATTCTTAGGGCTGGTTGAATTGGAATCTGCAGATGCCGAAGGAATAGTTTCAGCGTTAACAGCACAACTTGAAGCTTTTAAACTTGATAAAAGCAAGTTAATTGGAATCGGAACAGATAATGCTTCGGTTATGACTGGAGTTAACGCAGGTGTCCATAAAATATTGCAGGAAAGGTATGCTTTACCCAATCTAGTGTTGATAAGATGTGTCTGCCATTCGATTCAATTGGCAGTGTCACATGCGTCATGTGAGACTATACCAAGAAATATTGAATTTATGATAAGAGAAACTCACAATTGGTTCAAGCTTTCACCGAAACGAAAAAACGAATATAAAAAAATATATGAAGCGATAAACTTTGGAGAGGAGCCACTTAAGATCTTAAAAGCTCGTGATACACGATGGCTGTCAATTGAACCTGCGGTAGCTAGAATCTTAAGTCAATGGATAGAACTAAAATTACACTTTCAATTAATGAGAACTCGTGAAAATTGCTACCAAGCCGAATTATTATATAACATGTTCAATGATCCAAGAAACAAAATTTATTTGCAGTTTTTGTGTGGAATACTTAATAATTTACAAGGGGCAATAAAAACTTTTGAAAACAAAACTTCTGACCCATGTCTGCTCTACAATACGCTACATGATTTAATACGAAACATGTGCACGAAAATAATAATAGCGCAACCGAGAATGCAATTCGAAAGCATTAAAGTGAAAGAACATCTGTCTATGTCACCATACCTTGGTTATTTATTTGAGAAAGAGATGAACGAGTCTTCATTGAATGAGGATGAAAAAAATGCAATGAAGGCGAGGTGTGTTGATTTTATTATTAAACTAATAAATGAGCTGCAACAAAGACTGCCTGAAAATTTAAAACTACTTAAAAACTCTATGGCATTATCTGTTTCCGTCATTTTAAAACCAAACAGAAATATCGATAACTTTATACAAGTTTTGGAAAGTCTGGGTTACACAGAAAATATGGATAATGTTATACAGCAGTGGCAAACTGTTATCCTACAGAACTGGGAAAATACCGAAGATACGGTGAAGTTCTGGACAGAAGTTCAACAGTCGAGGGACGCAGCTGGATGTTGTCCATATAAAGACTTATTCAATGTCGCGGCAAAAATAATGAGTTTGCCACATTCAAATGCTGATATTGAGCGGGTGTTCAGCTTAATGAATGTGGTTAAAAACAAGTTGCGAAATGCATTGCATTTAAAAACTATTAACGCCATCCTATTAATAAGAGCAGGATTAACCGGGGTTAACAGCAACTGTTATAATTATCAACTACCAGCTGATATTTTAAGTAAGATAGGATTATCCGAAAAATATAAAGTAAATACTACTGAACCTAACCAGCCTGGACCCTCGAGTTCAGCTATGATGGACGAAAGAATTTTAATTTTTTTTACTTGTTTTTTACTTAAAGTTGACTTTACTATACCCAAACTGTAGGTATAGAATAATATGAATATGTTTTCTCTTCTAAATGTTATTATTGTAATAAAAAGTTGTTTTTCACTACAATCACTTCGTATTTTATTTTATTTTTGTCGTGCGTATGACGCTTTTTCCACGATCAATGTGATTACACAATCTACCATAATAAACACAGCCCATGTTTAGTATGGGAGATTATTTAAATCACACTGATCGTCTAAAACGAGCTTCAGTTAAAAGTTCGAATTTAGCGCTTTATTGACTCGTTTGAACCGATTTAGCGCTTTAATGGCTTGTCAATATATTCGAATCTAGCGCTTAGTGCACCGCTGTCAGCGCTGATTGGATTTTTTCATCTGGCAGCACTGCCTATAGTCAGTCTGTATTAAAAACGTAGACAGAGAAACTTGGTTTCTCTGTCTACGATTAAAAAAGTATAATGACGTAACAGCAATGGAGGTGTTGTGAAAATGTAAATTCTGGCATATTTTTTATTATAATTTCGTTTGAAATCAACTAGAGTTAAATCACAAATTAGTTAAACAGAAGTGCAAGGTTCATATAATACTATTTACATAAGTTGAGAAGAGCTGTGTGTATTTATGAACACAAAAATCAAGTGCCAATATTAAATAAAATTGATGTGATGGATCACAGTATTGCGAAAAAGAACAATTTAAGCTATCCGTGTAACACATGAAACCAATTATCATATCATATCTAAGCTAGGTTTCTTGTGTTACACTATTTTAAATATTCTCAACAGTACCCATAACATGAAATTATTTATTTTATTAAATTCAGTTTATAAAAAAATTCATATTCCGTATTCTTATTGCAATTGCTTTACTGAATAAAGCAAATGTTAGACTCTTGTTGAGTGTATAGTCTAGGGGATTTGAATGAAGTTTTTTTTGTTGTTGTATTGTCATGTTATGAGTACTGTTCTAATGATAGCCTGGATAAGTAATGGCATAATTATTAACATTCTGTTATTGTTAAAATTTATAAAAAAGTATTTTACATTTTCACTAATACAACCCTGTGTTTTTTCTAGCAGATTATGAATGAGGTCTGTTACCAATAAATAAACATGGACGGAACTGTTAAGTGACACCAATCACTGGACTTTAATGACTGGATTATATCAATGAAGGATGTATGAGATGAGAGGTCAACAGTCAACATGAAAAGTAACACAACTGAGTAATGTTGAGCCTGATGATAGTCCAGGGTGGAAATGTAATCACAGATCTAGTTAACAATACCTATGTATACATGCACACAAGTCAACTTCATGAGCGTTGTGATGCTGGCTTACTTCAGAACGCTCAATTACACCAACAACATTCATGAAAGTGACGGCAGGCTAATGCTTTTAATAGTATTGATGACAAATTGTTTTTATATCTCAACATCTTCATATCCTTTTTTATTGGCTTTAGTAGTTTAAGTATAATTAGTTAAGAAAAATAATTATTTTCTATCTTTACAGATAGTGGAGCAATTTTTGTAGAATTTCTAAATACTAATTACATTTATTAGTCATTGTAATGGCAGAAAGTTACAGCAGACATTCAAAGAGCACATCAACTCGACGTAAGGACAAGGATATGACGAAATCTAAGTCTAGTAGGTCCAAATGCTCAGACTATAAATATCAGCAGGACTCAAAAACACCTCCATTACCTTCAAAAAGTACCTCCACCTTAGAAGATTTAATTAAACAAAGGGAATCTCTAAAGCAGGAACTTAAAAAAATGGTAAAATGTTCTAGCAGTGAAACAATTAAAGAAAGCAGAAAACGTAGGCATTCCAAAGAAGACTTAGCTTATGAAAGAAATATTAAAAAAGGCCCTAGGGAAAATGAAAAGAGTTCATCAGTAAAAAGAAAATCTATTCATGAATCTTCACCAGAGCTTGAAAATCCACAAGTTGAATCTGAAGATGAAGAAACAATTATAGAACTGAGAAGACAACAACGAAAACAACTTTTAGAAAAATTTAATGAGTCTGCTGACAAGAGCAGTGATAGTAATGATGGAGCTCATTCCAGAAGCATTAGTATTGAAGATAAAACCAATAAAAGTATTAAAGTAGCAAAAACAAGGATAGACATATCTAAACAAGTTACAGATATGTTTTCAGAAAAAGATGAATTTGAGAAAAACAATTACTCTGAAAATGTTACACAAAGCAACAATGAACTGAACCCAAATTTAATAGATAATTGGGATGACGAAGATGGATACTATAATATTCGCATTGGTGATGTTATGAATAATAGATACACCATCAAAGGCATATTAGGACAAGGAGTTTTTGCGAATGTTGTTAGAGCACAGGATAACACTGAAGGAAATGATTATGTTGCTATAAAAATTGTAAGAAACAATGACTTGATGTACCGCACCAGCCTTAAAGAGATAACTGTGTTAAAAGAAATAAGTGATGCAGACCCTGATAATAAATATCACTGTGTTAAATTTCTTGGGCACTTTATGCACAAAAACCATCTTTGTATATTAATGGAATCACTTCATATGGATTTGAGAGGTGTCATTAAGAAATATGGCAAGCATCATGGCATCAATATGAAAGCTCTGAACAGCTACAGCAGACAACTTTTGTTAGCTTTGAGATTGCTCAAAAAAATCGGTATTGTACATGCAGATATTAAACCAGACAACATTTTGGTAAATGAGAAGAAAAATATATTAAAGCTATGCGATTTTGGTTCAGCTGCTAAATTAGATGATAATGAACCAACACCATATTTAGTATCAAGATTCTACAGAGCACCAGAGATCATTTTAGGAATATCATACAGACATGGTGTGGATGTATGGTCAGCTGCATGCACAATTTTTGAAATGGCTACTGGCAAAATCATGTTTACGGGCAGTTCCAATAATAAAATGTTAAAATGTTTCATGGACCTCAAAGGAAGGTTTTCTAGCAAGCTTATAAAGAAAGGCAAATTCAAAGATCAACATTTCAATTACAATAACAATTTTCTCCTTCACAAAAAAGATGAATTCACTGGCAGAGAAAAAGTTATTGAAATAAGCAATATAAATATGACAAGAGATTTACAGTATGAGCTGAAAAAATCTTATAAGAATTCAACTGTTCATGAAGATAGGAAAATTGCCCAACTAAAAGATTTGATAGATAAAATGACCATGTTAGATTCTAGTCAAAGACTATCAGTTTCAGACTGTTTGAGACATCCATTCATATTAGAAGAATTATCAAAAGATGCTAAATAAATTTACTGGATTTTACTTACCTTATAATTTGTTACAAATAAGTTGAAGTTGAATAAAACATTTTTTATTTCAATAAAAGTATTTATTTTATTAACTTCTAAGAGAAGAAAACAACAAAAATATATGCCATCAACCAAAAATATCACTTAAAGTTTTCAATATAGGGACTATCACAATTTAAAGAAAAAATTGACTGTTGTCAATGGTGGTAAAACTGTTGTAACTGACAGAATTGACTTGACCACTTCAAACATGAGCTAATTCTTATGTTCTGCATAATACATATCTAAATTATATGGGCCACAGAGCTCAGAGTTAAGAGAAAACCTATAAACTGTTTGTTCCAAATAGTTGTTCATTGTAATACACATTACATACATTGTTTTTCACGTCAATTTTGTAGACGCCAGCACATCAAGCTACCCCAATCTGTCAAATTTCCCCAATTGAAAGTGAACCTTATACTTTTGTGATAAAGTTGAAAATCTATAAAAGAAATTTAACAGATTGGGCATATTTAGGACTTGTACCCCTATTATGAACAACTTGTGAAAATGTTGCAATAGGAATTTTGATCAATATGGAAAACTAATATATACTTTTGGCAACTAATGTTTTAGACAAGTTGCAAAATTTCAGGACTTATTGTCTTGTCAGTTGAGTACAGTAGATCAAAATTGACTTTAAATGTACTACACAGTTATAAAACTATTCAGAATGAACTAAGGTTAGTTCCCTCATTAAAAATAAAATTATTTATAAAAGTTTTTATCCCTTGGAAACAACACCTTCATTGTCTTAAATAAACATTCTTAGATAATATTTTTTGCAGGTGGGCATTAAATGTAAATAGTGTTGGTAACATGTTGGAGTAGGCAAATATAACTCATAATAATATGTTATCAAAACATAATGAGTGTATTAGAAATAAACATTAAATGTTCAATCAATGAGAATCACCACCTAAGACATAAATTACAACATACATTTTAGAACCTACATAAAACGCTTACATACCAATCTTCAGATTCCTTACACATTCTATTTCATCCAATAATAACAAAGTAAGTAGATATAATGCATCACAGTACAAATTAAAATATTAAAAAACCAATTGTGTATCGATACAATAATAATATAAATAGACAAATTTATCTTACAATAAAGCATCAATAGCACGTTAAAAAATCATTATAACAGCTCCTAATACTTGCCATATGAATACTGAAATTATGAGTATAATGACGTAATCTGCCCCTAGTAGTGCCCACGTTAAGAGAGGAGTAAAATATAATAGGTATCCATAGTTACAAGAAAAACAAATTACGACACGTGATAGTTATTTAACATTATGGTGTGCACGTCCTTCGTAAAGCGATTAGAAACAAACTTAACTCATGAGTGGTTTCTGATGGGGACTCAACTGATAAATCAGGGTTGTAGGTGAGGAACCTATCTTTGAGAAGCCAGACCTACCTTTTTTAATGGTGACGTCCGTTCTATAGAATTGAACGTCTGTATCTCGGTGGACACTTAACTAACATGGAATAGAAAACAGATAAACAAACTGGGAACCACTATGTAGAGGTCACACAAATATCGCTGGTGTTTCATCCCCGCTTATGCTGGCATAAGCGGGGATGAAACACAAGGGCGAAATGTTCGTGGTGGAGCGCGGCGGCCCCCTTTATCCACTGCGCCACACATGCAGTAAAAACTAAAGAAATTTGGAGATCGCTTCTCAATTATGAACTTAATGAGAGTTAAGATTTGTTTCTAAATACTGCACAAGTCATAGGACATTTATAAAATTCCACTCCGAACTGCGAGTCCAAGCTTTTTTGTATAATAACATTTACAAAAGGATAGGAAAATAGCCACGTGAATTTTGGTATTTTTTATCAGTTTAAGTGGTGTAGTTTGTATAAATTGAAGGTATGACTTTAATTGTGCTAGATTACATTTAGGTACTTTTCATCAAATATATACAAGTTATAGGCATTAGACTTAGGTACATGAACACCAAATTAGATTGCTTCACTTTGATAAATCAGTTTTTGAGATATGTTTCATTCAATGAATTGTGTAAAATGATATGGTGAACTCAAATTGATTTATTATAATTCAAATAGTGCCCATCACACACTAATTGTTTTTGTATGACACATATCCAAACAAAATCTATAATTTTCTTTCCATTAGGAAAGCATTAGCTTGCTTGCTTATCGTATGGGTAGTGGTAACCCTAGTGTCAGAGTTGCTCAAGCCGCCCAGTAGGCCTCTGACATGGCTTAACGACTGTTGTCTAAAGACTACAACCGGGACCGACAGCTTAACGTACCCTCCGAAGCACGGAACCGGTCAGAAATTAATCCACTTTGTATGGAAATCCTATATACATTGCGATATCAGCGTATACTGGAAATTTATAGCTAGATATGTAGCCGTGTGTACATAAACTCGTTATACACTAACCACCTAACTTATAGAAATATTGAGGCACACAGCTTACCATGAGAGATAGATTGTCTTAAGACTTTCAAAGTATTTTATATGTTTAGTTACGTATATTGGCATCAAACATGTGTATAGATATATGTGTCTCAATATTTTCACTAGGAAGGGGATTACAGTATTAGTCATGGTTATAGTCGCATCACATAAAAACTACATGAGATATGTATTTTTGATGTAATACAACTTTACCATAGGTGAGTTATGCTGTGTTAACAATCTTTGTAAACAATTCTTTTGTATCATTTGATAAGAATTTGTGCCACTTCACAGATTATAATTAACTTGGGAAGCGGCACAAATTCTAGACACAATTGTTTAATAATTGCGTCTGCCATAGTTTGCATGATCGCAGCAGAAGGGTTAATTGTTTTTACTATATGCGGATATAACTTTTTGAGAAAATTATTTGATAGCAATTTCAAATTATTGTCTGAGAATAATACATTTAGATCACCGACAGGATTTCAAACTACATTCTCTGGATGAAATCCCCGATAAAATGGGGTAAAAAGCATTGAGAAACTTACTTGACTTCTGTTCGGTCATCACCGGGCATGTGGCGACATCTATCAGGTAATATTTAACTTAACTTTATCATCTGCATTTAACGTAAAACGTACGGAACCGACATACCAGGATCATGTTATGTGGGGTGTTACTAATAATCAAACCTGTTACTGACGTTGCTGACTTTGTATGGGTTCAATTTAAGATTAGTGACGTCATTAATTTAAATGAAAGTACTGTGTCAAATTTACTATGACATTTGATACCTCAACGGTACTACATCTAATATTGACTTCTTAGTAATGATGTAGAGGGGGCTGTCATTAATTCATTCTTAAGGGCCGTTTTGCATGTGCAAGTGCGGTAGGATTTTTTTATGATGAGTTTGCGCTTGGCCACGATCTCTACTGATGGTAAGTAAAGATGTGGTCGAAGGTGGACCGCGCGTAACCATATGATGCCTGTTCACGCTAGCCTTAAATAAACCCATGTTGTATGAGTCTGGAAACACGTCGTTCGGGAGGATGTGCCACTGCTTAGCCATGCGTATGGTGAAAGAGGAAGCAAAGCGCTTCAATTATTCCTGATTCAATTATCTAAATACGGGCAATAGTCTTCATGAGACTGATACAACTAAAATATGCAAGTTAGTCTCAGAATCGAATTCGTGAATTTCAAATATCAGGAGCTGATTTGGGTGAACGATTCAGTACACAGTAATCGAGCTAATGCATTACTAGACAATTATTATATTCACTTTCGAAAAATATGCTTCGGTCATATTGTGAAATATCAAAATGGAAACTTAGCCGAAATAGGCAGCACTGTACTATATGGGTATAATAACGAGACGTGGAGGGTGGTTGAAAGCGTTGAAAATAATATAGAGATAGCACACAAATTAATAGATGATGACGATACCTGGATTAACATATACAACGTGTAACAGAAAGAGTGAACGTAACTTAAGGGGCATATACGGTCTCCTTAAGCCTACCTATACACAAAATATCATACCGAAATACCATCATTTTAATCTTGATCGTAAAATAATATACCATTCAATATATCGATAAGTATTTTTATCGATATAACGAACATCCGTACTAACACAGCACAGCTGATTCTGATTTACGCTAGAAATTGTTTGACATACCTCTGTGTTTCTATGCACGCCTGGTAGTTTGATTCCGATTGCACTCACTACACATATTTGGTTTTATTTTTGAGTAATTTTTTTTTTATTTATAGCACTGCTGAATAGCTATTGGATACTTTACATCGTATAAGTACGTGATACACAAACACATTACGAGAATCTTTTTATAGTTTAACTTCTAGTTGAAGTTGTTTTCAGTACTGATGGAAGAATTTCATTATTTCACGTTCACTAAAATCTGCACCGACACCGAAAGCTTGACTCTAAGACTTGCCAACTAACACGAGTCTCTCTCATGTACAACATATTCATAGAATCGTAAAGCTTTCATGTTTTTTAGTTATAAAGAGGCGTGGCCTCCATCGCGACACTGTACCCTTCACGACATAGGTTCCTCGTAATTAAACAGCCTTAAATTCTGTGACCTATGAATCCTCATCATCACAAAGTGCACGTCTGAGGCTATTCTTTCATAGATGAATGCACGAAATGTTCAAAATTATTACGATCACTAAACGACATAGTTAAGGATTTCGCGGAACACTTTACTCATTACTAAACGACATTTTAGACGATTTAGCAACTAAACACGACCTAAATAGACAACAGTTTACGAACAACTGATGATTTGAATATTTTTATTAAATAAATGAAATTGCACAATATTTGATGAATTTGGCGGCTTTCATCGAACGCGGCCCCTTTGGCGGCGTCTTTGAGTCCACTCAAAAGAGCCGCCTAGGTATCTACGACGCGCGCGGCTCGCTTGAATGAATATTAAATGATATTTAACCGGTTATTATTTACCTACATCAACTCTTTGATTTTGTCACCATAATAATATTAGTGTAACTTTGGATATAATCAGGACGGAATTTGAAATGTCCCCTACTGTTCATATGAGCCTAGTACATTATTCATATTTTTTTATTTGTATGTATTGTATGAATGATTAATACAGGGAACCTTTAAAATTTAGAGTGTATCACTCTAAATTTTAAAGGTAGAATTGAAAGTGCCCCTGCACTTTCTATTCCATCACTCTCATGATCCGCTGGGACGACTAGCGATACGACCGGAACGAGGTCAGGCACAGGAACGACGGCTTTACGTGCTCTCCGAGGCATGGGGGTGTAATATCGTCAACTCCCAGACTTCGGGCTGATACTGAGAAATTACGGAACTTTTTACGGAAAAATCCCATAATCACTTTTTGGCCCGACCCGGGAATTGAACCCAGGACTTCATTATTCCCATAATCACTTTTTGGCCCGACCCGGGATTTGAACCCAGGACTTCATTATCTGCAGTTGAACACGCTACCGCTAGACCACGAACACATTCAAATGGCGCGGCGCGCGGTGGCGGCATCTTTGACTGTGTCAAAGGCGCCGCCGCCACGCGCGGGGCCCGCTTTGATGAATATTAAAAAATATTTAACCATTTATTATTTACCTACATCAATCCTTTGTATTCGCCGCCGTATTAGAGTTCCTTGCGACAAAATCAGGACGGAATTCGAAATGTCCCCTAATGTTCATATGAGCCTAGTACATTATCCATATTTTTTCGTAATTTATCAGTAGTCGTACCGCGTTTGTTTATCTGGTTAGTTTGTATAGTTTGTATTAAAAATTAAGTACCTATTCGTTTCCGGCCAGATTAAATTCAAATACTAAAAGAAAAACTTAATATTCTTACTATTTATTTAACACACAAAAAAATATCTACAGTTACATAAGTCAATTAAAATATTTATTTCTCCTAAATCCAACATCTTGCGGAATATCAATTTTAATTAAATTCAGTGATTTTTCCTAGTTATCAAATTTGTATGAATGATTAAAATGCTGTTACGGGGAACCTTTAAAAATTAGAGCAAAAATTCAGTTAAACATTTGATTGAATCTAAAATAAACACGTGTAATAAATTAATATGTGACTGTACAGAACCACACTTTTATTTACAGTCTAAGTAGTAGGTACCCAAAGAGTTTGTGAAAGGTTCATTGAGTTTTGTTAGTGTTGTTCATAAGTCGGTCATCTTACTTGTTGATTTAGGTTGTCGATAGAAAAATAAATTACTAGTTGAATAAAAAATGATTATTTCTGTTTGAAGTTTCGTCCATAGGTAGCCGTCCTGATACCTTATAACCCCCTTAAGTTACGTTCACACTTTCTGTTACACGTTGTATAAAATACTTTTAGGTATCCCAGAAAAATGTTTGGTTGCTGTTGGAATTTGGTAAAGACGTCTTAAGGATAATTATTCCGGGATAAAAAGATAAAGTTATCTTAAGGGCCTTCCTTCATCTTGGACTTCCTCAAAAAAGGAGTGAATGGTTTTCTGCAGAGTCGACAATGCTCGAGTAAGTAGGTGTACAAAATTCCAACTTGTCATTGGCAAAATCACTTCTAAGGCTTGTGGAACCAATTTTAAATAAAACTAATAATAATTGACTTCGGCATCTGAGCTGTGTAAACCGTCGCGGCAAGAGGCCGTAGGTTCAAAACCCGTTACCATTCTAATATTTTTAAATATAAGCATTAAAGGAATGGATAATGCCTTTTCCCATTTGTATGGATGTACACATACATATAAATGTTAAAAAATAGAGGTTTTTTCTGAATATATTGAAATATTAATGTCAGAAAATGACCGAAGCAGATTGTGATAGCGTAAAACTGCGAGGTGAATTCTAGTTCTTAAACAACTAAATTTAAAATTCAGTCCAAATGATATGGATATCACGGTTCCGACACTTGGATTTTGGAATACGAACCTTAGTTCAAGTTGTTCGTATTTTGACAAGTAATTGTTGACGTCACTAATATTGCGAGTAACGCACAAATGACACACTGAGTAAAAAAACCAACTTGTCATCGGCAAAATCGCCTCCACCGCATGTGAAACCCAATATTATTAAATAAAAGTTATTTGTGACGTCACTAATATTTCGAAGTGGCTATTGATGAAGGTATTTATACCGTCGGTTTATGATCTCAGATCAGATTTTTATTTTATTTATCACGTTCATATCTCGGAAATAAAATCTCATTAACAACGCGCCGTAATGTTTTGTCCGTTCTGAAATTTCAATCATCACATTTATTGATCAAAAATTTGGTTGATATTACTCTTTCCCTCAGTACCTTACCTACTTTAAAAACTAATATTTTAATATACAAAAAAATCACATGCCACAGAATATTAAAGATCTGTATGTATTGCTAATTGCTAGCAATAAATATTATTCACGTTTTTGTTTACAAGTTCTTTCGTTGCAATGTCGAAAATTGAACGAGGCAACTAAAAAAAAATCACAAGAGCTGTTAGCTACCGTTACAGCATGTTTTTCATAATAAATCTACTATTTAACAGCTATGATATAATCTAATGTCGAAATCTTATGGATGGATCCATTACATGAAGAATAGGTGTATACTTACTAAATCTGCCAGAAGAGTAGCCTCTCTAAACCGGGCGGGAAAGATATAAGTTCCCAATACACATGACATCATGCACGTCATTGTAATAATTCTTTACGTTTGAACGTGTAATGGGCACACAAACCTATCCCACACTTTTTCTAGGAAAGGCTATCCTTATGACGGCAAAGCAATACATAATTCTATCAGAAGTGATTTTCTTTATGCAGACCATGTCTGAAACGGTTCATTGGCCGTGAAGAGAAAAACTTATATGGAAAGGCGATTTAGGTTAAGAAGTGAAATTAATGTTTGGAATATATCTAGGGGATGCGTGGAACTACCGTCAAATTCGCCGGTCAGTGTGATCGTGATCGGCGTTCAAATCAATCCGCTTCCATCGGCACATGTGACGTCATAAATGGTCCGAAATCGATATTCAACGTTGACGCCGATTGAACGAATGATTAATTTTGTCAATTTTAACCTTCTATTCTATTTGAACGCCAATCACGACCGCGCGAATTAGGCGGTAGCTCCCCTGAACCAAACCATCTGTAAGTTTAACGTAATGAAGCTCTGCGT
Organism: Pseudoips prasinana; assembly: GCA_951640165.1. Taxonomy (NCBI): domain Eukaryota; kingdom Metazoa; phylum Arthropoda; class Insecta; order Lepidoptera; family Nolidae; genus Pseudoips; species Pseudoips prasinana. The sequence continues at coordinate 18,386,031 of OX621251.1, forward strand.
GTCGTATACACTCCGCAAGAGTGACAGTATGCAAAAGAGATCGCTATCTATCTCGTTCTCGCACTTCTAAAGTGCGAGAAAAGTCTCGGTGGCTGATAAACGCGTAGTATAGGGTTCAATTACACAGAAGCTTCACGAAGTTATAGTTGACTCGACTTTACCGCTTCATTATAAACCGTTTCGGTGAACACTTTTTTTGGTATCGGCCAAAGAAATGCTGACATGTATTAATACAAACAGTCACCAAAGGAGTTGTTCTGAAATGAAAAATTGTCAACGGCACCCCTAAACGGCACTTAATGGTCTAATTGAATATGTGAACCGGTTCACATGAGAACATCTATGATAATCCAAATAGGACCTGCACCTGATCTAAGCCTCCTACGCACTATGCGGCTAGCCACAATGCGGCCAGCCGTGCGGCTGACCGTACTCAGATATTTGTACGAGAAAGTAGTTTTTATTCGCACTGTGATGCGGCAGCCGGTCAGCAATATTGATAGCTCACGGCTGACCGCATTCCGGCTAACCGCATAACGCGTAGGAGGCCTAAGCCTCTCGGTTACTGATTCCCTGTGGGCTTTGAGATAGGTTAGCAGTCGCTAAATAAATTCTTTTAGCTAAGCAAAATGAAATGAGAAAAGTTAAAGCAGAATAAATAAATATCCGGAAAATATCGCACAGCGCCAGATAGCCCAAATTAAACAAATCTTGTACTATGAGTACTAAACAACACAGTTAAAATAATTTTACTTTTTATAAATATATACATACTAATAAACAATTACTTGTAAAACACCAACAACCTCGCAACACTAGATAGCAATCACCACAAGCAATAACTTTTGATATACAACTTTTGATAATTTGATTTTATTTTCGTACAAAAATAATTATTAATTTTATTTGTCGCATGAATGTTTATAACCACGTGCCTCGCAAAGATTGCGTAAACACACCAAGCCGTGAAATTAACTAGATAATCTGGGGAAGAGTGTTATTAATATTAGGAGAGCAGACGCACGCGAGACGAACCTCGTCCTTGCATTTATGAATGAATCATAGACCTAGAAATGTGACGAAAAAACAACAATAAATAAATATTTTTTTTCATGGATTGATGATTATGCCCGAAGTCGTAGAACAAAAGTTGTTGTTTCTTATGTTAGCAATCTTGTCCTGCGAGGTTGTTGGTGTTTTAAAAGTGGTCAATAAAATAGAAATTACATGAACAAAGCCTTCTCTTATATGTTTTGTTCAGGGCTGCCGTTAACAATTTTTGGGTCTACACAGCTATGGGGCCTAAATCACCCCCAGACATGGGATGAAATGCAGTCTCTAATAATTCCATTTAATCACTGGCTTTACCTATCACAACACAACTTGCGTTGATAATTATAGAAAAACATATGAGATTCTTTAGAATAGAAAATAATATTCACTACACACTATTAACCTCTCTTTACCGATTCTAAATTAATAGTTAATGTTTTTTTCTTTGGATGAATGGTGAGTACAACTTGTAACATAAATAATGTGAGAACGGTACTTAATTTTAAAGAGCTTAATCTATTCATGAAATTTAACAACTTTAATAGCAGATATTTGTTATTGGCCTCTATACAACGTACGGCATGTACAAGTCGACCGTTTTCATGGGTAGATTAAGACTTAAGCATCTCATACTATTTATATTATACGCTGTATAGGCGCGGCCACGGGTGTGAGGTGCCCTCCTAATCTGTTATAAATGGCCTTATCCACTAAAAAGGCATCTAATTAATGTATTACGCGGTCGGGATTTACCGGCAGTCAGATAAATAGAATTAATATTCGAATGTTAAGAATCATAGAATGTTCTGTTAATGATTCTGAGCGACCAATTTGTATGTCTGCATTATGGCGCCTCGCCGCTTCATGTCGCGAGTTCGAGTCCCTCGCCATACAACTATTTGTGTGACCCATAAATAGTTGTTCCGAGTCTGGATGTAATTTGTGTCTATTACATGTTTGTAAAGTACCCCGCGACACAGGTACTAGAATCCCTAGAGCGGGCGTTATTTTAATAAAATAATGGTAAACGTTGCATAGATTTCATGCACCCCACTCGACTCCTGGCCGCGCCTACCGATGAATAACACAATGACGAGCGTTTAGGAGCGCGATTGTTATGTTGAAGGCATGTTGTGGAAGCCGGAGTTAGCCCCGATGTCTATAGACTGGCCGGAGGCTATGGAGTCCGGGCTCTGGAGGGACGCACTGTACACTGGGTTCATGGGGGTGGTCCCACCCGCCTCGAATAACGTGCTGTCGTACACGCTGTTACTCTGCTGAGAAATAAACATTATTAGAAAGAAACAAAACAACTATTTATATATTTTTAATCAACTTTGTGCATAAAGTTTTGAAATAGAATTGTCTAACCATTTAGTGACAGTTCAAGTCAAAGAAAAATAGTATTTAGTACACATTCTGTCACTAGATAGCGTTGATTAATTTTGAAAGATCGCTATTGATTTTTTCTGCCGTAGATAGAAGTCCCTGTAGTAACATAAATATGTTTGTTAACAAGATCACCCGAACGAGATAATATGTGGTGAATGAAACAGTATAAGCGAATTCTTGTTATCCAAACCAATGTGATCAGTAGTTATAAGCACTGTAACTTTGGTAATTGAAATAAATCAGACGGGTTGTTGGTTCCACTCCCGGATTCACTGATCTTTTTGGTTTTATTCAAACTCCAGTAAAGGACCCTAGTCCTATCAAGAATAAAATTAAACCTAAACATAATCTGCTTGACAATAACTTAATACAAGCTAGCTAAATATCACTACCATTAAAAAATAAATTGTATAAATGTTTTAACATTCCGTGTACCTAAATATCTGTAATAAGTAACTAGAAATAATAACTGTATTACTATAAACATGTTCTGACTATTTACAAGCGCTTTTTTAAAGTCCATGTGAATAAAAACCTTTATTATTTTATTTTATTAAAATAAATAAATACTTGTGCCATTACAAACGTGCGAACTACGTCATAAATCATTGTTATCGAACTGCTCTAGTGTTATGAGTAACAATAAAAAAGGCTGTCAATAGTCAGTAGCAGATAATGAAGGGAATAATGCAAAATATTGTTCAGAATGTATTGATCTTCCTGTGTCAGAGTGTCATCACTTCATCAATAACGAGTTTTGGTAATGTCACTTTATTTTTAATGACGTATGCAGTTAGCCTAGGAAGCTTTCACTGCTTCACCGGACTATAGAGGCGAGCGTTGGTTCAAAACGTCTAGAAATATGAAAACTACAAACTAAGTATCCGTGCCGGTGGGCACCCCCTTTCGGGTTCGAACCTCGACTCTGGGCGGGGAGATGCGAGAGGGCGTATCATTTTAGGGATGTTTTGTGTAACTTTCGCTCTACGTTAATACGCGTCACGGGCCACTCTTCCGGTTTAGTTCCAGAGGGAGTATCGTTACGAAATGTCACTTTCGTTTACAGTTACTTTTTTAGTTTACTGGACATAACAGGCGAGCGGGGATCACGACACCTAGCAAACAAGATAACAAACTATGTAACCCACGCCAGAGCGGACTCAAAAAACATTGTAAAGTTTGACCGGAATGTGCATATTTGACGAGGGTCAATAATTTCTGAAACCAAAAAAATAATTTAAAACGAAACCCGTTGAAAAAGGAAGAAAATATAACAGAAAGGAAAAATAATTTACGGGCGAACTAAGGTCGTGAAGAGGAAGGGGGTGCGTTTTTAAGGGTAAAAAACAGTTTATCTCAATTTCCGGCAAAACTCCATGCGACAATGCTCATGACAAAAATATTTTTGTATAAGATAAAATAAAAACTTGATTATTTGAATTATTCACATACATTTTGAAATTATGTGGAGAAAAATGTAAATACAAAAGTTGTAAGTAGATATTTTTATTACCTAAAATATTGTTTTTGAATTTTTTCCATCAGACTTTTAGATTTGCTGGAAATCGAGATTAACCGTTTTTTACGATTAAAAACTCACCCCCTTCCACAACCCGACCGCAGCTCACCCGTAAAATATTTTTCCTTTCATTTTTGTTATATTCTCTTCCAATTTCAACGGGTTTCATCCTACTATTATTTTTTCATTTTTTACCATTTTCAAAGTCTTCAGCCCTGGTCTATATCGACTATGACATTTGAAACTATACACATGTGTGTGACAGAGGCAGAAAATCCGCACAAAAGACCTTAGCTTTTCCCAAAAAAAGAATGGTATCTCCTTCTTATGCAAATAAAAGTAGACATATTACATGATATAATCACAACAAATGAAATCTTACTGACCTCAATAGATATCGACAAAAAATGTTAACCTACTTTGTGACAACTTCAATACTATTTTGAAATAAAAATACAGTTGACTAATCTTTAAATGAAATTGCGTTACTACTACTTATCGTATAGTCAGTGGTTGCCGTAGTGTCAGAGTTGTTCAAGCCGCCCAGTAGGCCTCTGACATAGCTTAACGACAATTGTCTAATGACTACAATAGGGACAGCTTAACGTGCCCTCCGAAGCACGGAGATGCTCAGAAATGTAACTACTTTGGCAGTCACCCATCTATGGACTGACCGCGAGCCTAGTTGCTTAACCTCGCCGATCACTTGCGGACCGGTGAGAGTATCTAGCTATGAGCGTGACAAATTACGTTTCTTGTTATTAATAAATAATAATAACGTCCGTCAAAAGCCAAATTGTGTAGCAGGGCTTTCTAAAAAACTTCTGAGTGACAAAACAGCTTGGGATTGAGTCACTCTAAATTAACACATTTAATTACAATGTAATTTTATGTAAGAAATAAATATTTTAAAAAAGGATTCCTACTGAGTTTTCTGGCAGTGTTTCTCAGTAGCTGCCAGGTCATGCACTGCACAGTAAGGTAAAAAAATTTGACGATTCCACACAAATGTAATATTTTAACAGAATAAATGACTTTTTGATTTTGATTGATAGACAGACTCGCCAACTGCGCAGGACATATTATAGTGCACAAGTGTGTGCACAAACACAGGGGCACTTTCCTTTCAATCGTTCTCACGATCCGATGGGATGACTAGCAGACGACTGGAAAGAGGTCAGGTACAGGACCGATGGCTTTACGTGCTCCCCGACGCTCGGGGGTATAATACCACCAACTTCCAGATATCGGGCTGATACTGTGAAATTTTCTTAACTAAAATATCCGAGAATCACTTTTTGTCGCGACCGAGGGTTTGAACCCAGGAACTCATTATCTGCGTTTGAACACTCTACCGCTAACCCAACGAGGCAGATAATAAATACAAAAATAAAAAAGCCTAGTCCTCCGGCAGAAATATCTTATTACCTGATAAATGTAGTCAGAGTCTGTCTTAAGTGAGCTGAAGCTCTGCTGATGGGGCAAAGAGACTTGGTCGTCATCCATCGGCTCATCCATTTGAGCCTTGTATGAAAACATGATGCTTGGCTGTGATACACTGGAAACAGGAAAAATACGAGTAAGTAAACAAGCAAATCACACTAATATTATAAAGGCTGATTATATTGACAGCACGTATGCCGCAGCGGGTAAGACAGTCGCCTCGCCGCTTCGTGTTGCGGGTTCGAAACCCGCGCCGGAAAACTATTTGCGTGACCCGTATATAGTTGTTTTGAGTCTGGATGTAATTTGTGTCCGTCTATTATATGTTTGTAAAGTCCCCAGCGACACAAGAATTATTGCCCTAATGCGGGCGTAGACTTAAAAAAAAAAGGACAAAGTTTGTTAGTGTCTGAGTGTGTATGTTTGTTACATCTTCGCGTCAAAACGGGTGGAGCGATTTCAATAAAATTTGGTACGGAGATAGTGGACACCCTGGATTAACACATAGGCTATAATTGATAAAGTTTAACGCGGTTAAAACCGCGGGGCACAGCTAGTATTTCATAAACTCCAGAATTGGTCAGTCCAACTACCAATTTAATTGCTTAGAATATATAATCAGCCTGATATCGTCCACTGTTGGACATATGCTTCCCCCAGAGGTTGCTATAACGTTGCCATTTGGAGGGGTTTGCCTTAGTCACCGCGCTTAGCATGTGAGTTGGCGACTGCAGAAAGATGGTACTCGTAGCTAGTACACTAGTGGCGGTGCTGCCCGACTACGTGGTGTATCCTTAGTCGCCTTTTACGACACCCACGGGATGGTATGGGGTGTATAAGATTCTACAACAAACTTCCCATTGATATCAGAGAAATGTCTACGAAATTTTAAAGGACTATAATAGCCAAATTGTGTAGCAGGACGTACTACAAAACTTCTGATTATTTAAGTGACGAAACGGCATGGGATTGAGTCGCTCTAGATTAACACATTTAAGTACATACAATGTAATTTTATATTAAGAAATAAATATTTAAAAAAGATTCCTACGGAGTTTTCTGACAGTGTTTCTCAGTAGCTGCCACGTCCTGCACTGCACGGTAGGGTAAAAAAAAATGACGATTCCACACAATATTTTAACGGAATAAATGACTTTTGAGTTTGAGTTTGACCCTGTTATTTATTCTTTCTAGGCCGGAAACCACTCACCCGAAAATTTTACAAAACATTGCTTGGCATATTAAGGCAAAATAACAAACCTCTTCTTTTTTAAATCTAATTTAAAGCCTTGATATAAATCATAACGCCAAAGGTATTATCCTTAACTTAAAACTGAGAAATCATTAATTTAATCGTCCGGCGTTACCCTCTGCTAATCTGGGGAGGTCTGGTATGCATTTGAATGAATACTAGCATTTTTGCGTGCTGAGGGCGGTGCATATTGCATCTTATTTACACACTTCTATCTGATCCTAAAGTAAGCAGAGCTTGTACTATGGAAACCAAATAACTGACATAATACATATACTACTTTTCTTTTGTAAATACATACTTATATAGATAAATTACACCCAGACTCAGGACAGACAGACATGTCCATGCACACAAATATCTGTCCTGGGTGGGAATCGAACCCTTGACCTCCGGCGTAAAAAGGAAACATTTGCCAAACACTGCAACAGGCCCATCAACCCTATTATTTTTTTATTTTGAACAACTTGCTATACAAAAACGTAACTGACGAATTTTGTATATATTTATTTACGTATTATTCACGGTCATTGGTATGGAGATAGCTGACACCCTGCGTTAACACATAGGCTATAATTTATAAAGTTTAGCGCGTGTAAAACCGCGGGACACAGCTAGTAGCATAAATAGTAAAAAAAATACATACTTCAAATAGTCATACCTGAAGAACTCGCTGAGGAAAGTGTGGTAGACAAGCGGCGTGTAGAGGGAGAAGTATAGCCACGTGGTGACGTCCACGACACACAGGCCCGGCTGCATATTGCCCCACGCCAGCAATCCGGCACCCACCGCCTGGGTCGTGTCTAACAACGCCAACAGTAGCACGTACAAGTAGAAGGATAGTTTTGCTGGAACAAACATTTTTAGTATTACAGATATTTAAAAGAAAATGAGACTTGGTCGCTCACTATGGGCCTTATCAGGCGGCTCAAGGTCACCCAAAGAGCAATGGAAAGGGCCATGCTTGGAGTTTCCCTGCGAGATCGAATCAGAAATGTCGCAGGCGAACCAAAGTAACCGACATAGCCGTAAGAATTGGCAAGCTGAAGTGGCAGTGGGCAGGGCACATAGCTCGTAGAAAAGAGAAAGGGTTCTCGAGTGGCGACCACGAACCGAAAGACGCAGCGTGGGCAGGCCCCCTACAAGATGGACCGATGATCTTGTGCGGGTCGCTGGAAATCGCTGGATGTGGATAGCGCAAGACCGGCAATTGTGGAGATCTTTGGGGGAGGCCTTTGTCCAGCAGTGGACGTCTTTCGGCTGATATGATGATGATGATGAATGAAAATGTTTAACTTCTTCACTGGTCTACCATGTCCAACCACAGATAATAAAGTCCCGAGTTCCCTGAGTCCTGAAATACCGGGTCGGGCCTTAAAGTCAGATTTATCTGTTAAGTTAAATTATCAGTATCCTGCCCCGAGTTTGGATTTATTATTATTAACATCAAGTAATATCTAGGGACAATGTCACACAGATCATCCTAGCCCCAAACTAAGCAAAGCTTGTACTATGGGTACCAGGCGACGATATACATACTTATATAGATAGATAAATACTTATATACATAGAAAACATCCATGACTCAGAAACAAATATTCGTGCTCATCACACAAATATTTGCACTTACCGGGATTCGAACCCAGGACCACCAGCTTCGTAGGCAGGAGCACTACCAACAAGGCTACGGTGAAGTTGGCATATTACAATTTTGGCTTAATTGGTTAACTATACCCTGACTACATTTACTGTAAAGACGGACAGACAGACAAACGAATATTGGAGTAATCCGATAAGGACATTTTTGAAGTTATACTTCTTTTGGCGCGATGGAGAAAAATGATGAGAGTGAATTTTTACGATGCGCGCGCACACCGACACCAAAAAATTTAACAGCATGAAGTTAGTTCTAGGTGGTATGAGAGTGAATTTTTACGATGCGCGCGCAACGTAAAAATAACAGCATGAAGTTAGTTCTAGGTGGTATGAAAATTTATAACTATGTTCAAGTTGTATATTAAGAAGTATAACTTCTAACGCGTGTACATAAGTACACACAAGTTTTTTTTTTTCTTTCTGTCACTCGGAAAGTTAAAAACAGCCAAACATCGTAACCATCAAGAGCGTATAAATGTTACAAGTTTATTTTACCAACTGGTAAATTTAGACAGCACGTCTAAGGTCGTATATTAGTCATAATCATAACAGTAGTAACTGCGTTTTGAATAGCAGGGTCATGTTATAAAACCTTCAAGCTAATCTACTACCGATATCGGATAGTAAGTACCAAGTAATATAATAATAATGTCCTCCTAGCCGAGATCCGGCCACGGCGGCCAGTCTTAAAGGAGACTAGCCATCTGCGCGGGACATATTATAGTGCTCAAGTGTGTGCGCTAACACAGGAGCACTTTCTATTCCATCACTCTCGTGATCCGATGGGACGACTAGCGACACGACCGGAAAGAGGTCAGGTACAGGACCGACGGCTTTACGTGCTCTCCGAGGCACGGGGGTATAATACCGCCAACTCCCAGACTTCGGGTTGATATAAAGATTATTTCGTTTTACAGAAAAATCCCAAAATCACTTTCGGCCCGACCCAGGATTTGAACCCAGGACCTCGTTATCTGCGGTTGAACACGCTACCGCTAGACCAACGAGGCAGTCGTAATATAACCATAGTAAGTGAAGGAAGTTTTAATTTTAAACACAAAATATCAATTTTTAACGCATTGTATACTTTCATGATGGTTTTTAGGGTTCCGTACCAAAAGGGTAAAAGGGGACCCTATTACTAAGACTTCGCTGACTGTCTGTCCGTCTGACACCAGGTTGTACCTCATGAACCGTGATAGTAAGACAGTTGAAATTTTCCCAGATGATGCATTTTTGTTGCCGCTATAACAACAACTACTAAACAAAATAAAATAAATATTTAAGGTTTCCCATTCATAAACGTGATATTTTATGGATAATGATGAATCATTTAGTCATTTTTATCCTACATTTATTTGAACCCCGATCACTATCACGTATAGGACGGTCACCGTAGCTTAGTTGGTAGTGCTCCTGCCTACGAAGCTAGTGGTCCTGGGTTCGAATCCCGGTAAGTGCAAATATTTGTGTGATGAGCACGAATATTTGTTTCCGAGTCATGGATGTTTTCTAGGTATATAAGTATTTATCTATCTATATAAGTATGTATATCGTTGCCTGGTACCCATAGTACAAGGTTTGCTTAGTTTGGGGCTAGGATGATCTGTGTGACATTGTCCCGAGATATTATTGTTATATCACGATGTTCGACGACTTAGCAGGTAGCTCCCCTGATCGGCTCGTTGGCCAGCTCCGTATTATACAAAATAATCTAATTATATATTACTTAATTATCGTATGGGCAGTGGCTACCCTAGTGTCAGAGTTATTCAAGCCGCCTAGTAGGCCTCTGACATGGCTTAACGACTTTTGCCTAATGGCTACAACCGCGACCGACAGCTAACATGCCCTCCGAAGCACGGAGACGCACGAAATTAAACCACTATGGCGGTCACCAATCTATGGACTGACCGCGAGCCTAGTTTCTTAACCTCGCCAATAACTTACGAACCGGTGAGTGTATCTTTATCTATTCTAAATTGATGGACTGAAATCCAATACACTTTTCAATGCAGAATTATTTTAAATGATCTGTGCTAACTTAGTGTACAAAAACTCTTAAGTTTTTTGCTACCACGACAAAGCCTTGAGAAAACAAATTGTAGTGAGTCACATCAATTTGACTAATGTTTTGATGTAAAAAATGAGCTACTTACATCTATTTGGGTAACGAACCTTCACCAGTTAACAGCTAAAGCGGAACTCTAGGATTATGTAACAGTAAATTATATATATTGTTTTAAAAACAAAGAACCGAACTTCAACTTTTCTCTACAACAATATACTTGGACCATACAACATTTTCCACCGAATAAAAAATATATTGTCCGTTGAAATAGTGAAAGCATCATAAGCTAACTGCAAACGGGGAAATAAAAAACAATGACAACAGAAAAAATATATTACATACAAAAAAACTACTACCCTCGAATTTAGGAAAATAAAAAAAACGACAACTGTATAATATACATTTATTAATAAATGTAAAAAATACCATTACGATCGAATTCGTATTCGAATCGAACCTCGTTCTTTTTAAAGTTGGTTAACAGGGTAAATTGTGGAAGCAATAAACGATCGAGTATTGTAAATTTGCATGCTGCAAACGGTTGTGCTTAAACCACAGTCTACTTAAATCACTTGAAGTTTATTAATACTGGATTTATAAGTGAATACTCAATTTTATTTATCATGCTTATTACAGTTAGCCTTGAAAGATTTCACTGTTTCACCCGACAATGGACGCGCGCTCAAGCCGTCGTGCAAACAAAACTATACAAAGTAGGCAGCCCGCGACCGATGTATATGGTTTCCGAACGTTGCCTCGAGTCGTGACGATGCAGGAGAGGGTCGAGGCCACTCATCCGATTGAGGATTCGGATCAATAGCTAAAACCTTAAGGCCCGGCGCCCACTATGGTACGGCTCGGGCGCCTTACGGCGGCTTCGGGCGCCTGAGAGCTGCTGCCTCGGCAGTTGCAAGCACACCTAAGGACGCCTCAGCTGATTTTGGGTAGCCTCGGAATAGTTCGGGCGGCAGAAACATCACAGAGCAGTGATAACGTTACGTGAAAACAGTTGTGCGTTTATAATGGTGGATTGAGACTTAGTTCTCATTGTTCATCTTGCTGAAGAAGAAGAGAAACTTGGAGCCTTAAGGCAAAGAAGAATATTTTGGGTGCTTATGGTTGCCGAGGCTCTCAGGCGACCTAAGCCGCCGTAAGGCGACCTAGCTGTACCGAGTCGCACCGATGGTGGGCGCCGGGCCTAAGTAGTCTAGTTATACATATATTATGAGTGGCATAATTATATTAATATTCAAGGATTTCATGTTAATGGGGGAAGCCCGTATCTACGTACGTGTCATTTGTTTCTACGCATAATAATGCAAGAGAATGTTACTGTTAGAAGCAGTGGCGAGGGGTGATGTATTTTACAAGATAAGCAGATTGATAAACTGGTAACTTTAGGTTAACGGTAAAAAGTAGTAGTTCTGTGTGGGTGGTTACTGTACGGTGGTGATCAATAATCAAACAATGTTGCCTGATTTCAACGTCTGATCAAATCGTCTCTTACACTAATCTAGAATTTTCACTTAGCGTTTTCTTTTAACATGAATTAGCACAAGCTATATATTAAAACAAAACAACATAGTCACCTGTGCCAGTACCTAGGAACCTTTTTAAGGTTTCGAGGGTCAGTTTTTATGAGCGTTTTGTGCAACTATCGCTTTACGGTAACACACCAACACGCGTAACGACGGCCGGGGTAGGCACTTACAGAACACTTGCATTTAGTGAACCGGGTGAAGTATGCGGTGGCGTTTAACTGGTGTCTAGGCACTCGATATTGCTACTAATGAGCAGAACAAGGTCTTAATTTGTACTTATTTTATAAAATCGCAAAACCAGTTAAAGTTCATTGGGGAAACCGGTAAACAGGATGTAATGAGCCTACGCCACCGGTAAGAAGCCATACTCCAATCATACATTAAGTGAAACAGTGCATAAACAATAATAGGTTGTTTCAACTTCTAAGTACAAGGTGCACCTGATTCCCTTGGGCGAGTTCATGTAACCCACACCTATATAAATACAGTCTACAACAAAAGTATATGATGCCTTTTGCATTCAGTGAAACCGTATACTTACTGGGTTACGTTGTTTTAATGTAACCCTGTATGTATGGATTGGGTATGAAAAGGCAATAAAAACTATTCACATAGAACTTCTGTCAGCAAAATAGGTCCTAGTGCCGAAACTGTCCTTCCACGAATACGTGTGAAAAGAAAACATTTATAAAATGCACGAAGCAATATATTATCGCCTTTATATTTAAGATGCTGTATCTAATATTATTTTACGTAATACTGGTTAATATAAGCTAACAAGTTCAGTTGAAACAACAGGATAAAAAGTAACAAATATCCTAAATAAATTAAAAATCTAAAACAAACAACTTTTTCCATTACTAATCTAATACAGAATTCGCAAAAAAGTGGATTGCCATACATTGTAAATAAAAAGAACTGAATATGGATCATTCTTTTAATAGAATTTATTTTTATAATTTTTGTATATGATGAATGTTTGGCTCTTTAGTCTACTGATCCCGCGGTATCAGTTGACCTAATGTATATTTTGAATTGCTTAATTGATCCAGTTTCATAATTTTACAACTTGTACCGCCAAGATATTACTACTAAGCCGCAGGCATATTCAAGTTCATTTGAAGGTTGAGTAGTCCCATTGTAAGAATACGAAAATTCGGATTTAGACCATCACAATTTAAGAAAGTTTGTCTTTTTCATTAGTCATTCGTTACCGTTGGTATAAAAAAACAGTTTCTGATTATTTCGTGAAAGTGAAATAATATTTTTGCATAAAAGTTCAGTGAGTGAGTAAAATTATTTCAGTTCATTTTAATGATATTTTGAAGAAAATAACTTTATTTTTCTTAATGGGTCTACCCTATATAGAACAACAATTTTCAATGGAATATTTTGATTTTCTGGGTAGGTAGTACTCACCAATTTTTGGTAGAATCGTCAAACGTTATGAGCATTTATTTTATGTTTTTTACTGTAATTTTTAAAAACCGACCAAGTGCGAGTCGGACTCGCCCATGAAGGGGTCCATACCATTATCTATAAAAACGAGCAAAAATTTCACGTTTGTTGTATGGGAGCCCCCTTAAATATTTATTTTATTTTGTTTTTTAGTATTTGTTGCTATAGCGGCAACAGAAATACATCATCTGTGAAAATTTTCAGTTTTAGTTCATGAGATACAGACTGGTGACAGTGTGAAAAGACCTTTGAATTATTATATCCCCATCATTCTGTGTTGATTTTTGTCAAAGACAGCAAAAACGCCTATTTTTCCTTTGGTCAGAGTCTTATTTCTTAGTTATGCACCTACAGGTACATAGAGCCAGAAACTATACCATGCATTTTCATTTTATAGTCCTACCTAAAACAATTACTGCATGCACACAAATTTGAAAAACTAAAATAGATTATGGGGTTATTTAAAAACAAATGTCAACTGATCCCACAAGACAAGCTTAAATCAGGATCAGTTAACTAAAGAGCCAAACATTTGCCAAAGAAATGTCTATTCGTTCCTAATTGAATTTATTTAAATTTTACTGAGTGGTAATGTCGGTTATGCTTGATGTCATATACTTCAACATACTAGTTATTTACTTTTGACAGGTTCGTTGACCCAAAGATTTTCTTAGCCCATGCCCCAGTTCAATGAACTATTGAAGATTTTCTATAAATCGTAATCAGTCATAATTAAAATTATTATAGGTAAAATTTAATGCTTTACATTTCAGATAAAAATCTGTGCCTTGACCTTTAAGTATGAAGAGTTTAATTATATAGAAAGAAAAAATGTATTTAATTACTTATCTTGCACGATTCCTATCCTCAATAACAAAACTAAACTGTTACAAAAACTGCTTGGCATTTTTTTTATTGGCCAACCTCATCAGTATGAAGATAATTTGATAGTTCTCATATACATGCAATTCCAAGAAGTTATAACTCATTTATACTAGGTATAAAAAAGCTATGGTTTAAAAATACATTGAAATTTGTTTCTTTGTTAAATAAGGCAGGCAAAAGATACACAAATTAGCTTTAAATTATAGCACATGTTTTGTGTTGGGAGTAAAAAGATATAACACCTTTTAGCTTCAGGTGCAAAAGATATTGGTTGGTGTGAACAACAGCTGTAAAACATCAGTGCATCCAATAATTATTTATAAACAATATAATCACAATGTAGGCAATAAATTTCACTCTTCTTGTATTATTTATTGCAGACTCAATAAACAAGATAACAGAAAGAGGAAGCCATCTCAGTAATTAATGTATTATCATCAGAAATGGTTCTGGGTATCTCATATATATGGTTAAATAATTACTGGTTAACATATTAGGTATTTGTAAAATGAATCATTAGACATTATTTTATTACACAATTGCTTTTATAGGCCATAGTGGCAATTCATGTTTGTTTATATAATATGTCTCAATGTATATAAACAATACATTTCTTTCTATTACAAGATATTCTGCAGTGAATAGTTGTGCTTACCAATGTATTTTATCTATATTTACCATCCCAAATATCTCTAAACTTGCAATTCTCAATTGACATTGGCAAAATTGTGCAATGCATCATAATGTGGAATGGTATTAAATAAATTGGAATTATTAATTGCATGAATGAGACACCACTTTTATTTTTTTTCACATTAGCAAAGAAAAAGGTAAACATTAATAATGCAAATATTTTGCATGATTATGTAGAAATTGTCCAAGTGTACAAACATTTATTTAGAACATGTTGTAAATGACTTACATGCATATGGTCACTTATACCTAAGGCATCACTCATGTTATGTTGATGCATCCACAGTTCCACACACCATAACATAATATTAATATACTGACCATAAATAATATAAACAGTATGCATGTGTAGATTCAGCCATTAAGTGCTCCTTTTGTATTAGCATTTACAATGAAAGACATTTATTTTCTAAACCAATTCACAATAATTTTATAACAGAAAACACAATGTTTACAGCATGGGTACAATGAAATTCATAGTAGTACATAGTACTTCTATTCATAAAAGAAACCCTATTCTTCATTTTTTTCTTAAAGTAATTACCTATCTAATTGTCACTAAAGTTTTTTTTATGAACACCTTGAATCCCTTTTTTTATTTACAACACAAGTTTGTCCCAGATTGTGGTGAGGAAGTATTGTATGCTAACCTATTGTCATGTATGGGTATTGAAGAAGATTTATGTAACTTACATTATTTGATAATAAAATCCATTGTATAAAAATCTTATGTTTAAAAGATGTGTGTGTTGGTCTATTATCTATTCACACATCAATCCTTAATGGATATGGAAGCTGAAAAGTGGAACCGAGGTAAATCTCAGCATGGAGCCACACATATTACAAAAAAATCAATCTGCCAAATGAATAAAACCACAAATGAATGTTAAAAAATACTTACTTGGTAAAGCTAGATATTCTCTCAAAGGAATCCAGGGCAATAGTAATATTAGAAAGTAGATGAGGGCGAAGACTAAAGATGATGTAAACCAAAACAGCATGCCTCCATGTCCAAACAAATCATAATCTCTTGTATCAATATGGAACATATCATCTGGCATCACTATCTCGAGGGTTCCTTGCGTAACAGTGAATGCAAGGGATAAGAGAGATGTTGCCAGTAGCACATATCTAATACTGCTGCGACTGTCTAAATGCCCTGCAATATCAAATATAATGTTATCATACTTATAATTAAATTAAAATTTTATTTAAGGTCTGGCTTGTGGTTAGTGACCCTGACTGCTAAGCCAGAGGTAGTGGGTTTGATCCCCAGCCAGGACAAATCTTTATTGGATAAGCACAATTATTTGTTCTGGGTCTGGGTGTCATTTATCTACAAAATGTATGTATTTAGAAATATTCAAAAAGTATAGTGTCTGTGGTCAAGGTATGTGAATAAACCATTATTATTTTATTTTATTATAAATATTATAATAACTTATTGGTAAAGTTAACTTTGTTTGAAGTAATTTAGCTAACTTTACATCTATGGTTTATTTGTAATAAAACCTTATTTGTGAATTTGGTTTTCTTACTTACAGGACCATGAGTAGAAATCATAATGTAAAATTCAAAGGAACCTGACACAAATAACAAAATAGATGTTCAATTAGTACTCACCAAATGCCAACCCAAATATAACAACACTCATTTCAGTGGCTAGCAGGAAGAAACGCACCATGACCCAGAGAATCTTATCCACCAGGCCTCCCACTGGCATCGCCGCATTCACAGACATGGAGACAGCACATCTTACCAAACTTATAATGACATTTCCCCATACCAGCGCATAGAACGTAAGGAATATAGGACTACTGGTAGCGCGTAATTTTAACTGAGCCTTGTTAAACCTTACCACTAAGAACAGCACAAACAAAGCGTTCGGTATCAAAATAATCAAATCCCAAATACGGACCCTGCGAAATTAAAACATGATTAACACGAAATTAAAAAAAAAATATTAACTCAAAAATACACGCAATAAAAACACAAGGGCACAGAAATACGAACCTCGAATTATTTATCTCGTAATATAAAACATATTTACAAAAGGTATCCTCTTTGACGGGAGGAAAATCTGAACCATTACTGCCGAACATTTTCATGTTTATTTATTGTTTTGCCATTTAAATTGTTACGAAAGCGCCTTGAGCCCGTGGCAGCATTACTTCAATAATCAAGTTATTAGAATAGGCCAACGTTACGTCAACTTAGTCCTATCATTATAAACATGGGCACTTCGCTTTTGTCCTAGTGGCTCACTCGCTTTCTAATTCAATTTGCAATGACGACACTAGCAAATGAACACACCACAAGATAAAATTATTGTGGAAAAATAATTACTTTTTACTTCATTCGTTCGATTCACTTTGACCACAGATTACATAGGTACAAAATCCTAAAGCTAACTTTGATATTGACAGGCAAGTCAACAACATCAGAAAACAAAACAAAAACAACAGTGACAATGTATGAAGGACTATGGAAAAAAAACCTTTAATAAACGCACGGAAAATAGTGTGATAGTTAAAGCAATAATTATCACAATTGCGAATTTATGAAACTTTGATCCATATGTCTTTGTCATATATCATTAATAACTAAAACAACAGTCTGAATGCTAACTGGTTCCATATGGTTCTCTTTTAATTTAATTTTACTAAAGTCAAATTCAAATTAAGGTGTCAATTCGGTTTGATTGTATTTCGTAAACTGACAAGAGTAAAGAAGGCTTTCTTTTAACAGGATGGCATGTGCGTTTTAAGTATGCATATATGTATATCAAAAAGAAAACACTTTTTTACAAAAGTTAAACACTCTTTACCCTATATTGTACAACGAAAGTGTTAGAAAACCTCATGGATTTCAGAGTTAAATATCTTTAGTGACTTTTAAAGTGAAACTTCTTCGAAAAAATATTGAGGTTATACTTAAAGCCTCAATATTTTTTCGTACATGTATCTCATGTCACGATATAGCGGCGACCATGGCGCGCACCAGCTGACCGTGTAGCATTTACATTCTTAGATTTCTGCTTGTTGTGTTTATGGCGAGCACATGTGAATTTCTCTTAACTAATTTTAGCAATAAATTACAATTTTGATGCTATTATTGGTGCCTTTTGTGTTGGTGATTGTTTTATGTTTGTGTGAATCTTATATATTTATATTTTGCTACTGGTTATTTGTTGATCTTGGAGCTTATGGCCGACGACCATAGATGTGGATGTCACGCATCCTGGCCGGCCGCCAGATGCCCCAAATTCATTAGGTGTTGCAAGGGTAGTTGTGGAGTCAATTTCTCAGAACGGTTTTGTATGTAGCTTGACCGCTCCAATTCAAAAAAAATTTGAAATTATCGAAAATTCTCAGTGCAATGCTATTAAAGTTGCGGATAACCCTCCCTTGAAAAAGACTAATATGCAGCAAGATCAACTCTTATTGCTCGCGTGAGATATTCCAACAGGGATGTGGATGTGGCTCCTTTCTTGGTCCATATCTCATATAAATCTGACGACCCTGCCGCAGGTACAACAATTCACCTAACAAAGTTTGGTCAGTTAATGATGCAAATGAATATTAAAAATGTTATTCAGGATGGAGTTAAACAAGTCGGCTGGTGTACGTTTTTGTGCGTTCGCACCATAACGACGGTGGTAATAACATACGTCACCAGGTGGCGCCGTAGAGCGGTTTCGTGACGTACTTAGTGCCCGGTAGGTATGTCTCACTGCTGATTGTGGGCGTGTTGAAAATTTCGACTGCGGCAACTTCTAATGATATTTTTCTTATTTCGGCAATGAAGTGTGTGCTGTCGTTGGTGTGATTGAGAGTGGGTGGTGCAGCTGGCGTTGGTTGAACGGCAACAGCTGAGATTTGCGACGGTGAGGATTGTTCTAGCATTTTGTCTGCAAGTAGGGCTAATTCGAATAATATAGTTTTCGTACTGAAGCTCTCGCTGACGGTGATGAGAGAGCGTACGTGGGCGGGCAGGTGATGGGTCCACTTCACGCGTAGGGTGGATTCTGGTACCTTCCACGATGTTCTGGATGCGGCGTAGAAGTTGTGTAGGCTTCTGTCACCTAGCACGATTTCAGACAGAAGCTTCTGAAGTTGTTGATTGTCTGATTCTTCGTAGGCGCTTGTTAAACGTTCTTTAATCTTGTCGTACATGTCTGTGGTAGGTTTGAACAGCAGATTGGCAATCTGTTCGACGTCTTGCTTTTCTAAGTGCGTTATGACGATCTATGCGCGTTGGCTCTGTGTTCTGTGAGCTTCACTCATAGCGGCTTTGAAGGCGATGTACCATAGGCGGGGCTTGACTCCGCCAAAATGGAGGGATTTACAGTGCTAATGAGATGGCACTTACATCGTGTCGCTGATTCATGATGATGTTGAGAAGGTTGCTTGAGGACGGCGATATGGCCAAGAGCTTGATATACGCAGCAGCAGGGCCAGGTGCTTAAGGTTCTTGATTCAGGGGTCACCAATTGAGGGAATAGGCCACGGTGTGTTGTGACCTATATCCTAATAATAATTTGAAGTCGAGCAGAGGTTGCTCGTAAATAAAACTAGTTGCAGACTGTAATATTTACCAACTATATTCAGTTCTTTTATTTTTTTACTGTCTGTTCAGGTGATATATTCTCGATCTAGATACATTAGATATGAAATAAGTAATACATAAAAAAATATTACTATCTAATTCATTGTTTTACATTAAGGCAAAACGTCTCGTGAAAGCTAAGATAATACTCATTTATCTCATCATGATCATCATCATGTCAGCCAAAGTACGTCCACTGCTGGACAAAAGCCTCCCCCAATAATGGGGGATATGCCATAATCGCCACGCTTGGCAGACGGGTTAAAGATCGCAATTTGATGCCCTTGTTGCGTTTGAATTCCCTCGGTCGATTTCCACGCCCCCCATGGGATGTGATGGGGTGATGATGTGAATGCCGTCACCACACAGCAAATCATTCTCATTAATCTATTTTTAGCGAATGATCATCACTAGAAATTATTTTAGTGTGAGTTTAAGCAATGCGTGCTACACTCTATTTTATACATGTGCGCAAATTTTAACCTAGTGTGCGAGATCGTTTATATGAATAAAATTTTAATTCACGCGTGTGCCATGCGTGTTTACCTCGCCCCCCGTAAAAAAGGCAGAAAATAGTGTTCGCAAATTTAAAACAATGACGTCTCCATTGACATCTGAATGTTCGAAGCCTCGGAGGAATATCAAGTTGCTCGGAGGTTGGCCCTCTATAAGTAGTATGGTAGGTATTTCTCTATGGTTTAGTCTATCTAATTAAACGTAGTTAGTTATATTCTCTTTGCATCTAATAAAAATAAGTCACAGTACTTTTGTCTATATGGTCCTAGGATCTTGCTCTGACTAATATATAGTTATCTGTGGATCTTGCTAGGATCTCTATCACCGACTGACTACCGACTACTACCGAGCATTCTCGCGTGTAACTATCCGCACAGTGATTTAAAATAATTTAAATGTACCTATTAATCAAATTTTATTGATGATAAATGCAGTTCTAGTTCATACAGTACGTCCGTCTGTATCTTAAATATTTTTTATTTAAAGTTATATAACAATTTTCTAGTGATAAAAGTAAACCTACAATATTCATATAATGTCGAGCAGGTACGGCAGGATCCTATGGAAAGGTGTCACAAGGTTTTCTAGAAGTTTAAGTCGACCCGTTTCTACTTTTACAAGTCATAAGAACTCTCGTAACATTTTCACAACGCCGTGCATCTTGGGATTTTCTATATTCACTTGGCTTGGGTTTGATAACCAAAAGCTTAGTGCTGAAGATGAACTCATCAATACTATAAAGCATTGTGTATTGTTCATGCAGAGGGATGAACAAGACAAAGCTGAACAATTGCTTCATGTAGCCTTGAGACAAGCTCAACATATTCAACATCAACTTGGAATCACTTACATTTATGATCTCATGGCTAACTTAGCTTTACAAAGAGAACAACTTGATAAAGCAAAAAATCTATTTATAGCTGTTACTCAAAGGATTATGGCAGATGGAGCACAGGAAGATGATATTAGAGTTATACATCTCAGTTGCAAATTGGCTAGAGTCTCTCACTTAAAAAAAGAATATACTACAGCTCAGTTGGGATATGATTGGTGTATGGAGAAAATTCGTAAAGCCTTAGAAATTAAACCAAATGATGAAACTAAAAAACTTTTGGCCATGACTGAGGATTGGTATGGAAGACTATTTTTAGAATGTAACAGAGGTGAAGATGCTATTGGATTCTTAATAGCATCATACAACAAAATGAAAGATTTAAAAGATATTGAAAAAGAGCATTTGGTTATACAACTTAATGATATAGGCACAGTTTGTGACCAGCTGGGAAGAGCAGAAGAGAGTATTGGATATTTTGTAGAAGCTTTAGAACTAGCTAAAACTCTAGAAATGCAAGAAGTGGGCACTCTACATGTCAATTTGGGGAGGGCTTATATAAAGAAACATATGCTAGATGAGGCACGAAAATCCTGTGGTCATGCTTGGAAATTAGGTGTCATGACAAAAAATAAAGAAGTGAGGGAAGAAGCTGAAATGTGTATAAAACAAATAAATAGTCTCAAATAGAAACAAACTTTTTATTGCAAGAAAAATAGTATCAGCTTTGTTACACTTATACATAATTGTAAAAACCTTAAAGATTTAATTTATTATTTAGTAGAGAATCCGCATAGAATGTTTAAAATTTAAACTTCAAAGTAAATGCATTGCACGGTGAACAAAAATGTAATTGAGTATAAGAAACATAAACCTAACTATATTAATATATTACTAGATTATAGGACAGCATTGTCTTTTGTGACACTGAAGGGTTCTGCTACTTCTTCTGCTCTTGAATCAGCGATAACAATGTCTTTGACAGGTTTGTCATTGGCTCCAGTTTGGGTACTCTCAACCTTGCGAACAATATCCTGGGGACAAACATTATTGTTCATTTGATATCACAACATAAACATACTACTAGGAAATCAATGAAAGATTGTTTGTAGCAAAAAGTTGCATTTGTGTGACTCTTTTGACCCTAATTGCCATACAATTAACCAATTTTTAATCCAGCATTAAAAACTTGCAAATTGTAAAAGTGCCAAGTATGCAACAATTTGCTATATGTACAAAATTGCCATTAGCTAGAATTATATTATCATTACTTCCTATGGACTAACTGCAAATTTAAGCAATTTGGATATTATTTATTTAAAATACATAACCCTGTGTATGCTCTGTTCTATAATGATAAGTAATGTCTTGATCAGCAAGCATTTAGATAGTGCAACATCCCCAATATCATTAAAAATCCACAAAATCAATTTGCACTTAACATTGGCAACATGGGATAACTTTTAATAATTATTAAAAGAACAATTGTGTTATTATTGAGACTTGGCATTATGAAATTACCTAGTAATAGAACTAGAATCAGAAGTTTTATTTATATTCTACAGCATTCATTAGTCTTCTACCTTATTAATGAAATACATTAATTCTGAAGAATATAATGACAGTTATCGAGGCAAAAGACGTGTGCAAAGATTGTGACAAATGGAAATCCGTTGTCTCTGCCTATCCCTCTGGGATACAGGCGTGAGTCTATGTATGTATGTATTAATTCTCATATTACAAAGCTCACCCTGGAGCAAATATTCTCCAATGAGGGCGAATATTTGTACCAGGTACAACAAATATTCCCCCAAGAGGGGTAAAATTGGACAAAATATAAATAAACATGATAAAAGGATAATTATGGTCTTTTTACTTACCATCCCCTTCAAAATTTTTCCGAAAACAACATGTCTGCCATCCAGCCAGGGTGTTTTAGTGGTGGTGATGAAGAACTGAGAACCATTAGTGTCTTTGCCAGCATTAGCCATGGACAACCAACCAGCACCATAGTGCTTCAGTTTGAAGTTCTCATCTTCAAAACGCTCACCATAAATACTGCGTCCTGTTGCAAGAAAATTTATATTAATATAATCAGTTTAATCAAAATTAAAAACAAAATAGTATGCCAGTAGTTTTGATTTCACAATGAAATAAGGCTATTATGCAAAAAGAAATAGTATGTAGGTAATTCGAGTTGTGAATCTCAGTTTGTTTTATTGGAATTTGCCTAACTGGCAATTAACTGTTACACTATAAATGGAAGTTTATTGGTATTTTATCAAATCAATTATGGTGTTTTAAATACATACCACCAGTGCCGTCACCCTTAGTAAAATCTCCACCTTGGATCATGAAATTAGAGATAACTCTATGGAATTTGCTGCCCTTGTAGCCCTCACCCGCAGGTTTTAGAGCCAATTGATAGAAATTATCTACAGTCTTGGGGACAGTATTTCCAAACAAGCCTATTTCAACATCACCAAGCACAATATCGCCTTCCTTTATGGTAAAAATGACCTAAAAATACATAAAAAATATGAATCAACCCTTTTACAAGTTATTTATGCATTTTGTATCAGGTCCATCATTGTAAGAAAGGCCAGGGAGAACCAACCAGTGTCATTTACACAAGTAAAATCCAATTCACCATGTTATTGTTCTATTTATTTATTAATAAACATTTTATTTATTCATATATTTTTAATAATTCACCTTTTACAAGTTCTCATACAAGTACACTACAATGTTAAAACAATAAAAATAATTTTGTTAAGGTCAATAATAATTAATAATATATTAGACTGAAATCCTTTTGTTCATATAGTAAAGTTAATACTCAAGTCTAATACTCTATAAATAAAATTTAAGTAACAAAGGCATTCTCAAATTCATCTTAAGTAGATATGTCTATCTTAACAATGCACAATCACACTGTGATGTCACATTATTAATTCCATTCATTGGCCAATCCTGGCAGTACACATGTCTGCATACCTACACAATACACTGAAAGTAAAATAACATGAATAACAAAATTGTTGCTTCCAAACCTTTAATAAATACTAAATCAATAATTAGGTAAATTAATACCATGAAAAATAATTTTAACAGTTTTGAAAAATAAAAATATTTTAGAATGATACCTGAGTAGGTACAAACTAGTACAAAGGATTAAATAAGATGGTAGATTTCTGAATTCACACCTACATTGGAGTAAATATAGAAATCTTAACTTTAAAAAAATATTACTGGCAATATAATAAAAAAATCCAAATAAGCCGCATTATTCAAAACACGCGTGTGCAATATAAGTTGAGATGCAAAACTTGTAGCGTCATCACAAAGGTCACCGTCCGATCAGGCTATCATTGTGATATTTCCGGCTGAATAGGCACCGTTAGAATATCGCGTAGAAAGTTCAATTAAACAACAATGAGTAAACTAAAACTCACCTTGTGTGTCACTTTAGGTCCTTTGGGAATCTCATCAGAGTGAGCTGAGGCAATTATTAAGATAAGACCAAGAGCCGCTGCTAAAGCACCCATGATCAATACCAGTTTTAACCTTTTTCTTATTATTTTTACGGGTTGGCACGGCCACGAAGGACTTCTTTTTAAAATTAAATATTTCACCGACGACCGGTCGCGCCTCTTCTCCGCTGGCAAATGAGGAAACTCAACAAAAGATTATTTGCTCTGAAGGCCCGCTGTGAGAAGCCGATTCTCTTTGACAGTATCTGACTGACGTATGTCAAAAATTAAAACCACGTCATGTACGATTCATAGACAATAAAGATTAGTTTACCATAAAGTACAGCCATGTAATAACTCGTACCATAGGGCTTCAAATGCTCAAAGCATAATCGTCATTTGGTCATCTCATAATCTATCGGTATAATCATTGTAAATGTAGGTACGACTGCACGTATAGGGCAGAGGCTAAGACATTCGCATTGCCACTACGTGTCTCGGGTTCTATTCCCGCGCAGGAAAATTACTTATTTGTGTGACCCATAAATAGTTCGTCTCAGTCTGGAAGTAAATTGTAAGTAACCCACGATATAGAGATTCATTTATATAGTGCGAGTGTTCTATTTAAAGAAATGTTGAATTTTAATTAATGTACATTTGAAACACATTATCGCGCGCGTTATGTAGGTATGTATATTTCGGGTACAAAAAAAAGTTAAACAATAATAACGATGCATAAATACTGTAACTTATTTGAGAGCTTTTATAAGCCAACTCGCCATTTGGGTATTTGCCTGAAAAAATAATGCGAATTAGTATCAAATTCTCACAGCATCCATACATTATTATTCAAATTCATGAAACTTAGAATTTCTTTACGTTTTATTTAGTTATTTATAATATGTTGGGGAACACGGGGGAATTGGCGCCACTTAAGAAAAAACTACCAAAACTTTGGAAAAACATTACTTTTAAATGTAGATTTTGTTTTTTTTTACAGCTTAACTAATCAAGTTTATCTTATTGACACATTAATTAAAAAATAAACCAAACAAAGACATTTATATTATTTTTTTTTATAAAGTTACATTGGCTCCCATTACCCAAGAGTACGGGGTAATTAGAACCAGAGAAAGGGGTAATGAGGTCCACCGAGGCAATGGTAACCAGAGTAAGAAAATGTAACAAAACTTATATGAATTAGTTGGCTTTGCAAAACACATATTATGCCTCTAAAGTGGAGTGGCTGTTTAACAAATGCATTGAAATATGGTAACCATTTAAAAAATAGTTTAAGGTAAATTTTCTCTTGGATATATGAAAATGGGTGGGACATAGACGCCAGCAGCACGCATTGCACCGACAGCAGTGACGGGTTATCCTCTCTCCTAAAAAGTTACAGTCCCACCTCGTTTCTGGCCTGTTTTTAGCCAACGATTTTCTCATACATATTAAATATTTGATGTGTTTCGTATTTATTTTTTATCATAAATTCTTCAAGATTTTTGTAAAATAGTTCTACTCGTATCTGTTAAATCCCTCAATTCTATGAATACTTGTCAACTTAGGTTTGCAAACACTGATATTAGTATTTCTTCTCAAAAATGCTTCAAGACAATCTGGTTCAGCACCTTGTTAAATTATTAGGTATCTTTAATTGTTCGGCACACTCGTATGCAATTTTTCTAAATTTCATTGAGTCCAATCCGAAAAAGAATTCGTCATATCTATCAAGTGATCAGCCAGAATTTGTTCTTGAGCTGGAGAAAATACTGGTTGTCTTCCGAGATAGTGATTTGTTTGAGATACCCCCTTTGCCCCGTTTCCGAGGCATACATTAAAAAAAAATGAAATGGGGTGATGAGAGCTATTTGACTCCAATTACCCCACCCGCGTCCTTATATGTTACATGATAACAAAATAGAATCTAATACGTTCGGATAAACGTAAACTAAACCCCGTGTCTCCTATTCCCCTGTGTTCCCCTAATAGTTAATATGTAAGCCAAACAATTGTATTCACTAAAAATATTACAACTTACCTATCTCAACAATATTACCTAATAGGCTTAATGTAACAAATTCTTAAAAATAAGCTCTTCATGTTCTACAAATTAAGTAATTATTAAAGTAATAAATGCAATCGTTTAGTACTAATCAATTAATTATTAATTTGTGGCACATAATGTGTTGCTTAAGTAGCAATGCTACGGTAGCAATACAAGAATATTAATAATAAGACAATATACGTAACAAGATGTTAGAAGTGATATAAGATAAATTTACTTATCCTTTCAGCATTATTCCAATTCATAAAACTTACAATTTTTTTACATTTTCAATATCATTCATCTGCGATACAAACTTAGTATCACTAGTCTTGCACTTCAATTCCCATTCCATCGTAGATTTCAAAAAGTTCAATATTTTCTCGTCGTCGTCTTCCTTTTTAATATTTTTAAGATCTTCTAATTTCAGATCTTCATTAAAGCATTTTCTAACGAACCTACATTTAAAAAAGAACGAGGGAAGTGCAAGTATGAAAATACAGTTAGGAATTTATATGGTGGAGTCATGATAAAACCTTCTCAGGACCTATGGGACGGGGTTTTCACGAGGGACTAGGCATATAGCAGCTGTATCGATTTTTGCCTTGTTAGGCTAATGCATTTTTAGGTAATTTAACTTAGTATAATTTCATACATAAATAATAAATAAATATTTTGGGTGAACTAACACACTATCACCTGATCCCAACCTAGGCCGAGCCTGTACAACCAGACAACTGATCAACTTATATCATTCTAAATACATACATCATAAATCGTGCTCATAGCACAAAGATTTGTCTTGGGTGGGAATCAAACCCACGATCACGAACAGGGTCACTAACCACTAGACTAACAGGCGAATCGAAAGACTAGTGGTAATAAGGTGGTATCTAGTATCTATTACTAGTTTTAAAAAACTGTATAATACATTAAAACCCTATACCGATTGAGTACATAAGCAAACAATGAAACAGTTTATATAAAACTATAGGGATGCAGTTGTTTTGTTCTACTCACCTAGTATCACTTTTTTTCATTACTAAATTATGGTCTTCGCTAGCAAAAAGGTCTGAAACAGATCAATGATTTCAAATATAGCCAGTCACTATTAAGTAAACATTGTGGATAGGTACCACATGCGCTGAGATAGGTACCGTACCTAACTACTTACCTGAATCAAATGCTTTTAAATGTTTCTTTCTTTTATCACACGACTTGCTTCTAACCACGCTATCAACATTTACTGCACCTTTTACCTGTGATAAAGCATTAATTAACCACTATTATCTACCTTTAACTGAACATATATTATTTTTATCTTTTACAATATATAATTATATACACGCCTTAAAATATCTAGGTAGGGATCAAATACATTTAAAAAATATCCAATGAATTTTTAACAAATCTGGTTTCTCATTTTTATTCCTATTTTGAACAATTACCTAGCCTATATCTTGTTAACGTCGTCATGTCGTCAATGAAATGGAAAATCAAGGTCAAAATATTATTATTTCTGCATTTTTCTAAATATGGCTACGCAAGTCCACCTCATACTTGGAAGGATTAAATATATTTGTTTGTATAAAATATTTTTTTACTTTTACCTTCGCTGACCTCATAATTTGTCTGTTACATCTCCATTTGTCGATAGCTTTTTGCTTACGCTGCTTCAAATAAAGGTATTTCGAATACCACCTGACATGCGCAACAATCTCTTCTTCACTAACATCTAGAAAAATACATTACGTGTTATGTTAATTTTTACATGTGAAACTCGAGACTTGGAGTTAAATTTGGAGTACATTCTGAAGAAGAACATAAAACCCTCTGGATGAATTTTTAAATATGCGTTTAGATTGCTCAGATCAAAAACAGAGTCATATAAAACCTTAATCACTTTTTCAGGGACTGCGTTTAGACTCTTCGATTTGCTAAAATTATTTATAATTATCATTGTAAAGTTTACCTCGTATTTTGGTCAATAGTTCCCGTAGAAATAAATGGAATGAATCAGAATTTTCTACAGAAGATTCATTTCCTTCAACGTACATATTGTCTTGAGAATCGAAATACTTAAGCCAATAATTGACAAATATGTTATGGTAATACTCATTCCAGCCTCCATAGCGATTTGGACTGTTCGACATGAAATCTTGAAATTCCTGGACTTCCTGTAATATCAAACATTTTAGTCGTCTTTGAAAAAAAGAGAGTCATAAAAATATATTTTGTATCCATGTTACGCAATTTCTACGTTGTTTGCGAACCGATCTTGACCTAGTCTTTTGTCAAACGATGGTAAATGCTCTCCGTCCCATACATTTCTTTTTCAAATCATTAGTCGTAGTCAAAATTGCAGCGTTTTCAAAACAGTCTATATATGAGGCGGTCATAGCCAGTTGGTCGGCCCGTGAACGATCGATCGGTTAAGTATCAAGGCGAGCGGTCAGTTTATTAATGGGTGAACGCTAATCCGGGTTGCGGGTCTCCGTGCTTAGCTAAGCTGTGGATCCCTGCTGTAGTCTTCGAAAAAAAGTATGAATAAAGTTTAGTATTTATTTAACTTATAGGTATTGTGAAAAGCATAGTACCTAACTAGTTAATATCACACTAATATCATAAAGGCGGTGAGTGAGAGACTGTGTACGTTTGTAACTTCTTCACGTCGAAACGACTGTACCGCTTTCAATTTCAATGGTATGGAGTTAGCTGACACCCAAGATCAACACATACCTAGGTTATAATTTATTAAATTAATGCGAGTCAAACCGCGGGGCACAGCTAGTATTATAAATGCGAAAGTTTGTGAGTACGTGAGTGTGTATCTATATTTGTTACTTCTTCACGACTAAACGGCTGGAGCGACTTTAATAAAATTTGGTATGGAGTTAGCCGACACCTATAGGCTATAATAGGTATATAAAGTTTAACGCGGGTAAAAGCGCGGGGCACAGCTAGTAACAACTATGAGAGAAACTGGTGCCTGACCTAGGTAGAAAATCCCAGCCATTGGTTGGTGACCCCAAACGCACCCGACGACTAGCCCTACATGTTTGCATTATTAAATTATTATCGAAGGAGCGGCTCACGCGTTCGTGTACTAACGTAAAGCGGCAATTGCACAAAACATGCATTAAAGCGGATGAATTTTCACGTCAGTAATCTAGTCCTAGTCCTATTTGCGAGACGGCTTTAGCATCCATTTGCCTCTATTGCACGGTGAAGCAGTGAAAAGCACCTCGGCTAACTGTATACGTCAAGTTTAAAAATACGTATTTATTTATTACTAGCTGTGGCTCGCGGTTGTACCAGCGTTAAACTTTATAAATTATAACCTATGTGTTAATCCAGGGTGTAAGCTAACTCAATACTAAATTTTATTAAAATCGCTCCAGTCGTGAAGAAGTAACAAACATATACACTCACAAACTTTCGCCTTTATAATATTAGTGTGATTTTATTTAAATAACTGTGGAAGTGTATGGGGCTATTCAAATGTTGGTCTCGGTTAGTTGTTTTGGGTAAGGCGTTCCATAACTCTACACATCCTGGGCAGTATATGACTTACGAACCTTAAAAAGTTACTGAAATGTCAAGGTACTTTCAATTTAGGTTCCTTGTGTACATATCTCGAACGTGTGTTATAACTGGAAACTATACGTTGGAGTAGAAGGCTTACTTACAAACATTGTAAAGTACGGATAGAGAAGACGAATAGGATACCAACATATTTTTGACAAAACAATTATCTACCTAATAAATAAATTTTAAAGATACAAACATCTTCAAAATGTATTTAGTTGTACTTCAGTTAAATCATGATTAAAATATAATAAAACCGGCCAAGTGCGAGTTGAACTCGCCCATGAAGGGTTCCGTAACAGCAAATATTTCAGTTGATTAAATGAAAGGTAAATTGCGGTCTACGATTTATGACTTGTTAAAAAAAACTACTCATTAGATCTCGTTCAAATCAATTTTCGTTATTAGTTTGCATGTACCTACAACATATATTTTTTTAGTTAAGAAGATACAGGGGGGGGGGGGGGAGGAAGATACACTCATTTTACCACTTTGGAAGCGTCTCTCGCGCAAACTATTCAGTTTAGAAAAAAATGATATTAGAAACCTCAATATCATTTTTGAAGACATATCCATAGATACCCCACATGTATGGGTACGATGAAAATGAAATTGTTGAGTTTCAGTTCTATGTATGGGGAACCCCCAAAATTATTGTTCTTTTTCTATTTTCGTGTGAAAATCTTAATGCAGTTCACAGAATACATCTACTTACTAAGTTTCAACAGTGCAGCTGTTATAGTTTCGGAAAAAAGTGGCTGTGACATACGGACGGACAGACAGACAGAAAGACAGAGATGACGAATCTATAAGGGTTCCGTTTTTGCCATTTGGCTACGGAACCCTAAAAATCAGTATAGGTGTGCGCTATTTTATCCTTAAACGAAAGTTGTGTGGCAGTGTAAGTAATAGAGAATGGTAAAAATATGATACATACGTACATGAATTTATTTTTAAAGTGAAAATTTATTTAGGCGCGTTGAGCACTTTTTGGGTGAAACTCTCGTCATCGTTACCGCACGCTTTCCATGAGCTATATTATTATGTATACTGTGTACATATCTATGTATGTATACACTAGTAACGCACGGAGGTATATCTATACCTCCGTGGGTTATTAGTGTACATTATAATATACAAAGTGGATATCTTAATGTGAAGTGGCAACTATAATATTGATATAATTTAGATTATAAGTGTAAAAAATAGTTTTCACAGTTCCCAACGACTGCCCCGCATTTTTGTAAATCGGACGGGTGTTTGTTGATAAAGCTGTCGCTGCTACACCTGATCTCACCCCGGTTGTGGAGGAAAGCCGACTCTTCAAACTGTAACTATGAGAGAATACCGAGTGCACCTGTTTTTGTGCACACTTCTGTAATATAATATATCCTGCGTTGGCTTGGTTAAGATTGGTCGTCGTAGCCAAAATTGGGCCATAACATGGAGCTATTAGCTCCATGAGCCATAAGGACTATACTTTATTATATGATTACTTTTTACTGTAAAATAAGTGATACAACTAAAATTGACAGTTTCGAAACAACTCATCAGTCACGCCCGCCCCCGCGTTACCGACCTTGAATCAACCTTTTCACTTCCTTTGGAATGCTACAACGTTCATTCCACTGCGTTGATAAAACGTGAAGCATGAGAATGTATTGGTTCTAGGATATGAAGATGGACTGCTTATGGGTAGTGAGAGAGACAATAGTAGAGTGTGGCCTAAACCAAGCGAAACAATTCTTCCAAACATTACCCTTTGTAGATATCTACAGCGGGCACAGTAAAAAAATATGGTAAGCTTTCGTCTCAGACTTAGTGTTTCTACAAGTTCTATTGGGCTCCTAAGCTTAAGTTTATCGTCAATCTTCACAGCGCTTCTGTGGTTGGAGTCAATAAACCTAATCCATCGATACATCATAAACCTTAATCTATAACTCACTCCCCTGATTTACACTTGAACTCCAAAATTATTTCAAATTTTTTATAAACATTTTCCCCAGGGTAGAGTTTTGATTTTGACACCATTAACCGACTAAGTTCTTAGAGTTGTACGCTAGGATTTTAATACCCAGAAATTGGTGCTCCTTTTTCTATGAACTTGCGACTTGAAAGGGTTGAGTTGGACTAGGTACTTATTAGAAGTCGTGACTATGGGACACTAATGATCGTATAGGTATGTTAGGTAATAAATAAAGATATAGGTAAGTACAGCAAAGTGGTTGTAATGGGTTTGGAATGACTATGGAGAATAGTTGTTTATCTCAACGTAAGATCTTTAGCAAACAAAACTAAAACTAATTCAGAGCTTAATAATCAGTAGATACCTAATCCGCTTATACGAGAGGGAATGCGATAAATGATAAATACCGATCCAAGATTTGATATGTTAAATCTGTAGAGTTATTAAAGTACCTACTTATAAGTTT
The DNA here is from genome assembly GCA_951640165.1 of Pseudoips prasinana. NCBI lineage: Eukaryota > Metazoa > Arthropoda > Insecta > Lepidoptera > Nolidae > Pseudoips > Pseudoips prasinana. The sequence continues at coordinate 18,418,490 of OX621251.1, forward strand.
TGGTTGTTCTCTTTTTTTTCTTTGTCTACTAAAGCGTTCCAGGTACAGTCGTATTATGCGAACCAATGCAATAAATACTCACAGAAGATTTGAGCGGTGAATTCATTAACGTTTTCACAGGACTTGGTACAATTTCATTATACTTCGCAGTGTGTATTCTTGGTTGTTTCTTAAATTTGTATATTTGAGATGGATTTTCATTTTCCTAAAACCAAAAATATTAAGAGTCAAGGGTTATTTGGGAAATACTGTAAGTAACTATTAAATAGGAAACCGACAAATGTAGCTCTTACGTTTTGGTTCAGTTGTTGTTCAGCCAATTTAAGAGCTGCCAACTCCTTGTGTAGATATAATTTTAACGTTTTTATATTAGTTTCCAATTCAAGCGTACATTTCTTGATATCATCGATATCTGAAAATCCGGGAAATAATAAGTAAATATAACACTTGCTATACAAGGTTGGACTGAACTGGGTGTTCAGTCCAGCAACGTGATCGCTGTCGCAGTCACAGACAACGACTGTTTTTTAACCCCCGACGCAAAAAGGGGGGTCTTATATGTTTGATTTCGATGTCCGTCTGTCTTTGTATGTGTGTGTGTCTGTGGCATCGTAGCTGTCAAATTTAGTTTAAAGTTAGTTTTCTTGCGGTGGTTCTTAGCTATGTTTTGTTAAAATCAGTCCAGCAATGTTAATGGGGTTTTCTAACACTAAGGTTATTGTCCATGGCGCTGCAATAGCATTAATAAATAATACTAGTGTTATAATAGACTTACTTATTTTGTCGTAAGTAGGTTCGATTCCCACCCAGGACAAATTTTTGTGTGATGAGAAGGATTATTTGTTCTGTGTCTGAGTGTAATTTTTACCGTGTTTAAAAATAGGTATGTAAGTATGTTTATCAGTTGCCTGGTTGCCATGGTACAGACTGTGCATAATTAGAGATCAAAAGGCAGTGCGCCAACTGTATCAATATATTTATTTACCTATTGCGAAAACCAATAAAGAAGATTCACGTCTTAATTCCATTCAAAGATGTTGCTAATCGGTTATACCTACTATGGTTTAATTTATATTTAAATAGGTACTAGGTGTTGGTGCGCTGAATGAAGGGCGTAGGTAATTATCTCGTTGGCGTATTTGGACATTTTATATTAAGTAGGTACTACAATTTTGTACACGTAAATGCACTTTCAAATATTGATAATGACCTGTGATGATATATGCCGAATAATGAATGTCTGCCATAGTGGCCAGCCTCAATGCAGGCTACACATCTGAGCAGGATAAATTATAGAGCACAAGTGTATGTAAGCACACACATATTGTGTGTATCTCCTTTCTTCATTGTTATAATCGAAATTCTAAGTACTTATACCATATTTTAAAACATATTTGGAACAATTAAACGTTTCAGGCATAAAATTGGAGCAAACACAACTTTGTTACTATGAGTTGTTTTTTGGCTGGACAGAAGTTCCCAGCTGACACATGCCGTTAAGGCGAACCAGTGTTGTTAGGGTTTTAGACTACAGTCAAAAATTTAACTCATAATTGCTGCAATGAGAGCCAAAAAGCACTCAAATATTGTCGGAACTACGAGCTGGAGACCCGGGTCCCTGGCTTACACATGTGTATCTTCGTAATTATTTAAGCTACGATTATGTACTACACTAGCGGTTTTACCCGCGTTGAAGGTTATAAATTATAGCCTATGAGTTAATACAGGGTGTCAGCTAATTCCATACCAAATTTTATTCAAATCGCTCCATCCGTTTAGACGTAACAAACATACACACTCGCAAACTTTCGCCTTTATAATATTAGTAAGTAAGTAAGTAAGTAACTCTTTATTGTACACCAAAAAATAATACATAAAAAGAACTTTGAGCATGTTAAGATTGTACAAATGGCGGCCTTATCGCTAAGTGCGATCTCTTCCAGGCAACCGTTGAATGGATCAGGAGTAAAGAAAAGGTGTGATACCTCAACATTGCAATTTTATGACTGAAACATTTGATTGCCCAATTATGCTTTAAAATATGGTATACCTACTTAGATTTTCGATTATAACAATGAGGAAGGTGGAGAGACACACATCGCACACAAAGGTGCTCTTTGTATTCACTCACTCTCATGATCCGATGGGACAGCTAGCTGACACGACTAGAAAGAGTTCAGGTACAGAACCAACGGAATTCTGAATTTTTCTTATAAGAAAAATAATCACGTTTACCCCCCGACTCTTTTTCGAACCCAGAGGCTCATTATCTGCGGTTTAACACGCTACCGCTAGGCTAACGAGTTTTTCGTATAATATGCTATTGAACTTTGTGAGATGAATATTCCAAAAATTTCCGGTTTCCATTTTGATATAGATACACACGGCTACATATCAAGCTATACGTTTCCAGTATAAGCTGATCCCGCGTTGTATAGGATTTCCATACAATGACAGGTCAGAGAAACGCCAGCACATCAAGCTACTCCAATCTGTCAAATTTCTTTTATAGATTGTCTACTTTATCACAGAAGCATAAGGTTCACTTTCAATTGGAGAAATTTGACAGATTGGGGTAGTATGATGTGCTGGCGTTTGTACCTACCTACCTATTCACTTTGTTAAAATATTATTTACCTAGGAACTCTTTATTGGGAAATAAATCAGTTACACGTTAGGTAATTTTAAAAACAGGCACCGACACGTGTACCTAACCCACACCAATGTCCGCAAAATAATGTTAAAAGAATGAAGAAAATAATGTTAGAAGAAATGTTCGGGTTTTCGTATTCTAACTAAGAACGTACTAAGTAAAGGTTTATATATAGGTAGTAGTAAAAATGTTGACGATCACAAGAAGATCTCATTATAAATCTAATAATACACTTCGATACAATTCACAGTTGTTGACTGGCATAGCAATTTTGTTTCCAGGATTCCAGGACATTTTTCACTTGCGGTTAAAAATTGACTCCTTATATATGTGTATGTGTGTGTGTTTATGTGTGCCTGGAAGGTGTGTTAATGTGTATTAATTATGTACTTACCAACTGCTTCAAGCATTTCATTGGACGATATGCTACTTTTTAGATCTCGGAAGGCATGTTTAGCTGCCCGGTACCAACTGTTAAGCTTTTCTTCATAAGATTTAAATTCAGAAAAAATTGAATAGTTCGAAATGATAATTTCGTCGTCAGCTTCTTGACCAACTGGAATGCTTTTGTTAACACTTTGTAGAAGAATACTTTCCTCAATCTTTAACCGTTTTAATTTTGCTGTTATGCTAGAATGACTCGTGTCATTAATAGTAGTATTACTATTAGTCTTTGTAGAAGCAATATCCATTTCATATATTGTTTCTCACAATATACTTAATTCTCATAAACTTATCGTGTTTAGTAAAAATAATTAACTTAGGAATTGGTTGTAGTTAGTTGATTAGTAAATATTGATCAAACAAAACGCAAACTAAATTTAGCGCCAAAGATAACAAAAAGACAATATTTTTTTATTTGTTATGTTTACGGAAATCATGTCTTTTCAGTTAAACAAATTTTGCCTGTCTCATGTTATTGCAGTCAGCTACACACTCACGTTCGTCACAATGGTATCATCAATTATATACTTATTACTAGATATCTACGTTTAAGGTCAAATTTAAGTTATTGTATGTACAGACGCCAGCATATTAAGCTACCCCAATCTGTCAAATTTCCCCAATTGAAAGTGAACCTTATGTTTTTGTCATAAAGTTAAAAATCAATAAAATAAATTTGACAGATTGTAGCTGGATGTGCTGGCGTCTGCTGCACCCTATGGTCAAATTAGAAAAAATCCATATAATACGAATTTGGATTTGAAAAATTATTGAAAAAAGCTCAGAGGTGAAATTAACACTTAAGTACTTAGTCCTTAGCCCTATTGCTTCCTACATTTATGGAAAATGAGAACCGATTACTGTTCGTCGATGTAAAAAACAAATTATTAATTTACTGGTCTTTAGTACATACAACAGAACAGCCCTATTTGAAGTGACAGATCAGAGAGACAGAACTGTCATCGAATTGCTTCTTGTCTTCTTAGTTTATGGTCTGATGGTATTCATTCATGAAAATAGTGAATTGAGGAATGGAAATCATTGTTATTATTGAGAACATTGCTTAATTATACGACATGTTCACTCGCTCCAGGTTATTCTTTTCTAAAGCACTTCCAATACGGGTGAGTGTCGGTCATTACTCTGTAATATCGGCATACGATTAGAACCTAACCTTATCTTGAATTATTGTTTTCAGAGTGTTTTTAATATAGAAAATCAGAACCATGGACGGTTCCTGTATGATATTACAGTCACAAGAAGTCGGTCAACAACTCCGCTCAATACTATCGTTATGTTTGTACCGCAACAAGAGGTACGTAACCTGATGTATTCAGATTAAATCATGTACCTGTTACTTAGTAGATGTTGCAATATATATTGTAACTCATAATGTTTTATCTATAAAATATTCGTGTTATTCTGTACTTACACATGAGCTACCTACCCTAGACCTTCTGCCAGATTTCTCCCATTCTCCGGTGAATTTCAGCCATCTAGGAAGCTAAGCATAGAAATAAAGACTGGTCTAGAGAATTAGCTTTGTCATCTAAAATAAAATTTTAATGTCCCAATACCTTGTCCAAAAACGTTTTTGTTATTTTAATTCAGTTAACTAACTTTTGCAAGTACTTTGTGTTTATTATGCCATAATGCATAGGGTGAGAGTTATATTTATACTAGCAAGTTTTTACTCCAAATTTACCTGGTATAACAATCACTATTTCAATTTAGAGCTTTTAACCACCTAATTTTGATCATATATGATAAATGTTGCATCATCCATATTTGGTGCTCCTTGTGGTCTCAATATGACTCAATTTATTTTTTAGTTTACTTATATATTTGTCTAGTATTGTTCTTTCATCCATATTGACTTTAGAATTGGTACCTAGATTAATTTTGAGTTCCACAAGAATCTAACATTTTTCTGAGTTAAAAATTCTACTACATAAAATATATAAAAACTCGGTTCAGCTGTTTTTTGCATTATTAGGTAAAAAAACATCCAAACTTTCATTTGTAATATTAAAAGGTTTCATGTCTAATTTTAATTGCAATATGGAAACAGTAGCATACTTAAGAAACTCTGAACCACCCATAAAACATTTCCCATCTCCACCTACCAATGGAAATATCAACATCATCATATAATTTTAAACTCTTCATAAAAACTGATTCAGCTCTTGTTGGCTAAAGAAAGCCATTCTTACAACTTGCTTAATTTTATTGGTAAATTGAAATTATTATGTATCTTCCACAATTTTATCACATTGTATAAGTAAGGGTTTAAAACGTGAACATAATCAGATGCAGAATATAATTAATTGGAATATTAAAGGTACATGAAGGTAAACATAATTTAGCAAGAAATAAAATCTACTATTGTACTATAATTGCTCAAGTGGCATATAGTGGCCCTAACCCATCTTAGGCATTAAGTGTATTGTATACATGACACTGGCAGAAATTGCTGGACAAGCCAGCAGATTGCCATAAGATAAAAAAAAAAGTGTATTGTAGGCAGAATGTGTGTGAAGCAAATTTTCCTTATTCTATCAAAACCAGTAACATAAATTTTAAATTTAACAAAATAAATGATGTGGAATAGAATTGCAGGACTTTTAATAAGTTTAGATTTAAAAAAGCAATTAAAGGATTAGGCTATAATTTGCTATAACCTTCTTGCTAGAAAATTGTGGTCCTATTCATTAGTTTATAAAAACATTTAGAATCATTACAAGTTTTGCAAATCTATTGCATAAGTTTTCTAATATTTACATTTTAATTAATGTTGCCAATTTTGATATAAAGTACAAGTTACACATATTCATACCGTTAAAGGAGACTTCGGAGTCTTCTACCAGTGACTGTGATCTAAAATATTGGACATATATGACATGGACAGAACAGAAGCCACTATCCAATTTCAACATACTGGTGGTTGATTGCAGACAAAAATGAAATATATATAAGTGTTGTGTAACTCTTTCAGGCATGGATAGTGGAACGCATGGGCAAATTCCATAGGATATTAGAGCCAGGGCTGAATCTGTTATGGCCAATTGTAGACAAAATAAAATATGTACAGAGCCTGAAGGAAATAGCAATAGATGTGCCAAAACAGAGTGCAATTACATCTGATAATGTAACATTGAGCATTGATGGAGTTCTTTACCTTCGAATAATTGACCCATATTTAGGTAAGATGTTGTCTATGTTTATTGAAAAATTCCATAGACCAAAGCATGTGCATGAGCTATCTTCTAATCTGACACATCTCTCAAACACATTTGCAGAACAAATTGTACTGTTAATTGTGATAGAGGAGTATGCCAGTTTTAAGAGTAATAGATCTAGTATTTTATAATGTACTAATGGGAATGGATATTTTAAAAGAATGCTCAATTATTTACATGGGTTATATGTAGCTTTTTTGGTTCTGAGTGTGCTTTGAGTTTGCGAATTACATATGTGTAAAGAGCCCCAGAATACTGGAATTCATTGCCCTAGTGTAGGTGCTGCCTCTTTTTAAACAAAATTATTTGGGCCTAGCCATGGACTGCTGTCTCCTGCAAATATAAGTAGCTAAATATTGGCGGTATCAAGATAGCATAATCAATCTGTTTAATTTAGAAACTACTGCTAATTTAGTAGGCCGTTCCATGTGGGTGCCAATATAATAATTAAACATCCCCTTGAAACTTCTTCCATTTTTTAATGTACTTAATGATCTCTGTAATTCATAATCACAATACTGTGGCATCAACCAAAAAATGGTTTAAATAGTATATATTTATTTTATTCTTTATATTGGAATTTTGAAACTTTAATGTTTCACTGATGTCCATGGCTCTCCACTCCACTTTCTACACCATGATTCCTCTCTTCGCTTATTTACAGATAAATTGGTTCCAATGGCAGTGGCATTAAATTTTTAATATGCAGTTAAATGTAATATAAAAAAGTATTGAACTGTCGTAATGCATATATCTTTTATCTGTATTTTTACTGTCCCAAATATCTTTAAAAGTTCCTGCAGCTGCTGGTTGTGGGTTCAATTCCCACCCAGGACAGATATCTGTGTGCATTAACATGTCTGTTTGTCTTGAGTCTGGCTGTAATTGTTTAAATAGGCATGTATTTACAAAAGAAACGTATGTATATGTAGTACATCAGTTATCTGGTTTTCATAGTAAAAGCTTTGCTTAGTTTGGGATCAGATGGCCGTGTGTAAATAATGTAAGTAATATATATATATATATATATATAGTAAATAATATATATCCATTCTCACTTGATATTTGCTAAATTGTTTGTGTTAATGTATTAAATAAATTGTTTAATAATACTATTAAATAAATTAGAAATAGAAATAATGACATACTTAATCAAATTATGTACATTTTTAGCATCATATGGTGTCGAAGATCCTGAGTTTGCCATCACGCAGTTAGCACAAACCACCATGCGTTCTGAACTGGGTCAGATATCTCTAGACAAAGTCTTTAGGGAAAGAGAATCTCTCAATGTGTCTATTGTACATGCTATCAATAAGGCGAGCGAAGCTTGGGGCATCACCTGTTTGAGATATGAAATTCGTAAGTATATTATCATCTAATTTAAACCAGTTGGGCTACATTGTCAAGCAATCAAGCATTATCAAGCAACAAAAAAACTGATTGTGCCACATGACATTGTGCTATATGGTACACATACCATGTTATCCTACGTTTATTGATAGTAGGAAGAGCTGATTTTATTATATAGGTACAATCAAACCATCTAAATTGTATGTGATGATTGAAATCACTTCAAAATTACGGAGTAGTTTAGGCTAAGCCTTTTTTTTATGCTCTATGGGTTTGCTCTTGACAACAATCTCACCTGATGGTAAGTGAAGATGGGTCGAAGGTGGACCGCGCGTACCCATAAGATGCCTGTTCATTCGAGCCTTGAAGCCTATACTATAGATTTGATTGAAATATTTATGTACTTATTGAATACTTACTTATGGTAAACATGTCGAGCCAATGCTTGCCTCTATTCTCAGGTTAAGTAGTGAAAGTTTAACGTGGTGGAAACCTTTTATATGTCCCCGTAGTTGGGGAGACTACGGGGTATGTGGGAATCCCCATGGGTTACCCACTAAAACCACCACGGTAGCCTAGCCTCTCGGTGCTGAGGGTGATGGCTCCGGGCACTCAAGACGATCTTCATCCGGAACCACCATCATTACACCTATGCATCTTAAGGAAGCTCTCCCCCAAGGGGCAAAGATGTTGATGCCCCCCGATCCACTCCTTGTGCGGAGGCAACCTGCAGCTACCACAAGTTGCCTCTTCCAATGACCACCTTCTGCATGGACGGCCAGAGTCCCCACTCCAACCGCCCGTGATCCCAGAAGCAACGCCTCACTGGCAGCTTGTTTGCCACCTATCATGGGCCGCTTCGACTCTCTCGCATTGGATTGCGCGGCCACAACCGGTTTCCAGCGCCTTAAGTTCTCCGGCGCCTTATGCGCCTACGGGCAGGATCAGCCCTCTCCCGATCCCTCTCGGCGGCCTCCTTCTGCAGCATCACCGCCTCACAAAAGCAGACCACTGTCTTCCAGGTATCATTCTCCGCCAACATAGCTTCTACTATGGCTGGCGGGGAAAGATCTCTCCCGGTCCGTACTTGCAAGACTCGCCTTTCTGCACCCCAAGCCGGGCACTCTCCAAGTGTGTGTTGGGCTGAGTCCTGGGCGCTTCCACAATGGTAGTAGCATTGTGCCGTCAACTCTCTTCCTATTCGACACAGATACTCACCGAAACATCCATGTCCGGTGAGAATCTGTGTCAGTGAAAGTATCCTATGCTAACAGTAAATGTCCTTTAAAAGAAAATCACTTGCCCTCTTACTTTTAAAAATATTGAGGCACAGGTCAGCTTGAGAGAAGTTTTGTAGTGTCAAACTATGTCTCAAGGTGTTTCAGTATTTTTATATAGTTTGACTGCCTCATTGGTCTAGCGGTAGCGTGCTCATTGGCAGGTTACGAGGTCCTGTGTTGAAATCCCGGGACGCGCCAAAAGTCATATTGGGACTTTTTCTGTAAAATGACAAATGTCTTAGTATCAACGCGAAGTCTGGGAGTTCGCGGTATTACACCCCCGTGCCTCGGAGAGCACATAAAGCCGTCGGTCCTGTACCTGACCTCTTTTCGGTCGTGTCGTTAGTCGTCCCATCGGATCATGAGTGTGATGGAATAGAAAGTACCCATGAGTTTGTGCACTGTAATATGTCCCGCGCAGATACCTAGTCTCCATTGAGACTGGCCGCCGAGGCCGAAATTCGGCTAGGAGGACATTATTATTATTGTTTTTATAAGTATGGGGTTAGTGATAAACCTATTAACCTTTGACGGTTGAATATAATTGGACCTCTAAACGGCATTCACAAATGAATGAACAAATTTGATTGCTTTATTTTTATTAAAATACATAGACAAGGTTAAATATGATGTCAGCGAAATTCTGAATTATGTCAACTAACTGTTGACATAATCCTTAACTGTCTTATGACAATCCATTGAAGTGATAAAGTTACAGCATTTATTTATAATGTGATAATATAATGGAACCTAAAAAATAGCCTAGTGGTTACGGGTCAGGGGTCTTGGGTCCAACCCGAGGGCGCGCACCACAGACTTCGAAATAATATTCATATTAGAAATTAATTATCTTTTACATACTTAAACAGTGAAGGAAAACATCTAGAGGATACATGCTTGCCTGGGAATTCTATAAAAATGTTCTTGATGGTATGTGAAATCTGTCAACTCCTACTAGGCCAGTGCAGTGGACTATGGCCTATGCCATCCCATTGTAAGATGAAGTCCCTTGCTATGAGCTCCTGAGCTGACTATCATCATTAAATGTAGAAATTTGTTCTAATCCCTCTTCCTTCTAAATTTTTTAATGCACGGAGGTTACTAAACATTCCCTCATACCAGTGTATTGGTATGTAAGACGGGTCGGTTGGCGTGGTTGGTAACTACTTGCCTGTCACGCCACAGGTCGTGGGTTCGATTCTCACCCAGGACGGATATTTGTCTCCATGAACATGTTTGATTGTCCTAATTATCTACGTACAGACGCCAGCACATCCAGCTACCGCAATCTGTCAAATTTCTTTTATAGATTTTCAACTTTATCACATAAGCATAAGGTTCACTTTCAATTGGGGAAATTTGACAGATTGGGGTAGCTTGATGTACTGGCGTCTGTACTTATGTATATAAGTATGTATCTACAAAAAGAGTAGTATATCAGTGATCTTGTTTCGTGGGCTGTGTGTGAATATGCAATGTACCAGGATATAATTTAAACATATTCTATAGTGAAGATGCATTTGGGGCTTCAGGTTTTTGACAGGACTCTTAAGTGTTCTAATTCTAAGAGTTATTTAAAAATTAATAATACATGTTTTTATTTTTCAAGGTGATATAAAATTACCGTCTCGGGTACATGAGGCTATGCAAATGCAAGTGGAGGCAGAGCGACGGAAACGTGCCGCCATTTTAGAGTCTGAGGGTGTCAGGGCGGCTGACATCAACGTCGCGGAGGGCAAGCGTCAGGCTAGGATATTGGCTTCAGGTAAGTCAAGAAATAGTCAACACTAGCACGACGATTTTTTTTTATTCCGCAAGAATGGTTTGATTATTGCCTACCGCTAAATCGACCTATCCGTAGAATGAAGTTACTTCTGCATAATCATTATAATCTTTAAAGGAGAGACAATATGTAGTAAAATATAAATTTCGATAATTAAACTGAATCTCCTTGACAATAACTTAATACAAGCTAGCTAAATATCATAACTATTAGAAAAGTTTTAACAATCCGTGTACCTAAATATCAGTAATATGTAATTAGAAATATTATGTATACTTAACTATATTACTACAAACATGTTCTGACTATTTACAAGCGCTTTTTTAAAGTCTAAGTGAATAAAAACCTTTTTTATTTATTTATTTACAGCCATTTAAAATTCGTAGAGTAGTCATCAGTTATACATTTTACAAAGTTTTTGGAGCAATTTGTTTTTTTGGAACAATAATCAAATTGTTAGAAAAATTATGTCAAAAGTATAACTGATTTTGTACTAAACGAATTTCAAATCGCTCTCCTCTAAAGTAATGATTATGTAGAAGTAACTTTCTACGGACAGGTCGAAATCTATAAAATCTACAATTGCGCTAAACACCCATACCCGGCAACATATTTGTAGAAGAACTTTTTCCCTCGTACACTGAGGCTCTCTGATGTGATTTTCCCAAGAGACTACATCATTAGATTCATTACAAACTTATCACAAAGTGCAGCGTCAGTAACGAGAATGATAGTAGAACTGCTCATAGGTTATGTTGAACGCCAGTGATCAAAGTAGGCAGAGCTATTTTTGGTTCTTGTGACATGTTTTCATAGTATGGACATACTGATATCCCAGGATTTGTTAAGGTTGATAATGTTTTTTGTGGCACTAATGCGTATGTGTTCTTATGTCTGTAAGTGATTGGTGAGGTTAAACTACTAGGTTCTCCAAAGTGACCGCCAAAGTGGTTTTATTTCTGAGCGTATCCGTGCTTCAGAGGGCACGTTAAGTTGTCGGCTCTGGCTGTTCTTTTCAGACTTTTGTTAAGGCATGTCAGAAGCCTACTGGGCAGCTTGAACAACTCTGCCACGAGGGTAACTACTGCCCATACGATAAAGAAACAACGTTATGAACTGAATTTAAATAAACTAGACTTCATCATCATTATATCAGCCGACAGACGTGACAAACTATACTTAACTGCAATAAATTATATTATCCCTAACCTTACCTGAAACGAGCTGCGGTGGTGGGCATAACTTATATGTCGAATTTTTACATCCTTAGACAAGATTTATAAAGTAAAATAAAATTTAATTATACTCATACCATCTTTATTTAGTCACAGAGTATACACTGATACTATTATTTTTTTCTCAGAATCCCAGTGACATGTCCATATTAATTTAAACATTTGAGGTCATTAGCCCGAAATAACACTAAAGTACTCTGTTCACTGGTGATAACTTATATCGGGTGGGCTGTATTTGTTTGCGGACTACGTGGTATAAAGCCCATGTGTACATTCAGGCAAATTTATGGTCTAACTAATACAATGAACAATGGAAAATATTTTAGATTGTAATGTTTTATTATTCTCGCTTGATTGTACTACTGTTTACACTCGAATCACGATACTACAATTCATGAAAGAAGCCAACAAAAATAATCCTATAAGTATTAAAGGTTTATTTTGTCTTCAATCGTGTTGATGATGTTGTGTCAATTTCATAATTTCATAAATTACCTATATATTTTGATATTTTATAGAGTTTGATATATTCTATAGATTTTGATATTTACCACACTAATTTTAAAATGATCTTAGGTATATGTACCAGTTCAGACAAACAATTTGCTATGGTTGGATCAATGAATGAAGAAGGATGATTTTACAACATTTTGTGACACGAATGATTTGCAACACCAACATATAATTATGATAATTTTAAAAGTAGTGTGGTAAATATAAGTCACCCTTTTTCCCATCGTGTTGTTTCGTTCTCTAAACAATAATTCAAACTCATTTAGCCTTCGTTAACACGGATGCAGATGTCACTATGTGTTCGATAGGAAGCTTTATGTGATGGAAATGAAACAATCTGCGATGTAGATATATTAAATTTCTATCATGAACATGAGAGCGAAGAAAAAACGAAGAAGAAGGAAATTTGGACGTTGGTTTTAGCAGGCTCACAGTCCAACCAGCACTATTTCATGTTTTTATCGAACATAAGCCATACGATGCTTGTTGTCGTGTTATCTCTAGTTTATTTGTCTTATAAGGAGACTGCAAATAAGCATTACAATAAAGAGGTAGTTAATCATATGTTCCAGAGGCTGAGAAGCAAGAACAGATAAACAAAGCGTCAGGAGAGGCGCAGGCGATGCTCGCTGTGGCAGAGGCGCGCGCCCGTGGACTGGAGCTTGTTGCCATCGCATTGACTAAACGAGTAAGCTTCTTATAATATTCTGGGACATTATTCACACACGGCCATCTGATTCCAAACTAAGCAGAGCATGTACTATGGAAACCAGATTACTGATATATTACATATTTTGTAAATACTTATATAGATAACTAGCTGTGCCCCGCGGTGTTACCCGCGTTAAATTTTATAAATTTCTTTTACTATAAACCTCACGGAGATCTTTGTAATGAATGCCATACCGTGGAAATCGGTGCGTGCGTTCTGGAGTTATAGCGTCAGGAAAGAAAACCCGACTTATTTTTATATAGTAGACTACACCCAGACTCAGGACTAAAATACATGTTCATCATGCCCACAAATATCTGTCCTGGATAGGAATCGAACCCATGACCTGCGGCGTGAAAGGCAAGCATTTACCAACCACGCCAACATACAAACTATTACGGAGATACTCGTAGGTTTTGCACATTAAAACTCCGATATGTTTTCCACACACAATATTTAATCGAACAGAGTAACGTTCTTCTAATTGCGAGTCGTATTAAGTAATCTCCTACCCTATTTATATTATTATCGTGATAAGCAATTGAGCATTGATTAATAATAGTTTTAAGATGTAAAATTATAATTGATACAATGATAATCACTAATTAAATGAATAATCACAATGTAAATATATAATTATAATATAGCAGCTACGTCATAACTGTTGCGCGACTATTGAGTACTTGATAATGATTCAGTCACAAGTGACTTCCTGTAGGTATTGTGGTGACTACGCCGCGGTTTTACCCTCGTTAAATTAATAAATAATAGTTTGTGTTAAAAGGATATGTGAGCTATATCACTACAAAGTTTCCAAATCCGTCCCGTAGTTTTTGCGTGAAGAAGCAACAAACATCCACACATAAACTTTCACATATTTCGACGGTCACCGTAGCTTAGTTGGTAGTGATCCTGCCTACGAAGCTGGTGGTCCTGGGTTCGAATCGCGGTAAGTGCAAATATTTGTGTGATGAGCACGAATATTTGTTTCTGAATCATGGATGTTTTCTATGTATATAAGTATATATCTATCTATATAAGTATGTACATCGTTGCCTGGCACCCATAGTACAAGCTTTGCTTAGTTTGGGGATAGGATGATCTGTGTGACATTGTCCCCAGATATTATTATTATTACATTTATAATATTAGTAGGATATGTATGTATTTAGAAATATATAGGTTAAGTATGTTTGTCAGTTGTCTGGTTGCTTTACCTCGAACAGATCAAGTCGATCAGAGACTCTCTCAACATTGCTCACCAACCGATAGTTTGTACTCGCCGGACAAGAGTACGACCTCGAACGTGTCGCGACCACCAGCGTCCTCCATCACCCTCAGTTTGCACTAGCTGTGCCCCGCGGTTTTACTCGCGTTAAACTTTATAAATTATCACAGTTCCTCCCCCGTAGGTGATAGCGTGATAATATGTTGACCCGACCTCTTAGTAATATTCATGCAAAATTTGAAGTAAATCCATGCAGTACTTTTTGAGTTTAGCCCGGACATACATACAGACAAACTATACAAAAAACTATATTTTTGGCTTCGATATCGATAGTAGATCACGACCCTAGTATTCTTTAAAAAAAAATATTCAATGTACAGTTTTGACTTTCCTACGATTTTATTATATGTATAGATTTGTATCGACGAAAAGCCCTCTCCAGACCTAAACCGGAAGAGCCGCCCGCGTCGCGTATTAACGTAGAGCGAAAGTTGCACAAAACATCCCTAGAATGAGACGCCCTCTCGAATCTCCCCGCTAGTAACCGCTCAGAGTCGATGTTCGAACCCCAAAGGGGGGGCCCTCCGGCGCGGGTACTTAGTTTGTAGTTTTTATATTTGCTAGCCGATTCGAGCCCACGTTCACCTCTATAGTCCTGTGAAGCAGTGAAAGCCTCATAGGCTAACTGCATACGTCCTTATCCTACCTACCTCTTGTAATTTTCACATATTATCTCGTATAATTATATTAAGTCGTATAAATATTTTATTACCCTCTGCTAGCGTTACCGAAGCTTAATATGATATTTTTTATTATTTTCAGGACAGCAAGTATGCAGCCTCTTTGACGTTGGCTGAACAATATGTAGCGGCTTTCAATAAGTTGGCCAGGACAAACAACACGCTCATTTTGCCAGCGAACGCGGGAGATGTCTCGAATTTAGTAGCACAGGTAATAGCCGGAATTCTTTCTGTAAAACTATTATTAGAAATATCTATCGAGTATCTAGCTATGAGGCGCTCATAGCTAGATACTCTCACCAGTCCGTAAGTGAAGGCACATTAAGCTGTCGGTCCGTGTTGTGGTCATTAGGCAAGAGTCGTTAAGCCATGTTAGAGGCCTTCTGGGCGGCTTGAACAACTCTGACACTAGGGTAACCACTGCCTATACGATAAGTAAGTATTGGAAATATAAGGAACCTCATCTTTTATGGGCCTTTGAATCAAAATAGGTGCAAAATCTAACAGCATATATAATCTTGGGACTATATATCTACACTATACGAAATGTATGGGACAAATATTGTTACTAAAATAACTTCACATTTTTAACGCCCCGACAAGCTGCGAAATGAGAGAGATCTTTAAAAAAATCGGACTTTAAATACGAATGACCGAACCATGTGGGTTAATAAACGCTAGGCTTAGGCATGTCCAGGGGAATTACTTCCGACTGTCTTGGATCCCGCAACAAATTTACTCAGAGAGCAATAAGTAGTTGGAAAAAAGTAGTTCCACTTCCTTCCAGAGCAAAGCGGGAGACAGAATGATGGAACGAGGTTAGAGCCTCATAAAACGAGAGAATTGTTAAGAGAATAAACTACTCCAGATATTGATTGTAAGGCGTTTAACATAATATCGCGTTCTTTATGCCAGGGATCCCAAAGAATGTGGTGGTCGGTTTGTAATATTGACAAACCGCCCACCACATACTTTACCCGTTACCCGATAGAAAGTTGAGCAAAGGCAGATTGGTGAAGTTACTAAATTGACACTAAACAATTTAAGTTTTATTTAACGGTTCGCGAACGTCCAGAAAGATTGATGGAAGTGGTTACCCTTGGTTGAGATATTCTTACTACATTGCCATTCGTTTAGCATTTCATCTTTTACGTCAGCTATTGTCATAAATAGACTGGACAGTATAAAAAACACAGTCGCGTAATGATAGAAAATCATTTTCGATGTTTTAGCGCGTAGATTAATACATCGCTGCACGTATTAACACTTTAAGTATTCTTCATATTTTTGAGCGGGAAACACTAATACCTAAATATAATGTATGTTATTATAAGATGCAATGGCATCAAATTGTGATTGTTACGTCTGAATGTTTTGTTTTAGCCTAATCGACAAGATACGCAATTAGCTATAACACATATGCAAATTTTGGTTAAATTTATCGCACGTATTCCCATTTCACATCTGACATTGGCAGAATTGTCGACATCGGCATAACTTGCCATTTGAAAAAAGAAGAATGTATGTTATATTAATACGAAAGTTTTAATAAAAAATAGAGCATACATATCGTCGTTAGATTCCGGTTAAAGCTAATTTGAAATATATGTCTTTTCAGGCTATGTCAATATACTCCAAAGTGACCGAGCACAACGCGCAGATACCCCATGGCCATGCCGACTACCAAAATGAGTATGACGATTCTCTAGTCAAGATCAACTCGCTAACAGAAAAAGGTACCACACTTGCGGGACAACCCATACCCGCTGAAGATGACAGCCTAGCCGAATACTTCTCAGACGACGAGGAAAGGGAAAAAGCTCTGCAAGCACAAAAGGAAAAGAAAAGCAACCTACATAAGTTAGAAAAGAAGGATACATAGAATGAATTAGTGTTTAATTAAATCGAATTTTAACGATATCGTTGAATGTAGCTGTGAATTTTGTTATGTATTGTGATGCATTAGATGTTAATATGGAAATGAAAACTCTAGTTAACCTTTGCAATTTTGCGAGAAGCATTTATTTACGATACAATGTACAATACAGACATTAAAATTATTATTAAAACTTCACATTATGATAAATGTAACGGGTAACTAACTGTTTATTAACTGAGTTACCCGTTAGTTACCATAACTTATTACAGCCAGTTCCATGTTTAATATAAAGTGTTTAATGTACAGATATACAATATTTTTGATGTTAAATTCATCTGAGAAATCTGTGTCGTTAAGTTATTTATTGTTAAGTAAATAACTAGAGTAAATAAACAAATTAAATACCAAAAAGATATGCGTTTTCTAACCTTTTCCAACACAAATAAATTCGTATTTTTTTCTCACTCAGTGTAGTCTTATCATAAACTCCTCTTTGTTTAGCTAACCTATTCCGACAATTTAAAATTTGTCAACTAAATAACACAAATAAAAAAATTACATTATTAATAATAAACTAGCTAAACGCCAGCCGCAGGAAGAATGCGTTCTTGACGTACTATATTAGTTGCAAAAAACATAAACCAAAAACTTATAATATTTATTGCCAGTTTACATAGTAATATAGTTTTCAAATGATAATATTTTGTTAATAAAACTATTTTTTTCGTTTTATGGTAATTCAAACTACCGTCGTCCTTAAATGGCAACACTACCTGCCAGAACGAATTCTTTCAGCGGTCGGACTTTTATGTCGGCTATTTCGTTCAAATCTAGCATTTAACGTAAAAGAACAATACAAGTTTTCGTATTTATAATGTACTTACTCCGTGTATGCTACAATAAATTTCGCAACCTACCCTCGCAATCAATCCCATGACAAGACGAATGGATGGCTAACATAAATGGTATACTAGCTACTACTGAGCCTCACGGGTTTACCCGCTTTTGACTTAATCCAGGGTATAAGCTAACTCCATACCAAATTTTATTAAAATCGCTCCAGCCATTTAGACGTGAAGAAGTAACACTCGCAAACTTTCGCCTTTATAATATTAGTTTGATTCTATGCCATGTACTTTATATGGTATATTAGTTCCTGCTAAGAACTAATATGCCATATAAAGTACATGGCATAGATTATACCTTATCTATATAAAAAAACTTGAGAGGTGTCAAGGGACACCCGGATGGAACGAAGTTATTTCTTATTATTTATTATGTACAAAAAACCTGTATACACTCAACAAAAATCACTTTTCAATAGGAAATAGAAATGAAAATATCTGGCTTGCTTTCTATAAGTGAGAGAGAGACACACAGCTGCAAAGTGTGACAACTTTTCGTAAGAATTTTTTCCGTCTAGCCCCCTTTCACAACGCGCGATAAGGAACTTCGTTCCAAAAGTTTTCAACGGTATTGATTGTGTTCGAATGAGTATCAAAGTCCACAACCATGTCACTTTCTATACCTATAAAATTACTGGGTGCCCAATATTGAGGTTATTGAAGGAAAACTTCGTTACGCACGCTTGATTTGGGGAGTAATGTTGAAAGTGTGACCAGAGCGTTATGAAAAGTGTGAGCGAGGCGAACGGAAGTTAAGACTGTGATATAACTTAGTGAAGAGAGAGTTCCGTTCTAAAGGGGCAAAAGTGAGATGTGAGGACACATTTTCTTTCTGTCTTTTTCTCATAGTTACGTTTGAAGTTTTACTTCCGTGTAGTCTAAACTCGTTTTTTTAGTTGGAAAATTTAACAAATCCTAGTAAGACTGAACACATAAGTCTCTAGAAATAAAGGCGATGTCCCCATTCCACACAATACCAACGAATTTTACAAATCCTGGAAAGACTGAACACGTAAGTCTCTCGAAATAAAAGCGATGTCCCGATTGCACACAAAACCAACTAATTTTAATATAATTGCATTCATTTCTAACATGGTTCTTAGTTGTGACATTTTAGTTTTGGCGTAAAATACTTATTAAAAATAAGCGTCACCTTACGACCTTGTCCATTAATGATGTGCCCGGTACGTGTAAGTACGCAGTTTTATTTGTTAATTCTATAATACCCTGTTTTATTCATATGAGGTATATTAGAGAGATGTATAACATTTAAATTACATTATTGATTTAAAAGACCGCCTCGCAGCAATGTATACTAATATTTTGGCACATTATACAATTGGCTTCTTTATGAAATACATGACATCATAATTATTACTTGTGACTGCCACATGGGTCTAGCGGTAACGTGTTCAACGGCAGGAATGAGTTCAAATCCCGGCAGGTGTTAGCAACGGTGTTGTCGAGCCGCCTGAACTCTCCCGGTGTCGTCAAATAACTGTCCCATCAGATTATGAGAGTGTAAACGAATAAGTACCTTTGTTAGGGCAAACACTCCTGCACTATAAAATATCCTGCATAGTGGGCTAGTGTCCGTTGTGATTGGCCACTATAGTCGAAATTTGAGCCACTATTATAATGTATGTGACCATCCCTTACATGTATTGTTTAGGTATGGATGTAATTTCACCCTGTATTTCAAACATATATTATCTAATATCAGCAACATTGCGAGGTTTAGGATATTTTGACGAATTTGTCTCTTTGGTTGAAGTAACTGACGGAGCCTTCGTCTGGATTCGAGTTGGTGGGTGCAGGCATTTTGTGTAGGCTGAGATATGATGCTGTTAAGTCCGTGCAGTCGAACTGACGTAAATGTATCTGAAAATAGTAAAATTCAACAAATTTATTCAGAACTTGGACAAATCATGATCATCGTCATATCAGCCGAAAGACGTCCACTGCTGGACAAAGGCTTCCCCCAAAGATCTCCACAATTTCCGATCTTGCGCTATTCGCATCCAGCAGTTGGACAAATATTCAAACAAAATATAAATAGTTCTGTATATTACACGTGTAAACTAATGTAAATGAATTTACATATTTTTCGAAAGTGGCTTGTATAAAAATTCATCTATTACTACATTAACTAATTGCTTATTTTTTTAGTTGTTATTTTTTCTTCATCATAACCAATACTTATATGGTCATAATTATTTATATTCGAATAAAAATCTTTCAGTCATTCTACAGGTACGCTAATTTTCACAGAATACAAAGAAGGAGAATGTTTGCAATTCAAATGTACGTAATGAATTGTTAAAATCAGCTGTTTTAATAACATACTTTGTAATAAAAGACAACGCCAGTTATGTAAATAAACCCTTTACAAACATTCAATTCCTGGACACAAAACATATCCAGACTCAGAACAACTATATGTAGATCGCACAAATAATTGCCCCTTTCAGAGATCATAGCAGTATCACGAGGGTGTTGAGGCAATAGATAGGCGACTACCGAAACCACTGTGCCAGTACACATGCAGTGAAATTCAAATTATAGGATATTGATTTATATCAGCCGCAAGGTGCTCTGCTGGACAAAGGCCTCTCACAAAGATCTACACAATTGTCGGTCTTATTATAGGATCATCACAGTTAAATTACGTCCAATGCTGGACAAAAGCCTTCCAAAGGATGGGGGGATATGCTATAATCGCCGCGCTTGGTAGGCGGGTTGGCGATCGCATTTTAATGGTTCACAGAAAAACGCTGCTGCCCGTTCTCGGGTAGGTATTCCCTCGGACGATCTATTCGCCCCCCACGGGATGAGATAGGGTGATGATATTCTATGCCGTCACCACACAGCAAATAATAATATTATAGGATATTGATTACTTACTAATAAATGCAAGTTCACTTCATCATTTCTACTCAAGTAAGGGAAATTGCCGCCACTTTTTAAATGCGCTAGCTTCGCGTGTGGATATGATTTGTAAAGGTCTTCGCGAACTTTCGAGCTCAAGGCACATTCGTCCCAAACATCCATTACTGTGATTGGCACATTGCTTAATACTTGAGGCTTGATGAAACATGGAGTACAGTTCAGGGTCAGTCTTGATGCCAGTTCTGATTGTGTAAGAGATTCCAGCTAGAATTAACAAAAACATAATAATTCCAATTTGCCTTTAAATACTGCATTTTTGTTTACCACATAGAGCAGTGTTTTTCAACCTGTGGGTCGCGAAGCCTCTCAAAAGGTTGGGTCAGCTAGTCACAGGGTTGCAAATATATTTGAGTATCATGATTAGGCCTGCTGTAAATACATTAAAAGTTAAGCACGAAGTTCCAAAAGTCTGGCTGTACTTTGTCTCTTGACAACCACCTAACTTCTGTATGATAAAATCAATTTTGGTGGAGTGCTCTCCGAAACGCTTTTTCGTTAATAGAATTTACAATTTTTATAATAATATTTAGAACTTGGCAGTATTCCTGTGGCATATGCGTAGTGCTGTAGTATTCGTGGGAAGCGCTATACAAAGTGTTTTTTCCATTAAATTTTCATTGGATGCAACGCACAAAAGCTAGAAAGTGCACACATTCTGCAGTATCTGTAGATTCTTCAAATTTCAAGGAGTCGTCGAAACATTCGTCGTCATATCGCTTATCCTCGATTGAATAAATTATCGAAAAAATATTTACCTACCAAGAAAAAACTTCGGAGCAAATAACACACTGATTTATTCCCAATCACAGTAACTCCGAATTTCAAATAACTGTCGTCATGAAAAAATTTTGGTCTTTTCAGAAATTTATCCGTTTACAATAATTAAAAATCACTGTTAAATACGTAAAAACAATGGCGGCTCTCGACAAACAGTAACCGGCTGACGATCTCAACTAGTCAAAGCATGCAAGTCGCGATCGCGCGTGCCGCCACTCATTCCCTCAACTCGCATTTTAATTATGTATTTATCCGAACCCTAATTATGAAAATGAATAAATATGTTGGATTAAATATTTGTCACCAAATAAAATACATGGAAAAGAGTGGTTAAAAAACGGGTAAGGGAGTCTTGAAAAACTTCTTCATACTAAAGGGGCCGCGCCATTTAAAAGGTTGAAAAACACTGACATAGAGTATGCCACCTATTTAGAAATCTTATTATTAAGCATAATAATACAATTTGCATAATATTATGCACTGGAAGCAATATAACTAGATTTCATCTAAATGGCAGGACATTAAATCTTGATTTATTGGAATTTGAAATCTGACCCCTCCCAATTGGTAGGTAATATATTTTTTCTGTGAGCTATCTTGTATTTGGTACAGTCTGCTACAGAAATCTAGTATGGTGTAATTTAGGTCTTTTCGTTCATTCTCAGTTGGAGCGCATTGGATCCGGTGGTAGCATTAAAGCGTGGCCCTCGTTATAAACACAACAAAATAACATTGAATTCGTACCTTAATATAAACAGAACCGTTCTGAAAACATGTAGTAAAATAGCTAAAAGTATAAATTTCGATAATTAAACAATCTCTTTGACAATAACTTAGATAGATAGAGATACCTATCTTTGTAACAAAATTAAATAATTATGAATTCGGCAGATTGCCATAAAAAATATAATTATGTATACTTAACTATATTACTACAAACATGTTCTAATTAAAAGCGCTTTTTTAAAGTAAGTATACGTGAATAAAAACCTTTTTTATTTTATTAATTGAAAGCTGATGAAAGCATTAGCTGATGCACTTTTGTGATGTTTGGGGAAATGTTGCCTTTTTCTTTTTGACAATAACTTGATACGAGCTAGCTAAATATCAATGCTATAATAAAATAGATTTTATAAATGTTTTCATACAATGTGTACCTAAATATTTATGTTACTAGAAATAATAATGTATGCAACTGTATTACTACAAACATGTTCTGACTATTTACAAGCGCTTTTAGTCTACGTGAATAAAAACCTTTTTTTATTTTATTTATTAAAAAAAAAAAAAAAAAAAAAAACCTCAAGCTATTTTTGAACACTACCAAGAATAACCATTTAATAAAGTGCGTGCACTGCCAACACAAGAGCATTTAAATCAGCCATACTCAACCTTTTTTTTAAAGGGGCTACAAACACGTAACAGTCATGTTGTCGAGGGCCACAAACAAAAATTATTTAAGTCGTAATTAAAACGTAATTATGCATGAAAAAAATTGTAACTTCAAATGGGCCACTAAAAAGGACCAGTCGCGGGCCGCAGGCAGAGTACAGCAGTTTTAAATGAAATGATAACATTTAATAGAAAAAGTTCATTCTGATTGTCCAAAACATACTGGTTCTTTACATAAGATTATGTAAATGTTCAAAGTTGTGCATGTCTACAAGTTGTGTAAACTACAGACTACGAACCAATTTGATTATTATAAGAAAGACAATAAGTACAAGTCGATATATTTCAATTTATATTGAATTTATGCAACCTTATAATGCAATCTTTATTGCCCAATTTCTCCATTTATAGAAGGAATCATTTTACAAAACAATAGTTATACAATTATGAATTTGTTAAGCATCTTCTACACGGTTGCAAACCAACGTCCCAACAGAGGTCACCCTGGTGGTTGCCATCCATCTAGACTGCACAACTGCAGACAGACGTTGATTTGCAACCGTGTAGAAGATGCTTTATAATATAAACTAATAGGTTATTTTTGAAGTTATACTTCTTTTGGCGCGATGGAGAAAAATTATGAGAGTGAATTTTTACGATGCGCGCGCACACCGACACCAACAATTTAACAGCATGAAGTTAGTTCTAGGTGGTATGAGAGTGAATTTTTACGATGCGCGCGCATCGTAAAAATAACAGCATGAAGTTAGTTCTAGGTGGTATGAAAATGTATGAGAGTGAATTTTTACCATGTTCAAGTTGTATATTAAGAAGTATAACTTCTAACGCGTGTACATAAGTACACACAAGTTTTTTTTTTACTTACTCTTTCAACCATAAAGTCAATTGATTCTGCCATTCGCTTATCCATTTTGTCAGTTGTAAAGTTACCCATTAGCATTCTCTTTAGGACTAACGAGGGTAGAAGCCAGAAGAGAGCTGAAGAGTCATTGTATTCAAAGACAGATGTGTCTGTGAATGAGTTGCACAGGATAAGGGATGCAACTCTAGGGCAATTGCTAGTAAGTTCTGTAAATTTCTGTGCTATAAAACCACCTAAAATGAAAAAAAAACAACATCAAAAAGCATGTCTCATTGATATTTAGGCTGCATGCAGGAGTATTAAAGGAGTAAAGGAAAATATAATTTAACTTCATTTTATGAACTTTCTCTTTCAGTCTAAAATTCAGTTACTTCCCTTTTCCCAGTGCTTTTTATAAAATTATTTCTTATGTTTCATTAGTGATGAAATATTCAACACAAACTATCAATTGAATTTCTTTCTCCCTTACTTTTTTCCATCTTCATTAACTCCATCACACGAGTTATTTCCTCAAACTTCCATCTCTATGCAGACGATATGCAGCTTTATAGATTCTTTACTCGAGAAGATGCTCATGGAGCGATTACTGCCATGAATCGTGATCTGGACTCAATTAATCGATGGGCAAGGTCTCATGGTCTACTAATAAATCCTGCCAAATCCCAGGCCATGATCATTGGTAGTACTTATATGCGAAATTGCCTTGACTTCGCATCCCTCCCTACGGTATGCTTAAATGGCCATCCAATAGCATACACTGACACAGCAAAAAATCTGGGCATTTCCTTTGATAGTACTTTGTCCTGGAAAGCTCAGGTATCGGAAGTTAGCAGAAAGATCCACTTTACTTTCCACACATTAAAATGTCTTCAAAACTTCCTACCCCTGAAAACGAAAATCTCGCTAGCTCAGACACTCTTACAACCCATTCTGGACTACGCGGACTGCTGCTATCTTGACGCTACTGAGGAGCTGTTAAACAAACTTGAGCGCTTGCAAAACTTATGCATTCGTTTTATATTTGGTCTCAAAAAATATGACCATGTCTCCAACTTTCGCAAGGATCTCAAGTGGCTCCCTATCCGTCTTCGTAGGAATGCTCGCGTATTGTATCTCTTATTCAATGTCCTTCACAATCCCTCATACCCCGCCTACCTACGGGAGCGTTTCTCCTTTATTCACTCATCTGATGCCTCCTGTAGGTCACACCTCAGATCCCTCCTTAAATTTCCTATCCACAAAACCGATTTTTACTCCTACTCCTTTACGGTGCAGGCCGTGAGGTTGTGGAATTCTCTTCCGCCTAACATCCGTAAAATAAACACTATCACTTTATTTAAAAAACGAGTGAAAGAACATTATCTCTTATCTTCATCCTAATATTTGTGTACATTGTATATGTAGTATATTATATAGTCTTTATATATATATATATCCCCTCCTCTATTTATGTATTATTAGTATGTAGTGTATAAATACACTTAGTATTGTATAGTTGATAATAGTTGTCTACACACGGCATGGTCTTTTTCCAATTAGTTTCTCCTCTCGCGGGTCTGCTGGAAGATATTTCTATTGAAATAAGCAGTACCTTTGTGCTATTTTTTCCTATTTTTGTAATTTATTGTTATTTTTGTTTCTGTGTGTACATAAATTATTAAATAAAAAAATAAAAATAAAATAAAATAATTGAATATTATTCAGATAAAAAAATTCCTAATGATAGCATACATATTATTCTGATAATTATATAAAAACAACTATATAATATTTTCTTATCTTGCTTCTTTATTCTAACTAACAACTCCTATAATTGTTATCTACAGCAATGATTTATTTAATAGGTTCACTTTAACTGCTCTTTGTCTCACATTCAATGTATTTACATCGTAATTACTGCAACATTTTGCTAAAGAAATATATTTAACAACCTACCAACAACTTTCTTTAATGGCAATGCTAAATAACTATATATATATACAGTCGTGGTCAACTAATTAGGGACATTCAAGATAGTGAAGGGCTATAACAGGTTATGTACATATAAATATAAAACCCTATTGATTTATCAGCACCTATTATTTGCATAATGTGGTCCGATTATTATGCTATAAATGGCTGTAAATAAAAGATTCAATAAATCGAAAAAGTATTCTTTGATATTAATCAAAGATTAAACATTTATTAAATATTAAGGAACAATTCTGTAGTGGACATTTAATTAAGGACAGTCAAGTATAATGAAATCTTATAATCTGCAGTGTTATAATATCTTTAACAGCTCCATTTTATTACGTGTAAAATCAGTACCCAGTAGCAAAACCTTTGTTAGTAATTACCGCTTGACACCGATGTGGCATAGACATTATCAGTTTCTGACATGTTTCGACAGGAATGTTTGCCCATGCCTCACAAACAGCTTCATGAAGTTCATCCAAATCTGTATTACAATAAGTGGCAACTTTATTCTTGATTTCGTGCCAAAGGTGCTCAATTGGGCTGAGGTCTGGGCTATTTGCTGGCCAATCTAGCACCGATACAGACTGACTGGTAAGAAACAACTTGACTGAATGGGCGGTATGTTTCGGGTCGTTATCCTGCTGAAACGTCCATATAATAGGGAGATGCTCCTCAGCATAGGGAAGCATAGTTTCTTCCAATATTGCCTTGTATTGATGTTGGTCTAAGTTACCCTGAACTTTCCTCACAGGTCCCACTCCACGTCTAGAAAATGAACCCCACATTTTAATGTTTCCACCGCCATGTTTCACCTGTTTTTTTGTGAATCTTGGATCCATTTCCGCTTTTACAGGACGCCGTACATATTGCCTTCCATCTGAAGAAATCAAATTAACCTTGGTCTCGTCAGAGAAAAGTACATGTTGCCATTGGGCGTAGGTCGAATGTCCATATTTACGTGCAAACACCAAACTAGCATTTCTATGTTCTTTCTTCAACAACGGTACTTTGCGGCCACTCTTCCGAACAACCCTGCTTTTACCAAACGTCGTTGAACGGTCCTCGCAGATACACCGGCTTTTTCGTTTGCCCCAAACACTTCGTGTTTAATTAAAATAGATCTTAGAAACGGATCTTTCTTAGCTAACCTGGTTATCATTCTATCTTCTTGCAGAGTCGTTTTTCTCGATCTTTTTGTTCTGGACACATTTAAAGCTGTGTTATAGCGCTTGAAATGTTGCACCTCATTGCATACCATAATTTTTTAACAATTTAAATGTTGTGCTATCCATCGGTATGACCAACCACGCTCGACAAACTTCATGAAAATTTTTCCTAGTTTTATTTTTGCCCATTTTTCTTCAAAATAATTCTCAAAACTTAAAATAAAAAATCTGGATTGCCGCCAAAACGACCACGAAACAATAAGAAAAGAAACAAAAAAGTATTTAAATTCCAATTTTGAAATTAGAATGCAATACCTCAGGGTCCCTAATTAAATGGCCAGCCAGCATTCTTTGAACAAAAAGCACTATGATAATCTATCAGCTATACTGTAAAGAGGTTTAATGTTTAAGAAGTTGTTATTGTTTGTATAATTGCGCACATAAATGACTAATTACACTTACATGTAAAAGATATGGAATATTGTTAAGACTCGTTGGAAAATAAATAAATAATTGACAATTTGGCTTAACTAGAGATTGTCCCTAATTAGTTGACCACTACATGTCACTACATCTTTTAATACACAAAACTCAAAAAAGATATAATAAAAAAATAGCATGTTAATTGTTAATTAACGGCTCAATGGTCCCAGATAGACCCTAAGAGGTCTTCATGGTACTAATTTGAAAGTTCTCTATTTGTATATTGTATAATGAAAACAATAAATAAAACTTAGTTCACATATTCATATACTACTTTATGCAATGCAAATTTTATTTACTTTAGAGTAAACAGTAACAGCTTACAATAACAGATAAAATATAAGGTGTACATAATAGTACACCTATATAGCCCATAGCCATTTAAAGATGTCCACAAATATGCAATGAAATTGTACAATATTATTTCTATTGACAAAACATGTTTGGATAACAACACCAGTATTATGAAAAGTATGATCAGCATAATAAAGTTAATTCATTCGCTGGAGAAGTTAGTTTAATCTTATCATCAGTCTCAATATTTATAAGTAAGCTGGTTAACACCTTACTTAAAAAATTTAAGCTAAGTCACTTCTAAACTTATAATAATAATCATTATCCACCAGATGTAATAGAAAAGCTGTTACAATAATTTTAATGAAATGCCAATGACCATTAGAAGACATGTGAAATATTGTCTAAGTAACACTCAATCCTTGGTAGGTAGATTGGTACCTATTTAGAAGAAGTATGAAAATAATTTGAACCTATAAAATAGAGTAATTAACACAATATAAGATTAACCTTAGTTGTAAATTTAAGTATGCCAAATGTTTCATTGTATAAAAACATTCTAAAATAGATGAGCAAGTTAGTTAACAAGTTCATTTGGATTTTTATGTAAACCTTACCCTGACTATCATTCAACATAAATTCCCTCCATATTTATGCCAAATATTCTTCCTTGAGAAAGCTGGGAAACATTAACAAACCATTTTATTTTATCTGGCTAGCCGTCTGGTCTAATGGTTAGAGACCCTGGCTGCTAAGCCAGAGGATATAGGTTCAACCCCACCCAAGACAGAGCAGAGCACAGCATAATTTGTTCTGTGTCTGGTTGTAATTTTTCTACAATATATATTAAACAATTAGAAATATATAAGTATATTTATCAGTTGTCTAGTTGCCATAGACCAGGTTCTGCTTAGTTTGGTTTCAGATCTTTGGGACAACTAACACACTGGTGTTAGTTGTCCCAAAGATGTTTATTTAAATATCAAATATTTATAGTTAAGTATAGCTAAATAAATAGTTGCAGCATAATATTCTTTAAAAGAGTGAATGTTCATTCTTTACAAATTACATTGCAATTACAAGTCATAGACTAATTGGACCTATTGACAAATACCTACTTACCTAATGAAGCTCCAAAAAGATGCACTTTATCAAGCTCAAGGTAATCTAACAACCTTTTGAAGCCATCACACCATTCTCTCATATTCCAGTATGGAGGAGGCTCAGCTGCTATTACCCGCACTCCTCGAGCAGCAAGTCCCATTACTTGCTTAAAAAATATATCTGCAGTACCCGACACGGGTGGTAGACATATTAAAGGGCAGTTTACAGACTTAGGACCACTATCAAAAACTCTCCAAGCCTGTCAAAAAGGAAAAGAGGTTTCTTCTTGAGCTAAGTAGGTCAGAGAAATTTGGTTATCGCAAGCAACAATATCACAAATGTAATTAGATACGGATTGATAAAGTCTGTTTACCTTGGATCCATCTGAGTCGACGACAATTTTCCTCAAAGGAATACTGCTTCTAAAACTAAGATATTCATTCGATTGGGACAATTCACTGACACAGCTCATTTTTAAATAACAAACAGTATTTGAATAAAATTATAATTCGATAGACATCACGCCAAATAACTCAGTGTTGTAAAACTTATTCCCATTCAACAAATGGTTCGTAAACCGTCGTACTTCGTTGATAAATGAATGACGTTTTGTTTAATAGTCATTTTTGACATAAAAAAGGGGCTGCCTAGAAAATCTTTGTATTTCCCCGAATTTTTTAGTTAGGTTTTCAGACTATTTTGTCGCAGCCCCCTATTCACTTTTAACCTTGTTAGCCCCTGTTAACCATAATTTTGACGACTGATTATTCATTGTTTCTTAAAAAATAGCTTTTTATCTATTTGAAATTATATGATGAGTTTGGTAAACTTAATTTTTGACATAGGAGTAGGGTACCTAAGAAAAGTTTTTAATTCCACGAATTTGGGACAGGTCATGCCTATGAATTACCGTTCTATTTTATAGAATAATGTACAGATGCCAGCACATCAAGCTAGCCCAATTTGTCAAATTTCCCCAATTGAAAGTGAACCTTATATGCATTCGTGATAAAGTTGAAAATGTATAAAAGAAATTTGACAGACTGGGGTAGCTGGATGTGCTGGCGTCTGTACAATAATGTCCAACTTTAACGGGTAACGTTTAGTGAAATACCAAATAACAAACAACCATAGACTATAAAACTTCTTCAAATATTAAAATTAATTAAGTAGACTCTATGTATGCTCTATGTGCAGACGCCAGCACCTCGCGCTTCCCCAATTGAAGTGAACTATAGCATAAATAGCTTATACAACTAGCATCTACAAGCGATAAAGTAGAAAATCTATAAAAGAATAAGAAATTTGACAGATTGGGGTAGCTGGATGTGCTGGCGTCCGTACTTCAAAAGATATTTTGCAATGCATCGGTATTTTCACTATCATATCTGTGAACATTAATTTTCGGCATTTATTTTATTTATATACGACAATGGCCCCAATTCAGTACTACTATCCTAAAAATATAATTTCATTTATTTTTTAAACGATATTGTTATCTTTGTGTTCTTTATTTCTGACAATTGTTTTATTTCATATCAATCGACAGTATTTATTGCTGATTAACAAATTACCTGCGTTACGCGGCAGAAAAGATCTCGTACAACTCAGCGCGGGAGCTAAAAACCAGTTCTGTCCGTTTTTGCGCAGTGAAGTTTATAAATATTTTTAGGATTTAGAATGTAACAACTAATTTAGGTCTACAAACTGTCTTTTTAAATAGGTACTTTGATTTGTAATAAAATTATGCGAGGTATTTCACTTTCAAACCACTTAGGGAACGTTCTATTAATTATAGATGCCTCAGTAATATCTCAGAGCCTAAACTGATTCAACTTTTATTATTACTGAATAGCCAAATAAATTCCGAGATGTTGTTAACACTTAAGAAGAAACAAAACCAAATTCTCCTGTAACCAGATTAAATATTAAATGAACAATCTGTAAAATCCCAAATTGATCAAAAAATCTTATTTAGCCCTTAATCTGATATACCTTCTTTCGATTTAAAATTTTCTGCCTAGACGGTGAAAATAATGGATTTCTAACTTTGTACTTACACTACATCCAACTAGGTAGGCTCAACTCAGTGGCGGATTTGCCCTAAGTACTGGGCCTAGGGCGGCCAGATATTAGGGGCGGCAATTCCTGACAAAAAACAGCAAGGACTCTAATGCAAAGTACAATATATATCAGGGGTGGCCAACAGGTCGATCGCGATCGACCGGTCGATCGCGACTGTTAGTCCAGTAGATCGTGGCAAGGCAAAAAATATAAATACGTCGACCAGACTCCGCACTTAGCCTCCTAATTGGGCCATTGTGCGTGATACTTGTTTGGCTACTCGAATCATTTTAGTTCCATCCAGAAGTCCAGGAGACCACGAAAGCCTGGCTTGAGGGCCTCCTGCAGTGTCTTCGGATCATTCAGGAGTTTTGCCCGTTGGTAAGCAACACTCTTGCAGTTTAGCAGTACGTGTGCTGGTGTTTCTTCATTTTCAATGCACCCTCTCACAGGGGGCCTCTGTGACGCCAATATTGAAGAGGTGTTTGTTTAGTGTGCAGTGTCCGGTAATTGTGCCTATCACCATGCGTAGATCCTTCCTGTTCAGGTGTAATAGATTACGCGATAGGCGTTTGTTCAGAGATGGTAGAAATTCTATTGTCTGTCTGCATGATTCCAGCTCTATCCACTCTTTTTCATGTTGTTGTGTGGTTTTTTCACACAACCATGTTTTCAGTCGGTTATAGGGTATGGGTACAATGGGTTCAGGTCCCATTTTTGTCGTTTCCAATCCCTTTCTTGCCAGCTGGTGCGCAGTGTTATTTCCTAGAGATCCATTGTGCCCTCTAATCTACTGTAATGTGACCTTGTTGGTTGTTGAGATCTTTTCAAGTGCACCGTGGCACTCCAGAATGAGTCCACTGTTAAATTGGTTGCTCTTTAAGGCTTGAAGCACAGAGGCAATGTCTGAGATTATGCGTATGGATTTACCATGCACATCTTGAGACTTGACTGCTGTTGCTGCTAATGTTATTCCCACGCATTCCGCTTGGAAAATAGAATTTAGACTGCTAAGTGTTGTTGATATGTTGATGTTGAGGTCATTGGAGAAGACCGGCCGGCTTCTGTGCCTTTATTTGTTTTCGAACCATCAGTATATATCCGAACTTCATGTGTGCCAGAGCTGTCCTTAGCTTCCTCTTGAAGTTGGATGTCGTAGTTTTTATAAAATATAAAGGTTTTAGGGATTATGTCACATATAGCGGCCATCACTGGGAGCGTCTTCTTTATCATCACCACAACACAACACTCACACTCAACACAACTCTTTCCAGACAATACAACTTTACTAATTTGACCGTTCTCTTTCAAAACATTAAGCTAAATTAACTTTTACATATATGTGTCAACGGCGTCAGGGGAGATCCTGGTGATCTGTAGTACAGGCTTGCCTAGTTCAGACACCAGTCTCTCGCAAACAAAATGTACCCACATGTTTATTATGTAACACCATGTAATTAACACTGTTTGTGAAGGGTAAATTTTGTATTTGTATTTGATGAACCATGATGCGCGTGTGATTTTCCCTATAATTTTGCTTCCACAGGCCAGTTTTGATGAGCCTTATGGCTGTTGCTGCGGCCTCTTGTTGGATAACTAGGTGCAATGGTCTGTATTTTAGTATTTAGTAGAGCCTCTAGTGCAGCTGTGGAAGTCGTTCTCATGCTGCCAGTAGTTGCTAAGCATGCTAGTCTTTGGAAGCTTTGGAGTTTTGTTTTTCCTTTTACCTATTCTGGGCCACCACACAACGGCACCATACGTTATCATGGGGAGTATTAACATTTTTTAGAACCATAGGGTCATGGATGGTCTTAGGCCCCACTTTCTCCCTATAAGTCTGCTACATTGCCAGAAGGTCGTTCGGGCCTTGTCAATTTTCACTTCCATGTGTTTGTTCCAGTTAAGCTTGCTATCAAGCGCTATCCCTTGGTACAAACAATAACAATTTGGGTAGGTCCGTGATGTTTGGTTGTCTTTTGTTTGTGAATAGTCTTCTGTTTTCTTTGGGTTAACCGTTAGTTTGTGTTGGTCGCACCATTTTTGCAGGATTTTAAGGCGGATTGCATACGGTTACACACTATATTTTCCGAGTTGCCATTTATCAGAATCGTGATGTCGTCGGCATAGTGTAGTAGCATCTTTGGTTTAGGCATCTTATTAGGTCATCCACGACTATATTCCATAGTAAGGGGGAGAGCACCCCTCCTTGGGGACATCCTTTTTGCTACGATGCCTCTTGCGGTGGAGTTTACTGTAAAACTTATAGATCTCAGCCTTAGGAGGTTGTCAATCCAGCCACTGGTGGTTTAATCCACTCCGAGTTTGGCAAGAGAGTGCTTTATGCTACAAAATTTTGTTTTGTCTTAAGCTCGTTCAATGTCAGTGAAGGGTGATGATTATCGGCAATTGCGTAATTCAGACTGGCAATGTGATTTAGCTTTTTTGGCGGATTTTACTGGAAAACTCAGTACATCATCAATGTATTCTATTCTATTCTAAATCAGCAAGAATAAAACATTACGAGAAATTATGAGTTCTATTGCAGCATTTCAAATCAAACAGCGTCTATGATAGTTGACATAGAGAAGAAAAAATTTGAACAATTTGTAAACATCGAGGATCATGTGGAAAAACATCCTACCTACAATTTCATTTCTGAGAAGTACACGACAGAAATTAGGGCAGAGGTAGCAACTTCGAAATTCGCTTTAACGCCAACAACGAAAATTTTGAGAAGTTGGTTCAATTCATCAGTTATCCGTTTAATGATTCCATTGATCTTAGTGATATCTATGAATTGGCTACAAAATTGTTTCATGATGTTTCAAAACGAAATTATTACTCTGCACTGCGACATGTTTCTAAACTCGAGGTCATCCTCAGGTCCAGATTTCTGGGCATTGTTTTCCAACGAAAAATATGAAAGTTTGAAGAAATGTGTTGAACAACTTCATTCGTGTTTTGGTTCCATATATTTATGTGAGTCAGCATTTTCCTATTTAAAATAAACAAAATATAATCACCGTTCTCGTTTGACAAACGCTCATACATTGGATTCTTTAAGGTTGGCAATTTCCAACTACAAACTTGATTATGCTAAACTTGTGGAAGATGCTCAGACGAAATACTCACACTGATATAAAGGTAAATAAGTACCTAGCTATAAATAATAATTTTCCCATTTATGTTTCCTCTCGTAATAAAAAAAATACTACATGATTGTGTATTAAACTATGCTGTTTTATTTAAGATTTCAATATAAAAAAAAACGATTAAATAAGTGTGTAAGGTAGATCGCACAGGGTTTCAATAGTAAACAGGAGATCTTGGGTCTAATCAAGTTGGCCACCCCTGATATATATGATATATACGAACCGGAAGACGCAGCGTGGGCAGGCCCCAAGATGGATCGATGATCTTGTGCGGGTCGCTGGAAACTGCCGGATGCGAATAGCGCAAGACCGGCAATTGTGGAGATCTTTAGGGGAGGCCTTTGTCCAGCAGTGGACGTCTTTCGGCTGATATGATGATGATGTGTCGGACTCGCACTGACTAATCCTAACCTGCCGTGGAGCTCTCTTGGCGCCTGATGAGAGGAACCACGGAAACGCGGCTATGCTGTTGCGGTCCCCCCGTTTTGCGCCATGTCCCAGATGGTCGGGACACGTCCTCCTGGAGGGCTCGGGATTGGCCTCCCTTATTGCCAACTCCTGCCAGTCCAGCACAGCGACTGTGCCACAAACATCGCTGTTTTCCCGGAAATGCTTGCACGTGGCGGCAGTAGAAGACACTTCTCACACTGGCGTCTGCGAGCGGGATCGGCTCCGATCCCGCTCGGCGGCCTCCTTCTGGACCACGACTGTCTCACAGAAGGACTGTCTCGTCTTGCCGAGTATGTTCCTTATTCAGCACAATCGCTGAATTTAGTAGGTCAATGTGTAGCTTAAAGCAGCCAAGAGGTTTAATCGCTTCGCGCGCATCGCTTTTGGGGTGGTTTGGGATCTACCTCCTCGCGGTCCACCCTGGGCAACGGCACCATAGACTTGCCTTTGGTTACGGCTGAACGATCCCACTTAAAGCGGTGGTAGGCTCCGCAAGGGGCCGCCTGGCTCGCGACCACCATCCCGCTGAAGTCCGGCTTCAAGCAGCTTGCTGTGTTCCGTTGGTGTGCGGGAGTGCCAGTGCCTTTGGGGGAGAAGGAGAATGTCAGTCGCTCTGCTCAGAACCGGTCTTGGTCGC
The DNA here is from genome assembly GCA_951640165.1 of Pseudoips prasinana. Classification (NCBI taxonomy): domain Eukaryota; kingdom Metazoa; phylum Arthropoda; class Insecta; order Lepidoptera; family Nolidae; genus Pseudoips; species Pseudoips prasinana. The sequence goes on from OX621251.1 coordinate 18,453,764, forward strand.
TGGGCTGGGCTTTCCGGGTAACTCATTTTGGAGGGTAGCGGGATCCGAAGCACGGTGCCAGCCGTTGGCCGACCGCAGTCAGTAGGGGGCCCAAGTAGCACGCCAGCCACGTGTGAAAGGCTGCCCCGCCAACTAGCGAAAAATCCCGGTATGCTCCACCGTGCCAGCTGGCGACTGGAAGGGAGAACCCGGTGGCCATACCCGGGGGGGTTCGGGCGTCCCCGCAGTCTCCAAATGAGTTCCCCATAGGTTAGTTTAGCTCTAGTATTCCACTTGGTTCTCTGAGCAGTGCCTCGACAATTCGACTTTTTTCCCCGACTACTCTCCATAAAATGACCAACAAAGCAAAGAAGAATAAGGTGAAACAACGGCTGCACTTTCTCCCGCTCAAAGTGCACCTCACCAACATCAGAGGGTTGCACTCCAATCTCGATCCGGTCCACCACCACCTTGAGACCGAGAAGCCGCACCTGTTTTTCCTAACGGAGACGAAGATAACAACCCCGTTGGACGTGGCGTACCTCAACTACCCGGGCTATTCTCTAGAACACAAGTTCAAGAAGCAGGCTGGGGTCTGTGTGTACGTCCGCGATGACATTTGTTGTCGTCGTCTCCGTTGCTTTGAGAAGTCGGGTTTTTCTGCCATATGGCTACTTGTGGATACTGGCGTGGAAAAACTCCTATATATCGGCGTATACCGATCGCACAGCGGTGACCAGGAGACAACATCGTTGTTTAATTCCCTCGTGGAGTCGACTGACATAGCCCAGCAACGGTACCCAACGGCGAAGCTCATTTTTTTGGGGGACTTCAACGCCCACCATAAAGAGTGGTTGTTCCCGTACCAGAAAACTGACCATGCCGGGTTAGAGGCGCGCAAATTTGCGATTACGCTAGATCTGACCCAGCTGGTGAATGTGGCAACGAGGGTACCGGATATTGACACGCATACACCCAATTGCTTGGACCTTCTGCTGACAACTGATCCGGGCAGTCATTCAGTATCGGTCTCAGCCCCGCTGGGAACGTCTGACCACTGCCTGGTGAAGTCTGTGTTGACCAGATAAGAGCCCTAGAGGCACGAGGCGAGTGTGGCGATACGAGTCAGCAGATTGGGATGAGATGCGGCACTTTTTTGCATCTTATCCCTGGCGGCAAATGTGCTTCTCCTCGGGTGACCCCTCGTGCTGTGCTGATGAGATTGCGGACGTGATTCGGCAGGGGATGGAGTATTTTATTCCATTCTCCGACATCCCGCTCGGTCACAAATCCCGGCCCTGGTACAATTCAGAATGCGCCCACGCTGAGGTCCGTAAAGAATCTGCTTACCAAGCCTGGATCAAGGCCCGCGATCGAAAGGCTAAGGCGCGTAGAGTTCGCGCGAGGAAGAGAGCCTTCAATTCTGCCGCTAAGTCATGCAAGCGGGTTTTACGTAGGGCACGTTTCGATCATGTTGGACGTATCGGGGCCAAACTGGCATCGCACCCTCCGGGTAGTAAGCAGTTTTGGCCCCTGTCGAAACTGGTTGAAACGAATTTCTGTCGACCCACTTTGCCTCCAATGCTGAAACCTGATGGTTCGCTGGCTCATTCTGCAAGAGAAAAAGCAAATTTATTTGCATCTCTCTTTGCAAGCAATTCGCGTCTGGACGCTGGCTCCAAGCAACCACCAACTTTACCTCGTTGTGACTCTTCGATGCCGGAGATCGCAGTACACAATAAAAAGGTCCGTAGAGTATTGTGCAGTCTAGACGTGAATAAGGCCAGTGGACCCGACGGCATTCCAGCAAGAGTGTTAAGGCAATGTGCACCTGAACTGTCTCCTGTATTGACACGCCTGTACCGCCTCTCTCTTGTAAAAAGAACAGTGCCTAAATCATGGAAGCTAGCAAATGTGCAACCGGTGCCCAATAAGGGAGACCGTGCTGACCCTGCACATTACCGTCCGATCGCCATTACTTCCATCCTATGCAAGGTTATGGAAAAGGTTCTGAACAGTAAGCTGCTAACCTACCTTGAAGACAATGATCTCCTCAGTGACCGTCAATATGGCTTTCGCCGGGGACGGTCAACTGGCGATCTTCTTGTGTATGTCACGCACTGCTGGGGCGAAGCCATCGAGAGACACGGCGAAGCACTTGCCGTGTCGCTCGATATCTCGAAGGCTTTTGACAGGGTCTGGCACGCAGGTCTGCTCAGCAAGCTTCCTGCTTATGGCATCCCAGCTGGTTTTTGTAGCTGGATATCAGACTTCCTGAGTGAGCGGTCGATCCTAGTGGTCGTTGACGGCTGCTCCTCTGACCTCATGGCTATTGATGCCGGAGTTCCTCAGGGGTCGGTTCTCTCTGCAACTCTTTTCCTGCTGCACATCAATGACCTACTTCAGCCTGGTCTTGTTGGGTACGCAGATGACAGTACGGTTTCAGAGAGATACTTGTCCAGCGCAACAACCAGAGGGGTTGAAGTTCGTTCCTTGAGAGAGGCCATGGTAGAGCGGACAAATTTGACCTTAAGCGTTGTCTCCCAGTGGGGAGATGACAATCTGGTCACTTTTAACGCCATCAAAACACAGGCGTGTCTTTTTACCGCTAAAAGGAGTATTTTTAATCAAACTCCTACTTTTCGGGGTACATCTGTACCTGTGACTGAACGGCTCGAGCTCCTAGGCATGGAGTTGACATCCAGTCTCAACTTCGGCGCCACCATCGAGCACAAAGCCCAAACTGCGGCCAAAAAGCTGGGCATCCTAAATAAGGTGAAGCGATACTTCAAGCCTGGACAGCTTTTAACCCTTTACAAAGCACAAGTCCGATCCTGCATGGAGTACTGTAGCCACCTTTGGGATGGCTCAGCTAAATATCAGCTTGCTGCGCTTGACTCGGTGGAACGCAGGGCTAAGAGGCTCATTGGTGACGCAAAACTGATGGATGCCAAGCTACATAGCTTGGCTCATCGTCGTAAGGTTGCCTGCTTGTCGGTCTTCTACAGATTGTACTTCGGTGAGTGTGCCCAAGAACTCCACGACCTCATCCCACCGGCCCCCTTCTACCATCGGACATCCAGACGCACTGCATCTTACCATCCTTACCTTGTAGCTATTCCACCAATTCGCACTAAGCGTTTCCAAACGTCTTTTATAATGCGCACAGCAAAAGAGTGGAACTCACTGCCTGCGTCGGTGTTTCCAGAAGCTTATAACCCTAATCTCTTCAAAGTTAGAGTGAACAGGCTCCTTCTGGGTAAGCTCGCTCCATCGTAGACTTTGTCTTTGTCATCTCTGACATAGACTAGAGTCAAGAGCAAACCCATAACAAATAAAAAAAAAAAAAAAAAGTCGCTCTCTTCTTTTCAAAGTTAGCAATAAAGTAAATTCGCTTATTATGAGCTTTCTTATAAAGATATAAAATGAATTTATTTTTTATATTTTTTTTGTGCTGAAAAAGGGGCGGCACATACCCTGGGGCCTAGAGCGGCCAAGACTGCAAATCCGCCACTGGTCCAACTTCAAGATGGAAATCAATCGTAGAATCTAACTCGGCTGGGCAGCGTTCGGGAAGCTTCGAAACATCTTCTCGTCCAAAATACCGCAGTACGTCTCAAGTCGAAAGTCTTCGAATAGAAACTTATTTGAAGGCTCAGGTCACCCAAAGAGCACTGGAGAGAGCTTTGCTCGGAGTTTCCCTGAAAGATCGAATCAGAAATGTCGAAATCCACAGGCGAACCGTAAAAGTTATTTTTCTTCATTTCCTATGTCAAATTCTAATTTATGTAGGTATATTAATATTATACTATATTCGGATGGGTGGGGCTAACCTCATACAAAAGAAACATTCAATTACCGATTGACATGATTAAATTTACAATGTGACATAATTTCATAAACATATTATAAGTAAGCATTAAATGTAACCTAAGAGTACAAGGTGCTTCATACCACATTCCGACCCAATGTAAAAACCAGTGCCCGGTAACTTTTGCCTCGTCATGCACTTTTTTGTAGAAAGTCAAAATGAGTGCCCGCAGTTAAGGTGTTAAGAGATACCTAGTACCTACCTATGTATATACTGTACCTACTTTTCATACGAGCTATAATTGAAAAAGATGAAATTTTATTTAATAAATCCTATCAAATACGCGATCGCCAGCAGTGTTTACTTCCTATCTTATGTAATGTAGTTATTAATTAATTTATAACAGAGCCTCAGCACGAGTTCCTGCAGTTTACTTACTCGATCACACGTATAGTTTCATCCCATACATTGAGCACCAGCGCCTCTCGCGGAAACTATTAAGAACTAAAACTCTGGTGCTCAATGTATGGGACGAAACTGTACGTGTGATCGAGTAAGTAAACTGCAGGAACTGTGCTAGAGGCACAGTATGTTTTTAATACAAAAATGCAGCAAGTTAGTTGTGCACATTTGCAAATATTTATAAATGACTTACGTTTACGCTCTTTATTACCAATCTTGCTGTATTTTTTTTTAATTTCCTACGATAAAGAAATCAAACAATGTGATTATTTTGATCAATAATGGCAGTCTTTCTTGCTGAGCATATATTGTCTGACCGAGGGGAAGCTCTTGTACGTAGCACCTACTATTAATTATTTTGTCGTCACGCGCCAAATCTATCGTTCCGAAACTTTATTATATCCTGATATATTACAAATTATTCTTCGTGTATATTACAAACATAATGATTATGATGACACTACCGATTACGTCAATATCAATTACGGATATCAAATACTGAGAAAGTTACAACGGAGCAGGTACCTATTTGACATTTGCAACCGGTCATTGATATTGAGGTAACCCACAATGAATTCTAATCATTTTCTGAATGACGCTTAGCAAAATAATGTGGCGCCATTGCTATAATTGAGTAGGTTATCGTCATTCACGGCCCTATAAATATAAAATCTTGCATGATCCTACTGATATTATGGATAGGAACTAATCTTAGAATAGATACATATACTATAAATTCCTTATTTGCTGATAACACGGGGCCCAGCTAGCAATTTGACTGCATGTGTGGCGCAGCGGCTAAGACAGTCGCCTCGCCGCTTCGTGTCCCGGGTTCGATTCACGCACCGGGCAACTATTTGTGTGACCCATAAATAGTTGTTCTGAGTCTGGATGTAACTTGTGTGCGTCTATTATATTATGTTTGTAAAGTACACTGGGACACAGAATAGATTCACTAATGCGGGCGTTGTCTTAAAAAAAATATTAGTACCTATCTACATAAAAAGTAGATTCTATGTAGCACCAAAAAAATGGTATAGCACACACAATTTTAAATTTTCCCTTCCATAAGTTTATGTACTATATAGAAACTTGATTATTTGGTTTATTTATATGTATATTAATGTTACACAAATCTACAATGTTTTATCTGACTGTCTGTTCCTTCCTTACTATATTGTGATTCAACTCTTAAATTTTATGAATTTAAAAATCTCTTACATTTAGACATAAAACTTTTTCGTCACGATACGATGCGATGAATGCAGGCATAAATACATATAATAAAATAAATACAAATTCCTTACCGTTAAAAAAACCTGCAAATGCAAATTTTTGATCTACTCCATGGATTATATTATAAAAATTCTAGACCTAACTAAATAACGAACCGAATTGAAGAGCTTCCTAGTGAAGTTTTATGACCAGATAATGTTTGTAATCAATTTGTTAATGGTATCTTCGGCCATTCGTATTTCTATATAACAGATATTCAGACAAACAAAAATAAAGAAAAAAACATCGATTCTCATCCAAACACATTCTGTTTATTATTTAATACGTAATTAACATTCTCATCGTGAATTTTCCTACGATAATTATATTCCAAACCACTTATTCTAACTTAAATCTAACTAACTAATAACTTTTGGACGATTTTAGCAGTATTTTCAAAATTAATAAGTTCTGACCGAGACAAATAAGATTAGTTAAGGTATCTATTAACGCATTAATACGTCATATTATTATATTAGGGTATGTATCATCGCAGTTCACGATAACGAGTTAAATATAGCTTAATAGGAATTTAGAAGCCGAAGTTGGAGGTATTCTAACTCTTAAAATTACAAATCATACAAGTATTACATTACAAATCTATTACAAATTTTACTTAGTGCACACTAACCATTAGATTTCATTTCTGCTTAATATACAATACAAATAATTCCGTTCAGCAGTCACTAAGGCCCCTATTTAGACATAAGGTTAATTACGGGGCTGTATTTAACTTCAAACTTGAGGAGTTAATGATAAACGTGAAGTTAAGTTACGTAAGACTTGTAGATGAGCCTCATCCGTAAATAAGAGCCTTAAATATTCTTATAAATGTACTGTGTTATCTTCAGTATTACCATACATATGTTTTGAGCATATCCCTGAATAGTAGATCTTTAGAAAGTTTATAGAATCTCTGTACACGTTTAATTTATAAGTACCGTGCAAGTTGATACTTCTGAAGTATCAAAATAACCCAAGTTGAATTGTGATTCGTCTTGTGTATGTATAGTCGTCATTCTTAAAGATAACCTAACTGAACCATAATAGTGTTATTTTTCAATTTAATTTACATACTTTAAGAATTAAATATTAATGATTTTATTGTGAGAAAATAATTAATAATTAAAACTAAACATAAAGACAAACAAAATAATCAGGCAATCATGTTTTAATCACAGAAGTAATTGTTACACATAGGTACTACAAACAAAACGAATTATATTTACCTAATAATTGTCTATTCCAAAAAGATTCTAACATTTACACAATGGCGATTAATGCCATAGAGATAATATTAAAATAAAAAAAAGAAAATGACTCTTTCACTGATATTGTTATTAAAATTACTATTACATCCATTACAGGCAAGCGGCACGGACTATTAATGATAACCCAATTCAAATGCGTTAAATAGTTGGAAATGATTGGGGCTTATGATCTGTGTATTAAATTTATTGTCTATGATTTTTGTTGTTAGATGCATGATTCTGGTAAGCATACTCGAGCCAAAATTTAAAAGTTGAAATTATATTTTTATTACAAAGTATTGGTTTCTTCACCTAAAATCTCATGATTATTTACATCACACTGTACTCGTACTGCACGACATTATTTTGCTATATTTTACATCCATTACAAGGTTTAAGATATAACCACACAAGTAAACAACAACCCTAGAAAATATTTGACAAGTGGCGCCTCTCCAACGCATTTCAAAATCTCGTGAGCCCAGACAATATAGATATCTACTGAAGAAATGATTTAAAAAATACCCTCCACGATAATCAATCATTTCATAGTAGACTTCACTTAAACATTTTTACATATTATATTGATTACTCGTACAGGTATTTATAGGTCTTAAGTTATATTTAGAGCCATCAATTTCTATTACGCAAAAGGATCATGGCAAAATCGTCAAACTGCCAAAAAGAATTGCGCGCACTTTTTCACACTCTTTGAACATCATAAAATCGCGAGAGTGAAAAATTTTATGACGCATTTTCAATGCAAAATCTTTTGTTATTATTAGATCATTATTTAGTGAGTTTGTTCAGATTTTACAATTAAAATTTAAATCAGATGACTATGTCAACATGTTCAGTATTTTTGTCTTGTGCTGTAAAATTATGGTGAGTGCGCTAATGAGTTTTTCATTCTCATGCGACAATAATTTGCGATACAACAAACGTAGGTACAAAGGAACGTAACATAATTGCCATTTTAGCATGTGTTTTACTCATGAATAATATTTTAATTTGCTTAGTTCCGTAAAATTAGCATTAATATACATGAAATTATGTCTGGTTCCTCATTAAATCAATTAACATGTTAATTTACATGTAAATTGGTGTTATTATCTATTTGTTTTATTTTGTATACAACTATTTACATTGTTGTATTTGAACCAATTGGGGAGTATTTAAAAATGGAATGAAACTTTCCCGCTAATTTTATACTTTACAATTGCCTCGAATAAAACAGAATTAGTCAAGTTTATAACTATTTAGTCGAAAGTTTCAGATCGTTGATGGTAAGGGACAATGTAATACAAGATTTTCAAAAACATACAACGTATTATATAGACACTAAGTTTCGTATTTAGAAATGAAACGTATTTGTTTTAAATTATTATTATTAGTAATAATGACGGTCGGTCCAATGCTACGTATCTTTTAGCCTAGCAAGAGCAAATTTGCGAAATAATTTTATATTATGTAACTTTACACTAGAGGGACTGAGAGTCACGTTCCTCCGGGTTGAAATTAGTTTCTAAATGTGGACCTAAACAACATATAAAATATCAATTTATAAAAACAAAACAACATTTTTGACCGCTCTAAAAAGTGCTTATCATGACAAAATATGGCAGCCGTCATTGTAACGTTTACAGTTAGCCTATGAGGTTTTCACTGCTTCACCGGACAATAGGAGCAAGCTATTTCTACAACCGTAGCGGGACTCTAGACGTCATTGTGTCACTACTGTGTGTCAAGAAAGTGTGTCACTTAAATGGAACGTACAGATATTGTTACAGATTCATGGGTCCCTTATGTGTCCCAAACAGTTTATATAACATGTATCTGACCTGTTTCCGGTCGTGTCGCTAGGCGTCCCATCGTATCATAAGAGTGATGGAATAGAAAGTGCTCCTGTATTTGCGCACACACTTGTGCACTATAATATGTTCTGCGCAGATGGCTAATCTCTATTGAGACTGGCCGCTGTGGCCGAAATTCTGCTAGGAGGACATAATTATTATATAACACATAGTATAAATATTGAATTTCGAATTCTGACTCATTCTTCAAGCGTGTTGACAATTTCTTAACTAAAGATCATTGAGTATGTATGTCAGAATGCCCTTTGTTCGACTGTACTAGTTTTGTGTAGTGACTAATAAAGTAAAATGTCGAAACGAATCATACAACAACCAATGTTGTCGCAAGTTTTAAGAATACGAAATTAAGTTAGTTTAGGTGCTTGCTTATTTTTTTATTTCATCCATGATTTGACTTTTGTGACAATCGATTTTCAGTTTTAATACTATTGACATTAAGTTGTCATTGTAGGAATGTGTGAATTGACAAAGAAATTTCTAAATTGAATTATGGCTCATCAAGAATTTCCTTTTCAGAACAGTACTGCTTTTTAAATAAGTATCCTAAAGTGAACAAATATGTAACGTAAAGTGCTCAAATACTGCTGCACATCCCTTAATAATTTTCCATGAAAGGGCGAAACACATGTCGGTATTAGTTAAGGTATTTAGTTAAGTTTCTTTTTATTTAAATTTACATGTATAATTGTTTTACTTATATTCAGCGCAATTGTAACAATTCATGTATTCTCTAATTTAAATGTGTTGATTTGGAAATTCAATATAGCAAATTAGCACCTAATTTAATAACTCAAAGTCGTAGATTATCTGAACTACAGAATATTACATCAATAATTATTCTGTCAAATACATGAGGCACGGTAGACGCAGATTTTTAACATAACAACATAATCTTACAAGTTAGAACCATACCTTAAATAATAACACTGACTGCAATCAGTTAAAAAAAACATTTCCATAGATTGTTTAATTAGTGTTAGTTTTTAAAACACAAAAATGTAATCTAGTTGCGCAATGTACTACGGAAGTGGGTTAGTATCACGCATGGCCAGTCAGTCGTTAAATTAAGTCACTGCAGAACCTAACTCTGTACGTAATTGTAAGGAAATGAAACGGTATTTATTAAAAACAATTATTACATCAATAATAAAATAGACCACGCAATCAATTATACAAGTTAATAAAATAAAATAATTTATTAAAACAAGAAACAAGTTATAATAATTGTGTAGGTACCCAATTTCTATAACTTGTTTGATAACCCCTTCAAACTTTATTTTATTTGAGATGCACATTATTTGTATGATTTTCATGTCGTATAAAATACCACATATCCCTTGTTATGCTAACGTTGGTGGCGTTTCGCAAATATACCATTTAAGACATATTCAACTTACGACGACCATGACAAAATATCAAATTGTTCAAATATTTTGTCTGTAATATGTGCCGAAGACACATGATTTTAGTATTTGACATCAAATAAATACTAAAATCACACTCGGATATAAAATTTAAGGACATATCTGGAATACATTAGTCACGGGCATAGAAAGATTGTTATTTGAATACTAATTTAAAGGTCCAAATCAAAGTATAAATGAATTTTAATTATTTATCAATATTGACCTGCCGACCCGAAAGACACGCCTGTGTTGTTGACATTTGACATTATCAGCTGTATCAAATTATTTCACAAAGCCATATCGATTATTCAAACATACGCTACGCATGACAGATCAATCTACTTTAAAATGCAAACTTTTAGATGAACATTGAAATTTTGGCGATTATTTTTACATCAAAATAGTAATCTGTGTTTGGGTCAAGGTATAATCAAGTCCTCGTTATGTGGTAAATTTACTTGTGGAGATATTTCTATTTGATTATATTTAGATTGTTTTAATTATTACCAATCTGTGTTGATGGTTAAGCTTATAGGGTTGCTCACGGGCTTATATTTGAAATAAACCCTAAGATACCGAATTTCATTAGCCTTCAGACACTTTGAAACCATATTGACACAACGATTGTGCTTCCAAAACGACTTCCAGGGATATAAGTCTACGTAAGCACTTGATCAAGGGTGAGTATTTAAGCAAACTGCGAGCATATGCCGCCATCTTGGTTTACTTAATTTAACGGTCTCGTGTTCCAAGGATGGAAGGACAAAGAGTTTTAAGCTATCTATCCTCTAAGTTGGTTATTCATACTGGTCCATTACATACAAAAAAATGAAAACTCCAAGATTTTTTGGCGTCAGTAAAAGTTTTGATTGGTAATTTGACGAACAAACTTAATAATTTTCCCATTCTTTTGTTTGTTTCACCCTAATCGAATAACATCTCATGAAAATCTGATTTGTAGGTTTATGCAATTAGTTATGGAAGGGTAGAACTGGCAAGGAATAAACTAATGTCCGCAACACAGACAACAGCCAACTACGCAGTACATTAGTGCAGAAGTAAATACGGCTAATCCAAACAGGCAATAAAATGTACCACTAGTCAGTAAGAGAACTTGACCAGTGAGAGTGGGATAGCAATAGTTGGGGGGTTTCTTCAACTGGTTCCTCTAGGTGAAATCTTAGTTTGGTTTATATATTTGGATTATATATATATTTCTTTACTCTAGTGGCATGCTAGCGGTTTCGACGGTTACATTTACTTCAAAGACCTATTTGTCTGCCACCCGGCAACATCTACCACCGAAACTAAATCCAGCGCCAAGCAGTTTACTTGTGTAATTGAGAGCTAAATCCTGGGTTATTCAAGTAATACTTTATGCTTCATCATAGACCCTGTCCGTGCTTACCAATCAGGCAAGATAAAAGAGTAATACCTGATTTACACTTTGTTATGTTGCAGATATACTTCGGTGACATGTTGTCATTTGCAAGTTGTGTTTAATAATCACAATACACATTTACTTTGAACTTACCCCGTCAACGTAAGAAAGTGTAAATCAGGCATAAATGACATTGAAGTCTTCGTAAAATAAAAATGATGTTCAGTTCCATGTAGTGTGTGTGTGGCGGCAGTAGGTGCGCCTCACGATTCGCCGTTACCGCTGTCGTCACCATCGCCGTCGCCGCCGTCCACCTCCTCGTCGGAGTCGGTGTCGAGGTCATCGTAATCGTCGTCGTAGAAATCTGTCATATCCAACTGGAAACAGAATGGATAATGTTATCAATTTTTAAAAAGGAATCTATGTATGTGTTTGGATAATCGCGGAAACACGGTGGATAACTCATATTGTGTGCGTCAAATATTCCCAGATACTCAATAGTTTGTATTTAAAACTACGGTATGCAAGTTTGTGTATGGATGTTTGTTACTCTTCCACGCAAAAATCTTTTGATAAAAATTCGTAGTAATTTAGCTTATACATACATCCGAATAACATAAGTATAGGCTATAATTTATTAACTTTAACGCGGGTAAATCCCCGGGGCACAGGTAGTACTTTATAAAACCGTTATATTTACGGCTTTATCGCAAGATTTTAATCCTTTCAAACAATCTACAGGATACCTAGGTACACATAGTATTATAGTTGATTTGACTTTAGAATCAAATCTCATATCGTGTAATATTTGTTATTTTTCTAATGCGTAATGTATCTTATGGGTTGCTAATTCCGTAAGTAATTATGGTTTAAATTTATACTACGGTAAAGTAGATATTAAAATTGATTTCAATTTTTACATAGGGCGATCCGAGAAAGGCCTTATTCCCCTAGACCCTGACCGTGACTATCCTAGATTTTCGATCACCAGAACAAAGGGTCGGACGACATGGACTCGGAGTCGGCATGTTTAAAATAACCAGTGCATAAGTCAATGTGAATTCCCACGTCATCCCTACGTTGAGCCGTGTGGTTTCTGGCCTAGAAAGAATAACAGCACCGGCACGGCACCCTATAACATCCCGTGGATTTTGTAAAATGCGACTAAGGGATACACCAGTTAGTCGGGTTGCAGCGCCACCTGTGTATTATAGCTACCTACAACTGCAGTCGCCAACTAGCATGCCAAGCGCGGTAACAACGGCAAACCCCTCCAAACGGCAACTTTATAGAAACATTTGGGGGAGACATGTCTAGCAGTGGACGATATCAGGATGATGATTATGATGAATCCCGATGAAAAACTCCTTCAACCTATCTCCATCATTAAAATATCTAGCTAAATGCATTAGTAATCTAATCATGTCCGTTCATTGAGTTTGCCAGCAGCACTAAAGGCTCGCAGTATATGCATCCGAATATTCCGTTAAAAAAACTCGATTCAAGATCATGATACTATCAGTTACAAGCGGTCCGTTTGAATAAGATACATCAATCGAGTCGATTGTTTGATAATTGACAGTTCGAGTCCGTGGGGTTCCGGATGCTTGTAGTCCAAGCCGGTTAACATAGTGTAACGCAACCCGCGCATTCAGGTGAACAGTTCATCGTTTCAGGATTCAAACGCAAACAGCTGATTCTCAGTGGAGCCAAAAAAATATATTGTGTTAATTCCGTTAAGTTCCTACGAGCTTAACAGTTAATGATAATGCTCCGAAGAATAGTGAAACACGTGACGGGCATCATTCTCGTACATGTATTTTGCTTATTTATGCTATATTTCTTGCAAGCTGTCCAAATTGCAGATTGACCTATGGACTCGGAGTTTATGAAACTACCGATGACTTAATTACTTACTATTAAGACTATTTATTATAATATTACAACATAATTATTCGTTCGTAAATGTATTATTATTATTTATTTATAAAATTATTAATTGTAAATTGTGATATTATGACTTGTTGTTATCAATAAATAAATGAAATGAAATGAAAGAGATATTCTTAATATTTTCAAATTTTCAACAGTGACCCGTCCCAATATGTTTTTTTTTAAATTATGCTAACTGTAAATTAAGTTCTTTCTTAGGCGTGAACTCTAGTATCTAACTCGAATGCCAAGCGCGGTGACTATGGCAAATGACAATCCCCTCCAAATGGCAACGTTATAGAAACCTTTGGAGGAGGCCTATGTCCAGCAGTGTACGATATCAGGCTGAATCAAAACAACTAATAAAATAACAAAAATATTAATTGAGGGCATACGCAAGGCCAAGTGCCAGTCGGACTAGCACACGAAGGGAATACTTTTGTGTCCTAGGATGGCCACTTGGCCTGCTTTTTAATGAATTCTTTATTGACACCTTATAATTACCTAGAAAATAATTGGAACGAGTTAAAAAGGTTTTCTAGTATAAAGATAGAAAGAAGGCTAATTTAATATCCGTCTGACTTATTTATAGTGGTTCAAATTCTCACCTGCGGCTCTTGTGTCGTTGACTTGACTTGTGTTTTGATACAATAATCTTCTAACGTTAGTGGTACAACTATGCCTTCTTTCTCCGCATCTATTCGCGCGACTTGGGCTTGCTTTCTGTAAGAGTAATAAGATAATTTAAGATACACATTACACATAATCTTATCGTCGAAACTTCCCGACTCCTACTTGAAGAACAATGAATAAATAACTGACTTTATAAAACTTGCTCACTTATGAAAAAATAAAAATGCTAAAGTATAGCTAAAACAAGGGTATTAAACACGGGTATACCCACAGATATCAGATATCTGTGCCATATTTCCTCACTTTAAAAGTCGGATGATGAGAAACCGACACGACTATACGCAGGCGCAGGAATTATGCTCGACGCTTTTCCGTGGTCTCCGAGGCAACGGATTTGGGGGTTTACGTAACATCGAGAACTTCTTGCAATTGAACATTTCAGCAGACAAATCTCAATGACGTGTTGTCAGACCTGAACCCTTTATGTCATTATCTACTGCTTAACCATATAAATACAATTCGCGCAATAGATGGGCATGGAATATATCTACTAATAAGTACCAAACTTAAACAACACTGCAGGATTAAAGATACCTCCAATTATGTTAACAAGTCACATTATAAAGCTGAACTTAATATAAATGGCGTGTTCGTGTCATCAGCATCTCACTCCACTCAACCTCAAATTATGATTTTTGCGAGACATATCTAGGACGCGACCGAATAAACCCATCTATACTTTCACCAAAAGATGGTAAAGTCGATTGCACGCCAGTAGATACACTCGCATTACGAAAATCACCCTTATCAGCAATGTAGTAAAGATGCTATCAAGGTCAAAGAGTGCCGACGCGGGACGCGGTGGCAACTGTACAATTATTGCCTAGAAACCATTTAAAGCGTTTTAGGGGGATCTGTTACGCCTTTCCTTCCCCGATTCAATATTTTGTATTTCGAGAATCTGATTCTAAACAAAGCTGAGAAAGTAATAACAATGGAAGTGTAGCCGTTATAATCTAGCGTTGGTGCATCTAATGTGGTTTTCTTAGAGGCCAGTAGTACAAATAAGCAGATTAACATCATTAAGGTTTTCATTTGAGTTTTTCTATTAGAGTGTTTGGACATATTGTTTTAGTACCTATTTTGAGCTTGACGCGGATAAGAGATGGCGTACTTTGCATCTCTAAACTCAAAACATGGGGTCTGTCTTTCACTGCGCCGCGCCGAGTAGAGACTAACTCTACATTTTTTCGTCGCCATGATCTTCAATTGCAACGTAAGTTTTACCTATTGGGATTTTTCTGGCCACAACTGCCAATAGCACTACTTAGTTAGGAATGTGTTGGTGTTAAGCCCTCATGCCTCGGAGAGTACTTTAAGCCGTCAGTTATGAGGCTGATAGTTCCATGGTCGTATCAGAATATGATAGAAAGAGAATAGATAATCATGTCTTGCGCCATGTTATAGTCTAATTGGCTGGCTAATAGAAACCCAGCCAGGGACATTGCTAAGAGTGCTTTGTTAAAAACAGAGTGTAGTCTGACGAATTACCTAACAAAATCGTAACAAAGAGTCGTCAGCTCACCTGATAATATTTTCATACTCTTTATCTTTGCCTTTGGAGTCGCGCCAGCGGCGGTACATGACGCTGGCGTCGACGTTCGCCGGGCTGAAGGTGTTGGGCTCGTTGAGCAGTGAGATGACCGACAGTAGCACAGTGCGAACGGACTGCGTGGGGTTCCAGCGCTCGCACGGCAGCTCTCCCGACTGCGGGTCGTCTACCGGCGGGTGCAAGATCGATATGCATAGGTCACCGTTCTGAAATACAAATTTTATTTTAATATTCTATCTATATAGGTATACTTTGTTGTAGGTCTACAGATGTACAATATTTAAAGTTCTCTTAATACATAATGGGTTCAATTTCTCCGTAAATGATGATGTTTTAATTTGGCTACGCTTAGTAACCAGCTTCACCACAGTTAAACTATTGTTAGCTCCTACGAATTCGGAACTTACGCCAGACCATGGGAAGAATTGGAAGATTTATACGTAAATGCTTGCTAAACTGTACCTATTGACACTGGTAGTCAATAATTACTATATTCAAAAACACAACATCGACCTAAACGTTTCTTTCTAAATCCTGAGGTCATAATCCGATTGAAAATATCGAAAAAGTCGGTTTATAAGGGACATCTCGAAAGCAATCTAATGCAAAAACAAAATCAGTTCCAACATCGGATTATGTGGTTTAAAATCATCCATACACTGACTTATTTTCAAATCATTTTTACCCCATAATATTTATTTGTATACTAACTAACTTTAAAATAACTACTGTCTCATATTATCGGTACTCGGTTCCATAGAAATTTTTAGCCCTGTCTCTTATATTTCCGATTCTAGAATAATAAAACAATATTTTTACTATAATATAAAATAAATATGTTTTTATTACTTCATATACGCACTCTGTAAAGTTCATTGAAATCGTTTGAATGAACTTTAACATCGTTACCGAGAGTGACATTTGAAGGGCGAGCCCTTGAAATTTTGCCGCAGAGACAAAGAAAATTCGTTAGTACGTAATACGAAAGCGTCGCGTTGTTTTAGGTTTTAAAGATTTTATTGGATACTGCACATTGACCAATACGACCTCATATTGCTCCTCATCGTCAGCCAATCGTGATAAAGACGCCCACATTATAGTGCAGCAGTGTATCCGCAAACTTGGGTGCGCTCTCAATTTCGTCATTCATAATCCGACAGGACGGTTATCAGACACGGCAAGGAACCAGGCGCTGGATAAGGTTGAAGCGCGCTCCAGACGCCAACTTCCAGACTCAGATCCAGACGGCTTTTACTAGTATTTTATTGTGAGTAAAATCGCTATAACACTTTGTGGAACTATTCATTTTCTAACTCCTCCTTTTTTCTGTTTTTGATTAAATTCGTTGCGGGATCCAAGACAGTTAAAGCGATTCCCCGGGACATGCCTGAGCTTCACCGCTCAGTGTCATTTCATTGTGTGCCACTGTTGATCCTGGCTTACAGGAGTTGCAGTGGTGGGTAAGACGGAGGGACTAGTCCCGTCAAAAAAATAATAATATATATAACACTTTGTGATGCAAAATAAAATTGAAATACCGGGACTTAGTACCCCATTATCTGCAGTTGGACATGCTAGACTAACGAGACTCAAGACCACCTAAGAATACAATGTACAGTTAACAAGTTTCCGTTAATTGACTCTCTCTTGTATAGGTATCTAAACCTGTGTGGGATGGTGTTCCATTAACCTTAGACTGCATTATAATTTCAAATAATTGGTAAGTTCGTCTTTAAGTTCAATGTTGAGAAGCGATTAAAATTTGATTGGTTAATCACATTCTAAAGTTTTAAGTTAAGGTAGGATTCAAAATGATTTTATAAATACTAACCGACAAATTTAGTTAAGACAGTTTAAGAGTTCAGGTTTATTTACCTGGAGTCCTGAAATACAGGGTTTCCCTACTTTAGGCTCCATTCCACCTCATTAGTATATAAAATTACCTGTTTTATGTGTGGTGGATAATAAATATTTTTTTTTATTATTTACTAAGTATATGAGTTATACAAGGTGTAACATTAATGTAAAATGACATTTAAGCGGCGAATTGTACCCAAACGAAAATGAAACTAAACATATTAGAGAAAACCAGTTTGTGAAACATGAAAACTCGTTTATTGTCTCGCCCTACAAAATGCTCCATTCAGATGGTCGATATTTTATGATTGATGTTCTTCATGTTGTTCAATTTCATAGGCAAATTAAGCTCCTTAACTTACGTTCACTATTTATATTAATTTATGATAAGATACACTATTATGATAAGGCTCAAATTTGTAACAGTCCTGCATTTTGTGTTTGGAACTTACGATGCCATAGCATCTTTGTTTCCAAACTGATGATTTCAATCAAAATATGGTAGTTAGCTGTGTTTCATGAAATCTGTTCAAGCGTTGAAAACGTACTTATAACTTTTTTACCGCAGATACCAAAAGACTGGTGTTATACTTAAGGTTTAAGCCTGTCTGTGGCTTCATAGCTCAGAAACCCTCAAACTCAATATGATTTCGAAAACATCTGATTACTTGTTCAAAAGTTACAGGTCTTTTGCTGTTGGATTTTTTACATTTAATTTACATATACAAGATGTAACATAAAAAGTGGACGGAATTTAACCGCAATCTACCAATGAAACTAAATAATTTTAAAAAAATCAGTTTGTGAAATAGCAAAATATAATTTTCGGGTCCCCATACATAATGTGTCAGACCGAAAATTATAAATCGGAGACATTTTTATTGGAAGTTAATCTTAAGACACAGACATAGTTAAGCATACGTTTAAAAGCTGTAACTTCTATACTTTTGTGGTAGGGTTAAAAATTTTGCAATATTTATTTATGAATAATAACCTCGAAGCAAACAAGTTTTGTAGATAGCAATTAGTTTGACCTCTATTCTAACCAAAAACCAGACGTCGTAATAATACATTCGAAGAACTTTTCATGAAAATATGCATCAGTAAATCAAATATGTAAGGAAACTTTACAGAAAATGCTAGGGTTACCAACCAAACATCCGACCATCCTGGTAGAATTTTTGATTGGTCGAATTATGTAAACAATAATGCATTCTTGTTTCAATTTAAGCAATGGCTGCCAATTACAATAGAGCGTAGTCATCTGTGCGGGATATATTTTAGTGCACAAGGGTCATAAGAAACACAAGTGCACATTTTTACGCAGCTAGCATGGCAACGAGTCCGACCAATGCAATCACAGGAAAACCACGCAGACTCGCGTGGTTTTCCTGTGACTACAATGGTCGGACTCGTTGCCATGCTAGCTTTTCAGCGAATGCTTATTTTAGCTTTTGCTGGAAACACAAGTGCACATTTAGTTCCCTCACTCATGCATGATTCGTTGAGACGGCTAGCCACGATCGGATTTGTAGAATTCAATTTGGAATATGCCTGACATTGCATTTTTTTTATACTTATGTTCATATTTTATGCAAACTACTTAGCTTTCCTGCGATGCAATTCACTAATTAGATTTAATTTAGTATAAATTTATAATAATTAAGGTTAAACTTAGAAGCGCAGCTAGCATGGCAACGCTTCCTACCAATGTAATCACAGGAAAACCACGCGAGTCTATGGGCTACGAATCTGCGGATTGGTCTAACGCTGTACAATGTAACATACGAGCCCGTCGAAGTCGCCATACTAGTGCGGCAGGTGGTGACTCTCATGGATTATAGCTGCGTTGTTTTGATTTTATTTCGACTATTAGAACAATCAAGCACCGATGGGTAAATTGTTCTAATAGTCGAAATAAAGTTTAAACAACGCTGCTATAAACTATGAGGTAAGTTTTTATTGTACAATTATACATTACTAGCTACTACTACTAGTACTACTACTAGCGAAACCGCGGGCAGAGAACTAGTAGACATTGTCGTAAATGTGTACATACATGTGCAGCAAATTATATAGTCAACGCTACGTCTTCGTATACACACTGGCAGTAGCTAGTATTACTTTAAAGATAAGGATGGATGGTGCAAGTAAACCTACGTGGCGTCAGCTCTACACCACAGATTATAGTGAGTAAAGCTTTTCAGGACAGGTATAGAATAGACGGCGGCGTGGTAAAATCCGGTCTATAATGAAATGAGAACAAAGGCCCGTCTCGGTTTAAAAATTCGATGAAGACGGCTCGCCTGTGTGGGCTGATAGGGCTACCATCGGAGCTGCTCGCCGTAAATTACTACAAAGCCAGAGGTTGGCGTTGATATTTCTGTGTAAAGCCTATAGAACAGTGAGCACAGAGGCCCTACCTGTCCTAGCGGGTGTACTACCGGTTGATCTTGAAGTACAAAGACGAGCAGCAATGTATTATTCTACGCGCGATAATTTAGAAAATGATTTCTTATCATTACGCGACCGTGCGAAAATAACCAGGCTATTTATGCCAATAGCTGACTTAAATAACGAACTACTAAATGAATGGCAATGTAGATGGAATACGTCAACCAAGGGTCGCCATCTGCACCAGTTCTTTCCGGACGTACGCGAACGGTTAAATAAAACTTGGCTAATCATAGACCATTGTGTTGCACAATTTCTTACCGGACACGGCAATTTTAAAAGTAAATTGTATAGTTTCAAATTAGTATCTTCACCAATCTGTCTGTGCTCAACATCCAGTAACGAATATGAACAAACTGCTCACCACATCCTGTGGGAGTGTGATCTCTGGCAAAATCAGCGTGATATTATGTTAAACAGCTTGCAACCAATATCTGGAGTAGTTTATTATACGGATCTTGTAGCAACAAGGAACAACTTCCGTGCGTTTAAGCGTTTTTGCCATACCTACTATTGGAATCAAATATAACAGCTCACTTAGGACCCTTAAATTGATCCTCGGTGCTTTTGCAGCTGGCTTCTCTAGTTGCAAATCTCTCATTTTATGAGGCTTAAGCCTCTTTACATCATTCTGTCTCCCGCTTTGCTCTGGAGGGAAGTGGAACTATTCATTTTCTAACTCCTCCTTTTTTCTGTTTCTGATTAAATTCGTTGCGGGATCCAAGACAGTTAAAGCGATTCCCCGGGACATGCCTGAGCTTCACCGCTCAGTGTCATTTCATTGTGTGCCACTGTTGATCCTGGCTTACAGGAGTTGCAGTGGTGGGTAAGAGGGAGGGACAAGTCCCGAAAAAAAAAAAAAGAAAAAAAAAAAAGAAAAGAAGACCGGATTTAACCGGCCCGTACTAACTCTAGGTTTCTTGGCACACTTTCTCAGTTCTATAATTTTAGGTCGAAATTCAGCTTTAGTCGTGCAAGTTAATTAGTAGAAGTGTAAAAACAGCATCATTAGCCCAGAGGACAAGTGTTTTAAGTGTTTATGTAATGTAATCATTCGACATCCTCGCCCATCGCAATCAGAATGTGAACAGAGACTGTCACTGCCAATAATAATGATTACAAAGATCAGCGGCGAAGGGTCTAAAAGAACCCGATTCAACTTGGCTTTTAATTTTAAGAAATAAGTAGATTTCTCAGAAAATAGATTTGATTGACGATTTGATAAAAAAAAAATTGTAGTGTCAGTTCTATGTATGGGGAACCCCCTAAATTATTGTTCTTTTTCTTATTTTGTGTGAAAATCTTAATGCGGTTCACAGAATACATCTACTTACCAAGTTTCAACAGTACAGCTCTTATAGTTTCGGAAAAAAGTGGCTGTGACATACGGACGGACGGACAGACATGACGAATCTATAAGGGTTCCGTTTTTTGCCATTTGACTACGGAACCCTAAAAAGGACTTAAGCAAACATTAGGACGTTGGTCTTAACATTCTTTACGGATCTGGCTTTAGGGATCACCAGCTTGATTTAACAAATAATTTACACGTCGCCACTGACGAAAATAATTTAATGTGTAGATAAATGAGCGAATCCACAACAGTCTTGTCTTTCCTATCAGTTCCGATCGCGAATTGATGTTTGCACAACGAGCTGCGAAGGCCAGAGTTATTAAATCGTGATACGATTTAATGCTTCACGGTTAGGAAGACAGATTTCGTTTTCGTTACGTTACTGCGCTCGTAACGCTGCAGCGCTGATGTTACATAAAAATCCATTGTTGAGTCGGCTCCCCATAACTACCAACCTTCGTAACAATGCTTACGTGTTTAGAAAACTAGTTTTCAGGTAAAAAAATCTCAATATTGAGTAGAATCTTCCAGAACTAGTGTAGACGCGCAGTAGGTGTTTGACCAATAAAATATCAGAACATTGTCTACTTCACCACGTGGCCCTTTGCTATTGGTCGAAGCAGTAGAGATACTAGTCTACACAGTGCTGTAGGAAAATCTTACTGTCCCATGATTATAATTAAATATTAAAAATCTTCTTTCGAAGTAGGTTATTAATTAGACAGTTCGTTTTACTTCGTTTGTAGATAAAAAAGGAACAACAATTATTTTCAGTAATTTCGATTATGAACATAATTTTAAGTCTTTAAATTCGGTTTACAAATAACGGGGAAATCGAGTCACATTTATACAAAAACAACACAAACGAATGATGAGATTTTTTGTAAATTTGCTGAGAAAGTTTGTTAATCACCGGACAGAATTTAAAATATACAAGACTTAATTAAATCTTCTTAGACAGCATTGTAACATATTTATACCAGCATTAACGTACTATTCGTATATTGACAATAAAATGTACCTATGCCTTATATTTTGTAATAAAATTATTGAATGCTCGTAACATCCAAAAAAAATTTAGGCAAGTGATATGGTTTTGCTTTAATCTTACTAACTTAAATTACGTAACTAAAATTTATATGTGTTTTGAGTGAGTATTGAAACTATTTTCTTAATTACAGTCAGTCTTTCAAGCTGTGATATGACAAATGTATAAACATAATATCCGATGTCTATTGATATATCAAAATAATAATATAGTACTGTACAACGTATAGATAACACAAGTTAACTCTTTACAAAAATACCAGTGAACTTGAGAACCACCTCCTTTTAAAGTCGGTTAAAAAAAATCCAAGAAAACATTGTAATGACACGCATTGTATAGTAAAAATAAAATATTATTATACTATAACTCCTTACTATGAAACGGGATCGAAATTATTAGGAAATAAAACTTTTCTCATTTTACGAACCATAGAATTAAAATTTATATTGTAATCATGATATTTTACTGCATATTGAAGAACTGCGCCCTCCATGTAGCTTGAAAATTCAGTACTGAATTAACTTTAGGTAGTAGGTTAGACAATGTAGACTTGGCTGCTCTAAGGAACATTGTAACTTGTAAGTCAGTAAGTCAACGAGTTATTGGACTCACTAAACTGAGAGCTAACCTATTGCGCCAGATAAATGAACCAATTAATGAAATTCTCCATTCTCCAGGAAGCTATCGTGTTTACAAAAAGATAATTAAGAAAAATTGAGAACTGAATAAGATAACATACCTTTATTTATAGTTTCTTGAATTTTCAAAAGAG
Source organism: Pseudoips prasinana (assembly GCA_951640165.1). NCBI lineage: Eukaryota > Metazoa > Arthropoda > Insecta > Lepidoptera > Nolidae > Pseudoips > Pseudoips prasinana. Next base: position 18,476,864 of record OX621251.1, read on the forward strand.
ATTGATTTTAGTGAATAAGACGTTTCTTTGGCACATAAAATTATTACTAGAAATGAGGATCCTCTAACCTCGGTTGTTGGTTATCCGAAGTACAGACGCCAGCACATCCAGCTACCCCAATCTGTCAAATTTCTTTTATAGATTTTCAACTTTCACTATATATACTAACTATCAATACCTTGATACCTCGTGCCCAGAATAGCCAGTAAATTATTACAGCGGTTCTTGCCGTTCTTGGACAGGTTCCTGTTTTATTTTTCAATCTTGTTTATTGTAAGCAATGTTTGGTGATGAGATAATATCTATATGTATTCTATTCTTCATTCCTTGAGGTATCTCAAGGAATGAAGAATAGAATACATATAAGATACTTAAGATTCTATAAGTTCTTCTTATTCTATTCCCATTTCCCATGTGGCGTATATCTCTAAGTGATTGTTACACTATTACATGTATCATATGTATAGTTAATTCGTGTACTGTTGGTGTAAATAATAATAATTATTATATAAATAAACAAATTAAAAAGCAACGGCTTCGGTGAGGTCAGACGATTTTGCGTCAAGAAATTTCTATTTATTTTCATTATGGCAGTTGCATGTTGAAGAATCAACATGCAACTGCCACTTTTCTAGACAAACATATATGGAGACTATTACACTCTTATTTAAAATAATTCCGTGATCCGCCGCTTAACCATGTCTCAGCTAAACCCTGCTCAACCACTTAAACCCCGCTCAACTATTTCTTTATTTAAAAACCCTACTTAAAGGTTTCTCAGCTAAGTAACGTCATTTTATTTTACACCGTCAACATTTCTGGGACTGGTATAGAGCTTGACCAAAATTAATCGACTAAATCGGATTATGTATCAAAACTTTATGATTTTTGCTCTATGGTAGACATGGAATGATAGATTTATGATCGTAACAATGCATTTTCAAGGACTATTGATTTTCTTCGGTGGATTTTGAAGTTTGTGATAAGATTCCAACTGGAATTCAGTATTTATTTAAAAATTAAAACGGTTAGTAACTTCAATAAAACCTCCATTCACAAACAAACGTCAATCAAAACGTCAGCTGATGCAAATAAAATCCGCCATATTTGAGAAAGGTTTAAACCAGGGGCCGACGTGGTTTAAATTTTGACATGGCTTAACCGCGGGTCAAAGTTAAATCGTGTTTTTAAATGAAAAATTTAATAGACATGGTTTGTGATAACCTTATATAATTACGCAAATTTTTCAGATCTTTGCCATTGGCTACTATAACGGAGGTATTTGGGAACAACAATATTATCTAGCAAATGTATTGCTTACAGTATATGTATTCCATTGAAAAGATCTGTTCAATAGTCCCGAACTCTTTCTACTGGTCTTTTCACAAACGTACGTATCAAGACCGTAGTGATTGTCGATATCGGTAACAATTATTCCCCGGAAGGTTCTATGTCTAACCTCGGCACCTTGTTTTCCAATAATGGGGCTGCGGAAATGATTACACGATGTGTCGATAACTAGAACGGCGTTTTATCTTCGCACAATGATAAGAAATTTGCAGCCTTACAGCCGCAAATTTATTAAATAACTTTGGTTTATACATACGAAAAGAGTAATCAAGGATTTCATGTTTAAGTTTTTCAGTTTAAGTTAACTAAGGGGTGGAGATACTTCTACGCGCGAAACGATATATTTTTAACAAATTTGTTTGCAAAATTTGCGATTTATTATTCACTTCTCATATTGTGAAGGTCAAAATTTATTTTAGAAACTGTTGTTCCACAAGTATCATGTGGAAATTTAGATTCGTTTGGTTTTCCACATTTTTATGTAACGCGTTCTATAAGTAGCTTCACGCCTTAGTATGAAACTTGGTAGTTCTTTTAATTGTATGAAAACTAAAGTTAGTTAGTAAGGCTGTGGCTATAAGGCTGCATTATATAATTATAATAATAATATCCTGTGACATTATTTACTCACGGCCGTCTGATCCCAAACTAAGCTGAGCTTGTACTATGGAAACCAGTTAATTGATATACTACATATACTACTTTTCTTTTTGTAAATACATACTTATATATATATAATTACACCCAGACTCAGGACAAACAGACATGTTCAAGCACACAAATATCTGTTCTCAATCGAACACACGACCCCCGGCGTGAATAACAAGCATTTGCCAACCACGCCAACAGGTCCGTCAAATCTTATCAATGTGCGAAATGAAAACTACAGTACAGTTTTAGTGATCGATTCGTTGAGGAATCATATCACCCACCAATAGTAGGAATCATTTCTTATCCTAGCCACCTAGCTCCTACCTACTTATATCAACATAACCCTATAATCGCCGCGCCCTTATTTCGCGATTACTTTGTTCTTCTGTCATATATGTATATTGCTGAAGATCAAGCGATACCGAAATTTCGCACTAATTGCCTTTCGATGACGAATTCGTATTATATATATCAGTCATACGAGTTTGCAATTAAATATCGATTATTGCACAAATTACGCTATCGGTAGACATCTGCAAGAAACGTAATGAGCCCGCCGACGTACTGTCGTACACATCTACATATACAATATTGATTAAGACTTATGGAAGCAACCGTTACTACTTGGAAACAATTTTGCTTACTTTTGTGTGTATATCATCAATATTATATCGAACTGTAGTCAACTAATACTACTACTATAGTTCCACTATATAGGGCTTAAATAGTTCTGATAGCCTTAAATCATGTATTTTCTACGAATAAACAGTAGTTCTAGGCATAAGTAGATACAGGATTTTTAGGATGTAATGAAATCTTGATTTACGTAAACCTCCCACCACTGACAGGAGTTTATACACACACTCTTGAACCTATAGAATCCCATACAGTATGGTTTCTGAGAATCTTCCACTTACCTATGCTGAAACTGTGGATTGATCTCCATGTCACGGTTTTCATTAGACACAGAAACGATTTAATCTCATACTTTTTTCATTCGAGTGAGAACTCATTTCTGACATATTGCATTTATTCATCACTCATGGTCAAAATTAAAATAATCGAATAAATAACTTTATTTTAAAGCACCATGACACATGACCATCACATGACATAGAAATACAATAGGGTATAAATCATCATCATAGCTGTGCAGACGAAAGACGTCCACAGCTGAACAAAGGACTCCGCAAAAGATTTCCAAAATGGAGTTGCGTCCTTCATTGAGTGATATACCACAATCGCTAAACTTGGTAGATGGGTTGGCGTTTGCATTATAATGGTCAGAGTAAACAGAGTCGTATATCAAGTAAACTACAAATCCCAATTCGGATCAAAATCCTAACACATCAAAATGTAACCCATCATCAAGCCCTTTTTCCTCGACACCTACTTCGTATCCAATGGACGTTTGTTACCTTTGATATTTATTGAAAAGTGATTTGTATCATATTTACAGATTTTCTAGTTTAACTAATAAACATAGCAGAAGTCTCCGTTGGCTTTTTAATTTCTCTCGTGAAGCACTCGCGGGCAGAAAGGCCGAACCGGCGCGTGTAACAATTCCTCTTGAATTGTTACACGCGCCGGTGCATGGGGTCCTTCAAAGGAGTCGTAATGGGGTTTCTTAAAGTTTGGCGACGCGGCGACGCGTTAGAGTTACCCCAAGTGTTGCGAGGATCCGTGAATTAGTTGGAAAAACAATTTATATTAAAATCTACTGCTTTTTGTACCTGCTTAGGTACTCATTACCAACTGGTAGAAGATTACATGGTTTAAAGAATTACGACTGTATGTTGTTAGTTACCTGTTATTGGATGTTAAAATTTAACTGTATTTATACAACACCAGCACAAAAGCATTCTCAATCGCATAAATACTATCAAAATTAGTTCACAAGCAACGGAGATCAAGTAACTCACAAAAAAAACAACAAAGTGGCGAAAGAACTCTTTTTTTATTTATACGTTTATTTTATTACGAGTTATTGTTTGAAATATGTCCTTGCCAAACAATGCATATTTCGTAATCTTCATTTTTGGTTTTAGTGTTGACCTTAAGAGCAATTAGCAATAATTTTTAAGGCCATCCAAGCAGCCTTTCTATTTATCAGCAAATCATAACGATAATTGCTTCTATACTATAAACATTATAATAACTCTACTACTATTGAAACCTATACTTGATCAGAGGTGTAGAGTGTTTGTAAAACGATAAGTCAGGGCTTACCTTTTATGACTCGATGTCAAATACTCATGTCCATAAAATAGTGGCAATGCCGGTATACGAATACAAATGATTATCTTCTTTTATATCAACGACAAGCAATCACTGGCTTCCTGTATCAGTCAAGGTCACATTATACATATTTAGCTAACTAACGTACTGTAGAGGACATTTCCGCTTGACCACCATTATGATCTTTGAGACGCTCCCTAATTTATCTTACTATTTACTCATATATCCATGTATCTACCTTCTTATCGCCAAATGTGAGGAAAACAATATTTACTCCACAAAAAAAAAGTGCCGTGGAATTGTTTTCTTTTAAAACATACTTCAAAGAGAAGGAGGAATTAGACTTTATTTTATTATTTTTATATATCTTAATCAATTTCACAGTAAATAATATTTATTGCAGTGGCCTCTATAAAAAAAAAAACATTGAATATTTCCTTGTCATTAAATTGTGGGAACAAAAATTGAAATAATTATTTCTAATTTAATTTAATATAATTGTTATTAAATTCAATTATTAATGTTTTTGCCCATACGCACGGAATACAGCCATCTTAACTTCATGCGTTCATAAAATCATTACCTATATACTATTATCCTGTTCAGATCGTTCAGACCCATTCCTGTTCCATTTGGTTCTTAAACGGCTTGATAGATTTAATAAACGAGGTGTCGCTACAATGTTTTTGATAACGCAAATTCGTGACGTATAGCGTATGTCCAAACACCCGACATTAGTTTAACGGATATGTCCTCGATGGTACATATTTATACCTCCTGCATGCTTAAAGTGTCAGGTGGCGGGACTGCTTGTTCCGTTTAAGGCGATTGGCACACTGCCCCGCATGATGCAGCGGAGTGCGTGTTTTAACGTTACTTGCATCTCCGTTGAAACAACACACTGAAACTGCATCTGCATGAACGCGCCTGGATGCAGTTTCAGTGTGTTGGACTGTGCGTGTTTTCTATACAAAGGAAGATACTTACAAGCAAAGTTAGAACATGCACTCAAGCACTACGCTGCATCATGCGGGGCAGTGTGCCAATCGCCTAAGAGTAGCGTGTTCATCCATAACTAATGCGTTCTATTAGATTTAATTTGCAAGGAAAATACTCAGTACAAGTCTGCCTCGCAAATCACGTAAAGCTGTCAGTCTCTTGCCTGATCACTCTGGGTCATGACAGCGATTACACCTACATATACAAATCGTGCACTGGAATTCGCCCTGCGTAGTTGGCTATTCTCCATGAATATTGGTCAGTGTAGCCGAAATTCATTCAGAGAAACCGCTCTAATCCACCTTATATAGAAACGGCTTCACTTATATCTATTACTCTTCGCCACTGCTTACTCATCAATTTGCTACAAGGTTCATACGGTCTCATACCTCAATGCCTGTCTACGGAGATAGCGGAAGGAGGCAAGCGAAACGGAACGGGGAAGAGGCTTACCTTTGCAATTTGCCCTTGACGATCTCGGTAAAGCGTATTGCCGACTCACCCCATTTACATTTTAACTGTTCAACGATTCGTGAAGGTTATTTCGTATGATTTATTGACTTATCTTTATACGTGTACATATAATAACATGACCGTCAAAATACGTGGAATGAAACAAGTATATATAAGAGTTGCAACTTATCCGTGCTACACCATGTCAGGTTATAAACTTTGACATTGACAGCGTCTCGTAGGATAAGGATGGTTTTGATAATGCAGGTCGTCTAGAAATATTTAAAAACAGCATGCGATTCAGTCTATTATTTAGGGAGCTAGGTACATTGTTACCGACTAACGTTTCGAGCCTATGACACACCTTTTTTGTGTTGGGGGTTAAACAAAAATTAATGTAAGAACCGACTCACTCACTGGAACATCACTGCCCAGCTCAAATACCTATAAATAATGATGAAATTTTGCCAGTTTCCTTTATAGGGATGAAAAAGAAAAACGTTTCTTGAAAATTCTACGGGATAGGGAATAACGAATAAACTGAAGTCACGCAGACATATCGCTAGCAAAAGCAGTACTACTTATGTAGATTTAAATATTATACCTACATTTGATGATATAGCCCGTAGTGACAATGTCGTATCTACCAATCGTCCATTCAAAGCAGTATTGGCCTGCTCTAGTATACGCCTGACCTACATTCGAATGAATACAGCGATAACTACATTTAATATGACTATTACCTATATATCTTTGGTCATTACTTTTGTTCGAAAATGAATAAAGATTAAATGGCAATGTGTCTCTGAGCAAATCAAGTGTATGTAGAGCGGTGGATTAAGCCAGACAAAAACTCTTCTAGATAATGAAATATTATTCCAAATATTAAAAGAAAACGTATACTGACATGTTATTGTTGTGCTTTGTAAATTAGTTCATAATAAAATGTCATTGCCAGTCCGTAAGTAATCTGAGTTAAATTATATCGAACGAAAGCACTTAAATCGTGTTTCGGATCAATGATATTCTTTCTTGAAAACATAGTAAATTTTGGTGTATATTTTTAACAAGGTAAACCGCGTAGTATTAGCTAATAAAATAACTTGCGGAAAAACACCAATTTTGCTGATGTCAGCGCCTTAAACGATTTAAATACCCATAGGTACTATATCAAAGTACAGTGTTACGGTGAAAGTGTTCCTAAATAACGGTCCTTTCTGACGCACTTCCAACGGGTTTTCACAGTCTGATACATCGCTCTAACACGGATCTAATATAATAGGTTTTTATACATAGCTCAAATCTATATCGATTTTTCTAGAACGAACTAATATAATATTCGTGGTCGGCATAACAACAGTTCCGTAGATAAACACTACATTACAGGATATTGGAATTATAAATTGAGGGCAGAATGATATATTTTTGTTTCACTTGTTTTGTTTCAAGTTGATTTAGGAATCAGATGAACAAATCAATGTCAGCTTATGGTCCTGTCAGTACTTATAGTAGAGTTAGAAGATAGAGAATATAATCTAGATGTTAATAGTTTTATGTCTAGTGTAGTCACGATGATAGAGCATAAAACACGGAGAGCATGCCGATGGCAAGGAGCGTCGCCCTCGGCTAAAAATATTCCGACAGTTCACTGCGCGCTTCCTCACAAAGAAAATGCGTGTATCCTGACCTCTAAATCGGGAAACACTTCAAAACATACACAATGTTTATTTACAACGCCATTCGTTGATATATCTAGAACGACTGCTCTATGAATTTTATTCTTATTTAGAACCAAGTCAAGGTGGGGACATGGTCAAGATTGAGTTAGCGGAGCGGAAAACTAATCATGACATAGCTAGCTTATGGAATATTAAACTGAATTCAATGTCAGATTGGTGTAGATTATATCGAAATCTTTTGTTTGATGTTCGTTCAGTCTACAACTAGTAACGAACACGCGAATTAGAAAGCGTTCACCACGTAATGAAGATTATCTCATTTGTTACAATGGTCATGTAATAAGTTTGGTTCAATGTGGTTTAGTAGAACAAGTAGTTATTCAATGTTTTAGGAGAATTCAGCTGTTGGTGATTTCGATTTAATAAAGAGATCATAAATATATGATCTCCTAATAAAGTTTGTATACCAATAGCGAAACTTTTCGCAAACGTTATGTATTGTAATTATTTTGTATTGTATTCTTGGTTTGTCGCCGATAACGACGGTTGAAAATGAAGTTATTAGTATTTCCTAAACCAGCTTCGGCAGCATTCGTCCTTAGGCATTGCGTGACAACCTTGCTTAGTAATCCGGATGAATAATATGTATTTTTTTAGACGTTATTTTAGTTCTTATTATTAATTTCATATATATTCCTAGTAGTTGGGATTCATTGAATAAAATTAAAAACAATACCAAATCACCTGGCTATAAACGCAATTAGTTAAAGCAATTAATAAAAATTCACAAGGTTAGTAAAAATCTGGCAACAGCAGCTCTGATTATGCGGGAGTAAAAAAACAGCTCTGCAAAATTTTAATACCTATACAAATAAGACATTGCGTAATTTAGATTACTTTATTTTAAAATTCATATATGAAATACAAATTCAGAATTGATTTTCTGGTGTCTTGGTTAAATATCGCAAGAATATGGCAGGTTTGGCTTGCCTTGGCGACACGGTCGCGGGTGGGTTGAAGGTTCAGTGACGCACGTGGCTGTCCGCGGAAGCGCCCCCGCCTTATTATAGATTCAACGTCTTCATGTCTTTTATGCGTAATATTTATGGAGCGAATGTAATTGGCATTGTTAAAAATATTGACCCCTGGACAACACGAGAGCAATAATTAATTGAAAAAATTGCTCACAAAGCGTCAGGTATTAGTTTAATGCAGCAGACAGATTTGATTGTTAAATACAGTGCGTGTGGCGTAGTGCCGACCACGTGGCTAGTATAAAAAGAATGTGATTGAGCTGTTGGCACTAGCCTTCTCGTTTGGGACGTTTCTCAGGGGGCGTTATTTAAAGAATCGCGCGTGAATGTAGCACAAGTTCAAAGCGGCCACCGCGACGCAGGTCGACGGGATCGAGAATAAGGTTAATTACCCCAAGGCCGGGGAGTGCAACATCGACGGAGATGAACTTCTACGTACCTACATACTTTGTACTACGGGGAAACAAAAACGATTCTATTTGAGATTGTGCCAAACCAACTTCTAGGATTATACATCTTTTTCAATACTGGTAGATTAGCTTGTGTGACCTCGTTGAATATCGATGATCATCGTCATTTGAACCGTTGGTAAGACGTAATCATTAAAAAGATAATAGGTTTAGATTAATTAGGCTATGAAATTGCACAACTAATACCTACCAGTGATTGTATAAGTTGGTTGTGGCAAAGAATATCAAACTTTCATAACACTTATTCCGCTAGCATGATATTATACATTTAAGCGTTGGATAAATCCGGACAGTCAGGGCATTTTGGTTGCGTGTACGGCTAAATTAAGCGGTGTCCGGCTATTTAATTTTGACGATTTTTTTTTACAATTTTCATGTATTTGTTTACGCCCCCGACCGTCCAGGTCACCTTGTATCGCTAACCAGGTAACTCTTAACGTCGTTCGACCAATTAACTGAAAGAAGCATTGTGCCGTCTGATCAAGAACTCTATTTCTCATGGGCTATAAGTACGTAGTTGAGTTTTATATCTACTATATAAAAATAAGTCGGGTTTTCCTTCCTGACGCTATAACTCCAGAACGAACGAACCGATTTCCACGGTTTTGTTTCATTCGTTGGAAAGGTCTCGGGCTCCGTGAGGTTTATAGCAAAGAAAATGTATGAAATTTAACGCGAGTAACACCGCGGGGCACAGCTAGTGCATTATATAAGCTGCCGTATTTTGGGACTATAGCATAAATGTGTGTTTATTACCTGTTTTGTTTCTGTCTTCTTTCCCATGATTGTTAAAACAATATACGTACAAAACAACAATGTAACATTAAAATATGATGGTTGACGTGGTTGGTAAATGCTTGCCTTTAACGCCGTAGGTCATGGCTTCGATTCCCACCCAGGACGGATATTTGTGTGCATGAACATGTCTGTATGTCGTGAGTCTGGCTGTAATCTACTATATAAAAATAAGTCGGGTTTTCCTTCCTGACGCTATAACTCCAGAACGCACGAACCGATTTCCACGGTTTTGCATTCGTTGGAAAGGTCTCGGGCTCCGTGACGTTTATAGCAAAGAAAATTTATAAAATTTAACGCGGGTAACACCGCGGGGCATAGCTAGTTATCTATATAAGTATGTATTTACAAAATAAAAGTAATATATGTAATGTACCAGTTATCTGGATTCTATAGTACAAGCTCGGCTTAGTTTAGGATCTGATGGCCGTATGTGAATAATGTCCTAGGATATTATTTATTTGAAATATAAATAGTGGACGAAACGTAAGAGGCTTAATTTGCACATGGAACTAAAAACGTTTAGAACATCAACGTGCAACATACATAAGAGGAGATTAACTTCCTATAAGTACAGACGCCAACACATCCAGCTACCACAATCTGTCAAATTTCTTTTATAAATTTTCAACTTCATCACAAAAGCACAAGGTTCACTTTCAATTGGGAAAATTTGACAGATTGGGGTAGCTTGATGTGCTGACGTCTGTACAAAAAAGGATCGACTTCTTTTGTATAGGAAGCTGAGGCATGTTCGTGTTAAACCTTGTATTAAGCTCAGACATATAAGTACTTTGTTTTACCTAAACATCCAATACTCTGATTATAAAACATTGCAAGTTGTTCCTAAGGATATGAAATTCAAAATACGCACGTGATAATAAAATGGCGCGGGATCACGAAGCACACAGTTATGGCGTTCGTGAGCAGCCATAAAATATGTATAACATGAACGAAGCCGCTGGCAAAAGCTAGTTGACTACAAAATGATTCACAGGCGGCGTTTAAATTAAAATGTTGGTAACCATCGCATCGTCGGTGACTCCATACAGGAGGTCGTTCAACTTGAAATACGTCCTGTTTGTATCGGTATAACTTGGTTTACATAGCTACGTATGGTTTTATTTTTATTTTAAGGTAGGTAAATATTGCACTTTGTTATGTAGGCCACAGTTCTAGCCACAAGAACATCTGAGTTAACTACTGCACTTATTTCTAACATAATTATTACCAAAAGTCAGAGCATTTTTGAAGACTGTTTACTTAGTCTATTCGTAGTTTTCAGAGTAAAAATAAACGTCATTTTAAAACGAACCAACAAATAATGCACTCTAAACTAAAACTTGTTAGTTAGTCAGTACTAAAAAGATCCCGTCCTTTGAAAATTAATCGTACGACGCGCGATGTCATTACCTTCGTACGGGTCAAAATAGAATAACCGAGATAATTATCGAAACGGAAACGTGGTGAAATAGAACGAATTTATGAATTGCGGGCTAAATATAATCTCTATGATAAATCCGAACTAAGTTTTACCCAAAATTAGTGCGAGCTACGTATAAAATAACGATTTAAATTGAGTTCAGTTTTTTCGACATTGTGTATTTTTTTTGATGTAACTGAGACATTTTCCTATCGAGAAAATATTATTTAATCGTGTTTTGGGATAAGTAAGTAGTCAAATTTAATATATTTAAAAAAAAGTTGTACCTAGTTATATTAGCAAATAAATGCGGAATGAACCTAATTTGGCTGTAGTGTGCCTCTTAATGAATGCCAATTCAATTAGTTTAATCTGGTAAAGTACAAAACTGCCAACATACAGGTAATTATAAATTTTCCCTGTGGTAATCACATCTAAAAATACTCTATGAATTTTGTTCAGTTATATCCAGACATGCCACTAGCCTTTGTTTGGATTATAACAGCGTAGCTAGAATGAAAGTAGAATACGAAACTGGTTTTCAAAAACTTTAGTGACACGCTATTGTATGTTTCTGTGTCACGGTTAGTAGGTATAGGTACCTAATTATAGGACACTCATTATGTCATAATAAAGGATCAATTTCATTCTAAAATGTACCAGACAATAATCTTATTTCAAATGGCTTGATGCGGGCCTGTAGAAGTTATTTGGGTATTAGAACGAGAACACGTCACGGAATGAATCAGCCATTAGAACTGATGACCCCACTCGCTACGTTATTTTGTGCCGACGACTCACAACAGTTGAGTCTTCTAAAAGCTAACGGTAACGCTCAGGCGACGCGAAAACTGTACAACCGGCTGTGGGCTGTGTTTTAAGAAATGGTAAACACAGCTACACCTAGCGTTACTATGTAAGTTACTATGTAAGTACCTATGTATGTATACTATAGTAGTCATTTGCATAATTTACTTATTTTTATTAAGACTTAATTGCAATGTGCGAAATAAAATATAAGGGCCTTAGTTTAATGAAGAATATTGGTGGGAATCGTTCCTAAGACCTTAGCGGTGGCGTTCCGTTAATCGTACCCCCAGTGGAAACGAAAGCATAAGAAGTGTTACGTCAAACTATCGATTTTATCATTTTCATCATCAATTTAAGAGTTAAATATTATGAATTTTTTATATTTCCTTTGTTAAATTTGTCGAAATAGTGCAAGAAAAATATCAAAAAAAAATCAGCATATGTAACTCTACATTCGCTATTTGAAAGTGATGGACGTAACAATACTTATGCTTTTTTTCCACTGGGAGTACGATATGTTTCCAATGTGCAACAACTATGAGGAGACAAGTTCTTTGACCGATAATGCCGCGACCGATAAATATTTTTTTTATTTAATTAACAGAAATAATAAAAAAAAAACACAAGATAGTGCAACCGATGAGAAATCACAGCCCAAGGCACTATAGAATATAATATAACGACGTTATTTCATGAAATTAATTGAAATAATAAAAAGTAGGTAAAACATAATGATACAATCTTATAAAATTTCATTTCCCGGCGTCTGGGTCGAAGATGAGAAGAGTACTTGATAGTCGCAACTTGCAACACGATATCTTGCAGTTGCAGTATGCATTTAAAATACTTGAATATCTAGTTGAACACACGACCTGGTTCAATTGAAGAACTGAAGTAGCTAGTAGGAGTTAAGCAAATAGGTCAGGCAGGTAAGGTAACATAATTCTGTTCAGTAGGTGTATTAGAGTAGCAAAGGCAAAATTTCATAAGGGATAACTAAATTACCTCAGCATTTAATTAAGTAGAAAGACTTTCTTAACGGCACGAAGGCATTTTAAGAAATAGCCAAGTAAGATACACATATTATATCGAATTCTGATACATATAAAGCACATTGAAATAATAAATTGGAAGTTATGATGCCTACATATACACACACGTTTTACATTTATAACACCCTTGTGTCGGGTGTTTAAAACAACAACGGTGTACAGACGCCCGCGCCAGCACATCCAGCTACAAAAATCTGTCAAAAGTATTTTATAGATTTTCAACTTTATCAAATAAGCATGAGGTTCTCTTTCAATTGGCGAAATTTAACGGATCGGGGTAGCTTGATGTGCTGGCGTCTGTACCACGATAAATATAAATGCCGTAATCCAGCGGAGCACATTTGTTAGGTAGGTACAACGAAAGAATGCTTCATCGGGATACTTTGAAAGTTAAATCACGAATGAAAATTATTTATTGAGCAGCCACTATATATACAAGAGGCTTGGGGCAATATCGATGGCTATTTATTACATGTCTGGCCACTTCATTATAATACGATTAAGATATTTAAAATCAAGCCATATTAACCCTTGACTGTCTTGTAGTTTCGAAGTAAAAATTAGAATAGTGTTGATAAAAAGGCTTTTCCATCAGTAGATTTAAGAACTATACCTATTATATCAGACCTCTATCTGTGTATCATAAGAGTCTACAACTGCAACCGCGGGGATTGGTCAAATACCGTAGTCAAGTGACTTCGTTGCCATGCTAGCTGGGTTCACCATAACTATGAGAGACATACATTCTAGGGAACTGCTTTTAAAACAAGCATTTAAAAGCGTTTAAAAGAGTCTGTAGTTTAAAAAACCAGGTGAACGACGCGACGTACTCAGGTACCTAATTTATAAGTAACCAGACCAGAGCTCGAAGTTCCTAAGGTATCATAGTGGTACTTGCTATCAAGTAAATATTTTATTCAGTTGATTTTTAATACAAACGCGTATTGAAAGTTACTCTGGGGAACCTATAAGAAACGTGCAGAATTGAGGCAATTCCGCATGAAGATATACCTACGCTAGTACACGCAGGGAATAATGACACCAACTCGAAACCATGCACCCTTTAAAGATTTCTCGACTACCCTACTTATTGGTACAAATAGGATGATTTGACACACTATAGTAGGGTCAATTTAATAGTTCACTTTTGAAATCTGTCAGTTACTAGTAAAGTGAAATGTAAACTGACGATCATAATTGAAAAAAAAAAGTTAATGTGCAGTTCTAACTACGAAAAAAAAATTATAATACCTATATAATATTAAACTATATTCTATGCCCGTCATTTAAGGTTACATTGTAGAATTTTGATGAAGTGTCAAATGTGATACTTTAATATAATCTCAGATTTGTCAGTGGCTTAAAACCGTTAAGAAGTACTGACTGATTGATCATTCTCTGCTAAGGAGTAAACTTGGGAACAATCATTTATGACGACATAACTGGACAATTAAATTCAAAGACAACTTACTATCTCACTGCGTCACAATTGTAAATAATTGAAGTAGGACGAAATCACACTCAGAATGGATATGGGTTAATTCATTAATGATATTCTTAACTCGTAGCTAATTAGCTTACCATTATAATAGATTATAGATATAATAATAGGTAGTTAATAGGTTTGTTTGTTTTGATATTCACTGTTGAATTCATAGGGAAAGCATAGGTGGAGGTAATGCGTTTCCACAGTCAGTTTCAACTTTCCCGTAGAAAATTTCAAGAAGCCTAATTAATATGTTTGGGCCAAAAATCACAATTTCAACAGTTCAAGTGTTAGTGTGCCCTCAGATACACTAACAGATATACTATGTTAGAAATATAGATGTGTTGTGAGCAAAATATGGATTTATGACAAAATAACGTAGGTAACTGCTGTGTGGTGACGGCTTAGAATATCATCACCCCATCTCATCCCGTGGGGGGCGTAGAAATCTACCGAGGGAATACCTACCAGAGAACGGGCAGCCGCGTTTTTTCCTGTGAACTATGACCATGAAACTTCGATCGCCAACCCGTCTGCCAACCCGTGTGGCAATTATGGCATATCCCCCTCCCCCACATTCTTTGGCGCTTTTGTCCAGCAGTGGACGTACTTTAGCTGACATTGGTAATATTCATACATTAGACTTTTTTTTTTAAATAAAACTATGACGCAGTTGCTCCGATGATAACAAAATCATGCGCATGTTGTGTTATGCGTAGTAACTATCTATTTATTTAGAACGTATTAAATACAACAGTCACTTTCCACTTGTCAGTGATGCATCAACACTTGTGTAAACTTGATATTCTAAGGGATAAATTGCCAAGTTCTAGTTAAGTTATCAATGGTTAAGTTGAACGCATTAACTAGAAACTTTCACAAACAACATCATTAAGTTTGCCGTTCATTTGGGGAAATCCTGTGATTTCCTAAAATTCTAATCATCAAATGACGTGGCAGAATATTGAACTTCAAGGTCATTAAGCGAAATAGAAGGTAGAACTAAGAATTAATATCTTTCACAATTAGACACTAATTTAGTTAGGTTATTTTTAACAGATTTCTGAACCATTTTTGTAGTAAGTATGTTACGCGATTTATACTTTGAACAGATTATGATAATGCGTTTTATTCCATGGAAAATGCTTTTTAATAGCCCCATATAAATATATGGTTCAAATCAGTATTATAAATAAAAAACCGGCCAAGTGCGAGTCGTACTCGCACATGAAGGGTTCCATTAAATGAATGCAAATTGCGGTTTATGACGTATTAAAAAAAACTACTAGCTAGATCTCGTTCAAACCAATTTTCGTTGTTAGTTTACATGGTAATGTACGTCATATATTTTTTTTAGTTTTATCATTCTCTTATTTTAGAAGTTAGAAGGGGGGGACAGCCGTTTTACCACTTTGGAAGTGTCTCTCGCGCAAACTATTCAGTTTCGAAAAAAATGATATTAGAAACCTCAATATCATTTTTGAAGACCTATAGATAGACACAACATGTATAGGTACGATGAAAAATTTTTTTTTGAGTATCTGTTCTATGTATGCGACCCCCCCAAAATAATTGTTCTTTTTCTATTTTTATGTAAAAATCATAATGCGGTTCACAGAATACATCTACTTACCAAGTTTCAGTAGTACAGCTCTTATAGTTTCAGAAAAAAGTGGCTGTGACATACGGACGCACAGACAGACCGACAGACAGACATGACGAATCTATAAGGGTTCCGTTTTTTGCCATTTGGCTACGGAACCCTAAAAAATTAAAGTCAGTTCTAAGTATTTTAAAACAGTATTATATCAGTAACAAGACATAACAAATGATAAGACTTAACATACATATAGGTATCTCCATTTTTTTAATTAAAACCTGTTTTTAGAGTTTCCAAAGAATCAGTAAAAAATCCCAACGTAAAACAAAATCGTAACGTAAACCTGGGCCATAAGGACCACTAAATTCGAGTTGCAAACAGGCAGCATGTCGAACTTAAATATTAAAGTTTAGGAAATGGCGTCGCTGCATTCGGGGTAATATAATTTAGGTACTTACTCCGAAGAAGTTTAAGTGTCAACATACATAGGCGGAAATGTACACATAATATCCGGAGACCTTTGTATGGCTTCGTAAGAAAAAATGTTACGCATAGCATTTGTTAATTTAAGCAAATTGGCTGCTGTGCGCTATGTGCGTATGTTTGTTTAACCCACATACTAAGAGCATATGGTTGTAACGTCCCTCACAGGTACACTATCCTGCTAAAAAGTGCTGTAGTAGCAAGTGGGAACTAAGTGTTTATGATGATGAGCGAAGACCCGTCCACATTTGATGTCGGCATATCCTACATAACCCAGATACTACGAACATCCGGAAGTAAATTTTCAAAAGTATCCTCTCCCTTATAAAGTGCTGTAGTAGCATGCGGGTTAATTCTTGCATCAACCAGCCAGATGGCCTGTTGGAGTGGTTGGTAAATGATGGTTTTTCACGCCGGAGCTCGTGGGTTCAATCCCCACCCAAGACAGATATTTGTGTGCATGAACATGTCTGTTTGTCCTGAGTCTGGCTGTAATTATCTATATAAGTAAGTATGTATTTATGAAAAAAAAGTGGTATGTTTAGTATATCAGTTCTCTGGTTTCCATAGTACAAGCTCTGCTTCGTTTTTGAGATCAGATGGCCGTGTGTAAATAATGTCCCAAGATATTATATAGAGAAGAAAAACGTTATGAGTTTTCCCATAAGTTCATATTGACTATCAAAATACTTATCACACCGATTGTGCTTGCCGTCATTTAAACAAATTCCTACACTATGTTAATAAGTGACTTTATTATTCTAAATAACATTGTCGAGACCATTAACGGTCAGTTACTACCAGTTTGTGAGGAAAGTTTCATGACCATTGCCGGTGAGGCCATTTCCTCTCAAACTTGCAACATCTGAGAGGAAATTGACGAGGGGAAGTTTACCCTGTTAAAGACGGGATTGGGTGGCTCCGGATGCATCATAGACTAGGAGAAAGTCAGAGCGAGACGTTAAAAGGATGGCTACGGAATTCGTAGTTGGCGGTGTTAAGGTCATAATCCACTTACACGACTCTGCTAATACCCCACTAATAAAATATGGTTCAAATATGGGCTTTAAGTCGTAGACTTGCGATATAGTTTATACTGCCAACATAAATTAGCAGACAGCTCGGTGTCAGCAAGCTTCCCGCCATCGGACTGCTCGGTAATATTGAAAGTAAAGAATTAAGAGATTGTCTTAAGGCTGTGATGAGTGGGAGTGGTGTTCGAGCAGAGTCGTGTAAGTGGACTATGAACTTCACACGGCCAGGCATTGAAAAGCTGTGGGTCTCATAGGGTCATAAGGGTAGAGAGTGTATCTATGTTTGTGCACACTCTTGTGTACTATAATATACCTATGCCATGCAGATGGAGTCTTCATCGCCATTGTCTACCTTGGCCAGTCTACTATTATTAGAATGTGTTAGGCATGTTAAATAATATACTAAATATAAGGTTTGTGTGTTAAGTATGTACTTAACATATTTTGTGTGTAAAATTAATTAAAAATACAACTTACCTCATAAACATTTGGATGCCATACTTTCGTTAAAAATCTAACTGTGGGTGGTGAATATGGATAATCTGGTGGAAATTTCATATGTGCCTGAAACAAACAAACAATAATTTTATAATAGTCTCATTAAATTTTATAGTATAAGCTAAAACTGTAACTGAAAATACAATTATGTTGATCTAAGCCATGTTGATAATATATATTGAAATCGGTAAATTAGCTAATATTTCCGCATAATTTTAGTTATTAAATACCTACAGTCCAATAATATGAAATCTACAAGATGTGTATGTTCTATAGTCATAGTCAAATATTAATATATTAATTAAGTGGGCAACTTCTACTCCAAGATTTTTATAAATCCTATAGATATGTGTGTACTCTTTCAAGCGTTCTTTTTACTGATGGTTGGTTCTATGGGATTCATAATTTAATTTTCTCTATTGGTACATTTGGACGCTAAAAGAGGAAATGAAATTAATTTTAAATCCCAAAAATAAAAACAAAATATATAATATGTATAAATCTATATTATAGGGTGCAGTTGTAAGTATTTATTTTTACTATGTTCTTTATATTAACCGTTTCCTAATTTAGTAATTTTTAGTTATATCTATACATCTATACAAATAAATAAAATTGGAGTGTGTGTTTGTAATATTGAAATAACCGGATTTTACTACATTAATAGGAATATATATACGGTACATACACCAAAATGACATTTTTCACAATTTTTGTCGGTCTGTCTGTCTGTTTGTTCCGGCTAATCTCTGAAATGGCTGGTCCGATTTTGACGGGACTTTTATTGCCAGGTAGCTGATGTAATAAGGAGTAACTTAAGCTACTTTTATTTTAGAAAAAGTCTTTTATTTTACAAGAAAAACTAAATAAACTAATTAACACGCGGACGAAGTCGCGGGCACAGCTAGTCTACCATATAATCTCAGCCTCACCCAAAACCTAAGAAGTAGAGAATGCTTTTGTCATTATTTTTACCCTTTTGCAGTTCTGTACAAAACACTTAAAATTAATATTTTGTAAATTAATAAAAGAACATATATGAAGAACATTATATAAAAACAATATGATGACTGAAAATAACTGGTATTTTCAGTCATCATATTGTTTTTATTTTATTTTATTTTATCATAGGGTAACAAAAATTATATTAATGGTGCACTACTCTTACTTGAAATGTAGTGAAAACAAAATGGAAACTGAAAGGAATGAATTTTTAGATCATCAAAAATGTCAGTGCATTCCACCAATTTTCTAGATAAATCTTTCTCAATTCAATGTCCCTTTGTGGAATTCTTTATTAAAACCACTACAATGAGCACAAAGTTTACATGATTTCCAGTGAAGTAAATCACCTATCACTCCATCCTATAGGATTCACATGGAATGAATAGATTATATTATAAATAGATAGGTACATGTTCTACGCATGTATCTATTTATAATATTTCTCCTCTACCGATTACAAATGAGTACTCTAGCAAGGTAGGTACACCAATAACTGTCCCTCTGAAATAATCTCCATTCCTGTACATTCTTAGGTTGCCTGGCAGGGATCACATGTTACTGATAAGGTTGTCATTCATATACTTATAATAGAATACATATAGTAGGATTATATAGGATGTAATTTGTGTGTGTCTATTAATTATTATGTTTGTAAAGTACCCGCGACAGATTACCTAGCGCAGGCATTGTCAAAAATAATACTTGGAAAATTCTATTTGTCTGTACATTATGTTACTATTGGTGTGTGTTACTATTGGGTACAGTTAATAGTAAGTCTATCTATATCCAATCTTTACTATTGGTAACTGTAGTGATGGATTATGATCATAGACTAAAATTTTACTTTTACCACAACCACAAACTTAAAGTGTAGGTAAAATCCAATCAAATATTTATTTCACAAAATTTTAAGTACATGTTACTTTCAGCAATGATTTCTGCACTAAGCATGCAGGCTTGTCTTGCAGGAACCAAATATTTTACATAAATAAAGAATTAGGTATATACAACACTTAAATGACTAGGTAGGAACAAGATAAAAGTAAAAAAATAAATAATAAGAAACAATAAAACAGAATATAGAACCGTCTTGAAAAAAACTTTAATATTACATAGATATAGAAATAGATATTTATTTAAAATTAAATATGTATATATATTAATAATAATAGTAAAACACATATTAAATGTGTGTGTGTGTGTTTGTGTAGACTGTGTCAGTAGTTAGATAAGTTCAGTGTCTTCATGGGATAATGACATGAGCCATCCCCTAATTACATGCTTTACTTTCCTGGCACAAAAAAGATTTATCTCAGTATGAGTCGGACATATTTTGTTATAGATGGTAGGGCGAAGATACTTATGGTGTCTCTTAAGAAAGGTGGTATTGATTGTTGGAATAGGTACTCAAACAGGCATTGAATAAGTATATTAAAATTTATGGAATTTTTAATTTCTTTACTCATAGATATTGCTGCTTTTAAGATATAAATCTAAGTACCTCACAAGTTTTGCATACTTCGTCTGTAGGAAATCGGAAAGGCTTTTTCAACAAGACTTTCAGGACTGGTTCTTGAGCTCTCTGAGAGAGCTAAATGATCCAACTTGAGAGAGCCTCTCTCAAGTTGGATCATTTATCAAAATGGTCCTAGGACCATTTTGATAAATGAGAGAGAGTCAGAATCAGTGTGCATAATCCTAGGATTATGCACACTGATTCCATAGTGAATAGGAATGTCTGCAATCTACAACTTCAATCTTATAACCATAAGACAATACCTATTTGAATTAATAATTATAAGTGGATTAAATTTCCAGATGGATATTGCATTGAGAAGCCTCTTATATGACTATGATAAGATTAATGGAGGAGTTTTTCTGGGCACGGAACAGTAAATAGTTGGTAAGGATGGGAATACTTCATGTTCTTCACACCTCCACCTTAGTCCTCATTTTATTATAGCTTCACCAAGGCCCAATAGGGTGCATATGGAAATAGATATGTATCCAGCAAGAATGCTTTATATTGAATTGAAGAATGCTTTATATTCTTTGAACCGCGCCGGTCATGCAGTGCCTTTCATGTTTCAAGCCAATGGGTTTAGTATGAGTAAAATCTTCTAAATTTGAAGAAATAAAGTATGGTGGTATGCTCATGTGAGTTTATTTGATTTTTGCATACTTTTTAAACACTTTATTGTGACTTGTTTCTCCAATGATCAATAAAATCAAAAAATGCCATCACCTAAAAGAACTATATTTTATCCCTCAGAAAAAAGGCAAAGCTTTGTGGACAATGAAAAAAATTGCTTTGCTCTTTTCTACTGTGATTATGCTAAAATATATCATATGCTATTGAGAAACCATTGTGTCTGAAATGTGTGCTGCTTGTGTTTCCTAGAAGGCAGCTAAGTGAGTATGGTACTTATCCAACAATAATAACACAAAAATAAGGAAGGAGGCTTTTCTTCCTAATGACAAAAATAAAACATGTTTAAAACCTTTTAGACATTGACATTTCATTAATTAACTATGTTTAAAACCCCCTTCAAAATGTTATGATTGGATCATAATCACTGAAATAATTTAATAGTGCGTAATAAAATCTTATAAATATGTAGAAAATTATGAAAAAAATTAATAGCCTGCTTTTCATTACTCTAAAAACAAAAGAACAATACAATGCTGAGAAAATGTTGAATGAACTAAACATTGCACTGTTCTAAAACAGGTCCATTCTATTCGAGATACATTCACATCTTTTGTATTGTTAGGAACTGTCAAATGCATAAAATACAAAGATAAAGAAAAGATTATGGACTAAGCTCAACTATCTTCAATAACTAGTTATTGTGCTCCATACATATTTCTACTAAATATAGTTTTATGCTAATCTATTCTTTTGTGCATCTCATCTGTTTTATTTACCCTCATCATAACTGTATATGGAGGCGCTCATAGCTAGATGCTCTCACCAGTCCGTGGGTGATTGGAGATGTTAAGCAACTAGGCTCGCGGTCAGTTCATAGATGGGTGACCGCCAAAGTGGTTTAATTCCTGAGCGTCTCCGTGCTTCGGAGGGCACGTTAAGTTGTTGGTCCCGGTTGTAGTCATTAGACAACAGTCATTAAGCCATGTCAGAGGCCTACTGGGCGGCTTGAACAACTCTGACATTAGGGTAACCACTGCCCATACGATAAGTAAGTAAGTAATAACTGTATCAGCCAAAAGACATTTCACTGCGGGACAAAGGTCTCACAAAAGATTTTCCACAATTGCCTGCCTTGCACTATCGGCCTCCAGTGGTTGTCTGTTTTGTCCGAATTTGGGAATATTCCTTTTTTAAAAGCGGCAACACACTTGGGTACCCTCTAGTGTACACCAAAGATCTTTAGAAATACAGTAGAGTAAAGTGAAATCATACTTCACTTAGACAATATTATTTATGGAAAAGGACATAACTCTATCATGGAAACTATGATAACATAATTTATTAACATTGGATCAGATTTAGTCATGTGGTTTCCGGCTCAGACAGAATAGCAGGGTCACCCGATACATTCATGTGGGTGTCATAAAAGGCGACTAAGGGAAACTCCAACAGGAAACATTATAAAACCTTTGGGGGAGGCTTATCAGATGTCCAACAGTGGATGATATCAGGCTGATGATGTGATATGGATCAGATTTTGGAATAAACTGATTATCTATAAAACTATATTAAGTAGGTAGGTATAATAATTCATTAGTATACTTTAACAAACAATTGAAAATCATTTATCATTTAAAATTATGTTCTATTTTAAAGCTTAAATATATGTATACAGAAATGGGTTACACCAGCATCAGTACCTACTTAATGTGTCAATATCAAATTAAATTAATTAGCCAAATTATTATTGACCCTCCTGTTGATGTTGTAATTATGAGTTACAATTATAGATTATTAAATTTTTATTCCCTAAACACCATTGGGAACCAATTTTGGCCACCAAAAATTCCACGGTTGCAAACAATGTCACAAAACGTATATGATGATTGGACAAAAATTTCAATACTGATGTAAATAAATATGCTCTGCCTCTGGTACATGAGGAATTAAGAAGAGTTAAATATCAATATAAAGAAAATGTATATTTTGTATTGTAAATACAGATAAAGTACAAGTGGATTACAATAATATTAGATTTTTTAATAATTAGTATATCATAAGTACCTACTATAATTGTCAAAAAATAACTATAATTTTGCACACCCCAATAGAATATAGTGAACTCCACATTGAAAAACATGTGGAAACATGAAAATATTATTGCATGTATGTTTGGAAATGAATAAGTGAAGTAAAACCATTCACAAGAGAATAGGTGAGCATAATCTGATAAGTTGTTCATTATCAGTGCAATAGGTGTACACAGTTATTAATTATCATATTATTAATGCAATGGTATGTGATGCCTATTAAGACACTGTCCTTATGCATGATACATACTGAACATATACAGAATACCACTGTGTATTGCGTGTTTTACAATTTCATGTGATTGCAATTGTAAAACACAATACAACTGATCATTGAAAGGTTCATAGTTGCTTAAGTCCAGATTTAGAATAAAACAGTACCAGTAGCTTATATTGTGTCTGCATACCATTTCATTGACCCAAGTTAAAGATATTACTGAACACAAAACAATCTTATTTATGCAACATGATAAAGTAAAACCTCAAATCTGGGTAATTACATTGTATGCTTACTATTCTACTGCAAACATTGTTTTATACATCATTATCTGTGCAGATCATAAAAAGTGTTGCAGTTGTTTGACAGAACAATAACTTCAAACAATGATTATTCCTTAAAAATCTCAGATGTGGTAATTGTGTTACACATTCTGTTTAAAACGACTTCTTATTCAGATGTAGGTAGGTACTCAATCTACCTTAAAATTATAAATAGCATTAGAAACATATTTTACGTAAAAAATTGTTCCAAATGCTATTCTTGACCTGTCAATGGCAATTTCGGTAGGCATTGATAGTAATAATGGTTTCTAAAGCAGATAGTGACCTATTGTGCTAAAACTTACCTTGAAATATCCACCTTGGTATAATGTGTCCGGGGGGCCGAAAATTGCAACTTCCCACTCAAACAAATTGTCTTCACCTAATAATTTCACTCTAAAACCTTCCACGGGTTCCTCCTGCAGACTTTTATATTCTAAGGCCAAAGCCCTCAGTGCGGAACTGGTCGGTACTGTGTTAGACATTGTCAAGAACTAATTATTTTCATAAAATCACTATCTAAAAGAGATTCTATCAACATAACACTGCGGAACTCTCCTCGCGGTCCACGTATTCACGAGACATTTCAACTTGAGTCACAATAACAACGGACGAGAAATTTTGGTAAACATAGCACCAACTAAGCTTACGGATTTATGATTCACACACTTCAAACGCCAATACTTTAACGCGAAAGTAATATACGTGGAAAAAATAGGTGAAATATTAGTCCTATCAACACCGTGAACTATGTAACAATGAGAAAGCAAGCAACGTCCAAAAACAATCGTGATCCAAGGAAAACGTCTGCGTGGTACAGCTGCTGCCTGAGTTGCCCGAGCGAATATTCTAAAACAGCTGTTATTTTATTTCCGTGCTTGATTGCGCAGTGGTGTGACGCACGCGGCCATTTATCGACTTTGCAACTAGTGCTGTCATCTAGTTCTATTTATATAGTAACACTGAACGTCATATACGAACTGTTTCTGGTGTTGTTTGCGCAAAAGCACTCAAGATGTCAGCACTTGATAGATGGTGCTGCCCTCTAGGTAACGTGAGTCGTAACTTTTTATAACATAGACAAGTAAAATGGTTGTAGTTTCAACTTTTTATCTAGATGTCTAACACCATGTGAAATACTTATAGTGAAGTAGGTAGTTGTCGGTCATGTAGAACACAAACCTACAGCCACAGAGCATACTATGTATATATGAAATGGTAAATGGTTACGCTTGACTTTGATACATGAAAGTTTTGGAATTTGAAATATTAACTGTCAACATTATTAGTATCGAACGGTACTATTAAAATATTAAGGCTTAAAGCCCCGACATAACAAAAGGGGTGTTTAGTCGATATGTTATTTTAGCCATGAATAGCTGTCATAGTAAAATGTATCTCAAATTAAGGTTCCGTATTATAAGCTACGTAGGTATGACTTGACATTGGCATAATCGTGCGTGAACTACATGGATAGCCATTAAATACCAAACAGCAACATTAGGGAATTCCCATCTCCTTCACAGACTAACTGATCGAACCTCAGCTCATACCCATGGAACCAAAATAATGAAATTTAGTCAATAAGGAAATAAACCTGACTTTGGGATTGACAGAAAATTGCCGCGCGGACGGAGTACCTAATACCATTGATGGAATTCTGATAATATACCTACTACCGTGAACATAGGGAAAATAATTAGTAGGTACCTACAATATTTTCATTAAGTAGGTAGGTACTTAGGTACAGTTTTCTTGGGATTATCAAAAATCCTACACAACCAAAATTAGGTTCGCCCACCGCAATCGGATGGCATAATAAAAGTTAGTTCCACAAGTCACGTTGCCCGCTTTTGCAAATAAAATTTAAAAATTATGTTAATTTCTCTTTATTTTAAATATACCTAAGTATTTAGGTATGCTTAGTACCTATTACAGCTATGTATAGTAATATGTATCTGTGTATGTATATATTTATATTAGGTATATAATTCGTTTACCTACCCCCATTGAGTTTATATCAATGCCTACACCCCACATTCTTTTTTCTATTAAAATATGTCGCGGGTGTAGGTACTAGAAGTGATTTCTTTAGAAAATAAGAAGTTTGTTATATTTATAGTTTCAAATTGTGTGTACATAAATAAGAATTCATTATAATCATTATCATTACAGTCGAAAGGAGTCCACGCCTGGCCAAGCCTCCCCCAGGAATCATCTTGGGGATATGCCATAATCGTCACGCTTGGCAGACGGGTTGCCGATCGGAGTATGACGGTCATAGTACCTAGGTACCTACTCAGAAGGAAGCTGCTGCCTCTGGTAGATATTCCGTCGGGTTGACTCTACGCTCCCCACGGGATGAAATGGGGTGATGATATTATGACAGCAAATAAGAATTATAAAGTTTAAAGTATAGTGATATGTTTTCAAAATATTCATTGGAGTTCAAGTGGTGTTAGCGATTTGTTCGGCTCATGAAGCGGTTTCGATCTCAGCACCTGGACAAATCTGTGTAATAAAATATAGGTACCTACTTAAATATATTTGTTTTCTTTCCTAAACAGTATTTTCTACTGTTGTTCATTTTATATGAAGATTGGCTTCGAAAAGTTGCTTAAGTTTTATCAGACTTAAATAAATAGGTAAGTAATAAGTACCTAGATTATCAATTCGACTGTAACTAAGTATGCCAAAAAAAAGTTGAATTCAGTTGTATGGTTTTTAAAACAGTAGATTATGATTTAACAAACATTAGTTTCGTTTTTTTGTAATAATTAGGTACGTACAGACGCCAGCACATCAAGCTACCCCAATCTGTCAAATTTTCCCCAATTGAAAGTGAACTTTATGCTTAGGTATGTGATAAAGTTGAAACCCTATAAAAGAAATTTGACAGATTGGGGTAGCTGGATGTGCTGGCGTCTGTACGTACCGACTTTCAACCATGGCGGGTGGGGCCTAAAGTTTATATCATGAATGGTGAACTGAGCCCAGTAATGGCACTTAAATCGGCCTACGACTTCATCAGTGTAGCCTAGGCGAAATTGTTTGCTTAGTCCGATCATAAAGGGTTCCTTCTAAAGTAAAGGTAACAGATAGACGTAGTTATTTTTCACTCATGGTACCTTAATACCTAAACATATAGTAATAAGGTAAAGACGCCAGCACATCGAGATACCCCAATCTGTCATATTTCTTTTATAGATTTTCAACTTTATGACATAAGCATAAGGTTCACTTTCAATTGGGGAAATTTGACAGATTGGGGTAGCTTGATGTGCTGGCGTCTGTACAAGTAGGTTAGTACAGACGCCGTCGCCAGCACATCCAGATACCCCAATCTGACAAATTTCTTTTATATATTTTGAACTAAGTATAACACATAATTATAAGGTTCACTTTCTATTGGGGACATTTGACAGATTGGGATAGCTTGATGCGCCGGCGTCTGTACATATTATATCTGCGTAGGCGCAGGTATAAAAATTATCAAAAATAATTTGCTACATTTATTAATAATGAATACACCATAAAGTAACGGTGCTGTAGAGACAGCAATAAGCGTTTAATATTTAGAGCCAGTTGCATTCAGACAAGACAATTGGTTCGTGGGCGAATCATTCAAGACAAATTCACCCACCCACTCTCCGTACATGGGCATAGACAACGGGGCCTTGTGCAACCCACGTCGGCTGTGCTTGCTTATACTGTTTGGGTATCGATAATTCGGTAATTATTTTGGCGGAAACGCACAATATTTTTTCCTGTGGTTTGTCTGTGGGTAGATTTCGGAAATATCTAACAGTAATAGGCGACGAAATAGGTATTTTTTTTACTGGAAAACTTTACATAGTATCATTAATCAGAATTACAGATACATGTTCGGCCAACATAACAAATAAAAGGTTTATTATTATTACTTTCGGAATATTTTAGTTTTCAGTTGCAGTCAACGGTCCTTAAGTGAGCGGCGAGGTAAAGCACCTGGGCACGTGGTCAGTTCCTAGATGTGTGACTGTTAAAGTGGTTTAATTTCTGAGGGTCTCCATGCTTCGGAGGGCAGATTAAGTTTGTTGTCATTAGACAACAATCGATAATCCATATTGGAGGCCTACAAATAGGCGGGGCGGCTTGCAAATACTTTGACACCAGGGTAACCACTGCCCATAGGAAAAAGAAAGAAAGAAAGAATACATAGGTATTCAGAAATATATGAAAAAATCTGGCAATTTTTTATTTTAACCAAATTACTTCATGAATTAAAATCATCCTTACTAGTTATTATACTACATAATTATTTCAACTCAATGCCACAGAGACATCTCATCATCATCACAACAGCTGTAAGAAGTCCAGCTGGATAAAAGCTTCCCCCAAGAATTATCTTAGGGGGATATGCCATCATCGCCACCCTTGGCAGACAGGGTGGCAATCGCAGTATGATCTCATACCTAGTACCTACTCAGAAAGAACCTGCTGCCCGTCCTCTAGTAGATATTCGCTCGGGTCGTCTTCTACGCCCTCTACGGGATGAGATGGGGCGATAATATTCTGATATTCGCCACATATATTCTTCAAACGAATGCCTTATACTTCTTTTGTGTCGGATGTACAGACGCCAGCACATTAAGCTACCCCAATCTGTCAAATTTCCCCAATTGAAAGTGAACCTAATACTTATGTGATAAAGTTGAAAATCTATAAAAGAAATTTGACAGATTGGGGAGCTGGATGTGCTGGCGTCTTTACCTAATAAAGAAAAGGTAGATGAAAGATCTGAAAATTTATAAATTAAAACAGTAAGTAAAAAGCCCTTAACTAAATTAAAGATTTTTAAATAAAATATGCCTCTCCTCCGTACAATCATGTTGTATATATCAGCGCTACAACTGGAAGTTGTATGCAGAAAAAACCAGGTCAGGCCTCATGCCGTAGTTCGATCGGTGCATCGAAGCACTGCATTTACGGCGACACCGGCCTTCTGAAATTGGAAGTTGTACGCACCAAAATATTATGCAAATTGTGTGGCACAGAATCGCTCATTTATCCTGAGGTGAGTTGTTTTATATGTTTGCTCTGCGTAGGATTGCTAACACTGATGTCATTATGAGATGGCAAGCATAGGTTTTAGATTTTTAAGTGGGTAGCTTTATTCATTACGTTTTTCAACTGGAAAATAAACCTGAATAACAACAAATAACTCCTGAGTTCAATCCCAAGTCCTCTTGACTGTATTTCTGCCACAGCAGTTTCACTCAACCAACAGAGACTAGCCAGCTGCGTGTTTTATATTACTCTCATCATCATCATATCAGCCGAAAGACGTCCACTGGACAAAGGCCTCACTCAAAGATCTCCACAATTGCCGGTCTTGCACTTTTCGCTATTCGCATACGCTCATAATCCGATGGAACTTACAAGCTGACGCTACCAGTAAGAGGAGAAGCACAGGACTGAAGACGACTTGTTCTGTATGACATATCATGTAACATCCACAAGTTCCATATTCTGGTAAACAATACTTAATACTTTTTGGTGCGACTCGGGGATCGAAACCGGGACTAAACTATCCCCGGTTCAACACCTTACGACCAAACCGGTTAGCTCCATACTGTGGTTCAAAATAGCCCTGCCCACATGCTTCCTTCTACCATAGAAAAGGGGCCCTTTAAACGTCGGGTTAGAGGGCGGAGGCGGCTGTACATCTTCTGCACTAATACTAGAAGCTGATTTTTTTAATGATAAGTATAGATAGATAAATAATCATTATCATCATGACAGTTGTAAGAAGTTCACTGCTGGACCAAAGCCTCTCCCAAGAATCATCTTGGACATATATGCCATTATCGCCACGCTTGGCAGACGGGTTGGCGATCGCAGTAAGATGGTCATAATACTTGGAAGGAATCTGCTGCCCCCCCCCCCCCCGGGATGAGATGGGGTGATGATATTCTGATACTCGTCGCCGTCACCATACAGCAAAGATAGAAATACTGGCATAAAGACGTCTTCTAAGTGCTAATTTTCGATTATCGTTCTATAATTTTCAAATTTTCCAATTCCATTTTCAAACATTGTTTTCTCAATGGCAGTGGCCTAAGCACGTCAAATGATAGCAATAAATTATAAATGATTCGATAAACGGCGTTTCCATAGACAAAGTAGGTTTGACCTACATTAGTAACCTACATAATAAAAATCTATAGTTTTAGTACAGTTAATAGTTTTATAGGTACTAAGGTAAGTCAGAAAGCAAGGAACGTCCCAGCCTATACCGTTTACAACACACATCACATCATTAAAGCGTTGGTGATCAGGATGAGCTCTGGCGACTATATATTTACGTAAGTATACATAGAATAATAATATAAAGTAGCAAGAGACAGAAATACCTGGAAATCTTTAGAGGAGGCCTTTGTCAATGGACAAGCTGTTCCAGTTAAATATCCAGTTACCGATAATGCTTAATAGTATTAAATATATTGCATGAATTTTATTTTAGTGAGTAGGCTAACTTTGTAAGCATTATGTAATAGTGATAAGGAAGCAGCAATAAAGGCTATTTTATTTTGTTTATTTTATTTATTTACATAGAATAAATAAAAATTTTGTCCATCCATACTCTGGGGGCCGAATGCTACCGCGTCGGTAGACCTTTGTTTTACTAACTCTACGCGTGACACCTGGGTAGCGCTAAACAGTAGCAAGATTTAAGTGAGGTAGAACCCCGCACAGGGTACAGCTTTGCTTGAAGATTAGAATAATTGAAAAAATATTAAAAACAAAACACTATTATACCATCTAGTTGACACTCAAAATTAGGCCCTCCCTCGTTATAAACAGGGAGTCATGATTCACGCGACTGACCTTTTCTGGTACTTCCGCCCTCCTTGATTATTTATGGCGCCCTAACTCACACCAGGACCAAAATAAGTGTAAGACTTGATCACACAGTGGTATGTGATCACATAGGTACACTTTATTTTTAGTACTACTTTTCATACAATTTATGATTATGCATTACTGTATTTACTAAATTAAATATAGCCTAATATCCTGGGACATTATTCACACGGCCATCTGATCCCAAACTAAGCAGAGCTTGTACTATGGAAACCAGATAACTGATATAAATATAATACTTCTCTTTTGTTAATACATACTTATATAGATAATTACAAGCAGACTCAGGACAAACAGACATGTTCATGCAGACAAATATCTGTCCTGGGTGGGAATTGAACCCACGACCTGCGGCGTGAAAAGCAAGTATTTACCAACCACGCCAACCGGCCCGTCATTAATTATAATTAATTATCATAAAGTAAATTTTCTTTAACAACAACCTCTAAGGTGAAATTGATTCCAATTTTAACCTGCGATTGTTCTGATACGTGATACAATTTACAACGTATTTTATTTATCATTATTATATAGTAATAGTGTGACGCCTCTCTCTGCCTGGAGGGTCTAGCGGTAGCGTGTTCACCCGCAGGTAACGAGGTCATGGGTTCTAATCCCGGGTCGGGCCAAAAGTTATTTTGGGACTTTTCTGTAAAAAGAAAAATTTCTCAGCATCAGCCCGAAGTCTGGGAGTTGGCGGTATTATACCCCCGTGCCTCGGAGAGCACGTAAAGCCGTCGGTCCTGTGCCTGACCTGTTTCCGGTCGTGTCGCTAGGCGCCCCATCGGATTATGAGCGATGGAATAGAAAGTGCTCCTGTGTTTGCGCACACATTTGCGCACTATAATATGTCCCGCGCAGATGGCTAATCTCTGTTGAGACTGGCCGCCATGGCCGAAACTCGGCTAGGAGGACATTATTATTATAGTAATAGTAATAATATAGTTTCAAATAATAATAGAAGATGAAGAAGTTTCAAATAAAAATATACCTTGTACAATTCCTTAAAATAATCATAATGGGTCACTGTTATGTGAATCATTATAGACGGATTGTTATTGGAATATTCAGAATTTCATACAATAGAGACACTCTAGAAATATGAATTGCGATGTAATGTCTATTTATAAGGTGCGCGACTAATAATCATGGTATGACATGGTATTTCACGTTTTACTGCTATTATTTAAAAAAATCTTCATATCTTTTTTCTTTTATTATCTATAAGTATATATAAAATCAATTTTACATATGTGTAATTTTAGATATATGTTCCACTGTTTGTACTTTATAGAATCGTAAACTATGTATTTGATCAAGTTCAGCAAAGTGTCGTGCGTGAGCCCACGAAGGTTTCTGAGTTGGTACGACCAATCTTCGACAGATGGCACCACTATGTATTTCATATTTCATTCATAAAGTTTAACGCGGATGAAACCTGATGATGAAATATCATGAAAATCAATAGCTTAAACAATTACTTAACTTTAAAACAAATTAAATTAAAGAATGGACTGGCCTGTTGGACAAGTGGATAGTCACCTTGGTTGTTAAGCCAGAGGTCGTGAGTTCGATCCACACCCAGGTTAAATCTTTGTTTGACGACCACGATTATTAATTCTGTGTCTGGGTATAATTTATGTATAATATGTATGTATTTAGAAATATATACGCATGTTTATCAGTTGTCTGGTTGACATAGTACCTAATTAAATGATCTCCCTGGTTTGGGATCATATGGCAGTGTGTTAATAGTTATGAGATTGTATAAATTTAATTATTGGGCATTAATTATTACATGATTTGAATTCTATTACCTACTAACTACTAAGTAGTACTAACTCAAGTGGTACTAACTCCTGGGACATTATTTACACACGGCCATCTGATCCCAAACTAAGCAGAGCTTGTACTTGGAAACCAGGTAACTGATAAACTACATATACTACTTTTCTTTTGAAATACATACTTATATATGTAGATAATTAACACCCAGACTCAAGATAAACATATATGTTCATGGATGCACACAAATATCTGTCCTGGGTGGGAATCTAACTGTTACTTATGTTGACATTGTATCTCTTCTACACCGTGTTCCGTTCAATCCTACTACTCCAAAATACCTAAAAGAACTCTTCGAGTTCCTCCATAAGCCTCATTAGTGACAGCATGGTTCTAAAGCATTTCATATAATTTCTGGAACCGTCTTTTTTGGTACATGCTGCCATCCGAATGCTTTGCATAAGACGATAAGAATCATCCAGTCCCTTGATGTTTTGAAAAAAATTGGCCATGAACATATATCTTACTTTAACTCTTAACTTTCGATATGTCTTCTTCTCCTTACCACTTAATTATATATAGGTATGTATATATTTATAAGATATTATAAGAAAAAGTACAAACTTACAAAAAAAACCCTCTCACTAACTATACAAAGAAATATCCATCTATTTCAAACAACTATTCGAGCAGGCCCAGCCTATTTCTACAATCTGATAAAATAAGTTCACATTTTATTCATGTATCTAATACTTTTGGTTTACAATAAAGAGTTACTAAGTTACTCCATAACTCTAAAATCCGCGCGCCTATAAAAATAAAAACGAATAAGACATTGTTACACATATTTGCCCAACAAATTAAGGCAGTACCCGTGAAATTTGCCTCTGTATTGAATAAGTTCTGGCTAATAATGTCTCTTATCACACCAATAAATCAGCTAAATAAAACTTCACAAGTTTCAGGAACAATGAAAATATAATGCTCTATTTATGAATATATCCATCAGCCGTTGTTGTCATTAGACAGCAGTCGTTAAGCCAAGTCGAAGGCCTACGGTTGGCTTGAATAACTTACAAACCAATGTTATTAACTACCTATACGATGAATATTGTCGACCTACAAACCTATTTAACAGTTCAACTAATTGAAGTAGTTTTGTGTTTGCCGTGAAATAATCTGTGTCACCATTCCTGTAAGAATCACAGCGTTATATTGTTCTATATGTATGGTAAAATCTCGAATTATTATTGTATGTTATTCCTTAGTGTATAGTTAAGTGTGAGGTCACTCCATAATTAGGTCAATGTTGTTTTAACCTTTTCATGAGTCAACTGAAACCTCAATATCCTTCAAATGTACGATCGTTTATTTTGAAGTTCTATAATTGGAAATGATTTCATGTAAGATAATTTGTATGTGAAGATACGACCTACTATCACTAGATCTACGTAGGTACAAGTACAGATTTTATAATGTAAAGTCTAGACTTAGTAAAATATGATTGTAGTGAGACCTTTCCACCTACACTTCACTATTCATAGGATTACATGGTTACATTCAGTGCGCGCCTGAAGCCGTGTAAGTTAGTGTTAGTAGACTCAAATATCGCAACACAATCACGAGTACCGGTAAAGCGGGATAGTCTTGTACTTGAAATTATCTACTGACGTATATCAGTCGCTGGTAAAACATAATTGAGTGCCTTGAATTAATTTACTGTACTTAAATGTTTTCTTTTATTATTAGTTGTTATCTTTGTTAAACGGGTACGTAATCAATAAAGTTTTTATTTGAAATTAAATAACCGTGTATAAAACTGGGGAGAACGATAAGTACTTACTTGCTTATTTATGTCTACATTGGTGACTAAGTTAATGATTAAGTAAGCAACAGCAAGATCGTGCAGCTTTTACACCATTTTTGGTATGAGTCCAACAGCGAGATGTAAGCGCTTACGTGTCGTAAAGGTCTGGTGGGCCGTGGGCGCGATGCGCGGCATCAAGGTGTGAGGGGCGCCTGCGCTGCGCAGACACAAACCGCGAGCCAGTTGCGAGGAGCGCGCGCGCACTCCGCGACACACGATACGAACGACTCTCGCGACCAATATTTACTCAGTATATGGCAATTGTTTGACGATATTTATATTATGTGAATAGTTTTTTATTTAAATATATATTGAAAGTGGTAATATAAGAATCTCTTATTTAATCAAATTATAGTTTGTATGTAAATAAATTATTTTGTGGGACCAAAATGACGATTAAAAATAAAAAGACTAAACAATCAAAATCGTCCGAAGTGACGTCATCCAGTAGTGCTTCGACTAGTGTTCAGAAGACCAGCTCCACCACATCGGTACAGAGCAGCAACACTTTGCAAAAAGTCAGCTCGTCCGGTAAGAAGGTTCGATATATTGAGGTAAAGGTCGAGGAAGATGACCCGCTAATGATAACCGACGTAACTGACCACGACCGTGCCTCGATTGCCGGCTCCACTGTATCGGAACATTACAACAGCCATCCTCACTACATAATTACAGAAGCTCCATCTATAACTGATTTATCGCAAATAAGATCGCAGGAACACCATGTTAGCGATATGGCTCAAGTGAATACCGGTGAGTTTGTATCTAGTTCGGCTCTACAAGAGTCTTCATCTCATCAAGAAAGTTCCAAAACTGAAACATTCCAGAGCTCGTCCACTTCTATTCAGCATTCGGATTCTAGCCATAGTCAAACATTTGATAGAACTACTGACTCTTCCACGGCTAATCAAACTCTCAATACAGGTTTCATTGACAATTCTGTTACTAATGTGTCTAACACAAACACTTTTTCGAGACGATCTCAAGCAGCTAATGCTTCGAACTCCTTTCTTCAATCGGAACGAGAGAGTTTAGCTAACCAAACCATTCAAGGATCGAATGTTTCACAAACCGAAAATATTAACATTACATCTAAATCATCAGATCTTCAAGACAAAGGTAAAAAAATATTGGTCGGAGGTAAGCTAGTTTACCGCAATTCACCGGAACCTACAAGAAAAAATCAGCCAGCACGATCTGTTGCTCGAAATGTTAGTGGAGGAAAAGTTACCCTAGATAAAAAAGGTAATACGAAAGAATTTACTAGCACATCACAGACTAGTGAAACAAAAAGCAGTAACATCGCCAAATCGACCTCATCCTCGTATGTTGTAGAAATAGTTGACGGTAAGGAACGTATCGTAGATAGTTCAAACAGGGAGTGGGGAGATATTCAAGAACATGCTACAAAAGAGGCATATGCTTCAATAAGCGGAACTGACATAGAACCACAGTCTGCGCACAGCATCAAAAGCCATGATGTAAAAGCAAACTATGACACAGGAAAAGATGGACAAAAACCATCAAGTGAAATGATTGTTACGGAAGATTCTAAATTTATAAAAGATGGAAATCAAGTTACATCGCATTCCAATGTTATTTCGGAGAAGGATAATGTTTCCAAACATCAGCAGTATATAACGGGTCGTGATCATTTAGCAACTGACCGTGAAATGTCCACAAAACATTTGACTTCTGACCAAAATTTATCATCAATAAGCCAGCTGATGTCGAACAACGAAACCACATCATCTATAAAACAATTAAGTTCTGAACAACAAGTATCATCAACAAGGCACCTGATGTCAAACAACGAAACAACATCATCAGTAAAACATTTGAGTTCTGACCAACAACTACAATCATCAACAAATCAAACAACTTCTGATCACCAAACCTCTACTACAAAACCTCTGACCTCTGATCAAAAATTAAAATCAACAAAACAATACAATTTAAACAATCAACCAACTCATGTCTCGAATGTTACTCCAACTGAAAAAGTTAATACCATACCTAAATCATCCGATAATCAAAATAAAGGTAAAAAAATTCTGGTTGGAGGTAAATTAGTTTATCGCAACTCTCCTGAACCAACACAGAAAAATCAAACTCTTCGATCTGATTCTCCAAAAGCCAGTGAAACCAAAGGTACTATTGGCAAAAATAGTAAGACAAAAGAGTTTAGTAGCACGTCACAGACTAGTGAAACTAAAAGCAGCAATGTAACAAAATCATCATCATCATCGTATGTTGTCGAAATCGTTGACGGAAAGGAACGCATTATTGATAGTTCTAAGAGGGAGTGGGGTGATGTTCAGGAACATGCTACAAAAGAAGCATATGCTTCAATAAGTGGAACTGACATAAAACCGCAGTCTGCGCACAGCATCAAAAGCCATGACGTAAAAGCAAACTATGACACTGGAAAAGATGGACAAAAACCATCAAGTGAAATGATTGTTACGGAAGATTCTAAATTTATAAAAGATGGAAATCAAGTTACATCGCATTCCAATGTTATTTCTGAGAAAGATAAGATTTCTAAACATCAGAAGTACATAACTAACCGTGATCAATTAACATCTGACCAAACTACAACTAATAAACATTTGACATCGGATCACCAAACATCATCAATAATAGATGATCACTATGAGTCAAGAATCACGTCTGAAGATCATGATACTAATCAGACTCGCAAAAATACTGTTGACAATGTCACCACCATTAGGGATGTCGATAATCGAAGACGCAATATAAACCAAACAGATTCATCAAATTTTTATGGTTATGACTCCACTATACAAAACGAATTACAAAAAGTAGGGGACATATTGCAAGTACCGAACACTGAAAATATCAATTTCTCTACAAAAATTTTGAAAAGTAACACCAGTAGTGCCCAACAAGCCTCTTCATCGTCCTATGTCATAGAAATAGTAGATGGTGTTGAAAGGATTGTAGATACTTCTCACAGAGAGTGGGGAGATAATAAAGATCATTCAACTTACGAGAAAAGCCATAACGTTAGTGGCACAGGAATAAAGCCAGAACATGAATACTCACGACATGTACTTGATAAGGAGTCTCATTATGATACTGGCAAAGATGGAGTCCCTAAAAGTTCTTTACAAGTAGCCGAGGAATCAGTTTTATACAAAAATGGCAAAGAAATTGCATCTACTACCAACAGGTATGGTGGAGATTTTACAAAAAAGAAGGCTATTACTGAATACGTCCATGACAATGAAGACGTACATAACAAACAAATTCGTAATTCAACTGATCGAACTACTTCAACATCTTCATCGACCGATACTCAAGATGTTCGAGATGTACAACATACTACTAAAAATATCAAAGACGTAAAGGAGACTAATGATTTTGTAACAACTGAAAAACAAAATTTGATAAAAGAATCTAAGTCTACTACATCATCTCAAACTAAAGATACCTTAACTAGTTACGAAAGAAGCACTGGAACATGGAATGGGAAATTTACTTATGAGAAAGATGATGACCGGCCTAAAAAACCTCAACAAGTTTCGCCATTTGGCAGACCAGAACAACCAAGACATCATTTGAAACGCCAGGATACAGAAGAAAATATTATATTATCATCAAGAGACATCAAAGACTTTACATCGATCAGTGATTTAAGGAAAATCATTGAGACTTCTCAGCATAAAAAGGATGTAAAAGTAAGCAACAAGAATATTGTAATTAACAGGAACATTGACGATCGTATCCTTAAAGAAATAATTGACACCGTTAAAAAGTATCCTTTTAAGAGAATAGAAAAAGTTACATTTGGGACCAAAATTAATGAAGATGTTAAAGATCTTTACGAAGGAATAGATACAGAAGAAACAACAGTATTGACTTCGATGACAGGTGAAACGACTAGAAAGGCTTTTGATGTAGAAAAGAAAAGGAGCCAAATTGAAGTCACTCGTTATATCACAGAAAATGGTATTACGAGGAAAGTGACAACTTATGAAGATGCTAAAGAAGACGATAAGATCAGAACGGACGTCTTTGTCGACAAGAGCGCGTTAGACTTCAAAAACTTGGTGAGTGTTAATTCCTGCTTTTGTTTATTCTGCAGCACATGTATACAAATAACTAATAGTAATTGTCCATTTCAGCGCGATGTCCAAACGACCGAAGACGTTATTCGAGAATACGACGTGGTAGACCATGCTATCACGGACACCACGAGAAAGGATACTACCGTCAGCACCGTCTACGATGAGAAGATCATCGACGACAGGAGAACAATGCGTGACGATAGGACCACCATAGAAGAGACCGTGATTGACGAACGAGAGACCAGGCCAAGAGGTGGCCCCAAGAAACCTGAGAAGCCGAAAGAACAATGTATTTGTGAAATTTGCACTTGTGGGTGAGTTGCAGTTTTTTATATACATTTTTTTTAAAAGACAACGCCCGCTTTAGGTAAATTAATCCCTGTGTGGCGGGGTACTTTACAAACATATAATAGACGGACACAAATTACATCCAGACTCAGAACAACTATTTATGGTTCACACAAATAGTTTTGCGGCGCGGGACTCGAACCCGCGACACGAAGAGGTAAGGCGACTGTCTTAGCCGCTGCGACACACGTGCATATATTAGTGTGAAACTTCTTTTGACGCACCTTGTGGGTGAAACCAACTCTTTCCCGCAATGGTAAATGACATGATATTATCTCATATATAATCACCAAAACTCTAGAATTTTTCTTGACGTCCTAGTAGGCTAAAATATAGTACGAAAGTAATAAGATACCTATTAATTTTATTGATGAAACTCAATATTTTCATTTAGTTTACTCCATATTGACTTATTGGTTGTCTTTAATTATTAATTATTTCAATAACTAACAATTTGTTGTTTTAAATGTGTTGGTACATGCCAACACCTGACTATAGACACACACCGACTATTCATGTATCCGTGACTAGCTCAGGGACTGTCACTGAATGCACAGTTAAATTAATGAATGCAAATAGGCATTAGATTTGCAGTTAGCACGCGGGAATGTTAGGTAGGTACTGTAATATTGTACAAAGTTCGCATTGGCCTACCATGTTTTAGACGTGGAGATACATTAAATTTTATCTATTTTATGTAAACCATATTCTTCACACCTTCACACCTTCTTTTTGAAGGAGGTTCTTAATTTGAATGTATACTTATTGAATGTTACGCGATTTCTCCGTTGTTTGGGAACCGATATCTATAATTATTTTCGTTATTGAATAGGGAGTACTTCCCAGATTACATATGATTTAAATTTAAAGTTAGAAGTATGTTTAAAAATATATTATTGTGTTATTTATTGACTGCATTGTTACCGTATCCACAGATGACGGATTATTACCGTGAATCAGAGATTTAAATAAATCTTGCCGAAGTTATGTCACAAAGCAAACTTCCAACAAATATTTTATATGAACTTATGTAATTTACATGTCAGATTAGCATTCACTTATCGTGAAAAATATCACCTTACTTATTCTTGGAACTGCATTAATTCGGCATAGATAAATTCCGGCTACAAAACATTATTGCACATAAGATAATGCTTTCAGGTGCGGCACTGATAGCAAAGATATTTTTTGTGGTTTCATTTTCATGCTGATAAAGTGTAACAGAGATAATTTAGGTCATATTAACTAAGTATATAGAACACTACGCAACTAGCATTGTTTGTTTACAAGCCGTGATTTACGTATAAATATTGCTATATCTCTTTCGCACATATTTGTGGCAACTAGGTGTCTCTATTCGCATAAATAACTTTGCGAACAGTCCAACGTGAATTTTAAAACTGTTTCCAATGTTCAGCGCCGATACGCTCGTTACGTATGTCTACGACTGATTTGCATGCATTCTTTAAATTTATTTCTAATACAATGTCAATCCCGTGTTTTACTTCAGACAGGTAGAAATAGTTGGAATAACAAAAAAATCATAGACAATCATCTTCGTGACGCTTCATTACGTATCGTGGAGAATGACGTAATCATGTATTTCGGTAATAATTTCTAGGCAATTACGTGCTTTGACGCCGCTCTCGTGACTGTTTATGTGAAAATCATACGTGCGGTTGGTTACCTTTTTATTTCTGTGTACATTCAACATATACGAATACTCCGTGCAAAAATATTGTCAGGGTTTTGTCAATTATTAACCTACTTAATTAATGAGTTAGCTTGTGGACCTTTTCCTCTCATTGTCTTAAATAAATTTTCTATATAATAGGTACAACTTTGTCATAAATATGATGTCTCATAGTTAAAATCCAATCTCGTCATCCCGCGTGATTTCCATATCGTGTAAATTAACTGAAATTCTTTGGTTAGCAAACCTCCCGATATAGAGATGAAATAAAATATAATTTTTGCTTTAGCACGGTGAATAAATGGTTCACCAAGTTATTTTTAATTAACAGCTCAGCTGTATAGCATCAGAATTAGTAGCGAGTTAAAACATCAGGGAAGTTCTCAATCTTAAATCCGAATTTCTTTGTATAGCATCGTGAAATAATTCCAGAAACGACGAACACGGAAATCAAAAATGTTACGCTTTTCGATGATTTTGGGATCGATTACCTAGGTAGGTACCTACTGAAAAGATTGAACTAACGTAAAAGCTCCTATTACCGCCAGTATAAGCTGTCTCAGGATTCACTTTAAAAAAATAGATATAAGCTGTTATGTTAGAAAAGATGTTATAATTTTTATTTAATCTCAACAAAGTATTCTTTGCAATTCAGTTCTTAAATTCAATATTTAATAACGCAATAATTACTAAATAATTATTTAATCCAAAAGAGTAGTTGATTCTATTACCGACCCATAGTATGCGGCAAGATTCTAATACCGATTTTTCTACTTCTTTTACCGACCGCTACGAAGATGTCACTTCTTCTCTACTATTAAACAAAATAAAAAATGTTTTTTAAGGTATATATTATATAATAACAATAGTTATGAGATCACCATTATTACAATATGAACATATTTATTTATTGCAACGCTCAGAGAACTTAATTTTTGATATATTAATTAATTTTAAATGTAACCAATCTCAGAAAACAGTCTACAAATAATTAAAAGCTTACTTTTTCATTACCTACATACTA
The DNA here is from genome assembly GCA_951640165.1 of Pseudoips prasinana. Classification (NCBI taxonomy): domain Eukaryota; kingdom Metazoa; phylum Arthropoda; class Insecta; order Lepidoptera; family Nolidae; genus Pseudoips; species Pseudoips prasinana. Next base: position 18,518,423 of record OX621251.1, read on the forward strand.
ATTATATATTATAAATCGATAACAAAAATATTTTATCTGTAATACAATCACAAAATACCTTTATAATAGGTTAATTTTATGATAACACATTCGCTCAATACAGAAGCCGACCCCAAGATACTTGGGATTAATAAGGCTAGGAGAAGAGAGAGACAGACATTAATCAACGATATAGAATTTAGTTCTTCGAAAGAAGATTTAAAAAGTTACATGGCCCTCATTCCATCCCGCCATTTTATTTGATTTGAAAACATATGAAATATAGCCAATGCCATGAAGCCATGAATGAAAATGTATAGCAAATATTATTTTACATTAATAATATGGCCTGACAAAATCTCTCCAAACGTCACGTTAGCCAGAAATAAGCCAATTTGTTCAAAAATATACATTTTGTTTTTGTGTACTGTAATACTACAAAAAATATCGTCATAGCTGTGAGTCGGTAATAGAATCACGTATGAAGGTTACAGTATTCTATTAGCGACCAATAAAATTAATAATAATCAGATAAAATATCCGTTTTATGGAATACTGTTAAATTCGATCTCATTACTATATTATTTTTTTAGTCTCAGTTAGTCTTTAATTCAGATAATAATGGTTATTTACAGTATAATATCGTTATAATAATAGGGATATTGTCTAACGTTGAATCGAGTTTTACACAAAAACTTTAAGAAATAGCTGTGTCGTTAATAGAGCCAACGAAGTAAAACAATTTTAAGAATTGAACAAGAAAAAAGTAAAATCGCATGAGGTAGTTTATAATAGATATTATTTAAAAATACTAAATGTTCTCAAAATGTAACAACGCCATGGGTCGTTATTAGATTCAAGTTTTGAAATTCGGGTTCTATTACCGCCTTAAATTAAAACATGATTTTATAACACAAAAACCAATAAGAAGTATTATATCAAGAGTTAATTTAGAAAACAAATATATACGTTACAGTTGTAATGTGATAGCAAGAAGACCAATCCATTCTTAGTGTGTTATTTTCCTTAAGTAATATTTAGGTGTACTTACGTGGCCGGAGACGCGACACTATGAAACGTGCGTCAATTTCGGGTTCGTCCCACTCATTGTCAAATTATTTCTTTTACTGGCTATTTACACAATTAAAATTTAATCTTTTTGCTGCCCAACTAAAATAAATAACTAATTTTTAAAGTATCACTTTCTGGAACCCTATATTATGTCTAATATGAGTGATTTAAAAATTAGATCGTTAATAGATTACACTTTTTAGGGGGTCGTTAATAGGAGCTTTTACGTTAGTACAGTTTTGTTGCAGAAATTATTTAATATTTTTCTTAATTTAAAGTTGGTACCAATCAATTTAAATTCAAATGTTGCTAAACTTATTTTTCAAAACAGTATTATTGTCGAAAAAGAATAGGCTTAATTCTCGTCTTATACCTCTAGACATAAGTTCTAATATTGCTCGATTACGCATCGTGGTTGTGTGAAATAAGTTTGGGGAGTCTCAAATGATATGGTGACCAATTGTAAGTACGGTACAAAGATCTGTCGCTGTCGATCAACCTAACGAGCTTACGTAACACCGTCTAACGACTTCTAAATATCTTAGGCGTGTCACCGACATATAGGAATCATTTGAACCGACATATTTGTTACAAATGTTCAGTTTCTTATTGAAATTTATTTACAATTTTGGATCAGACGGAGGTGAAATAATATTCTAGGTGTATTTGTTGTTGAATAGTCGAGAAATGTATCTTAATTAGCTATAGTATTCCGCGCTTCATTTTGTCATTATTTATGCTTTGCGTGTACATTATATTTTTTTTTTACCTGTTGCCAATACAGATTGGAAAAAATACCTAATTATAAATGGCGAACAGATTTAAAACAAGATTTCTCTCGACTTGCTTTGATGAAACATACCAAATCCTGTGACTTCATAAGTCACTTTCGTATATTAGTACTATGTATAAAGCTGTATCACTCTTCGGATGTATTCGCCGTAACGTGCCTATCTATTACAATTACCAATACTAATGAAACAATGATTTCATAGGTTACTAATTAGTAACTAGTTAGTGTATAGTTAGTTACATATACTAGTAATTTTTCTAGAGCTTAGTCTCCCTACGCATCCATTCCTGTCTATTGCCTATATATAACGATACTTACCCCGTCTCATACCGTGGGGGGCGTAGAAATCATCCAAGGGAATACCTACCAGAGAACGGGCAGCAGCGTTTTTCTGTGAACTATGACCATCAAACTGCGATCGCCAACCCGTCTGCCAAGCGTGGCGATTATGGTATATACCCCCATTCTTTGGGGAGGCTTTTGTTCAGCAGTGGACGTACTTTGGCTGACATGATGAACGATACTTAGAGGCTTGGAGGCTTCGGTAAAAGTGTCAAGTATGAAGTCGAATTATAACTATACCTCGACACTACTGCTTAGTACGGGAATTAATTTATAGTTATAGTATAAAACTTCACTAAGAAACTCACTTGTGTAGAGATGATGAAATAACAAAATACACATTACCCATCTTGGTAATTACCGCGGTTCGATGATGCCCACCTTGGTCATCGGATGAATGTATGTAGTATGGACGTTGGCTATAAAATACTTAGGTTATTATAAGGGAAATTAGCGTGGGTGGATCAATATCTATAGTTCGTGCGACCTGAACATGAATGTATAAAATTTTGAATTCTATAGAATTGTATTCTAAATATGTAATTTCAGTATGATATATGTATAATGAGGTTTTTATACCTCTCCGAATCTTATTTTTATTAATTTACAGTAACGAACGAGTGTTCATTATTTGTATATTTGTTATAGATTTGTATTTTTGTACACAGCATGCCTACCTATTATGTATCATATGAGACTTTAATCTTGTAGTTTGCTATCGTAGATTTTATTGTTTATTTTCCTACGAAAATATATGACTAGGCAGGTAGGTATTTGAAGATATTTTTAATCACTTATTCACAAACCTAGCTCATATCATAAGCTTACACATAAATATTTCTTTTTTAAAGCTACCAAGTCGGTGAAAAACCATAATACCCTCAGGTTAGAACCATTTATGGTAGCTTGTGTTACAAGCGTCCGTTACCGATCTTTCTCTCTATCAGTTATGGTGTCACTAGACACGGTCAAAAACAGTACATACTGAACTGACTGGCCTCTCGGTTTAGTAGTTAGCGACCCTGACTGCTAAGCCAGAGGTCGTGTATTCGATCTCCACCCAGGACTAATATTTGTTTGATGAGCATGATTATGTGTTCTGTGTCTAGGTGTCATTTATCTCTAATATGTATGTATAAGAATTTTTATCAGTTGTCTGGTTGCCATAGTAGAGTGTCTGCCTAATATGGGATCGGAGGGCGAAGTGTTAGTTGTACCTAGATATTTATTTATATGAAGTTAGGAACTCTACCTATCTTGAGCTATCACCTCAGTGGCGCCAATAGGCTTGGGTGTTAATATGTTCCTTATAAAATCCGCTTCGTTCTTCAACGCAATTGCATTTGGCAATGTGCCTAGTCGTTGTAAACACATCGTTTTTGTTATTGGCTTTGTAGTTCGTAAGTTTATCTTCAATGTCACGGTCGTACTGCCGCATAAACTGTGTAGAATATTTAAAGACATAAGTGGCGGAAGGTGACATGTCACTTTTTGCTGTCCTATTCTGTGTCATAACCAAATATAAATAGAGCATATAATTGGAAAGCGCCATGGAAATACATATCGTCTTATTCAATTGTGTTTTTTATATTTGAGTAGCGAGAAAAAAATATTACTAATACTGCCATAAGTAACTGCCTGAGTTTGTGAGTCACAGCTTGGCTCTATCGGTTGAGAAACTGCCTTTTATTGCTTGCTCCATACAAGTGTGGGCTGTGTTTCGAATATTACAATTAGTCTTGGCCTCAATGTAAAACTCGTTTGCGTATTATAAGTCAACTTTACTATACATATTATATACTATTCTATGTATATAATATACCGGTATACGTCCAGTTATGTTGTATTTAACATCCTGTCATTAAGCAATCGTTACATGTCTACTTAAATTATTGTTTTGTTGATTTCTAATTTAGAGTCTCATTTAATGTCAGTACTTTAAGGATACGTGATATTTTTTTAAGCCAAAGCTGAAAAATACAAACTTTAAAAGGAAATAAATGCCACCGCGATCGGAGGATCTAGTAACCTTACACTTGATGCCTTAGTGGCGCTAAACGGTAGCAGTATTTAGTTAGGTAGACTTGGGAAGTAGGTACCTTAACCTTACCGAACATACTACAGATAATAAAATTATTATGCTCATTTGGTGGTTCTGGGCGTGTATAGCACATAGGAGAAGGCAGCAAAAATTCAGCAGTAGTAATAGACATTACATATAGTTTTATAAAGAAAACAATGTAAGCTTCAATTAAACGAAAGTGATTTGATTAGTGATAAAATGTTTTCTGGTATTGATGTCCAGAATATCTTAAAATATATTTTTTGTTGTTGACGACGCCAAATGTAAAATTTGTTTATTTTATTGTTAAATATATATTTATTTTATGTAATCCATAAATAATGTATATTTTACTTATGGGCTATTTATTTCTTTGTAAGTATGTGTATGGACGACCCATAAACTATTTCTCAAGTTAGTTTAATCTGTGGTTAGAGAAATCGATTAAATAAAATATATTGCATTAAACCGACAACGAAATAAGGGGGATTTTATAATCAATGGAGGCGCGTGTTAACCTGCAATGTTAGCAGTAAATTAGCTTCAATTACTTTTAATTGAATGCCCCGAATTGCTCTATCACAAATAATATGTCTATCAAAGTAGTTTACGTGGCACAAGTACATGAAAACTGTAAGTAAATATAGATAAGGATAATATTTATCACGAATCCGTAATATAGATACTCACATAACACTTTAAAAAGTAAATTATGTACAAACATAATTTGACTGGCTGTTGTTCTATCGCTTTTTTATCTGCGGCATCTTATTTAATCATTATTTAATACTCAATGATAAATTTATCTATACTTAATACACTTCCAACGATCGAACTCTGCTCACTTTGTTGGTGATGCGAGGAATTTCCCAGGGGCCTAGATAGTTCTTTCCCTATCATTAACTTATATTCTATTTGAATGATTGATTTGTAAAGTAAGTATATACTATACTTAATTCAATTAGTAACCTGAATTTTGTAGAAATACATCGATAATAGATTAGCTCCCGATAAAGAATATATGTTCGTCATTTGTTACATAGCCTGGAAGATCAACGAAAAAGATTTTGATTTCTATGTTTTATGAAGTTTATGATTCATACATTCCTTCTGAATGGTTTTTCTCACTTATTTATCCTGTTGGTATACTCTTAGTTACCATGAGCGATGAAAACGGTGTACCACCGCTGAGGTCATTGAGATACTTCCTAGATTAAAAAGCCTATTAGATTTTAATAAACAGGCTGTCGTTACAATTGTTTAAGTAACCTAAATCAAACCATTTATTAAAATCAATCAACCGGTTTATTCTAAGAAACCATCTGTGGTGTAACATACATATATGTATGTCCTATGGCATGTAAATAAATGTTGTTTTTACAACATAACCTTGTCAAAAGAATTCTCATAAAATCATTGTACCTATACCTAATATAAAATTTACATTTAAATACCCATCCATCCAAATGTAAGTATGAAACACTAGTTGGTGTAGCAGCACACTGTACTTAATCGGTATTGTAAACAGAAAGGACACTTGATTAGTATTAACATAAAGCGGCAGTTGCATAAAATGTACCTTAAAACTAATTTTCTCACGCGTCTCGGCGTGAGTAAGCGCCGAAGTGCGAACTCCAAATAAAGTGCCCTCTTGGCGGGTTGCTAAGATTGTATTCTCTTTAGCTAGAGCCCGGAGAAGCAGTGAAACTCCTGATGATATTGTGGCTTCCATAGTAAAAGTAATCATTCCTTAAAGTGTTGATAGGTACACAAATCTGAATGTCCTTGTGGGGTCGTGACTATCGTAATAACAAAATGACTTCACCGAAAAAAGCTGATGATCTTACAGAATACGTAAATATGACAATCAGAGCGACAAATAGTATACTTAAAGACTTAAATAAAGATGACAGGCACCTATCAAACACATGACTAAGTATTATTGGATGTAGCAAGTGCACGTAGGTCACGACTACTCAAGCCCATCGACTTCCTTGCTCGCTACAGCTTGTTAACATTCTTATGAACAACTAATCAAATACTAGCTTCATACAATAGGACACTGTACGAAATTGCTGTATTGTATATTTTTCTGTTTCTGCCGATGGTATATGTCTCGAAAATTAGTAGATATCTACACTAATATTATAAAGAGGTAACGTTTGTGAGTTTGTGACGTTGTAAGGGGTAATCTCTGGATCAACTGAACCGTTTTTAAAATTATTTCACCAACAGAAAGCTACGTTATTGAGGAGTGTCATAGGCAAAAATTCCAAAATTAATGACGCATCTTCACTTAATTTTGAATAATGTAATCCAAGTTGCGTGCCAACGGGCAGGGAGGGACAAAAACATTAAAAACAATTATTACGCGGAACGAAGTCCGCGGGCACTGCTAGTTTAGTATATTAATATATACTAAATATCAACTAATTTTCGATTTTCGTGTTAACAAAATTTCTGAACACTCAATCAAAAGAATCATCACTGGTCTTTTGGTTAGTTAGTTCATCCAGGACAATGCTTTGTGCGATGGACATGATTATTTGTTTTGTGTCTGGGTGTAATTTATCTGTATTTAAAAATATATAGCTATGTTTATCAGTTGTCCGGTAACTGTAGTACAGGCTCTTTCTAGTTGAGATCAGATGGCAGTGTGTTAGTTGTCTCAAGATATTAATTTATTATTCTTCTGTTGCAATCGAAAATCAATCAATCGGGTAAATAAATGTTTGCATGGCGTTTCCATGACTCACTACAAGTTACATCAGAAGTTTGTATAGCATAGCGAGTACATATGTACATTTTGAAATGCTTATTACTTAGTTTTTTCTTTGACTCTTATAATTTTGTTTCCGATTTAAGGTTCTGTGTTATGTGCCTCCTTCCACAAGTGTACCTACAGTTTTAGCATCTCTTAATGTCAGTTATGACAGATATATTAGACAGAAATATTAGATGACAGATCCTCTAGAAACGCCAAAAATGAATAGTGAGCCTTATAAAATTACTTCTGACAAATTTAAAGGTAATAAATGCATTCCAAACCTCCTAACCATGTTATAAAGTTATAATGACCTACTATTGCAAGAAAATACCAAACCGACCTTTTAAACTAGCAATAAATACAAGTGTTATTTCAACATAATATTATCTCTTTGCGTTCGCTATGGCATAACAACACGCTATAGCGTGCTCACTGTTCAGTTTGCAGTGACCGAGCACGAAGGACACTTTTTAAATTGAAGCCAAACAATGTACACATTTTTTGGATTATTGCTTTAGCATTTTCATCTTAACACATGCGTTTATAAGATTTTGTTTCGTGTAGCTGGTTTTTTACATAATGCTGCAGAATATTTTCCTACTCGCGTTAACGAACTATGGCGTGCCTATACCGTACCAGGCACCTGTATCTCTATCCCATCTATACGTCTCCGCATAAGATAGATGATCCGGTTAATTAACTTCTATTCGCTCCAATCAGGCACATTTAATGTTAATGATAGGACTAGAGTCTTTAAAATAAAATGGCCTTGTGACGGTCATGTTTACAATGTAACTGTTTGATTGTATACTGTTTTTAATGCTAATTGTATCAAACTATTTAGGTTAGTTATTAAAGTCACTTTATAATTTGATTCAATTGTGAAGTATAAGTAGAATGGAAGACTCCTACAGTTTTCACACATAATTAGCTCAAATGTCATACATTCAAATTATTCTATCTACTTATCTCAGGAGCTTTTATTACTTTGGTCAGACTTGCTCCAACCGGATTAGTGTTCGGAATCGTTTTAAAGTAAATACAAAATTAAAAAATAAGTTAAGATCTCGAACATAAATATGAAGTTAGTTCGAGTTAGCAAAGTCACAATCAATTGTTTATTGAACCTGTTTATTTTTAGTCATTTATTTCTTTTCAATGATTTACCACGATTCTGTACCACCAATTTGGATAATAAACACTATTATCTTAAACTATCATAGAGGAGTGATTTTAGTGCAACTAAAAAAAACATTGAATACGTTGGCATCTCTCTCGGTAATAGCAATATCTTTCAGGTAAAACTTTTAACATAAATAAAAGGTATGCATAAGTAAAATTTATTCATGCATAAGGTCTATGGTGTCCATTTCTACAATCGTAATGTTCAATTGTAATACTTGTTTTGTACTATTTATTGATAAAGCCGACACAAAATCGATCGATACACTTCACAGCATCTTTCTTGCGTAGACAGTAAGAGTGATTTTCGTAGTCCAAATGACGCTGTCGTGGCGTACTACGAACTTAAAAGTTAATAGAAAAGCCAGCTACGTGTCTTTAAATCCAGTTTTTATAGACGGATAACAGGACTGTTAAATGAAATCCAAACAAGTTTGCGAGAAGACTATTGAGAAAGCGGCTAAGTTTCTCCTTTCCTATTCTATAAGCTATCTATGGTCAGTTCAGTTTTCGATTAACCAACACGAATAAATTGGCAATATACACTCGACTTACTTACCCGTTTTAATAGAAATTAATTGGTTAAACGTTTCATAATGTTGTATGATACAACTTCATAAAATCGATTGTGAAAGGTAAAACAGTAGGGGTGTACCACAATGATTTCACGATAAATTTTGGTTTTGAATCCCTGACACGAAAAGAGGAGTGTCATACGTTTAAATCATTTGTCTATGGGTTTGGCATTGTAGCTGCCAGACACATAGAGACTGAGGTCCTCCCGCACTGGTGCGATGTCAAATAATTTTCAATGCCACAGATAAATAAAACTCACGAACACATTTACAGGTGAATAACAGTTAGATATTATCTGATGTAATAGAATTATGTAGAATCACTGCTAGCTAGCAGAATAATTAGGATGAATGCCAATGAATTGTTGTAACTGATACTTAGTATAAAGTTTTATGTTATATTTTGTGTTAGGTACCAACTTTATTTATGATGAATTTCGAAAGTCATTCTCTGTATAAAAGCGAACTATTATAATATCATTCAATTCAGTATTGAACTAGATAAACTCATACATAACCGTTTTATCTTATTCTCCTGTCGAGCCATTATATAACTACAGAATTGTCAAGGGTTCTTCTACTATCTATATATCTATGTTTCAATATATAATATATATAGGTTTACGTTTTATCTAACACCTAGTGTAGACTGAACTTTGTTTATCTAGTAGGGTAAAGGCACCATTAAATGAACGGTTAAGCGTTTCGGCCAACTTTGAGCAGCTATATGTCAGTTGTTTCTTAATTTTGGGCCTTGTGGGATTTTTTTTATTACATCAGAAATCCTTAAAATTTGATTGATTAAAAAAGACACCTTCTAAAGTATACAATTATTTTTTTAAGTAGCTTTGTTTAAAAAAATATGGCTTTTACCCCTATAGTTGAACAATGAGTCATAATTATGAACGTTTTATATCTAATAGTTGAACTAAGATGTTGGGAGAAATCAATAGTAGGTACCACATATGTATGTTATTATAAAATAATTTTAGAAATGAAAGAAATGGTATATGAATCAAATGGTATATCTTTAATATAGTGAAAGAATGTTTGGCCAGTCATCCAACCCGAATCTGATCTTCCAATTCCCCAATCATCCGGAACTGATTGAGCTATTTCCTTTGAAATTCTTTGTAATGGGTATACAATAAATGGTGTGACTATTCCACCGTTAGCGGAAAAGTTGCACAGCACAGTAATGCTTTGTTTTTCCTGTCCAGAGGCGATATTATACATCGCACGATAATTTTTAGGTGCCACTATAACTCCAGTCTTTGGACAAAGCTGTACACCTGTCTCATCGAGATTGAAAATTCGTTCAGGATGGTCAAATATATCATCAGCATTTTCCTCTCTCAGATACTGTTGCAAAGTTTCAAACCATTTCCTAATCATTTTCTCTGTGACTAATGCTCTTGCTTTAGCTATTATTTCTGAATGTCGTTTGGTGATGTTAGGGTGCCTTTGTAATTTTTTCCCGGCTTCAAATCTGAGCCTTTTATTTCAAAAATCTTTGCAACAGTCTCTCTGACATCATTTGTGTTGACAGGATATCCAATTTTAGCCATATTTAAAATCCAAGTAGCAATTTTTTCTTCTTCATCATCGGATAATAGTTTCCCTGGCCCTTTTCTGCATTGGAGGGCCGTTTTTCCGTGAATGTTATTATGTAATGTACCTTTTGGAATATTAAATTGAACACTGGCTTTGGACAGGGATATGTGTCGTCCTTTAACCATACGTACAGCTTCTTCCAGTGCTCTGTTCATATTTTCTCTCTTTTTTGCCTAATGTAGACATCTATAACAATAAGAATAAATTATTTTGTATCCGTTCACATGTAAAATAACTGTGATACACATTTCTGGACTAAGTGATTTAGTTCGTTCATTTTTTGGATTACATAACCACAAACTGAGCGTGATAAATCTAGATGAACGTTCAGTTTAAGATATGAGATCCAAAAGTTGAACTAATAAAATTTGTACGTATTCCTTAGTTCAAATTAAGGGAACAAATCCTAAAGCTGAACATTTCAAGGTTTCATACTGTAAAAAAAGCTTTAAAGTAATAAAAATAACGAAAAATCAAGCGTTCAACTTTTGGTAACTATAGTAATAATAATACAACAAATCATTTGAGTGATTTTGTTTTGATTTACAAGTATTAGATTATAGGTTTTTGATACCTGTAAAAACATGCCCTTTCTCCTTTAGTTGAACACCGTTCATGTATTGGATCGAGTTAAGAAAATTTAATCCATTACTTGAACGGCAAATTTCTCTAAAAGTAGGGTAATTTATATGTATATTAATCAATAAAATCAACGCCGAATATACCAAGAATTCATTCTAACCAAAACCACTCAGATGTAACATTAATTCTCTCCTTGAGCTGTTAAAGTTCTTAAATTTGGAGGTCACTTACCTTAAGTAGGTTTCCATAGAAAATAGATTTTTGGCGGGAAACGTTCACGAAACAGCTAACCACGAGCGCGTCCGAGTCTTTACTGTCGATGTTGTTATGTTACCAAGATGAAAAAATGTGGCCATATCAAAGAAAAAATATTCCACACAGCTAAGTTGAGCGGTATTTTAGATTTTTTGTATATTTGGTTGATTGTTCATCTATTAGGGGTCGTTCATATTTTGGTGCCATTACCCTATAGTATTTATTTTCCAATTTAGTTTATAACTTACGTGTTTATAGCGTACGCGAGATGCCTGAAACCAAATATTAAAAGTATTTGATATCATCATTTACAATAAACGGACTAATAATACATGAGTTAAAAAAATATAGAAGAATTTGTGTTTATTTTTTTGGCATGCCTAAGCCAAGTTTTCTGAATACCACCAATACCAATTATATTAATGTAATGTGTTAATATGTTCAACACATATACTTATATATATACTATTAACAACACTGGCAAATATATAAATGTTTTGTTCATAAAACTCATTCCAAATTCAAACACATTTCAAATCTTCATTACTAATATGTAGATATAGAGTCACTGTGGAAAGGAATGTACTCAAGTTACGTAACTTGTTTAAATTCCTTTCTACGTTTACTGCTACCATCAGGGATACGAATCTCTATTGGTAGTGGATTAAAAACCACACGACAACATTATTATACCTAAGACATTTTATAGTTAGCAAGTATGAACTTTGCTTTTCTGTTAGTGCAATTTTAGATGTGTAATAATTGTAGATCCATTGGTTCCGTAATATACCTAATACTAATTGTCCACATACTTTACCTGTGTCGTGGCATAACCTTGGTTGTTAAGCCAATATTTTGGTAAATGTAATTAAGTAGGTAGAGTGTTTGCAGTTTCTACGTCTATATTCCATTATTAGAATGGTACACTTATCTTTATATCATCCTTTGATTGCTTAGATTCTAATTGTGTGCATCTCTTATTGATGGACCTATTTCTATATATCCAGAATGTCTTTAGAACAAAGCATTCGTCAGTAGACAATAAATTAAATGTTGTTTTATTCGTAAAATATTGAGCATTGATTATAATTACGTAGGCCTCTATTCTTAGTACCACCTTGGCCTTCTGCTGACCTTAGTGGTTGATACAGAAGTGCATTGTACACAACATCAATCAGCAGTTGTTTCGATAAGTAAAAGGTTAATTCATGAAACCTGTAGATACAATAAGTATAGGTACATTTACATGACCATAAACATTTTCTTAAGTAATTCATATGGTTAATCTTTAAGATTATAAGAGCCAATCTGAAACTTACCACAAGTTCAACATCCGTTTGAAACTAGAGACCCTTCTGTTTCAATGAACTATCTTATTAGTCCAATCGGTATTCGATTTGTGAAGAATCTGTAAAAGTAGTTTATTATATTTATTTTGGGTTTGTCTATTATATTGTAATAGCATAGTTTTTTTAAAATCACATGGCACTTTTTTAATCTGAAGAAGTAAATTGTATTTAGGATGTTCTATAAACAAAGAAATCGTGTATTTTTTATTGTTACATTGTGCATTCCGACAGTTTGCATATGTGTTCCGTTCGTTCGCAATGTGACATTTTATGATAGAGATCTATCTTCGGATGCACACAACAATTAGGTATCGATCATTTGTTAGATCGAATGGTTGCGTCACTGTCGTTTGGCCTTGTTGGAGTGCACGACTGATGTCAGTTAATGCTGAGATAAGCCTGTCTATAGAACGTGTTTTCGAATTCCATTGTCAAGTCATTTATTATACTGCAACGATGATAAGCTTCTAGAAGCAGGGACCCCGTCAAATATATTAGGTAAAAATAAGACTATATCTTGAAGAGAGTTTGACAGTAAATAAGATTTATAGAAAAAATTATTACAAATTCAGATTAACGCAAAGTATTTTTTTGTAGATATCGTATCAATTGAATGAATTTTTGACTCGAATATTTATGTTTCGTACATTGAAATTTGTAAAGTCCTGTTGGAATTGAATAGAATTACGTAATCCAAAAGATCTATACAAATAAAAAAAATACGCATTAGATTTGATCTTTTTTTTCTTTTTAATTTTACATGTTTATATGACTTATTTGGCTGACGAGTTATTTTAAAATAAAAATTAAACTGTGAAAATTCCTATATGCTGTATAGACTTAGGATATCGTTAATATGAGCGAAATTTAACAAATGTTCAACCCGATCTCCCATTAAATTGTCTAGGCCCATGTGTCAAACAAATTAATAATATAATGAGGAAGTACCAAAATAAATATTCTGTATTATTACCGGCAATCGAATAATACGCGAGTCTAATTATAGTTACTGTGAAATCTGTTCCTCGAATGGAATCTGCATACCGAATCTTGATGTTAAAGTTAGGTAGCTTTATTTCCAATGTTTATATTGTGGTGAAATATCGCAATAACGATGGCGTCATTCTTCGCATTAATTGATCGAATAAATGTTTACAAATGAATACACTGAATTGGTTATGAACGCTTTCTTAGAAAATGATGAACAGATGGACAAATTCGTCCCAACTGCTCTATTGAGATAGATCATACTCTTAGTCATAATATAACCTTCGCAGAGTATTAGGTATAAAATGTATGCTGTGGCTTATTGATTTTGCCAGCAGTTTTGAATAATAAACATGTTGTAGGTGGTAAGACAACAGTAAACGAATCGCGTGTTAAATGTGTCGATCAATTCTGTGATATACCTACATACCTATTGCCTATGTATAGATAGACATATAAGGTAAAATCTTTCGATCCAAATTGTTAGCTTGATTACAGTATATTTGTTTTGATTGTATTATAATTCTATTATAACCTCATCTATGGCGAATATTGTAATAAGTTGCTTAATGCCTGATTAAATTTATCAGATAAAGTTAACAGACATTGGTATTATGTTGTCTTTAAATAAATCGTTTTATTTTATAGGACTACTCCGGCTAGTAGGTAGGTACTAATTTCGGCTCTGGGGGTCAATATCCACGGAGATGAGCTATCTACGTAGGATATAGTATATATAAGTATGATTATATGTTTCCTCAGTCTAATCTTCGCAAGGGACAGCTATATGACACGGCCGGAATAAGATCAACGGATACTTCGAGGTATGGGCTTATAACACTGCTGGTAATAGTGTTTATCTTACCAGAAAAACCCCAATAAAATACTACCTAAGGTCTCGAAATTGTTGTGAAACATAGATAGCTAACCTATATTATATCAATTTCTGATAATTACTAAGACAAGACTTATACTTGTTCCCAGGATGAAGTCATTCAAGTGATAATTTCAATATGACATTGAATTTGTCAATGTAACTACACCAAACTATATGTCCTGAGAAGGAAATAAGATTTACTTACCTACATACTTATTGCAGTGACTATAAATAAACAACACTAAGGAAGATTGGAATGCCTATATTACAATACAATACGAAAAGTTTTTATTTTTTATTGTCCTTGTCTCGTCCTTTGCATAGCAGGAATTTTATAATATTGAGTATAGGGTCCAGCTTCGCAGTAGTCAGGTAGAACGATGAATTAGTACGGTCCATAAAATAAATGACATTTACATGTAGATTTTTATATTTTTGTTTATATTAATTTTATCTCTGACGTTACGTTTACGTCTCGCTGATAATTTAGCTTTTTATTGGCCAATCAAATCAGTTAATTCGTTTTTGAGTGTATACATTAATTATAAACAAGTATATATAAATCGAATATTTTTGCTTTTTAATATTTGTTATAGGAATATGTATGGGAAGTTTATACTTTTTTTGTGTATTTTGCATGTTGATGTGCAATACGTTGATCAATTTCATACACATGTTAAGCTCATTTATTTACAACTATTATAGTGAAGTGTTCAAGTACCTACCTATAGTGTAGGCATATACAAACGCTTATCGCATGCCACGATTTTTCCAGACACGCATGCCGTAACTGTCTTTATACATATTTCTAGATATTTTAATTTAACCGCAAACCTTTCATACATTTACCGAGAACCTAAACTTAAAAATAAACCTAAATTGAATACACCCGAAACTATTTGTTATTAGATCCTTATGACGTCACAAACTGAGTGGTTTTTTGTAGACCTGTCTGCTATCATTGTACAGAATCCGTGCCTATTGTTGCCCTTGAGAGTTTCATATGAAAGCAGTGTAACAAAGGTTGTGATTCGGAGGCGCGGGCCCAACGTACTCGACTGTAATACGTGAGGCTTATGCGCGCAGCCACCGTGACCGAGAGAGTTTTGTTATGGCTTGCAACACTGTTATTATTGCCTACTGCCAACCAGAAAGGGTTTTATTCTAGCCTATGAATCAACACAGTAGCTGCACACCGTTATTTATGCTCGCACTTACTACTCTTTTGCACATGAATGTGCTTGAACATTGTCCTGAAGCAATTTGACGGTAGCGAGTTCAACATAGATATATATAGTGGCCCCCTAACGTATCTTGCAGAAGTCAAGTGATAGCGTTGGTAATCCTTCTTTGTAAGATTAACATTTTGTAGGCGCTCATAGCTAGATGCTCTCACCGGTCCCTAAGCGATCGGCGAGGTTAAGTAACCGAAATTAAACCGCGTTTGCGGTCATCCGACCGCAAACGTGGTTTAAATTTCTGAGCGTCTCCGTGCTTCGGAGGGCACGTTAAGCTGTCGGTCCCGGTTGTAGTCATTTGACAACAGTAAACCTCTAACATGGCTTAACGCATGTAAGAGGCTTCTTGAACAACTCTTAGGCTGAGATCGATAGAGCGTACTTAGACTTTGCTCAAACTTTACTTACGTAAAACTTTGCTAAATGTATGCTAAGCTTATACTTTGTTTTGGTATTTATAGACTTTTTGAAGTTAAGATTATGCTTAGCATAAGCTAAGACAGACAGAGTCAAAACACCAATTGTAATTTCGTCACATGCATTAACTTCTGTCTAAGTAAAGTCTGAGCAAAGTCTAAGTACGCTCTATAGATCTCAGCCTTACACTAAGGTAACCACTGCCCATATGATAAGTGTGTAAGTATCCCAGATTAAATATTATGATTATGGGGTATTGTCAAAGCAACTGAAGAAACCATTCATTAAATTATAATTGATTCAAATGTGACTACATTGATATGGATCGAATAATGGTATTCGGTTAGTAACATAGGTGGTTATAAAATTCTATAGTATTGTATACATAAATAAAAAAAAATAATACTCTTAGCTATAAGCCATTGGAGACTGACTCTTTCAATTAATCAGTCTCTTAATGAACTTCTCCAGAATTGGCGAGGTAAAACTCATCGCCACAGCTTTCACAATGCTGTCGAGACTGTTTGTTACTCGCCTGTGCCTCTAGCACGAGTTCCTGCAGTTTACTTACTCGATCACACGTACAATTTCCTCCCATACATTGACCACCAGCGCCTCTCGCGGAAACGATTAAGAACTAAAACTCTGGTGCTCAATGTATGGGACGAAGCTGTACACGACGTGTGATCGAGTAAGTAAACTGCAGGAACTCGTGCTAGAGGCACTGATGATAGCTATCTTTTTTGCGAAAGGCCGAGAGTCCTTTGGTTATGAGCCTAATTTCTCCCCGCTTTATCTGAATATTCGACCCATTGTATCATGAGTTCAGGTATTAGGTATAGAGAGTGCACACTCTTGTATATTAAAATTCACCGTTAAAACTGTTTGATTATGCTACTACTTGCTACAATAAAATAAAATAGCTATATATAACAATGTCTCATTTGTTTACTTGGGTACGTGTGATTCCAAGATTAGACCGCAGCGAACTGAAGTCATAGGTCTAAGGCCATCTCGACAAGTAAACATTAATAATTCAGCCGGGACAGTGCATTCAACTATTCTGTTCATTGTTTATGAAGATATTGAAGAGTAACTTGATAAGCCAAATAGTTATTAATGTATAATTAAGTATTATAAGATACCTCGCTTTGACTGCCTCGTTGGAATAGCGCTAGCATATTCGACTGCAAATAACGAGGCCCTTGCTTTAAATCCGAGGTCGGACTAAAGGGATTTTTCTGTGTAGAAAGTTTCTCAGTATAATACCGAAGTCCGTCAGTTTACGGTATCACATCGTCCGTGCCTCGGATAGCACGTTAAGCCGTGGGCCCTGTACCTGACCTCTTTCCGGTCATGTGGCTAGTCGTCCCATCGCAATATGACATTGATGGAGTAGATGTGCACTAAAATATGTCCTGCGCAGATGGCCCTTTGAGACTGGCGGCCATGACCGAAATGCACCAGAAGGACGTTATTATAATTAATTATATTAATTAATACAGCAAATTATTCCCGATCTTTGCCCATAAGTTTGTCAAGTAAGTATGTATACTCACTTCTCTCTATAAGTTTGTCAACTGAGTATGTATACTCACTTCTCTCGCTGTAAGGATTTGGGACTCAAACTTTTTTATTTGACTTCAATTGGGTGCATAAAGACATATTACGTTCCGACCAATTTATATGCATACATTTGATTATTAAGGACGTTAAATCCGAGTAGGTGTAAATAAGTTAGTCAATACTTTGATGCATTTTAATAATGACTTCTGCATTTGTATTTTATAAGGATAATAATATTTATGTAGGTTGTAAAGCTATTAAATGATAAGACACGTCCGGTAATTCTTAATTTCCGTTGCACTAATAGAATAGTAGGTATAGACAATTCTTCTTGCTTGTGCTATTTGTATGTCACGTTATTATAATCACGTGTGTTTCTAACGATTGTCTGATGTCATTTTGTGGTTATTCCTTATAGGAACGTACCTATTATTAACTGATTTTGTTATAATAGCGGCAAAAGTTATTCAACAAGTTTCATAGTAAAAAAAAGTAATGTTATATATTAGTTCCGTGTGTGAATAATGTCCCAGGATATTATTATTATAGTCCTGCCTGATTTAGAATAGTTTGAATAAAAAGACAGAATTACCAATTATCTAAGTAGGTGCCAACTCATGGTTTCCTACAACCTTTGGAAAATATTTAATTGTAAGAAGCTAGCCCCTGCTAAGTTCAACTTAATTTCACGTTATTTTTAAGATAAAATAAAACACAGACAACATACATGACATAACACTAAATCTATGAGTAGTTTGGCTCAAATTAAATTTAATCAAACAATATATTTAAAATAAACGAAACAGTCCCGATTTGGAAACGGGTTGTTAATAGTTAACGACATTGTTTTATTTAACTTCAGGTCTCAATTTCATATAACTTTCGAGAGTACCTAAAATGAGAAAAAATATTTAATGAAAAGAAAAACTCAGTATTTAAGATATACTCTTATCTTAATAGAGTACCTATTGCTTCTTACAAGAATATACCTATATCTTGTTTTTCTTTCCACAATCTGCCAAAAACCCACAGATGTGATTTAGCTCTCAAGTTGATCCATGCAAATCAATAATAACATGGTATTGTGGCAGATGACATTTTTTTTTTTATTTTGACATTTAATGTCGTTTAGCTCAAATGTATGTTCCACATAAGATATGTGCCGCCACTGTTCTCATGACATATTATAATGTTAATAATAATTAGCGAAACAAAGCGATTACAAGTCTATCATCGAACGTGACTGGATTGTCGCCGACGATCTAAGCAGTCGAACCACGTCGCGTCGCACGATGGGTTGACAAGCAGGATAGCCTTATAGGTGTTCACTATGTAGGTTGTAAAACGGAAAAAAAGATATATAATTACCTATAGGATAATTAGTGGTATAAGTGGGGCGCCATCTTTAAATTTGGGTGACTGTCTCCTTAGTTTCCAACACAAAATATCTATACAAAATATAACGTTTAACAAAATTATTAGCAAACCTTTTCTAGGATACTGTTTTAGCTTATTAAAATCAACATTTTATCCAACAATTAGTTTTGATTTGCATCAGTCTAAATACTTAACAAATTCAATTTATTCAAAACAATCCCATTATCAGTATTGGCTAATTAACAATCTGTGAGAATATTTGACACTTATATTGTTTGTTATATACAGGTTAACTTAGTTGTGTAATTCCAAAGTATTTTATTTGTGTATTGTTTGCACATATTTTAAACAATTAGATGTTAGGTATTTTAAATACATACGTGTACATCTTAATTTGTCTTTACTTTCTTTCCAATTTTATATAATAGAATACGTTAGGTTCTCAGAAAAACGAAGACGCATTACCATGAGCATGACATAAAATTATATAAATATTTATGATGACTTTTTTATTCTCCTTGATCTCGAATCTTTGTTTTCTGTATCTAAGTATAGTCAGAAAGAGAAGTATTCATTAATATCAAATTGCAACTTGTGCGACTGCTAGCATTTGTGGTCCCATCCGCACTTAAAGCTATACAACTAATTTTAATAATGTTTGTATAATGTTGGTTATTTTGTTTAAGAGTCACATAAATCTCACGGCCAGATAAAAGCGCTATAACCTTTACAATGAATAGATTTGAGCAAATGGTTAAATAGCCGCTTGAGGTCAGAGCACTGATATGAAAAGATTGCCTCTAATATAACCAGTTTCATTTGTACTTCTACAGAGAAATAGGAAAGGCAGAAATGCTTCTTTAACAACTACTTTTGTCTATTTTTCTTACGAATATTTAAATTAATGAATACTTAGTTATTCGCTTCGCATGGTAACTGTTCTATTCGTGTTTTTATCAATAACATTTTAACAAGTGTGTATTCAATTGTTTGCTAATATTAATGCTTCAGATGTGAGTTTATATATACGTGGAACAATTTTATGACGAAACGTTTGGAGCTTACGAATACACAAATCCGTTTCTATCAGAGTAGACGTGAGGATTGTATGCAAAACTCTAGGGACAACATTCCGTTGTCACGTCCCGCACGCCTCATATGACGTGACATACCTACATAAAATCTGGACTCTTGAACGGTGTAGTTTTGGCAAAACATGATTGCAAAATAGTCACATAAAACTAAGTTAGTAGACGTTGATTATATCGACGCTGGTCGTGACCACTTTTTTTGCTACATACCTTGCTAGCCCATTTAAAAATATACCACAAGATCAGGTTTCTCTATTTTTGTTGTTGACTACCAAAAGGAGGTTTTGTTAATATTTTTAATTTCTATGTAATACGTTTATGTTAATTTTCTTCTATTCCCATCATTAGATTTATATATATAGGCATTAGCCTAAACTAATGATTACACTATTTTAATACTTTAGAAATATTTATTAGATAAGAAAAATATAGCTTAATATTACCAACATAAATATAACAGTGGCTGTTAGTAGCTTTGACTGCAAAGGTCGTGGGTTCGATCCCCACTCAGGAGAAATCTTTGTGTGATGATCACAATTATTTTTTCATCAATTTTCTGGTTGTTATAGTACAGGCTCTGCCTAGTTTGGAATCAGATAGCAGTGTGTTAGGTGTACCAAGATATTTTTATATTTAAAATTATCTATATACTTGAAGCAAAAACCCGTCAAAAGGTAATAAGTAAATGACATTACGGCTTTTTGGTTAGATACTTAATTATTTTGGCCTCCATCTTCAATTGTCTACTGTCTCTGTGGTATTTTTATATAATTTTCGCCATTTAGTAGTGGTACTTTTGTACTTATACAGCTAATTCCATTCACTAACGGCTCTCACATTATGATGTAATTTCTCAATATTACTTATTACGTCCAAAGGCTAAGGAAATTACACTGCACACAAAATTGACCTGATAACGTATTTCCGTCGTCAATTGCAGTTTGCAAGTTTATGTCCACCGTCCACCTGTCATCAGTGTCATGGTGATTGACTGCTGGTGTCACATCAACCTAACGAGTAAAGTGCCCGGGCGCACATTAAGCGCCCACGTCACTAGATCTTCAATTGGACAATATTCCTTGATGTTAAATTGACCTTACTACGTCCTACCTACATCAACGTCTTGAAATAGGAAGAAGCTGTCACCTGGGCAACGACAATCTTGCTTCTTTTTATTGGAACCACAAACGAGCTTACAATCATCATTAAAAAAAAGTATTTCGCTATCTAAATTTGATTATACATAAACAACTGTCATAATAGTTATAACAAAAACTTTAATGAATAAACTCTGTACGTGATGTATAGAAATTATTGTTGTGTATTTGTAACACTAGTAAACATCATTGCAAAAAATAAGAGCAAAATGGAACGTATACGCGTAGTTAAATAATAATTTGCACGAACATCAAATGTAACTAAGTGATTAAGTATTACGTAAATTATGTATTTGTAACTAGCATTCTTTAAAAAAAAATGTTTTATTGTTTTAGTGACTCGTTTAGGTAAGATCAAAATGCCAAAAATTTAAATAATCAACTTTGACTTTTATTAACTGTTGAAATTAGTGTAATGATTCGTATCTTCCGATTATTATTAAATTTCAATCTATGGCATATATGATTTGTATGGTTACATTGTGCATGAGGCTCAAAAAATATGTTTTTAAAACATAAAAAAGATACATTTTGCAAGCATTAAACTAAATATTCGCTTCAGAAAACCCCCAAAGATGGCGGCAAAATGGCGGTATTGATTCTTTCGTGAAACTTGAAGATTCCGCAAATAATTTATTCAAGCGACACGTATTGCCAACCTTACATTACGTTTGTTATTGACATTGTTTACTTTAAGATAGAGAGGTTAATTATTGTACTTTCTTCGTATCACAACTTCGCATGTATTTCGTTGCCGTGAGATTAAAAGCGGGTATTGTATACAAAATCGGCACGCCAATTAGAAAGATATGTGACGTGTAAAGTGGTGCAGGCTTCGACCTCAGCGACTCTACGTGTATTCGCGGCGATGATCTCACCGGGCCCACGTCCTCGCCTCGCTTAAACTCGTTTGTTGTTTACTCGCCTCGATGTAAGAACTTAACGTTTTCGAACACAGGACGTTCTGTATCAACTAATACTAGGTTTACGTCACTCACATCCTTATTTAACTTTACGATTGACAAGTTTGTACATTAGAAGTGGAGGTATTTTTGGATGAAAAGTGCTTATTTTTAAAGATCCTTTCAACTTAAGGTGTGGCTGTCTTTCGAGAGTTCGGTATGCCAAGTTCATTAACGTATCGGTATATCTATAGACCAATTACCAGCTTGAACAAATATGGGCAGGAGTTAGGTTCATAGGTACCTAACTAAATAATGATCACCTTTCAGGTTTTTGTCTTTATAAACCACTTAGTCATTAATACTTTTATTTAGAACTAGCTGTGGCCCGCATTTTTACCCGCATTCAAATTCTTTATAAATTATATCCTATGTGTTACATATAATTCCAGAGTTTCAGCTAACTCCATACCAAATTTTATTAAAATCGCTCCGGTCGTTTGGCCGTGACGAAGTAACAAACATACACACTCACACAGTCACAAACTTTCGCATTTATAATATTAGTACAATAAAACGCAGTCATTTGCGATTACAATATTTATAGTAGGTATCCAGAAGTCCTGGACGCCGGCCTCAAGCAGGCAACCATGCTCAAGCTATATATACGTGATAGCCTTATAAGTGTAAACCTTTGGAGGATCTGTTCAATTAGCGCAGCATATAAATCCGAAGTATGTTTAGTATAATAAGTAATACTCAAATAATGAATAGAGAAAACAGAGATATGATAAGAAATTACATGGAATCTTGAACTATAGGCGTCACTGGAAAACAAACCTGATGATGAAGATACTTTTAAACCGCGACAGGGCGCTCATCAGCGGGGAAGAGCTAATTGGGAAGATTTTTCCCTAAAATAAACTGTGTAGTCATATTTTTTTGTCTCAATTTAATATAGTAAAGCTGAAGAACTTTACCTGCTCTCCATATTCAAAAGGATGCCTAGATTATAGTAGGTAATTAAGCGGATGTGAGCCTCGTGTTTCCAGTTCTTGAATGCGTTAATGATTTTCTTACAACTGATCTAATGTTGTAATGTTCGGATGAAGTGGGTATATTTTTTGCGGTTCCTAGGAAGTTAGCAAGGCAACCAACCAATAGCTGGTCTCAAGATCAAAACGATTTTGGCATCAGCACAGGAAATACAATTAGTTTTGGAAATAGTTATATAAAATTGTATTGTGAATGTGTAGTTAGTGGTAAAGGACATAGCGGATAGTGAGATTAATGATCATATTACAAAATGAGATCATAATGGATTGCGTAATTTTGAGAATTACATTGCGCGATAGCACGGCTCGGTTGGTGTAGACAGGTAGGCCATATGGTCGATGACCTTGCCTAGCAGCGACTGGCGAACTGTTCCTGCCTACCTACACATTTATTATTCTGATTCTTCATACTTCCAAAAGTCGATTTGTGTTTTAAAATATCAAGGCATAGATAAGAAAAGAGCAACGTTTTGTGTGTACCTACTGTGTATAGCTAGATTAGGTATCTTATCAAAAAGAATTTTAAAATATCAACGACCTTTTGACTGTTATGAATTCGAACAAGGTCTATAAATATGTCAAATTTCTCATATTTATTAATCTAACCTGCACTTTTTACGTTTTCCCGGACATGCGATATAGTCAGATCGATTTTTCGATTCCAGATATCCCTAATCTGTATTTTATAATTGTTAAGTCGCGATTGAAGAAGTTACGAACAGGTCTACTTAAAAAAAGGCGTACCATGATCTCATAGCGATTTTGAAAAATCAATTTGGGAGGTGAACGATAATTACCTAAAGCCTAAAATAGGTAGAGATCTTGTTCGTATTTCACAAAAGGCTCGAAAATTTCCAAATAAAGTAATTTTTTCACTTCTTTTGAAAAATAGCCAAACGTTTGCACAAGTTTAATTTTACAATGGCTCCGCGTTTCATATCACAGCACCGAAGAACGTCGACCATTTGTAGCCACAATGTAAATTAAAATACTTCAATGCATGTTTGGTATCGAACCGTTTTTGGTAGGCGTCTCGGGGCAACTTTCCAACTCCCGCGCTACGGGGCCGAGGTTTTTTGTACACCACCACCATAACCGTACCGCGAGTAACATAAACCTCCATACCAAATATACAACATTATAACGTGGTACAGGTCTTCTCAATATTATATCCACGTATCCCTGTTCGTTTGCCCAGTACAACAAAAATCGCTTAAAAAAAGCTGGCTTTTGATTGAACGAAGAAAAAGCTACAAATTTATTCCCCATAATTAATAAATTAATGAGGGAATGAGGCTTGATTCTTGCAGTAAAGTCAGTAGATCGTAGAAGGAATTTTGCTATACTTTTCGTTTAAATTGATCCAGATACAGCGTATAAACTACCTAAACTTTTAAATCATGACAGGAAAATCTGCTATGAGATCCGGCGGCGATATACACTGCATTTTACTTTTTTATCAATGACAGGTGCAAATGTCAAACAGTGGTCAATAATTAGCCAGCTGTCATTTAAAATCACGTAGGTAACTCAATCACGAATTACGAGGTAGCAGGATACCATTGCTGTTTTTTGATTGCAGAGATGGGGAAGAGTGTTACAATTTTTTCGTTTATTAATTCAGTTTGTTTTACATCTATGTCTTGTGTATTTGTCTCTGGTATCGTAAGTCCTCAACGGATATAGCGATTTCTACTCAGAATAGAAACTAGTCTAGCCTAATGTAATGATTCGTAGCTATATTTAATGTAAATCAGTAGTTAAGTTTATGCAGTTTATTTTTATATTACATAAGGTAGATTCTTTGATTTATTATGATGGTCGTTATTCGCGACCAACTAGTTTGCGAACATGTGCTAAAATGTATTCAAACATTGTAAGAGTTAGCGTCTATAAAGCGTTCATCTCTTTTTTCCGGTTCGACGGGTTCTCGACTGAGGTTTTTGAATAAAATTATGTAGGTATAGCAATTATTGAGATAACTCAACCTTGTTTTACGTACATGTGTATAATTAAAAGCTATGTAGCTATCGAATCTAAGACTAAAAGACAAAATGCGGCTTCTTGAACCGGAAGGCTAAAGAAACCAGAAATGAATAATATACGACAAAAATAACTTGTGTTTTTATCACAACGTTTCTAATTTAAAATATAAAACCAAAACGCTAATTCAACCTGGGAATTGAACCCGGCGTGGACGACGGGATGGATTGAGTGGTTAACGGCTATATAATCTGAGCTAACCACGTTAGTAGTGTAATATACCTAAAGAAAACTTAAATTGGTCAAAATTACTATAAGAAGCATGATTTTATATGAAATATATAAAAATATTATTTGTATCTGACGTTTCTAAAGAATACTCACAATATTTAATTGTATTTATTGTATGTAATCAAAATGACGCAATTCCTAAAATTATAGCTATACTGACTCATTATCAGAGAAATAATATAAATAGGAAGGAGTTAAACGCAAAAAAGAAGTTTGTTTTCAAAATGACTATATCAGTGGAGCACGCGCTTGAAATAGAAACCAAAAACCATATCACTTTAAAATAAACATGACGTAGATTTTAATTTAGAATAATATTAATTATTAAATGTTAGTAAAAAGCATAGTAGATCTACAAACTGGTAGCCCTTTGCTACCGCGATGCAACAAGAACCAAAATTAATTTGCTAATACCAAATCCTTGTCAGCAACCGATAAAAATAACACAATGTTAGATATCACAATGATTACGCTGTCGCATACTGTCTATTTAATTCATTAAAAATTATTCATTAATCATAATTAACTATTATGATTTTCTTTAAAATACTACTATATAGTATAAACTTTGGAAGGAGAAAGGGATATTTTAATATAGAATAATTATACATAACTAATGATAGGTTTAGCAGTTTACACCAAAAATAACAAATTACGAAGAAATACTTCTCTTTTCTTGAATCACCGTAGCCCAGTTGGTAGTGCTCCTGCCTACGAAGCTAGTGGTCCTGGGTTCGAATCCCGGTAAGTGCAAATATTTGTGTGATGAGCACGAATATTTGTTTCTGAGTCATGGATATTTTCTATGTATTTAAGTATTTATCTATCTATATAAGTATGTATATCGTCGCCTGGTACCCATAGTACAAGCTTTGCTTAGTTTGGGGCTAGGATGATCTGTGTGACATTGTCCCTATATATTATAAAAAAAATACTTCGAGCATGAATTGAAATCATGATAATAATTCATTAACATCATTATGATAGCTGAATAGGTACTGGCCCTGCTGGACAAAGTCTTCCCTAGTCCATTCCTCCCTAGTCCAGTGTAGCACTGCCCGCGTCCAGCGGCTTCTCGTAACCATTGAAAGAGTGAAAACGCAATTCTTAAAATTTTGGGCGCCCTGAGTTTAATTTTACGAAAAATCTTGACAATCAGACTGGTCGCAAACCTTGCAAATCTTTTAAATCCTAACATACAGGAATAAATGAAGGCATTTAGTAACCCTTGGCTAGGATGGGCTTTAGCTCGGTGTGTGAAACTGTTGAGTAATGGTCCAGATTTAGAAGGCGCCATCTCAGTCATTGGTAGCCCTTGGATGTGAGTCACAAGCATCTGCAGCTTGATACTAAATTAACGATGCAGTTGTCAGATGATATTCCCTTTATTTATAGACGTGTTGTCATGAAAGTTTTCTGAACTCTATGTGTCATTTACTGCTCTAATTTCAACTTAGAGAAATTTATTTTAGAGCCTCTTTATCTTTCTATGCTTACAGGACTTGTAGGTGCCTAAGTTTATAACTGGGAACAAATCATAACAATATTTTTGACTGGATTCTATTTATTTTTAACTTATCAATGAAGGCTGTACGTGTAAAATAAATCGTGTAGGAATCTAATCAAATTGCTTAACAGAGGTATCTGAACAAATTTGACGGTCACCGTAGCCTAGTTGGTAGTGCTCCTGCCTACGAAGCTGGTGGTCCTGGGTTCGAATCCCGGTAAGTGCAAATATTTGTGTGATGAGCACGAATATTTGTTTCTGAGTTATGGATGTTTTCTATGTATTTAAGTATTTATCTATCTATATAAGTATGTTTATCGTCGCCTGGTACCCATAGTACAAGATTTGCTTAATTTGGGACTAGGTTGATCTGTGTGACATTGTCCCTAGATATTATTCTTATTAATAATTATCCTAAGAGTTCTGAGGGAAAGAGGATAGTGTTTTAGATAGGTCCAGGTAAAGGTTTCATAGGTAGATTGAGTACCTTACTTCAGTAACACCCTATTTATGTTACATGTTGTACACGTATCACTCGTGCAGTGAATACCAATATGCCAAACCAACATGAGGTTTAATACTTAACTGTCTTTTGCAATACAAGCTTCGCGGGGCTTTCACTTTAGTCCTGACTATTCGGTTATACCTATAAATTTATCGAAGGCTATCTGCAGTTACTCCATTATGCTTTATGGTTATGTAATGATTACTTAACCATAAACCATAATAGAGTTACGACGATAAGTTGTACCTAAAATTATATATGATATAGTTAAAGTTCACGGAAAAATGTTAAGCTTTTTTCATCTGCTTTTGACTGTTTTTGTTGCTGCACGTAATGGACATTTTACTGTGTTCTTAATCACCTAATTTGAAAACACCTTGTGTTTTGCTTAGTATTCTTAGGTACGTACTTACCTAAGAAATATGGTTACCATAAACATTTAATTATTACATTTTTTTATTTAAGACATACTCGTATGTATATGATTTTTATTACGTCTATCGCGGCTTCTATCTTATCGTATATTCTACTATACATTAGATTATATATCGAAATGATTCAAAGACTTGAACAATTTCAGTTCTTTCCTTTTAAGTTAAGTAGTTGTTGTATCCAATACCTAAATACATATTAATTCATGGCTTTAATGAAGTAGCATTCGATTAAACCCATACAGGGTGTTGAAAGCCTTTATATTATAAATCTTTAGGTAATTTATATTATTTTTACTAGAGCTCAAAAGAATTGCAGTGACAGCTTTAATTTGATTTGAAAGTAAAAAGTAATTTATTGGTTTATTGACTATGTAATAGTGACTATGTGTGTTAAGGTCATCAGAAAGAAAGAATTATTATTCAATATGTTTGATTTTATAAATCTATCTAATTCTTTGGTGATTTTTTTGAAATCCATGTGATAGTGTGTGATATTCAAGTAAAGGCAGGTCCAGAAGTATGACATCAACGTCAAACTAATATGTAGATACTATTTACAAAAAGTTGTACTAATAAATTAACCGCCTGACATTAACAGTGATTAAAACGACTGAAGAGACATTTTTGAAACTAAACTAAGAACCATCGTGATAAAATTAGCTATCAGATGTTTAATTCATTGTTATCGGTCCATCCGTTTGGGAGGTACCTAATCTGTTATAGATAAACAGGCACAAGTTCACACAGGTAACATACTTTTTATGTGTATACATAAAATGTTTTCAATTTATTAATATATACAAGGATAACTTTGTATTTTATCCCAGATTAAAGTTAGTGATAAATACCTACCTTTTACCCGCGGCTTTACTTTCGTTACGCCTCGGAAACAATATTTTATTTTGGATGATAAGTTTGATGCATGACTAGGGTTTCTGATTTCTCGACATATTTTTTTTCTCGGGGCTCGAGATTTCTCGACTAAGAATTCCCGGGAATTCCCGGGATCTCGAGAAATTTACTACTCATGGATATAAGGCAAAACAAACACTTCAATTTTATTAACATCACTATTTATTGATCACCAACTAAATGTACTCGCGACTCATACATAATACTTAGACATAATGGAAAAATAATAAACTAAGTGTCATTTTTTAATCATTGGCATTTGAGATTGCACTAAACATTGTATTCTAATCGTGAAATTAATAACAATGTAAATGAGAATCTTGACTTAAAAGACTAAAATAATATAATGCTGTATTTTCTTCTGTAAACCCTGCGTAGTTCTAGAAGAGTTTATACATATATTAATGTGTTTTGATCACTTAATAATCTTATATTAATGATTAGAGATACAACCCATTTATCACTTTGGGTATTACGACTGTTAGGAGATCTAAATAGTATCCAAACAATCAACAAATAGTTAGAAAGTTTATCAACTAAACTAATAAATCGTCTTTCTCAGTCTTAATCTTTTAACAACACAGCAAATCTTAAATAATCAAATTGATATTTTTCAATCTACAATAAATTATTTTAAACAATAAAAAATCTCTAATAAAATCAAACGCTCTTCCTTAGTCCTTTAAACAATATTGTTAATTATTTGATGGTATTTTTAATAAAATAACCCTTTAAATACACAAGTGCGTCAAGGGCATGATCTGATAGTCTGTTCTTTATCTTGGTAACAAAGTTCCCAGACCGTGAAAAAACCCGTTCATTTTCTGTTGATGTTGGTTTTATCGTCACCAAAGCATTGTAAAGGTTTTCAAGATTCGGTGATCTTTTACCTGTTGTTTCAAAAAGCTGAAATTCTTTTTTTATTAAGTTTCTCGTTACGTTTGCTTCGGCAGGAATAGCAGTAGATGCTGTTTCTATGGCTTGGTTCAGTTGCTGCTCGAAAGATGTTTCATTTGAACTGCCCTCATCATTTTGGCATTCCATTCCGACTTCATCTTCCGTTGGATTTGGGGTGCTTGGAAATAATCTGTTGAACAGTTCTTCTGTATATTTGATTAACGACAAAAAATAATTAACGACAGTCATTAGTAAAAACTACAAGTTGCAATTCAAACAAACTATTATGTTTTTATACAAGTAAATAAAAAAAAAAAATACTACTTACTTTTAAGACATCCATGGGACAATTTGCATTTGCAGCTCGTCTCCTTTACGCAAACAAAACACACACACTTTGCCGCTTGTCGGAAGACGAACTGAACACGAAACTCGACGCATTCGCTACGTAGCCTAGTGACGGGCGGCGCGAGCGGCGCGAGCGGGGGAAGTACCTAGTCAAAATCGGGATCGACCGAATGCAAGGAACTAGCGTGAAGAAGAACGCGTTACAAAAAGTGTTGCGGAAGGCCATTTTAATCTAAAATTCGCGCGTGATTATTTTGAGGTTCGATTTCTCGACTTCTCGATTTCTCGACGCCATTTTTCCCGTCTCGAGTAAGGCCGGATTTCCCGGGAATTCCCGCTTCGGGAAATCTCGAGCAGAAACCCTATGCATGACGTTTTCTGCAGCAATCCCTGATAATTGGCTTAGAGATTAATTAGTCAAATATTAGTACTATCCTAAATATTATCTCTTGAACATCTGAAATCTGAAACATACAAATCTGCATATAATTACATTACATTATTTATTATACAATATACCTAATGTAGCAGCTATACAATACTTAGCTAATGTAGCAATCATTTAGTACTCAAGCAGTTAATGATTTGTTTGTAGTGAGGAGCTTACCTTTAAGGAATTATTACAGTAGGAAATTGTAATTAATAGATATTGTTGAGATAATATATAATTTTATATATTTTTAATATACGAATAAATAAATAAAAAATTAAGTGTGACTGTAACGAAATAATAATATCCTAGGACATTATTTACACACGGCCTACTGATCCCAAACTAAGGAGAGCTTGTACTATTGTCTTTTGTAAATACATACATACTTATATAGATAATTACACCCAGACTCGGGACAAACAGTCATATTCATGCCGACAAATAACTGTCCTGGGTGGGAATCGAACCCACGACCTCCGGCGTGAAAAGCAAGCATTCGCCAACCACGCCAACCAGGTCCGTCTAATCTAATCGAAATGTACTGAAGCCCTGTACCTCTAGCACGAGTTCCTGCAGTTTACTTACTCGATCACACGTACTGTTTCGTCCCATACATTGAGCACCAGAGTTTTAGTTCTTAATAGTTTCCGCGAGAGGCGCTGGTGCTCAATGTATGGGAGAAACTGTACGTGTGATCGAGTAAGTAAACTGCAGGAACTCGTGCTAGAGGCACCTGGTTGGCGTGGTTGGCAAATGCTTGCTTTTCAAGCCGGAGGTCGTGGGTTCGATTCCCACCCAGGACAGTTATTTGTGGGCATGAATATGACTGTTTGTCCCGAGTCTGGGTGTAATTATGTATATAAGTATGTATGTATTTACAAAAGACAATAGTACAAGCTCTGCTTAGTTTGGGATCAGTAGGCCGTGTGTAAATAATGTCCTAGGATATTATTATTTCGTTACTGTCACACTTAATTTTTATGTATTTATTTGTATATTGGCTAACCAATAATTGTTTACACTTATAAAATTATATATTATCTGAACAATATCTATTAATTACAATTTCCTACTGTAATAATTCCTTAAAGATAAGCTCCTCACTACTCGTGCTAGAGGCACTGGTATTGTATCGTTGTCCTGTCTCCTACACTCTGTATAAATATTTACTTGGATGTTTTATTCTCAGAATTACCATAAATAGCGTCGGCAAGGCGGTGAAGTCAGACATATTTTTATGCACTTGTGTCAGACGGGCCCTGTTACTTCGTACTCTCATTGCCATTTGGTTCTGATTCATGAAATCTCACTGCGGTTGCGTGGACCCGATATATCGTATGATTAATACGCAAATAAGTTGTTTATGGACAACAATATTATTTTTTACTTAGCCTTGTCCTATAAAATGAATAATGTAATATAAAATGAATTACGTAGTCTGATGAATAGTATTTTTTTATGAATGAGTCTTATTATAATTGCAATTCTGAATGAAATGAAGAACTGCTTCTTGAATATTATGAACTTAAATATAATAATAGGGTTAGCTTCGAAATATGTAGGTATTAAATATGATATATCAATGTTTTTTTTGTTATTATACAATAAATATAGAGTATATTTTCTAAAATCTTAAGAATGCGAGACTAGGGTAATGTTCTATTTTTTTTTTAATTAAAGTTAACATATATTTTAACATAATGGAAACAAAACGAGTAGGTGGACTTAATTCCAAAGGCAATTTCTGCCAATAAGGGCACGGGTGGGAGATAGATAACATAGTTGGTGCACAGATATATTATGCATATATACATAATATATATATATATATATATATATATATATATGCATAATATATAATAAAACATTGATTTGGGATTGTCAACATGGGTAGTGAGAAGGCTATGCATCTGGCTGTATATTTAAAAAAATACAACTTTATAATTATTTAACTCAAAACCAACAATAGCTTAATAACTCATCATTATAATAATCAGGTATAGATAGATAGATAGATACACTTTATTGCACCAAATCAAAAATATCACATCGTAACATGAATTATCTTAAACTATAAGGTACAAACGGCGGTCTTATCGCTAATGTAGCAACTAGCAATCTCTTCCAGACAACCGTGGGTGAACCAAAGCACTGCAGGGAGACAAAGTGGTAATTGGCAGTGCATCAACTGATGTAAATTAACATATATATATATATATATGTACTTATGTACAAATAATAATTCGAATTCGATTATACGACAGTATTTTTATTATTTATACAAACAAAAATATTGATACACAGTTAAACTTCAGAGACGTTTCGTCTTCGTTACTAAGGTACACAGTATTCACCTTGAGAGATGGTTTATCACACTCGCATGAGAAGAATTTATATGAATAAGAGTCTTTAGGGATTTAATGCGATTGACGTTTATTTAAATTTTCCCGACGTTTTGATTAGTATGATTGCATTCATCCTGTTAACGAGATGAGTAATCCCTTAAAATAGAGATTAGCCACGTTAATTCCAATCACAGTGGCTTTCTAGAAAAAGATGCGTCTTAAACTAAGACGCATCTTTTTCTCGAAACCCACATATTCATATAGCAACTAAATATTTTTAGGACTGGTTAACCTGAAGCACTCACGCAAAGGCAAAGAAGGGTCGTCTGGGTCACCTCTCGAATGCACCATCGTGTATTACGTATACTTACTTATAAAACGACTTGATAGTAGGTACTAACTTAAGAACTTCTGTAAAACAAACTATTAATTAAATAGACAGTTGCCGTGTAATTTAAAAAAAAACCGGCCAAGTGCGAATCGGACTCGCGCACGAAGGGTTCCGTACCATTATCCATAAAAACGAGCCAGAAATTCACGTTTGTTGTATGGAAGCCCCCTTAAATATTTAATTTATTTAATTTGTTATTATAGCGGCAACAGAAATACATCATCTGTGAAAATTTCAACTGTTTGCCTATCACGGTTCATGAGATACAGCCTGGTGACAGACGGAAAGACAGACAGCGAAGTCTTAGTAATAGGGTCCCGTTTTACCCTTTGGGTATAGAACCCTAAAAATGCAGTAGGCAATATGTGAAAGTGTGAAAACTAAGCTACCTATGTAGGTGATAAGCACCGACACGGTCGGGGGCTCAGCGCTGACATATCAATACAAAAGCAAAGTGTTATCTGCAATAACTAAGCGAACACACAGATAGGCTTGTATTAGGTACCGAATTAGTATTTCATATTCAGTTGTCGTTCCTAGTTTCGTGATGCGAGAATGTAATGTGATGTTTTGCAAATATAGTGCTTTTAGTGCTGACAGGAATTTTTAGTGAGGCATTGTGTGGTTGACAAGGTAAATGTATTAGTTTGTTGACTAGCCCGACTACCAAATTTAGATTAATCTTCAGCGTGTTAATTTATTAACAAATTACTAACTACTATATATAAATAACTAACTACTATTAAAGTTCGGTAGGTTTATATGCACCTACGTGAAAATAACCTACCGAACTTTCCATAGAAAGATGTAAGTACTTTGTATGTAGTTATAAAATTGGTTGCGTATATGTCTTCAAGTGATGTTATTTAAATCGTTAAAACAAATATAAGCTATCACCGTAATAAAAGCATCCAGTTTACCTTTATGAATTAGGTATGAGAGCCAATAAAAACAAGAAGGTACTTACTTGTTAATTTCAAAACTGCCTTGAGATAGATTACTTATAACAATTTTCATAAATACAGATCTCTATAATTTCTGTGAATCAGACGTATCTATTGTTGGAAGACAATTCCAAATTATTGTCAATTTTGCGCCCACGCCACCCATTCAAACCGAATTCGGCTAGAGATATCGATGGATAAGACTAAGCAAAAATAACAAATGCCTTTACTGATGAAAGATAAGAATAAAATATGGATATATGATAATAATAAAAGATACCTATATGATACAGTAACGTGAATAGTGTAGTTAGTTATTTAATACCAAAATAGATTTTGCTAGGTGACTGAACTATTGCAGGTTGAATAGTTTTTTTACTCGTCACTGGTTGTCAATCTAATAATATAATCCGAGTTTCAGAATGCTTTAGTAGTCGAGATATAATCTTTCTATTCTAGAACTATTAACACTAAGTTCTACAATCACATAATATATTAACAAAACAAGTCGAAATTACTACCACTAATTAAATTGGAATGCATAGTTAATAAATAAATAACTTTTATTCTAGCCAATTCATCATTGGGTCGAATCAATCATGAGTTAGTACATAGTATACCATTTCCAGTAAATAAAGGAACAGATTCCCATACATTTTATTACCAGCCAGCGCCATAATACAATTTATCTCTTATACTTATTAAAATCTATATTACCTGTACCAATCCCAGTATCTCTGGAGTCGAGTCGTTGGCCTATGGAAGTGGGTGTTGTGCAAGGGATGTAATGGATTGATATACTGGATAGACAAGTTTTGCCTACGCAATGAAATCAGCATAGCGTGCGGCGTTCATTAACGCCGCCATATTATACATAGGTAATGCAATTTGTGGCGAGTCTATATCTAAAATGAGGGATCACGATAAGCTCTTATGACATTTAAGAATCTTACCTCTAGTAACTTAATTATAAAAGAAAATGTAGGTGTTTAGGTACAGACGCCAGCACATCCAGCTACCCCAATCTGTCAAATTTCTTTTATAGATTTACAACTTTATCACTTAAATATAAGGTTCACTTTCAATTGGGAAAATTTGACAGATTGGGGTAGCTTCATGTGCAGGTGTCTGTACATGAGAACTAATACTTGAACACAGACTTAAGCACCTATATACGTACCTATGTTTATTCATGATAATTGTGAAACCGTCTTGCAACCATCTAGTTTGTTATTTGGGCTATGTTTGGATTTATTCGGCTGAAAAACAAAACCATCATAAGTTATTGAATGGATTTTTAATGTCGAAAAGGAACTTAGAATATGGTGAGCATGTGGTTATAGTTAGCATCAAACGTAGCTTCTCGGAGACGAAACTATTTATTGCACTTATTACTTGCTGACAATATAAATTCGCCAAATAATGTACCTATTTAGGGCTTTGATTTTTTGTGGGTTTCAAACTGATAGTGGGTGACGATTTAAATAACTTTTGCTGCTGATGGTACCTACTGTGACCTATTAAAGACAGGATATTGATCGCAGAAGCCGAGGAATTAGGATATTGTTATGTTTGGTCTCTATCGCTAGGCGACTATAAACTGGAGCAACCTCATTGTTTCGATAATCTGTTTTCAAACTTTCATTCCATAGACTTTTGTTTTCTAATTCTCATGACATTGAGTTGTAATAGGTGTATTATATATACTGCCCTTAACTTACGAACAGTGCGTTCCCACGATACCCTCTAGGGCTTTTCTTTCTTTCAACACACAACGGAAAGAATACATGCCAAAAGAAAACTTAAGTTTCATCGATAACCTGCTTATTTTGAAGTCGGTAAAAGATAATCAGTAATCTAACTACATTAAATTTTGATATAAAAATATTGGACCAATTTTACTTACAAATTGGTACCACCTTTTTATATCAAAATTTAATGTAAGTAGTTAGAGTACCTACTCACTGATTATTAATCTGTTATTATTGTACTCATTCAAATAAAAAACCTTTTTTCAAATCGCTATTTATATAGGAGTTATGAAGAAACAAAAATTTAAATAAAAACCACCGTTTTGAGGACCCCGCACCCTTTTTTTAGAGTCTGTTAATAAATTGACTGTTTGTATGTAAATAAATTATATTGCGTATCTTGCAAGCTGAAAGTAGAGAAGTATTAGAGAATCTATAAAGTCAATAATAAATAGTTTTCACAATGTGCCGTATATCTCGTAAGTATCTTTTGAGTAGGTAAAATCGCACTTGTGCGTAGAAATGTGGCGCTCACAAGATGCAATCGAGTTGACTCATTCGCTCATTGCTATATCTGGATAGCCTCTTTCGAATTGCATTTGCAGCCGCCTACTCTTAAGGCGTCGTCCTAAGTGCCAATCACGCTTAATAAAATGCCACTTAACACTTTGCAATGACTTTAAAAAGGGAGAACTAAATATTCTTAGCCGACCTTAATCATCCGATGATAAAATAGCCTCCATTGTATAAGCTCGATTTCAATGAAGGTGTAGGTCAACTTACTTAAGGAAAAGTTAGTCTGCGTCTGCCAGTTCCTGCTGTCATTTTTATAAAAATAACAAAGGCCACGATAACCTATTCTTTACTCAAATATACAAAGGGATGTAAAGCCTACGTAATTTTATCAAATATAACTAATACCACAAACATATTAAGCTGCGCTGGCGCTTCATAGTTATGGTGCTCTTCTAACATAGATACCCGTTACCCTAATAAATTCCATTTTCATAATAAAGAAGGTTTTAAAAAACAAACAATAGACTGATACTTTTCTTTATAACAACCGATTTGGGCAAACTCTTTATGAGTCAACGTCGAAAGCATTCTCTATTAAAAAAAATATAGGTTCATAGACGAAGGAACGAGCTTCGAGCATTTAGACAAAAATGCTCGAACCAATCGTGTAATTTATTTCCAAAAAAAATCACAGTCTAATTAATTATCCCTAAAAGTGCTGCAAGTTATTAACTCACTTCAAAAACTAAGAACTTTTATTAGCATCTTTGCTGCTGCAAGCAATGGCGTGTTAATCGTAATAACATCATAACGTTAAAACGGATTTGCCATTTAGGACGACGCGTCGCCGGGACTCCTAAGAATGCACTGTAGTCTGGAAGGGACGCCTGTTTAGCTTTAATACGCACTCCTGATTTATGCGTTGAAGTAACCGTTTCATATAAGGCACAAAGAGCTGCTTAATTGACTTTACAAGTCTCAATGCGTCGATGACGTCGACTCTCGAAATAGCGAGATGAAAGAATACAGAAATAATAAGAGTGTTATTGTATTCGTTAAATCAAGTACGTACGTATACGTTCATGTCTTCTGCGAGAAGTTGTCCTTCAAATTAATCCTACTATTAATTATTATAAATGCTAAGGTTTGTGAGTGGATGTTTGTTACTCTTTCCGTAGGGAACAGCTAGTAATATTATAAATGCGAAAGTTTATGAGTAGTGATGTATGGATGTTTGTAACTCTTTCACGCAAAAAATACAATAAAAAATTGTAGAAATATAGCTTATATATCCGAATAACGCATAGGCTATAATTTACAAAGTTTAACGCGGGTAAAAGTCTATGTAAAGCCGGCTTACAAACTTACTTATCTTGAATGCAAATAGCGCAATCGTGAAAAAAAATCCTGGAGACTACATAAACAGAATTAAAACAACTATACGTATATAAGTCAAACAAATAATAGTCCTAAGGGGGAATCGAACCCTGAATACGTGAGCGCTGTGGCAAGGTGAGCTACAAGTGGAATCTTAACACATTTACATATACATTATACATATATCGTGCAATTACCTCGTGAACTACTTACGGCTTGAACTGCTACAGTAAACTCAGTTCATGAAAGGTTGCGTCCTGGTTGCTGTGGTAACGATAGACTTGCGAATGGCAGGCCTTATTTCAATACAGAAAGGAATATTTTCAGAGAAATCGGTATATAAAGCACTATGTTGTCCCTTATACAATTAGGTACATCGGTAAAATATATACTTTGTATATATCATTAGTACTACTATCGATTACAAAGAAAAGTGTTGAAAGAAACGTGTATTTTTAAATCCCTATTCGAACCTTGATGTAGGTATATTTCTTACGAAATACACTAGAATCTCTGAATAAATAAAGTTCTAACGAATCAATAAATCAATATTGAGTCTATGTTTAACTATATTCATATTTAGGCTTAGAAATGAATTATTCCATATAGCTATACGTAACTTGTTGATATGAGAAACCGTTTCAGTCTCATAGATTGGTGCGGCAGTGCGCGGTGCGAGCTTGCCGGCAACCGGCGAATAGAGCTTTTGTTGTCCCACTTTCATAAATCACATTCACAAACAAAGTGAAGCATTCTTTCTATATCCTAGATGATTGAAAGAGAATATATAGCAGCAACCACGCAGTATTGAAGTGTCACATGTTAGTTTATGGTTCTAGTAAGCTCAAAAGCTATAAAAGGCGTAGGCTTTCTACTTGAAGTGATCTAATTTAGTAAATACAATTTTAAACGCGCAGATTCCTCACAGTTTCTTAATATTGAAATGTGAAAGAATTTCGTGTATTAGAAGTGACCGATTTCGTTAACGTAAGTGGAAGATATGAATTTTAGGACGTATCCGTGACACGGTTAATGGACAAACAGCTGTTTAGTGTGTGAGCACCATTGGTTAGTGGATTGTATGTAAGGGAAGGCGAGCGCCATGGAAGCGTGGGATGGCCAAATCACTAACGCTGCCGCCTCTGCCACTGCCTCGAAGATTCCCATTGTATCTTCACCCCTATCGTGTCAAAAGGTGTGTTTACTATGAAACATTTAAGCATTATGTGCATTACATACGTGTGCACGTAAATTGTATAAAACTAGCCTATATTTTTTAAACGCCCATACATAGAGACATCCAAAGATAACTCGAAGTTGTTGAAAACAATAAAATTAAGAAGTTATCAGATAATTGAACATTTTTGAGTTATTTGGTAGAATACTTACTAATAATATATTAATTTTGTTCTAGGCGTCACCGTTGCCCACACAACGATGTCCCGGAGCCATTGTTCGATGTGGAGCACACGACAAGCGTGGTATCCGCATACAAGCGCGACTACGACGAAAAGCACGTGAGCCGTACTACCGCTGTCCATCACGAGGATCACCTCCGTCTTGAAGGGGACTTCCAAGAACCAGAACGTCCTAAATGGCAACCGGCAGAACGACCTAAACAAAGAAAGCCCGAAGATAATCTTAAACCTGAAGGAGATTTCGAGCGAAGGCGACCTGAGGAATGGCGGCCGGGCGAAAGAGCTCCCGTGAGAAAACCTGAGGATAACTTACGCCCTGAAGGCGATTTTGAAAGACGTAAACCTGAGGAATGGCGTCCGGGTGACCGTGCACCAGTGCGTAAACCAGATGATAACTTAAGGCCCGAAGGTCAATTTACGACTCCCGAAAAAGAAACCTGGAGACCGGCTGAAAGACCAAAACCTAATAAACCAGAGGATAATTTGAAACCAGAAGGTGACTTCGAAAAACGCCAACCTGAAGATTGGCGTCCAGGTGACAGAGCTCCAACTCGGCGACCTGAAGATAATTTAAGACCAGAAGGCGACTTTGAAAAAAGACGCCCAGAAGAATGGAGGCCCGGTGATAGGGCACCTGTGAAACGCCCAGAAGATAATTTGAAACCAGAAGGAGACTTTGAAAAGAGGCGGCCAGAAGAATGGCGTCCTGGAGATAGAGCACCAGTACGTCGTCCAGACGATAATCTAAGACCTGAAGGTGATTTCACTACTCCGGAAAAGGAAACTTGGCGGCCTGCAGAGAGGCCGACACCTAAAAGACCGGAGGATAATTTATACCCTGAAGGAAATTTTGAAAAACGTAAGCCTGAAGAATGGCAACCCGGTGACAGAGCACCGGTAAAACGTCCAGAGGACAATCTTAAACCCGAAGGTGATTTTGAAAAACGTAGACCAGAGGAATGGCTGCCTGGTGAGAGAGCAAAAGTTCGTCGTCCTGAAGATAATCTCAGACCTGAAGGTGACTTCGAAAGGAGAAAGCCTGAGGAATGGAGACCAGGAGATAGAGCGCCAGTTCGACGTCCTGAAGATAATTTGAAACTTGAAGGTGATTTTGATACACCTGACAAAGAGCGCTGGCAACCTGCTGAACGTCCAAAACAGAAAAAACCTCAAGACAATCTTAAGCCAGAGGGTGAGTTCACGACCCCAAAAAAAGACGAATGGAAACCGGCTGAAAGGCCTCAACAGAAAAAACCTACAGATAATCTTAAACCAGAAGGTGACTTCGCTAAACGACAACCGGATGAATTTGTTCCTGCGGAAAAGGCAGTGGTGAAGAAGCCAGAGGATAACTTGCGACCTGAAGGAGAATTTACAACGAGAAGAACAATAACAGATGATTTTAAAATGGTAACTGGCGAGAGGGCCGAAATCATTCGCCGTACGGACAATATTATCACAGAAGGTGAATTTACTGGTGAGTAAATAATTTGGAT
The DNA here is from genome assembly GCA_951640165.1 of Pseudoips prasinana. Classification (NCBI taxonomy): domain Eukaryota; kingdom Metazoa; phylum Arthropoda; class Insecta; order Lepidoptera; family Nolidae; genus Pseudoips; species Pseudoips prasinana. Next base: position 18,559,209 of record OX621251.1, read on the forward strand.
ATTTAGTTTAATATGTCTATGGATAGCGGTCACATCCTAAGACTTTTATTGTGACGCTATTATGAGCCAAAGCGTCCTCCTCAGTTATATTTAAGGCAACGTTACGAGACTCCTGTAACACATACTGCTACAATTGTTCAATCAAAGAGCATCTTTTTTTCTGCAACTATTTGTGTTAAAATCAGCCTAGACGACTAGGCTTTCAACGAGAGATTAATTTAAATAGATGTAAGCGTGGTATGTCAAACGCCTTTGACGATTTCAATATTTACAAAATAGAGGTTTTTACAGAAAGAAATCTCTCATTCTAAGTCCAATTACTCGGAAAACTCGTGTTCGGGAAAAACATTACTTTTTAATCGTGGTTTAATTTCCAAGCATTACAGACATGTAACTTCTAAATATTTGTTTTGGTTTTCAGATACTACAACTTCGCGTACCGAGTACACTGTAAAACCAGTGGAGAGGTCCAAACCAGTGCGTCGCAACACATGGACAAAGATTGAAGGAGACATGTCTACAGATACAACATCCAAATCTGAGTACATCGACTATACTGACACTGTTGAAAGAACAACAATGGTCGCAAGGAGAACTGATAATTTAATACAAGAAGGTGAAATCGAGTTTGTAACTTCGAATCAGAAAGATTATAAAGAAAACGTTGGCCCAGTCGAACGCCCTAAAAGACGACGTACGTGGACCAAAGAAGATTTTGAAAAGTTCTATTCTACGGAGGAGTTAGAGAAAATCACGACTACTCAAGAAGAATATAGGACATACGAAGAAATTGATGTAAGGCAGCAAAGAATCATAAGGAAGGATAATCTGCATATGGAAGGCACATTTGATAGGCCTAAACAAGAGGAGTGGCGTCCCGCTGAAAGACAAACTCCTAAGAAGCCACAAGACAACTTGAAACCAGAGGGTGATTTTGAAAGTCCAAAACACGAAGAATGGCGTCCTGCCGAACGATCAGTTGCTAAAAAACCCAAGGACAATTTGAAACCAGAAGGAGATTTTGAGAAACCTAAACAAGACCAGTGGCAACCTGCTGAACGTCAAACACCTAAGAAACCCCAAGATAATCTTCGTTCAGAAGGAGAATTTGAAACACCTAAGCAAGATGAGTGGCGTCCAGCAGAACGAGTGACACAAAAAAAACCTAAAGACAATCTCAAACCCGAGGGAGATTTTGAACAACCAAAACATGATGAATGGCGTCCGGCTGAACGTGTTACCCAAAAGAAGCCTAAAGACAATCTTAAACCTGAGGGAGAATTCGAACAGCCGAAGCACGATGAATGGCATCCTGCCGAACGTGTTACTCAAAAGAAGCCTCAAGACAATCTTAAACCTGAGGGAGATTTTGAAGAACCAAAACACGATGAGTGGCGTCCAGCTGACCGTGTTACTCAAAAGAAGCCTAAAGACAACCTTAAACCTGAGGGAGAATTTGAACAACCTAAACACGATGAGTGGCGCCCAGCGGAACGTGTCACTCAAATGAAGCCAAAAGATAACCTTAAACCAGAGGGAGAATTTGAGCAACCAAAACATGATGAATGGCGTCCAGCTGATCGCGTAACTCAAAAGAGGCCTAAAGATAACCTCAAACCCGAGGGGGAATTTGAACAACCAAAACATGATGAGTGGCGTCCAGCTGAAAGACAAACACCAAAAAAACCACAAGACAATCTGCGACCTGAAGGAGAATTCGAAAGTCCCAAACAAGAGGAATGGCGTCCAGCTGAAAGACCTGTTCAAAAGAGACCTCAAGATAATCTTAGGCCTGAAGGTGACTTCGAACAACCAAAACATGATGAATGGCGCCCTGCTGAGAGGCAGACACCTAAAAAACCCCAGGATAATTTGCATCCTGAAGGAGAGTTCCAAAAACCCAAGCAAGATGAATGGCGCCCAGCAGAGCGAGTAACGCAAAGAAGGCCAAAGGATAACCTTAAACCCGAAGGTGAATTTGAACAACCTAAGCATGACGAATGGCGTCCAGCCGAACGGCAAACACCTAAAAAACCACAAGATAATCTTCGGCCTGAAGGTGAGTTTGAAAAACCCAAGCAAGATAAGTGGATGCCAGCTGAGAGAGTAACACAGAAGAAACCTAAAGACAATCTCAAACCAGAAGGAGAATTTGAACAACCCAAACAAGATGAATGGCAACCGGCTGAGCGGGTGACTCAAAAGAGACCTAAAGATAACCTCAAACCTGAAGGAGAATTTGAACAGCCGAAACATGACGAATGGCGCCCAGCTGAAAGACAAACACCAAAGAAACCTCAAGATAATCTTAAACCAGAAGGTGACTTCGAAACACCTAAACAAGATAAGTGGCGTCCGGCAGAACGAGTGACTCAACAGAAGCCTAAGGATAATCTTAAGCCTGAAGGAGAATTCGAACAGCCGAAACATGACGAATGGCGTCCGGCTGAGAGACAAACACCCAAAAAACCACAAGATAATCTTAAACCAGAAGGCGAATTTGAACAACCCAAACAAGATGAGTGGCGACCGGCTGAGCGGGTGACTCAAAAGAGACCTAAAGATAACCTCAAGCCTGAAGGAGAATTTGAACAGCCGAAACATGATGAATGGCGCCCAGCTGAAAGACAAACACCAAAGAAACCACAAGATAATCTTAAACCAGAAGGTGACTTCGAAACACCTAAACAAGATAAGTGGCGTCCGGCAGAACGAGTGACTCAACAGAAGCCTAAGGATAATCTTAAGCCTGAAGGAGAATTCGAACAGCCGAAACATGACGAATGGCGTCCGGCTGAGAGACAAACACCCAAAAAACCACAAGATAATCTTAAACCAGAAGGAGAATTTGAACAACCCAAACAAGATGAGTGGCGACCGGCTGAACGGGTGACTCAAAAGAGACCTAAAGATAACCTCAAGCCTGAAGGAGAATTTGAACAGCCGAAACATGACGAATGGCGTCCGGCTGAGAGACAAACACCACAGAAACCACAAGATAATCTTAAACCAGAAGGTGACTTCGAAACACCTAAACAAGATAAGTGGCGTCCGGCAGAACGGGTGACTCAACAGAAGCCTAAGGATAATCTTAAGCCTGAAGGAGAATTCGAACAGCCGAAACATGACGAATGGCGTCCGGCTGAGAGACAAACACCCAAAAAACCACAAGATAATCTTAAGCCAGAAGGAGAATTTGAACAACCCAAACAAGACGAGTGGCGACCGGCAGAACGGGTGACTCAAAAGAGACCTAAAGATAACCTCAAGCCTGAAGGAGAATTTGAACAGCCGAAACATGACGAATGGCGCCCGGCTGAAAGACAAACACCAAAGAAACCAAAAGATAATCTTAAACCAGAAGGTGACTTTGAAACACCTAAACAAGATAAGTGGCGTCCGGCAGAACGAGTGACTCAAAAGAAGCCCAAGGATAATCTCAAGCCTGAAGGAGATTTCGAACAGCCGAAACATGACGAATGGCGTCCGGCTGAGCGACAAACACCTAAGAAACCACAAGATAATCTTAAACCAGAAGGAGAATTTGAACAACCCAAACAAGATGAGTGGCGACCGGCTGAGCGGGTGACTCAAAAGAGACCTAAAGATAACCTCAAACCCGAAGGAGACTTTGAACAGCCAAAACAAGACGAATGGCGTCCGGCTGAAAGACAAACTCCCAAGAAACCACAGGATAATCTTCGCCCAGAAGGAGAGTTTGAAACACCCAAACAAGATAAGTGGCGACCGGCTGATCGGGTGACTCCCAAGAAACCACAAGACAACCTCAAACCGGAGGGAGAATTTGAACAACCGAAACACGATGAGTGGCGTCCTGCTGAACGAGTGACTCAAAATAAACCTAAAGACAATCTTAAACCCGAAGGTGAATTCGAAAAACCCAAGCATGACGAATGGCGACCAGCTGAACGCCCAACGCAAAAGAGACCCAAAGATAACCTTAAACCTGAGGGTGAGTTTCAACAACCAAAACATGATGAATGGCGGCCTGCAGAAAGACAAACGCCAAAGAAACCACAAGACAACCTGCGTCCTGAAGGAGAATTTGAAAGTCCTAAACAAGACGAATGGCGCCCAGCAGAACGACCAATTCAAAAGAAACCTAAAGATAATCTTAAGCCTGAGGGAGAATTTGAGCAGCCAAAACATGATGAATGGCGCCCTGCCGAAAGACAAACGCCAAGAAAACCACAAGATAATCTCCGCCCAGAAGGCGAGTTCGAACAACCCAAACACGATAAGTGGCGTCCGGCTGAACGTGTTACCCAAAAGAAGCCACAAGACAACCTTAAACCTGAGGGAGAATTTGAACAACCAAAACAAGATGAGTGGCGTCCAGCGGAACGAGTTACTCAAAAGAAGCCTAAAGACAATCTTAAACCAGAAGGAACATTTGAACAACCAAAACTCGATGAATGGCGGCCAGCTGAACGTCAAACTCCTAAGAAACCACAAGATAATTTACGTCCCGAAGGTGATTTCGAAACTCACAAACCTGAAAAATGGCGACCGGCTGAGCGACCTACGCAAAAAAGACCACAAGATAACCTTAAGCCCGAGGGTGAATTCGAACAACCAAAACATGATGAATGGAGGCCTGCAGATAGGCAAACTCCAAAGAAACCTCAGGATAACCTTAAACCAGAGGGTGAATTTGAGAAACCAAAACATGATGAATGGCGCCCTGCTGAACGACCAATTCAGAAAAAACCGAAAGATAATCTTAAACCGGAGGGAGAGTTTGAACAACCAAAACATGATGAATGGAAACCCGCTGAGAGGCAAACTGCCAAAAAGCCTCACGACAATTTGAGACCAGAAGGTGAGTTTGAAAGTCCTAAGCCACAAAAATGGCAACCGGCCGAACGACCAATTCAAAAGAAACCGCAGGATAATCTAAAGCCTGAAGGTGAATTTGAGAAACCGAAACACGATGAATGGCGACCGGCTGAAAAACAAATACCTAAGAAACCGCAAGACAATTTGAAGCCAGAGGGTAAATTTGAAACGCCTAAGCAAGATGATTGGCGTCCTGCTGAGAGACCAGAAGTCAAGAAACCAAAAGACAACTTAAAACCTGAAGGAGAATTTGAAAAACCAAAACAAGACAAATGGCAACCAGCAGAAAGACAAACACCCAAGAAGCCACATGATAATCTCAAACCAGAAGGTGAATTTGATCGTCCTGAAAAGCCTAAACCTGTTGGTCCTGGTGAAAGACCAATTCAAAAGAAGCCTCAAGATAATTTAAAACCTGAAGGTGACATGGAAGTAGTGAGACGCACTGACTACACTGCCACTAGAGGCGATCGTGTAGATGTTGTAAGACATGAAGATCATCTTAAAATGGAAGGGGTTATAGATATTCGACGTTCTAGAGACGATTACAAACGGATAGAAAAAACAGAAAAGGTAGTCATACAAAGACATGAAGATAATTTGAGAACTGAAGGTGAATTTATAGATCTTGAAGTGCGCAATGACTACAGTGCAACTAAAGGTGAAAGAGCGCCTGTCGTTAAACCACAGGATAATCTTAAACCAGATGGTATATTTTATAAACCTGAAGTTGTCCCATGTCAATCAGCCGAAAAAAGGAAACCTTTCAAGCAAGTCGACAATATTACGATTGAGAGAGATATAAATGTAAGGCAAAGACAGAATCTTGAAAGACTCGATATTATTAGACGAGAAGATAATCTGAAGATAGAAGGTGAATTTGTTGACATGAAGCAAAGAAATGATTACACCACAGTTACAGGTTCAAGAGCTGCTATTGTTAAACATGAAGATAATTTAAAAATGGAAGGTAAAATGGAAAACATACGATCATCTGACACATATCGTCTGGTTAAAGGTCAAAGAGTTAAATTAACTCGTAGGGAAGACAATCTCAAAATTGAGGGCGTTTTTGAGGATCATACTCGTAGAGATGACTATAGAGTTACAAAAGGCGAGAGATCAGCTATAGTTTATCATCAAGATAATCTGAAACTGGAGGGTGATTTTGAAAAGAGGCCAAAAACAGAGCCAGAACCTGGTGAAAAACGCACTCCTCTTAAACAACCAGATAACCTAAAGCCAGAAGGCGAGTTTGACAGACCTTCAAGGCCAAAATGGGACACTAGTGATCGACCTGATTTAATTAAACATCAAGACAATTTACGTCCAGAGGGAGATTTTCCAAGCCGTTCCACCACTAAGTGGCAACCGGGAGAGACACCAGAACAAATACGTCCCAAGGACAATTTGAGACCAGAAGGGGATTTTGATAGACCACAAAAGCCTAAGTGGGAAACGTCTGACAGACCTGAACAAGTGAAGCCTAAGGACAACTTGCGTCCTGAAGGGGAGTTTACGGATAGACCCAAGACAAAGTGGCAACCCGGTGAAACACCGAGTCAAGTTCGACCAAAAGATAACCTTTATCCTGAAGGTGATATGGTCTCACGCACTCCCAATAAATGGGCTCCTGCAGAAACACCATCTCAGGTTCGACCCAAGGACAACTTGAAGCCAGAAGGTGATTTTGAAAGGCAACCAAAAACCAAATGGGCGCCAGCAGAAAGACCAGACCAAGTTAAACCTAAAGATAACTTGCGACCTGAAGGCGACTTTTCTAACAGACCGAAGACACAATGGCAACCTGGAGAAACTCCAAGTCAAGTTCGTCCAAAAGACAATTTACGTCCTGAAGGTGATATGGTTTCCCGTACTCCATCTAAATGGGCTCCAGGTGAAACTCCTTCCCAAGTTCGTCCTAAAGATAATTTGAAAACGGAAGGGGATGTCAGTTATCCATCTAAACCACAATGGCAGACAAGCGATAAACGAAACCCCGTGAGGCCCAAAGATAATTTGCACCCTGAAGGGGAAATGGAATCACGCTATCCAACAAAATGGGCTCCAGGAGATACACCTACCCAAGTTCGGCCAAAAGATAACTTACGGCCTGAAGGGGACTTTGAACGACCAGGGCCCCAAAAATGGACCCCAGCTGATAAATCCGGTCCTATTAAACCTAAAGACAACTTATTTACTAATGGAGAGATCACAAAACATGATACTACACGAACGCATACTAGTGAAACAACAAAGAGAACAGCAGAATCCAAGTCTTTTATGGGACATGATGAAAGTGATGTTAAATCTACTATTATTACTAGACATGGTACTAACGTGCATCATGACGATCGTGATGGTAGATCCCGAACTATAACTCGTCATACTAAGCAAGATGAAAGTGATGATAGGACTACAACAAGTCTTCAAAAAACTCAGATTCACCATGATAGTAGTGATATCAAATCTCAAAAAACCCGACATGCCACTCAAGTCCATCACGATGATCGTGATGTTACATCACAAACTATTACTCGTTATGGAACTCACACTCATATTGACGACCGTGACGATAGAGCTCAAATTACATCTCGACATGGAACTCATGTCCATCATGATGATAGCGATGTCAAATCTCAAACAATTACTCGTCATGGTACACATACCCGCCATGACGACAAATCACATGTATCACACACCGAATCACATGCAAAACATTTACATAGCAGTACCAACCAATCTACTTCAAAACACGTTCAGGCAGGAACGTACGTTACACATGTTACATCTCAAGATCATCTTGATCGTACCGGGGCGCAGAAATCTATTGAACGAGTTACATCGCAGGACAGTCTTAGTGATAGAAACAAAAATGTAGCAGTCACAGATCGGTCGATATCACGCAATAGCACCGACAGAACAATTGTGAATAAAAGTGACACGAAAAACATAAAGAGTGTTACTTCAACTACTACTACAAAAACCATTAAACAAATAACGGAGAAAAAACTCAGGGCAGGCAAATGGGTAACAATAACACGGAATGTGGAAGTGGATGTAGGGGACGATAAAGGAAGTACTATTCCCCAGCAGTCAAATCAAAGAAGAGAAACGGATGATCGTTCACAACGATCGCTACAAGTCAACAACGATGACACTCAAAGAATAATGTCATCTGAAAATGTTACATCTTCAACAAATCAAACAAATTTAACACAGGGAACCAAAGGTGCTGTATACACTGATAGACGTTCAAACCAACAATTCGTTGATAACACTCAACGGGTGAATTCTACACAATCGGTAACATCATCGGCTTCCAGTCAAAGTTTGAATTCCAACCAACGACAGACTATGACATCGGAAAGTCACACTCAACACATAACTGGTGCAACCTCTACATCTCGTGATCAAGTGGGCCGATCAAATCAGCAATCAATTTCTGATGGCCATATTATCAGGCACGGGGGTGACACCTCACAAAGAATTATTAATTCAGATCACTCCGGGAGACAATCCAACCGAGTTCAAATAAGCGAAAACCACGATCAGAGAAATGTAACTTCATCAACACAAATTCACAGGGGAAGTCATACGGAACAAAATATTTCTAAATCATCACACCATGCTACGAATAGAAGCCAACTGAGCGATAATGTAACAAAGACGAGTATTGAATTTCAAAGGGCTATGCATGGTGCAGACGATATATCGTCTGTCGTTGACCACTCTTCACGTAGTGGGCATCATAAGCGAACTTCAGATCTCGTTTCCGATACCTCTTCCACAAACTCGATTTTACATCGAAAAGGTGTTCAATCCACAACCGAAGCTCAACACTCAATTAGCTCCACAGCAGCTGCACAGAGAAAGAGCATTGGAAATCTTTCAGAACGAGGCGAATACATCAGCAATTCTACACACAGCACAGACAGAAAAAGTATAAGTTCTATGCACCGTTCTACTCATGGCTCTTCTAGAGATAATATGGGTATCATTACACAGCACGATAGCTCGGACACCAGCCGTAATCAAAGTAAACGGGATGGACAATCTACTATAGCAGGCGATCGCCAGTCACGAGTTGTGCGAGACAATCTTAGAGTCGGTGGTGAATTTTATGGGCAATCGGAAGCACGTTCTTATGGTAATTTTTCACGTTCCGAACATGCGCAGAGAGCCGAACGTACCGAACGAGTAGAGCGTGTGGAGAGGGTCACAAGGCAGGGAAACACTTCTCAGTTTGTTCTCGGTGACGGGGGCACTAGTTACAAGCGTGAGTTCACTTCTCACGTTCACGGAACCTGTCCGGCTACACTGATAGACTCTGGACGTACTCCATTCAAGCACACGCGTGATTCTCGTGAGCATAGATTTTACGCAACGAAAACAACCCAACAGCAATAAAATATGCCAGAAAATGCAATTTAAAGATTAGAACTAAGCATGGGCTAATTTACAAAATCCATTCCTTATCTTATGGAGCTTTTAGATTTAATCCTGTTAATGTTATCTACGAACTATACCTACTTCTTACAAACGCGAGCTAACTGCTAGTCTTAATAATTATAATTAACATGCTACTTATATAAAAAATATGCATAATGTAATAATTTGTTATTTAACAAGTTTATATTTTATTTTGTCAAACATTGCCACGCAATAAACATTTATATCATTAAAATGTTCTTTAATTTTTACCGTAATTAAGCGACGAATCAGTCAGTCCAGTCCAGAGGCCATTTTCTTAACAAGACCTGAAACATGAGAACCTACCATAGGATTTATAGGAAACTAGCTGTGCCCCGCGGTGTTACCCGCGTTAAATTTTATAAATTTTCTTTGCTATAAACCTCACGGAGCCCGAGACCTTTCCAACGAATGCAAAACCGTGGAAATCGGTTCGTGCGTTCTGGAGTTATAGCGTCAGGAAGGAAAACCCAACTTATTTTTATATAGTAGATTTTGGATTAGTTGCCATAATAGGTTAACTTCGAATAAATCTGAGCCCTTTTATTCGCATTCAAGTCAGTTCTCAACTTAGATGCTTTTATTCAAAGGGCCAAATTAATTTATCAAAAATCTCCCGTATTACAAAAAATTCCATATCCTAAGCAAAATACTGATTACACAGCAAAATAGTTATCTCAAAATACAGCAATTTATGTTCGTAGCGCAATCCTATTTATTTAAAAGTGGTTTCATTGTCTAAATAATTTTGTACAAAATGTTGTGCAAAATACATTTTCAGTTACGCCCGGGTAAATTTACTGTGCAATCAATATATTTGGCCTGTTGGTGTGTTGCAAATGCTTTCTTTTTACGCCGGAGGTCGTGGCTTCGATTCCCACCCAGGACAGATATTTGTGTGCATGAACATCTGCTTGTCGCTAGTCCGGATGTAATTATCTACACAAGTAGATATGTATTTACAAAAGAAAGTAGTATATCTAGTAAATCAGTTATCTGGTTTCTATAGTACAAGTTTTGCTTAGTTTGGCATCAGATGACCGTGCGTAAATAATGTCCCAGGATAATATTATTTGATATGAAAAATATTTAAATGATGAATATATGATGAGCGACAACGATTTAATGTGTATTTAGAGATATATGTTTATAAAGTCCCTCGCTACAGGGATTAAATAAGAGTGGGCGTTGTCTTAGTTGTTTTACTTTTCAAATGTGGTGTAATATGTTACTCCAAAAATAATAAAGGCCTAAGATATACAAGACCCTGTGCAGCTATAATTTGGTGTGGATAGCATATGAACAAGACAGCAGTTTTATTTATTTACTAGCTGTGCCCCGCGGTTTATTACCCGCGTTAAATTTTATAAATTATCATAGCTCCTCCCTCGTAGGTGATAGCGTGATAATATGTAGCCTATATATTGACCCGACCTCTTAGTAATATACATGCAAAATTTGAAGTAAATCCATGCAGTACTTTTTGAGTTTAGCCCGGACATACATACAGACAAACAGACACACAGACAAAAATTCTAAAAACTATATTTTTGGCTTCGATATCGATTGTAGATCACGCCCCAATTATCCTTTTTAAAAAAAATTCAATGTAGAGTTTTAACTTTCCTACGATTTTATTATATGTATAGATTTATTTATTTATTTCTCTTCTTAAGACCTGTAATGGTAGGTATTACAGGTCTTGACCTAATGCGAGAGTGTTAGTATTAAGATTATAAACAACTTATTGAACTAATTTTTTTAACTAATTATTCATGCAACTAACTACCTTTAATAGGATCTTTACGAGTTCACTCAAATTACATGAGAATATATGTCTTTTTTGTCTACTTCATTAGTTAATCTAATTGCTCGGGTGAGTGAGGTTTTTAGGAGTGCAGCTGTGGACGCCGCCTTTTCCCCACGTAATGGTCCATGTCTAAGGTGACGCAGAACCCCTGGATTATGTGCCTCACCACGCAATAGCTTTACCACATACGCGGCCAGATCAAGAGCAAAGTTCCGTCTCACCCTGAGTTCATTGTACCCGACCATACCAAGTACAAATAGTGTAGGGTACATTAGCGGATAAAACGGATATACACCATACAACTTGCAGTACAGATGCCTTACAAATTTATTCTTGATGCGCTCCAACATGTCACTGTACTTCGCTTCATATGGTCCCCATATAAGTGAATTGTGCTCCAACTGACTCCTCACTAACGCATCGTACAAAACCTTAACCGTGGTTAAATATAACCTAAATCCTTGAGTCTGCCTCAGCACAAAACCTAGATTTCTGTATGCCCTCTTGGAAATCGTACTAATATGCTCTCGGAAAGTTAGGTCTGGAGTGAGAAACACCCCTAGATCACGCACCTGTGAGACACGTTGTTTCGGTACTTTTCTATCTTGTATTCATGGCATATAGGAGACCGCGCGCGCGTGAATATCATCACCGAGCATTTGGAGACATTGAAGTGCAGTTTATTGTCATGACTCCAATTGAATACTTCGTTTATATCATCTTGCAATCTTTCACAGTCAGATATATTCCTTACCTCGAGCAGCAACTTAAGGTCATCTGCAAACATTAAACATGAAGCATGTCTGACGATCTTTGGTAAGTCATTTATCATAATAATGAATTCGAGAGGCCCCAGGTTGCTGCCCTGGCTCACACCAGATCTGGTGTAGTAGGGTTCCGATTCATGACCATTAAAGTCAACATATTGCCTTCGATTTTCCAAGTAGTTAGCGAAGAACTGTAACAATAAGACTTGCTGCCTCTCTCTGTTTACAATTATCAGTGTACTAAATGGACAAGTGTGTACCGTTAGTTGCCTGAATGATAGTCTCTTTAACCCGTTCGACTCGGGTGCCGAGAGACAGCGAGATGAATGCAGTACACCTTATAGAAACACGTCTTGCGAAGACGAGCGTTCCCATTGAGGGACCACATATGAATATTGAGCTTTAGAAAGCGTCAGCCGTTATTAAAAGTTCTCATACGATTGTAAATTTAACCACTAGATTGAAAAAGTAGCCACTTCAAAGTTACAATCGGTCGAAGGTGGTCCGTCAGAAGAAACTGAGAGGCATGCATAACTCTAAACATAGTTACAATTTACAACTGTTATGAATGACTACTCTTAGTAAAACATTTGCAAAACTAATCATATTAAATATCGACCTTTCCCGTTTGCTGTATAAAAAGAACTACGAGTAGTATGCAGAAGATGGTCCCTCAGCCCTCAACCGATCACTAGGTACAAGTTCACTTTGTGTCGAAACCATTATGGAATTTGGAATTTTTGTATAGTTTTAGCGTTAGTAAAGAGTATTTGAACGATTGTAAATTTAACCCTTAGTTGTAGTTGTAAAAGAAGCCATACAAAAGCTACTATCTATGAAAGGTGGTCCCTCAATTGAAATGCTTATAACAGGAAAATTAAAATTTACTCAGCATACGTAAGTTAAACTATCCAATGATACAGTCTATCCTTTAGTAAATGATTTTTACTAATGATTATTTTACTAAACAGTATCAAAATACATACAGTTTGGTTTCAAATCATAATCTAATTCCTATGAAGAATTATTGAGATTGGGGTGACCACGCAGCAGAATTTTAGTGGATTCTAATGGTTTTAATTTTTGTACGGGCTTTTCCTCTGAAAATATTTCGGAGTAACCTCAGCCATCGCAAACAGCGTTATATATCACGATATGATCTAAGTGATGACCTAAGTGATAAGGAAGTCACATCCTATGGTGTCTCTCAGAAAGCAACCTGGGCCCAACCCTATTTCAAGTATATAAATGACCTGTGTAGGATGACCTTTCTGATTGTATTATTAACACATTTGTGGATCACTGCAGTACTAGTCCCAGGTTTAATCTGGGATACGGTAAAGGCAAAAGCGGACGCAAAAATGTCTAAAATAATGATGTTTAAACTCTAATCTGTTAACGCTAAATCTAAATAAAACCACATTTGTTCCCTTCGGGATTAGACGTGGCGATACTCCTGACTCCTATTTCACCCTTAGAGCTCCCTCCAGTCCTCACGTAATGGCATCATGCATTTCTGTCCTACGGTACCCAGAAAAGATACCGTAACGTATCTGAGAGTTCAGATCGATAGCGGACTTAGATGAGACAAACAAATTTACACCCTTACATAATAATAATATTTATTCTCTCACAAAAAATTACAATACAGGAATGGTACATTTTGGTTAATCATCTAGAGACCTACTTTGTAAAAGACTGGTGCCTGTTAAAGATTTAATAAAAATAAGTCGGGTTTTCCTTCCTGACGCTATATAACTCCAGAACGCACGAACCGATTTCCACGGTTTTGCATTCGTTGGAAAGGTCTCGGGCTCCGTGAGGTTTATAGCAGAGAAAATTTATAAAATTTAACGCAGGTAACACCGCGGGGCACAGCTAGTAGATTAAAAAAAAAAAATCTATATTACAAGTCACCAGGCCCCCTCACTCGGTTGGCTTACTGTAGGAGGTTTTTGATTTTTTTGATTTTGAACATACCCACACAACATATAGATACTAGAAAATGTATAATCATCTTTAGCTTTAAAGCGTGTATATTGTGAACTGTGTGAGGGAGTTGTGAGATGATGTAAGTGAGTTGGAGTGTGAGATGAAGTATGTGGTTTTCAATTAGTTGTTATAATAAATCACGACACCCTCATTTTGGGAGCTATGAAGAGTAGTTGTTGCATGGTTGTAGTTATCTAATGATGGAATATATCTACAAGAATGTAGCCAGCATTCAGATAATACAATAATGTCCCAGATAGCGTTAGATCTACATAAAAATGTGTTAAAAATTAGGCATGTTGCAGTTTATACTGCGGATATTTTGGCATAAGATATTTAGTGTTCTGTTTCCAGTGTATGTGTGTGTTTCGACGTCATATGCACAACGACATCTATCGAACATGTAGTTCAACTATCAACATTAGTTCTTCAAGTAACTAAACCGTCTTATTTTTCTTCTTGCATACTTTAAAATCATCAACATCTTTTGATAGACTGAACTGATTGCAATGAAACAAAAAACTAAATGTTATTTCAAGTGACGCCCAATCGTTGTGTATAAAAGTTATCTACATTGCGTTCGTACATTTTACGTGATGTCCGAACAAATAAACAGACAAACAAAAAAAAATGCTGAAAATGAGTTCTATTGGTGTCCTTTAGCACCATGGCTATTTTGTTTTGAATTTTCTTGATATACAAAAACGACTTCTACAGTGTTATTATATCTATAGATTATCTCAACTTTTTAATGTTATAATTAGCTAACTGATTTCAAATATTAATAAAAATTGTAATGAAGAAACCGTCACTAGTTTTTTATCTATTCAATAAAATCCTGTGGCGTGGTCACCTCAATCTTAATAATTCTTCTTAGGAATTAGATTATTATTTTAAACTGTATGTATTTTGATACTGTTTAGTAAAATAATCATTAGAAAAAATCATTTACTAAAGGATAGACTGTATCATTGGTCAGTTTAACCAGTAAATTGTAGTTTTCCTGTGATAAGCGTTTCAATTGAGGGACCACCTTTGATAGTTTATAACTTTTGTATGGCTGCTTTTACAAACTAAGGGTTGAATTTACAATCGTTCAAATACTCTTTACTAACGCTAAAACCATCCAAAAATTCCAAATTCCATTGTGGTTTCCACACAAAGTGAACTTGTAGTGATCGGTTGAGGAACTATCCTCTGCATGCTAGTTCTTTTTATACAGCAAAGGTCGATATTTAATATTTTTGCTAATGTTTTACTAAGAGTAGTCATTCATAGCAGTTGTAAATTGTAACTATGTTAAGAGTTATGGATACCTCTCAGCTACTTCTTACGGACCACCTTTGACCGATTGTAACTTTGAAGTGGCTACTTTTTCAAACTAGTGGTTAAATTTACAATCGTTTGAGAACTTTTACTAACGGCTGACGCTTTCTATAGCTCAATATTCATCAATGGGAACGCTCGCCTTGCGAACAGCTATACTTACTTGGTAAATAGTAACCACTCCGATTAAGAAAAATAATTGGACCGATTTAAGCAAAAATTATCCAACCTACAATCTTAACAATTTCGATTTTATGTGACCTATGTACTCCAAATATATATCTTAACATATCAAAGACTCATATTTGATATGTTAAGATATATATATCATTTTTATTACAAACTAGCTGTGCCCGCGACTTCGTTCGCGTGGATGTCGGAACTTAAAAATGTATTTTTTGTGTATAGCGCTGTGGGAGGATACTGATACAAATTTTTTTTTATTTAATTTAGTGCTAATTTATTTTACCTGTGGAACATCTGGAGCGTACACAAAAACGTTATTGGGGTTGTTTACGCGTGAAAGAGCTACGTATAGTTGACCATGGGAAAAGCATCCAATACTTAGGTCCACCCCCGCAACGGATAATGTCTGGCCCTGGGCTTTATTAATCGTCATGGCATAACAGAGACTGACTGGGAATTACACTGGTTTGAAAGCGAAAGGAAAGTTTTTAGGAATTATAGGTATCCTTTTAATAAAAACAATATCATCGGCGCCGCAACCTGTTAATATTTCAGCTTCGATAATGTTTTGCTGCAGATTTGTGACTTTGAGCCGAGTGCCGTTACAAAGTTTGGGAGGACATACATTTCTGAGGAGAATTATTGGAACACCGATTTTTAAAACTATTTTGTGGGCTTGAAGTCCGGGTGTGCTGAGGGAATCCAAAAATTCTACCAGGTAGTGCGTGGCGTCATCTTCTTCCATAACTGTATTTATTGAGCTATATTCTTTACTATTCCCGGACGCATGAGTCAATATTTTGAAATTAATTGCCGCAGCTTGGTCATTACGGGGAGTCAAAATAGCTCGCTGACATAGCCAAGAACCAGCTTGATTTCCCATGTTTGTGGTATCTCCGTACACAGAAGAAATTAGCTCCTGCTGTGATGTAACGTAAGAGCAGAGATTACCAATCAAAATAACTTCCATCTTCTTGTACGGGTGATGGGCCATCGCCTATTTTTTACAATAAATTGGCAAACTCCTGTGCATTTTCGCAGCCTCTGACTGATCGAGTTCCCTCCTATACTTATAACTATCTCTTGAATAGCCAATAAGGACCTGTTGTGACAAATTTCACGTACCCTGTCAGGAATTTCTCCATTAGTATTTAGTTGTACATGTCTCATAAAATCTTCAGCAAACTTGTCATGGTACTTTTGCCATAACTGGTTAGCACCCGATAACGCACAAAAGGTCAATAAGATGGCAAACAAATGTCGCAAGCGATGTGGACTATCGCTCACCCATGCTTTCCGCTAGAGCGTCATCCCAATGCTGACCTCCATCTAATAAATAGCGTGCTCGGCAAGCGGCCTGGTATGTGGGATGTTCAATATCATCAACTTTACGGAGCTCAGCAAAAGACGTAGGTCCTCGCACTACATGGACCAGACTGTGGGACGAACTCACACGTGAGCACGCTACGTGAACCTGCCCGCCTTCCTTAAGTCAATTCCAGCTAACTTGAGAGTTGGACTTTGCGATTTGTTGATGGTTATCGCGACACACACTTTTATAGGGAAATACAGTACTTTAAACGGAAAAGGGAGATCATTTGGCACTAACGGAATACGTGACACGAACACTGTTTCTCCCTGGGCGGATCCAGGCATAATAGTAGCCTCTATAACACGATGCAAAGTTTTGACTTGAAGCCTAGTGCCGTTGCAAAGTTTAGGTGGCTTCAAATTCCTCAGAACATACATCCCCTATTATACGCCCTTAGGGGTGGACATTCCTAAAATCCTGAAATACATATTTTTATTTTTAACCGGGAAGGCCAAGTACCAATTTTCATGCTTTTCACTTAAAAAATTACACACTTTTCATACAAACTTACATCCCCTATTTTACGCCCTTGGGGTGGAATTGCCAAAAATTCTAAAATATTTATTTTTATTTTTAGCTGAACTACTAAATATAAGTTTCAATGCCTTTAACTTCAAAAATGACGGATTTTCATTCAATCCTTCATTCTCTATTTTACCCCCTTAGAGTTAGTATTTCCAAAAACCCTTCCTTAGTGAATGTATACGTCATTAAAAGTATCTATCGGCAAAATTTCAAGTCTCTAACCCCAGCCGTTCAGGCTGTGCGTTGATATGTCAGTCAGTCAGTTTCCTCTTTTACATAGGTAGGTATATAGATTTGGGCTGAGAAAATTATGAGAGACCGGGCTTATTAACTACATTCAAATACATTCATTCGGACAGGCTCAATAAAATTCGAATCGTCTGTACATTCCCGTTACAAACAAATCGACAGCACAAACTTTCGATCGACTGACATTATAATTTACAATTAAATTATAACAAATCCAACCTTATCCATAATTTAATTTGCCCAAAGAAAACAGAATATTTTAATAACCAATTTTGGACAACGACATACTTCTAGCCAACCAAGACCTTATTTAGAAACAATTCGGAACATTCAAAGCCCTAATCTTAACACCGTGAGTCAAAAGCAATGCACAACGACATCTATCCAAATAAAATTCAACTATCAAGCACAACGACATCTATCGAAATAAAAATCAATTATCAATAATTTAAAATTAAATTATAACAAATCCAACCTTCTACATAATTCAATTTGCCCAAAGAAAACAGATTTTTTTAATAATCAATTTTTGACAACGATATATTTCTAGCCAACCAAGACCTTATTTCGAAACAATTCGGAACATTCGATTTGAATGTTCCGAATTGTTTCGAAATAAGGTCTTGGTTGGCTTAAGATTAGGGCTTTGAATGATTCAAAGCCCTAATCTTAACACCGCGAGTCAAAAGCAATTCACAACGTCATCTATCCAAATAAAATTCAACTATCAAGCACAACGACATCTATCGAAATAAAAATCTATTATCAATAATTTAAAATTAAATTATAACAAATCCAACCTTCTACATAATTCAATTTGCCCAAAGAAAACAGATTTTTTTAATAACCAATTTTTGACAACGACATACTTCTAGGCAACCAAGACCTTATTTCGAAACAATTCAGAACATTCAAAACCCTACATAACTCATGCAATCAGCAAACAAGCCGCGAGTCAAAAGAAATGCACAACGACATCTATCGAAATAAAAATCAACTATCAACCTAGTTCATTCAGAAAAGAGATGTCCTAATATGCACAATGACATCTATGGGACAGTTAGGTAGTTCAAATGTAAACATTAGTTCATCTTGAAGTAACGAAATGTGTGTTATTTTTCTTCGTGATTACTTTAAAATCTAATATATTTTGATAGACTGAACCGATTGCAATAAAACAAAAACTAAATTTTACCTCAAGTAACGCTCAATCGTTGTGTATAAAAGTTATCTACATTGCTTTCGTATATTTTACGTGATACCCGAACATATAAACAGACAAACAGACAAAAATTCTAAAAATGCTGGAAATGGGTTCTACTGGTTGTTCTTTAATACCCTGGCTATTCTTTTTGGATTTTCTTTCGATGTACAAAAATTATTTTTCTACAGATTTATTATATGTATAGATTGGTCCAATTATAGGTTGAATTTGGAATTTATATAATAAGTTTTCAGATGTCAAAAGATATTCAAATGCCCTCAATCCAAATGTTCATCCCCAATTTATGAGCCACACTGGAACCTCCTTTTCCTTTTTTTTGAGACGATTAAAAGTACCTCATATATGTCCATCGTGATCCTGTCAGAATTAAATTAACAAAAATAATTTAATGACGCGCTCGTCGGCCGCTGCTATCTGGAAATAATTGGTATTTTATGCTTAATCATAGGAACATCGGTCCGGTATAGCTCGATTACAAATAATAAGTACCTATAATGATTTGTTCCAAACTATTCAAAATAGACAATGCCGACCAATTCTATGTAATACCAACCTAATTCTTTGTATATTATTGTATTAATTTTTAACAAAATATGTCTTATGAGAGAGTCCTGTTTTATCTAGTCTCGATTTAGTTTTAGCGTGATAGTAAAGACAACTAATAGCGAAGAATTGACGAACATTTCCCGCATTACTAAATATGAGAAATGTCAATTACCAAATCAAATACATAGATCCATCAAATGTGTATAAATTTTCTTATTAAATGGTATTAGGAATTAACTTTGAATTGTGTGATCAAAACCAATCGATCTTGCCAACGTGTTCTTAGCTCTATTTCAAAATAAAATAAGGTTTATATCGGCAGACATTTCCCGTTTATTTACAAAAGTATACATTACAAATCTAGAAACTATACAGTACTAACGTAGATGAATAATTATAATGATCCACAGTGGTAAGAGAAGGCAAGAAAAATGAAAACAATATAATTCCTGCAAACACTGTGGAATTGAATTTGAACGTATGTGACCATAACAATTGGTAACTATCCTTTTCTATTGTGCTAATTTGAAAATCAACAGTAACTAATTTTAAATGACCGTAATATTGAAACTTAAAAACAAATTCAAAATGATGTAAATTAGATACAAACTACTACATTTCAGACAATTAAAAATAAAAATACTTATAAATAATTATATATAAGTAGCTCTTGCAAACATATTTTCTAAGAATCAGAAGCAGCTTCCTGTAAATTGTGCGATTGTTTAACACGCCTTATTCGTTTGTATCGGGCTAAATCTCCATCGTAATACCGTGGAAGCGGCCCAAATGAGTCATTTTCTGGGTAATGCGGGGCATTTATGTAATTTTCAGAAATAGTCTTCTTTTCATAATCTGTCAGTGATGTTGGTTTAGATTTAGTGTCTTCAAGGTCGCTAGAATTATCTTCAGCTATGCGTCTATTTCTGCTTCCACTGCTATACATAAGATTTTCATCAACGCCTTCCACACCAGATAAAACACTATCTGTGTCCGATCCAAGGCTCATCGAGTTAATTTCTAGATTTTCATTTGATGATTTAGAGTTATCGGCATTCAAGTTTTTCGTTTGAGCAGACTTATCGGTGTTAGAAGCGGGATCTTCATCGAGACCTTTATTACTACTTGCAAAATTAGAAGTACGATCGTAGAAGCCTTCATCGTCAAATTCATTTCCTTCGTCATTATCTTCGTCTTCATTTTCTGCTTTGTATGGAAAATATGCAACTTTTGCATCAGGTAGAAGGCCAGCCGATCTTTTCTTAATACGTTGACCAAGGTTTCTACGTTTCACTCTGACTAAGGGAGCTGAATCTGCGGATTCATCATACGCATTTGCATTAGGAAAAGACTCTTCTAGAGACTTAATATTATCAGACTGCCTCTCTAATGAAGTTTCTCGTTTACATGTTCTTTTTTCACCATCTAATGGGTCACCATCATTCGTTAATTTGGAAAAATTCTCGTCTTCAGAGGCGAAATATGCCTGATCATTCTGATAATCGGAACCACTTTGCAAATTGAAATTTTTATCTAACATTTTAGAGTCATCAACAGATATATCGGCATCTTCTAAATCATTCAAATTAGCTTCTCTTTTGCTTTCAACTTTTGGCATCACTTCTACATTGGCAACTGTTTCGTCTTGGGGTTTTTGATCCAGGTTCAAACTACTATCAGATTTTATTGAAACGGAATCGTCATTAGTATTAGATAGCACGGGTTTATTTAGAGAACTAATGCTGATATCTGCAGTTTTCGTACTTGATGCTTCATTATTTTCAGTGGAAATGTCTGATAATTTATTGCCTTCTGTAGAACCAGTATTAAGAGACAATGGAGATTCGGTATTTAAATCTATGGTTGGACTTCCACCTTGGACTTTACTTAGATCTGACTGAAAATTTTCAACTAGACTATTTTCTTCTAATGCTCCAGCTTTCTTTGTTATTTCTCTTTTATTAATAAATGCATTATCGGGCGTGTCAACATCATTGATTATCTTTTTTAGTAATTCTTTTTTGTCTTCTGACAGCGAATTGAGAAGTTCATTTAATTCATTTCCCGACAATTTTTTTAAATGCCTTTTAATAGCAGATTCTTCATTTTCGCTATCGGTTTTGTCACTGTCCTTGCTTTTTTCGTCACTAGTCATATTTGGGGTTTCTACTGGACTATCATCTTTAATTTCACGTCTGTCTCTTAGATTGTACCGTGCGCTATCTTGGCTTTGGTCATCTACCATATCCCTATTTTCAGTTTGCATCGTGTTGTAGTATTGTTTATAATAGCGGGATTGTTCACTTGCGTCAGAAGCGTCATTACTGTCGTATTCATTTTTTTCTACTCTATTAACTTGATCTCTATTTTTCTCAAATATAATTTCTCCTTCTTCAGTAGGGGTAGTCTCGATTTCTGCAGTTCTTTTGTTTACTGTTTCATCTTGATCTTTTACGGGATTTCCTTTGCTAACTTCACGATTAATTAAATCCTGTTGGATGTCTTGGTGCTGGGTGTTTACTAGGTTGTATCTATCCGACTGACGTCGTTTATTGATAGAACGGCTTGGTTCGTTAAGGTTAGTCAATTCGGGAGTCTCATCTCGTATACTTCGGCCTCTGTCGAGCTTAGAATCTGAAAGCTGAAATATTCCACGTTTAGATTTATTTAAATATATTGTCAACTTAGTAGATGCCTCAGTAAGGGACTTAGGTAGATGGACTATATTGAAGGATTCTTTGATTTAGTAGTTAAATGAATTCAGATAATTAGAAGCATCTTTCAGAGTTTTCCTTGAATCTCGTATAGGTACGTTCAGTTACTGTAATTATTAGAGATTTTTGCATCATTATGTTTACTTTTAAGTTTACGAAGTCAATGGTGGATTTAATTCAAAATTCATTTATTCCATAAAATATTACATTTGTGTGTGTGTGAATCGTGTGTGTGAATCGTCAATATTTTTTGACCCTACCATGCAGTGCATGACGTGGCAGCTACTGAGAAACACTGCCAGAAAACTCAGTAGGAATCCTTTTTTAAAATATTTATTTCTTAACATAAAATTACATTGTATTTAAATGTGTTAATTTAGAGTGACTCAATCCCAAGCTGTTTTGTCACTTAAATAATCAGAAGTTGTAGTAAGCCCTGCTACACAATTTGGCTTTTATAATTCTTTTAAACTTAGTCGATATCACTGGGAAGTTTGTTATAGAATCTTATACATTATTCGTACATATTTTTACATAATTATTTTAAAAAGTCGAGAACTGCAAAAAATAAACCTATGGCACTTTCATATCAAAATCCACATGAATACTTGTATATTGT
The DNA here is from genome assembly GCA_951640165.1 of Pseudoips prasinana. Classification (NCBI taxonomy): domain Eukaryota; kingdom Metazoa; phylum Arthropoda; class Insecta; order Lepidoptera; family Nolidae; genus Pseudoips; species Pseudoips prasinana. Next base: position 18,581,873 of record OX621251.1, read on the forward strand.
ATTACTTGTATATTGTATACATATGTACTTTTCAAATTTTAACCCACGTTTTGGTCTGTTTTGGAATAAACCAAAAATATTTTCACGTAATTTGCATTTGCAACCTTATAAACTCCAAAAACATACTAGGATTCACAGATTTATAGGTGTGGCTATATGGCGCTTTACGAAAATAATTTAGGTTCAAATCCTGTCGGTAATTGCGATTAATTCTTAGAATCACATCTGAACTAGAGTACCTATAGTTAATTAAAGTTCAAAAACGGACTGAGGTAAAAAGAGGTTTCTAAAGGGTCGGACTCGCACAAGTGATGCCTTTGGTTTTGTAAGCGTTAATAGGCTACAGTGACGCTCACCATCAGTGCCTCTAGCACGAGTTCCTGCAGTTTACTTACTCGATCACACGTACAGTTTCCTCCCATACATTGAGCACCAGCGCCTCTCACGGAAACTATTAAGAACTAAAACTCTGGTGCTCAATGTATGGGACGAAACTGTACGTGTGATCGAGTAAGTAAACTGCAGAAACTCGTGCTAGAGGCACAGGTGGGCCGTATCCTTGTTGCTTACTTGTATTAAAAGTATGTGTGTGTTCAAAAAATTTATAAACGTTGATAAACGTAGAGTACCAGAAGTACTTACTAGGATTAGGATGATTTAAATGTTTATATTTTTTTATAATATTATTACTAAGCTTTTTTACACAATATACACGAATATTATGCGGAGTAAAATCAATACAAATAATGAACTAGACATCATAAATTTAATTTTAGACAAAACTTAATGGTCATGGGTTAAAAACTAAAATTTATAAATTAACCTTCGAATTTTAATATGCAAATGCTAATAAAAGTCCTTGAAAATACACTATCACGATCATAGATCTATCACTCCATGTCTACAACAGAAAAATCATAAAGTATTGACACATCCGATTTTCTTGAATAATTTTAGTTCTATATCATTTAATTATTTTTTTAATTATTGGTATACTTAGTTTTACCGCCTTGGGCCTTATTAGACATCTTTTGTAGTATAATTTCATAGTCACGTCATAGTCCATGTCCTTCCACAGTAGAGACTTTACTCAAGGCTTCTATGGATTTCGATTCAACACAGAAAATAACAATTCTCGACAATATGACATATTCCTCTACTTGTGTACGTTGTCGAAGATATTATGTCTAAAAATCCACCATATTTACAAATCCGAATTTACACCAGTTTTTGAAAATGAAACGATGCCTCAATGTGTCTTTTTCTGTTGGCGCTTGGCGCCAAAACTCCCGCTCTATAGGTACTAGAACAGACTGTTGACAGAGTAAAATAATATCACGCTTCTTAGCAGAGAAACCTTTAATTAGGGTTTTAAGTAAATAGTTAAACTTGGTTCAAGTGGTTGAACGGGGTATAACTGGGCTACGGTTAAGAGGGGGATCACAGCATTATTTGAAATAAGAAGAACTTTAGTGTCATTATTCTCATAAAGACGTCCATATTAACCCAGCGCCCTGTTTACATTGACTAAAACACCGATTCCAGCAATGATGTTATAAGTAAAAAGGTGTAGATAGGTTTCCAACACAACATTCGATCTTCAAAAACGGCACAACAACGCACACATAAATAACTTAATATTGCAATATCACACTACATTACGATTAGACGTCAAAGTAAGATGGCATGATTCAATAAACGTGAGCGAAAACGAGACAAATGTAATTTGCGATAGTGCGTCGTCTCAGTTAGTGTCTGAAGTAAATTCTGGCTAATTAGCCACATTTCAACGTGCCGCTCCCGGAGCGCTTTTAACCTATCTACACCTTTTTACTTATAACATCATTGGATTCCAGGATTTAAGTGTTAAAAACTATATTCTCGTTGATGATAAGAAATTTCTAGTCGTTTGTACTAATGACGTACTAAAAATATTAAGATTATCCATAGACTAAGGTGCCAGTTGTTTTGCCAAGGAGTATATATGGCTATGTACCAATGCTTTCTGTAAGTTTTAGTAATACTTTGTAAAAAAATGGCCAGCATATAATCAATAGGTTCTCATACATACATTATCAACCTTGGTGCGTTCAGCAAGATCGTCTGCTGCTTTTTGTTGTACATATCTGCTTTCTGTTACATCAAGCATATGCCGATTTCTCTGGCCGTCGTCTTCTTGAATAGAGGGTTCCTAAATACAACAACCCGTTTCAAACTTGTACATTCGTTCATTATGATAATAGTATCTTCCTGGTTAAGATTTTTTCCATATTTGTTTCCGATATTATGGGGTATGTTGCGCACGAAGGTGCACTGTCTGTAACCTTTACTCTCATGATTCGAAGGGACTGAATTTCCACCTGACCGGAGAGTGGAAAGGTGCTGTAGCGATGGCTTTACGTGCTCTCGCAGGCACGAGAGTGTAAAAATAGCCTGACTCAAGGCCGCTATAATATTTCTGTACAAAAAAATCTCAGGAACTGTCAGGCTCAGTCAGGCCTGTTACCTCATAATGATCATGCTTGAACAGGTGACCGCTAGATCAATGAGGCAATCGTAAAGATAACCTGTTAAAATAGAGAATAAGGTGCTGCGTATAAATTCTGCATCGGGCCAAGAAGTGCTGTCTTCTGACAGGAAAAACTCTCATCAACTCCGAAAGTTGGCAGTATTAACACACCCATGCCTCTAAGAACAGGTACCTCGGTACAGGTAGCAGTCGGTCCTACGCCTAATCTCACCCGTTGTGTTAGATTGCAATCCCATTGGATTTCAATAATGAGGGAGGGATTACAAAACACAAAGTACATTTGGACGTTATAATATTTACAACGTAGTTGGTTAGACTACATTGAGATTGGTCGCCATAGCTGGTTTTCGGCCAGGAACCATATTATTCGTAGTACTGTATTATTTAATGAAACGTATTCTGCCTAGTTGACATTGCTTCTGGCAAAACTGACTAACACATTTTACCACTCAAACGATTAATCGAAAAATGTCCGTAATATTTGGCTTTTATTGACTTTCCTTCAATATTTTTAAAATACCTCTTCGCACTCCTTAATTAATCTGTGCTTTACGTTTGAAGGCGATTTGTTTTAGGAATGTATAGTGTCAAGCCTCTCACACTATCGGCAGACAGTTACAACGTGCATTCACAAAGTCGAATAAAGTACCTAATGATTTAGTCCACTTAGGTCACGCTAAAAGACTTAGGTAGTACTACCAAACTTGCAAGCTCCAGCTACGTTTTTACCAGTCTTTTAAATCTATCTGGTCTATAAACACTGGCGTTGCCCCGTCAATTTTATATCTTGACCGACTGTCAAGTCAAGTGTCAACTATCTGTATCACATTTGAATGTCAGAAATGTCAAATGTTTTATCATAATACTTACCAAAAAAATATAAAAAATCAAAGATATCAAAATAATAAATGGCGAAAATGTCGAAAACCAATGCCAGCGATGACAACTGATAAAACTGCCAAATATTTTGAACAAGGAATCAATTTCGTATGCAATACTGATATTATATATCGAGGGAGGCGATGGCTGGCCCACACGTCATACTCGTGAACGGGTGCTGCTTGCGGTAACTGGTCGAACTGCTGTTGGGGTACTCAAATTTTTTTTTTCGCCTCTGGTAGACTTCGTGTGACTTGTTAATTTTGTAAATGTATACGCGGATGCACCCACCGTTTTTTCGTATAGCAAGAGGATTTTCAAAGTGCTTGAGTGAAACTGAATGCTATTGCTTATTTATTTTATTATGATTCACTGAATGACAACGGTTCTGTGAGTGCATTAGCCTACATAACAACCAATCACAATGTAAGTAAAATACATGACATTTAAAAAAAAAGTCGTAAACTGAAAGCAAAAGAAGACGAAAAAAGCAAGCCCGGAGTTTCTTTGTGGCTTTCTTCTCCGGGTCGTCCACCTAGGTAGCTAGAGAAAGCCGCAGGCTAGCTAGGGTAGGTTCCTCAGCGGCGAGGATCGCTTTGGCCCATTAACGCGTGATCGGTGATCCCGTGCATGTGATCACACCCTCATTTAGAATTTCGTCTTTTGCTTTAGTCTTCAATTCTTTAATTTTAATATAGTAGAACTAAATTTTAAAATAATAGATTAGTAAATTGTTATTTAAGGATTTCAGAAAATATATGCGATAAAACAAACCGCACGGACTGACAAATTAATTTTTTTTTGTAACTTTTTACTATCCACTATGTTTATGTACTGCATTGTGACCTTGACAAGTACAAGTGTATGTTAATACCCAAGTGCTGAATAAAAAAATTCATTTCATTTCATATATTAATTTACCATTTGCAATTTTTTTCGTTATTTATATTTGAAATTAGTCTATATAATATCTTAACATTTGACATTTTCGCTTATCGATTTTTACTTTTAAAATGTGTGCCGCTAATCCACGTTGTACAAAACTTCAGGTACTTATGCACTTCTCCCTGAAGTCTGACTTTTTGACATATGACGTTCGCAAATGGGTTTAAGATCTGTAATTTAACATTTGTTAAAATGTCCAACGACTAGAAAATATAAAAAACGACGACCAGAAAATATAAAAAATGCCTACACGTGGCATTTTTTTTATATTTTCTGGACGAATTTCCTAAATAGGACCGAAAGTATCCTGTGGATTCACTCTATATGCGTATATAACCACTTTAGGGAATAAAATGATAGCTTAGATTTACTGCAGGTATGGTAATCTAGGAATATTAGACATGTCAGTCGTAAGGTAATCGCCAGAAGTAATGGCGGTTATTTCGTCGTCCCCGCAGTTGTCGGGCTTTTATATAGTTAGATGTAGGTATACGCATACATATGTAGGTATGTGTTATCCTGCATATAATATTCCGAAACTCGTCACATATATATTGCTAAAGGATTTTAACTTAGTATATCTATACAACTTATGTAATTTAACACGGAACATACCTGATCGTTCAGTCGTGAATCATCCTCGTCAGCCATGACATCTTCAGCCGCTTGTTCATTATTCTCGTCCTCATTTTCTTCACTTTCGCTAAAATCAAGGCAATTTACTTGTATAGCTATAAATTTCTGTTCATCAGTGGCGGCGGGTGATATAATCCAAAACAGAAGCCAACGCGAAGAGAATTTATGTGATGGTAGCAACCAACTATTAATAAGGGAGAATAAATATAATGCGATGACTTCGGCAATTTTGTAATTAAGTTTGTTTACACTTGGATTAAAGATATACCGTTTACAAAAATGCTCAACGGCATATCCTTTTAGTGCCAAAATGCGGGTTAAAATAATGTTATTAATTTTGATACTTTCAAAATTCCAATATGGGTAGAACGTATCTTTTTTTTGGAATTTATTTCTTAACTGATGGGTACTTAATCGTGTATAAAACAAAACGTGGCTGTTTATATAAAACTAATTACATTTTTAGTATAAATTTAATTTGTTTAGCCAAAATATACTTATGTGTGAGATTTAATTAACATTTGTATTTTTACAACATTTAATGCAAATAAAAAAATATTATTCCATAAAAGTTCTAATCCATACTGTATAAGGTCCATTAATTTTGAGATGTGAAACATATAAGTAGGTACCTACCTAATCCGTATCTAATGCAAGTTGAGATAAAATAAATCTATCAATTTTGCAGCAAATTATTGAATTTTATCGAATAAAAAGACACGATACGAAATTCAACGCCGCATAACCACATATATTGGCAATTTACTCTGATGATGAAAAATACCCATCGCTCTAAAGCATCTAATACGAATTACAAGAAGCAAGCTCGTGCACCTTAAAACAGCGTTTATTGTCTAAGCTATTAGGACGCTGTCGAGGTTAAAGTGTATCCGCAGAGATGGCGTCGACTGTACCCAGTACATGTAAAAACACATAAAAGTATCAAACATGCGCAGAATCACAGGCCACCTAGTCAGCAACTACGAAAAGACCATTTTCTTGGTGATAGTTTATAAAACCGTGTTTCAAAAAAAAATATAAGTATATGCAATGTTTATTTACTTACTTGTCATTGTTATACTCAGCTTGGTATGGTCTACTGAATGCTGATATAAGTAGACTTCCAAATAACAACAAAACTAGCCAATAATTCATGTTTGCAGTCTCAAAAATCGCTTGTAAAATCTATTTTGACAATAGCAGGGAAAATTTAAATTTTTGTGCTTATAATTACTGTTAGATTTACAGCCAGCAAGAACGTCAAAAGTAAGCTTGAGGTTTTATTCGATATTTAATCTAGGCACGTCTTCTTAGTTTTAAAAGAAACCCAGCATCGAGGGTTGGTCAAACCCATAAAGTTAGTTATACCTAGCGACTAACTTTATGGTCAACCCGTAGTTTGGTAAAATTTGCAGGCAATTTTAGCGCCGAAGACTACCTAAACGCTTTACAAATCTATACAACGTGTAACATAAACCACCTCCGCTCTTTAGACTAGTCTTCAGATATTATATTTAGCTAGATCGATTTTTAAAACTTCAAAATGATAAATTTTATTTAGCTAAATTGAGTCGTTGTCCACAATTGAAGTATCTAGATCCTAATATTATGTTTGCAAAACATATAACAATATATTAGGGATATATTTTTAAATATATACTTATAAACGGCTGACATGATTTTGATGACTTTTTAGTGTTTGTATGTTTAGATTTACATAGATTCGTGGCTAGACAGATAAGGCCCAGGCGTATGTAAACCTAAGGCGGCTGCTTCGAATAGAATTTTGCAATGCTTAGTAACGTAACCTTACTTCGCTCATAGCCAAATGCTTTCACCGGTCCGTAAGTGATTGGCGAAGTTAAGCAACTAGGCTCGCGGTCAGTCCATAGGCTTCGGAGACCACGTTAAGCTGTTGGTCCCGGTTGTAGCCATTAGGCAACAGTCATAAGTAAGTAAGTAGGTACTTAATAAAATATGGCGCATAACTAAGAATCTCTGAATACTGTTGCTGCCTTGTTATTGTACCTATTTTTTTTATACCTTTATTGAACAAAACGCCCCTTTAAGCAATAGTAGATTACATTTTGAGCATTCCTTTCAACAAAACCAATCATAAATTAAATAATGTTTAATATGGCAATTAATTCAAAAAGATCTGTGCCTGACGAAACGTTTCTAAAGAGAACTACACCCTATCGGGGCAATTGAAAGAGAGGTTCTAACTTCATACTTGCACTGACAGGAGCCGTCGCTAGGATCTGTTTTTCTCAATTCGCTCGACTAGGTTAATATCCGTTAAGAATGGTCCGAGGACGCGCTGGATAAACACGTATTATATGTATAGGTATAATTATACACATAGGTACAATTGTACATTTTTGTATTTTGAATAATCAGTAGGATCAATTCCTGGTCACTTATTTTATTTTTATCGTAAGAAAGTATTACCTATCACATATTGTGGACTCGTACCTGATGTTTCGGCATCATCGATTGCACCAGCCGTGGTCACAGGTCGACTGATGTGACTCGGCAGCACCGTCTCCGGGAAGCGCGGGTTTAGGTAAATACCCTCGCTTAGTCTAAATATTTATTTTTATTTAGTACGGAGCTTTCGATATGTCTGGCTGGACACAACACAAATGACATCAGCACCCGGGCGCACTAGGTACTAAATACTTTTTATTCTGTGGCACTACATTGGTTATGCCTACATAATTATGATCTGTGGGTTACCCGATAGCACATCGTTATTACAGGATTCCAAGATGTTGAAAGGAAAAACTGATAAAATTGGATCAGTTTTAAAAAATACTCCATCAATCTATTACTTAGGTATATACAGTATGAAGTATTCTAACATTATCCGTTTAGTCTTGATGGAGTACTTCTTTAATACGGATCCAACTTTATCCGTTTAGTCTTGATGGAGATTCTTTTTAATACTGATGTTACTTTTCTTCAAACCCCGGGCCTACAGTTTTGAGTGCAACTGTGGTAAGTTTTAAATCGGTCGCACTAAATGTTATAAGTATTGCTGAAACATATCGCAGCAATCAGAAACCGACAGATTAATAAATCCTCAACTCCCGTGTCCACAATAAATGATAATGTGTAAAAACCGCGAAACTTAAAAAAAATAACTTTAAATAAAACTTTAAACTTTAAATAAATTTAGATTGGAACGTTGCATCATCGTCTTCATGTCAGCCGAATGACGTCCACTGCTGGACAAAGGCCTCCCCAAAGTATTTCCACAATGGAGTTGTTGTTCATCATTTGGAGGGATACGTACGCCATACATAATCGCTACGCTGGCAGACGGGTTGGCGATCGCAGAATGAGACGCTGCTGTCCGTTCTTAGGTAGAAATTCCATCGGGATGATTTCTACGCCTCCCACGGGACAAGATAAGTTATTCTGTACGGGATCAAACCCCAAATATGTGGTGTGCGTCACGATTGCTCCGCCACTTTATCCGAACAGAAAAAGAAATCACTATATTTTTTGTCAGAATTAGTCAAAATCGAAAGGAACAAATCAAAACTTTGTCAAAGCAGAAATAAAGAAGTAACAGGGGTTTTAAGTTGGCCGCGCGAACGTAACGTGCACGATTGCGCGGCCATGGAGATCTCAGTAACTACTTGGGATAGAGATCTAAATCTTTTTGTTAATTAAACATTTCATTTGTCAACAATTGTCAAAAAAAGAATTCTAAGACTTAGATCAATATTTCACGAAATATTCACCTTGGAAGTTATGGCCGCGCAATCGTGCACTTGATGTTTCTTTAATCTCGATTATTTCTTCAAAACTTAAGATATCATGCAGTAAAACTGTTACTAGAAGAAAGGTTTTAATGTGTCAAAAGTAGCGAAAGCATCTAACGCCACCAAAGTTTATTTAAACTGACGAAATCAAGGCAAAACAAAAGTTACGTGGCCGCGCAATCGTAACGTTACTTTGAACGCTGATATCTAGAATTGTTAAGATTTCGGTGTTGACATCCATTTATTCGTAATATTAAGCTAATCAGATTGACATAGCGTTTTAACCTCAGGACAATTTTCTACGTGTGTAATCTCAGAAATGATGATATGTCTTATATTGTTCGAGCAGGGTGACCATAATTTCTGTTAAATATGGGGATATCTTTTGCTCTACTAGACGAAAATGTACCTGTTAGGAATAATTATTGTAGAATTGGCTAAGATAAGACAGTTCAATACAATATTCTTTTCTTTAACCGACTTCCAAAGGAGGAGGTTCTCAAGTTCACCGGTATTTTTTTTTATACACATGTTCAAATAATGCCATACAAAACATGGCCAAAAAATGGAACTTTGTTCTGTTTTCACCACATGACGCGACATTACTGCTTGTACTCCAGTAATTTATCTATATCTATACATATAATAAAATCGTAGAAATGTCAAAACTGTACATTGAATGTTATTTAAAAAGGATACTTGGGGCGTGATCTACAATCGACATCGAACCAAAAAAATAGTTTTTAGAATTTTTGTCTGTTTATCTGTATGTATGTCCGGGCTAAACTCAAAAAGTACTGCATGGATTTACTTCAAATTTTGCATGAATATTACTAAGAGGTCGGGTCAACATATAGGCTACATATTATCACGCTATCACCTACGGGGGAGGGGCTGTGATAATTTATAAAATTTAACGCGGATAAAACCGCGGGGCACAGCTAGTACATATAATAAAATCGTAGGAATGTCAAAACTGTACATTGAATGTTATTTAAAAAGAATACTTGGGGCGTGATCTACAATCAACATCGAAGCAAAAAAATAGTTTTTAGAATTTTTGTCTGTTTGTCTGTATGTGTGTCCGGGCTAAACTCAAAAAGTACTACATGGATTTACTTCAAATTTTGCATGAATATTACTAAGAGGTCGGGTTAACATAAAGGCTACATATTATCACGCTATCACCCACGGGGGAGGGGCTGTGCTAATTTATAAAATTTAACGCGGGTAAAACCGCGAGGCACAGCTAGTCTATTATATGTTTGTAAAGTACCCCGCGACACAGGGATTAGATTCCCAAGTGTGGGCGTTGTCTTTTTAAAACGAAAAGAAAAAAAAGGAAAGAATTGAATATGTGTTCGGTTAATAGGCAGTAATATAACAATTATGAACTCAAAGCTAAGTGTGATGATTTTAGAACTGACTCGAACGGAGGGACTCTACCTGCGGAATATCAATTGATTTATTTTCATTTTGAGAGGCAATTTATATTTCGAATTATGTACATTTCTATTTTATATTTCTAGCATTACTAACCCACGAAAATATGACTCCTAATTTGAAATACATATTAAATTAGGAACCAAATGTGGGACGTCATATTTCGTATAATTTATGACCGTAAAAACATTATACTTAACCATGTCAGCCAAATTACGTCCACTGGCGGTCAAAATCCTCCGCACAGTGCACAGAAAAACGCTGCTGCCCGTTCTCTGGTAGGTTTTCCCTCGGGACGATTTCTAGCCCCCCCACGGGATGAGATGGGGTGTAAGATATTCTACGACGTCACCACACAGCGAATTAGTAATAATTATACTTACTTTATCGATTTTACGTAAATGGTCGAAACTCCAGCTCAAGAAATACTGTTGCCATTACCATTACTGTTTCATTGATAAAATTATAACTCGTCAATACATAACAAAACATAAAAGTCCTTTGACAAACGGAAAAAGGAAAGTGCATTAAAATCTTTTATTTTAGCCAATTCTCCAATAATTATTCCTTAGGTACATTTTCGTTCAGTAGCGCAAAAGATATCTCCATAATTAAGAGAAATTATGGTCACTCTGCTCGAACATTATAAGACATATCATCATTTTTTAGATTACACGCGTAGAAAATTGTCCTGAGGGTAATATGCTATGTTATATATATAATACGCTATGTTAATCTGGTTAGGTTAATAATACGAATAAATGAATATTAACACCGAAATCTTAACAATTATAGATAATGAGATATCAGCGTTCAAAGTAACGTTACGATTGCGCGGCCACGTAAGTTTTGTTTTGCCTTGATTTCGTCAGTTTAAATAAACTTTGGTGGCATTCAATGCTTTCGGTACTTTTGACATATTAAAACCTTTCTTCTAGTAACAGTGTTACTGCATGATATCCTAAGTTTTGAAGAAATAATCGAGATTAAAGAAACATCAAGTGCACGATTGCGCGGCCATAACTTCCAAGGTGAATATTTCGTGAAATATTGATCTAAGTCTTATAATTCTTTTTTTGACAATTGTTGACAAATGAAATGTTCAATTAACAAAAAGATTTAGATCTCTATCCCAAGTAGTTACTGAGATCTCCATGGCCGCGCAATCGTGCACGTTACGTTCGCGCGGCCAACTTAAAACCCCTGTAACTTCTTTATTTCTGCTTTGACAAAGTTTTTGTTTGTTCCTTTCGATTTTGACTAATTTTGACAAAAAATATAGCGATTTCTTTTTCTGTTTTGATAACGTGGCGGAGCAATCGTGACGCACACAGCAAACCTGCTATATCCGGCAGTCAGTACCACCATGACATCAAAGAAAACAAAATTTTAAAGTCATAGAATTGTTAAAACATGGTTATTTGGTCTTGCCAAGAAGTGATTTTATTTCCATCATGTGTAAAAGAAACATGCTTTTAAATGTATAATAAGAATACATATAGAAAGTTGATGAAGTTGCCAGTAATCAAGTACCTAATAATTTTGTATATGCTTGTTACGTCCGCTAATACCTTACACACAAGCATTACGCTAATTTTATCTTCATATAAGCTGGAATACTTCCATTGATGGACGAAAACCTCTCCAAGGATCTCTACAATGGAACTGCGTCCATCAATTGGGGATCTATGACATAATCGCCACACGACAGACGACTCGGCGAGCGCTGTTGTCCGCTGTCTGGTAGACATTTTACAGCACACACACAGCAGCTTTTTTATTAAAGATAACTCCCGCACTATGGAAATTAATCCTTGTGTCGCAGAGTATGTAACAAATATATAATTGACGGACACAAAGTACATCTAGATTCACGACAACTACCTGTTTATGGGTCACACAAATAGTTGTCCTGCGCGGGAATCAAACCCGGGACACGAAGTGGCGAGGCGACTGTCTAAACCGCTGCCTTATTAGGTAAGGAAGTTAGTTAATAATCACATTTAACATATTAGGCTGATAATTATGAAAAATAGGCCAAATACTTACAACAACTTTATTTTAAATGAGACCGTTTCATCTCTATCACACTTATGTACATTTGGTTTAAATAAAACAAACCTTCGAAACATTTTACCGCAAAATCTTTTCATTAAGTTTGTGCATATTTGAGAAAAAAACATATATATCTTATATTTAAATGTCGTATAAATCCATAAGATTTAAGAATTGTAGAAATACTCGATCACACTAATTGGTGTCTCGTTGCTTTCGACTGTATCGAAAGCTTTCTCATAACTGCACATACAATTATCCTATTTACTATTCATTATTTAAACCCAAAATGCAAAAGGTAAAAAAATCCAACAGGTTTTAAAACTATGAGTACTATTCAAATGCGATGTGGCAATAACCTGACAGGGAGCGGAACAGGCATGGACCGGCTCCACAATATAGAGATAGTAGAATATCTCCACTGCTTTCATCTTACACGTTGCGTATATGTCTATCTCTTTCTCAGTCTACCATTGCATTAAACTTATGGGTCGCAAGTGGTTTATTCTTTCTAATAACATTACATAATGATTCCGTGATTTAAATGGCCGAAAACAGTAGTAACTAGTCCACTCTGCTATGACAGCATTATAATATGTCCAGTGGCGCCGTCTCATATCGCTGTCCCGCCCCCTAGCGGCCACCGCGCACATTGCACTCATCGCGCAGTCGCAAGGAAACATTCACAATTTAGACTTTGTACTTTTCGAATTGAATGAATTAAACAATATACATAAACAAAACAATTATAATAATAACGTTGACATAAATCGAACACATCGAATGACATGGTCGCAAGATTCCAAAACAACGCCATTTTGACTCAGACTCAAGATCAAACCCGACCGATATTCGTAATCTTCTGCATTTGGCAGACACTAGCTTAAATAACATGTACATAATGTATCTAAATTTAGAAAACACTATTTAAACTTTAATAAGAAAAGAAACTTACTTTTAACGTCAGATTAGGCTTCACAATGAATTATGTTGTGCTTTTTTCCTTTATCACAATATCGTACAATTATTTATACAAGTATATATCATCTGTCACACAGTGCATACTTTATGGCGGAATTTTAAATAAATCTTTAAAATCATAACAACACGAACAGTCGCAAGTTGTATACACTGTACACAACATAAAGATTTACAACACATATGCATGTCGCAATAGATATGACTTTTGTAAACGACCAGATATCAAATAGCCACAGGACAACCATTCCCATTTCTTCCCTTTTAATAACAGAATATTGCATCCAAATGGGCTTAGTCCAAAAATTATCTCCCAATAATGTAAAGTATGAACTAACTATTCAAACGTATATATACAAATCTACGAACACTGACCAGGCCCGCCCTTGTACAGACGCCAGCACATCCAGCTACCCCAATCTGTCAAATTTCTCCAATTGAAAGTTAACCTTATACTTATGTGATAAAGTTGAAAATCTAAAAAAGGAATTTGACAGATTGGGGTAGCTTGATGTGCTGGCGTCTGTAATTTCTCTCCTGTCATCGGTAATTTAGTAAGTAACTTTAACTCTTAATATTATTATTTGTACTGCCCCTAGAAAGTTATATATATAATAATTGCCCGTCAGAACAGCCAGTAGGATGGGGCTGGCCAGATTTAATGTACTAACTTTTTAAAATAATCATTTAAAAAAGTAACTCGACACTCAATCATAACACTAAAATATTTCTTGATAACTGAGACAGTGATACATAAGAAGCTAGATGAATTTAAACATTTTCAACATGCTGTTAATACCTTTCTCCAGAATTTTGGGGTGTGGTGGTTATACAGTCAGGATAAAAGCTAAGAATCGAAATTTAATCCACTTCCAGTCAAATTCTATTGACTTAAAAATGAATGTAATTACAATGTCTACACTAATTTAGTACCATCGAGCGTGTCTGATTATGGGGACCGAAGTTGGGTAACGAAACACTTGGCTAATTGAGGCTCATTAGATTGTGTTTGACGAGTCCTTTGCGTTAGCATGTTAAACCCGAGTATTCATATTGGTTTCCCCAAATATTATAATAATTTAATCTCCTTGTCAAATCCTCCTTTCCACCGGCCAAACAACGCCCGCAGAAAGAATTAATAACAATTAAATGACAGAAAGTACATTGAGATTCAGAACAACTATTTATGGGTCACACAAATAGTTGTCCTGCGCGGAAATCTAACCCAATACACGAATAGGGAAAAGCCAACCGTCTTAACTGCTCCTCTACACGAGCAGTTAAAGTTTATGTTGACATACCAAGGATCCGATATGGAGGATGAGATATGGATCGAAATTAGGGGTTCACTTCGTCGGTTAGCCTATCGAATTCGTACTTATTAGAGTTGGCAATCCGGTTAATTTCACTGAATATAATATAACAGTTCATTTAATTCCAACTATCTAATTATTGTTACTACTTTTTGAGATACCTATTAGGTAAAATCATTCATAACTATTTTGTTTTCGTATTTCTTTTTTTTCTTCTTTTTTTGAAAATATAAATCATTTAGCTCTAGCTTCTTTTAATTTCACTGTTATGGAGTCTTATTACATTATTCCTCTAGTCCAAACACAAAAGACATTTTAATAATCACACATACTGGGATATTTAGACTAAAAAAAAAAGATATTGTTAAAAATGTAACAAGAACCAACCACCATACAAAATTTTGCACCAAGCCCATCGCCTAATAATTTTAATGGAATGAAATCTGTACAAATACATCAGTTGAATCATGTGAACTTTAAAAACATCCTGAACATATTTTGATGACTAGACTCTTAAAACATAATATAATGAGCATTTACAAAACAGAAAAAAAAACACAAAAGTCTACTCGTATCGCAGTAAACTCGTAACGCTAACAGCATATCGTATTAAAATAATTTCTAAGTCGTACATTTATTACAACAAACTAAACATATACAAATTCACGTAACATTACAAAGAGAGAACACAACATTAACGTTACGAGTTCAATGTGATTCAACAACTAAAAATATTATAGAAACTTAATAACTATATAAAGTTTAACTTCAGATAGTCACTGTTATACGTATTTGGTCCAACATTATGCTAATAATATTCCTCAATCACAAAATAGATGCAGTTTTTTGTCCAAACATAATGCACATTGAGTGTGAAAACTAATAACTCACGCACGTATAAAAAGTAAAATTCAATTTATGAGTGTAGAAGAGTAAGTAGATTTAGACAATAAACTAAACGATGGATAAACCATTTTTCTTCCTAGTCTTGAGTAGTCTTACATACCCCTATCGTTCTTGCAAATGTATGCTCACTGATTAAATTGATGCCATTCAAAAACCGGTAAAGAGCCGGCATGACATGCCTTGTTAACTTGACTTGAAAATGTCCAGTCGCCCGATTGTTGGTATGGACCTTAGTTCCATAGTGTCACACCTAGGGTTACCAAAGGAAAATACAAAAGTCCGAAAAGGCCTGATTTCATTATCAGTCCACTGAAATATCCTGAGATTTTTTAGTTTCAGATTTTTCCTGATAGGTACTTAACAATTTAAAAAGCAATTTCTATCGTTCTGATACACTGCGGTGTTGCACATTGTATTTAAAAAGCGGGAATCGGCTGTACTTTATTAAAAATTCTAGTATTCCTGAGATTTAATGAGATTAGCATAATCCAGCCGTAATCCTGAATAGAGACAAAATACCCTGAAATCTCAGGATAAATCCTGAGATATCGTAACCCTATTCACACCTGTATCCAGGAGGGGTAGGTATAACCGATGGGACTTCAACTTGCTACGGGTTCACAGATTAGTTATCGACGCTTTAAAACGGAAACATTATGTTAGTTACCCTAACTGCTAATCTCGAAGTTTTGGGTTCGATTCCTATCCAGGATAAATATGTATACAGTATAGATAAATCATCTTTAATTATTTAGAAAAATACAACAAACAGCCAGAGTCCACTTCTACCTAGTTTGGGATCAGATGGCAGTTTTTTTTATTTGTCCCAATATATAAATTTATTTAGTTACTAATTATTTTCAATAACTTAATACAAACACGAGACCAACGCACGCAAATGCATTACGCACAGTTTTGGATAGCTCCACTTTTTTTTCGATTATTGCATGTAGTTCGTTAACCCCATTTTAATGTCAGTTTTAATGTCACAGTGGCTCCATGGATCGTCGTTCGCACGACGATCAGATTCCAGGATTTTTTCATTTCAGGGCTCACAACATCGCCACGACAACTAGTTTGGGCAGTAAAATTATGATCTAGTTTGTAATTCTTGAATATTATTAGTTCTAATGCTTGGCCAAATTTGTTGTATAACCGAGAATAAAAACGGTATGATCTAGCATCGAGTATCTGTCGGAGACATTCTAAGTATAGCAAACCAATGTGGACTAACAGAAAGGCGAGTCTTAACGCTACTATTAACATATTGTTTTCCTTTATTACAAAACGAAGACTAAAGTTACTACAACGATATCTGTCGTTTTCATCAACGACTATCCAATGAATCATAATCATAAATCATAAAATCTTTATGATTTATCTTTATATCATCAATGGATGAGGTAACTCATGCATTGATGATATAATAATACAAAGTACAGACGCCAGCACATCAAGCTATCCCAATCTGTCAAATTTCGTAATGTACAAATGAAAAGGCATTTTCATACTTCCGAATTGTGTTGAATAAAATAGGAGTTGGAATGGTCAGCAATATTAATACTATAAAAGGTATTAAAACAAAAAGAGTTCCTCAAGGAATTCTATGAATAAATATAAGTATGTATCGCAAACAATCATACGGCCCACTCAGTGGTAACTGTAGCCTGTGTCGCTTACCACACATATCGCATTAATTTAGTGTTAGCGGCCCTTTCCTCCTTCCCGATGCCATCTTGCGACCATATTCACAACCAGGACAACAACAGTATAGCTATATTAACTGGAGTTAAGGTCATAACAAAGCTCACCGTGCAACGCGTGAGTGATGGTGTTAGTCGCAAGCGTACGTAACACTTGACCATCAAGCTGACTAAAGCCTATTTGTCTGACTTATTTGAATATGAAAAAAAAACAACATTCTTTTCAATACATTCTGACAATTAGGTATATGTTTGTACAACTTACAGGGTTTTGGTATAAACCTGTAGTACTAACTTTAGGCTTAATTTTATAATAAAGGGATTTCAGTTTTATCTATATGACTGCCAGTGAAACATGTATTTAAAATATAAAACTCAACTTACATAATCGATGTATACAAGTCGGCGAGCCGCACAACCACACACGTACATACATAGATATGTTTGCGACAAAAGCTTATTAAAAACTTCAATAACAGCTCCTCATATGTACAATGGCTTATAGATTGTAACACTAAACGACTATCATAGTATGAGATACGACGACAATATTTCTACACTCATTTTTTTTTTATTTTAGATAATTCCAATTATTAGAGGAATGCGTTTGTGTTGGGTCCCCAAAATACAGCAGTAAGGTTTTCTGCGAGTGTTAGAAGTATTTTCGGAGAAAAATCACTGAATACAAGTTTTATTTCTGACTACTGGGTTAGGGTTCACCAACACCATCAAAATATTTTTTTAAGCTTCTCTTGTATGTAACTGACCAATAGAATTTTTGCCACAGTGCGGTTGCCTTTAGAAATATAACCTCGGGTTAGGATGCGTACAATATTAGTTTGATAATATTTATTTAAAAAATATATATTATCTTCTGGTGCTTATAACGCAGGTTTTCTTTTTTAAGCACCAGCCGCACTAATTATAGTACTTACCATACCAAATATGTATAAATAAATAAATAAAAATTATCAAAAAACATCATGAACGTAGAAATAGTGTATCCGTATCTCGTACTAACAGAAAGGAATCGGGACATCAGGACACAATGTAAACATGCTAAATAACGTAGTGAAGCTCGTGCGATACGAACATTAACTTATAGGTATCGGTGGAATTTACAAAATTAACAGTTGAAGCAAATTCTATTCATCTTGTTTTATCAGCCAGTCAAAGAGAGAGATGGTATTACTTGAGACCTTCTGAAACTAATTGCTTATGCAAAGGGCTCCTTATAAGGGCTATAAGGAGCCCTTTACATAAGCAGTTAGGTTCAGATCTAGTTTCAGATCTTTTTCAGCTAAGAAACTTAAGGATCAGGCCCCATCAATACGGCGTCTTGACCGCACCGTCAATTAGTCAATACTATAGAGTATATTATATCGGTAACTAACACAGCAATGTACTTGCTGCCGTTGCCTTCTTGCCCGGTATCAAGTACTAGTACGATATATACATAGAAAAAATACCAACAAAATCTATTTTAATACTCTATAAGTAGACGTTTTACGCGAATCGCCTGTGATAGGCTGATCCAGTATCATTTCATTGCTCCTCTTGACAACAACGTAGCCCACGGCAGATTTGACAATTCATAATAGAAGTTGTACGTATTAGTTCCCTGGTCTACGTAACAGTGTCGTCAAGAGACGCATTAAATGACCGAATTTTCTGTTCGCCATGTTATCTCAATAGCCTACAGAATTTTTGCTTCAACTGTTAATTTAGTGTGCTAGCTTCATCCTTAGCCATAGTTTACGCCGCAGCGCCGCAAACCCGAGGCCGGTCACCCGCGCGACACATTTCAATATTCAGTCAACGTTGAGCAATCGCTAACGACAACGCGCCCTCACGTCGGCGCGTCCAGGTAATAAAAATTACCTTCTACTCGGGTAAAAACGTTAAAACTTGCAGTCATTCTAGCATGCAACATCAGCTTTTAAATGCAATCTCATCAAAGTGAACACTTTTAATTTTATATACAAAGAATCACCGTCAAGAATTTGACATAGAACAGTAATTATAACAAACTCCACAGATCCGAATGGATCGTCCCGACGGTATTCGAGGAGACGGTCACTTATTGAACTGTTCATCTTAGTTTTTTGATATCGTGGGTTCGTTTTCGTTCGCTTTTAGTGACATTGTGTAGGATTAAAACAAAATAACAAACATAAACAATAAAATAATTAATTAAGTAATCATTAAAAAAACAATTTCTTAAACATTTAAGTCTGCACTCCATAATGTAGTCACTAACATCATATTTGCCAACTTTTAATTTTTATTGCAGCTTTTTCATATTTACAAACGTCATTTTTATAAAAATGTATACCAACAAACGACCGAAGACAAATACCCAAATCGATAACAAGAAAAATAAGTTGAAAAGTCGTATAAAGCATCATTTCAATAACGCAAAACATTTTAATTGACTTTTCACTATCGTAATCAAAACACGTTAAAATAAACTAAATCAAAACAATCGTAGAATCTACGATGACAAGGCGGTAACGTGAACAAGACAAAAGTATTATTCGAAATTGACCATGATTTGAATATCGATTTTGAAAACCATTCGAAAGGTTTTGAGTTATTAAAATAACAGTAGTATACACGCTAGTTGTGTTGTATGCTCACGCACACTACAAGCGGTCGAGGCGGAATTCGTGCTCCACGGCGGAGTCGGGCACCAGCGCCGTGGGGTCCTCCAGCAGCGACAGCTCGTCCAGGTCCAGCCCCGCGCGCAACGACGCCTCCTCACCGCCGAACATGCCCGCGTCCAGAGAACCCGAGTAATCTGCAACCGGGGACATAATTTTAGCATTGCATAGACAATAATCTGATACCTCGTCAGGCATTAAATCAGTCAATCAAATTGACTATCCCCTGGTGGTATCGTGACTGCCCCTGTACCTGATTTCTTCCGGGTCGTATTGGATAGCCGTTCTATGGGATTATGAAGGTGATAGAGACTGCACTTGTGTTTGCGCACGCACACACGAACGCTCGCCCGCACGCTCGCACGCACGCCCGCCCGCATAATACTAACAATAGACTTAAAATTTACGGTGAAACTTAAAAAGAAGCGATAAAAGAAATTTTGCAAATAAAAAATTGTTTCGCACATCTTTACGAGGTAACGACCACGACTCTAGACGCCGTGAAAATAATGCTAGCTCAAGCCATTTCTACTGTACGATGAATAAACGACGGCTACATCCACACACTTTTACAATTTAACTAGTTTCAGGAGGTAAACGAATGGTCACCACTATACCAACTGAACAAAAATATCCAAGTACCCGCAAGTCGACTATCAACAGCAAGCAGAAAGATAACATGATAACATCAATAGTATTTAGTGCTTCTTCGACACGTAACAGTGTAGGTATTTTTTGTTTATAACATTTTTTTTTATACCAGCCTATATCTGTGCCCCACTGCTTTAGCCTCTCCCTTGGCTTTCCAGATTTCCCCGTCTTTTGCAATTTTACGAGTTTACAAAACGAGTTCTGGTCTTCACACCACTTTGGGCCTACCACGACGATGTTGGTCATTTTGAGGAAATCAATTGGTTGTGATCTGCACCCATCTGCCTGGGTGCATACGTAAAGCATGTCCAGCAGAGTCCCATTTCAGCCTGGCGTTCTTTTTGCTAACATTAGATATACGAGTTTTGGAGCGCAGTGTTATGTTTCGGATTCTGTCCGTTCGTTTCACACCTAAAATGCTGCGCTCCATATTTCCTTACCAAATCTTAAATTTAGACTTCTGATTATACATCTATTTATCCGAATATGTACAGACATTTGATGGTTCAAAACAAGATATATAAGCTACGATGGAGTAACTTCGCTAGCAACGACAGAAAGACCGATTTGGAATGTGGGTATACTGGAGCTATTAATAACCGGAATACCAGATTAGGGTGTGTACCTGTGAGTACGATGTCGGGGATGCTGGCGGGCGTGGCGGGCGTAGGCGGCGCGGAGGGCGAGGCGAGCGGCTGCAGCGTGAACCCGCCGCCCGCCACCGGGTCCCGCGCGCGCCCCACGCCACTTATACTTGACGTCGCCGTCGACTGGAACATACCACACGCCTTCAACATTCCGTTAAATAATACAGAATATTGTTATATTACGACCTGGCTTAAACCTATGAAAAGTAAAGTAAGTCCTCGCCAATTTTGAAACCGCCAAATGTTGTTTCTTATTTGTGCCTTATTCGAAATTGGCCTGCCTATAGGGTTGCTAACTTTTTTTACTAGAAATAAAGTATATTCAGGAAAGTATTTTAGAAAAATGAACGGTAAGTATTTAATTTATTTATTGTTTTAAATACATATTTTTAGAGCTATTCGCACAACTTACTAATTAAATTTTTTTGTGGCTTCACTGCACTGAGCAGTGAACGCCCTCTGACTAAATAAATGTAAACAGTATTTTGTATACTTTATTTCTGTTCAACATTAAAAAGTATAATTTAGTGAAAAACAGTATAATACTGTTCAAAACAGTATAGTTGGCAACCCTACCGGCCTACGCTTATTATTCAAACAATGGTGAACTATTTCGTTATATACTGAGTGTCACGCTGACCCATCCTTTGTTCGATGTTATATTATACGGTATTATATTTAATTTATGCAGCAACGCTCACCTTCTCTGAGAAAAGAGAAGGTGAGCGTTGATGCATCAGAGGGGGCCCCCTTAAACCTACATCTGAGTCACAAGTATCAGAGTGTTCCCTCCTCTACCACGCGATGGACCGGTTTCCGCACGGTTTATCAATGGAATGCTAAGAATTAGGTCTTTCCACATAAAAACTTATCCCTTGTTCCCAATGCCACTAAATTGTGTCTATTTTTATATCTGTACTGAAATATACGCTCATAAGACATGTTTTTATTTAATACTAGCTGTGCCCCGTGGTTTTACTTGCGTTAAACTTTATAAATTATAGCCTACGTGTTAATCCAGGGTGTCAGCTAACTCCATACCAAATTTCATTAAAATCGCTCTAGCCATTTAGACGTGAAGAAGTAACAAACATACACACTCACAAACTTTCGCCTTTATAATATCAGTGAGATACGATAAGTAAGGATAACTATCCCCTATACTATTTCACGATTTGGCCTTCCTTAACATCATGAATTAAGGAGGAAAAATTTACAGTAGCGCCATTAACGATGAAATTAGGCTTACAGTCCCACGTGGTATAATGGTTTCTATTAATTCGATTCGTTTTCGTAAATAAAATAGCATTGAAATACCCTATTGTCTTTATCTGTGTGATACCTTACCTACCGCTCTCTAAAATAAAACAAAAAAATAAGAATTTTTGTTAGTTCGTTTAACAAAGTTAAACTAGAACATGAGTCTAGTTTAGTTCCTAGCAACTCATTTTTAAATGAGAATAAGCAAACTTTACAAAAATAGTTCGAACCCAGGTGAAGTGGAGTTCTAATAAAGTTAAATAGGTAGGTAACTAATCTATATTTATCTTACCTGATGATATGATAATGGTGAATTGTTCGTCGCTTGCGGTGAATGCGGCGATCCATGGTTGAGATAATTCTTTTTATAGCTCGACACAGAGTTGTCCAGCTGATGAGATAAATAAAAAAAATTCTAATCCAAAACTAAAGTAAAATCATAATTTAAAAAAGAACCTAAATATATATTACCTGGGAATATGTTAATTGTGAATTGTTCGTCGCTTGCGGCGAATGCGGTGAATGCGGCGATCCATGGTTGAGATACGTTGTATTATAACTCGACACCGGGTTATCCAGCTGATGAAGTAAATAAAAAAAGTTCTAAACTACAACCACAGAATAAAAAAATATAGACAGTACGGAAACTACCTAGAAACGCTCCAAATGGCACACTCACACAAACATGTGAATCAATAAGTCTCCTAAGCGATTGTCGCGGTGATTTCTAGTGAGTGCCACGTCAAGACGAGTGGTCACACAAGTTTATCCCTGCGATGATTATAAAATGCCACGAGGGTATTGTGTAGTACACAACTGTTTGAAATCGGCTTCATCACAGCCGGAGGTGTCATATTGTAAATTCCTGCTGATTTTTTAAACAAAAATGTTTTACTAAAAAGAAAATAATATGAAAAACATCAAAGTTATAACCCTATTGCTTCAATGGAGTGTAGGCAATTATTTCAACAACTAGGCTTAGTTTCAGTACTGTCCATATTTATACTGTACACAACTGTAGCTGTATTTCAACATTTAAACTAAATACATATATCTTACCTGGGAATATGATAATGTTGTATTGTTCGTTGTTTGCGGCGAATGCGGTGAGTGCGGCGATCCGTGGTTCAGATACGTCTTGTTATAACTCGACACCGGGTTGTCCAGCTGATGATATAAATAAAAAAAAGGTCTAACCCACAATCAAAGTGGTATAAAAGTGTAAATACTACAAGTATATCTTACCTGAGGATATGTTAATGATGAATTGTTAGTCGCTTGGGGTGAGTGCGGCGATCCGTGGTTGAGATACGTCGTGTTATAACTCGACACAGGGTTGTCCAGCTGATGAAGTAAACAAAAAAATAAGATAATATTCCAATAAATACATATATTTTAGCAAGCGAGATAAAACAACAAGATAATTCTGAAAAATAAAAAGAAAACACATGACGTAACTAAGACTACCGTATTTTGGTAATTTATTAAAATATTTGGTATAATTCTAATAATGATATTGTAAAAACTGAAGCATTACAGCCACTGAGAACGTTCGAAAATAAAACATTGACTGTATTAGAAAAGGGCTTGGTCAAAATAATTACTATATAAAATTATAATAGGTACTTACTAACACAAGCATAAGCATAATATTTTTGAACTATACTTAAACAGCAAATATGTTTTTTAGTTACAAAATTATTTCATCGAAGTCGAATTTTAATCATGCCTTATTTCAAATAATTATTCTGCCAAATATACACTTAATTTACTAGACCTCCAAAATAATTATTGTAATATGAACACTTCCCGGAAAACACGTGTTGAGTACTTCGTGAGGATCTTATCAAGTCGACTAATGTTTTATTGTATACTAGCTGTGCCCGCGACTTCGTCCGCGTGTTAATTAGTATATTGCGTTTTATTTTTGTTTTTATTGTAAAATAAAAGACTTTTTCTAAAATAAAAGTAGCCTAAGTTACTCCTTATTACATCAGCTACCTGCCAATAAAAGTCCCGTCAAAATAGGTCCAGCCATTTCAGAGATTAGCCGGAACAAACAGACAGACAGACAGACAAAAATTGTAAAAAAAAATATTTTGGTGTATGTACCGTATATATATTCATATTAATGTAGTAAAAACCGGTTATTTGAATATTACAAACAGACACTCCAATTTTATTTATTTGTATAGATATGTTCCCGGTTTATTTTTTAAATTGAAACTTATTTCACACCGCCTCAAATTTTTCGTCCATCTATCGCATGTCGCCCATTGGTCGCATCAGCTGACCGTGTAGAATATAATTCTCACCCATTTGTGCAAGTGCTCCACGGTATCTGTGTTTTGAATAGTGTAATAATATAAATGTTGTTCTTCACTTGATCGTGATGGACAACGAAACATCTGGTGAGTCAAATAAACCGGTCAAACAGGCAAAACCAATAATAATGCCAAGTGTAAGTGTAAAATCCCAAGATTAATTTCCGAATGGTTCCGTAAAAGTTTTGGACTAGTTAATATATTTTGCTTGTGAGAAATGGACAATTTAAGTTACTTCTCACGTCAGTGAACTGATTTTATGCAAATAATTAAAAAACCATAGTGTTCATTTTAAGGCTGTTCATTACCGTAACTATTTTCATTTTGTAATCCACCAATATTATGCTTATGCGCAGAACCGGTTTGACTAAGTGCGATAATCATGCCCATAACAATGTTCAAATTAAACCTGCCATTCTTGTGATAACAGTTAAGTTAGCGAATACTGTGACACTTACCTGTCCGTTTGACATATATTGCACGTCATAAAGTGTAAGTGAATAGTCAACTATAAATCTTATTCGGACAACTAAACCAAGCAACTCGTAGTAAAATTAATACGCGAATTAATGTTGCGCCGGTACAATACGTACGGGCTCATCATTATTCCGCGTATTGCCTACTTAGCTAACGGATTCATTGAAAGAATTTGACTACGAAGTCCTTTAACCCTTTAACTGGTAGAAGGTAACATTCTAATTGATTGATATTGATTCTTCTAACAAACCCATAGAGTTCAAAATATGGTGGCAACTATATTTCCACTACCAATTAATGGGTTACGACGGTTTGAGGAACCTCACTTACGCCCGGTTCCTATATTCCAAAAACGAATCGTTTCTACTACGAATAGTTAGAATTTCTACCAGGCGTAACGCAAAACCGTTCCTATAAAATACTAGTCGTTATCCAAATAACCGACGTCTGGTTACTAACGGATGGGAGGACGTTAGTAAGCTTATTGTATGGAGATGCGTTCGAAAGTGTTCCTATAAATATTTTCTACTGTCACGGAACTGTCAAAATAACGAGGCGTTACTGCTTTGATTACTAGTCGAATTCGGTCGGTTTACCAGTCGTTTGTATTTTATTTTGGTAGTTAACATAGTGTTTGAGGAGATTTCCGTGATGTCTACCTCTGAAACTGATAGAGAATTCATGGCTTTGTTTTCCGTTAGAAAGGGTTGATTATTTTTCTATCTTCTAAGATTTCATAACCACAAACCTTAGATTAAATACTCAATTTAAAAACTTATTTAGAAACCATGAAATACTCTTGGACAGACGTCAGACGACAGACGCATGCGCCATGCGCTTTCCTGTTACGCGTTTTGTTCACACCATGCACTCGTAACATCAAATTTTCAATACTAATGATTTATAAATATTTTAAACCTAAAACGCAAATTAAATTATTACTGTAACTATAAGTACAGTAATTTGTACTATTACTCACATAATATTACAGAATAATAAATGATTTTAGTCGCATAATTGACGTACGACGTTTTGTTATAACTAATCGTGAAGAGGAGCGAGAGGTTCATCGCGGAACGAGTCGTAGGTGGTTTAAACTACGGATGTTCGTCGCAGGTAGGGCATTGTGGAACACTAGTTTTGCATCGGTATCGGTAGCTGAATTACGGATGGTAACGTTGGTCCAATGACGGATCGTAAAATAAAGGAACCGGGCATTATTCGGTCAAGTATCTCAGCATCCGTTCACCCTTAACGTGTGTGGGATGGCAAGTTCAATTCAAGTCACTTAAATAATTCAAATTATTGACTAACGTTTCAGCAAAAGATCTACCGAATAACTTGCAAGTAATGCAAATATGAAGTTGCTGGCATGCCTATTTTAGTTTATACAATAGTATTTACTTAGAAATAATGCAAATAAAGAATAATGCTTCTAAGGTACTATTTTTTATTTATAAACAAAATTAACATTTCACTATGGAAGCATAATCGCTATCATACTATTTAATTTAAAAATTCGCGCACAAGTATTAAGATCACTACAGAATTTAATAATACTAAAATGTTCTGTACTGTGCATTTCATCTCTACTCAAATGACGACTTGACGTAAACCTTAAAGCTCACACGGCACGTCAAATTAAAACATAAAAACAATCTAACCTTTTCATAAAAAAAATCCTTAAAGTGACAAAATTACTAAGAATTTGGCAGCCGTATTTTGATTTTACTTTTTTTTTATTAATATAATGAATATTTAAAAATATAATTTATGAGGTTTCAGTTTGTACTTTTAATAGAAACTCAAAAAAGTTTTAAATTATAAAGTCGTAAATAATTTAAAAAAGTATCCCAGATTCTGTTAATGTATGTAATATTTTTTAGGTTCTGATATTTGATAAATGATGTGCGCGAGCTTTGAAAGATCAAATTTAGATAGCAATGGAAATAATGCCTTTCCACTGTAATATTTTAAACAAAATATAGTACCAATTTAGAATTGTAAAAGGGAATGAATCTTTAAAACGAGATTGGGTTAATTGGATCACCATAACTCAATCTTTAATTCATTTCCTTTTATAGAGTTGTCACTATCATAAAATTAAACGTGAAAATAAGACCAACGCTTACAATAAGGCTAAAATGTCGTAAAAGTTCGTGCGCTAATGTAATCTGTGGATTGAGTGTTACGACACGTATTGATAACTGAATACTGAATCAGCGAAAAGTGGACTATTTGATACGCCTTTAGTTGAAATATGCTTATTTCTCCTTAATTTGATTCATATATCATCTGATTCTATTTAACAGATACTAAAAGAATTAGAAACTTTATGCAATATTGGCTAGCTTAGCTGGATGCGAATAGCGCAAGACCGGCAATTGTGGAGATCTTTGGGGGAGGCCTTTGTCCAGCAGTGGACGTCTTTCGGCTGATATGATGATGATGATGATGATGCAATATTAGTTTACAGATAATGCCCTGTAAATAAACAGGGTTGCTTGAACTTCAGTATTATTGTAGTGTATTGTCTAAGCAAATTGCATAAAAAGTATAGAATATTCTTAGAACTGTCAAAATAGTTACAGTATTCGCAGCGACACGTTTTAACCCAGCTTCCAGTGGCCTCAATTCCAACAGCACAATAGGGACTTGATATATCCAAGTTAAACAAATAATTCATAATGTCCATTATGACCCATAAAATGTCATTCTACAATATCATATAAATTACATAACATCTATTGACACCTCTATATATCTATATAACCCGGATAATATTAAAATTTATTTAACAGTTCTAAAATGTTTTGCCATTTAGATGTTTTTTTATTTAGAAAGAGAACCGTCACACAATGGCAAGTGATTCATTCAACACGTTTCATGTCGACTTGCCTTTATTAAAATAGGTCCAAACCAGGGGCTACACACCGGTAAATCATCGGCTTTTCCATATTTTATACATATTTATATTATTTTGTCAAGTCACTTTGTATTGTGTTCACTATTGGAATATATCAGCCGTCACCACTGAAGCATTACTTGCTTTGTCTTAAGAAATGATCTTTTCTTAGTTATCGATTGTAATAACAAAAATTTTTAGTTTAAAAACTAAGAATCACGCTTTTAGCACGCACTAAAAATAACATTTTTTTTCCTTTTTCCTGACAGCAAAACCTTTCATTTTATACCCATATCATGGGGGTGAATTTCAAACAGCCAGTCCGCCATATTGGGGAGGCCTCCATATTGGATTTGTAATAACGTTTCTTAGCTAGTCA
Source organism: Pseudoips prasinana (assembly GCA_951640165.1). NCBI lineage: Eukaryota > Metazoa > Arthropoda > Insecta > Lepidoptera > Nolidae > Pseudoips > Pseudoips prasinana. The sequence continues at coordinate 18,610,340 of OX621251.1, forward strand.
AGTATTGACATCAGAACTCAGAGCGTGTGCAAAATTTCATCCTAATGGGAGACTGGGAAGTGGGTCAAATTAAGATTCCAAGATTTTCTTACATACATAGTTAGTTACAAGTGGAGCTAATAAAAGCGTGTTGAAAAAGCCGATGTTTAGAGAAATTATATTTTCTTAGTTATAATTAGTGAAAAGGCCTAAATTTAATAATTTAAATAATTTCCTAGTATAGTGCAATCAAATAGTCCACCGTTTAAAAAAGAGGGTCACTAGAATGCGTGTGAGGGGTGTGTCGTACATTCTCCGCGACTTGGACGTGTGCGGTCCAGCCCGACTCCACGAGGCTCTGCACCAGCTGCGCCCAGTCCTTGGCCAACATCCACCAATATTACACATTTACGTACACACTATCACACTTCAACGTTACCGTCTGTCAAACATTTTAAATAATTGCATTTTATTTATTTATAATTAATACCGTTCACAACATTATTTCTTACCCGATACTGACAAAATCCTGCGTGGATAACTAAATTTTAAATAAATTTAAAAATACATTATTTTAAGGCGTGCGTGAACAGGACGTTAAACAATCAGTCCTGATCAGTCCTTTGCAGTGATGTTATACTATCTAATAAATTCGCGGGACATATCACACGCCATACTGAGCTAAGCTTGTACTATGGATACTAGACAACTGAGAGACATACTTATGTACTTGTTTTTTGTAAATATACAGAAAAAAGAACACGTTTACTAGCTATGATGAAGACTTAGTCAGTGCACTAGTATTTTTTTTTTTTAAGACAGCGCCACTATTAGGCCGTTGTGGAAGTATATTCCAGTATTGAGATCTGCCTATATGAGAACATCTAGATATGATTGACACATATAGTTGTCCTATGCGAGTATCAAACCACGTGGGCACCGAATAAGTGTATAATTATTACATATCGCTTGAATTATGTCGGCGCGCGTTCACCCTATGTTAATTATCTGCTAGGTAAAGGGCTAACAATTTCTAGTTTCATGCAAATCCCACCCGTATAAACTACGTGGTATGGGTTCTTTTTTTTATTCTTTTTAGTTTCGGGGCTTTAGGTCAATATTTGACTTTGTCAGTCCTGTTGATCTTACTTCGTACTCTAAACGCATTACAAGAAACACGAACAAGTGACAATTTTCCATTAATAAGTCAGCACATACTTTCACAAGGCTAGCTTACTTTAAACAAAAATATTGCCTTCTCAGACAGGGGCGCAGACAGGATACTCAAAAGTAGAGGTAGGGCACAGCGTTCATTCGTTCAAAGAGCAGCCCGACTGGGGAAGTACCTCCACCTTACAGAATACATTCCTTAATAATAACATTAATAATTTAATGTTGTGTTTCTGAGTGTGAGTAAGGTTTCCAGAGCTCCATCGGGCATATTTGCGGACTCATTTCAAGGCCGTGAACGCGGCGGCGGTGATCACTTACCATCAGGTGACCCACTTGCTCGTTTGTCGCCCTCTTAATAAAAAAAACCTACGGCCAGGACATTTTTTGTATAATTATCTTTAAAGTACCTATTTCCTTATCTCTGCACTCGTAGTATGGGTTAAATCAGAGTAAACTGAAAGCTGTCCAAACGTATTAGATAGACCTGGGTAAAATCTTTAATTGCGGCGGAAAAAATAATTTTTAGGGAATTTAAAACAAAACTCGTTTTTAACATTATGAGAATAAAGACCAAACAAGCTTTATTAAAATGATTTCAGCAATAAATTCTAATTCCTTATGTTATATTTAGTTTGGTAGTAAAATGTACGTAGTTTGTTGTGCCCATATCATTTTTTAACACAACTTATACAGTTAATATTTTTAATTTGCTGTGTGGCTCTCGGCAAGGAATATTTCTTTCCGTATGGGCGTAGATTCCAACCCAAGGGAATATCTCTTAAAGAACGGGCAGCAGCGTCTCTCTGTGGACTACGACCATCATACTGCGATCGCCTACCCTTCTGGCAAAAATCCCGTAAGTTTCATATCCGTCCAAATTATGGACTACTCCACTGTGGAAAACTTTTGTCCCGCAGTGAATATTTTTAATATTACATTTATCTTGTTGTCTAAAAATTAAGTTTTGCTACGGGATGAAATATTATTCCATTTACTAAGTTTGATTTGGAGCTAGTGTTTTATGCTCGAAAATTTAATAACAGTTAAGCGTTATTTGTAAACACTGACCAAAATATGCTTCGGGCGCCTCTTGCGATAAATGTTTCATACATATCATCACATTTTATATTTTTAACACCTACCAAAACCATTCTGAATATTTTAATATTCATAATGGTTTTGGAAGGTATACTAAATATACGAAGCATATTTTTCGAAAATGCTTGCAAACATTTTATAATATAAAACATCTTAATACGCGTTTATGATGTCCTCTACCAATAAAACTACGGGACGGAGATGTCTTCAACGCTATTTAATGATCATTAATTGTGTGAAATTAAATATAATGTTTTATTTTATTGACATGAGGTTCTCGTTCTCGTTAATTTAGGTGATAATCAAAATTAAAATACTATAAATTTATCGACTACCATTAAGCATATCTCGCTGAACTACTATTACTGAACTATTATACTTTTATACAAAGTAAACGCTATAACATATTTATAATAAAAAGAACGGTAAATTTACACCCATTTTTGACAGACGGTAACTTTTACTATTAAAATATATGAGACTGGTTTTTATATCTAACAGTTTTTAAGAAATAAATAATCTTAATGCTAATTTATTACCTTAGGGGCTTCACTGTATTGTTACAAGGTAAAAAATACGTCGCCTTAACGACACACACACATATCGTCTACCTTCAGTGCCTCCCTCTAGACCATAAACTAATATTTATAGCACTTAGCAATAATTTGACTGGGACATATCAGTCGAGTAATTGTTAAGCGATTCCGATAGATGGCGCTAACATTCCCCGTTGATGTGTTAGAGAATCATAAATTACAATGACCATATAGGTTTCACACTAGCTTAATTGACAAAGCATTAACACAGTATACACATATAGACAGTAAGAATACTACCTACAAACGGCACACTCACATAAACATGCGCATCGACAAGACCCCTAAGCGGTTGTTGCGGTGCTGTCAGTAGTGAGTGCCGCGTCAAGACGTATAAGTTTATCTCTGCGACCTTTTTAAGAATGCCACAAGGATGTTTCGAAGTACACGGCTGTTTAAACTAGGCTTCATCAAAAACAAAGGTATCTTATTTTAAACTACATCCTGATTTTTGAAACAAAAATGTTTTGATTGACAGAAATATCTATATCATAATCAATAAAAGTTATAATCCTATTGCTTCAATGGAGAGTAGGTAGTTATTTCATCAACTGGGCTTAGTTTCCGTACTGTCCATATTTATGCTGTGGCATTAGGCGCCCAGAAAATGCAGGTTGGAATCCTATCGATGGTCTTAATTTATTATTCTCATAACAACTTATAAATAGTCAGATATATTACGACAAAAACCTGTCTCAGATATTTATAAATATATTACAGTATATAAGTATAGTTGGTTTGTATTTGTGCTGGCTTAGAGCCATTCAATGATATGATGTGCAACTTTATCCCAAGGTGCATATCGTTAAGAACTTAATTTCTTTCCAATCTGTGCCAATATAGAATCTAGATTAGTTTAGAGTTATACTGAACATTTTCCACTACATTTACTTAAACATATAATAATTATGATGTCATACGAGTGTTATTAAACAATCACAATTTGGTTGTGAACTACTTTTTTTTACTTACAATTCCTTGCTGTTCCATTGAAGCATAAGTGTAAATAAATTATGTTAATCACATACAAAAACTACACTAAATAAAAAAAAAATACATTTGTTATGTACTATGAATGCCATCAGTACCTTTTGTGAATGACGCATAATTTTACTACATGGTTCCGATTGATTTTAATTAATTTGCATTAGTTCGAGGTTGTCTTTTTAGATGTTTCGAAACAGTTGATTTCAAAAATGCCATTTACATTTTTTGTAAGCCTATGAGGCTTTCGCTACTTAACAGCAATAACGTTGCCATGTGTCTTTTTGTATGGTCTCTACATCTAGCAAATCTGGAATATGATAATCAAATACAAATGATATATACTAATTATAAATCTTGTATTTATATTTGTCACTATGACATGACTATGACATGACTGGCTTTCACCGTGTGGGTGGGTTCGATTTCCACCCCGGAGAGATATTTGTGCTTGAACATGTCTATTTTTCCTGGGTCTCGGTGTAATTATCTATATGAGTATGTATATATTTACAAAAAGAAAGTATTATATGTAATATATCAGTTATCTGGTGTCCATAGTACAAGTTCTGCTTAGTTTGGGATCAGATGACCATCTGTGAATAATGTCTCAGGATATTATGTGTCTGTATGTCATAGATATATAAAGTATGTAAAAGCTACAGAAGCTCCAAATAGGTTTAGTTATTCTATAGCCAATCGCTCACTGTCTTCCACTTTTAACAGACTTCAAAAAACGGAGGTTCTCAACTTGATTGGTATTTTTTTAAATATAATAATAATAAAGCTAGTTTGCTACTATTGAATTGTAGTTAGTACTTGTTATTTATTAAAGGTTTTCTCAAATTTTTTTGTGTCTAACACAAACCACGCGGGTTAGTAAAAAAATCTAGTTAATTTAATAATGATCATGATTATATTTATGTACTCACTGCATTATCTCTTAACAAGTACAAGCTTGTTAAGACATAATGCAGTGCAAATAGCAATGTTTATATCCGTGCTAAATAATTTCATTATTTTATTATTAAAATTAATTCTCAAGAGCCGTAAATATAACGGAAGAATTAGTGGAGTCATAAAAAACAATCATAAAGGTGCCGCCGCATTAATGTTATTCCGTATTTGTAAAATGAAACACGTTTTTAAGAATCAGTATGCATTCTATTTATCTAGTACCTATTATAACTAGGTCCCACGGCCAAGGTCAACAGTTTATCGATATATTATCGGCCGAGCGTGCAGTGAATTAAATTAAAGTCAGAACGGCACTACCATTTATTTGCGCATAATCTTATATCTGATTAGCGAGCCGCTCTGAGATAGAAATGTATTTTTTTTTAAATACATTTCTACTACTCACATGGTAGAATAATCTAGGTAAACTTATGATGACAATGAAAATTTATATATATACGAGTATAATGAATATTTAGAGAGGCGACCTATTGTGAAAGTTAGTACCTATATGTATAAGGTAAATCTTAACTATAGTTTATTATGATGGAAAATAGGTATTGACAAAGTTAATAAACTTGTTTTTAATTATCTATTTTAAGTGAAACGATTATACATATGTTTTTAACTGAAAAAGGTGATCGAATTTATTAAATATGCGGTTATATATGAAAGACTGGACTCAAGTTACGTCATGTTCAGTTAAAGAATTTTGTGAAGGGCTTAAGACAGTAAACAGTCTATATTTTAAACAGTTTGGACTGGCTTGGCTTGTCTGCTAATTACGAAGGTGGTATTAGGAGTTGGTATCATACGATTTAGGATTTTAATGGAGTGTGTTATTGAAAATAGATTATTACTGGTTAGTTATAAAATTATTGACTTTACGGATATAATTGGTCAGATTAGTTTGGAACCATGTAATGTTATGTCTAGTTAAAAATATTGGTAAATGGACTGCGAAAGTAAACGAATTTTAAATATAAACTTTTCTGTTGTCTTGATCTTTTGTGTCTGTTGGTGTAGTGGTTATCAACCTTGACTGCTAAGCCAAAGATCGTGGGTTCGATCCCCACCCAGTACAAATCTTTGTGTGATGAGCACAATTATTTGTGTAGTATTTGGGTGTAATTTATCAATATGTATGTATTAAGAAATATATAATTATGTTTATCAGTTGTCTGGTTGCCATAGTACAGGCTCTGCCTAGTTCGAGATTAAATGGCAGTGTGTTAGTTGTCCTAATTATTTATTAACTTAAGATAGCTCCAATCCAGCCTTATATACCTGCAAAATTTACTAACCTAATAATTTAACTGTTTTCTGACACATCGTTTCGGTCAAACACTGCAGTGCTAACATACTATTTAGTAACACACCTTATCATAATAATAATGTATGTACGTAGGGAGACTACGAACTCGACCTTATGTAATTTATTATAAGTTATTATTTATTGTTCTCAAGTAAGTGACTTATTTGGTTTTATTGAGAATAAACAATCTTTCAAAAAAAAAAATGGTAAGAATTTGATATATGCCAATATAGTATCTGAGTACAACTAAATAAGGGCGATGTTACTTTCTAAACATAGTATACAAAATGTTCAGTATGACCATAATCAAACTTCCATTGATTTTCTCTGTTATATCTGAATAAAGTAGAACGCTGTTAAATGACACAAATTACTAGTTAAAAACGGCAATTCAGTATTCATAATAACATTTAAATACAAATTTTACGCTGCTCACCATTGTTATTTGCTCGAAAGGTTGTAATAACGCTTGATGTAGGTTATTGTAGTCTGTTTGTGGTGACTCCACGGGGCTGCCTGGACTGTGCACCATCTGCAATCATTATTATACAACATTAGACATTACTCGACATTAGGACGGCAGTATATCTTTAAGTATTATTTATTATATATGTATATACATATATCAAAAGAAACTACAAATGCTTGTTTGCGTGGTTGGCAAATGCTTGCTTTTCACGCCGAAGGTCGTGGGTTCCACCCAGGACAGATATTTGTGTGCACGAACATGTCTGTTTGTCCTGAGTCTAGTTGTAATTATCTATATAAGTATGTATTTACAAAAGAAAAGTATTATATGTAGGATATCAGTTATCTGGTTTCCAAAGTAAGCTCTGCTTAGTTTGGGATCAGATGCCCGTGTGGAAAGAAAGTCTCAGGATATTCTTATTCACCTTACCACTAAAGCTTAATGCAAACTTAAGATCCACTCCAAGTTGCCATTTACCATGTCTGTTTGTCCTGAGTCTAGTTGTAATTATGTTTATAAGTATGTATTTACAAAAGAAAAGTATTATATGTAAGATATCAGTTATCTGGTTTCCAAAGTAAGCTCTGCTTAGTTTGGGATCAGATGGCCGTGTGGAAAGTCCCAGAATATTCTTATTATAATCCATCTTACCACTAAAGCTTAATGCAAACTTAAGATCCACTCCAAGTTGCCATTTACCCATACAAACATATTTATTTATTTTATTTTTATTTAAAAATTTTATGCACGAAGTTGTACAGAGATGGACTTAATGCAATAGTCATTTTCTCCCAGTCGACCTTAAGGAGGTGCAGAGAGTAAAAATTGCATTCTATTTTCTCCCTAGAGTTTATGACTAGGCAGGTATTTTTTTAATTCAATAAATACATGTATCTTCCTCGTATATGCCCGGCCTAGGTTTCTAATCTAGTATCGTGAAACGAATGTCCCTTCAATAATCAATAACAGAAAGCTTTACTCGGCGAAAATAGATGTCTGGTATACAAATCTGTCGATATGAAACTACAAAAAACGGCAGCCTATTATCTATACAAATAAATAAAATTGAAGTGTCTGTTTGTAATATTGAAATAACCGATTTTTACTACATGTATATGAATATATATACGGTACATACTCCAAAATATATTTTTTTACAATTTTTGTCTGTCTGTCTGTCTGTTTGTTCCGGCTAATCTCTGAAATGGCTGGACCGATTTTGACGGGACTTTTTTTGGCAGGTAGCTGATGTAATAAGGAGTAACTTAGGCTACGTTTATTTTAGAAAAATTGATTTATTTTAGAAAATCCAATAAAAAACTTAATAAGCTAATTAACACGCGGACGAAGTCGCGGGCACAGCTAGTAATAAATAAAATGGTCCAGTTCTGGAGAAAGCTATGGGAGAATACATCTTGCCTTTCACTTCTTTTGTATTGTTTTCTTTTTCACTCGTATGCGTGGAAAGCGTGACAGTATACTAATAAGCAATTGCGTAGTACAGCAGTCATAAAACAAGTTTACCGCGTATTAATGTTTAGTCTAGTTAGTGCTTGCAAATCTGCGGTATGTTTTTAGATTTTCTGTAACGCTAATTGTCAATTTGTCAAGTAAAGTTTAAAGTATTAATTCGTACCGTAGGTGAAGGTATATTAATATTTGATGTTGACGAATATTGTGAGGGCGGACTACAGTGCGTCTGGTACCCTGAAGGTATCCACTGGTGGTCCAACGGTGACATGTTCTGGAACCAGAGAGATATAATACTCCATCAAACACGTATTAAATTGTTCTAGAAATAGTAGCGCCATTAAACTTAAGTTCAAAGGGGTTATTACACTATCCGTCTTCTTTCACCATATTTTCAAGAATATAGGTTGGCCATTCTTATCAAATCATTGCCAATTAATAAGCTACTCATAACTTAATAAGAAATCATAATCATTATCAAGGAAGAATTTAAAACGAAGCAACTCGTAAAACATCTCAACAGATGTCTTAAGATGCTGACGTGATATCTTTTTCGCTATTTGGGAGTGAATATTCTACAAGTTACCCCATATCATTATATTGTGGCAATTTTATCCTTACACGACAAAGCAAATTTTAAAGTAATTCTATCTCTTTCTATTACCAGTTCCATGAAAAGAACAGGACATATATAGAACTGACAGACTAATATAATTGCTTGTCCGGAACGTACTGTAGGCTTATTTTTCCTAAGCATTACGCGCCTTAATTAAATTCTGAGAACTAAATATGCCTTGCTTTTTCACACGTAAACGGTTAGAAATAAATGCAATGACATTTAAATTGGTTAAGTTCGTGTAGGTTAGAATGAGACCCAATGACTTTCTATTTTGTTATAATTAAATACAGTTTGAAGTTAGCGGATTCGAAATACAGGATAGTGTAGTAACTCTTTAAATTAATTTTAGGGTAAAGTTAATTCTGTTAGCGAAACTTAGCGTGATTTTAGTAACTATAAATAATAATATATTTTCTTTAATTTGCCACAAATGAATCCCGCGAAGTTTCGCGAAGAACTAAATTATTGACAATTAATAACCCAGCATTATTATATTTCGTTAAACTAGTGTGACAGTTTAATAATTAGTAAAAAATCTGTACCAAATAGTAATTTAATAACGGCTGGCGATAAATACACTGTTATATACGGCAGCGGAATGGCGTTTATAGATAGATATCCCAATGAATTTATTTGCAGCAGTGTAATATATAAACGGACCTTTCATCTCTGTGATATAGAGCTTCCAGGTATATAATATACTAGAAACACAAACTACAAATCACATCGTTTAGACCATTGTATCTTCTTCTGATACATATTTAATTTTACCACTAGGTTTCAAATAGGTTCTGCCCCAAGGAATTCATAGGTTAAAACTTTCAATAATAAATGCTTTATCCGATTCGTTGCGACGCCTATTCGAACACTTTTATTTAAAAACGAAGTCTAAATTTAAAGTGCAGTAGAAATATGGATCAAGTAATCGTTGGATGGTTTTCGACTAAACCAAGGTTCAACTGCAGTTTAACTTTAGACTTCGTCTAAGTCTGTCTCTTCTGTCTGAGTCTGAGTCTTCTCTCTTCTTCCTGATTTGTATAGTTCTGATTAGTATTTTGATTTTGTTGTATTATTTTAATTTGTACGCCTGATATCAGCCGTATATGATGGTTTCATAATTTACTTTTAAGATCTGTATTTTACATTATTCATGCAAATAAATAAATATATTGATTGATTTGTTTTTAAATAAGGGTGTTATTATCTATGACGTCGAACAATTATTCAAGCGCGACACGCCTATCAGCCATGTACAAAAGAAATCCCTTTTTGTTCTTTTCCACTTGTTTAGTCTTGTTCAAGTTCAGATGACATCAAACATCGGATGTAAACGGCACAGTTAACCACACTGTGTAAACCAGTATTAGTCATGATGTAATTAAATGTCACCCACCATATACGAACAAATTTAATAGCACGTCTGTTGTTTCATCCGCAACGAATCGGTTAATAAGAAGTGGAACAATCTTCAAGAGTACTGACTTTTGCAGTTCAAGGTTTCATTCAAATTAATTATGTAATATTTTTATACATTTCTGCCGCCATATATAAAATGACTTTCTATTTGGTATACATTAAATCTTCATTGCCTTCTACTGATATGCAGAATTAGCCCTAGAATACGTATAAATAAGTTTGTCTATTTTCCTGCTGGATTATAGGGCATAGATTATTGTGTTTGCCTTTGGAAAATAAACAATTCCTATTCTTCGTTATATCAGAAGCAGATCACGGGCGTTAACACTTTACAAGGCAGTTGCAATATAATTGCTATGCGAAACTCTATGTCTTTGTAATAAGTTCTAAATTTACATACTACCTTATAAAGGATTACTGGAAGAGTCATACTAATTGTTAAACATAGAACAAAAAAATTAACCTATCACACTGTTTGTAGCTAAAAGCTAGCAGAACATGCAGTTAAAGCTGAAACAATTTATATGTAAAATATTATATACACAAAATGTACTTTTAGAAAATAATCAGTGTCTATCTTCCAAATAAGTCGTTCTAAATTGCTGGTATGGATTATTTAGGTTTATATTTTACTTGAACATATGTATTATATATAACAATATACACTATACTTGATACTTTTGTCCACCTTTCTGTTTCGTTTAACGTTAGTCGTTTCAGAACTAATTTGGGGGATTGACACTGATTCCCCAAAACTCTGAATAAACTTAATAATTTATTCAGCGTTTTTTTTAAATATATAATAGCTTAAGAACTTATTAATTTGATGCTAAGTAGCACCCATGTAGTCTGGGAGTAGCATATGGTAGATTATTTATATTTCAAAATATAAGCGTAATTGTCTAAAAATATCTTTTAACTAAATTGAAAATCTTTTGTTTATAATATCATAAATAATAAAAGATTCAAATGTATTAAGATGTATTAAAACTACGATAAAATAATATACCATGTAATTAGATATTTCTTAGGTATTAAATTTTATTAGAAAATATATTTAGCAAAATATTTACAAGTCATGCCTGTGTTAAGATAAATTTCCAATCAATGCAAGGTCTGCGTATTATCATAATAAAGCTATATTAATAAATATCATGAATAAATAATTGTTAGTTCTAGACATGTCATAATTCAGACATAATTTATAGTCTGTCGTTAGAAATAAATGTTAAATAACATGCACATAATTAACATAGATTGCAGCCTTCTAACGCGGGTCAATTAACCAGCAGAAAGTCTGACTTGACTGTGCACAATATTAAAAAAATACATTTGTTCTGACTAGCGTGCAAAAAATGCATTCTTTCAAAGAATTGGTAAAAGTGTTGATTACCATTTGTATTCCATTACAATTTACAATTTGTATTAATTATGTCCTAAGGTTCCTTATCCCTGGCATAGTTGAAAGCTACCATCAATTAGACATGTTTTCATCGACCAATCCGAATATTGAATCCATCAAATATCTTGAATTATTAATAAAATACAACATATTATTCGTTACCCAAGATATTAAATAAACAGAATATAAGGCCAGGCCATTTAAATGAATTAGTTAACGAATGAATATTAAAATTAGATTCCACCAACACACATGTGATCAGAACACACCGAAAGTTTGTGAATTATGGTTTTACACATAAATATTGTCATTAGATCATTTGGAATAAATAATTTATTTTCTTGATTACTTAATAAATAAAAAAATATAGATGCATAAAAAATACGTGAAAGGGATATAACTGGATTAGGTATAGTTTAGTAAGGCGGTGCCGATATAAATAAGCAATATAAATATTGCTTTAAAAATGTTATTAGTGTAGTATTAGCTTTAATAAAGTAAAGAATCATGCATGATCGAAGCATTATGTAATGAATGAAAACACGATAAATGGATCGAATGTCGGTGACACAAATAATGTGGAATTCGGCGCGAGATTCAATTCTCGTATAGATAATCAAATAGAAAAATATTGGCACCAACAACAGACAGCGTTTCAAAGCATTCAAGCGACCGCCTGTAAAATGTATGAGCGGGAGTAAAATTTAAGAGGAGGTTAAAAAAGAAAACGAACCTTATTATGATGAAGATAATTATTTGTGTTTGGTACAGATAAGTGATTCTGAAATAAACAAAAAATGATTTGTGTAGAAAGCAAATAAACACAAACATAACAAAAACAAAAATAAAAATGTTAAGTTAACCTATCTGTAAGTGCTCACTGGTAACGGACAAGTTATATTCCAAAAGCCAGTTAAGTTCATGTACAGAACACAATGACATCTCACAGCTAAAACGATACATATGTTATTATTCATTAACATTAATAAATATTATGATGCAGTAGCAATCTACATAACGCATCACTACGACCGTTCCGGTGGACGAACTCCATATTTGTTATACAATACTAGTTTGTTAGACCGACTCACAAATTCTTGCATAATAATATTATATTAACATAAAGTATACAATCATAAAAATAATAATTAAAAATGAAACATCGGTTGCACCATATTTTTTATATCACCGGAAAGGCAATAAATTGAATGACGTTGGATTTATTTTTATAATAAACTACTGCAACTTTTAGTTTATTAATAATACGTGTATTCTTTAATTATATGGGAATAAAGAAATCTCTTCGGAGTATAACTACTTATCATAGATAACCTTTCAATAAAAAAGATTTATGACTAGTAACTTAAAACGATCTCGAAGAAATCCCTAATATCGCCAAAATAATGAAAAATTTAAGCCTGGTATCATAAGGCAATGCGGTTATACGAAGTTGTGGGTATTTAATGTTCACCCTTAGAATGGTTGTTCAGAATCGTTTTTAAATCACGATGTATTTCAAAATTGTGAGCTGTAAGTGCTTAGATTGGCCCTATTTCACCTTCTACCCAGTCATGAAAACAATTTTATGCAACAAAGGCACACATACTTTAGTCAATTCCCACATAATTTCGAACGTTCAGTCGTGGTACACTGGAGTTCTTCCCCATAGTGGAATCGACTACAAACTACAGATTCCTCGGTAGGAAAGAGCCCAGTGATAACTATTGTAACTTATCTTGGTTGACGTGAAGTTAGATTACACAATTAAAATTCTAATACACTAAGTTTACAAACAATGATGATTGTACTTAGGCAGCATGCGGTGAGGGATACGTCGGGGGGTCTACATACACTTTTAAACTACGGTTTCGGCGATGCCCGCGCCACTCAGATGTCACATATATCTGAGAGCTAACTTCACACCGCCCACGATAAGTTTTGCGAAACGTTGGGATAAAAACCGGCGTGCATTGGGCGTGTATGACCGACCTGGGCGTCGTAGAGCGGCGCTTGGTGGTCGTGCTGGTGCGGGTTGTGCATGGGCACGGTGGCGCCCACGGGCGAGCCCGACGCCGGCGACAGCCCGCCCGTCGCCGGCGACACCGACCCGCCGCCCGGCGACACCGCGCCCGGCGACGTCGGCGACTGCGGACACCCACTCATGTATCACGTGACTGCCCACCGTGTCCATTGTATCCATAACCGCGAAAGTCCCACGCCGTGCCCCGCTGTCCGCAGTATTCACTGTTTCGTACCCCGGAAGTCCCGAGTTGTTCCCAAAATGAGTATTTCATGAGTGTGTTTGCTTTATCTTGCCTATCTAGTTTTAATTTACCTAATTGTACCATGACCCCATAATTTACGTCTAACCGGTTCTCAGCTTGAGTTAGTGGAGGTGATCCAAAGTATTGATAATGTGTTAATAAAATACATTTTTGCTTTTTTATAGATAAGAAAAAGGATATTCTAAAATGCCTGGACAGAAAATTTAAAATGGTGATTAATTACCTCCAATAAAATCTTATCATACTTGCCTTTTAAAATGTGTACTAACTGTTCGTAAAAAATACTATTCTTTCTCGTGTTCACTTACAAATGTATAATAAACGTTCTTAAATACTTTTGGATGCCTCCTCGTGCATGTGTCGCGCTTTACTCGTTACTATTTACCAGAACTCCTGCGCATGTACCTTTGCAGCGTTCCGAAAGATTCCCAAAATATACCTCTTTCTAACGACTGGCAGGAATTATTCTTTTGCTGTCTGACGGTATTAACTATTACATTTTACCGAAATGTCGGCCACGTGGAGTTCCTATATTTTTGGCTGCAATACCCATTCCGAGTTATACACAGATCTAATATACACTTGTATTATACTTGGGTACACTTTCTGGTGCAGTAAGGAGATTGTCTTTGCTATGTTACACATTGGTCGCTAGCTGTTCGGAGATAGTTATTGTTTAACTTTTAGCATTATTGATTTCGTGATTTGTTTTATTTTTTAAATGGAAACGTACACTCGGGACGCCAAATCATAGCTACAATTACAGGGACATTACGGAGCGGACATTACAAAATATATAGACTCAACATAAGTCATTGAATAATTTACTTTTTATTTATGTGACATACTGTATAGTAATTGATCAGTTTTTAAGCATTGAACAGTTATATGGGTTGTAATTGTTATTATTGTCACACAATACAATGCACATAGCTTAGCAGTATATTCTTCAATGATTAATTTTGAGATGAGTCAATAAAGAGCCACAGTGCTGATGAATTTATGCGGTTTTGTGTGGTTAGTGTAATTGTAATCCAGTGTACCAAATGAACTAGTACACATGGATATATATCAAGCTATACATTTCCAGTATAAGTTGATCTCGCGTTGTATAGTATTTCCATACGATGAGCTGTCAGCTTATATTGGAAATGTATAGCTTGATATGTAGCCGGATGTTATATTCTAATTTTCATTAATGTTTGTACTTTTAAGAGTATATAGTTCATTGTTACTGCATTTTCTTCTCGTTTGAACGCAAATTCAATGGAATCCCGGCGTTCCTCAGAAGGATTTTAGTCTGTCTATAGCGGTTAGTTTGTGAAAAAGTAGTATTGATCTAATAATTATTTGCGACAGAAGCAGTCTTGAAGCACACCGCACTTTAGTTGCGAAGCTACAAGTACATCGGCAGTATTACTTAACACAGAGAAAAGATCACATAACCGTCAGAGAAAACTCTCCGTCGGAGATGACTACATTCAGTAATATTATTCAGCCCGGGGTTTGTGTGCATTAGGTACCTAATTAAAGATAGGTCACAGCGTCAACGCTAACTATATTCGACTTTGTGACATGTTATTATTAATTTTTTAACGTCACGTTGATTCTCTCATATTCTCTCTGCTTAACGAATCATTAGACCCTTCGGAATAAATTATTATTATTAATAATTTGTCGAATAAAATTTGCCTTTTTGTGTGTATGTTTCTGTGTGTTTGTGTACTCATACGGAGTCTCTTACGTGAGTATGAGAGTCTGTATGTGTTTGTGTGTATGTTTTTTTTAGTACGTACATATCGGGGCTGATAGTCGGGCGAGGTCCGGTGCGGCAGCGCGTAGTGTGGGGGCGGGAAGTGCACGGAGGTGAGGTCGGGCAGCGAGCCGCCCGGCACGGCCATGTCGCCGCACGCCAGCCCGCCGCCCCCGCCGCCGTCGCCCCCGCTCTTGTACACGCTATACGTGTTCACACTACCATCAAATAAAAAACATTTTTAGCTGTGTTTGTTTTCGATTAAAGCAGTACCTCCTTATCCCAAATAACAAATGAGTGCAAAATAGCCACGAACGCTTCAGGAAATTGGCGCTATTTTCACAAATCATACATGTATAGTTATATTTTAAAACCGTCATAAAACTCATTTTCCTTTACAACCGTGAATCATAGTAGTGAATGTAGTGGCCATAAAGCTGTTTACTTATGCGCCGCAATTTGTAATTATTGTTCATTCAACACGTTATTGAGTGGAAGGGATAAAATTCTTCATTATTTTCCTCGTAGTAGTTAAAGTTTAGAGTGCGACAGGTATCACAGTTTTGGATTAGAATGTGCACGGGTATTACAGTTATCAGCACTCTTTCTGGGTAGAACATGTGTGTAAAGTTTAAGTGGAAATATATTGGATTAAAAACGAACTGTGAAAATACGTTCATACACACGGCTACATATCAAGCTATAAATTTCCAATATAACGTGACCTCCCATATAGAAATCCTATAAAACGCGAGATCAGCTTATACTGTAAATGTAAAGCCTGAGATATGTAGCCGTGTTAAAGTTAAATATATTGAACTGTAAATCTTAAATGGTGACAATGAAGTGCATTTCAAAAATGCCTAACTTAAGCCGCTCTATAACAAAACAAAGGTGTAGCTGTAAATGCTAAATTGAGTAAAATGAGATTGTTTCTTTGTTTCACCCCATAAATAAATGTTTTTTGTATTAAAATAACAATTCATAAATCAATAAATAATAATTTTACGCCGAGCGCTTTTCTTTCCGTATGAACGTAGGCTAACTCGAACCCATAAAACTACGTCTTTGAATAAAACTACTGAATCCGTGAAATCGTTCTCGTAATATCATTAGATTGTTACAAGTGTGGAGCGAGATTGCCCAAGTTCTTATCGATTTATCCCATGTATACTCACTTATTATTATTAGGTAATCCACATGATGATCTGGGTCGATTCGCAGGGTTCATTGGTGCTAACACATCTAGATGAATGTCACCTGAAATAAAAAAAAATAACACTTTAAGATATCTGACTACACAGCTTCTAAAGGCTTTTACGTGGCGGTCCTCTTTCCAGCACGTATTGTATTTTGACGGCTGTATGGCATACGCTTATATGCGCTGTTTATTACGACCAAACATGGATGTACGCACCTATTTTATTTTATATTCACGCTAACCACTATAGATTAGTCACCCACCAGTAATATGCATTGATTGAGCGGATGTGTCCTTATAAGAGTGTATACGCGTTTGTATATATATACAAACATACACGAATACAAAATACACCCAGTATGTTTGTAGTAAAGCATCATGGCTTGTGCAGTCTAGATGAATGGCAACCACCAGGGTGACCTCTGTTGGGACGTTGGTTTGCAACCGTGTAAAAGATGCTTAATCAGGGCAGAAAATGCATCAACATGATCCTTAAAATGTGATAGGTCAGGTACATTTATAGACCTAGCAAGTCACTCATAAGTAAATCTTATACTATAGCCCGAAGGTATACTTTACATTGTTATAAATATCAATATTTTTGCATGACATATTTATGTCGAATATAGTGAAACTATACTAAAATGCTTCCAACAACTATGTAACCTATATTCTGGCAAATATACATTTTCATTTTAACTACTAGTCATTGTAGTGCGTCTTTAGGATCACGAAAGATTAGCCACGTGATAGATGTTGTTTATAAACAATGATACAGACCTAGAAAGAACAAACCAGTGTTTTTAAACTTTAACAACCTAGCTAAAGCACAAATCGTGGAGAAACTTGATAGACAGAGCTAGGACCATTATGTCATATAAAACCATTTCTAAACTTCCGATAATCTGGCGTTTACACTTGTAATACATTTGCAGCTTATTTTAGTTGCGTAGTTCGTGCGTCGTCCGCGCTGCTAAATAAAATTCGGCGCATACATGGGTTCTTATGACACAATAGAATTTGCAGTCGATTTGGGTTGCATTAGATAAGGCCCTGATATAATCTAGCAAGTAAATAGGAGTACGGTTTCTTTTATTGTCAGTATTCAGAAGAAGACTGACAAATTCATATTACTTGAAATCTAAATAAATTATAAGCATTTAAATGACATGTAAGTTAACGCGCCATAGTAACATATGACGTCATATGTAGTGTAGCCATAGAAGCTACGACCTAACTACGGAACTGATCGAACTGACTCCGGTTTCACGACTAGGGGCAGAGCATCCCCACTTAGACCAATTCACTGAAACGCTTATATCTAAAAAATATATAAGCTGATTTTAAATATTTTTCTTTTTAAATTATATTTATAGTCTGCGCAATATCTAGCCTTATAGAACCAAGACCCAAGACTAAGAGAACACTCGGAAATATATTCTGAATATATCAACCTGGGCCCAGATACTACATGCATATAACTACAACCACAATAGAAATGAAATACGCACGTTTTTCATCTAAATCAAAGATTTCGAATAAACAATTCGTACTTCTCCGATGGTGGTTTTGATGGGGGTGTAGATGGGGATGCGCGTGGGAGTGCAGAGGTCTGTGGGGGGAGAGGGGTTGCGCGGCGGCTTGTTGCTCGCCGCACGACTGGTGTAGCGCGGAGTCAGAATTCGTTCGCCGCCAGTTGCTGTCCGGCGGTGGACTGTGGAAGATAAAACATATTAGTTAAATCTTTGTATATATACTTGGTGCTCCTGCTTGCTGTGTGGTGGCGGCATAGAATATCATCACCCCATCTCATCCCGTGGGGGGCGTAGAAATCGACCGAGGGAATACCTACCAGAGAACGGGCAGCAGCGTTTTTCTGTGAACTATGACCATTAAACTGCGATCGCCAACCCGTCTGCCAAGCGTGGCGGTTATGGCATATGCCCCCATTTTTTGGGGAGGCTTTTGTCCAGCAGTGGACGTACTTTGGCTGACATGATGATGATGATATTTAAGTACTTAGTCATGCAAAACCTGAGACTGCCATCATACGAACTACAAGTAGTAAGTAGTGACAACAACAAAATACGATGTCAGTAAGTCCTGCTTACTACTAGTAATAATAACTGTAGGCCGGTGACACACTTGTAGTTCGCGAGCAGTGAATTAGAGACGAATCGTGAGACACTAAGTCTCCCGTGTCCTTCCAGTGTCTCCCGATTTGTAGTTAATATCTTTTTGTTATTTCCACGATCGAAAACTCCTATGCACAATTACTCTCTATCAGAAGTAAATGGACTTCACGCTCTAGTATAGCGAAATAGGAAATTCGCGATAGCTTGATATTATCTGAATAGAAAAAAATATACATAAATTATAGAAGCTAATTATTTCCTCTTTTTACACGCTTTTATTAGCTTCACTTGTAACTAACTATATATGTAAGAAAATCTTGGAATCTTAATTTGACCCACTTCCCGGATGAAATTTTGAACACGCTCTGAGTTTTGATGACAATACATGACTAGCTGTGCGATGGCGGACAGGCTACCTATTTGAAATCCACCCCCATGATATGGGTATCAAATGAAAGGGTTTGCTGTCAGGAATACGAAAAAAATAGTCGCGTGACTTAAATCCATCATGGCGGATTTAAGTCACGCGGCTATACGCACAAAAAATTACAAATGCAATTTTGCGTGCTAAAAGCGTGTTGTTTAGTTTTTTAAACTATTCAATTATTCCTTGTCGTCACCATATTATTGTTATGAATTAATTGAAACAATTGTATTTAAAAGCGAGGCGAGCAAAATTGTTTATTAGATATTATTATTTGTATTAACAATTTTACTCGCCGTTTCACACAACACGCGTTCATGATGTAATTATATAATTCCGTTATCAAACGCGACAACATGCTCCTTCAATTTAAAGTAAGAGCCTATAACAAAATTAAACTTGCCTTTTTTTAATTTGTTTTGGAGAAACTAATAATGTCGCAATAATTTAAAAACTACTTTTACATACTACGGCGAGTTCTCTTGTAATAAAAGTTAAAAAGCGAGCTTAAACCAGAGCTGTTAATAATGGGTTTTATATTCTTAAGCTATCTAGATAAAGAGGCGGAATAGTCGCAGCAATAAACGTGCTCTACGAGACATTAACTTTTTCCAAATGGGTTAGTATTAACCACTGTTCCGGAAACCATATGCTCCTGAAATTAACTGACTTAGTGACTGGTTAGTGGCAGTGGCCACTAACCAGTCACTGCTCATTTTATCGTAATTTGTTAGTAAGACAGTTAAAGAGTAACTACGCATGCACGGTGGAGTGATTAAAAAATGCTTCGTCATTATTCTTCTAAAAAATCTACAAATTGAAATTCATACATGATTTATTAATAGCTGGCAACTTCAGAATAACACTTGTCATCAAACTTTATATTTGTATGTTATAAACGCTATTAGAATAAAATTATCATTCACATTTTGCCTATTCTGACCTGATAAATTAGTAGAGGTAATATCTGTCGGCTTAGTCGGGTACAATTAGCTAAAATACTTTCCCTCAGATTCATTTTATTTCGTTAGAAATATCCGAGACAAGATTAAATAATAATGATTTTTTTAAATTTAGCAATCCCAATTCTGTCTAAGTATTATTAACTAACAAATACATATTTTCCTCTTAAATTTCCAAATAATCTGTGTCGCAACACATGGTCATTCACAATAGGCAACACAAATAAAATAATAAAAAAACCGGCCAAGTGCGAGTCGGACTCGCCCATGAAGGGTTCCGTAGCAGCAAGTATTTCAGTTGAATAAATGAAAGCAAATTGCGGTTTACGATTTATGACGTATAAAAAAAAACTACTAGCTAGATCTCGTTCAAACCAATTTTCTTTGTTAATTTGCATGGTAATGTACATCATATATTTGTTTTAGTTTTATCTTTCTCTTATTTTAGAAGTTACAGGGGGGGGACACTCATTTTACCACTTTGAAAATGTCACTCGCGCAAACTATTCAGTTTAGAAAAAAAATATATTAGGAACCTCCATATCATTTTTGAAGACATATCCATAGACACCCGACATGAAAAAAAAAATTGAGTTTCAGTTCTATGTATGTATATATACCCCCCAAAATTATTGTTCTTTTTCTATTTTTGTGTGAAAATCTTAATGCAGTTCACCGAATACATCTACTTACCAATTTTCAACAGTACAGCTCTTATACTTTCGGAAAAAAGTGGCTGTGACATACGGACGGACAGACATGACGAATCTATAAGGTTCGTGTTTTGCGTTGTCTACGGAACCCTAAAAAGGCTTTGAAAATTAAACATTGTTATACCTTCTTTTATAAGATAGACAATTTTGTGATAATGTCAAATAAATAACGAATAACCGTCGCATGATCATGACGATGGTCCCACGGCGACCGCTTCAACTCCCGTGTCGTTCATGTGCTCTGATGTGGATCTTCTTTATGAACATCTCACAATGCGGGCATGTTAGCACTCCATTAATAAAGTTATAATTGATAACCACAGGTGGTCGGCCTTTCAATTCATCGCGCTTAGCATCAAGCTAAGCACAACGCCATTTTTGGTTTTAACCAGTCTTTGAGGTATGCCCATTGAAATGATGCTACATTCTTTTAGGTGCAAGGTTTTGTCTTTGTACCTGAAGAGCTGTCCGTCCTGTTTAAGATTGCCTTCCTCGAGTTCAGAGTGAAAGACGAGTTTGGCCACTGGTTGCCCTGTCATCCATGTCACATGTCCACTCCATCGCAGTTGTCGCCATACAACATAGAATTCTAAGCCTCTAGCTCTGCGGAGCATTTCGGTGTTTGGTCGCGATCAGACCATCGGATTCTAAGTATTTCCTTCGGGCATCCAAGGTGAAAACGGTTTAGCATGTGTAGGTGTAGGCGGTACACGCTGAGTAGGTACAAGATGTTCGGCAGCACCACCTCTAAGACCTTATTAGCAAATTTTAGGTTATGCGAACAGATAACCTCGGTATCCAGCTTGCCTAACGCTGCGGCCGCGGCACCGATCCTGCTGTTGATATCGGAACCATTACATAAATAATATAATAATGTACGACATGTTTTCTTAATTTCAAGCTGTATAAACTTGCTAAACTGAATTAATTATCTTCGTACAAGTTCTATAATTTATACGAAAATATCAAACGCGTAGAAAGGCAAAACTGACTAGTTTTGAACCCTGGAAAAAAGAGAGATGTATCTGTCTGATTGTAGCATTTTAAATTTCAAACTGATGAACCGATTTAAACTAGATTTACTTTTTCTTCTTTAAAATGAGTAAAATTGAGATAATTATTACATCAGTTCGAATGTTACAACTTTGTTTCTAATGAATTGAAGCCTTCCAATGTCTAGTTTTCGAACGTTATAACTCTTTTTCTAATAAATTAAAGTCTTCCAATGCCTAAAGTCTTCAAATGCAAAAATAGCTTTATAATAGGTATATAGAAACTGGACTTATTTGACTTCAATTTTGTAGATAGAATAAGTGCTGCAACTTTCGAACGAACAATTAAATATATTTGTACGTAATCGTAAAAAAAGTACTTTCTTATCGTACGGGCAGTGGTTACCCTAGTGTCAGTGTTGTTCGTGCCGCTCAGTAGGCGTCTGACCTGGCTTAACGACTATTATCTTATGACTACAACCGGGACCGACAGCATAACGTCGACGGCACGCTCAGCGATTAAATTACTTTTGATGGTCACCCATCTATGGACTGACCACGATCCTAGTGACTTAACCGCGCCGATCAATTAAAAACCGGTGAGACTATCTAGCTATTCAAAGTACTACAGGGTATAAACACCCGAATTAGAAATTATTTTTTATTCATCTAGACAGATATAGAGTTCAAACGCAAGTGGTCTTATCGCTAATACTGTCTCTCTAGACTATCGTCAGGTGGACATTAATTATGACACCCGCAAAGTAGGTTTTGTAAATTTACAGCAAT
Source organism: Pseudoips prasinana (assembly GCA_951640165.1). Taxonomy (NCBI): domain Eukaryota; kingdom Metazoa; phylum Arthropoda; class Insecta; order Lepidoptera; family Nolidae; genus Pseudoips; species Pseudoips prasinana. The sequence goes on from OX621251.1 coordinate 18,633,072, forward strand.
CTTATATCGTAAATTTAACCTAGCACCAATGCATACATATATTCATACATGTATATAATTAGGTAAGCATATGTAGCTACTTTTAGAGGAATGTTTTTGTTCTACAAAATAAGCATTTTTTTTAATCGTACTAAAAGATTAAACACAATACTAAAAACTATATGACGTCAAAGAGTAGTACTACAGGTTTTTTGACAATACATATTATATATACTTGTCTTGAGTTTCCTGCGACACCTTGTACGAAACAATTATTATTAATATGAATGAGATTGAATCGAATGTCTCACAATGAAACTTGAATTACGCCAATTCAATGACTCACACAATGTAATATTCAAATGTTATTTATTGGTATTTGTAATTAACTGCGAATGAGAACAAACACTGAGGCGAAAAAAAACTTAGTATAGTTATATTTACACATTGATACTTATAGTACGACTTAAATGATTGGGCAGTAAAGTAATTACTGCTTGAATTGTAGACTCGACCTGGTTATAGGTGCGTTATTAGTTTTGGTGTGATAAAGGGTTAGGATATTGCAGAGAAATAGAGGTGCGCACCTCTATTTCTCTGCAATATCCTATTCTTGACCAATGTCATGAGGATGTTTGAACTCATCCTACGTCAAATGATGGGGAAAACATAACCAAGAAGAGGGGGAAAAAGTCACTCTTGAATCATAACTTTTTTGCACGACAAAAACATAATAGAATAACTATATTATATTTGCGGAAACATGTTAGAAAAACCAGTTAAGTGCGTCAAATCAAATCGTCATATTTATAAAATTATAATTATTCTGTACGTGTATTTTGTCACGGAACTGCTTAGTTTTCATTATCAATTACACCCGCTGGGTAGCGCTGCGGTCAGATCCCAGATTGTCATTTATTTTCATGCCAATTTAATACCAGTTTTTATGTAGAGATTATACTTAAGATCAGAAATAAATTTCAGGAATTATTTTTATTATGAACGCCGAGATGCGTCCACGACTGAACATAGGCCTTCCCCTAAATAATCTCCACAATACTGCATCAAGCGGCTTCCAGCGAACCTCACAGGATCATTGGTTCATCTTCTGGGAAGCCTGCCCACGCTGCGTCTTCCGGTTCGTGGTCGCCTCTCGAGGACATCGCATCGCCGGATATCATCTGAGGGATACCTGGTTTTCCTCGAAACTTGAGGTCTACCAACGCCAAAACTATTTTCAATTTCATTTTTTTGCATCAGAAAATTGTGTGGCCAGCCAAGAATTCAAATTCCATTTTCTTGTCTCCAGGCGACTTCAATATTTGAGATCGGTGTTCACTTGTAATAGCCAAGGTTAATTTGTAATAGGGAACCTTCAAACAGATGCTTATTTCTGTTTTATTTGGCTCACCCATACAGCTCTCAGGGATCCAGTAAACACGTCCGAGATACCAAAACCCCTTTTCGAGAAGCATTCCTAGTATAAACCTTTTACAGGGTGTTTAACAGTGCATTGTTCGTTGACCAAGCATGAGATGCGAGACTATTTGCTCAAAATGTCAGAATATCTTATCCCCTTCACGAGATACCAACATGCTTTTCTTAAAGGTGCGGTTTCTTCAAATTTTCTTCAACGTGCTCCGGTATTTAAACCTCTTCTTATTGTAGC